>OZ002743.1:193786203-196186203 GCA_963924295.1 Dioctria rufipes
GAAAAAATGAAAACTCACCGATTTTGATGAGAGATGGCTCATTCGACGCGGAATAAGAAAAGAAATAGACGTGCAAAAAAATTTTTGAAAATAAATCACTAGGTGAAAAGTTAGACCAATAAAACTAGGAGCATATGCGTCGGACCACGGCGAAACGGTTTTTTGGACATATCTAGAGAACCAAGAAAGTTTTCTCAGCGAAACTTTGTAGGGATGATCCTCTCTTCAATACGCGTCCAACGAGTGCTCATACGTCAAAATCGGTGACATTTAATTTTCAGTCAAAATTTAGCCAAAAAACATGGGCTATAGCCTATAGATTTTTTTCACGAAAAAATGAAAACTCACCGATTTTGATGAGAGATGGCTCATTCGACGCGGAATAAGAAAAGAAATAGACGTGCAAAAAAATTTTTGAAAATAAATCACTAGGTGAAAAGTTAGACCAATAAAACTAGGAGCATATGCGTCGGACCACGGCGAAACGGTTTTTTGGACATATCTAGAGAACCAAGAAAGTTTTCTCAGCGAAACTTTGTAGGGATGATCCTCTCTTCAATACGCGTCCAACGAGTGCTCATACGTCAAAATCGGTGACATTTAATTTTCAGTCAAAATTTAGCCAAAAAACATGGGCTATAGCCTATAGATTTTTTTCACGAAAAAATGAAAACTCACCGATTTTGATGAGAGATAGGCTCATTCGACGCGGAATAAGAAAAGAAATAGACGTGCAAAAAATTATTTGAAAATAAATCACTAGGTGAAAAGTTAGACCAATAAAACTAGGAGCATATGCGTCGGACCACGGCGAAACGGTTTTTTGGACATATCTAGAGAACCAAGAAAGTTTTCTCAGCGAAACTTTGTAGGGATGATCCTCTCTTCAATACGCGTCCAACGAGTGCTCATACGTCAAAATCGGTGACATTTAATTTTCAGTCAAAATTTAGCCAAAAAACATGGGCTATAGCCTATAGATTTTTTTCACGAAAAAATGAAAACTCACCGATTTTGATGAGAGATGGCTCATTCGACGCGGAATAAGAAAAGAAATAGACGTGCAAAAAAATTTTTGAAAATAAATCACTAGGTGAAAAGTTAGACCAATAAAACTAGGAGCATATGCGTCGGACCACGGCGAAACGGTTTTTTGGACATATCTAGAGAACCAAGAAAGTTTTCTCAGCGAAACTTTGTAGGGATGATCCTCTCTTCAATACGCGTCCAACGAGTGCTCATACGTCAAAATCGGTGACATTTAATTTTCAGTCAAAATTTAGCCAAAAAACATGGGCTATAGCCTATAGATTTTTTTCACGAAAAAATGAAAACTCACCGATTTTGATGAGAGATGGCTCATTCGACGCGGAATAAGAAAAGAAATAGACGTGCAAAAAAATTTTTGAAAATAAATCACTAGGTGAAAAGTTAGACCAATAAAACTAGGAGCATATGCGTCGGACCACGGCGAAACGGTTTTTTGGACATATCTAGAGAACCAAGAAAGTTTTCTCAGCGAAACTTTGTAGGGATGATCCTCTCTTCAATACGCGTCCAACGAGTGCTCATACGTCAAAATCGGTGACATTTAATTTTCAGTCAAAATTTAGCCAAAAAACATGGGCTATAGCCTATAGATTTTTTTCACGAAAAAATGAAAACTCACCGATTTTGATGAGAGATGGCTCATTCGACGCGGAATAAGAAAAGAAATAGACGTGCAAAAAAATTTTTGAAAATAAATCACTAGGTGAAAAGTTAGACCAATAAAACTAGGAGCATATGCGTCGGACCACGGCGAAACGGTTTTTTGGACATATCTAGAGAACCAAGAAAGTTTTCTCAGCGAAACTTTGTAGGGATGATCCTCTCTTCAATACGCGTCCAACGAGTGCTCATACGTCAAAATCGGTGACATTTAATTTTCAGTCAAAATTTAGCCAAAAAACATGGGCTATAGCCTATAGATTTTTTTCACGAAAAAATGAAAACTCACCGATTTTGATGAGAGATGGCTCATTCGACGCGGAATAAGAAAAGAAATAGACGTGCAAAAAAATTTTTGAAAATAAATCACTAGGTGAAAAGTTAGACCAATAAAACTAGGAGCATATGCGTCGGACCACGGCGAAACGGTTTTTTGGACATATCTAGAGAACCAAGAAAGTTTTCTCAGCGAAACTTTATAGGGACGATCCTCTCTTCAATACGCGTCCAACGAGTGCTCATACGTCAAAATCGGTGACATTTAATTTTCAGTCAAAATTTAGCCAAAAAACATGGGCTATAGCCTATAGATTTTTTTCACGAAAAAATGAAAACTCACCGATTTTGATGAGAGATGGCTCATTCGACGCGGAATAAGAAAAGAAATAGACGTGCAAAAAAATTTTTGAAAATAAATCACTAGGTGAAAAGTTAGACCAATAAAACTAGGAGCATATGCGTCGGACCACGGCGAAACGGTTTTTTGGACATATCTAGAGAACCAAGAAAGTTTTCTCAGCGAAACTTTGTAGGGATGATCCTCTCTTCAATACGCGTCCAACGAGTGCTCATACGTCAAAATCGGTGACATTTAATTTTCAGTCAAAATTTAGCCAAAAAACATGGGCTATAGCCTATAGATTTTTTTCACGAAAAAATGAAAACTCACCGATTTTGATGAGAGATGGCTCATTCGACGCGGAATAAGAAAAGAAATAGACGTGCAAAAAAATTTTTGAAAATAAATCACTAGGTGAAAAGTTAGACCAATAAAACTAGGAGCATATGCGTCGGACCACGGCGAAACGGTTTTTTGGACATATCTAGAGAACCAAGAAAGTTTTCTCAGCGAAACTTTGTAGGGATGATCCTCTCTTCAATACGCGTCCAACGAGTGCTCATACGTCAAAATCGGTGACATTTAATTTTCAGTCAAAATTTAGCCAAAAAACATGGGCTATAGCCTATAGATTTTTTTCACGAAAAAATGAAAACTCACCGATTTTGATGAGAGATGGCTCATTCGACGCGGAATAAGAAAAGAAATAGACGTGCAAAAAAATTTTTGAAAATAAATCACTAGGTGAAAAGTTAGACCAATAAAACTAGGAGCATATGCGTCGGACCACGGCGAAACGGTTTTTTGGACATATCTAGAGAACCAAGAAAGTTTTCTCAGCGAAACTTTGTAGGGATGATCCTCTCTTCAATACGCGTCCAACGAGTGCTCATACGTCAAAATCGGTGACATTTAATTTTCAGTCAAAATTTAGCCAAAAAACATGGGCTATAGCCTATAGATTTTTTTCACGAAAAAATGAAAACTCACCGATTTTGATGAGAGATGGCTCATTCGACGCGGAATAAGAAAAGAAATAGACGTGCAAAAAAATTTTTGAAAATAAATCACTAGGTGAAAAGTTAGACCAATAAAACTAGGAGCATATGCGTCGGACCACGGCGAAACGGTTTTTTGGACATATCTAGAGAACCAAGAAAGTTTTCTCAGCGAAACTTTGTAGGGATGATCCTCTCTTCAATACGCGTCCAACGAGTGCTCATACGTCAAAATCGGTGACATTTAATTTTCAGTCAAAATTTAGCCAAAAAACATGGGCTATAGCCTATAGATTTTTTTCACGAAAAAATGAAAACTCACCGATTTTGATGAGAGATGGCTCATTCGACGCGGAATAAGAAAAGAAATAGACGTGCAAAAAATTTTTTGAAAATAAATCACTAGGTGAAAAGTTAGACCAATAAAACTAGGAGCATATGCGTCGGACCACGGCGAAACGGTTTTTTGGACATATCTAGAGAACCAAGAAAGTTTTCTCAGCGAAACTTTGTAGGGATGATCCTCTCTTCAATACGCGTCCAACGAGTGCTCATACGTCAAAATCGGTGACATTTAATTTTCAGTCAAAATTTAGCCAAAAAACATGGGCTATAGCCTATAGATTTTTTTCACGAAAAAATGAAAACTCACCGATTTTGATGAGAGATGGCTCATTCGACGCGGAATAAGAAAAGAAATAGACGTGCAAAAAAATTTTTGAAAATAAATCACTAGGTGAAAAGTTAGACCAATAAAACTAGGAGCATATGCGTCGGACCACGGCGAAACGGTTTTTTGGACATATCTAGAGAACCAAGAAAGTTTTCTCAGCGAAACTTTGTAGGGATGATCCTCTCTTCAATACGCGTCCAACGAGTGCTCATACGTCAAAATCGGTGACATTTAATTTTCAGTCAAAATTTAGCCAAAAAACATGGGCTATAGCCTATAGATTTTTTTCACGAAAAAATGAAAACTCACCGATTTTGATGAGAGATGGCTCATTCGACGCGGAATAAGAAAAGAAATAGACGTGCAAAAAAATTTTTGAAAATAAATCACTAGGTGAAAAGTTAGACCAATAAAACTAGGAGCATATGCGTCGGACCACGGCGAAACGGTTTTTTGGACATATCTAGAGAACCAAGAAAGTTTTCTCAGCAAAACTTTGTAGGGATGATCCTCTCTTCAATACGCGTCCAACGAGTGCTCATACGTCAAAATCGGTGACATTTAATTTTCAGTCAAAATTTAGCCAAAAAACATGGGCTATAGCCTATAGATTTTTTTCACGAAAAAATGAAAACTCACCGATTTTGATGAGAGATATCTCATTCGACGCGGAATAAGAAAAGAAATAGACGTGCAAAAAATTATTTGAAAATAAATCACTAGGTGAAAAGTTAGACCAATAAAACTAGGAGCATATGCGTCGGACCACGGCGAAACGGTTTTTTGGACATATCTAGAGAACCAAGAAAGTTTTCTCAGCGAAACTTTGTAGGGATGATCCTCTCTTCAATACGCGTCCAACGAGTGCTCATACGTCAAAATCGGTGACATTTAATTTTCAGTCAAAATTTAGCCAAAAAACATGGGCTATAGCCTATAGATTTTTTTCACGAAAAAATGAAAACTCACCGATTTTGATGAGAGATGGCTCATTCGACTCGGAATAAGAAAAGAAATAGACGTGCAAAAAAATTTTTGAAAATAAATCACTAGGTGAAAAGTTAGACCAATAAAACTAGGAGCATATGCGTCGGACCACGGCGAAACGGTTTTTTGGACATATCTAGAGAACCAAGAAAGTTTTCTCAGCGAAACTTTATAGGGACGATCCTCTCTTCAATACGCGTCCAACGAGTGCTCATACGTCAAAATCGGTGACATTTAATTTTCAGTCAAAATTTAGCCAAAAAACATGGGCTATAGCCTATAGATTTTTTTCACGAAAAAATGAAAACTCACCGATTTTGATGAGAGATGGCTCATTCGACGCGGAATAAGAAAAGAAATAGACGTGCAAAAAAATTTTTGAAAATAAATCACTAGGTGAAAAGTTAGACCAATAAAACTAGGAGCATATGCGTCGGACCACGGCGAAACGGTTTTTTGGACATATCTAGAGAACCAAGAAAGTTTTCTCAGCGAAACTTTGTAGGGATGATCCTCTCTTCAATACGCGTCCAACGAGTGCTCATACGTCAAAATCGGTGACATTTAATTTTCAGTCAAAATTTAGCCAAAAAACATGGGCTATAGCCTATAGATTTTTTTCACGAAAAAATGAAAACTCACCGATTTTGATGAGAGATGGCTCATTCGACGCGGAATAAGAAAAGAAATAGACGTGCAAAAAAATTTTTGAAAATAAATCACTAGGTGAAAAGTTAGACCAATAAAACTAGGAGCATATGCGTCGGACCACGGCGAAACGGTTTTTTGGACATATCTAGAGAACCAAGAAAGTTTTCTCAGCGAAACTTTGTAGGGATGATCCTCTCTTCAATACGCGTCCAACGAGTGCTCATACGTCAAAATCGGTGACATTTAATTTTCAGTCAAAATTTAGCCAAAAAACATGGGCTATAGCCTATAGATTTTTTTCACGAAAAAATGAAAACTCACCGATTTTGATGAGAGATGGCTCATTCGACGCGGAATAAGAAAAGAAATAGACGTGCAAAAAAATTTTTGAAAATAAATCACTAGGTGAAAAGTTAGACCAATAAAACTAGGAGCATATGCGTCGGACCACGGCGAAACGGTTTTTTGGACATATCTAGAGAACCAAGAAAGTTTTCTCAGCGAAACTTTGTAGGGATGATCCTCTCTTCAATACGCGTCCAACGAGTGCTCATACGTCAAAATCGGTGACATTTAATTTTCAGTCAAAATTTAGCCAAAAAACATGGGCTATAGCCTATAGATTTTTTTCACGAAAAAATGAAAACTCACCGATTTTGATGAGAGATGGCTCATTCGACGCGGAATAAGAAAAGAAATAGACGTGCAAAAAAATTTTTGAAAATAAATCACTAGGTGAAAAGTTAGACCAATAAAACTAGGAGCATATGCGTCGGACCACGGCGAAACGGTTTTTTGGACATATCTAGAGAACCAAGAAAGTTTTCTCAGCGAAACTTTGTAGGGATGATCCTCTCTTCAATACGCGTCCAACGAGTGCTCATACGTCAAAATCGGTGACATTTAATTTTCAGTCAAAATTTAGCCAAAAAACATGGGCTATAGCCTATAGATTTTTTTCACGAAAAAATGAAAACTCACCGATTTTGATGAGAGATGGCTCATTCGACGCGGAATAAGAAAAGAAATAGACGTGCAAAAAAATTTTTGAAAATAAATCACTAGGTGAAAAGTTAGACCAATAAAACTAGGAGCATATGCGTCGGACCACGGCGAAACGGTTTTTTGGACATATCTAGAGAACCAAGAAAGTTTTCTCAGCGAAACTTTGTAGGGATGATCCTCTCTTCAATACGCGTCCAACGAGTGCTCATACGTCAAAATCGGTGACATTTAATTTTCAGTCAAAATTTAGCCAAAAAACATGGGCTATAGCCTATAGATTTTTTTCACGAAAAAATGAAAACTCACCGATTTTGATGAGAGATGGCTCATTCGACGCGGAATGAGAAAAGAAATAGACGTGCAAAAAAATTTTTGAAAATAAATCACTAGGTGAAAAGTTAGACCAATAAAACTAGGAGCATATGCGTCGGACCACGGCGAAACGGTTTTTAGGACATATCTAGAGAACCAAGAAAGTTTTCTCAGCGAAACTTTGTAGGGACGATCCTCTCTTCAATACGCGTCCAACGAGTGCTCATACGTCAAAATCGGTGACATTTAATTTTCAGTCAAAATTTAGCCAAAAAACATGGGCTATAGCCTATAGATTTTTTTCACGAAAAAATGAAAACTCACCGATTTTGATGAGAGATGGCTCATTCGACGCGGAATAAGAAAAGAAATAGACGTGCAAAAAAATTTTTGAAAATAAATCACTAGGTGAAAAGTTAGACCAATAAAACTAGGAGCATATGCGTCGGACCACGGCGAAACGGTTTTTTGGACATATCTAGAGAACCAAGAAAGTTTTCTCAGCGAAACTTTGTAGGGATGATCCTCTCTTCAATACGCGTCCAACGAGTGCTCATACGTCAAAATCGGTGACATTTAATTTTCAGTCAAAATTTAGCCAAAAAACATGGGCTATAGCCTATAGATTTTTTTCACGAAAAAATGAAAACTCACCGATTTTGATGAGAGATGGCTCATTCGACGCGGAATAAGAAAAGAAATAGACGTGCAAAAAAATTTTTGAACATAAATCACTAGGTGAAAAGTTAGACCAATAAAACTAGGAGCATATGCGTCGGACCACGGCGAAACGGTTTTTTGGACATATCTAGAGAACCAAGAAAGTTTTCTCAGCGAAACTTTGTAGGGATGATCCTCTCTTCAATACGCGTCCAACGAGTGCTCATACGTCAAAATCGGTGACATTTAATTTTCAGTCAAAATTTAGCCAAAAAACATGGGCTAGCCTATAGATTTTTTTCACGAAAAAATGAAAACTCACCGATTTTGATGAGAGATGGCTCATTCGACGCGGAATAAGAAAAGAAATAGACGTGCAAAAAAATTTTTGAAAATAAATCACTAGGTGAAAAGTTAGACCAATAAAACTAGGAGCATATGCGTCGGACCACGGCGAAACGGTTTTTTGGACATATCTAGAGAACCAAGAAAGTTTTCTCAGCGAAACTTTGTAGGGATGATCCTCTCTTCAATACGCGTCCAACGAGTGCTCATACGTCAAAATCGGTGACATTTAATTTTCAGTCAAAATTTAGCCAAAAAACATGGGCTTAGGCTATAGATTTTTTTCACGAAAAAATGAAAACTCACCGATTTTGATGAGAGATGGCTCATTCGACGCGGAATAAGAAAAGAAATAGACGTGCAAAAAAATTTTTGAAAATAAATCACTAGGTGAAAAGTTAGACCAATAAAACTAGGAGCATATGCGTCGGACCACGGCGAAACGGTTTTTAGGACATATCTAGAGAACCAAGAAAGTTTTCTCAGCGAAACTTTGTAGGGACGATCCTCTCTTCAATACGCGTCCAACGAGTGCTCATACGTCAAAATCGGTGACATTTAATTTTCAGTCAAAATTTAGCCAAAAAACATGGGCTATAGCCTATAGATTTTTTTCACGAAAAAATGAAAACTCACCGATTTTGATGAGAGATGGCTCATTCGACGCGGAATAAGAAAAGAAATAGACGTGCAAAAAATTTTTTGAAAATAAATCACTAGGTGAAAAGTTAGACCAATAAAACTAGGAGCATATGCGTCGGACCACGGCGAAACGGTTTTTAGGACATATCTAGAGAACCAAGAAAGTTTTCTCAGCGAAACTTTGTAGGGACGATCCTCTCTTCAATACGCGTCCAACGAGTGCTCATACGTCAAAATCGGTGACATTTAATTTTCAGTCAAAATTTAGCCAAAAAACATGGGCTATAGCCTATAGATTTTTTTCACGAAAAAATGAAAACTCACCGATTTTGATGAGAGATGGCTCATTCGACGCGGAATAAGAAAAGAAATAGACGTGCAAAAAAATTTTTGAAAATAAATCACTAGGTGAAAAGTTAGACCAATAAAAGTAGGAGCATATGCGTCGGACCACGGCGAAACGGTTTTTTGGACATATCTAGAGAACCAAGAAAGTTTTCTCAGCGAAACTTTGTAGGGATGATCCTCTCTTCAATACGCGTCCAACGAGTGCTCATACGTCAAAATCGGTGACATTTAATTTTCAGTCAAAATTTAGCCAAAAAACATGGGCTATAGCCTATAGATTTTTTTCACGAAAAAATGAAAACTCACCGATTTTGATGAGAGATGGCTCATTCGACGCGGAATAAGAAAAGAAATAGACGTGCAAAAAAATTTTTGAAAATAAATCACTAGGTGAAAAGTTAGACCAATAAAACTAGGAGCATATGCGTCGGACCACGGCGAAACGGTTTTTAGGACATATCTAGTGAACCAAGAAAGTTTTCTCAGCGAAACTTTGTAGGGACGATCCTCTCTTCAATACGCGTCCAACGAGTGCTCATACGTCAAAATCGGTGACATTTAATTTTCAGTCAAAATTTAGCCAAAAAACATGGGCTATAGCCTATAGATTTTTTTCACGAAAAAATGAAAACTCACCGATTTTGATGAGAGATGGCTCATTCGACGCGGAATAAGAAAAGAAATAGACGTGCAAAAAAATTTTTGAAAATAAATCACTAGGTGAAAAGTTAGACCAATAAAACTAGGAGCATATGCGTCGGACCACGGCGAAACGGTTTTTTGGACATATCTAGAGAACCAAGAAAGTTTTCTCAGCGAAACTTTGTAGGGATGATCCTCTCTTCAATACGCGTCCAACGAGTGCTCATACGTCAAAATCGGTGACATTTAATTTTCAGTCAAAATTTAGCCAAAAAACATGGGCTATAGCCTATAGATTTTTTTCACGAAAAAATGAAAACTCACCGATTTTGATGAGAGATGGCTCATTCGACGCGGAATAAGAAAAGAAATAGACGTGCAAAAAAATTTTTGAAAATAAATCACTAGGTGAAAAGTTAGACCAATAAAACTAGGAGCATATGCGTCGGACCACGGCGAAACGGTTTTTAGGACATATCTAGAGAACCAAGAAAGTTTTCTCAGCGAAACTTTGTAGGGACGATCCTCTCTTCAATACGCGTCCAACGAGTGCTCATACGTCAAAATCGGTGACATTTAATTTTCAGTCAAAATTTAGCCAAAAAACATGGGCTATAGCCTATAGATTTTTTTCACGAAAAAATGAAAACTCACCGATTTTGATGAGAGATGGCTCATTCGACGCGGAATAAGAAAAGAAATAGACGTGCAAAAAAATTTTTGAAAATAAATCACTAGGTGAAAAGTTAGACCAATAAAACTAGGAGCATATGCGTCGGACCACGGCGAAACGGTTTTTAGGACATATCTAGAGAACCAAGAAAGTTTTCTCAGCGAAACTTTGTAGGGACGATCCTCTCTTCAATACGCGTCCAACGAGTGCTCATACGTCAAAATCGGTGACATTTAATTTTCAGTCAAAATTTAGCCAAAAAACATGGGCTATAGCCTATAGAATTTTTTCACGAAAAAATGAAAACTCACCGATTTTGATGAGAGATGGCTCATTCGACGCGGAATAAGAAAAGAAATAGACGTGCAAAAAAATTTTTGAAAATAAATCACTAGGTGAAAAGTTAGACCAATAAAACTAGGAGCATATGCGTCGGACCACGGCGAAACGGTTTTTTGGACATATCTAGAGAACCAAGAAAGTTTTCTCAGCGAAACTTTGTAGGGATGATCCTCTCTTCAATACGCGTCCAACGAGTGCTCATACGTCAAAATCGGTGACATTTAATTTTCAGTCAAAATTTAGCCAAAAAACATGGGCTATAGCCTATAGATTTTTTTCACGAAAAAATGAAAACTCACCGATTTTGATGAGAGATGGCTCATTCGACGCGGAATAAGAAAAGAAATAGACGTGCAAAAAAATTTTTGAAAATAAATCACTAGGTGAAAAGTTAGACCAATAAAACTAGGAGCATATGCGTCGGACCACGGCGAAACGGTTTTTTGGACATATCTAGAGAACCAAGAAAGTTTTCTCAGCGAAACTTTGTAGGGATGATCCTCTCTTCAATACGCGTCCAACGAGTGCTCATACGAATTTTCAGTCAAAATTTAGCCAAAAAACATGGGCTATAGCCTATAGATTTTTTTCACGAAAAAATGAAAACTCACCGATTTTGATGAGAGATGGCTCATTCGACGCGGAATAAGAAAAGAAATAGACGTGCAAAAAAATTTTTGAAAATAAATCACTAGGTGAAAAGTTAGACCAATAAAACTAGGAGCATATGCGTCGGACCACGGCGAAACGGTTTTTTGGACATATCTAGAGAACCAAGAAAGTTTTCTCAGCGAAACTTTGTAGGGATGATCCTCTCTTCAATACGCGTCCAACGAGTGCTCATACGTCAAAATCGGTGACATTTAATTTTCAGTCAAAATTTAGCCAAAAAACATGGGCTATAGCCTATAGATTTTTTTCACGAAAAAATGAAAACTCACCGATTTTGATGAGAGATGGCTCATTCGACGCGGAATAAGAAAAGAAATAGACGTGCAAAAAAATTTTTGAAAATAAATCACTAGGTGAAAAGTTAGACCAATAAAACTAGGAGCATATGCGTCGGACCACGGCGAAACGGTTTTTTGGACATATCTAGAGAACCAAGAAAGTTTTCTCAGCGAAACTTTGTAGGGATGATCCTCTCTTCAATACGCGCTAAACGAGTGCTCATACGTCAAAATCGGTGACATTTAATTTTCAGTCAAAATTTAGCCAAAAAACATGGGCTATAGCCTATAGATTTTTTTCACGAAAAAATGAAAACTCACCGATTTTGATGAGAGATGGCTCATTCGACGCGGAATAAGAAAAGAAATAGACGTGCAAAAAAATTTTTGAAAATAAATCACTAGGTGAAAAGTTAGACCAATAAAACTAGGAGCATATGCGTCGGACCACGGCGAAACGGTTTTTTGGACATATCTAGAGAACCAAGAAAGTTTTCTCAGCGAAACTTTGTAGGGATGATCCTCTCTTCAATACGCGCCCAACGAGTGCTCATACGTCAAAATCGGTGACATTTAATTTTCAGTCAAAATTTAGCCAAAAAACATGGGCTATAGCCTATAGATTTTTTTCACGAAAAAATGAAAACTCACCGATTTTGATGAGAGATGGCTCATTCGACGCGGAATAAGAAAAGAAATAGACGTGCAAAAAAATTTTTGAAAATAAATCACTAGGTGAAAAGTTAGACCAATAAAACTAGGAGCATATGCGTCGGACCACGGCGAAACGGTTTTTTGGACATATCTAGAGAACCAAGAAAGTTTTCTCAGCGAAACTTTGTAGGGATGATCCTCTCTTCAATACGCGTCCAACGAGTGCTCATACGTCAAAATCGGTGACATTTAATTTTCAGTCAAAATTTAGCCAAAAAACATGGGCTATAGCCTATAGATTTTTTTCACGAAAAAATGAAAACTCACCGATTTTGATGAGAGATGGCTCATTCGACGCGGAATAAGAAAAGAAATAGACGTGCAAAAAAATTTTTGAAAATAAATCACTAGGTGAAAAGTTAGACCAATAAAACTAGGAGCATATGCGTCGGACCACGGCGAAACGGTTTTTTGGACATATCTAGAGAACCAAGAAAGTTTTCTCAGCGAAACTTTGTAGGGATGATCCTCTCTTCAATACGCGTCCAACGAGTGCTCATACGTCAAAATCGGTGACATTTAATTTTCAGTCAAAATTTAGCCAAAAAACATGGGCTATGCTATAGATTTTTTTCACGAAAAAATGAAAACTCACCGATTTTGATGAGAGATGGCTCATTCGACGCGGAATAAGAAAAGAAATAGACGTGCAAAAAAATTTTTGAAAATAAATCACTAGGTGAAAAGTTAGACCAATAAAACTAGGAGCATATGCGTCGGACCACGGCGAAACGGTTTTTTGGACATATCTAGAGAACCAAGAAAGTTTTCTCAGCGAAACTTTGTAGGGATGATCCTCTCTTCAATACGCGTCCAACGAGTGCTCATACGTCAAAATCGGTGACATTTAATTTTCAGTCAAAATTTAGCCAAAAAACATGGGCTATAGCCTATAGATTTTTTTCACGAAAAAATGAAAACTCACCGATTTTGATGAGAGATGGCTCATTCGACGCGGAATAAGAAAAGAAATAGACGTGCAAAAAAATTTTTGAAAATAAATCACTAGGTGAAAAGTTAGACCAATAAAACTAGGAGCATATGCGTCGGACCACGGCGAAACGGTTTTTTGGACATATCTAGAGAACCAAGAAAGTTTTCTCAGCGAAACTTTGTAGGGATGATCCTCTCTTCAATACGCGCCCAACGAGTGCTCATACGTCAAAATCGGTGACATTTAATTTTCAGTCAAAATTTAGCCAAAAAACATGGGCTATAGCCTATAGATTTTTTTCACGAAAAAATGGAAACTCACCGATTTTGATGAGAGATGGCTCATTCGACGCGGAATAAGAAAAGAAATAGACGTGCAAAAAAATTTTTGAAAATAAATCACTAGGTGAAAAGTTAGACCAATAAAACTAGGAGCATATGCGTCGGACCACGGCGAAACGGTTTTTTGGACATATCTAGAGAACCAAGAAAGTTTTCTCAGCGAAACTTTGTAGGGATGATCCTCTCTTCAATACGCGCCCAACGAGTGCTCATACGTCAAAATCGGTGACATTTAATTTTCAGTCAAAATTTAGCCAAAAAACATGGGCTATAGCCTATAGATTTTTTTCACGAAAAAATGAAAACTCACCGATTTTGATGAGAGATGGCTCATTCGACGCGGAATAAGAAAAGAAATAGACGTGCAAAAAAATTTTTGAAAATAAATCACTAGGTGAAAAGTTAGACCAATAAAACTAGGAGCATATGCGTCGGACCACGGCGAAACGGTTTTTTGGACATATCTAGAGAACCAAGAAAGTTTTCTCAGCGAAACTTTGTAGGGATGATCCTCTCTTCAATACGCGTCAAACGAGTGCTCATACGTCAAAATCGGTGACATTTAATTTTCAGTCAAAATTTAGCCAAAAAACATGGGCTATAAGATTTTTTTCACGAAAAAATGAAAACTCACCGATTTTGATGAGAGATGGCTCATTCGACGCGGAATAAGAAAAGAAATAGACGTGACGTGCAAAAATTTTTTTGAAAATAAATCACTAGGTGAAAAGTTAGACCAATAAAACTAGGAGCATATGCGTCGGACCACGGCGAAACGGTTTTTTTGGACATATCTAGAGAACCAAGAAAGTTTTCTCAGCGAAACTTTGTAGGGATGATCCTCTCTTCAATACGCGTCCAACGAGTGCTCATACGTCAAAATCGGTGACATTTAATTTTCAGTCAAAATTTAGCCAAAAAACATGGGCTATAGCCTATAGATTTTTTTCACGAAAAAATGAAAACTCACCGATTTTGATGAGAGATGGCTCATTCGACGCGGAATAAGAAAAGAAATAGACGTGCAAAAAAATTTTTGAAAATAAATCACTAGGTGAAAAGTTAGACCAATAAAACTAGGAGCATATGCGTCGGACCACGGCGAAACGGTTTTTTGGACATATCTAGAGAACCAAGAAAGTTTTCTCAGCGAAACTTTATAGGGACGATCCTCTCTTCAATACGCGTCCAACGAGTGCTCATACGTCAAAATCGGTGACATTTAATTTTCAGTCAAAATTTAGCCAAAAAACATGGCTATAGCCTATAGATTTTTTTCACGAAAAAATGAAAACTCACCGATTTTGATGAGAGATGGCTCATTCGACGCGGAATAAGAAAAGAAATAGACGTGCAAAAAAATTTTTGAAAATAAATCACTAGGTGAAAAGTTAGACCAATAAAACTAGGAGCATATGCGTCGGACCACGGCGAAACGGTTTTTTGGACATATCTAGAGAACCAAGAAAGTTTTCTCAGCGAAACTTTGTAGGGATGATCCTCTCTTCAATACGCGTCCAACGAGTGCTCATACGTCAAAATCGGTGACATTTAATTTTCAGTCAAAATTTAGCCAAAAAACATGGGCTATAGCCTATAGATTTTTTTCACGAAAAAATGAAAACTCACCGATTTTGATGAGAGATGGCTCATTCGACGCGGAATAAGAAAAGAAATAGACGTGCAAAAAAATTTTTGAAAATAAATCACTAGGTGAAAAGTTAGACCAATAAAACTAGGAGCATATGCGTCGGACCACGGCGAAACGGTTTTTTGGACATATCTAGAGAACCAAGAAAGTTTTCTCAGCGAAACTTTGTAGGGATGATCCTCTCTTCAATACGCGTCCAACGAGTGCTCATACGTCAAAATCGGTGACATTTAATTTTCAGTCAAAATTTAGCCAAAAAACATGGGCTATAGCCTATAGATTTTTTTCACGAAAAAATGAAAACTCACCGATTTTGATGAGAGATGGCTCATTCGACGCGGAATAAGAAAAGAAATAGACGTGCAAAAAAATTTTTGAAAATAAATCACTAGGTGAAAAGTTAGACCAATAAAACTAGGAGCATATGCGTCGGACCACGGCGAAACGGTTTTTAGGACATATCTAGAGAACCAAGAAAGTTTTCTCAGCGAAACTTTGTAGGGATGATCCTCTCTTCAATACGCGTCCAACGAGTGCTCATACGTCAAAATCGGTGACATTTAATTTTCAGTCAAAATTTAGCCAAAAAACATGGGCTATAGCCTATAGATTTTTTTCACGAAAAAATGAAAACTCACCGATTTTGATGAGAGATGGCTCATTCGACGCGGAATAAGAAAAGAAATAGACGTGCAAAAAAATTTTTGAAAATAAATCACTAGGTGAAAAGTTAGACCAATAAAACTAGGAGCATATGCGTCGGACCACGGCGAAACGGTTTTTTGGACATATCTAGAGAACCAAGAAAGTTTTCTCAGCGAAACTTTGTAGGGATGATCCTCTCTTCAATACGCGCCCAACGAGTGCTCATACGTCAAAATCGGTGACATTTAATTTTCAGTCAAAATTTAGCCAAAAAACATGGGCTATAGCCTATAGATTTTTTTCACGAAAAAATGAAAACTCACCGATTTTGATGAGAGATGGCTCATTCGACGCGGAATAAGAAAAGAAATAGACGTGCAAAAAAATTTTTGAAAATAAATCACTAGGTGAAAAGTTAGACCAATAAAACTAGGAGCATATGCGTCGGACCACGGCGAAACGGTTTTTTGGACATATCTAGAGAACCAAGAAAGTTTTCTCAGCGAAACTTTGTAGGGATGATCCTCTCTTCAATACGCGTCAAACGAGTGCTCATACGTCAAAATCGGTGACATTTAATTTTCAGTCAAAATTTAGCCAAAAAACATGGGCTATAAGATTTTTTTCACGAAAAAATGAAAACTCACCGATTTTGATGAGAGATGGCTCATTCGACGCGGAATAAGAAAAGAAATAGACGTGACGTGCAAAAATTTTTTTGAAAATAAATCACTAGGTGAAAAGTTAGACCAATAAAACTAGGAGCATATGCGTCGGACCACGGCGAAACGGTTTTTTTGGACATATCTAGAGAACCAAGAAAGTTTTCTCAGCGAAACTTTGTAGGGATGATCCTCTCTTCAATACGCGTCCAACGAGTGCTCATACGTCAAAATCGGTGACATTTAATTTTCAGTCAAAATTTAGCCAAAAAACATGGGCTATAGCCTATAGATTTTTTTCACGAAAAAATGAAAACTCACCGATTTTGATGAGAGATGGCTCATTCGACGCGGAATAAGAAAAGAAATAGACGTGCAAAAAAATTTTTGAAAATAAATCACTAGGTGAAAAGTTAGACCAATAAAACTAGGAGCATATGCGTCGGACCACGGCGAAACGGTTTTTTGGACATATCTAGAGAACCAAGAAAGTTTTCTCAGCGAAACTTTATAGGGACGATCCTCTCTTCAATACGCGTCCAACGAGTGCTCATACGTCAAAATCGGTGACATTTAATTTTCAGTCAAAATTTAGCCAAAAAACATGGCTATAGCCTATAGATTTTTTTCACGAAAAAATGAAAACTCACCGATTTTGATGAGAGATGGCTCATTCGACGCGGAATAAGAAAAGAAATAGACGTGCAAAAAAATTTTTGAAAATAAATCACTAGGTGAAAAGTTAGACCAATAAAACTAGGAGCATATGCGTCGGACCACGGCGAAACGGTTTTTTGGACATATCTAGAGAACCAAGAAAGTTTTCTCAGCGAAACTTTGTAGGGATGATCCTCTCTTCAATACGCGTCCAACGAGTGCTCATACGTCAAAATCGGTGACATTTAATTTTCAGTCAAAATTTAGCCAAAAAACATGGGCTATAGCCTATAGATTTTTTTCACGAAAAAATGAAAACTCACCGATTTTGATGAGAGATGGCTCATTCGACGCGGAATAAGAAAAGAAATAGACGTGCAAAAAAATTTTTGAAAATAAATCACTAGGTGAAAAGTTAGACCAATAAAACTAGGAGCATATGCGTCGGACCACGGCGAAACGGTTTTTTGGACATATCTAGAGAACCAAGAAAGTTTTCTCAGCGAAACTTTGTAGGGATGATCCTCTCTTCAATACGCGTCCAACGAGTGCTCATACGTCAAAATCGGTGACATTTAATTTTCAGTCAAAATTTAGCCAAAAAACATGGGCTATAGCCTATAGATTTTTTTCACGAAAAAATGAAAACTCACCGATTTTGATGAGAGATGGCTCATTCGACGCGGAATAAGAAAAGAAATAGACGTGCAAAAAAATTTTTGAAAATAAATCACTAGGTGAAAAGTTAGACCAATAAAACTAGGAGCATATGCGTCGGACCACGGCGAAACGGTTTTTAGGACATATCTAGAGAACCAAGAAAGTTTTCTCAGCGAAACTTTGTAGGGATGATCCTCTCTTCAATACGCGTCCAACGAGTGCTCATACGTCAAAATCGGTGACATTTAATTTTCAGTCAAAATTTAGCCAAAAAACATGGGCTATAGCCTATAGATTTTTTTCACGAAAAAATGAAAACTCACCGATTTTGATGAGAGATGGCTCATTCGACGCGGAATAAGAAAAGAAATAGACGTGCAAAAAAATTTTTGAAAATAAATCACTAGGTGAAAAGTTAGACCAATAAAACTAGGAGCATATGCGTCGGACCACGGCGAAACGGTTTTTTGGACATATCTAGAGAACCAAGAAAGTTTTCTCAGCGAAACTTTGTAGGGATGATCCTCTCTTCAATACGCGCCCAACGAGTGCTCATACGTCAAAATCGGTGACATTTAATTTTCAGTCAAAATTTAGCCAAAAAACATGGGCTATAGCCTATAGATTTTTTTCACGAAAAAATGAAAACTCACCGATTTTGATGAGAGATGGCTCATTCGACGCGGAATAAGAAAAGAAATAGACGTGCAAAAAAATTTTTGAAAATAAATCACTAGGTGAAAAGTTAGACCAATAAAACTAGGAGCATATGCGTCGGACCACGGCGAAACGGTTTTTTGGACATATCTAGAGAACCAAGAAAGTTTTCTCAGCGAAACTTTGTAGGGATGATCCTCTCTTCAATACGCGCCCAACGAGTGCTCATACGTCAAAATCGGTGACATTTAATTTTCAGTCAAAATTTAGCCAAAAAACATGGGCTATAGCCTATAGATTTTTTTCACGAAAAAATGAAAACTCACCGATTTTGATGAGAGATGGCTCATTCGACGCGGAATAAGAAAAGAAATAGACGTGCAAAAAAATTTTTGAAAATAAATCACTAGGTGAAAAGTTAGACCAATAAAACTAGGAGCATATGCGTCGGACCACGGCGAAACGGTTTTTTGGACATATCTAGAGAACCAAGAAAGTTTTCTCAGCGAAACTTTGTAGGGATGATCCTCTCTTCAATACGCGTCCAACGAGTGCTCATACGTCAAAATCGGTGACATTTAATTTTCAGTCAAAATTTAGCCAAAAAACATGGGCTATAGCCTATAGATTTTTTTCACGAAAAAATGAAAACTCACCGATTTTGATGAGAGATGGCTCATTCGACGCGGAATAAGAAAAGAAATAGACGTGCAAAAAAATTTTTGAAAATAAATCACTAGGTGAAAAGTTAGACCAATAAAACTAGGAGCATATGCGTCGGACCACGGCGAAACGGTTTTTTGGACATATCTAGAGAACCAAGAAAGTTTTCTCAGCGAAACTTTGTAGGGATGATCCTCTCTTCAATACGCGTCTAACGAGTGCTCATACGTCAAAATCGGTGACATTTAATTTTCAGTCAAAATTTAGCCAAAAAACATGGGCTATAGCCTATAGATTTTTTTCACGAAAAAATGAAAACTCACCGATTTTGATGAGAGATGGCTCATTCGACGCGGAATAAGAAAAGAAATAGACGTGCAAAAAAATTTTTGAAAATAAATCACTAGGTGAAAAGTTAGACCAATAAAACTAGGAGCATATGCGTCGGACCACGGCGAAACGGTTTTTTGGACATATCTAGAGAACCAAGAAAGTTTTCTCAGCGAAACTTTGTAGGGATGATCCTCTCTTCAATACGCGTCCAACGAGTGCTCATACGTCAAAATCGGTGACATTTAATTTTCAGTCAAAATTTAGCCAAAAAACATGGGCTTAGCCTATAGATTTTTTTCACGAAAAAATGAAAACTCACCGATTTTGATGAGAGATGGCTCATTCGACGCGGAATAAGAAAAGAAATAGACGTGCAAAAAAATTTTTGAAAATAAATCACTAGGTGAAAAGTTAGACCAATAAAACTAGGAGCATATGCGTCGGACCACGGCGAAACGGTTTTTTGGACATATCTAGAGAACCAAGAAAGTTTTCTCAGCGAAACTTTGTAGGGATGATCCTCTCTTCAATACGCGTCCAACGAGTGCTCATACGTCAAAATCGGTGACATTTAATTTTCAGTCAAAATTTAGCCAAAAAACATGGGCAGCCTATAGATTTTTTTCACAAAAAAATGAAAACTCACCGATTTTGATGAGAGATGGCTCATTCGACGCGGAATAAGAAAAGAAATAGACGTGCAAAAAAATTTTTGAAAATAAATCACTAGGTGAAAAGTTAGACCAATAAAACTAGGAGCATATGCGTCGGACCACGGCGAAACGGTTTTTTGGACATATCTAGAGAACCAAGAAAGTTTTCTCAGCGAAACTTTGTAGGGATGATCCTCTCTTCAATACGCGTCCAACGAGTGCTCATACGTCAAAATCGGTGACATTTAATTTTCAGTCAAAATTTAGCCAAAAAACATGGGCTATAGCCTATAGATTTTTTTCACGAAAAAATGAAAACTCACCGATTTTGATGAGAGATGGCTCATTCGACGCGGAATAAGAAAAGAAATAGACGTGCAAAAAAATTTTTGAAAATAAATCACTAGGTGAAAAGTTAGACCAATAAAACTAGGAGCATATGCGTCGGACCACGGCGAAACGGTTTTTTGGACATATCTAGAGAACCAAGAAAGTTTTCTCAGCGAAACTTTGTAGGGATGATCCTCTCTTCAATACGCGTCCAACGAGTGCTCATACGTCAAAATCGGTGACATTTAATTTTCAGTCAAAATTTAGCCAAAAAACATGGGCTATAGCCTATAGATTTTTTTCACGAAAAAATGAAAACTCACCGATTTTGATGAGAGATGGCTCATTCGACGCGGAATAAGAAAAGAAATAGACGTGCAAAAAAATTTTTGAAAATAAATCACTAGGTGAAAAGTTAGACCAATAAAACTAGGAGCATATGCGTCGGACCACGGCGAAACGGTTTTTTGGACATATCTAGAGAACCAAGAAAGTTTTCTCAGCGAAACTTTGTAGGGATGATCCTCTCTTAAATACGCGTCCAACGAGTGCTCATACGTCAAAATCGGTGACATTTAATTTTCAGTCAAAATTTAGCCAAAAAACATGGGCTATAGCCTATAGATTTTTTTCACCAAAAAATGAAAACTCACCGATTTTGATGAGAGATGGCTCATTCGACGCGGAATAAGAAAAGAAATAGACGTGCAAAAAAATTTTTGAAAATAAATCACTAGGTGAAAAGTTAGACCAATAAAACTAGGAGCATATGCGTCGGACCACGGCGAAACGGTTTTTTGGACATATCTAGAGAACCAAAAAAGTTTTCTCAGCGAAACTTTGTAGGGATGATCCTCTCTTCAATACGCGTCCAACGAGTGCTCATACGTCAAAATCGGTGACATTTAATTTTCAGTCAAAATTTAGCCAAAAAACATGGGCTATAGCCTATAGATTTTTTTCACGAAAAAATGAAAACTCACCGATTTTGATGAGAGATGGCTCATTCGACGCGGAATAAGAAAAGAAATAGACGTGCAGAAAAATTTTTGAAAATAAATCACTAGGTGAAAAGTTAGACCAATAAAACTAGGAGCATATGCGTCGGACAACGGCGAAACGGTTTTTTGGACATATCTAGAGAACCAAGAAAGTTTTCTCAGCGAAACTCTGTAGGGATGATCCTCTCATCAATACGCGTCCAACGAGTGCTCATACGTCAAAATCGGTGACATTTAATTTTCAGTCAAAATTTAGCCAAAAAACATGGGCTATAGCCTATAGATTTTTTTCACGAAAAAATGAAAACTCACCGATTTTGATGAGAGATGGCTCATTCGACGCGGAATAAGAAAAGAAATAGACGTGCAAAAAAATTTTTGAAAATAAATCACTAGGTGAAAAGTTATACCAATAAAACTAGGAGCATATGCGTCGGACCACGGCGAAACGGTTTTTTGGACATATCTAGAGAACCAAGAAAGTTTTCTCAGCGAAACTTTGTAGGGATGATCCTCTCATCAATACGCGTCCAACGAGTGCTCATACGTCAAAATCGGTGACATTTAATTTTCAGTCAAAATTTAGCCAAAAAACATGGGCTATAGCCTATAGATTTTTTTCACGAAAAAATGAAAACTCACCGATTTTGATGAGAGATGGCTCATTCGACGCGGAATAAGAAAAGAAATAGACGTGCAAAAAAATTTTTGAAAATAAATCACTAGGTGAAAAGTTAGACCAATAAAACTAGGAGCATATGCGTCGGACCACGGCGAAACGGTTTTTTGGACATATCTAGAGAACCAAGAAAGTTTTCTCAGCGAAACTTTGTAGGGATGATCCTCTCTTCAATACGCGTCCAACGAGTGCTCATACGTCAAAATCGGTGACATTTAATTTTCAGTCAAAATTTAGCCAAAAAACATGGGCTATAAGCCTATAGATTTTTTTCACGAAAAAATGAAAACTCACCGATTTTGATGAGAGATGGCTCATTCGACGCGGAATAAGAAAAGAAATAGACGTGCAAAAAAATTTTTGAAAATAAATCACTAGGTGAAAAGTTAGACCAATAAAACTAGGAGCATATGCGTCGGACCACGGCGAAACGGTTTTTAGGACATATCTAGAGAACCAAGAAAGTTTTCTCAGCGAAACTTTGTAGGGATGATCCTCTCATCAATACGCGTCCAACGAGTGCTCATACGTCAAAATCGGTGACATTTAATTTTCAGTCAAAATTTAGCCAAAAAACATGGGCTATAGCCTATAGATTTTTTTCACGAAAAAATGAAAACTCACCGATTTTGATGAGAGATGGCTCATTCGACGCGGAATAAGAAAAGAAATAGACGTGCAAAAAAATTTTTGAAAATAAATCACTAGGTGAAAAGTTAGACCAATAAAACTAGGAGCATATGCGTTGGACTACGGCGAAATGGTTTTTTGGACATATCTAGAGAACCAAGAAAGTTTTCTCAGCGAAACTTTGTAGGGATGATCCTCTCATCAATACGCGTCCAACGAGTGCTCATACGTCAAAATCGGTGACATTTAATTTTCAGTCAAAATTTAGCCAAAAAACATGGTATAGCCTAAGATTTTTTTCACGAAAAAATGAAAACTCACCGATTTTGATGAGAGATGGCTCATTCGACGCGGAATAAGAAAAGAAATAGACGTGCAAAAAAATTTTTGAAAATAAATCACTAGGTGAAAAGTTAGACCAATAAAACTAGGAGCATATGCGTCGGACCACGGCGAAACGGTTTTTTGGACATATCTAGAGAACCAAGAAAGTTTTCTCAGCGAAACTTTGTAGGGATGATCCTCTCTTCAATACGCGTCCAACGAGTGCTCATACGTCAAAATCGGTGACATTTAATTTTCAGTCAAAATTTAGCCAAAAAACATGGGCTATAGATTTTTTTCACGAAAAAATGAAAACTCACCGATTTTGATGAGAGATGGCTCATTCGACGCGGAATAAGAAAAGAAATAGACGTGCAAAAAAATTTTTGAAAATAAATCACTAGGTGAAAAGTTAGACCAATAAAACTAGGAGCATATGCGTTGGACTACGGCGAAATGGTTTTTTGGACATATCTAGAGAACCAAGAAAGTTTTCTCAGCGAAACTTTGTAGGGATGATCCTCTCTTCAATACGCGTCCAACGAGTGCTCATACGTCAAAATCGGTGACATTTAATTTTCAGTCAAAATTTAGCCAAAAAACATGGGCTATAGCCTATAGATTTTTTTCACGAAAAAATGAAAACTCACCGATTTTGATGAGAGATGGCTCATTCGACGCGGAATAAGAAAAGAAATAGACGTGCAAAAAAATTTTTGAAAATAAATCACTAGGTGAAAAGTTAGACCAATAAAACTAGGAGCATATGCGTCGGACCACGGCGAAACGGTTTTTTGGACATATCTAGAGAACCAAGAAAGTTTTCTCAGCGAAACTTTGTAGGGATGATCCTCTCTTCAATACGCGTCCAACGAGTGCTCATACGTCAAAATCGGTGACATTTAATTTTCAGTCAAAATTTAGCCAAAAAACATGGGCTATATATAGCCTATAGATTTTTTTCACGAAAAAATGAAAACTCACCGATTTTGATGAGAGATGGCTCATTCGACGCGGAATAAGAAAAGAAATAGACGTGCAAAAAAATTTTTGAAAATAAATCACTAGGTGAAAAGTTAGACCAATAAAACTAGGAGCATATGCGTCGGACCACGGCGAAACGGTTTTTTGGACATATCTAGAGAACCAAGAAAGTTTTCTCAGCGAAACTTTGTAGGGATGATCCTCTCTTCAATTCGCGTCCAACGAGTGCTCATACGTCAAAATCGGTGACATTTAATTTTCAGTCAAAATTTAGCCAAAAAACATGGGCTATAGCCTATAGATTTTTTTCACGAAAAAATGAAAACTCACCGATTTTGATGAGAGATGGCTCATTCGACGCGGAATAAGAAAAGAAATAGACGTGCAAAAAAATTTTTGAAAATAAATCACTAGGTGAAAAGTTAGACCAATAAAACTAGGAGCATATGCGTCGGACCACGGCGAAACGGTTTTTTGGACATATCTAGAGAACCAAGAAAGTTTTCTCAGCGAAACTTTGTAGGGATGATCCTCTCTTCAATACGCGTCCAACGAGTGCTCATACGTCAAAATCGGTGACATTTAATTTTCAGTCAAAATTTAGCCAAAAAACATGGGCTATAGCCTATAGATTTTTTTCACGAAAAAATGAAAACTCACCGATTTTGATGAGAGATGGCTCATTCGACGCGGAATAAGAAAAGAAATAGACGTGCAAAAAATTTTTTGAAAATAAATCACTAGGTGAAAAGTTAGACCAATAAAACTAGGAGCATATGCGTCGGACCACGGCGAAACGGTTTTTTGGACATATCTAGAGAACCAAGAAAGTTTTCTCAGCGAAACTTTGTAGGGATGATCCTCTCTTCAATACGCGTCCAACGAGTGCTCATACGTCAAAATCGGTGACATTTAATTTTCAGTCAAAATTTAGCCAAAAAACATGGGCTATAGCCTATAGATTTTTTTCACGAAAAAATGAAAACTCACCGATTTTGATGAGAGATGGCTCATTCGACGCGGAATAAGAAAAGAAATAGACGTGCAAAAAAATGTTTGAAAATAAATCACTAGGTGAAAAGTTAGACCAATAAAACTAGGAGCATATGCGTCGGACCACGGCGAAACGGTTTTTTGGACATATCTAGAGAACCAAGAAAGTTTTCTCAGCGAAACTTTGTAGGGATGATCCTCTCTTCAATACGCGTCCAACGAGTGCTCATACGTCAAAATCGGTGACATTTAATTTTCAGTCAAAATTTAGCCAAAAAACATGGGCTATAGCCTATAGATTTTTTTCACGAAAAAATGAAAACTCACCGATTTTGATGAGAGATGGCTCATTCGACGCGGAATAAGAAAAGAAATAGACGTGCAAAAAAATTTTTGAAAATAAATCACTAGGTGAAAAGTTAGACCAATAAAACTAGGAGCATATGCGTCGGACCACGGCGAAACTGTTTTTTGGACATATCTAGAGAACCAAGAAAGTTTTCTCAGCGAAACTTTGTAGGGATGATCCTCTCTTCAATACGCGTCCAACGAGTGCTCATACGTCAAAATCGGTGACATTTAATTTTCAGTCAAAATTTAGCCAAAAAACATGGGCTATAGCCTATAGATTTTTTTCACGAAAAAATGAAAACTCACCGATTTTGATGAGAGATGGCTCATTCGACGCGGAATAAGAAAAGAAATAGACGTGCAAAAAAATTTTTGAAAATAAATCACTAGGTGAAAAGTTAGACCAATAAAACTAGGAGCATATGCGTCGGACCACGGCGAAACGGTTTTTTGGACATATCTAGAGAACCAAGAAAGTTTTCTCAGCGAAACTTTGTAGGGATGATCCTCTCTTCAATACGCGTCCAACGAGTGCTCATACGTCAAAATCGGTGACATTTAATTTTCAGTCAAAATTTAGCCAAAAAACATGGGCTATAGCCTATAGATTTTTTTCACGAAAAAATGAAAACTCACCGATTTTGATGAGAGATGGCTCATTCGACGCGGAATAAGAAAAGAAATAGACGTGCAAAAAAATTTTTGAAAATAAATCACTAGGTGAAAAGTTAGACCAATAAAACTAGGAGCATATGCGTCGGACCACGGCGAAACGGTTTTTTGGACATATCTAGAGAACCAAGAAAGTTTTCTCAGCGAAACTTTGTAGGGATGATCCTCTCTTCAATACGCGTCCAACGAGTGCTCATACGTCAAAATCGGTGACATTTAATTTTCAGTCAAAATTTAGCCAAAAAACATGGGCTATAGCCTATAGATTTTTTTCACGAAAAAATGAAAACTCACCGATTTTGATGAGAGATGGCTCATTCGACGCGGAATAAGAAAAGAAATAGACGTGCAAAAAAATTTTTGAAAATAAATCACTAGGTGAAAAGTTAGACCAATAAAACTAGGAGCATATGCGTCGGACCACGGCGAAACGGTTTTTTGGACATATCTAGAGAACCAAGAAAGTTTTCTCAGCGAAGCTTTGTAGGGATGATCCTCTCTTCAATACGCGTCCAACGAGTGCTCATACGTCAAAATCGGTGACATTTAATTTTCAGTCAAAATTTAGCCAAAAAACATGGGCTATAGCCTATAGATTTTTTTCACGAAAAAATGAAAACTCACCGATTTTGATGAGAGATGGCTCATTCGACGCGGAATAAGAAAAGAAATAGACGTGCAAAAAAATTTTTGAAAATAAATCACTAGGTGAAAAGTTAGACCAATAAAACTAGGAGCATATGCGTCGGACCACGGCGAAACGGTTTTTTGGACATATCTAGAGAACCAAGAAAGTTTTCTCAGCGAAACTTTGTAGGGATGATCCTCTCTTCAATACGCGTCCAACGAGTGCTCATACGTCAAAATCGGTGACATTTAATTTTCAGTCAAAATTTAGCCAAAAAACATGGGCTATAGCCTATAGATTTTTTTCACGAAAAAATGAAAACTCACCGATTTTGATGAGAGATGGCTCATTCGACGCGGAATAAGAAAAGAAATAGACGTGCAAAAAAATTTTTGAAAATAAATCACTAGGTGAAAAGTTAGACCAATAAAACTAGGAGCATATGCGTCGGACCACGGCGAAACGGTTTTTTGGACATATCTAGAGAACCAAGAAAGTTTTCTCAGCGAAACTTTGTAGGGATGATCCTCTCTTCAATACGCGTCCAACGAGTGCTCATACGTCAAAATCGGTGACATTTAATTTTCAGTCAAAATTTAGCCAAAAAACATGGGCTTAGCCTAAGATTTTTTTCACGAAAAAATGAAAACTCACCGATTTTGATGAGAGATGGCTCATTCGACGCGGAATAAGAAAAGAAATAGACGTGCAAAAAAATTTTTGAAAATAAATCACTAGGTGAAAAGTTAGACCAATAAAACTAGGAGCATATGCGTCGGACCACGGCGAAACGGTTTTTTGGACATATCTAGAGAACCAAGAAAGTTTTCTCAGCGAAACTTTGTAGGGATGATCCTCTCTTCAATACGCGTCCAACGAGTGCTCATACGTCAAAATCGGTGACATTTAATTTTCAGTCAAAATTTAGCCAAAAAACATGGGCTATAGCCTATAGATTTTTTTCACGAAAAAATGAAAACTCACCGATTTTGATGAGAGATGGCTCATTCGACGCGGAATAAGAAAAGAAATAGACGTGCAAAAAAATTTTTGAAAATAAATCACTAGGTGAAAAGTTAGACCAATAAAACTAGGAGCATATGCGTCATATGCGTCGGACCACGGCGAACGGTTTTTTTGGACATATCTAGAGAACCAAGAAAGTTTTCTCAGCGAAACTTTGTAGGGATAATCCTCTCGTCAATACGCGTCCAACGAGTGCTCATACGTCAAAATCGGTGACATTTAATTTTCAGTCAAAATTTAGCCAAAAAACATGGGCTAGCCTATAGATTTTTTTCACGAAAAAATGAAAACTCACCGATTTTGATGAGAGATGGCTCATTCGACGCGGAATAAGAAAAGAAATAGACGTGCAAAAAAATTTTTGAAAATAAATCACTAGGTGAAAAGTTAGACCAATAAAACTAGGAGCATATGCGTCGGACCACGGCGAAACGGTTTTTTGGACATATCTAGAGAACCAAGAAAGTTTTCTCAGCGAAACTTTGTAGGGATAATCCTCTCGTCAATACGCGTCCAACGAGTGCTCATACGTCAAAATCGGTGACATTTAATTTTCAGTCAAAATTTAGCCAAAAAACATGGGCTATACCTATAGATTTTTTTCACGAAAAAATGAAAACTCACCGATTTTGATGAGAGATGGCTCATTCGACGCGGAATAAGAAAAGAAATAGACGTGCAAAAAAATTTTTGAAAATAAATCACTAGGTGAAAAGTTAGACCAATAAAACTAGGAGCATATGCGTCGGACCACGGCGAAACGGTTTTTTGGACATATCTAGAGAACCAAGAAAGTTTTCTCAGCGAAACTTTGTAGGGATAATCCTCTCGTCAATACGCGTCCAACGAGTGCTCATACGTCAAAATCGGTGACATTTAATTTTCAGTCAAAATTTAGCCAAAAAACATGGGCTATAGCCTATAGATTTTTTTCACGAAAAAATGAAAACTCACCGATTTTGATGAGAGATGGCTCATTCGACGCGGAATAAGAAAAGAAATAGACGTGCAAAAAAATTTTTGAAAATAAATCACTAGGTGAAAAGTTAGACCAATAAAACTAGGAGCATATGCGTCGGACCACGGCGAAACGGTTTTTTGGACATATCTAGAGAACCAAGAAAGTTTTCTCAGCGAAACTTTGTAGGGATAATCCTCTCGTCAATATGCGTCCAACGAGTGCTCATACGTCAAAATCGGTGACATTTAATTTTCAGTCAAAATTTAGCCAAAAAACATGGGCTATAGCCTATAGATTTTTTTCACGAAAAAATGAAAACTCACCGATTTTGATGAGAGATGGCTCATTCGACGCGGAATAAGAAAAGAAATAGACGTGCAAAAAAATTTTTGAAAATAAATCACTAGGTGAAAAGTTTAGACCAATAAAACTAGGAGCATATACGTCGGACCACGGCGAACGGTTTTTTGGACATATCTAGAGAACCAAGAAAGTTTTCTCAGCGAAACTTTGTAGGGATAATCCTCTCGTCAATACGCGTCCAACGAGTGCTCATACGTCAAAATCGGTGACATTTAATTTTCAGTCAAAATTTAGCCAAAAAACATGGGCTATAGCCTATAGATTTTTTTCACGAAAAAGTGAAAACTCACCGATTTTGATGAGAGATGGCTCATTCGACGCGGAATAAGAAAAGAAATAGACGTGCAAAAAAATTTTTGAAAATAAATCACTAGGTGAAAAGTTAGACCAATAAAACTAGGAGCATATGCGTCGGACCACGGCGAAACGGTTTTTTGGACATATCTAGAGAACCAAGAAAGTTTTCTCAGCGAAACTTTGTAGGGATAATCCTCTCGTCAATACGCGTCCAACGAGTGCTCATACGTCAAAATCGGTGACATTTAATTTTCAGTCAAAATTTAGCCAAAAAACATGGGCTATAGCCTATAGATTTTTTTCACGAAAAAATGAAAACTCACCGATTTTGATGAGAGATGGCTCATTCGACGCGGAATAAGAAAAGAAATAGACGTGCAAAAAAATTTTTGAAAATAAATCACTAGGTGAAAATTTAGACCAATAAAACTAGGAGCATATGCGTCGGACCACGGCGAAACGGTTTTTTGGACATATCTAGAGAACCAAGAAAGTTTTCTCAGCGAAACTTTGTAGGGATAATCCTCTCGTCAATACGCGTCCAACGAGTGCTCATACGTCAAAATCGGTGACATTTAATTTTCAGTCAAAATTTAGCCAAAAAACATGGGCTATAGCCTATAGATTTTTTTCACGAAAAAATGAAAACTCACCGATTTTGATGAGAGATGGCTCATTCGACGCGGAATAAGAAAAGAAATAGACGTGCAAAAAAATTTTTGAAAATAAATCACTAGGTAAAAAGTTAGACCAATAAAACTAGGAGCATATGCGTCGGACCACGGCGAAACGGTTTTTTGGACATATCTAGAGAACCAAGAAAGTTTTCTCAGCGAAACTTTGTAGGGATAATCCTCTCGTCAATACGCGTCCAACGAGTGCTCATACGTCAAAATCGGTGACATTTAATTTTCAGTCAAAATTTAGCCAAAAAACATGGGCTATAGCCTATAGATTTTTTTCACGAAAAAATGAAAACTCACCGATTTTGATGAGAGATGGCTCATTCGACGCGGAATAAGAAAAGAAATAGACGTGCAAAAAAATTTTTGAAAATAAATCACTAGGTGAAAAGTTAGACCAATAAAACTAGGAGCATATGCGTCGGACCACGGCGAAACGGTTTTTTGGACATATCTAGAGAACCAAGAAAGTTTTCTCAGCGAAACTTTGTAGGGATAATCCTCTCGTCAATACGCGTCCAACGAGTGCTCATACGTCAAAATCGGTGACATTTAATTTTCAGTCAAAATTTAGCCAAAAAACATGGGCTATAGCCTATAGATTTTTTTCACGAAAAAATGAAAACTCACCGATTTTGATGAGAGATGGCTCATTCGACGCGGAATAAGAAAAGAAATAGACGTGCAAAAAAATTTTTGAAAATAAAACACTAGGTGAAAAGTTAGACCAATAAAACTAGGAGCATATGCGTCGGACCACGGCGAAACGGTTTTTTGGACATATCTAGAGAACCAAGAAAGTTTTCTCAGCGAAACTTTGTAGGGATAATCCTCTCGTCAATACGCGTCCAACGAGTGCTCATACGTCAAAATCGGTGACATTTAATTTTCAGTCAAAATTTAGCCAAAAAACATGGGCTATAGCCTATAGATTTTTTTCACGAAAAAATGAAAACTCACCGATTTTGATGAGAGATGGCTCATTCGACGCGGAATAAGAAAAGAAATAGACGTGCAAAAAAATTTTTGAAAATAAATCACTAGGTGAAAAGTTAGACCAATAAAACTAGGAGCATATGCGTCGGACCACGGCGAAACGGTTTTTTGGACATATCTAGAGAACCAAGAAAGTTTTCTCAGCGAAACTTTGTAGGGATAATCCTCTCGTCAATACGCGTCCAACGAGTGCTCATACGTCAAAATCGGTGACATTTAATTTTCAGTCAAAATTTAGCCAAAAAACATGGGCTATAGCCTATAGATTTTTTTCACGAAAAAATGAAAACTCACCGATTTTGATGAGAGATGGCTCATTCGACGCGGAATAAGAAAAGAAATAGACGTGCAAAAAAATTTTTGAAAATAAATCACTAGGTGAAAAGTTAGACCAATAAAACTAGGAGCATATGCGTCGGACCACGGCGAAACGGTTTTTTGGACATATCTAGAGAACCAAGAAAGTTTTCTCAGCGAAACTTTGTAGGGATAATCCTCTCGTCAATACGCGTCCAACGACTGCTCATACGTCAAAATCGGTGACATTTAATTTTCAGTCAAAATTTAGCCAAAAAACATGGGCATAGCCTATAGATTTTTTTCACGAAAAAATGAAAACTCACCGATTTTGATGAGAGATGGCTCATTCGACGCGGAATAAGAAAAGAAATAGACGTGCAAAAAAATTTTTGAAAATAAATCACTAGGTGAAAAGTTAGACCAATAAAACTAGGAGCATATGCGTCGGACCACGGCGAAACGGTTTTTTGGACATATCTAGAGAACCAAGAAAGTTTTCTCAGCGAAACTTTGTAGGGATAATCCTCTCGTCAATATGCGTCCAACGAGTGCTCATACGTCAAAATCGGTGACATTTAATTTTCAGTCAAAATTTAGCCAAAAAACATGGGCTTTTCACGAAAAAATGAAAACTCACCGATTTTGATGAGAGATGGCTCATTCGACGCGGAATAAGAAAAGAAATAGACGTGCAAAAAAATTTTTGAAAATAAAACACTAGGTGAAAAGTTAGACCAATAAAACTAGGAGCATATGCGTCGGACCACGGCGAAACGGTTTTTTGGACATATCTAGAGAACCAAGAAAGTTTTCTCAGCGAAACTTTGTAGGGATAATCCTCTCGTCAATACGCGTCCAACGAGTGCTCATACGTCAAAATCGGTGACATTTAATTTTCAGTCAAAATTTAGCCAAAAAACATGGGCTATAGCCTATAGATTTTTTTCACGAAAAAATGAAAACTCACCGATTTTGATGAGAGATGGCTCATTCGACGCGGAATAAGAAAAGAAATAGACGTGCAAAAAAATTTTTGAAAATAAATCACTAGGTGAAAAGTTAGACCAATAAAACTAGGAGCATATGCGTCGGACCACGGCGAAACGGTTTTTTGGACATATCTAGAGAACCAAGAAAGTTTTCTCAGCGAAACTTTGTAGGGATAATCCTCTCGTCAATACGCGTCCAACGAGTGCTCATACGTCAAAATCGGTGACATTTAATTTTCAGTCAAAATTTAGCCAAAAAACATGGGCTATAGCCTATAGATTTTTTTCACGAAAAAATGAAAACTCACCGATTTTGATGAGAGATGGCTCATTCGACGCGGAATAAGAAAAGAAATAGACGTGCAAAAAAATTTTTGAAAATAAATCACTAGGTGAAAAGTTAGACCAATAAAACTAGGAGCATATGCGTCGGACCACGGCGAAACGGTTTTTTGGACATATCTAGAGAACCAAGAAAGTTTTCTCAGCGAAACTTTGTAGGGATAATCCTCTCGTCAATACGCGTCCAACGACTGCTCATACGTCAAAATCGGTGACATTTAATTTTCAGTCAAAATTTAGCCAAAAAACATGGGCATAGCCTATAGATTTTTTTCACGAAAAAATGAAAACTCACCGATTTTGATGAGAGATGGCTCATTCGACGCGGAATAAGAAACGAAATAGACGTGCAAAAAAATTTTTGAAAATAAATCACTAGGTGAAAAGTTAGACCAATAAAACTAGGAGCATATGCGTCGGACCACGGCGAAACGGTTTTTTGGACATATCTAGAGAACCAAGAAAGTTTTCTCAGCGAAACTTTGTAGGGATAATCCTCTCGTCAATATGCGTCCAACGAGTGCTCATACGTCAAAATCGGTGACATTTAATTTTCAGTCAAAATTTAGCCAAAAAACATGGGCTATAGCCTATAGATTTTTTTCACGAAAAAATGAAAACTCACCGATTTTGATGAGAGATGGCTCATTCGACGCGGAATAAGAAAAGAAATAGACGTGCAAAAAAATTTTTGAAAATAAATCACTAGGTGAAAAGTTAGACCAATAAAACTAGGAGCATATGCGTCGGACCACGGCGAAACGGTTTTTTGGACATATCTAGAGAACCAAGAAAGTTTTCTCAGCGAAACTTTGTAGGGATAATCCTCTCGTCAATACGCGTCCAACGACTGCTCATACGTCAAAATCGGTGACATTTAATTTTCAGTCAAAATTTAGCCAAAAAACATGGGCTAGCCTATAGATTTTTTTCACGAAAAAATGAAAACTCACCGATTTTGATGAGAGATGGCTCATTCGACGCGGAATAAGAAAAGAAATAGACGTGCAAAAAAAATTTTGAAAATAAATCACTAGGTGAAAAGTTAGACCAATAAAACTAGGAGCATATGCGTCGGACCACGGCGAAACGGTTTTTTGGACTTATCTAGAGAACCAAGAAAGTTTTCTCAGCGAAACTTTGTAGGGATAATCCTCTCGTCAATACGCGTCCAACGAGTGCTCATACGTCAAAATCGGTGACATTTAATTTTCAGTCAAAATTTAGCCAAAAAACATGGGCTATAGCCTATAGATTTTTTTCACGAAAAAATGAAAACTCACCGATTTTGATGAGAGATGGCTCATTCGACGCGGAATAAGAAAAGAAATAGACGTGCAAAAAAATTTTTGAAAATAAATCACTAGGTGAAAAGTTAGACCAATAAAACTAGGAGCATATGCGTCGGACCACGGCGAAACGGTTTTTTGGACATATCTAGAGAACCAAGAAAGTTTTCTCAGCGAAACTTTGTAGGGATAATCCTCTCGTCAATACGCGTCCAACGAGTGCTCATACGTCAAAATCGGTGACATTTAATTTTCAGTCAAAATTTAGCCAAAAAACATGGGCTATAGCCTATAGATTTTTTTCACGAAAAAATGAAAACTCACCGATTTTGATGAGAGATGGCTCATTCGACGCGGAATAAGAAAAGAAATAGACGTGCAAAAAAATTTTTGAAAATAAATCACTAGGTGAAAAGTTAGACCAATAAAACTAGGAGCATATGCGTCGGACCACGGCGAAACGGTTTTTTGGACATATCTAGAGAACCAAGAAAGTTTTCTCAGCGAAACTTTGTAGGGATAATCCTCTCGTCAATACGCGTCCAACGAGTGCTCATACGTCAAAATCGGTGACATTTAATTTTCAGTCAAAATTTAGCCAAAAAACATGGGCTATAGCCTATAGATTTTTTTCACGAAAAAATGAAAACTCACCGATTTTGATGAGAGATGGCTCATTCGACGCGGAATAAGAAAAGAAATAGATGTGCAAAAAAATTTTTGAAAATAAATCACTAGGTGAAAAGTTAGACCAATAAAACTAGGAGCATATGCGTCGGACCACGGCGAAACGGTTTTTTTGACATATCTAGAGAACCAAGAAAGTTTTCTCAGCGAAACTTTGTAGGGATAATCCTCTCGTCAATACGCGTCCAACGAGTGCTCATACGTCAAAATCGGTGACATTTAATTTTCAGTCAAAATTTAGCCAAAAAACATGGGCATATCTAGAGAACCAAGAAAGTTTTCTCAGCGAAACTTTGTAGGGATAATCCTCTCGTCAATAGATTTTTTTCACGAAAAAATGAAAACTCACCGATTTTGATGAGAGATGGCTCATTCGACGCGGAATAAGAAAAGAAATAGACGTGCAAAAAAATTTTTGAAAATAAATCACTAGGTGAAAAGTTAGACCAATAAAACTAGGAGCATATGCGTCGGACCACGGCGAAACGGTTTTTTGGACATATCTAGAGAACCAAGAAAGTTTTCTCAGCGAAACTTTGTAGGGATAATCCTCTCGTCAATACGCGTCCAACGAGTGCTCATACGTCAAAATCGGTGACATTTAATTTTCAGTCAAAATTTAGCCAAAAAACATGGGCATATCTAGAGAACCAAGAAAGTTTTCTCAGCGAAACTTTGTAGGGATAATCCTCTCGTCAATAGATTTTTTTCACGAAAAAATGAAAACTCACCGATTTTGATGAGAGATGGCTCATTCGACGCGGAATAAGAAAAGAAATAGACGTGCAAAAAAATTTTTGAAAATAAATCACTAGGTGAAAAGTTAGACCAATAAAACTAGGAGCATATGCGTCGGACCACGGCGAAACGGTTTTTTGGACATATCTAGAGAACCAAGAAAGTTTTCTCAGCGAAACTTTGTAGGGATAATCCTCTCGTCAATACGCGTCCAACGAGTGCTCATACGTCAAAATCGGTGACATTTAATTTTCAGTCAAAATTTAGCCAAAAAACATGGGCTAGCCCATAGATTTTTTTCACGAAAAAATGAAAACTCACCGATTTTGATGAGAGATGGCTCATTCGACGCGGAATAAGAAAAGAAATAGACGTGCAAAAAAATTTTTGAAAATAAATCACTAGGTGTAAAGTTAGACCAATAAAACTAGGAGCATATGCGTCGGACCACGGCGAAACGGTTTTTTGGACTTATCTAGAGAACCCAGAAAGTTTTCTCAGCGAAATTTTGTAGGGATAATCCTCTCGTCAATACGCGTCCAACGAGTGCTCATACGTCAAAATCGGTGACATTTAATTTTCAGTCAAAATTTAGCCAAAAAACATGGGCTATAGCCTATAGATTTTTTTCACGAAAAAATGAAAACTCACCGATTTTGATGAGAGATGGCTCATTCGACGCGGAATAAGAAAAGAAATAGACGTGCAAAAAAATTTTTGAAAATAAATCACTAGGTGAAAAGTTAGACCAATAAAACTAGGAGCATATGCGTCGGACCACGGCGAAACGGTTTTTTGGACATATCTAGAGAACCAAGAAAGTTTTCTCAGCGAAACTTTGTAGGGATAATCCTCTCGTCAATACGCGTCCAACGAGTGCTCATACGTCAAAATCGGTGACATTTAATTTTCAGTCAAAATTTAGCCAAAAAACATGGGCTATAGCCTATAGATTTTTTTCACGAAAAAATGAAAACTCACCGATTTTGATGAGAGATGGCTCATTCGACGCGGAATAAGAAAAGAAATAGACGTGCAAAAAAATTTTTGAAAATAAATCACTAGGTGAAAAGTTAGACCAATAAAACTAGGAGCATATGCGTCGGACCACGGCGAAACGGTTTTTTGGACATATCTAGAGAACCAAGAAAGTTTTCTCAGCGAAACTTTGTAGGGATAATCCTCTCGTCAATACGCGTCCAACGACTGCTCATACGTCAAAATCGGTGACATTTAATTTTCAGTCAAAATTTAGCCAAAAAACATGGGCTATAGCCTATAGATTTTTTTCACGAAAAAATGAAAACTCACCGATTTTGATGAGAGATGGCTCATTCGACGCGGAATAAGAAAAGAAATAGACGTGCAAAAAAATTTTTGAAAATAAATCACTAGGTGAAAAGTTAGACCAATAAAACTAGGAGCATATGCGTCGGACCACGGCGAAACGGTTTTTTGGACATATCTAGAGAACCAAGAAAGTTTTCTCAGCGAAACTTTGTAGGGATAATCCTCTCGTCAATACGCGTCCAACGAGTGCTCATACGTCAAAATCGGTGACATTTAATTTTCAGTCAAAATTTAGCCAAAAAACATGGGCTATAGCCTATAGATTTTTTTCACGAAAAAATGAAAACTCACCGATTTTGATGAGAGATGGCTCATTCGACGCGGAATAAGAAAAGAAATAGACGTGCAAAAAAATTTTTGAAAATAAATCACTAGGTGAAAAGTTAGACCAATAAAACTAGGAGCATATGCGTCGGACCACGGCGAAACGGTTTTTTGGACATATCTAGAGAACCAAGAAAGTTTTCTCAGCGAAACTTTGTAGGGATAATCCTCTCGTCAATACGCGTCCAACGAGTGCTCATACGTCAAAATCGGTGACATTTAATTTTCAGTCAAAATTTAGCCAAAAAACATGGGCTATAGCCTATAGATTTTTTTCACGAAAAAATGAAAACTCACCGATTTTGATGAGAGATGGCTCATTCGACGCGGAATAAGAAAAGAAATAGACGTGCAAAAAAATTTTTGAAAATAAATCACTAGGTGAAAAGTTAGACCAATAAAACTAGGAGCATATGCGTCGGACCACGGCGAAACGGTTTTTTGGACATATCTAGAGAACCAAGAAAGTTTTCTCAGCGAAACTTTGTAGGGATAATCCTCTCGTCAATACGCGTCCAACGAGTGCTCATACGTCAAAATCGGTGACATTTAATTTTCAGTCAAAATTTAGCCAAAAAACATGGGCAGATTTTTTTCACGAAAAAATGAAAACTCACCGATTTTGATGAGAGATGGCTCATTCGACGCGGAATAAGAAAAGAAATAGACGTGCAAAAAAAATTTTGAAAATAAATCACTAGGTGAAAAGTTAGACCAATAAAACTAGGAGCATATGCGTCGGACCACGGCGAAACGGTTTTTTGGACATATCTAGAGAACCAAGAAAGTTTTCTCAGCGAAACTTTGTAGGGATAATCCTCTCGTCAATACGCGTCCAACGACTGCTCATACGTCAAAATCGGTGACATTTAATTTTCAGTCAAAATTTAGCCAAAAAACATGGGAATAAGAAAAGAAATAGACGTGCAAAAAAATTTTTGAAAATAAATCACTAGGTGAAAAGTTAGACCAATAAAACTAGGAGCATATGCGTCGGACCACGGCGAAACGGTTTTTTGGACATATCTAGAGAACCAAGAAAGTTTTCTCAGCGAAACTTTGTAGGGATAATCCTCTCGTCAATACGCGTCCAACGAGTGCTCATACGTCAAAATCGGTGACATTTAATTTTCAGTCAAAATTTAGCCAAAAAACATGGGCAGATTTTTTTCACGAAAAAATGAAAACTCACCGATTTTGATGAGAGATGGCTCATTCGACGCGGAATAAGAAAAGAAATAGACGTGCAAAAAAAATTTTGAAAATAAATCACTAGGTGAAAAGTTAGACCAATAAAACTAGGAGCATATGCGTCGGACCACGGCGAAACGGTTTTTTGGACATATCTAGAGAACCAAGAAAGTTTTCTCAGCGAAACTTTGTAGGGATAATCCTCTCGTCAATACGCGTCCAACGACTGCTCATACGTCAAAATCGGTGACATTTAATTTTCAGTCAAAATTTAGCCAAAAAACATGGGAATAAGAAAAGAAATAGACGTGCAAAAAAATTTTTGAAAATAAATCACTAGGTGAAAAGTTAGACCAATAAAACTAGGAGCATATGCGTCGGACCACGGCGAAACGGTTTTTTGGACATATCTAGAGAACCAAGAAAGTTTTCTCAGCGAAACTTTGTAGGGATAATCCTCTCGTCAATACGCGTCCAACGAGTGCTCATACGTCAAAATCGGTGACATTTAATTTTCAGTCAAAATTTAGCCAAAAAACATGGGCTATAGCCTATAGATTTTTTTCACGAAAAAATGAAAACTCACCGATTTTGATGAGAGATGGCTCATTCGACGCGGAATAAGAAAAGAAATAGACGTGCAAAAAAATTTTTGAAAATAAATCACTAGGTGAAAAGTTAGACCAATAAAACTAGGAGCATATGCGTCGGACCACGGCGAAACGGTTTTTTGGACATATCTAGAGAACCAAGAAAGTTTTCTCAGCGAAACTTTGTAGGGATAATCCTCTCGTCAATACGCGTCCAACGAGTGCTCATACGTCAAAATCGGTGACATTTAATTTTCAGTCAAAATTTAGCCAAAAAACATGGGCTATAGCCTATAGATTTTTTTCACGAAAAAATGAAAACTCACCGATTTTGATGAGAGATGGCTCATTCGACGCGGAATAAGAAAAGAAATAGACGTGCAAAAAAATGTTTGAAAATAAATCACTAGGTGAAAAGTTAGACCAATAAAACTAGGAGCATATGCGTCGGACCACGGCGAAACGGTTTTTTGGACATATCTAGAGAACCAAGAAAGTTTTCTCAGCGAAACTTTGTAGGGATAATCCTCTCGTCAATACGCGTCCAACGAGTGCTCATACGTCAAAATCGGTGACATTTAATTTTCAGTCAAAATTTAGCCAAAAAACATGGGCTATAGCCTATAGATTTTTTTCACGAAAAAATGAAAACTCACCGATTTTGATGAGAGATGGCTCATTCGACGCGGAATAAGAAAAGAAATAGACGTGCAAAAAAATTTTTGAAAATAAATCACTAGGTGAAAAGTTAGACCAATAAAACTAGGAGCATATGCGTCGGACCACGGCGAAACGGTTTTTTGGACATATCTAGAGAACCAAGAAAGTTTTCTCAGCGAAACTTTGTAGGGATAATCCTCTCGTCAATACGCGTCCAACGAGTGCTCATACGTCAAAATCGGTGACATTTAATTTTCAGTCAAAATTTAGCCAAAAAACATGGGCTATAGCCTATAGATTTTTTTCACGAAAAAATGAAAACTCACCGATTTTGATGAGAGATGGCTCATTCGACGCGGAATAAGAAAAGAAATAGACGTGCAAAAAAATTTTTGAAAATAAATCACTAGGTGAAAAGTTAGACCAATAAAACTAGGAGCATATGCGTCGGACCACGGCGAAACGGTTTTTTGGACATATCTAGAGAACCAAGAAAGTTTTCTCAGCGAAACTTTGTAGGGATAATCCTCTCGTCAATACGCGTCCAACGAGTGCTCATACGTCAAAATCGGTGACATTTAATTTTCAGTCAAAATTTAGCCAAAAAACATGGGCTATAGCCTATAGATTTTTTTCACGAAAAAATGAAAACTCACCGATTTTGATGAGAGATGGCTCATTCGACGCGGAATAAGAAAAGAAATAGACGTGCAAAAAAATTTTTGAAAATAAATCACTAGGTGAAAAGTTAGACCAATAAAACTAGGAGCATATGCGTCGGACCACGGCGAAACGGTTTTTTGGACATATCTAGAGAACCAAGAAAGTTTTCTCAGCGAAACTTTGTAGGGATAATCCTCTCGTCAATACGCGTCCAACGAGTGCTCATACGTCAAAATCGGTGACATTTAATTTTCAGTCAAAATTTAGCCAAAAAACATGGGCTATAGCCTATAGATTTTTTTCACGAACAAATGAAAACTCACCGATTTTGATGAGAGATGGCTCATTCGACGCGGAATAAGAAAAGAAATAGACGTGCAAAAAAATTTTTGAAAATAAATCACTAGGTGAAAAGTTAGACCAATAAAACTAGGAGCATATGCGTCGGACCACGGCGAAACGGTTTTTTGGACATATCTAGAGAACCAAGAAAGTTTTCTCAGCGAAACTTTGTAGGGATAATCCTCTCGTCAATACGCGTCCAACGAGTGCTCATACGTCAAAATCGGTGACATTTAATTTTCAGTCAAAATTTAGCCAAAAAACATGGGCTATAGCCTATAGATTTTTTTCACGAAAAAATGAAAACTCACCGATTTTGATGAGAGATGGCTCATTCGACGCGGAATAAGAAAAGAAATAGACGTGCAAAAAAAATTTTGAAAATAAATCACTAGGTGAAAAGTTAGACCAATAAAACTAGGAGCATATGCGTCGGACCACGGCGAAACGGTTTTTTGGACATATCTAGAGAACCAAGAAAGTTTTCTCAGCGAAACTTTGTAGGGATAATCCTCTCGTCAATACGCGTCCAACGACTGCTCATACGTCAAAATCGGTGACATTTAATTTTCAGTCAAAATTTAGCCAAAAAACATGGGAATAAGAAAAGAAATAGACGTGCAAAAAAATTTTTGAAAATAAATCACTAGGTGAAAAGTTAGACCAATAAAACTAGGAGCATATGCGTCGGACCACGGCGAAACGGTTTTTTGGACTTATCTAGAGAACCAAGAAAGTTTTCTCAGCGAAACTTTGTAGGGATAATCCTCTCGTCAATACGCGTCCAACGAGTGCTCATACGTCAAAATCGGTGACATTTAATTTTCAGTCAAAATTTAGCCAAAAAACATGGGCTATAGCCTATAGATTTTTTTCACGAAAAAATGAAAACTCACCGATTTTGATGAGAGATGGCTCATTCGACGCGGAATAAGAAAAGAAATAGACGTGCAAAAAAATTTTTGAAAATAAATCACTAGGTGAAAAGTTAGACCAATAAAACTAGGAGCATATGCGTCGGACCACGGCGAAACGGTTTTTTGGACATATCTAGAGAACCAAGAAAGTTTTCTCAGCGAAACTTTGTAGGGATAATCCTCTCGTCAATACGCGTCCAACGAGTGCTCATACGTCAAAATCGGTGACATTTAATTTTCAGTCAAAATTTAGCCAAAAAACATGGGCTATAGCCTATAGATTTTTTTCACGAAAAAATGAAAACTCACCGATTTTGATGAGAGATGGCTCATTCGACGCGGAATAAGAAAAGAAATAGACGTGCAAAAAAATTTTTGAAAATAAATCACTAGGTGAAAAGTTAGACCAATAAAACTAGGAGCATATGCGTCGGACCACGGCGAAACGGTTTTTTGGACATATCTAGAGAACCAAGAAAGTTTTCTCAGCGAAACTTTGTAGGGATAATCCTCTCGTCAATACGCGTCCAACGAGTGCTCATACGTCAAAATCGGTGACATTTAATTTTCAGTCAAAATTTAGCCAAAAAACATGGGCTAGCCCATAGATTTTTTTCACGAAAAAATGAAAACTCACCGATTTTGATGAGAGATGGCTCATTCGACGCGGAATAAGAAAAGAAATAGACGTGCAAAAAAATTTTTGAAAATAAATCACTAGGTGAAAAGTTAGACCAATAAAACTAGGAGCATATGCGTCGGACCACGGCGAAACGGTTTTTTGGACTTATCTAGAGAACCAAGAAAGTTTTCTCAGCGAAACTTTGTAGGGATAATCCTCTCGTCAATACGCGTCCAACGAGTGCTCATACGTCAAAATCGGTGACATTTAATTTTCAGTCAAAATTTAGCCAAAAAACATGGGCTATAGCCTATAGATTTTTTTCACGAAAAAATGAAAACTCACCGATTTTGATGAGAGATGGCTCATTCGACGCGGAATAAGAAAAGAAATAGACGTGCAAAAAAATTTTTGAAAATAAATCACTAGGTGAAAAGTTAGACCAATAAAACTAGGAGCATATGCGTCGGACCACGGCGAAACGGTTTTTTGGACATATCTAGAGAACCAAGAAAGTTTTCTCAGCGAAACTTTGTAGGGATAATCCTCTCGTCAATACGCGTCCAACGAGTGCTCATACGTCAAAATCGGTGACATTTAATTTTCAGTCAAAATTTAGCCAAAAAACATGGGCTATAGCCTAAGATTTTTTTCACGAAAAAATGAAAACTCACCGATTTTGATGAGAGATGGCTCATTCGACGCGGAATAAGAAAAGAAATAGACGTGCAAAAAAATTTTTGAAAATAAATCACTAGGTGAAAAGTTAGACCAATAAAACTAGGAGCATATGCGTCGGACCACGGCGAAACGGTTTTTTGGACATATCTAGAGAACCAAGAAAGTTTTCTCAGCGAAACTTTGTAGGGATAATCCTCTCGTCAATACGCGTCCAACGACTGCTCATACGTCAAAATCGGTGACATTTAATTTTCAGTCAAAATTTAGCCAAAAAACATGGGCTATAGCCTATAGATTTTTTTCACGAAAAAATGAAAACTCACCGATTTTGATGAGAGATGGCTCATTCGACGCGGAATAAGAAAAGAAATAGACGTGCAAAAAAATTTTTGAAAATAAATCACTAGGTGAAAAGTTAGACCAATAAAACTAGGAGCATATGCGTCGGACCACGGCGAAACGGTTTTTTGGACATATCTAGAGAACCAAGAAAGTTTTCTCAGCGAAACTTTGTAGGGATAATCCTCTCGTCAATACGCGTCCAACGAGTGCTCATACGTCAAAATCGGTGACATTTAATTTTCAGTCAAAATTTAGCCAAAAACAGCCTATAGATTTTTTTCACGAAAAAATGAAAACTCACCGATTTTGATGAGAGATGGCTCATTCGACGCGGAATAAGAAAAGAAATAGACGTGCAAAAAATTTTTTGAAAATAAATCACTAGATGAAAAGTTAGACCAATAAAACTAGGAGCATATGCGTCGGACCACGGCGAAACGGTTTTTTGGACATATCTAGAGAACCAAGAAAGTTTTCTCAGCGAAACTTTGTAGGGATAATCCTCTCGTCAATACGCGTCCAACGAGTGCTCATACGTCAAAATCGGTGACATTTAATTTTCAGTCAAAATTTAGCCAAAAAACATGGGCTATAGCCTATAGATTTTTTTCACGAAAAAATGAAAACTCACCGATTTTGATGAGAGATGGCTCATTCGACGCGGAATAAGAAAAGAAATAGACGTGCAAAAAATTTTTTGAAAATAAATCACTAGGTGAAAAGTTAGACCAATAAAACTAGGAGCATATGCGTCGGACCACGGCGAAACGGTTTTTTGGACATATCTAGAGAACCAAGAAAGTTTTCTCAGCGAAACTTTGTAGGGATAATCCTCTCGTCAATACGCGTCCAACGAGTGCTCATACGTCAAAATCGGTGACATTTAATTTTCAGTCAAAATTTAGCCAAAAAACATGGGCTATAGCCTATAGATTTTTTTCACGAAAAAATGAAAACTCACCGATTTTGATGAGAGATGGCTCATTCGACGCGGAATAAGAAAAGAAATAGACGTGCAAAAAAATTTTTGAAAATAAATCACTAGGTGAAAAGTTAGACCAATAAAACTAGGAGCATATGCGTCGGACCACGGCGAAACGGTTTTTTGGACATATCTAGAGAACCAAGAAAGTTTTCTCAGCGAAACTTTGTAGGGATAATCCTCTCGTCAATACGCGTCCAACGAGTGCTCATACGTCAAAATCGGTGACATTTAATTTTCAGTCAAAATTTAGCCAAAAAACATGGGCTATAGCCTATAGATTTTTTTCACGAAAAAATGAAAACTCACCGATTTTGATGAGAGATGGCTCATTCGACGCGGAATAAGAAAAGAAATAGACGTGCAAAAAAAATTTTGAAAATAAATCACTAGGTGAAAAGTTAGACCAATAAAACTAGGAGCATATGCGTCGGACCACGGCGAAACGGTTTTTTGGACATATCTAGAGAACCAAGAAAGTTTTCTCAGCGAAACTTTGTAGGGATAATCCTCTCGTCAATACGCGTCCAACGAGTGCTCATACGTCAAAATCGGTGACATTTAATTTTCAGTCAAAATTTAGCCAAAAAACATGGGCTATAGCCTATAGATTTTTTTCACGAAAAAATGAAAACTCACCGATTTTGATGAGAGATGGCTCATTCGACGCGGAATAAGAAAAGAAATAGACGTGCAAAAAAAATTTTGAAAATAAATCACTAGGTGAAAAGTTAGACCAATAAAACTAGGAGCATATGCGTCGGACCACGGCGAAACGGTTTTTTGGACATATCTAGAGAACCAAGAAAGTTTTCTCAGCGAAACTTTGTAGGGATAATCCTCTCGTCAATACGCGTCCAACGAGTGCTCATACGTCAAAATCGGTGACATTTAATTTTCAGTCAAAATTTAGCCAAAAAACATGGGCTATAGCCTATAGATTTTTTTCACGAAAAAATGAAAACTCACCGATTTTGATGAGAGATGGCTCATTCGACGCGGAATAAGAAAAGAAATAGACGTGCAAAAAAAATTTTGAAAATAAATCACTAGGTGAAAAGTTAGACCAATAAAACTAGGAGCATATGCGTCGGACCACGGCGAAACGGTTTTTTGGACATATCTAGAGAACCAAGAAAGTTTTCTCAGCGAAACTTTGTAGGGATAATCCTCTCGTCAATACGCGTCCAACGAGTGCTCATACGTCAAAATCGGTGACATTTAATTTTCAGTCAAAATTTAGCCAAAAAACATGGGCTATAGCCTATAGATTTTTTTCACGAAAAAATGAAAACTCACCGATTTTGATGAGAGATGGCTCATTCGACGCGGAATAAGAAAAGAAATAGACGTGCAAAAAAAATTTTGAAAATAAATCACTAGGTGAAAAGTTAGACCAATAAAACTAGGAGCATATGCGTCGGACCACGGCGAAACGGTTTTTTGGACATATCTAGAGAACCAAGAAAGTTTTCTCAGCGAAACTTTGTAGGGATAATCCTCTCGTCAATACGCGTCCAACGACTGCTCATACGTCAAAATCGGTGACATTTAATTTTCAGTCAAAATTTAGCCAAAAAACATGGGCTATAGCCTATAGATTTTTTTCACGAAAAAATGAAAACTCACCGATTTTGATGAGAGATGGCTCATTCGACGCGGAATAAGAAAAGAAATAGACGTGCAAAAAAAATTTTGAAAATAAATCACTAGGTGAAAAGTTAGACCAATAAAACTAGGAGCATATGCGTCGGACCACGGCGAAACGGTTTTTTGGACATATCTAGAGAACCAAGAAAGTTTTCTCAGCGAAACTTTGTAGGGATAATCCTCTTGTCAATACGCGTCCAACGAGTGCTCATACGTCAAAATCGGTGACATTTAATTTTCAGTCAAAATTTAGCCAAAAAACATGGGCTTAGCCTATAGATTTTTTTCACGAAAAAATGAAAACTCACCGATTTTGATGAGAGATGGCTCATTCGACGCGGAATAAGAAAAGAAATAGACGTGCAAAAAAATTTTTGAAAATAAATCACTAGGTGAAAAGTTAGACCAATAAAACTAGGAGCATATGCGTCGGACCACGGCGAAACGGTTTTTTGGACATATCTAGAGAACCAAGAAAGTTTTCTCAGCGAAACTTTGTAGGGATAATCCTCTCGTCAATACGCGTCCAACGAGTGCTCATACGTCAAAATCGGTGACATTTAATTTTCAGTCAAAATTTAGCCAAAAAACATGGGCTAGCCTATAGATTTTTTTCACGAAAAAATGAAAACTCACCGATTTTGATGAGAGATGGCTCATTCGACGCGGAATAAGAAAAGAAATAGACGTGCAAAAAAATTTTTGAAAATAAATCACTAGGTGAAAAGTTAGACCAATAAAACTAGGAGCATATGCGTCGGACCACGGCGAAACGGTTTTTTGGACTTATCTAGAGAACCAAGAAAGTTTTCTCAGCGAAACTTTGTAGGGATAATCCTCTCGTCAATACGCGTCCAACGAGTGCTCATACGTCAAAATCGGTGACATTTAATTTTCAGTCAAAATTTAGCCAAAAAACATGGGCTATAGCCTATAGATTTTTTTCACGAAAAAATGAAAACTCACCGATTTTGATGAGAGATGGCTCATTCGACGCGGAATAAGAAAAGAAATAGACGTGCAAAAAAAATTTTGAAAATAAATCACTAGGTGAAAAGTTAGACCAATAAAACTAGGAGCATATGCGTCGGACCACGGCGAAACGGTTTTTTGGACATATCTAGAGAACCAAGAAAGTTTTCTCAGCGAAACTTTGTAGGGATAATCCTCTCGTCAATACGCGTCCAACGACTGCTCATACGTCAAAATCGGTGACATTTAATTTTCAGTCAAAATTTAGCCAAAAAACATGGGCTATAGCCTATAGATTTTTTTCACGAAAAAATGAAAACTCACCGATTTTGATGAGAGATGGCTCATTCGACGCGGAATAAGAAAAGAAATAGACGTGCAAAAAAATTTTTGAAAATAAATCACTAGGTGAAAAGTTAGACCAATAAAACTAGGAGCATATGCGTCGGACCACGGCGAAACGGTTTTTTGGACATATCTAGAGAACCAAGAAAGTTTTCTCAGCGAAACTTTGTAGGGATAATCCTCTCGTCAATACGCGTCCAACGAGTGCTCATACGTCAAAATCGGTGACATTTAATTTTCAGTCAAAATTTAGCCAAAAACAGCCTATAGATTTTTTTCACGAAAAAATGAAAACTCACCGATTTTGATGAGAGATGGCTCATTCGACGCGGAATAAGAAAAGAAATAGACGTGCAAAAAATTTTTTGAAAATAAATCACTAGATGAAAAGTTAGACCAATAAAACTAGGAGCATATGCGTCGGACCACGGCGAAACGGTTTTTTGGACATATCTAGAGAACCAAGAAAGTTTTCTCAGCGAAACTTTGTAGGGATAATCCTCTCGTCAATACGCGTCCAACGAGTGCTCATACGTCAAAATCGGTGACATTTAATTTTCAGTCAAAATTTAGCCAAAAAACATGGGCTATAGCCTATAGATTTTTTTCACGAAAAAATGAAAACTCACCGATTTTGATGAGAGATGGCTCATTCGACGCGGAATAAGAAAAGAAATAGACGTGCAAAAAATTTTTTGAAAATAAATCACTAGGTGAAAAGTTAGACCAATAAAACTAGGAGCATATGCGTCGGACCACGGCGAAACGGTTTTTTGGACATATCTAGAGAACCAAGAAAGTTTTCTCAGCGAAACTTTGTAGGGATAATCCTCTCGTCAATACGCGTCCAACGAGTGCTCATACGTCAAAATCGGTGACATTTAATTTTCAGTCAAAATTTAGCCAAAAAACATGGGCTATAGCCTATAGATTTTTTTCACGAAAAAATGAAAACTCACCGATTTTGATGAGAGATGGCTCATTCGACGCGGAATAAGAAAAGAAATAGACGTGCAGAAAAATTTTTGAAAATAAATCATCAGGTGAAAAGTTAGACCAATAAAACTAGGAGCATATGCGTCGGACCACGGCGAAACGGTTTTTTGGACATATCTAGAGAACCAAGAAAGTTTTCTCAGCGAAACTTTGTAGGGATAATCCTCTCGTCAATACGCGTCCAACGAGTGCTCATACGTCAAAATCGGTGACATTTAATTTTCAGTCAAAATTTAGCCAAAAAACATGGGCTTAGCCTATAGATTTTTTTCACGAAAAAATGAAAACTCACCGATTTTGATGAGAGATGGCTCATTCGACGCGGAATAAGAAAAGAAATAGACGTGCAAAAAAATTTTTGAAAATAAATCACTAGGTGAAAAGTTAGACCAATAAAACTAGGAGCATATGCGTCGGACCACGGCGAAACGGTTTTTTGGACATATCTAGAGAACCAAGAAAGTTTTCTCAGCGAAACTTTGTAGGGATAATCCTCTCGTCAATACGCGTCCAACGAGTGCTCATACGTCAAAATCGGTGACATTTAATTTTCAGTCAAAATTTAGCCAAAAACATGGGCTTAGCCTATAGATTTTTTTCACGAAAAAATGAAAACTCACCGATTTTGATGAGAGATGGCTCATTCGACGCGGAATAAGAAAAGAAATAGACGTGCAAAAAAATTTTTGAAAATAAATCACTAGGTGAAAAGTTAGACCAATAAAACTAGGAGCATATGCGTCGGACCACGGCGAAACGGTTTTTTGGACTTATCTAGAGAACCAAGAAAGTTTTCTCAGCGAAACTTTGTAGGGATAATCCTCTCGTCAATACGCGTCCAACGAGTGCTCATACGTCAAAATCGGTGACATTTAATTTTCAGTCAAAATTTAGCCAAAAAACATGGGCTATAGCCTATAGATTTTTTTCACGAAAAAATGAAAACTCACCGATTTTGATGAGAGATGGCTCATTCGACGCGGAATAAGAAAAGAAATAGACGTGCAAAAAAAATTTTGAAAATAAATCACTAGGTGAAAAGTTAGACCAATAAAACTAGGAGCATATGCGTCGGACCACGGCGAAACGGTTTTTTGGACATATCTAGAGAACCAAGAAAGTTTTCTCAGCGAAACTTTGTAGGGATAATCCTCTCGTCAATACGCGTCCAACGAGTGCTCATACGTCAAAATCGGTGACATTTAATTTTCAGTCAAAATTTAGCCAAAAACAGCCTATAGATTTTTTTCACGAAAAAATGAAAACTCACCGATTTTGATGAGAGATGGCTCATTCGACGCGGAATAAGAAAAGAAATAGACGTGCAAAAAATTTTTTGAAAATAAATCACTAGATGAAAAGTTAGACCAATAAAACTAGGAGCATATGCGTCGGACCACGGCGAAACGGTTTTTTGGACATATCTAGAGAACCAAGAAAGTTTTCTCAGCGAAACTTTGTAGGGATAATCCTCTCGTCAATACGCGTCCAACGAGTGCTCATACGTCAAAATCGGTGACATTTAATTTTCAGTCAAAATTTAGCCAAAAAACATGGGCTATAGCCTATAGATTTTTTTCACGAAAAAATGAAAACTCACCGATTTTGATGAGAGATGGCTCATTCGACGCGGAATAAGAAAAGAAATAGACGTGCAAAAAAATTTTTGAAAATAAATCACTAGGTGAAAAGTTAGACCAATAAAACTAGGAGCATATGCGTCGGACCACGGCGAAACGGTTTTTTGGACATATCTAGAGAACCAAGAAAGTTTTCTCAGCGAAACTTTGTAGGGATAATCCTCTCGTCAATACGCGTCCAACGACTGCTCATACGTCAAAATCGGTGACATTTAATTTTCAGTCAAAATTTAGCCAAAAAACATGGGCTATAGCCTATAGATTTTTTTCACGAAAAAATGAAAACTCACCGATTTTGATGAGAGATGGCTCATTCGACGCGGAATAAGAAAAGAAATAGACGTGCAAAAAAATTTTTGAAAATAAATCACTAGGTGAAAAGTTAGACCAATAAAACTAGGAGCATATGCGTCGGACCACGGCGAAACGGTTTTTTGGACATATCTAGAGAACCAAGAAAGTTTTCTCAGCGAAACTTTGTAGGGATAATCCTCTCGTCAATACGCGTCCAACGAGTGCTCATACGTCAAAATCGGTGACATTTAATTTTCAGTCAAAATTTAGCCAAAAACAGCCTATAGATTTTTTTCACGAAAAAATGAAAACTCACCGATTTTGATGAGAGATGGCTCATTCGACGCGGAATAAGAAAAGAAATAGACGTGCAAAAAATTTTTTGAAAATAAATCACTAGATGAAAAGTTAGACCAATAAAACTAGGAGCATATGCGTCGGACCACGGCGAAACGGTTTTTTGGACATATCTAGAGAACCAAGAAAGTTTTCTCAGCGAAACTTTGTAGGGATAATCCTCTCGTCAATACGCGTCCAACGAGTGCTCATACGTCAAAATCGGTGACATTTAATTTTCAGTCAAAATTTAGCCAAAAAACATGGGCTATAGCCTATAGATTTTTTTCACGAAAAAATGAAAACTCACCGATTTTGATGAGAGATGGCTCATTCGACGCGGAATAAGAAAAGAAATAGACGTGCAAAAAAATTTTTGAAAATAAATCACTAGGTGAAAAGTTAGACCAATAAAACTAGGAGCATATGCGTCGGACCACGGCGAAACGGTTTTTTGGACATATCTAGAGAACCAAGAAAGTTTTCTCAGCGAAACTTTGTAGGGATAATCCTCTCGTCAATACGCGTCCAACGAGTGCTCATACGTCAAAATCGGTGACATTTAATTTTCAGTCAAAATTTAGCCAAAAAACATGGGCTTAGCCTATAGATTTTTTTCACGAAAAAATGAAAACTCACCGATTTTGATGAGAGATGGCTCATTCGACGCGGAATAAGAAAAGAAATAGACGTGCAAAAAAATTTTTGAAAATAAATCACTAGGTGAAAAGTTAGACCAATAAAACTAGGAGCATATGCGTCGGACCACGGCGAAACGGTTTTTTGGACATATCTAGAGAACCAAGAAAGTTTTCTCAGCGAAACTTTGTAGGGATAATCCTCTCGTCAATACGCGTCCAACGAGTGCTCATACGTCAAAATCGGTGACATTTAATTTTCAGTCAAAATTTAGCCAAAAAACATGGGCTAGCCTATAGATTTTTTTCACGAAAAAATGAAAACTCACCGATTTTGATGAGAGATGGCTCATTCGACGCGGAATAAGAAAAGAAATAGACGTGCAAAAAAATTTTTGAAAATAAATCACTAGGTGAAAAGTTAGACCAATAAAACTAGGAGCATATGCGTCGGACCACGGCGAAACGGTTTTTTGGACTTATCTAGAGAACCAAGAAAGTTTTCTCAGCGAAACTTTGTAGGGATAATCCTCTCGTCAATACGCGTCCAACGAGTGCTCATACGTCAAAATCGGTGACATTTAATTTTCAGTCAAAATTTAGCCAAAAAACATGGGCTATAGCCTATAGATTTTTTTCACGAAAAAATGAAAACTCACCGATTTTGATGAGAGATGGCTCATTCGACGCGGAATAAGAAAAGAAATAGACGTGCAAAAAAATTTTTGAAAATAAATCACTAGGTGAAAAGTTAGACCAATAAAACTAGGAGCATATGCGTCGGACCACGGCGAAACGGTTTTTTGGACATATCTAGAGAACCAAGAAAGTTTTCTCAGCGAAACTTTGTAGGGATAATCCTCTCGTCAATACGCGTCCAACGAGTGCTCATACGTCAAAATCGGTGACATTTAATTTTCAGTCAAAATTTAGCCAAAAAACATGGGCTATAGCCTATAGATTTTTTTCACGAAAAAATGAAAACTCACCGATTTTGATGAGAGATGGCTCATTCGACGCGGAATAAGAAAAGAAATAGACGTGCAAAAAAATTTTTGAAAATAAATCACTAGGTGAAAAGTTAGACCAATAAAACTAGGAGCATATGCGTCGGACCACGGCGAAACGGTTTTTTGGACATATCTAGAGAACCAAGAAAGTTTTCTCAGCGAAACTTTGTAGGGATAATCCTCTCGTCAATACGCGTCCAACGAGTGCTCATACGTCAAAATCGGTGACATTTAATTTTCAGTCAAAATTTAGCCAAAAAACATGGGCTATAGCCTATAGATTTTTTTCACGAAAAAATGAAAACTCACCGATTTTGATGAGAGATGGCTCATTCGACGCGGAATAAGAAAAGAAATAGACGTGCAAAAAAATTTTTGAAAATAAATCACTAGGTGAAAAGTTAGACCAATAAAACTAGGAGCATATGCGTCGGACCACGGCGAAACGGTTTTTTGGACATATCTAGAGAACCAAGAAAGTTTTCTCAGCGAAACTTTGTAGGGATAATCCTCTCGTCAATACGCGTCCAACGAGTGCTCATACGTCAAAATCGGTGACATTTAATTTTCAGTCAAAATTTAGCCAAAAACAGCCTATAGATTTTTTTCACGAAAAAATGAAAACTCACCGATTTTGATGAGAGATGGCTCATTCGACGCGGAATAAGAAAAGAAATAGACGTGCAAAAAATTTTTTGAAAATAAATCACTAGATGAAAAGTTAGACCAATAAAACTAGGAGCATATGCGTCGGACCACGGCGAAACGGTTTTTTGGACATATCTAGAGAACCAAGAAAGTTTTCTCAGCGAAACTTTGTAGGGATAATCCTCTCGTCAATACGCGTCCAACGAGTGCTCATACGTCAAAATCGGTGACATTTAATTTTCAGTCAAAATTTAGCCAAAAAACATGGGCTATATATAGCCTATAGATTTTTTTTCACGAAAAAATGAAAACTCACCGATTTTGATGAGAGATGGCTCATTCGACGCGGAATAAGAAAAGAAATAGACGTGCAAAAAAATTTTTGAAAATAAATCACTAGGTGAAAAGTTAGACCAATAAAACTAGGAGCATATGCGTCGGACCACGGCGAAACGGTTTTTTGGACATATCTAGAGAACCAAGAAAGTTTTCTCAGCGAAACTTTGTAGGGATAATCCTCTCGTCAATACGCGTCCAACGAGTGCTCATACGTCAAAATCGGTGACATTTAATTTTCAGTCAAAATTTAGCCAAAAAACATGGGCTAGCCTATAGATTTTTTTCACGAAAAAATGAAAACTCACCGATTTTGATGAGAGATGGCTCATTCGACGCGGAATAAGAAAAGAAATAGACGTGCAAAAAAATTTTTGAAAATAAATCACTAGGTGAAAAGTTAGACCAATAAAACTAGGAGCATATGCGTCGGACCACGGCGAAACGGTTTTTTGGACTTATCTAGAGAACCAAGAAAGTTTTCTCAGCGAAACTTTGTAGGGATAATCCTCTCGTAAATACGCGTCCAACGAGTGCTCATACGTCAAAATCGGTGACATTTAATTTTCAGTCAAAATTTAGCCAAAAAACATGGGCTATAGCCTATAGATTTTTTTCACGAAAAAATGAAAACTCACCGATTTTGATGAGAGATGGCTCATTCGACGCGGAATAAGAAAAGAAATAGACGTGCAAAAAAATTTTTGAAAATAAATCACTAGGTGAAAAGTTAGACCAATAAAACTAGGAGCATATGCGTCGGACCACGGCGAAACGGTTTTTTGGACATATCTAGAGAACCAAGAAAGTTTTCTCAGCGAAACTTTGTAGGGATAATCCTCTCGTCAATACGCGTCCAACGAGTGCTCATACGTCAAAATCGGTGACATTTAATTTTCAGTCAAAATTTAGCCAAAAAACATGGGCTATAGCCTATAGATTTTTTTCACGAAAAAATGAAAACTCACCGATTTTGATGAGAGATGGCTCATTCGACGCGGAATAAGAAAAGAAATAGACGTGCAAAAAAATTTTTGAAAATAAATCACTAGGTGAAAAGTTAGACCAATAAAACTAGGAGCATATGCGTCGGACCACGGCGAAACGGTTTTTTGGACATATCTAGAGAACCAAGAAAGTTTTCTCAGCGAAACTTTGTAGGGATAATCCTCTCGTCAATACGCGTCCAACGAGTGCTCATACGTCAAAATCGGTGACATTTAATTTTCAGTCAAAATTTAGCCAAAAAACATGGGCTATAGCCTATAGATTTTTTTCACGAAAAAATGAAAACTCACCGATTTTGATGAGAGATGGCTCATTCGACGCGGAATAAGAAAAGAAATAGACGTGCAAAAAAATTTTTGAAAATAAATCACTAGGTGAAAAGTTAGACCAATAAAACTAGGAGCATATGCGTCGGACCACGGCGAAACGGTTTTTTGGACATATCTAGAGAACCAAGAAAGTTTTCTCAGCGAAACTTTGTAGGGATAATCCTCTCGTCAATACGCGTCCAACGAGTGCTCATACGTCAAAATCGGTGACATTTAATTTTCAGTCAAAATTTAGCCAAAAACAGCCTATAGATTTTTTTCACGAAAAAATGAAAACTCACCGATTTTGATGAGAGATGGCTCATTCGACGCGGAATAAGAAAAGAAATAGACGTGCAAAAAATTTTTTGAAAATAAATCACTAGATGAAAAGTTAGACCAATAAAACTAGGAGCATATGCGTCGGACCACGGCGAAACGGTTTTTTGGACATATCTAGAGAACCAAGAAAGTTTTCTCAGCGAAACTTTGTAGGGATAATCCTCTCGTCAATACGCGTCCAACGAGTGCTCATACGTCAAAATCGGTGACATTTAATTTTCAGTCAAAATTTAGCCAAAAAACATGGGCTATATATAGCCTATAGATTTTTTTTCACGAAAAAATGAAAACTCACCGATTTTGATGAGAGATGGCTCATTCGACGCGGAATAAGAAAAGAAATAGACGTGCAAAAAATTTTTTGAAAATAAATCACTAGGTGAAAAGTTAGACCAATAAAACTAGGAGCATATGCGTCGGACCACGGCGAAACGGTTTTTTGGACATATCTAGAGAACCAAGAAAGTTTTCTCAGCGAAACTTTGTAGGGATAATCCTCTCGTCAATACGCGTCCAACGAGTGCTCATACGTCAAAATCGGTGACATTTAATTTTCAGTCAAAATTTAGCCAAAAAACATGGGCTATACTATAGATTTTTTTCACGAAAAAATGAAAACTCACCGATTTTGATGAGAGATGGCTCATTCGACGCGGAATAAGAAAAGAAATAGACGTGCAAAAAAATTTTTGAAAATAAATCACTAGGTGAAAAGTTAGACCAATAAAACTAGGAGCATATGCGTCGGACCACGGCGAAACGGTTTTTTGGACATATCTAGAGAACCAAGAAAGTTTTCTCAGCGAAACTTTGTAGGGATAATCCTCTCGTCAATACGCGTCCAACGAGTGCTCATACGTCAAAATCGGTGACATTTAATTTTCAGTCAAAATTTAGCCAAAAAACATGGGCTATAGCCTATAGATTTTTTTCACGAAAAAATGAAAACTCACCGATTTTGATGAGAGATGGCTCATTCGACGCGGAATAAGAAAAGAAATAGACGTGCAAAAAAATTTTTGAAAATAAATCACTAGGTGAAAAGTTAGACCAATAAAACTAGGAGCATATGCGTCGGACCACGGCGAAACGGTTTTTTGGACATATCTAGAGAACCAAGAAAGTTTTCTCAGCGAAACTTTGTAGGGATAATCCTCTCGTCAATACGCGTCCAACGAGTGCTCATACGTCAAAATCGGTGACATTTAATTTTCAGTCAAAATTTAGCCAAAAACAGCCTATAGATTTTTTTCACGAAAAAATGAAAACTCACCGATTTTGATGAGAGATGGCTCATTCGACGCGGAATAAGAAAAGAAATAGACGTGCAAAAAATTTTTTGAAAATAAATCACTAGATGAAAAGTTAGACCAATAAAACTAGGAGCATATGCGTCGGACCACGGCGAAACGGTTTTTTGGACATATCTAGAGAACCAAGAAAGTTTTCTCAGCGAAACTTTGTAGGGATAATCCTCTCGTCAATACGCGTCCAACGAGTGCTCATACGTCAAAATCGGTGACATTTAATTTTCAGTCAAAATTTAGCCAAAAAACATGGGCTATATATAGCCTATAGATTTTTTTTCACGAAAAAATGAAAACTCACCGATTTTGATGAGAGATGGCTCATTCGACGCGGAATAAGAAAAGAAATAGACGTGCAAAAAAATTTTTGAAAATAAATCACTAGGTGAAAAGTTAGACCAATAAAACTAGGAGCATATGCGTCGGACCACGGCGAAACGGTTTTTTGGACATATCTAGAGAACCAAGAAAGTTTTCTCAGCGAAACTTTGTAGGGATAATCCTCTCGTCAATACGCGTCCAACGAGTGCTCATACGTCAAAATCGGTGACATTTAATTTTCAGTCAAAATTTAGCCAAAAAACATGGGCTAGCCTATAGATTTTTTTCACGAAAAAATGAAAACTCACCGATTTTGATGAGAGATGGCTCATTCGACGCGGAATAAGAAAAGAAATAGACGTGCAAAAAAATTTTTGAAAATAAATCACTAGGTGAAAAGTTAGACCAATAAAACTAGGAGCATATGCGTCGGACCACGGCGAAACGGTTTTTTGGACTTATCTAGAGAACCAAGAAAGTTTTCTCAGCGAAACTTTGTAGGGATAATCCTCTCGTAAATACGCGTCCAACGAGTGCTCATACGTCAAAATCGGTGACATTTAATTTTCAGTCAAAATTTAGCCAAAAAACATGGGCTATAGCCTATAGATTTTTTTCACGAAAAAATGAAAACTCACCGATTTTGATGAGAGATGGCTCATTCGACGCGGAATAAGAAAAGAAATAGACGTGCAAAAAAATTTTTGAAAATAAATCACTAGGTGAAAAGTTAGACCAATAAAACTAGGAGCATATGCGTCGGACCACGGCGAAACGGTTTTTTGGACATATCTAGAGAACCAAGAAAGTTTTCTCAGCGAAACTTTGTAGGGATAATCCTCTCGTCAATACGCGTCCAACGAGTGCTCATACGTCAAAATCGGTGACATTTAATTTTCAGTCAAAATTTAGCCAAAAAACATGGGCTATAGCCTATAGATTTTTTTCACGAAAAAATGAAAACTCACCGATTTTGATGAGAGATGGCTCATTCGACGCGGAATAAGAAAAGAAATAGACGTGCAAAAAAATTTTTGAAAATAAATCACTAGGTGAAAAGTTAGACCAATAAAACTAGGAGCATATGCGTCGGACCACGGCGAAACGGTTTTTTGGACATATCTAGAGAACCAAGAAAGTTTTCTCAGCGAAACTTTGTAGGGATAATCCTCTCGTCAATACGCGTCCAACGAGTGCTCATACGTCAAAATCGGTGACATTTAATTTTCAGTCAAAATTTAGCCAAAAAACATGGGCTATAGCCTATAGATTTTTTTCACGAAAAAATGAAAACTCACCGATTTTGATGAGAGATGGCTCATTCGACGCGGAATAAGAAAAGAAATAGACGTGCAAAAAAATTTTTGAAAATAAATCACTAGGTGAAAAGTTAGACCAATAAAACTAGGAGCATATGCGTCGGACCACGGCGAAACGGTTTTTTGGACATATCTAGAGAACCAAGAAAGTTTTCTCAGCGAAACTTTGTAGGGATAATCCTCTCGTCAATACGCGTCCAACGAGTGCTCATACGTCAAAATCGGTGACATTTAATTTTCAGTCAAAATTTAGCCAAAAACAGCCTATAGATTTTTTTCACGAAAAAATGAAAACTCACCGATTTTGATGAGAGATGGCTCATTCGACGCGGAATAAGAAAAGAAATAGACGTGCAAAAAATTTTTTGAAAATAAATCACTAGATGAAAAGTTAGACCAATAAAACTAGGAGCATATGCGTCGGACCACGGCGAAACGGTTTTTTGGACATATCTAGAGAACCAAGAAAGTTTTCTCAGCGAAACTTTGTAGGGATAATCCTCTCGTCAATACGCGTCCAACGAGTGCTCATACGTCAAAATCGGTGACATTTAATTTTCAGTCAAAATTTAGCCAAAAAACATGGGCTATATATAGCCTATAGATTTTTTTTCACGAAAAAATGAAAACTCACCGATTTTGATGAGAGATGGCTCATTCGACGCGGAATAAGAAAAGAAATAGACGTGCAAAAAATTTTTTGAAAATAAATCACTAGGTGAAAAGTTAGACCAATAAAACTAGGAGCATATGCGTCGGACCACGGCGAAACGGTTTTTTGGACATATCTAGAGAACCAAGAAAGTTTTCTCAGCGAAACTTTGTAGGGATAATCCTCTCGTCAATACGCGTCCAACGAGTGCTCATACGTCAAAATCGGTGACATTTAATTTTCAGTCAAAATTTAGCCAAAAAACATGGGCTATACTATAGATTTTTTTCACGAAAAAATGAAAACTCACCGATTTTGATGAGAGATGGCTCATTCGACGCGGAATAAGAAAAGAAATAGACGTGCAAAAAAATTTTTGAAAATAAATCACTAGGTGAAAAGTTAGACCAATAAAACTAGGAGCATATGCGTCGGACCACGGCGAAACGGTTTTTTGGACATATCTAGAGAACCAAGAAAGTTTTCTCAGCGAAACTTTGTAGGGATAATCCTCTCGTCAATACGCGTCCAACGAGTGCTCATACGTCAAAATCGGTGACATTTAATTTTCAGTCAAAATTTAGCCAAAAAACATGGGCTAGCCTATAGATTTTTTTCACGAAAAAATGAAAACTCACCGATTTTGATGAGAGATGGCTCATTCGACGCGGAATAAGAAAAGAAATAGACGTGCAAAAAAATTTTTGAAAATAAATCACTAGGTGAAAAGTTAGACCAATAAAACTAGGAGCATATGCGTCGGACCACGGCGAAACGGTTTTTTGGACTTATCTAGAGAACCAAGAAAGTTTTCTCAGCGAAACTTTGTAGGGATAATCCTCTCGTCAATACGCGTCCAACGAGTGCTCATACGTCAAAATCGGTGACATTTAATTTTCAGTCAAAATTTAGCCAAAAAACATGGGCTATAGCCTATAGATTTTTTTCACGAAAAAATGAAAACTCACCGATTTTGATGAGAGATGGCTCATTCGACGCGGAATAAGAAAAGAAATAGACGTGCAAAAAAATTTTTGAAAATAAATCACTAGGTGAAAAGTTAGACCAATAAAACTAGGAGCATATGCGTCGGACCACGGCGAAACGGTTTTTTGGACATATCTAGAGAACCAAGAAAGTTTTCTCAGCGAAACTTTGTAGGGATAATCCTCTCGTCAATACGCGTCCAACGAGTGCTCATACGTCAAAATCGGTGACATTTAATTTTCAGTCAAAATTTAGCCAAAAAACATGGGCTATAGCCTATAGATTTTTTTCACGAAAAAATGAAAACTCACCGATTTTGATGAGAGATGGCTCATTCGACGCGGAATAAGAAAAGAAATAGACGTGCAAAAAAAATTTTGAAAATAAATCACTAGGTGAAAAGTTAGACCAATAAAACTAGGAGCATATGCGTCGGACCACGGCGAAACGGTTTTTTGGACATATCTAGAGAACCAAGAAAGTTTTCTCAGCGAAACTTTGTAGGGATAATCCTCTCGTCAATACGCGTCCAACGACTGCTCATACGTCAAAATCGGTGACATTTAATTTTCAGTCAAAATTTAGCCAAAAAACATGGGAATAAGAAAAGAAATAGACGTGCAAAAAAATTTTTGAAAATAAATCACTAGGTGAAAAGTTAGACCAATAAAACTAGGAGCATATGCGTCGGACCACGGCGAAACGGTTTTTTGGACATATCTAGAGAACCAAGAAAGTTTTCTCAGCGAAACTTTGTAGGGATAATCCTCTCGTCAATACGCGTCCAACGAGTGCTCATACGTCAAAATCGGTGACATTTAATTTTCAGTCAAAATTTAGCCAAAAAACATGGGCTATAGCCTATAGATTTTTTTCACGAAAAAATGAAAACTCACCGATTTTGATGAGAGATGGCTCATTCGACGCGGAATAAGAAAAGAAATAGACGTGCAAAAAAATTTTTGAAAATAAATCACTAGGTGAAAAGTTAGACCAATAAAACTAGGAGCATATGCGTCGGACCACGGCGAAACGGTTTTTTGGACATATCTAGAGAACCAAGAAAGTTTTCTCAGCGAAACTTTGTAGGGATAATCCTCTCGTCAATACGCGTCCAACGAGTGCTCATACGTCAAAATCGGTGACATTTAATTTTCAGTCAAAATTTAGCCAAAAAACATGGGCTATAGCCTATAGATTTTTTTCACGAAAAAATGAAAACTCACCGATTTTGATGAGAGATGGCTCATTCGACGCGGAATAAGAAAAGAAATAGACGTGCAAAAAAATTTTTGAAAATAAATCACTAGGTGAAAAGTTAGACCAATAAAACTAGGAGCATATGCGTCGGACCACGGCGAAACGGTTTTTTGGACATATCTAGAGAACCAAGAAAGTTTTCTCAGCGAAACTTTGTAGGGATAATCCTCTCGTCAATACGCGTCCAACGAGTGCTCATACGTCAAAATCGGTGACATTTAATTTTCAGTCAAAATTTAGCCAAAAAACATGGGCTATAGCCTATAGATTTTTTTCACGAAAAAATGAAAACTCACCGATTTTGATGAGAGATGGCTCATTCGACGCGGAATAAGAAAAGAAATAGACGTGCAAAAAAATTTTTGAAAATAAATCACTAGGTGAAAAGTTAGACCAATAAAACTAGGAGCATATGCGTCGGACCACGGCGAAACGGTTTTTTGGACATATCTAGAGAACCAAGAAAGTTTTCTCAGCGAAACTTTGTAGGGATAATCCTCTCGTCAATACGCGTCCAACGAGTGCTCATACGTCAAAATCGGTGACATTTAATTTTCAGTCAAAATTTAGCCAAAAAACATGGGCTAGCCTATAGATTTTTTTCACGAAAAAATGAAAACTCACCGATTTTGATGAGAGATGGCTCATTCGACGCGGAATAAGAAAAGAAATAGACGTGCAAAAAAATTTTTGAAAATAAATCACTAGGTGAAAAGTTAGACCAATAAAACTAGGAGCATATGCGTCGGACCACGGCGAAACGGTTTTTTGGACATATCTAGAGAACCAAGAAAGTTTTCTCAGCGAAACTTTGTAGGGATAATCCTCTCGTCAATACGCGTCCAACGACTGCTCATACGTCAAAATCGGTGACATTTAATTTTCAGTCAAAATTTAGCCAAAAAACATGGGAATAAGAAAAGAAATAGACGTGCAAAAAAATTTTTGAAAATAAATCACTAGGTGAAAAGTTAGACCAATAAAACTAGGAGCATATGCGTCGGACCACGGCGAAACGGTTTTTTGGACATATCTAGAGAACCAAGAAAGTTTTCTCAGCGAAACTTTGTAGGGATAATCCTCTCGTCAATACGCGTCCAACGAGTGCTCATACGTCAAAATCGGTGACATTTAATTTTCAGTCAAAATTTAGCCAAAAAACATGGGCTATAGCCTATAGATTTTTTTCACGAAAAAATGAAAACTCACCGATTTTGATGAGAGATGGCTCATTCGACGCGGAATAAGAAAAGAAATAGACGTGCAAAAAAATTTTTGAAAATAAATCACTAGGTGAAAAGTTAGACCAATAAAACTAGGAGCATATGCGTCGGACCACGGCGAAACGGTTTTTTGGACATATCTAGAGAACCAAGAAAGTTTTCTCAGCGAAACTTTGTAGGGATAATCCTCTCGTCAATACGCGTCCAACGAGTGCTCATACGTCAAAATCGGTGACATTTAATTTTCAGTCAAAATTTAGCCAAAAAACATGGGCTATAGCCTATAGATTTTTTTCACGAAAAAATGAAAACTCACCGATTTTGATGAGAGATGGCTCATTCGACGCGGAATAAGAAAAGAAATAGACGTGCAAAAAAATTTTTGAAAATAAATCACTAGGTGAAAAGTTAGACCAATAAAACTAGGAGCATATGCGTCGGACCACGGCGAAACGGTTTTTTGGACATATCTAGAGAACCAAGAAAGTTTTCTCAGCGAAACTTTGTAGGGATAATCCTCTCGTCAATACGCGTCCAACGAGTGCTCATACGTCAAAATCGGTGACATTTAATTTTCAGTCAAAATTTAGCCAAAAAACATGGGCTATAGCCTATAGATTTTTTTCACGAAAAAATGAAAACTCACCGATTTTGATGAGAGATGGCTCATTCGACGCGGAATAAGAAAAGAAATAGACGTGCAAAAAAATTTTTGAAAATAAATCACTAGGTGAAAAGTTAGACCAATAAAACTAGGAGCATATGCGTCGGACCACGGCGAAACGGTTTTTTGGACATATCTAGAGAACCAAGAAAGTTTTCTCAGCGAAACTTTGTAGGGATAATCCTCTCGTCAATACGCGTCCAACGAGTGCTCATACGTCAAAATCGGTGACATTTAATTTTCAGTCAAAATTTAGCCAAAAAACATGGGCTATAGCCTATAGATTTTTTTCACGAAAAAATGAAAACTCACCGATTTTGATGAGAGATGGCTCATTCGACGCGGAATAAGAAAAGAAATAGACGTGCAAAAAAATTTTTGAAAATAAATCACTAGGTGAAAAGTTAGACCAATAAAACTAGGAGCATATGCGTCGGACCACGGCGAAACGGTTTTTTGGACATATCTAGAGAACCAAGAAAGTTTTCTCAGCGAAACTTTGTAGGGATAATCCTCTCGTCAATACGCGTCCAACGAGTGCTCATACGTCAAAATCGGTGACATTTAATTTTCAGTCAAAATTTAGCCAAAAAACATGGGCTATATATAGCCTATAGATTTTTTTTCACGAAAAAATGAAAACTCACCGATTTTGATGAGAGATGGCTCATTCGACGCGGAATAAGAAAAGAAATAGACGTGCAAAAAATTTTTTGAAAATAAATCACTAGGTGAAAAGTTAGACCAATAAAACTAGGAGCATATGCGTCGGACCACGGCGAAACGGTTTTTTGGACATATCTAGAGAACCAAGAAAGTTTTCTCAGCGAAACTTTGTAGGGATAATCCTCTCGTCAATACGCGTCCAACGAGTGCTCATACGTCAAAATCGGTGACATTTAATTTTCAGTCAAAATTTAGCCAAAAAACATGGGCTATAGCCTATAGATTTTTTTCACGAAAAAATGAAAACTCACCGATTTTGATGAGAGATGGCTCATTCGACGCGGAATAAGAAAAGAAATAGACGTGCAAAAAAATTTTTGAAAATAAATCACTAGGTGAAAAGTTAGACCAATAAAACTAGGAGCATATGCGTCGGACCACGGCGAAACGGTTTTTTGGACATATCTAGAGAACCAAGAAAGTTTTCTCAGCGAAACTTTGTAGGGATAATCCTCTCGTCAATACGCGTCCAACGAGTGCTCATACGTCAAAATCGGTGACATTTAATTTTCAGTCAAAATTTAGCCAAAAAACATGGGCTAGCCTATAGATTTTTTTCACGAAAAAATGAAAACTCACCGATTTTGATGAGAGATGGCTCATTCGACGCGGAATAAGAAAAGAAATAGACGTGCAAAAAAATTTTTGAAAATAAATCACTAGGTGAAAAGTTAGACCAATAAAACTAGGAGCATATGCGTCGGACCACGGCGAAACGGTTTTTTGGACTTATCTAGAGAACCAAGAAAGTTTTCTCAGCGAAACTTTGTAGGGATAATCCTCTCGTCAATACGCGTCCAACGAGTGCTCATACGTCAAAATCGGTGACATTTAATTTTCAGTCAAAATTTAGCCAAAAAACATGGGCTATAGCCTATAGATTTTTTTCACGAAAAAATGAAAACTCACCGATTTTGATGAGAGATGGCTCATTCGACGCGGAATAAGAAAAGAAATAGACGTGCAAAAAAATTTTTGAAAATAAATCACTAGGTGAAAAGTTAGACCAATAAAACTAGGAGCATATGCGTCGGACCACGGCGAAACGGTTTTTTGGACATATCTAGAGAACCAAGAAAGTTTTCTCAGCGAAACTTTGTAGGGATAATCCTCTCGTCAATACGCGTCCAACGACTGCTCATACGTCAAAATCGGTGACATTTAATTTTCAGTCAAAATTTAGCCAAAAAACATGGGAATAAGAAAAGAAATAGACGTGCAAAAAAATTTTTGAAAATAAATCACTAGGTGAAAAGTTAGACCAATAAAACTAGGAGCATATGCGTCGGACCACGGCGAAACGGTTTTTTGGACATATCTAGAGAACCAAGAAAGTTTTCTCAGCGAAACTTTGTAGGGATAATCCTCTCGTCAATACGCGTCCAACGAGTGCTCATACGTCAAAATCGGTGACATTTAATTTTCAGTCAAAATTTAGCCAAAAAACATGGGCTATAGCCTATAGATTTTTTTCACGAAAAAATGAAAACTCACCGATTTTGATGAGAGATGGCTCATTCGACGCGGAATAAGAAAAGAAATAGACGTGCAAAAAAATTTTTGAAAATAAATCACTAGGTGAAAAGTTAGACCAATAAAACTAGGAGCATATGCGTCGGACCACGGCGAAACGGTTTTTTGGACATATCTAGAGAACCAAGAAAGTTTTCTCAGCGAAACTTTGTAGGGATAATCCTCTCGTCAATACGCGTCCAACGAGTGCTCATACGTCAAAATCGGTGACATTTAATTTTCAGTCAAAATTTAGCCAAAAAACATGGGCTATAGCCTATAGATTTTTTTCACGAAAAAATGAAAACTCACCGATTTTGATGAGAGATGGCTCATTCGACGCGGAATAAGAAAAGAAATAGACGTGCAAAAAAATTTTTGAAAATAAATCACTAGGTGAAAAGTTAGACCAATAAAACTAGGAGCATATGCGTCGGACCACGGCGAAACGGTTTTTTGGACATATCTAGAGAACCAAGAAAGTTTTCTCAGCGAAACTTTGTAGGGATAATCCTCTCGTCAATACGCGTCCAACGAGTGCTCATACGTCAAAATCGGTGACATTTAATTTTCAGTCAAAATTTAGCCAAAAAACATGGGCTATAGCCTATAGATTTTTTTCACGAAAAAATGAAAACTCACCGATTTTGATGAGAGATGGCTCATTCGACGCGGAATAAGAAAAGAAATAGACGTGCAAAAAATTTTTTGAAAATAAATCACTAGGTGAAAAGTTAGACCAATAAAACTAGGAGCATATGCGTCGGACCACGGCGAAACGGTTTTTTGGACATATCTAGAGAACCAAGAAAGTTTTCTCAGCGAAACTTTGTAGGGATAATCCTCTCGTCAATACGCGTCCAACGAGTGCTCATACGTCAAAATCGGTGACATTTAATTTTCAGTCAAAATTTAGCCAAAAAACATGGGCTAGCCTATAGATTTTTTTCACGAAAAAATGAAAACTCACCGATTTTGATGAGAGATGGCTCATTCGACGCGGAATAAGAAAAGAAATAGACGTGCAAAAAAATTTTTGAAAATAAATCACTAGGTGAAAAGTTAGACCAATAAAACTAGGAGCATATGCGTCGGACCACGGCGAAACGGTTTTTTGGACATATCTAGAGAACCAAGAAAGTTTTCTCAGCGAAACTTTGTAGGGATAATCCTCTCGTCAATACGCGTCCAACGACTGCTCATACGTCAAAATCGGTGACATTTAATTTTCAGTCAAAATTTAGCCAAAAAACATGGGAATAAGAAAAGAAATAGACGTGCAAAAAAATTTTTGAAAATAAATCACTAGGTGAAAAGTTAGACCAATAAAACTAGGAGCATATGCGTCGGACCACGGCGAAACGGTTTTTTGGACATATCTAGAGAACCAAGAAAGTTTTCTCAGCGAAACTTTGTAGGGATAATCCTCTCGTCAATACGCGTCCAACGAGTGCTCATACGTCAAAATCGGTGACATTTAATTTTCAGTCAAAATTTAGCCAAAAAACATGGGCTATAGCCTATAGATTTTTTTCACGAAAAAATGAAAACTCACCGATTTTGATGAGAGATGGCTCATTCGACGCGGAATAAGAAAAGAAATAGACGTGCAAAAAAATTTTTGAAAATAAATCACTAGGTGAAAAGTTAGACCAATAAAACTAGGAGCATATGCGTCGGACCACGGCGAAACGGTTTTTTGGACATATCTAGAGAACCAAGAAAGTTTTCTCAGCGAAACTTTGTAGGGATAATCCTCTCGTCAATACGCGTCCAACGAGTGCTCATACGTCAAAATCGGTGACATTTAATTTTCAGTCAAAATTTAGCCAAAAAACATGGGCTATAGCCTATAGATTTTTTTCACGAAAAAATGAAAACTCACCGATTTTGATGAGAGATGGCTCATTCGACGCGGAATAAGAAAAGAAATAGACGTGCAAAAAAATTTTTGAAAATAAATCACTAGGTGAAAAGTTAGACCAATAAAACTAGGAGCATATGCGTCGGACCACGGCGAAACGGTTTTTTGGACATATCTAGAGAACCAAGAAAGTTTTCTCAGCGAAACTTTGTAGGGATAATCCTCTCGTCAATACGCGTCCAACGAGTGCTCATACGTCAAAATCGGTGACATTTAATTTTCAGTCAAAATTTAGCCAAAAAACATGGGCTATAGCCTATAGATTTTTTTCACGAAAAAATGAAAACTCACCGATTTTGATGAGAGATGGCTCATTCGACGCGGAATAAGAAAAGAAATAGACGTGCAAAAAAATTTTTGAAAATAAATCACTAGGTGAAAAGTTAGACCAATAAAACTAGGAGCATATGCGTCGGACCACGGCGAAACGGTTTTTTGGACATATCTAGAGAACCAAGAAAGTTTTCTCAGCGAAACTTTGTAGGGATAATCCTCTCGTCAATACGCGTCCAACGAGTGCTCATACGTCAAAATCGGTGACATTTAATTTTCAGTCAAAATTTAGCCAAAAAACATGGGCTATAGCCTATAGATTTTTTTCACGAAAAAATGAAAACTCACCGATTTTGATGAGAGATGGCTCATTCGACGCGGAATAAGAAAAGAAATAGACGTGCAAAAAAATTTTTGAAAATAAATCACTAGGTGAAAAGTTAGACCAATAAAACTAGGAGCATATGCGTCGGACCACGGCGAAACGGTTTTTTGGACATATCTAGAGAACCAAGAAAGTTTTCTCAGCGAAACTTTGTAGGGATAATCCTCTCGTCAATACGCGTCCAACGAGTGCTCATACGTCAAAATCGGTGACATTTAATTTTCAGTCAAAATTTAGCCAAAAAACATGGGCTATAGCCTATAGATTTTTTTCACGAAAAAATGAAAACTCACCGATTTTGATGAGAGATGGCTCATTCGACGCGGAATAAGAAAAGAAATAGACGTGCAAAAAAATTTTTGAAAATAAATCACTAGGTGAAAAGTTAGACCAATAAAACTAGGAGCATATGCGTCGGACCACGGCGAAACGGTTTTTTGGACATATCTAGAGAACCAAGAAAGTTTTCTCAGCGAAACTTTGTAGGGATAATCCTCTCGTCAATACGCGTCCAACGAGTGCTCATACGTCAAAATCGGTGACATTTAATTTTCAGTCAAAATTTAGCCAAAAAACATGGGCTATAGCCTATAGATTTTTTTCACGAAAAAATGAAAACTCACCGATTTTGATGAGAGATGGCTCATTCGACGCGGAATAAGAAAAGAAATAGACGTGCAAAAAAATTTTTGAAAATAAATCACTAGGTGAAAAGTTAGACCAATAAAACTAGGAGCATATGCGTCGGACCACGGCGAAACGGTTTTTTGGACATATCTAGAGAACCAAGAAAGTTTTCTCAGCGAAACTTTGTAGGGATAATCCTCTCGTCAATACGCGTCCAACGAGTGCTCATACGTCAAAATCGGTGACATTTAATTTTCAGTCAAAATTTAGCCAAAAAACATGGGCTATAGCCTATAGATTTTTTTCACGAAAAAATGAAAACTCACCGATTTTGATGAGAGATGGCTCATTCGACGCGGAATAAGAAAAGAAATAGACGTGCAAAAAAATTTTTGAAAATAAATCACTAGGTGAAAAGTTAGACCAATAAAACTAGGAGCATATGCGTCGGACCACGGCGAAACGGTTTTTTGGACATATCTAGAGAACCAAGAAAGTTTTCTCAGCGAAACTTTGTAGGGATAATCCTCTCGTCAATACGCGTCCAACGAGTGCTCATACGTCAAAATCGGTGACATTTAATTTTCAGTCAAAATTTAGCCAAAAAACATGGGCTATAGCCTATAGATTTTTTTCACGAAAAAATGAAAACTCACCGATTTTGATGAGAGATGGCTCATTCGACGCGGAATAAGAAAAGAAATAGACGTGCAAAAAAATTTTTGAAAATAAATCACTAGGTGAAAAGTTAGACCAATAAAACTAGGAGCATATGCGTCGGACCACGGCGAAACGGTTTTTTGGACATATCTAGAGAACCAAGAAAGTTTTCTCAGCGAAACTTTGTAGGGATAATCCTCTCGTCAATACGCGTCCAACGAGTGCTCATACGTCAAAATCGGTGACATTTAATTTTCAGTCAAAATTTAGCCAAAAAACATGGGCTATAGCCTATAGATTTTTTTCACGAAAAAATGAAAACTCACCGATTTTGATGAGAGATGGCTCATTCGACGCGGAATAAGAAAAGAAATAGACGTGCAAAAAAATTTTTGAAAATAAATCACTAGGTGAAAAGTTAGACCAATAAAACTAGGAGCATATGCGTCGGACCACGGCGAAACGGTTTTTTGGACATATCTAGAGAACCAAGAAAGTTTTCTCAGCGAAACTTTGTAGGGATAATCCTCTCGTCAATACGCGTCCAACGAGTGCTCATACGTCAAAATCGGTGACATTTAATTTTCAGTCAAAATTTAGCCAAAAAACATGGGCTATAGCCTATAGATTTTTTTCACGAAAAAATGAAAACTCACCGATTTTGATGAGAGATGGCTCATTCGACGCGGAATAAGAAAAGAAATAGACGTGCAAAAAAATTTTTGAAAATAAATCACTAGGTGAAAAGTTAGACCAATAAAACTAGGAGCATATGCGTCGGACCACGGCGAAACGGTTTTTTGGACATATCTAGAGAACCAAGAAAGTTTTCTCAGCGAAACTTTGTAGGGATAATCCTCTCGTCAATACGCGTCCAACGAGTGCTCATACGTCAAAATCGGTGACATTTAATTTTCTGTCAAAATTTAGCCAAAAAACATGGGCTATAGCCTATAGATTTTTTTCACGAAAAAATGAAAACTCACCGATTTTGATGAGAGATGGCTCATTCGACGCGGAATAAGAAAAGAAATAGACGTGCAAAAAAATTTTTGAAAATAAATCACTAGGTGAAAAGTTAGACCAATAAAACTAGGAGCATATGCGTCGGACCACGGCGAAACGGTTTTTTGGACATATCTAGAGAACCAAGAAAGTTTTCTCAGCGAAACTTTGTAGGGATAATCCTCTCGTCAATACGCGTCCAACGAGTGCTCATACGTCAAAATCGGTGACATTTAATTTTCAGTCAAAATTTAGCCAAAAAACATGGGCTATAGCCTATAGATTTTTTTCACGAAAAAATGAAAACTCACCGATTTTGATGAGAGATGGCTCATTCGACGCGGAATAAGAAAAGAAATAGACGTGCAAAAAAATTTTTGAAAATAAATCACTAGGTGAAAAGTTAGACCAATAAAACTAGGAGCATATGCGTCGGACCACGGCGAAACGGTTTTTTGGACATATCTAGAGAACCAAGAAAGTTTTCTCAGCGAAACTTTGTAGGGATAATCCTCTCGTCAATACGCGTCCAACGAGTGCTCATACGTCAAAATCGGTGACATTTAATTTTCAGTCAAAATTTAGCCAAAAAACATGGGCTATAGCCTATAGATTTTTTTCACGAAAAAATGAAAACTCACCGATTTTGATGAGAGATGGCTCATTCGACGCGGAATATGAAAAGAAATAGACGTGCAAAAAAATTTTTGAAAATAAATCACTAGGTGAAAAGTTAGACCAATAAAACTAGGAGCATATGCGTCGGACCACGGCGAAACGGTTTTTTGGACATATCTAGAGAACCAAGAAAGTTTTCTCAGCGAAACTTTGTAGGGATAATCCTCTCGTCAATACGCGTCCAACGAGTGCTCATACGTCAAAATCGGTGACATTTAATTTTCAGTCAAAATTTAGCCAAAAAACATGGGCTATAGCCTATAGATTTTTTTCACGAAAAAATGAAAACTCACCGATTTTGATGAGAGATGGCTCATTCGACGCGGAATAAGAAAAGAAATAGACGTGCAAAAAAATTTTTGAAAATAAATCACTAGGTGAAAAGTTAGACCAATAAAACTAGGAGCATATGCGTCGGACCACGGCGAAACGGTTTTTTGGACATATCTAGAGAACCAAGAAAGTTTTCTCAGCGAAACTTTGTAGGGATAATCCTCTCGTCAATACGCGTCCAACGAGTGCTCATACGTCAAAATCGGTGACATTTAATTTTCAGTCAAAATTTAGCCAAAAAACATGGGCTATAGCCTATAGATTTTTTTCACGAAAAAATGAAAACTCACCGATTTTGATGAGAGATGGCTCATTCGACGCGGAATAAGAAAAGAAATAGACGTGCAAAAAAATTTTTGAAAATAAATCACTAGGTGAAAAGTTAGACCAATAAAACTAGGAGCATATGCGTCGGACCACGGCGAAACGGTTTTTTGGACATATCTAGAGAACCAAGAAAGTTTTCTCAGCGAAACTTTGTAGGGATAATCCTCTCGTCAATACGCGTCCAACGAGTGCTCATACGTCAAAATCGGTTACATTTAATTTTCAGTCAAAATTTAGCCAAAAAACATGGGCTATAGCCTATAGATTTTTTTCACGAAAAAATGAAAACTCACCGATTTTGATGAGAGATGGCTCATTCGACGCGGAATAAGAAAAGAAATAGACGTGCAAAAAAATTTTTGAAAATAAATCACTAGGTGAAAAGTTAGACCAATAAAACTAGGAGCATATGCGTTGGACCACGGCGAAACGGTTTTTTGGACATATCTAGAGAACCAAGAAAGTTTTCTCAGCGAAACTTTGTAGGGATAATCCTCTCGTCAATACGCGTCCAACGAGTGCTCATACGTCAAAATCGGTGACATTTAATTTTCAGTCAAAATTTAGCCAAAAAACATGGGCCTATAGATTTTTTTCACGAAAAAATGAAAACTCACCGATTTTGATGAGAGATGGCTCATTCGACGCGGAATAAGAAAAGAAATAGACGTGCAAAAAAATTTTTGAAAATAAATCACTAGGTGAAATGTTAGACCAATAAAACTAGGAGCATATGCGTCGGACCACGGCGAAACGGTTTTTTGGACATATCTAGAGAACCAAGAAAGTTTTCTCAGCGAAACTTTGTAGGGATAATCCTCTCGTCAATACGCGTCCAACGAGTGCTCATACGTCAAAATCGGTGACATTTAATTTTCAGTCAAAATTTAGCCAAAAAACATGGGCTATAGCCTATAGATTTTTTTCACGAAAAAATGAAAACTCACCGATTTTGATGAGAGATGGCTCATTCGACGCGGAATAAGAAAAGAAATAGACGTGCAAAAAAATTTTTGAAAATAAATCACTAGGTGAAAAGTTAGACCAATAAAACTAGGAGCATATGCGTCGGACCACGGCGAAACGGTTTTTTGGACATATCTAGAGAACCAAGAAAGTTTTCTCAGCGAAACTTTGTAGGGATAATCCTCTCGTCAATACGCGTCCAACGAGTGCTCATACGTCAAAATCGGTGACATTTAATTTTCCGTCAAAATTTAGCCAAAAAACATGGGCTATAGCCTATAGATTTTTTTCACGAAAAAATGAAAACTCACCGATTTTGATGAGAGATGGCTCATTCGACGCGGAATAAGAAAAGAAATAGACGTGCAAAAAAAATTTTGAAAATAAATCACTAGGTGAAAAGTTAGACCAATAAAACTAGGAGCATATGCGTCGGACCACGGCGAAACGGTTTTTTGGACATATCTAGAGAACCAAGAAAGTTTTCTCAGCGAAACTTTGTAGGGATAATCCTCTCGTCAATACGCGTCCAACGAGTGCTCATACGTCAAAATCGGTGACATTTAATTTTCCGTCAAAATTTAGCCAAAAAACATGGGCTATAGCCTATAGATTTTTTTCACGAAAAAATGAAAACTCACCGATTTTGATGAGAGATGGCTCATTCGACGCGGAATAAGAAAAGAAATAGACGTGCAAAAAAATTTTTGAAAATAAATCACTAGGTGAAAAGTTAGACCAATAAAACTAGGAGCATATGCGTCGGACCACGGCGAAACGGTTTTTTGGACATATCTAGAGAACCAAGAAAGTTTTCTCAGCGAAACTTTGTAGGGATAATCCTCTCGTCAATACGCGTCCAACGAGTGCTCATACGTCAAAATCGGTGACATTTAATTTTCCGTCAAAATTTAGCCAAAAAACATGGGCTATAGCCTATAGATTTTTTTCACGAAAAAATGAAAACTCACCGATTTTGATGAGAGATGGCTCATTCGACGCGGAATAAGAAAAGAAATAGACGTGCAAAAAAATTTTTGAAAATAAATCACTAGGTGAAAAGTTAGACCAATAAAACTAGGAGCATATGCGTCGGACCACGGCGAAACGGTTTTTTGGACATATCTAGAGAACCAAGAAAGTTTTCTCAGCGAAACTTTGTAGGAATAATCCTCTCGCCAATACGCGTCCAACGAGTGCTCATACGTCAAAATCGGTGACATTTAATTTTCAGTCAAAATTTAGCCAAAAAACGTGGGCATCGGCAGAAAGTTTTCTCAGCGAAACTTTGTAGTCAAAATTTCGCTAAATTTTTTCCATCAAAAATACTTTTTGTCACCGTTTTTGACCGGTGAGTGCTCATTTGAAGCGGAAAAACAAAATAAGAATAAATTCATTAGATAAATAAACTGCTGATGGGGTCGATTTTATGCATAGCTCAAAGTTCAGTGAAATTTTGAATGTATATTCCTCTCTTTGTTTCGCGTTTAATCTGACTAAATCTAGCCTTCTAGGAGTTTTAAAGCAAGTTGGTTAATATCAAACTTAAGGGTTTTCATTACTTGAACAAAATAATACATATTTTCCCATATATAATAATATTTACTAATTTTAATGTGCATACATATGTGACTTTTATGTGTTGTTTTTATTAAATTTGTGTGATTATATGCAATATCTGATCCTAACTATATTTTCGGTGAGTATTTCATCCTTGTTTCATTTCCTTAGGAGGTTATTCCTTATTTATTTATTTGAAGCAAGATAGTAAACATCGAAAAGGAAAATTTAATTATCTGCAAAGAGAAGGATAATAAAAAAAAAACTTTTATTATAACTTCAAACTTACCGCCAAAAATGTTGGTAAAGTTATGGGAAAGATATTTCCTGCCAATATGATTAGAGATTTTTGGGTTCCTTGCATGAAAATTATCACTGCTTTCTTGAATTTCGAATCCTGATCTATCCAATTACAGTTGAATATAGCCTCTGTGAGTTTTTCATTCATGTCTAAAAGCTGATTGGCAAAATAACATGCTGGGAGAACTTCAAGTATTACTGCTCCCAAATACATAATGAGCGCAATGATTTCTAGTAGTTCCGTTGAAAACAAGAACGCCTTTACAGCTGCAATGCATAAAACGAATGCAGTCACAACGAATTGTATGCCCAAAGTACGTGTTACAAGTAATCTGATTTCTTCGAATAATCTGCAATTGAAATCGTTTTTAAACGGATATTAATAAAGAAATAGAAAATAATTTTAATATATGTAGAAAGAATGAAGATATTATAAATTACAATATAAAAAAAAACACAACAACAAAGTTTGAAAGAGCATTCTTGCTTGTTTGCGCCTTTTTTTCTGAACTAGCTTTAAAAAAAATTGGAGCAGTCAAATTTAAGAAAGACTAGTTTACACGCTCAGACGATTTTCACGAAAGTGATAGTTCTACTCGACTGATAGTTAATATGCCACCTCACCACTAATTCAATCCTAACCTCGACAGAATCTATTTATCGTTAAATTCTGAAACTTCTTATTTCATGTTCATTTCTTACTGTTTTCCTCAAAAATTTTTAATTCTTCCTAGTAAGGATAATTAATTTGAAGGATGTCTTTTTGAATCATTCTAGTCTTTTTCTCTGGAATTTTTTGCGTAACTTGGTTTATTTATTTTTTTCTTCTTCTTCAGTTACACAACTAAACAGATTCAGAGTAAAACACCCAAAAAACCATCAGGGTCAACAATCCTCCCATTCGGGCTTTTTCCGTAAAAAAATACTAGTGAGGATGGCTACATTTCAAGAGAGAATTTGGCTCCGTTAAAATTTATAATCGTGTTGTAACAAAATAATTGGGATCTTTTATTTAAGATGGTAAATTTTGTTCTTCACGTTTTATCGAGTTATTAATAAAATTGTATTAATTTTAGCAAATCTCTCTCTGTCTCGGAGTTGTTAAAACAATTTATTGATTATTCTATAACTGTTTGTTACAACGAAACATTTTGGGTATAAATTAGAATTATTCATAAGTTTGCAAAATTAGTTTACAAATCACAATATAAGAAATTTGCTAATTATCCAGTCGGAAAAACTTTTGAAGCTGATTAGCCCAGCGCTAATAACATAATTTAGTTCTCACGTCGCATCGTATTCATTCTGAGGGAATTCATATTTCTACCATGCGAACTCCAGACGCAGCAGTTTTTTCTGGATTGCACGAGCATGCACGTACGTACATACCACCACCTGTATATATGTACCTATCTCGTGCTACTCACCTTTCATGTGAGGATTTAATTTCTCAGAACATATTGTGAACTAAGCACTTTTTTGTAAGGTTGGGCAACTCACATGAATCATAGAAATCGCGAAGATATCGTATCCTATGATCTCTTCTGCATAAAATTAAAACCTAGACAAATATAATCAACTTTTTATATGTTACCATACCGCACCAAGTGAAAATTTCTACAATTTGTGACAAAATTGTAATTTTTATGTATGGCGGTGGACAAGTTTTTAATTAAAACTATACTTTCGTACAACAAATGTTAATTGACGTGTCATTTTCATAAAATGTGTCAAAATACCTTTAAAATGTCCCGTGCATAGGTTCTTTTATGTTATGCTCCATAACAGGAAATATTTTATGTTACGATGCATAAAATAAAATAAAATTTCTGGCACAGAATAGGATTTTAGGAAATTATTTTATTTTAAGGCATAACATAACATAAAATGATAAAATTTTACCGACAGAGTAGGGCTCAATATATTTGCGTTGGTGTTTATGGTTCTTATTTTTAAAATTTCTCAATATGGTAGGACTAAAATAAAATGTTGCAGGAGCCTTATTATGTAAAAGAATATAAAACATATAATGGGAAAATGGAAAATTCCCTTCTCGAAAACAATTAGGTATGGAAAAAATATCTGACTATTTAAAGTCGGAAAGTATCCATCATTGAATCATTTCAGATAATATCGATGACCTTTAATGGCATCCACAGAAAAGTAAAACGTCTAACGGCATCAAATTACAGATCCACGGAGGCCAAGAAACATCACCAAAACGGCTGATTACTTACACGTTTATTGAATTTACTGCTCAAAAGATCATGTACCGTCATCCTTATGGAATCGAAGCTCTCCCAAGTCCAATTCCTCAAAAAAACTCCCGATACGGTTATCATTCCTCTGTAGCGCTCCCCGTTGACCGAAACTTTGTTGGTTGCCAATAATACCGACACTCCAAAAACCATATAAGTGCCAAATAGTTACACGCTTCTGAGGATGCATTGACTTCTCTACGACTATTAACAATGTACCTTCCGAAAAAAATTTTGTTTTTGTTTTTTTTTAAATCGACGTGAATTTCGAGCTGCTCCAAATGCAAACAGAAAAGCAATAACGAAGCTGGTGGTAATTTTCGTCCAATTCCTGAATCTGTTAGAGGAAATAATCCGAGGTCTTTATGTAGAATTGTCCTCAGGCCAATGCGACTAATGTTCAGTTACTGAAATCAGTGGTGAAATGAGGCTTAGGCACACACTTTTGGCAAAAGCAGCAATATTTTCAGCTGAGGGCACAGGACGAACACAAGGACAACTTGTGATATCAATTAGTATGCCGCCAAAATCACGAACTCTCTTCATAAACTTGCTTATATGGCAGGCGCGGTTGGGGCACTATTTTAACCGAAACTTCTTTTCAAAATTTGAACTGTTTCGGCGGCAACCCAATACTTACCTTGGGAAAGAAAAAAACTGTCTGTGCCAAGCTAACATGTAATTCAAAAAGAAATCAACACAGAGAGCACACTCGTATTATGCATTTATATTTATAGAACAGACCACATATTTTGTAATTCAAAACCTTTGACTATAAAATCAATTTGATTTACTGCTCTCCCTCTCTCTCTCTCTCTCTCTCTCTGCCCAATATACCATCAAAAGTTTTCAGAGATTTTTTTCGAAAGATATCTACATTTTATGCACCCTCTCTAAATTTTTCTCTCCTTAGATTTTAAACTCGAATATTTGAATCTTATTATGTGGATATGCAAGTAAGTGAATATGAGTCACTGTATGTATATTGAAAATAGCCCAAACTATCTTATCATCTAATTCACTTTACGTTTACAACGAATAAGCAACATAATAAATATTTGCATCCGCAGCACACATTACCATTTCGACATTAAAATTAATTTTGTGTAATTTTAGAATTGGTGGAATTTTTGATTGTTTGCATTATTAATTATAATTTAAGTTATATACATTTGTACGTTATGCGCTACTATATTATAACACCAAGCCCTTTCCAAAACCATCTCTAACAACAGCTCAAGTATAAATTAAAACGAACTCATTCTTTCGAGTTTCTAAAATTTACAAAAATGTGAAATTAAAAACTTTGATCACATCTTAAAATCTCATTACGATCGATTTCGAATTATACAAAATATAAAAAGAAATTGGAAAAAGGTGGCTCTTTTTTCCCTCCATTGAAATATATCACGAAATAGACAAAATCACCTTTCATTTAAGAAAAACAATTCGAAAAAATTCTTTTTTTAATTAAATTTTTTTAAATAACATAAAATGTCCTTAATGTTTGGAAACTTTCGACTCATTCACTTATTACAATTACAAAGAAATAAAATTATTCTCAGTCCATTTCACGATATTTTTTAATCTTCAGATTCTGGCAACTTCTTATATGCATCATTATACCAACGGCAATCAACGAAAACGTTTGCACACATTTTTAGACTTAATTTCCATTGGTTGGGTTGAATTTTAATGATTTTGTAAAAATTAAATTTACAAAAAAAGAAAAAACTAAAATATTTCACATTCCGCTGTATGAAATGCTTAATCCTATTTTTATAAACAATATCCTGTCGCATTTTTTATTTCACACTACTCAAATTTGGGTCCATTATTGTGTATTATAAATATTTATGATTGACCTAGTAAAGTCTTTCAAGTATTTTCCGATTTAATAGAAATATACCTTTGATATGCTGAAAGTCAACAAGCACTTTCAAAATGAGTTAGATCGCATCTATCAATTCTTCCCTGTTCGTATATACTAGGATATATATTGACATAAATGTACATTAGTATAGAATTATATATACTTACTCTAAAATTTTCTTATGATCCAGAATGCAATCAATCAATTCGTTATAGTGATCTGTCGTTACTAATGTCATATTTTTACCAATTTTTTGTACGCGTACGCTTAGAGCTTCAATTTGAGCAGTTAAAATGCAAATGTAGGATGGTGGGAAAATATCATTGGCGATATTTTGAGATACTGGAGTTAACGATAATGCCTGATATATATAAGCAATATAAAAATTTCTTTTCACTGTCAAATCAAAAGGAAACCACCCTGGAAATATAAGACGTTGGTGTGAAAGTAGAGGTGCCATTATGAAAAATATCACTGCTGTGAAATATGTGCAAATATAAACGCAAAACATTTGCCGACAAAATTTAATTCCTTCTTGTACACATTGCTTTTCATCGGCATTTTGTTCGGCTCGTTTATCTAACGTTCTTAAAATCTCCTTTGCCTTATAGAGGTGCGACTTATACATGAAGATTATGTAATACTTTATCGAAAGTGCTATAGTAGTCAATACCATGGATAAATTGCTAAGAACGGTTTGCAAATCACGCTCCATAATCAAATCAATTCCAAGAGATATTGGAAAACATATCAATAGCATAATATTAATGAAGATAGTATACATTAAGTAACAGACGGAATATTCTCTGCCTGGTGTTATACCCCCAATTCGCCACATAAACCATATGAGCTCGACTCCTGTGTGTGAATCCAAGGCTTTTATTTCACTGTCGGATTTCATTTTGATGATTTATATCACTTTTATGAACTTTACAATGAAACTACTGTATTCGAAGAATTTTTCGACTAACTGACCAACACCTTTCATCGACCTATTTATACAATCCTCAAAATTAAAACTAGAATTTTCATAGACGTTTTTGATAGTAATTATGTTTGCATTAATAATAACTAAACTACGGGGCGTCTAAAATGCTGCAATACTTGGACAACCGCCCTAATTATTACTTTGTGACTTGATTTCTGTATATGAATGCACATTGGTTTCTGTAATTATAGACTTTTCTAAACGTTTTTCTTATGAGATTCTTCTTTTTTATGCAACTAGGACTTTATCTTTTTTTTTTATATCCAGACGTAAGAACAGTTATAGTTTGATCATCATTAATATGCAAATGAAAAATAAAAATATTCGAATTATAGAGCCCATGACATGTCGAGTGTGAAATATGTGAAAGTAACATCTTACAGCTTACAAGTCATTTTACATTGTAAACTTCTTTTTACGCGATATTGATGAAGTTATATTTACCATAATATTAAAGTTGTAATAACTTTTAGCAGAATACAAAATGGTTCTAGACCGTTTTTCATCACAGTAATACAACTACAATTCTATTTATATATTGGAGGTATCTTAATGTAAGTTATAGCAACATAAATATAACACTTATAATTTATAAATTTCAAGTACATATTAATATTAAAGTTTTTAAAGGAATTTACATTTTGCAATTTGCCAATATAAAAATGTCAAAATTGTAACTGCATAGCTTGCATAGGGCATTCATTATGGAAAATAGGCTGAAAAGAAAAACAAAAAAATTTAATAAATATTTTGAAAAATAATTAAGTTATACCTCTTCATAATATGTATTACCAGAACACTTAAATGTTATTTAGAAGCTTGTTAACCGCCAGTAGGTCTGTTAAACTCTTCTGATATTGGTTCAAGACATTCTCTAAGAAAAATTGCCTTCAAAAATGTAATATACACCTATAAATTTAGTTTATTAATACAAGACAGATAAAAAAATGTATTTTGTTTTTATTACTTTATTACGGGCAGCGCAAATCTTTGATATGGCCTCACTGGGATACGATGAAGAACTAATAATTTCATACACTTCATTAGCTACGATTGTAAATTGTAACGTTTTGAACATAAAGTGATTTATCATCGTATTGTGTTCGTCAACAAAAATTTATATAGTGCGCCACTTCTGAAGCTTCTGCGTCTTGATGATAGGCCCATTAATTACGCTGTCAAGATGTTTCCCGCGTGTCTTAGACGTCAACCCAAAACGAACATCTCTGACAACAACCGAAAAGGATTCCGTTAGCACAATGAACTTCTCCTAATAAGCGACAGATAGCAGCTTCATTATTTGGATAGCTACTGTAGGTTTCATTTTTTGTTATTGCTTTAAACATTTTATTATTATTTTTTAATTAAATATTTTTCTATGGCAATAGAAGCCAGTCCGCAAGCCATACATATAATTAACAAAAATCAGAAGCCTAAGTAAATAGTGGCAATAACGGTGTGCTACGAAAATGGGACACATTTTGAAAAAATAAAAAATAAAAAGATAAAAAAAAATAGCAATATTTCATAACTAATACTACAGACGTTTTTATCGAGCAGGTTAAAGTTACATATTTACAATAAAATGTCTAGTATATATGTATATGCATCAAAGAAATATAAATTATGGAAGAAACTAATTAATTTACCAGATATATCCACCTTACCCCTACAAATCCTTTTTAGCAGCTAGACATACCTGTTGCCAAATCAGTGATTTGGATATGTGAGGATAAGTAACAGAAATATAATTTTTTTTTTTTTGGGACAATCTATGAAAGCATGTTTTCAGAAATCACTCTCATTGCTGAACTATAACAATTCTCCCTGAAAGGAGATTCTGAGGCAACTGAATCATTTATTGCGTGTTTCTCCAATCTTTACCAGGTGTTTAGGATAAACGTGAACGTGGAAAGAATTGTGCGTGTTGGGTTGACCTTGTTACCTTTACTATGTTATTAAAATCTAAAAATTACAGATATGGCAAAACTTTTCCATAAATATTTTATTTGATTTTAAAAACTTTCCTTTTCTTATTCCCTATGTATACATTTGTATAATTATATGTGTCAGAAATGCGTCAAGGACTCTTCAATTATTAAACACATTAAACATGTCTAACAGTTTGGTTAAAAGGTGTTAAGCTTTCGGAAAACATAGTAATAGAACAGTATTTCAGTAAAACTTTCAACGAAATCAACATGAACGTGAACCACCAGTAGATACTCGTGAAGCTTTCAAGTATATATGGAAAATTTGGCAATTTGGGGGAGCTATTTCCATTGAACAATTTAAATTCGCATTTGTATTCTATTCGATATTCTTCCACGTAACAGTGGGGATTCTTTTTCCAGCTACATCAATGATAGTAGTTCCCGTGGAAGAAGATCTTCAAGTTGCATTAGCAAATCCTTCTTATTCTTTTAGTTTTTAAAAAAGTAAAAAAGTTATCCGTTGTTGTGCCGTAACAGCGGCTAAGACACTTAACTAAATCCAGTATGACGCATTTACCCTGCTCCTTTTTCAGGTTTGCATGCGTAGTTTCTATATCAGGAGTGCCTATTTTTTTCCCTATGTGGCTGACTTTGATTTGATACACACTCTAAATGAACACCTACCTCTGAACGGTACAAGTTGTTCATCGATTGTACGGTGTCACTTAGAGTTATAACGAGTGGCGCAAAAGTACTTGCACTATAGAAATTACTTGTATATTTTTTTATATGACATCTCCTGTCCTTCTGATATTTAAAATTGTGTAAAATTACTAAAAATAAACATGGACCGTTATGTTCCCCAAGAACGTGGAATAATCGTGTCAATGTTTTTACGGAATAATTCAACAAAAAATAAGGAACATATCACAGGAAGTGTTACGGCAAGTTATGTAAAATGTCATAAATAGGGCTGAAATGTGCATCAACTCATGAGGTCACCATTTAAGAGATATCATCTTCAAATCCTAATGCGACGAAATTTCATGGCACAAATATACATATATAAATAACTAATTCTAGTTTTCTAATTTAGAAAAGAGGTTGTAGCTGAACCAAATAGAGTCATTACTTTTATGCCACCAGTTAATTAATAACACAGTTTCCAGAAATATCTCAAACAATTCCGGTGAGTTTTTTCTGAGGGCTGTATCATACGATTTGCCTAAATTATATTTTATTGCTTTGAGACGACATTTCCCTCCGCCGTTGATTGCTAGTTACTAATTGCCTGTCTTGGATCGGTGACACCGATTTAGGACATTGGTATTCACATTTTAGACGAATTACTTATATCCTAGGCACACGGGACATATCAATGAGCATGCCCCTTTACCTGATTGTCCTTGCTTACTACCATGTCCTGTGACATGTTCATTTCAGCCAATAAATGCGAAATTTCTCCTGATAAAAGGCTATGCAGTTGTGTAGTATTATTTGAACTAAAAACAAAAAAAGCAAAAAAAAAAACAAGTAAAAAAGCTAGAATTGGTCTAAGACCAATTCTTATAATACCCTAGATGAATGGCCGTATGAAATTTCGTATTGTCACCCTTCTGTGCAAGTTTGATTTTTGAAGTGGTTTTTCGCATATATTTCTAGAACGGTTTGTCGGACATAACAAACGATTATAACCAATTTTATAGGATTTCGTATTCTGAAGAAGTTTTTATTACAACAAAATGTCTTGGACTGATTGTTTTCAAAGTATACGTAAAAAACATAAATTTTTATATGGTAGCACCAAGGAGTTGCCCGATTTAGTCCATTTTTGAAATTTTATTTTCTAGTACAATGAAAACACCATGTACCGCTCTCTATATCGATGCGTTCACAGGCAGTGTCCAAATATATAGTGGAAAATGAAAGTTTTGAATGGCAACCCCACGAAGGAGTTGCCCGATTTGTGACATTTTCCAACTTAATTTTACCTTTTTTAAAGTCCGTGTACAAAATTTCAGCTCTCTAAGTATACGCGTTCTTGAATTATCGTGCGCACAGACGAACACACGGACGGACGGACATGCAAAAATCAAAATAACTTTTAATATTATGCGTGGGAGTCCAATCCATTTTGACCTACCATCATTATTTCGATTATTTCGAGGTGTTACAAACGGAATGACAAAGTTAGTATACCCTATAGATTTCATCTAGGATATAAAAATGCAGGAAAGTTCGAAAATGATTCCAGATATCAACTCGTCCTACGTTGTATTCGCATGTGTATGCAGATACTTACTCTAATTACGATATGGGGTACAAAGTGTACCCCAGCTACTCTCTGTGCTTATAAAAGCAAATATTTACATAAAAATAAGTAGGTGAATTGCTTAAAATATTTTAAGAAAGGCTTTAAGGAAGTTTCGTTTCATATGAATACTTATAACAAAAACAAAATGTACCCGTTGTCGTGGGAGGAAGATTAAAAGATGTTGTGAAGTTCTGTCATCGAATGTTTAAAGTCTACGTATTTCTGTTCTGTTCGGCGGTATGTGTATTTAGTATAATACCGTTATTATCTTCTCAGCTATTTGTTTTTCCAGCTTGGTTTCCATTTGATATGACTGTAGAAAGAAATTATAGGATTGCAAATGCATACCAAATATACGGTCCATTTTCACTAGTAACTAGAGTGATGAAACGCACACTCATGTTCGAACATGAAAGACTCATGAGCAATTTATCACTCATTTGCACGTTTAGTTCATAAAAACTCGAAGGCACGCGCGTGAGTTGTTACCATTATTATTAATGCACGCACTTATGAGTGAGTAATTGAAATAAGAAAGCGAACACTAGGGTGCGCACACGAAATTGCTCACTGCTTATTACTCATGAGTACATGTGGAATTATATATTTAAGTGCTTTCCTTAGTAGGCTACTGAGTAGCTACTTCTTTTCAAGTTTGGGGGAACTGCAAAGCAAGGAATTTAGATGTGTCCCGAGTTTTCTGAGAGAAGCAGGATGGATCCAGATAAAGAGTCTTGGAGATATCTTAAGTTCCCCAAGGGAAGCAGGATTGATCGGTGGCGACTTGAAAAAGTTATTCCATGGGGCCTAGGGGCACAATGGACCCACTAGAGGTCTAAGTGATGCAGGCTGGTTGTATTGCGGCACCCCTCTTACCTAACCTAGATGAATGGAAAGTTTCTTACGTAACTCCAATACATAAGTCTGGAACTAAAAATGTGGTATCCAATTATCGGAGAGTATCCATTATGAATAATATTTCGAAAGTGTTGGATTCCTTGGTTAATTCAAAATTATTCTTTTTAGTTAAAGAAATTATAGCGCTACAGCAACACGGTTACGTTTCTGGCAGATTATGTACATCTAATTTAGTCATGTTCTCGAATTACACTTTAAATGAAATCGAAGATGGTAATAAGGTTGATGTAGTGTACACTGATTTTACCAGGACATTTTACAGGGTTTGTTTATCGGTGTTGATTTTCAATTTTGAGTTGCTTGGCTTTCATTTATCTATTCTTGACTGGATTTGCTCATATTTAAATTATCGAAAACAATATGTCAAAAGTGGTCACCTTAAATCTAGAATAATCAATGTCAACTCAGGTGTTCCTCAAGGTAGCCATTTGGGCCCTTTAGTATTTGTATTATTTATTAATGTAATCATATTAATTTTGCCAACTTGTTAATTTTTGCTGATTATCTCAACATCTGCAAATGATTTTATACTGCTTCAAAGTGAGATTGATATTTTTTTTTTTTTTGTGCTAATAATAAACTTGACATTAATATTTCAAAATGTAAGATCGTGTCTTTCCATCAGAAGTTAAATCCAATTATATTTAATTATAAAATCAATAATAATCCTCTTCGCAGAGTTAGTGAGGTGAAGGATTTGGGGGTTACATTTGATAGAAAATTATCCTTTGTTCCCCACTTTGAAACGATTGTTTCTAGAGCAAACAGAAACTTGGGTTTCTTAAAACGGAATTCTAGGGAATTATGTGATTTGAGTACTTTGAAAGTCCTTTATTTTTCGTGAGTGAGGTCTGTACTTGAGTATGCATCCGCCATTTGGTGTCCATTTTATGGTAGTCATATAGACCGAACTGAGTCTGTTCAGAGATCGTTTTCTAAATTTGCTTTAATTAAATCTCAATTTACACAGCATCGGACGACTTTAGAGCTCAGAAGAAGACATGTAAGCTGTGTCCTTTTTATTAAAGATATTCTCTCATATAAAATAAAGTGCCCCAGCTTTTGTCATTAATTTTTATATACTCTCCGGAGACCTAAAAACCTAACAAATGTTTACCTCATCGGGAAGCTCCCATTCATTTAATCTAAATCAAAAAAATCTATTTACGTTTACTACCTTAAAACCGCTCGTCTAAGAATTTCACACTTTTGTCACGAACGTCGCCCTTACGCACAAAGTTATGTAGTTAAGGGTGCGTGAGTAGATAAAAGTTATTTAAAAGTGTTTAAGTAAAAAACTTAGAATTGGTCTAAGACCAATTTTTATGATACCCTAGATGAATACCTGTATGGTCATCCATCTGTAAGATTGGTTTTTGAAGTGGTTTTCGCCATACATTCCTATAACGGTTCATCGGAAAGAAAAAGTGACTATAACTAATTTTATAGGATTTCATATTCCGAAGAACTGTTCAGTACATTAAAATCATATAGGATTAATTGTTTTCACAGTATACGTAAAAATCCTAGATTTAGTCCGTTTATGAAATAATATTTACCATTTTTCTGAAAACGCCGTGTACATAAATTTCAGAACTCTACGTTAACGCGTTCTCAGGTAGTGTCCAGATATGTAGTGAAAAACGACATTTTTGCATGGTAACCCTACGAAAGAGTTACCCGATTTATTCCATTTTCGAACTTAATTTTACTTCTTCTTAACGCCCATGTGCAAAATATTAGTTCTCTAAGCACACGCGTTCGGACGGACAAGCAGGCGGACGGACAGACGGTAAAACTAAAATAATATAATTTGGTTCAAAAAAAAAAAAAAAAAAAAAAAATGGGTTGTGTGATGCACTAACAAATTAGAACATTTTTTAGCTTCTGCTATATACCGGAGAATCCCAAAAAATTCTTTCAAGTTTAACCCGGTAAAAAGTCCAAAAAATAATATAATAATAATAAACCAACTTTTAATATTATGCCAGGGTGTCCAACTCATTTTTCTCTACTAGCATTATTTCTAGATGTTACAGAAGGAATGAGAAACTTAGCGCAGAATTCTATACTTTATAATGCCTTAAGTACAGTTGCGACAACCAGAGCGGTTGACGGTCAACTACTATTGCAGTTATAGGAACAATTTTTTTTAGGAACATTATATGGAACGTCTATTACATGGGAACTGCAGTGGTCGTCGGTCATTCTATTTATCTTAAGGCTTAAACACAAGTGCGACGAATAGAGCGGCAGACAGCCACTATGCAGATTCCTATGCATTATATGTTCCATAAAACGTTGTAGAGAAAATTGTTCATATGACTGCAATAGTCGTCGGCCGTCGCAACTATGTTTAAGGCATTAAATCTGTTTAAGGCTTAAAAGTCTGCTGAGCTTCATATTGAGCTTAAACGTGAGACAATATTTAGTTGATTTAAAAGTGGAAGCAGATCATGAATATGTACAGAAAAAAAATTTTGTTGAATGCTTTTAAATGAAATTGTAATAGTAGGTGCATACCAAAACAATCGAATATGTACCTATGATTTTTTCTGAAAGTTTGTTATAAACTAATAAAGTTAAATTATTCTTATATTATTTTATTAACACAAAAATTCATATTTTTGCATCCATAATAATATTTTTCCAGTGTAGGAAAAGCGATCATCTTTATACGATGACATCAGGAGCACTCGTTATCAGCTCCATTATATCTCCTTTCAACATACATTGGCAATGCCTGCCAGTAGAGAGGAGCACTCGTTTTTACTCTTAAATGATGATCTGAAATGGCGCTCTCGTTTTTAGATCAGAATGATTATAAATCGAGGTCTATTTTTTAGGTGCGCGATTCTCGTCTGTATAGACTGAAATTCAATGAACTTAATTTCAAGGAATTTCTATAATGCATTGAAAATGCAGAAAAAAATCCAACTTTTCACCCCAGCGATCAGAGAGGCCTCATCAGTTATCTCTGAAGTTCGATGATAGAGTCATAGGTCTATGGTAGGCGATCTGATCACTGGGTCGAAAAGTTTGATTTTTTTCTGCATTTTCAATGCATTATAGAAATTATTTTCAGTGCATTTCAGTCTATAGAGACGAGAATTGTCCACTTACAAATTTTACTTGGTTTATTCAGTGCCTTATGGCGACAAGGGGAATAATCACCCACTTTTGCAATAAGAAATCTTGCTGCCATTTGATTCACACTTGCTTTTGATAGAAAGTATTTTTATGGAAAATCGGGTGACCCTATCACCGAAAATCGGGTGACCCTATCACCGAACTTCTATATTATAATTAAAATGGGGCGGTGTTGCACAAAAAATATGTGGTTCATGAATTGAGCATAGTTCAATTCTATCGCACTCTTTTTTCTCTGCTCCAGAATTGCATGTTTTGCATCTTTCTCTAAGAACAATACTGAAATCTTCCACTTTAGCTTTACATGGGTTATTTCTACCTACCTTAGTACCTGCTCAATCATTTTTTATTTTTTTTTGTTTTGCCAATGTATTTGCTCATAAGTAAAAAACCATTGTTAATCTATGTACCCACCGTTTATGGACGTGGCTCCGGCCAGGGTCTTTCAATAAAGAGTTTTTGTATTACATTGTATTGTATTGTAAATCTAACCAAAGTTCTGTGCTCCTTGATTTCTTCGAGAAATAGCACTCGGAATTTTTCCTACTAGGTACTAATATTTAATATGTATAGATTTGAGGTGTTTTTTTATTTTTATTTGCATTAAATTGGTATGATTATGTGCAATATTTTATCAAATCAAATCAGTATTTCATCATTACTTCATTTCCTTAGGAGGTTATTCTTTATTTATTTATTTGAAGCAAGATAGTAAACATCGAAAAGGAAAATTTAATTATCTGCAAAGAGAAGGATAATAAAAAAAAACTTTTATTATAACTTCAAACTTACCGCCAAAAATGTTGGTAAAGTTATGGGAAAGATATTTCCTGCCAATATGATTAGAGATTTTTGGGTTCTTTGCATGAAAATTATCACTGTTTTCTTGAATTTCAAATCCTGATCTATCCAATTACAGTTGAATATTGCCTCTGCAAGTTTTCCATTAATCTCTAGAAGTCGATTGGCAAAATAACATGCTGGGAGAACTTCAAGTATTACTGCTGCCAAATACATAATGAGCGCAATGATTTCTAGTAGTTCCGTTGAAAACAAGAACGCCTTTACAGCTGCAATGCATAAAACGAATGCAGTCACAACGAATTGTATGCCCAAAGTACGTGTTACAAGTAATCTGATTTCTTCGAATAATCTGCAATTGAAATCGTTTTTAAACGTATATTAATAAAGAAATAGAAAATAATTTTAATATATGTAGAAAGAATGAAGATATTATAAATTACAATATAAAAAAAAAAAAAAACAAAGTTTGAAAGATCATTCTTGCTTGTTTGCGCCTTTTTTTCTGAACTAGCTTTAAAAAAAATTGGAGCAGTCAAATTTAAGATGTGTAATGGTACAAAAGAAAGACTAGTTTACACGCTCAGACGATTTTCACGAAAGTGATAGTTCTACTCGACTGATAGTTAATATGCCACCTCACCACTAATTCAATCCTAACCTCGACAGAATAAATTTATCGCTAAATTCTGAAACTTCTTACTTCATGATCCTTTCTTACTGTTTTCCTCAAAAATTTTTAATTCTTCCTAGTAAGGATAATTAATTTGAAGGATGTCTTTTTGAATCATTCTAGTCTTTTTCTCTGGAATTTTTTGCGTAACTTGGTTTATTTATTTTTTTCTTCTTCTTCAGTTACACAACTAAACAGATTCAGAGTAAAACACCCAAAAAACCATCAGGGTCAACAATCCTCCCATTCGGGCTTTTTCCGTAAAAAAATACTAGTGAGGATGGCTACATTTCAAGAGAGAATTTGGCTCCGTTAAAATTTATAATCGTGTTGTAACAAAATAATTGGGATCTTTTATTTAAGACGGTAAATTTTGTTCTTCACGTTTTATCGAGTTATTAATAAAATTGTATTAATTTTAGCAAATCTCTCTCTTGAAGGATGTCTTCTTGAATTCTTGTAGTCTTTTTCTCTGGATTTTTTTCTGCAACTTGGCTTATTTATTTTCTTCCTTCTTCTTCAGTATACAAAACTGGACAAACTCAGCCAAGGAAAAAACTCGAAAAAACCATCAGGGTCATACATTTCTTCCATTGGGGCTTTTTCCGTAAAAAAATATTAGTGAGAATGGCTACGTTTCAAGAGAGAGAAATTGGCTCCGTTAATTCTCTAATCGTGTTGTAACAAAATAATTGAATCTCTTATTTAACTGTAAGAATTCGGTGCTTCACTTTTTATCGAGGTTTTTAAGTTGTGATAAAATTAATTGATTGATTTTCGGCAATAACCATCGGATGAAACATATATATGTGGGCAGGTAATGGTATATTACTGAAATTGCTTATATTTTTTTATTAGATTATATAATCTAAAATTCTTAAATATTTTATTCTCTTATCATTATTAACATTAATAAACTCCTGGTTATTATTGTCACGTATTGCAAATATATATTTATACACTTTTCTCTTTTCACTTTCATTTAATTTTTTTTTATTAAAATATACTTTTTTGTTAGATTGGAGTTGGCTTAGATGAAGCTGGAATTCCATCAATAAATAAATGTGCTGGTTAAAATTAGTTAATTACATACACTTGCACAAATATATTTGCATTGGTATGATTGTAGTTTTAATATTAAGTCCTTTCCAAACCCATCTCTATCAACAGCTCAAGTATAAATTAACGGGGAATTTTCTAAAATACTCATTCTTCAATATTATGAGTTTCGAGAGCTTCTAAGATTTAAAAAATATGAAATTACAAATTTTGATCACCTGTACAAATTATATTATATTATTTACCCTTCTGTTTTGAAACATATCTCACGAAATAGATAAAAACACATTTCATTCGAGAAGAGCAATAATTTAAAAATGGACTTGGGTTGAATGTTAATGTTTTTGTAAAAATTAAATTTACAAAAAGAAACTAAAAATTTTCACATTCCGCTCTATGAAATGCTTAATCCTATTTTTATAAACAATATCCTGCCGCATTTTTGATTTCACACCACTCAAATTTGGGTCCATTATTGTGTATCATAAATATTTATGATTGACTTTCAAAATGAATTAGATCGCATCTATCAATTCTTCCCTGTTCGTATATTGTAATGAAATATCCTTACAGCATATATCTAAATTACTAATTCCAGGATATATATTGACATAAATGTACATTAGTATAGAATTATATATACTTACTCTAAAATTTTTTTATGATCCAGAATACAATCAATCAATTCGTTATAGTGGCCTACCGGTAATACCGATAATTTTTTTCCGATTTTTCGTATGCGTACACTTAGAGCTTCAATTTGAGCAGTTAAAATGCAAATGTAGGTTGGTGGGAAAATATCATTGGCGATATTTTGAGTTACTGATACTAAAGTTAACGCTAATGCCTGATATATGTAAGCAATATAAAAATTTCTTTTTACTGTCAAATCAAAAGGAAACCATCCTGGAAATATAAGACGCTGGTGTGAAAGTAGAGGTGCCAATATAAAAAATATCGCTGTTGTGAAATATGTACAACAATAAACGCGAAACATTTGACGACAAAATTTAATTCCTTCTTGTAGACATTGCTTTTCATCGGCATTTTGTTCGGCTCGTTTATCTAACGTTCTTAAAATCTCGTTTGCCTTGTAGAGGTGCGATTTATACATGAAGATTATGTAATACTTTATTGTAAGCGCTACAAGAGTCAATACCATTGATAGATTGTTGAGAGCAGCTTTTAAATCATGCTCCATAATCAAATCAATCCCAAGAGATATTGGAAAACATATCAATACCATAATATTAATGAAGATGGTATATATTAAGTAATAGACGGAATATTCTCTGCCTGGTGTTATACCTCCAATTTGCCACATAAACCATATGAGCTCAACTCCTGCATGTGAATCCAAGTTTTTTATTTTAATGTCGGATTTCATTTTGATGATTTATAGTATATCACTTTTATGAACGTTACAACGAAACTGCTGTATTCGAAAAAATTTTCAACTGAACTAACAGACGGCGTTCATCAGCCTAACCTATTTATACCATCCTAAAATCTAAAAGAAGAATTTTCATAGGCGTTTTTGATTGTCATTATGTTTGCATTATTAATAACTAAACTATGGGGCGTCTGAAATACTGCATTACCTACTTGGATAACCGCCCTAATTATTACTCTGTGGCTTGATTTCTGTCTATGAATGCACATTTGCTTCTATAAATATAGATTTTCTTATCAGATTGAGATTGGTTTTTATTCAACTGGAACTTTTTCATTTTTTCTTATCAACATATAAGAAACAGTTTATAGTTTGATCATTAACATATGCGAATGACGAATTTGGAATATGGATTTGCTTTGAAAAGCTAATGGAAAGACAATTTAATCTGCTTTCAATTCATACAAAGGTGTTCTCAGAACTTATAGTCGAAACTTAGGGAGATTGTAATGATAAAAGCTGATATGTTTTGATAAATAACATTGAGTTTGAAACCCTTTTGATTTAGTATGAATTTTTTACAATTGTATCTTACGACTTTAATGTCTTTATGATGTTGATAAGGTCCTATTTACCTAAAGTTGTAATAATTGTGAACAGTATATAAATGTTTCTATAACCCATTCTCCTAGCAATCAACAGATGGCAGACTCTCTCAATCCTAGAAATCTTTTAGCAGCTAGAAGTAGAAATACAAATTTTATTGGGAGAATCTTTCAGAAATTACTCTCCTCCCTAGAAGGAGAATTTTAAGCCACTGAATCATTTATTTCGTGTTCCTCCAATGTCTGCCAGGTGTTTAGGATGAACGTGAGCGTGGACGTGGTACTCGCATGCTTAACACAAAAAGAATTGTACATGTTGAAATTTACCTTGTTACCTTTACTATGTTATTAAAATTTAAAAATAAGAGCGTTTACTTCTAATCACTCCATAGAAGTGGCAAAACTTTTCCATAAATATTTTATTTAATTTAAAAAAAAATTTCCTTTTCCTATCCGCTATGTACATATATTTAATTATACATATGTGTCAGAAATGCGTCAAGTACTCTTCAATTATTAAACACATTAAACATGTCTAAACAGTTTTGTTAAAAGGTGTTAAGTTTTCGACAAACATAGTAATAGAACAGTATTTCAGTAAAAACTCTCAACGAAAGTCACTATACAATGGAACGTGAACCACCAGTCGATACTCGTGAAGCTTTCAAATACATATGGAAAATTTGGCATTTTGGGAGAGTTATTCCTATTAATCGATTTAAAACCGCATTTGTATTCTATTCGATATTCTTTAACGTAACAGTGGCGATTCTTTTTCCAGCTACATCAATCATAGTAGTTCTCGTAGAAGAAGATCTTCAAGTTTGATTGACAAATCTTTCTTATTCTTTAAGTTTTTGGGCGTTTGTGTTAAAACATTTTGTAATAATCAAATATAGTGGGCATCTCTATAAAATAAGAGAAATGTTAAAGAAACTAGATAAACGTGTCCTACATAAAGATGAAACATTTTGTTTAAAAGGTGTTGTGAAGTTCTGTCATCGAATGTTTAAAGTTTACGTATTTCTGTTTAGTTCGGCGGTATGTGCATTTAGTATAACACCGTTATTCTCTTCGCAGCAATTTGTTTTTCCTGCTTGGTTTCCATTTGATGTGACTATAGAAAGAAATTATAGGATTGCTTATGCATTCCAAATATACGGTACATTTTCAGTAGCAACACAAAGTCTTGCACTCGATATTTTTCCACCATCGTACATTTACGTTTTATGTGCACATATTGAAGCACTTGGAATACGGATTAGGCGAATTGGTACAAAAGAATTAAAAGGATCTGTTATAGATAATTACAAGGAATTAAAAATTTGTATTGAGGATCATAAAAAAATTTTAAAGTAAGTTTTTACATACATATAAGATTTTTCTGTTATCATAATCTTACGAGCGTGACTTTAGTTTGATATTTAAAACACATTATTTCAAAAATTATTCACAAGCTCTTTTTATTACATTCCACTATTTACTTTTATCTAATATACAAACAATCACAAATCTCTCACTCTACTTTTAATTATCGCTAGTACTGTACTTCAAATATCTGCAATCCAATCAGAACACTTTGCTCTGTTTACTACGTTCTCAGACAGTAGCTGTGTTCTTTTGTGTACCTTGTACTATAACTCCCATATACTGGAGAGAACAAATTGTTCTGTCGATTGAAGTGAACTATTAGTACTGTTCGCATCATTTATAAATCTTATATGAAAATGTATGAGGCGTTCTTTTGTATATCTTTTGTTCTGCCATGTTCTGCGGACACAAAAAAACACAGCTAGTGAGACAAAGCTCTCTCCTGCCGGTGACAAATGTTAACAAATATATTTAACAAATTCCACACGTATTTATTTTCAGATTATTTGGAGAAATAAAACTCCTTACATCTCGTACTATATCACTTCAATTTTTGGTTACCGCTATAATCTTGGGTACATCTACGCTGAATATTTTGTTCTTCAAAAAGAATTTGTTTGAAATTGTCGTTATTATAATTTTTGTCGCTATTATTATATTTCAAGTTCTCCCAGTATGTTACTGTGGTAATAGATTACAGGCGTTTAATGAAACCCTTCCTGGAGCCATTTTCAATTGTAACTGGATGGATGAAGACAAGAGCTTCAGAAAATCAATTATAATCTTTATGCAACGAACGCAAATGGACCTCGAAATTTTAGCATGGAATACTGTACCGATCACCTTACCAACATTTTTGAATGTAAAAATCGTAATTTAAATTCTGGTAAAATATATGTTTAAATTTTTTTTAATTTTTCTAGATCGTAAAATTCTCAGTTTCGATGTGCGCTATTCTAAATCAGTTGCATAAATGAAAGAAGTAAATCTCCAAAAGTTTGATTAAATCACGCCAAGTTTAACTATATATAGTTACAATTTACCACAAAAAAATGTTCATGTTATACACAAATGCACAATATACTGGCATAAAAAATCACTAACTGAAATTCATAAAATTAAATTTCTTAAATTTTTTATTATTATAAAAACTACCGCCTTTTATTTTAAGTTTAGTGTACCAACCATCTGTACCTATATGCACATTATGCTCACGTTAATGATACGAAAATGAATTAATTACCGTGCAAATAGGATAGTTTAATTATAATATTTTATATATTTAATTTAGTTTCAAGTTATTAATAAATTGTTTTTATACTTGCTTTCTTCATTAATTTAAACTTAAGAAGTAAAAAATTTAATTAATTGTATGTATATGTTGATTTCTTTATAATATTACTTTAAAAGAATACTTTTGCTTTTTTATAAGTCCAGAACTAAATCGACTATTGAGAACTGCCCGCGGTATATACATAGTAAACATTTCAATAAATCCTTACACCACAATTTGTTGTTCTGATATGGCAACACTGAAGGTTGCGTATCTTATATAAACTTTGAAAGCTACAGCAACAATCAGAATTTTATTAATTTTATTATACTTATATAAAAGAAAAATAAATAAATGTTGTATAAAAAAAAATACAATAAATTTTGTTTATATTTCCAGAGGGCTGTTTCCAAGGTCGAATCGTCGAAGCTTGCACCCTCGAACGTAATAAATTCGAAGCTTCGGAGCTACTTAAAGATTGTAATATTTACTAACAAAACATTTTAATCATTCTGAAAGATGGGCGGCCGCATAGGGACTTGATTATGAAGCATGTAGAAATGATTGTGAGGGTGTGAATTCGCAAGCGATATAAATTATACTACTTAAAATTTCATTGGATATTTCCTTATTTTTAAATTTGTGGTGGATAACCCTTTACAATAGAAGAACTAAGAGCACTGTTGAATGAACAGCAAGCAATGTCTGAAGAAACAGCTACCCCTAAGGAGATGCCTACCAAGCAATTTGAAAACAGGAATCAACATAAAAGAGGACGCGAGGCATATTGAAAAAAGGTTGATTCTAATTTTGACAACAAATCTAAAGTAAATAGTTGACTATAACATCAAATAATCTGTTACAGGAGAAAGCAAACAACACCAAACGCCCCCCTACTCTTCTTTTCTAATGAGCAACAACCGCCATAACAAACTGTACTTTCTCGTCAACTTAGCCCTTTAAATTCTGAACTATACTCCTTTACGTAAAAAACATTAGATTCAGTTTTAAATGTTGATTCCCCTTAAATAACCGACACTCAAAACTCTACAAGTAAGTAGTTGCTGTTCATTGTTTACTCCCTTGAGAATAATTTTATTAGTAAAGCGTGGGGTATTTAAGTAGTTCAAGGACCTGAAATTGAGCTACCTGATCCGATGCACCCATGTTCAATGTAATAATTATGATCAGTTATTGTCATCATAAGTAAATAGTAATGTATACTACATAGTTAATTATATGCTTTTAATGCATTATTTGCAAGCTCCGTGCTTTTGTCCCCACTAACCGGTCCAAAGAGCGAGGTATTACGAATACTTATATTTCTATTCTTAATCTGATAAAATTCTCATGTTATCTGTATTTTTAATATTATTAATATTTGTGGATCAGACTACCCCCGTAAAGGAATCAAAATGTATCCATTAAATTATTAGAATCTTACACCTGACTGAATTAAGAAAATTTTATGTATAATTTAAAACTTCAGTAAAAATCTCCAGAAATAAAAAACCGCTAGACAACAGAGATGAAAAATGAAATCATTAAATCTCTTTCATTTCATCTGAAAAATTCGCTAAAACTGATAAAAACATATTTCTACGTCAAAGCTGAAAATTGTTTTTAATTTAAAATTATCTTATTTATCTTTATTAAACATGGAGACAATTTCGATAAAGATAAACAAATAAATCAAATAATTTGAATTCCTTCAGTAATTATATGTACACACACCTCTCCGAAGGAATTTCTCAGCAATATTTCCAAAACTTTTTTAACAAAATTCGAACCACAAAAGTATAATAAAAAATTCCCTGAAAGAGATCTAAAAAGCTTTGAGCTTGAGTTTTAATTTCATTGAACTTAAGCAAATTAATAAAGTTTGGGGACTGACAAATTTATTAAGTTGCCAAAGAAGGTAACAAATTGCTGGGAATCTTTAATTAAGGAGAATTCGAGACTTTTAAAGGCATCTATCGCATGAATTCGAGTACAACTTTAAGAATACTGCTGCAAATTTGATGCTCTATGAATTTTTTTAATAGCCCCGAAGGAGATATTATATAAAACCTAATTTCGGACGTCATTCTTCAAGCTAGCGGCAAACTGTCAAGGTCGTTTAACCAGGTGAGTCCACTTTTAGAGTTTTTTGGCTTACATGACAGCTTCGTGCACCTTTCCATGAAATATTCGATCATATATTTCGAATGAAAATATAAATGAAAAATTAATAAAAAGATATTTTTTTATATTTCTTAGAACAAGAAATTTAATTTCTTATTTTTGTTTTATAAATTTTGTAATTTATTCTTTATTTTAACTGACCTACTAAAAAAATTAAGAAATTGTTGACGTGTATCACTTTTCTTTTTTTCAATTCTCGCTGTTGCATTATTTTTTTTGAAAGTTATATATCCAGCTACATCTAACATATTGTAGAAGTATTCCAACGGTCAAAATTCCGTCTGGCGTTTGCAGGCATATCATCCCAACATTTGGTTCATTTACCTCTTCTATTCTTGTTGTAAAACATAATGTCCTGTGGTTTCTTAGCAAATCTCAAAAGAATTTATGATGATAACAAAAAAACTTACTTCGGTACATAAAACACTATTGCAACGTTATTTGTAAAATCGAATACAGTTGAGTAGGTAGGACCGCTACTATCTCTAACATCTCTTTCGGAATACATTTTTAAATCTTTTGTAGATTCCAGCAAAAGCCATATCTGCTGACGACCGGAGTTTTACAAAATAAAAAATTCTCAGGAATTTTCGTTCTGCCACTACATATTTAGTTGTATATTTGCTGGTGAGTTCGGTCAGCACTCTTTGTCATTGGTTGAATTCTCTCTCAGTTGTCCTAGCTCCTTTCATGTATATAAGATACCCATGCACAAATAATCACTGGAGGATTTGAAGGTTCACAATTATTTTATGTCGCATTTTGCTGGCTTTGGTGGATTATACTGTGAGAAATTTGCATATCCACGAAATGGAAACAACTACTCGTCTAGGAAGTTATTAATTCCGGGGGTGTATAAGCTGTCTAGATTGTGGAGTAGTATTATCCATATGTCTCGGATGGGTGCCGATTTGTGTCTGCTTGTTGCCGCTTGATTTAATTGGTTATCACTTCTTATAAAGCAGCCTACAGCCCAAAATGCAGACATCTAAAAATTTTTTTATTGTGCATAAATCTTCGTAAACAGGTTAATTAAGGATGTCAAGAAATTTTATGATCGTGCATAAAGTTATTCGTATGAAAACAGAAGTATTCGAAGTCCAAAAAGATCTGATCAGACCATATCCTGGATAGATGGCAGGCCACTCAGAGAAAACTGCAAAAGAAGTCGCGTCAACGCATAAAGCTGAAATTTGGTACATGGTGTTTCCATTGTACTAGCAAATACAATTTCAAAAATGGACTAAATCGGGCAACTCCTTCTTGGTGTTGCCATATAAAAATTTAGGCTTTTACGTATACTGTGAAAACGATCAGTCCCAGACATTTTTATTGTACTAAAAACTTCTTCAGAATACGAAATCCTATAAAAGTGGTTATTATCATTTTTTCTGTCCGACAAACCGTTATAGAAATACATGCGAAAAACCACTTCAAAAATCAAACTTGCACAGAAGGGTGACAATACGAAATTTCATAAAGGCATTCATCTTGGGTATCATAAGAATTGGTGTTAGACCAATATATTTTCAACTATACATTATGAAGAACTGGTAAGTCGAGGAAATCCACTTTCCATGAGAAAAATGTTACAGCGTACTAATGGGTGTGAAACAAAGAACAGAAGAAATATATGCATAATATAGGAACTGGGGTGTATATGACCCACGTGCAAAAAACCCGTCTTTCGGTGGTAAAAAGTCAGTTATGACGTTAAAATTATCAAAAACAAACTACACTACTCGATTAACCGCTCCTCCCTCCTTATCTTACCGCCAATGAGGGGTGGTACGACCCCTCATCCCCAAAAACCCCTTCCCCTGAAATTGTTCACCTATATTTTTGTACTCTAGACCCTAAATCTGTATGAAAAAATCCCAATGTTCTATACGACCCTTCCACAAAGAGTTAGCCGCCCTTCAATATTGCGACACTTCGACTAGGGAGTTTTAATCGGGGAAAAAGAAAATTCTCGTCTCCCAAATTCCCCAAATCTCCGTATTACAGAATCCGGCTCGTTGTGTATAAACAATCGAAACAGACAGACACTGTTGGAATGTGTGTCCTTTCTAGAGTGTGACTGAAGCAATTCATCCGCAATTTTTCCAAAATTCACCTGGTGTTTAGTGTGAACAAAGTTTTTGAGACTTTTCTCACCTGCTCGAAAGAAATGGTGCAGTTTCATATTGAAGTAATTTTTAATGGCTTTGAGTGTATTAATTTTCAAACACAAAAATAAAATCATTTAGATCTAATCACTCAATTAAAGTGAAAAAACTTTTCCATAATTTTGTGCTCTATTATGATAATTTACTTTTTTTATATTTATTTATTATGTACATATGTGGACCTGGAACGCGTCAAGGAATCTTTAATCAATAATCCGTTAAAAAGGCCTAATTACTTAACATTTTTATTGAAATGTGTTAAGTATCAACAGGCCAACATAGAAATACAATTGAATAATATTTTAGTAAAAGCGCTCAGCGAAAATGGACATACAATGGAACGTGAACCACAAGTAGATACTCGGGAAGCTTTCAAGTATTTATGGAAAATTTGGAAAATTGGAAGAATCTTTCCTTTTGAGCAATTTAAATCCGCATTTGTATTCTATTCGATATTTATCAACGTAACAGTGACAATTTTTTTCCCGGCTACGGTAATTATATCAACTTTCGTGGAAAATGAAGTTCGAGTTGCATTAGCAATTATTCCATTCTCTATGAGCCTTTTGGAGTTTATGATTAAACAATTTACAATTGTGATATACAAATATAACTTTTATATCATGAGAAAAATATTGAAGAAGCTAGATCACCGCGCTACACATGAGAATGAAAGGTTTTGTTTAAGATCTCTTGTGAAATTCTGTCGTCAATTGTTCTAATTGTGTTTTACTTCACAATATTACAATTATAGCAACGTTATTTTCTACACGGCGATTTGTTTTGTCTGCTTGGTTTCCATTTGTTATGACCGTTGAAAGGAATTATAGAATTGCATACGCATACCAAGTATACGGTACAATTTCAATACCAGGACAAACTATTGCTTTCGATATTTTTACACCATTGTATATTTATGTGCACATATTGAAGCACTTGGAATGCGGATTAGTCGAATCGGAGCAGAAGGGATAAAAGATGCTGCTATCATAGATAACTACAAAGAACTAAATAGTTGTATCGAGGATCACAGAACTATTTTGCAGTAAGTATCTTTAAATGTACTTAGATTTTCGATTGCAATGAGATTTTTATAAGCAATAATAGTTATACGGACTTTAACATACTTTTTATTACCAGTTTTGAAATAATCAGTGCATACGAGATTTGTGCAGACTTTTATACTAAAAATATATGTTAGTGCATTGGGCTGAGATAGAGGGGCCAATGACTGTGTATGACTGTCTAAAGTATTTTTAATAAATATTAATACGCAACAATTTCATATAACCTTCATTATAATTATATATGAGTTTCAACTTTTGTGTAACCTTACATTTTCAAGATTGAGTTGTTTAATAACTTCTTTAGAATATATTAATAAAAATAAATAATAAGTGCCAAAAAGTTTCATTCAAAAGAATCAATAAAATTCTTTACTTTCAGGTTATTCGAAGAAATAAAATTTCTACATCTCGTACTATATCAGTTCAATTACAGGTTACGGGTTCATTATTGTTGAATATTTTATTATTCAAAATGGATTTAATTGAAACTATGTCTTGTGGCCGTTATATTTCAAGTTCTGCCCTTATGATATTGTGGCAATAAATTACAGGACTTCAATGAAAAGCTCACTGGAGCTAGTTTCAGTTGTAACTGGATAGATGAAGATAAACGATTCAAAAAATGTTTAATCATCTTTATACAAGGAACTCAAATGATTTCAAAATCATAGTAAATTATTATACTCATATTTGATTAATGTTTGATTTAATTTTCTTTCTAGATCTTAAAATTTTCATTCTCCATGTTTGCCGTTTTCAGTCAGTTAAATAAATGAAGGAAGAAAGCCTCCAGAAATCTGGATTAAATAAAACTTAGTTTTTAAAATTATAGCTTGCTAGTTCCATTAATATTTATCTTATGTTATCCATACAAATGCATACAGAAAATGAAATAGTGGAATTAATTTTTTTCAAAAGCAAAATATTGTGTTTTAAGCTCTAGTACTCTCTCTACACACTTAGTTTTACTTGCATTTGCATTTAGAGCACGAAAATTAATTTTACTAAGCCTAGGAGCAAATAAATGTACAAAATCATACACTTAAAATATATTATAAAAGCAAGCATAATTTCTTTCCCTAACATTTTTACGATTATGACATAACGACAGAAACTTTTGAATTATATGTATTAGAAAAAGTACATTTCATTGGCATGGCCAAACTCCACTTACATGAAACATTGCAAATTTTTGATAAAGATATTTTAGATTACTTTCTAACATGAATTAAAGTGCCACAACGATCTGAAAAAGAAAAATTCGAGTGACATGAAAATTTCATTTTGGACGACCTAATCTGCAGTAGATGCTTACTAGGATTTTTGAATACGGATTTCAATTTAGATAACCAACACACTCTAATTTCTGCATTGGAATTTCACTAAGTTGCTGCATCGTTGAAAGGCAAGTGAAATTAGATAAGTCAGATATTTACAATGTAATGTATCTGCTATGTATGTTCCGCAGCGCATTAAGGAACTATATATAGAACTACAAATGAAAGAACTGATTTTTGAAAAATAGGACCGCTCCTAGTATTCAATAACAACTGATTAGGATGTGTTAGATAGAGCTGTAGGGTAATGTTTCTGAAATGATTGTTCCGTTTGCAGAGGAAGAAGTGTCTGAGATTAGCTAGATAGATAAAGTTTGGGACTCTGCACACCTGCTTACAAAAATGGTGTAGTTCCATATTGGAGTATTCCTTGGTGATCACTCAATTTCTTCTCACTCTACTGGTAGGTATATATTATATACGTGCACCTGGCATGAGTCAAGGGCTCTTTAATATATTTCTTTAAAGGTGTTAAGAACTTCCGACGAGCATTGTTTTTAATAGATTGGTATTTTAGTAGTAGCATCCCAACGGATGAAAATGGACACATAATAGAATCCGAAAAGCCTACAGAAATCCATAAAGCTTTTCAAATATTGGCGAACTGTTTGATCGATTTAAATTCGCATTTTTAAAATATTCAATATTCATCAATATAACATCGAAATTCTTTTTCTGGCTATATTAATTACAAATATTTTGTATGAAGAAGATCTTCAAGATGCATTAACAGATGTGTTTTTTCCTCTGACTTTGCTCGCGTGTGATTTAAAACAATTTACAATAATGAAATATATAGAGGGCATGATATATTTGTCTTGTTTGGAGTGGAAGAAGTGTCTGAGGAGACTACTTATGATCGAGGGAGTTTGAGCCTCTGGACACCTGCTTACAAAAATGGTGCAGTTTCATATTGGAGTATTCCATGGAGACCTTGAAAAAAAAAACACATTTAGCTCTAATCCCTCAATTAAAGCGTGAATGTTTCTCTCACTCTACTGGCTCTTTCATTAATAATCCGTTTAATAGGTCTAATAATTTAATATATTTCTTTAAAGGTGTTAAGATTTTCCGACGAGCGTAGTTTTTATATAGCTGCCTCTGTCAGTATAGATGGGTCAGTTGTTGCCTTTACCGCACGAAAACTTGTATGTAGGATGATGATTCTTTTCTGCCCGCAACTATCATCCTACCTACAAGTTTTCGTTTGGCAGACGCAGCATACTGACGCGTCAAAACTGGGTCTGTTGTGGTTGTGTGCCGTGCTCCTGGCGGAGAGCACACAACTTTATTGTAAAATAGAAACGATTCCTTTTTCGGATTTGACACCTTTTATTTAATTAACGATAAAATTTCCTATTTATTTAATGCAATCTTTTCTTTATTATATTTTTAATGGATATTTTCTCAAATTTAGATCTACAATGCAATTTCTTTTCTCAAAAAGTAAACTTCTTCCATGCGCAACTTACTCGACGGATCTTTAAAACCCAACTCCCCGAGGATTGGCGATATTGCACCCAGGTACCCGTGAAAAGCTTCAAAAAGCTTTTTTATTCTTTTTGTTACTTTCCCACGACGTGAAAAATCGTACGTGGAAAAAGTGCAAAAAGTTTAGACGCAGTGCATATGCATGAAATCTGATATGCACCTGTGTCTCGTAAGAATAATATTTTTGCAAGTAGATTTGATGAATTTTAAGAAAAACTGTATGTATGGAAATTCAGTTCATTTGCCGGATTTGAGGTGATGTATGTGTGTACATGCAGGTAAGTATACATACCGTGAGAACGGAGTATGCGGCTGATAACAAAATGCAATTTATGCTAAATTGCATTTTGTTTCAGCATGAAAATGCATTTTTAAATGCAATTAAAATTTTTGAATTGGTTTTTTTTCTTTTCAGGGTCAAATTTGGTTGCTCGTCGATATATTGCGTAGGGCGATATGTCGATGTGCTTTTATTATGGTTGTGGTCATAGTGAACAAAAATGTTACAAAGAAACTGAAGCAGAGCCGCGAATACTGATAACAGAGTCTTATGGTCAGGTTATATTGAAGCCCTGTAGTCACTGCAAACAGAAGTAAAAAGAAAAAGAAAAAAACCTTATCCATCTCCTCAAAATCTTGTAGTAATCCACGTTAAAGGAGCGTGGTCTATCCCTAACATTCTATTTCTTGAACCAGAACCAGAGGGGTATAAAGATTTACAAGAAATGCCCAATCAAAATAAAAACGCGCCATTTTCATTTCCTTTATTTGACTCATCACTTGGTGGATATTTCTTACAAGCGAATTTATTTTGAGATTTATTGTACTATATGCATTTTGACTGAAAAACCTGGTGAATCATGCAGTTTTAAGTTGCAAAAGCAACACTTAGAATGTGTGAGGTTATGTATAAGCAATCAAAATACACGGACCAAAGAGAAAGAATTTCATACTCATCTTTCCGAAATTCTCAGCTGCTCAAAAAAATATTAAAGTTTCACACTGAACTAATTTTTGGTGACTTTCAGTGCATTACTATTATAACACAAAAATAAAATCGTTTAACTCTAATCACTCAATTAAAGTGGAAAAACTTTTCCATAATTTTGTGCTCTGTCATGATAACTTACTTTGTATGTATGTATGTGCACCTGGAATGTGTCAAGAGATCTTAAATCATTAATCCATTAAAGAGGCATAATTACTTAACATTTTTATTGAATATAGACAGGCCTACATGCCACCACATTTGTCACTTTCTTGCTCTTTTCTTCCCACCATACCAGGAAGAAAAGAGCACGAAATTGACAGCTCCGATGGTAGTGCTAATAGCGAGTCACAGAAAAGAATTCAGCAGCTTTTAAGTCGATTAACCCGTTATTTTGCAATTTCTCGGCCTTGCGCCTAAAGTTGGAGGACAGCGATTGGAATTCTGCTAACCTGCTTCAAGAAATGGTGCTGTTCCATGTTCCATACAGTATTTCTTGGGGGCCTTGATTGTTTTATAAAAAAGACACAAATTGGATCATTTAGCTCTAATCACTCAATTAAAGTGGATATTTTTTTGGTATTTATTATGTATATGCAACTGGATTGCGTCACAGGCCTTTTAATTAATAATCCATTAAACAAGTGTAAGAACATAATAAATTTCTTTAAAGGTGTTAAGTTTCCGACAAGCACAGTTTTTAACAGAATGGTATTTTTGTGGAAGCTCTCAACGGAAGTAGATAAACAATGGAACGTGAACCACCAATAGACACTCCTGAAGCTTTCAAGTCTATACATAAAATTTGGCAAATTGGAGGAATCTTTCCTTTCGAGCGTTTTAAATCCGCATTTGTATTCTATTCGATATTCATCAACGTAACAGTGACAATTTTTTTTCCGGCTACGGTAGTTATAGCACCTTTAGTGGAAGATAATGTTCAAGTTCCATTGACAATTGTTCCTTACTCTATGAGCCTTTTGGCGTTTATGATTAAACAATTTACGGTTATAATATACAGAGATAACTTTTATAGCATGAGTAAAATATTGGAGAAGCTAGATCGACGGGCTACACATAAAGATGAAAGATTTTGTTTAAGAAATGTTGTGAAATTCTGTCGTCAATTGTTCTAATTGTGTTTTACTTAGCAATAAGTCTTACAATTATAGCACCGTTATTTTCTGCACGTCGATTTGTTGTGCTTGCTTGGTTTCCATTTGATGTGACCGTTGAGAGGAATTATAGAATCGCATACGCGTACCAAGTATACGCTGCAATTATAATAGCTGCGCAAACTCTTGCTCTCGATATATTTCCACCATTGTATATTTACGTTTTATGTGCACATATTGAAGCACTTGGAATGCGGATTAGTCGAATCGGAGCAGAAGGGATAAAAGATGCTGCTGTCAGAGATAACTACAAAGAATTAAATAATTGTGTTGAAGATCACAGAACTATTTTGCAGTAAGTATCTATATGTATTAGATTTTAATGTTATCATAGCTTTATCATAGCTTCACCTGTGCCGTATAAAAGCATCTCCATCAACTACTTTTTCGATTTCAATGAGATTTTTATAAACAGTAATAGTTATGCGAACTTTAGCAATCTTTTTATTATCAGTTTAAAAATAATCACTGCATACGAGATTTGTGCAGATTTTTACACTAAAAGTAGGTACATTATGTTTTTGCATTGGGCTGAGATAGAATGGTCAAGGACTGTTTATTTATTCAATAAAAAACTAAAGTATTTGTATTAAATAAAGTTTTTGTGTAACTTATTGTTAAGTTTGAGTTATTTTACAACTTCTTTAGAATATTTTAATAAAAATCAAAACAAAGTGCCAAAAAAGTGAAAAAGTGTCATTCAGAAAAATCAATTTTGAAATTTTGTGATATTAAAAATTTCCATAATTTTTTTTTTGTGTTTGCTTTTAGGTTATACGAAAAAATAAAGCTTGTTACATCTCGTACGGTATCAGTTCAATTTCTGGTTACGGCTGTAACATTGGGTTCAGCAATGCTGAATATTTTATTATTCAAAATGGATTTAATTGAAACTTTCGTTTATTTATTATATCTCATGGTCGTTATATTTCAAGTTCTGCCCATATGCTACTGTGGCAATAGATTACAGGATTTTAATGCAACCTTGACTGGAGCTATTTTCAATTGTAATTGGATAGATGAAGATAAACGATTCAGGAAATCCATAATAATCTTTATGCAACGAACTCAAATGGATTTCGAAATTTTAGCATGGAATATTATACCGATCACCTTATCAACATTTTTAAGGGTATAAAAAGATTATTTGAAAATCGTAGTTAATTATTAGATGTACATATATTTGTTTAATAATTTTTTATTTAATTTTCTTTCTAGATCTTAAAATTTTCAGTTTCTATGTTCGCCGTTTTAAGTCAATTGAATAAATGAAGGAAGAAAGCCTTCAAGAATTTGGATTAAATAATAATTATTACTTTCTATTTCATTTATCTTAAATTAGTTTTTTTCAATAGCGAATTACTTTGTTTTAAGCTCTGGTACTCTGTCTACACACTTAGTTTATTTACATTTGCATTTAGAGCACGAAAATTAATTGTACTAAGGCTAGAAGCTGGTTTAATTGAAAAATAAATGTAAAAAATTATTCACATAAAATATACTATAAAAGCAGTATTAATTTTTTTCCCTATTAATACCGACATGCTTTACGATTGTGAAATAACGATAGAAACTTTCTGTGTATATTAGAAAAAGTTCTAATGTATGTTAAGAATTAGTAAAATTGCTAGAATTTAAGACCAATTCTTATGATACCCTAGAATAGATGAATGCCCGTACGTAATTTCGCATCTGTGCAAATTTGATTTTTGAAGTAGTTTTTTTACATATATTTCTAAAACGGTTCGTCGGACAGTAAAAATTATTATAATCAATTTTATAAGATTTCATACTCTGAAAGAGTTTTCACTACATTAACAAGTAAAAAAGCTATAATTGGTCTAAGACCAATTATGATACCCTAGATGAATGGCCATATGAAATTTCGTATTGTCACTCTTCTGTGCAAATTTAATTTCTGAAGTGGTTTTTCGCATATATTTCTATAACGGTTTGTCGGACAGAAAAAATGATAATAACCACTTTTATAGGATTTCGTATTCTGAAGAAGTTTTTAGTACAATAAAAATGTCTTGGACTGATCGTTTTCACAGTATACGTAAAAGCTTAAATTTGTATATGGCAACACCAAGAAGGAGTTGCCCGATTTAGTCCATTTTTAAAATTTTATTTGCTAGTACAATGGAAAACCATGTACCAAATTTCAGCTTTATGCGTTCACGCGCTCTCTGGCCGTGTCCAAATATATAGTGGAAATCGAAATTTTTCGAACTCAATTTTACTTTTTTTTTTAAGTCTGTGTACAAAATTTTAGTTTTATAGGTATACGCGTTCTCGAGTTATCAAGTGCATAGACGGACGGACAGACGGACATGCAAAAATCAAAATAACTTTTAATATTATGCTTGGGTGTCCAATCCATTTCGCTCTACCATCATTATTTTGAGGTGTTACAAACGGAATGACAAACTTAGTATACCCTATAGATTTCAGCTAGGGCATAAAAACGTCTAGGACTGATCGTTTTTACAGTACAAAAACTAAATTTTTATGTGGCAACACCAAGAAGGGATTGATTTTGTCCTGTGTACAAAATTTCAGCTCTCTACGATGACGCGTTCTCAGGCAGTTTCCAAATATGTAGTGGCAAACGTAATTTTTATATGGCAACGCTACGAAGGATTTGCCCAATTTGTCCCATTTTCGAACTTGATTTTACTCTTTTTTAAAGCCCGTGTGCAAAATTTCAGCTCTCTAAGTGTACGCGTTCTCGAGTTATCGTGCGTGCAGCCAGACGGATGGATCAAAATAACTTTGAATTTTATGCCTATGTCTAATCCATTTTGCTCTACTATCATTATTTCCAAACCGTTCTGCAATCGGATGATCGTTTTAGTGATGAAGGTTTGAATATCGGCCAAAATTTAGTACAGGAGCTCTAAGTAGAGAGCAGTGCAGTAATAAAAAAGAAAGAGCTTTATGCACTGATTCTAAAATAATGCTGTTATAGCATAATGGGTTTACGTATGCTGTGAAAACGATCAGTCCTAGATATTTTTAATATGCTAAAAATTTCTTCAGAATATAGGATTTCATATTGGTAATAATCATTTTTACTGTCCGATGAACTGTTCTAGAAATATATACGAAAAACCACTTCAAAAATAGAACTTGTAAATATGCGTGACCATATGAAATTATATACGGGCATTCATCAAGGTTTCATAAGAATTGGTCTTAGACCAATTCTAGCTTTTTTACTTGTTTAAAATAGAAACGTTTCGAGATTGCCGCGATAGATTACGGAAAATAATCTAGTACATTTTCTGCATTCAAGTATAATATGGACCAGATTGGATTGAAGCGAGGTTGGGATCCGGAGAGGATCCCTTGAACGTAGGCTACAACGAGGCCCATTGTGCAGCCTCCAGAGTTTGAGGAATTGCTCATAAGTCCCAACCGAACGCTCTAACAAAATTCAAAATTGGCCCCCGTCCTTACCGGCTTTATGCAATTCATCCAGGAGGTGTGAGCCAAGGATCCTGAAACGTTTTCCTAACAGAGCCGGACAGTGATAAAGAAAATGAGTCACCGTTTCAGATTCCTCTCTGCATTTTCTGCATACCGGATCGTCAACAAGCCCAATCCTGTCTAGATGACCCCTGAGAAGAGAGTTCCCAGTGAGAATTCATACAAGAGTTCTCAGCGTTGGCTTGTTTAACCCCAATAGCTGTTTCGTTTGGGTTACGTCTGCCATACAGCTCCTTTGTAATTCTAACCAAAGGCAACAGAGTTTGCAGTCGGACCAAGCCAAGATATTGATGGGAAGGGGAAGATGCCTTCGAGGTTGCATCAAGACGAGCAAGAGCGCCCGCCTTTTCATTCCCGCTAATGCCGCTGTGACCTGTCACCCAAAGCACCAGTACCCTGTTGTTCCGTGAAAGGGAGTTCAGGGTGGTTCAACATTCCAATACAAATTTGGGTGTTGTAAAAGGATTTGAGAATGCCTTGACAACTGTTTGGCTGGCCGAGAAGATTGCAATTTCTTTGTTCTCAGTATCTGCGTTAAGGAGATACCTTCCCGCTTCAAGGATAACCTTGACTTCCACCCGAAAAACCGTGATATGGCTTTCAATGTGTATGGTAATTTCCATGTGAGGCTCCTCGCAAAAATCGCCTGCTCCCGTGTTTTCTTCCGATTTGGAGCCGTCTGTATATATGATCTCTATTATCAATGGTTGAAACACAGAATGTGACTCCCATTCTGTCTTATCTGGAATTTTCAATCAATTGAAAGTTGGTTTTCAGCATAGTCTCGAGGAAGTGATCGCTATCGCTGTCTATGTCAGGTACTATGAACAGACGAATTCTAAGATAGATTAATGTGGAGCTCTTTTGACAGTGTGAATCCACTTCCGATTGAGGTGACGCCTCAGCGTAAGGACTGACGCCCCATACTTGACATGTATATGCACGGGGAGTATGTTGAGGACGACCTCAAGATGCCAGAACTGGTTGACTTAAGAGCACCGCGTACACTGAAGAGGCACAATCTTTGAATATTCACCGAACCATAGCCTAGCACGGGTCGGATGACGTTAGTGAAGATTCATAGGATGTTATGTTATAGGATGGATTGTTAAATATCAACAAAAATATAAAATATAATATAAATAATAATATATAGAAAATTTCAAGCGCTCGGTTATTAATCAAAATATGGAATGAATACATACATAGATTACTGGAGAGCTTCGGAGGTAAGTTTGGTTTGTTGAAGTTAAAATTGAAAAGTTTCAGTATGGGTGCCCACTAGAAATTGTTTTTTGCAAAAAGACATAAGAATAAAAAGAATATTAACCAAAAAAACATTGAGTATAAAACCCTTGATTTATTATATGTGTATGCTGTAGAATTTAACGGTTAATTGAAGTAAATCGAAAAAATTGAAATTTGGTCTTTTTTACATTTTTATAATTGTAGAGTATTGTTGTTTTCGTGTGGCATATAATGTTGTGGTGAAATGTCCCTCTGTCCTAACATCAACTTGCTAAATGTCGGGAAACATCTGATATTGTAAAACTGAATTTATTGCAAATACAAAAGGATTTTTGTAAAACGTTCTTTTTTATGAAAGGATATTCGAAAAAAGTTCATTTAAGCCTTCCAATATACAATAACATTGCCATGTGGATTAATTCATTGTTGTTTCCAATATCAGGCATTCTATATAATACAACAAACGTTTTGCTCGCCCCGATATTTATTTTTATATTTCATAGTTCTTGCAATTATTCGTTCTTTGCCTTAAGAAGTTATACCTCCCAAAATTTTTAAATTTTTTAATTTTTTTTTTTATTGGCTTAAATCATGCCAAATGAACCCTAGAATCAAAATCTACAATGCCCAAGCTCCGGTCTAAACTCTAATTTTTTTAAATCAATTTTAAATCAATAAAATGTCGACAAACGAGAATCCACAGCACGAGAAGTGTCCCGGTGGAGTAGACTCTTGGTGTACTTGGCACGGCAGTAAGGCGCTTGGTATACTTGCAACATACGAGCACAAGAATCCAATGCATAAGGACGTTTTCAACGCAATAAAACCCATTTATGAAGAACTTAGCTACGACAACCTTCTGTCATGCTGTTTTTTGCGATTCTAAAGATTTATAGCAATTTGAAACTTCAAACCCGTTTTTCTTGAAAACGTGTTTTCAAAATGGGCGAGCAGTTAGAACTCAAAAAGTTTACATCCGATTTACTTGAAATTTTAACTGTAGCTTCATCGTTTGATTATCTAGTGAGGTACAAACGATTTTAGCGATTGATTAACAAGAAAAAAATTTATAAACAATTTAAGTCGATTTTTTTCGCCGAAAACACTATTTTTTGTTAAAACAATCGCCATTTCGCGAAAAAAAAAACTATAAAAATATCTCATTTAGATAATGGGGAAAAAATTTTTTTTGTTTTTTATCTAGGTGGAGTTGGACGAGACTTCTACTGCTCGCCGCGGAAGAACTTTTTGAAATAGCGGTTTACGGTAATCACTGCACAGCCGCCATTTTGTAAAAAAAATTCAATACAAATTTTTTTTCTCTTCTTCAAGAGACATTATGACATTATTAATTATTAATTAATCTCAAATGTCCTTAAAAAAAAATAATTAAAAAAGCCTTGTTTTTAGAGCGTTTGGGAGGTACATATATAACCCCTTATACATACGCACTGTTGTTTGTATTCCACGAACTGAATTTATTGAAGTAAGTTGAACTTCCACTATGCACTCGCATCTTATCGTCGATTTGCATTAACTTCCTACTAATCTTCCTACTGGTATGCGGTACATTTTCCCTACTCACAATTTTCATGCAATTTCAATGAAATTTTTACCTCAATAAATACTTTATAATATTTAAAACATTTCTGATGTGCGGAATAATATCTTTCGAGTCCATGTTTTGTTAGAATTTGCAATTTTCTTAAATACGGAAACCAAAAAATGCAAAATCTAATTTGGTTGTGCCGATTAGTGATAGCCGATTTGGCGTTATTTCCCTAGATGCGCGATTTGTACCCATGCCTATAAATTTCGTTAAAGTTTGTAATTTTGTATGCTTATCCAATTAAATTAATTAATTAAAAGAGGGAAAGTTTTCATTGTTTACCTCCACTAACCCACCCCTGACAATCAGCTCATCACGCAAGACGGTAGACAGAATTTGTTCGGACCGTCTATAACCACCAATAAACCACACGAATTCTGAAGAAATATGGTCGATTTCAATCTAAAAAATAAATCATTTCTTTCCGCCATTGAAAACAATTTATATAGGCCTGAGAAAAAATCCGCGCTGATGTATCTAGATCTACGCTTATAAAATTTTTTAGCTAACAATCCCAAACAACCTAATCAATCCAACTTCCACGAAGCCGAGACTGCCCAGACACAACTCACAACTTATTCGAATGGTCTTCAGCACCCATCAATAATGCACACGGGATCTGAAGAAATATGGTCGATTTAAATTCTAAGAAAGAAATGAATTTTTGCCTATATTGAAAAACATTTTTGGTTCGTATCCATGATATATTTAGCCGAGATCAGTGAGTTATTGAGGTTTGCTCTTCCATATATCACTTTTTCTTAGTACTACCATCGATATCTGTACATTTCTTGTCTATGCTCATATTTTATTTATTGCAACATGGACCCAGTAGAATGAATCCAGTAGAATAAGTTTACTTAAATATTATCACTTTATTTTTTCTGTTTTAATAATCTTTTCGTGTGACGACAGACGCATTTGACAGCCCGGACGATCATGATACATTGTTAATCTGTATAGCGTGCTGCCACCGAATCTGTCATTTTCGTGCGGTTTACCTCTCACCACAACAGTCAGGTAAGGCCTTCGTCTGGTGTATAGAGGGGATAACGCTTGGAACTCTGCATACTTGCTTCAAAAAATGTTGCTGTTCCATGTTGAAGTAAGTAAGTAAGTAAGTAAGTAAATTTTTTTTTGTATTTTTAATGTACTTGTTTGCACCTGGAATACGTTATAGGCTCTTTAATTATTAATCCGTTAAACAGGTCTAATAACTTGAGACATTTTTTTTAAAGGTGTCAAGCTTCCGATGAGCATAGTTCTTAATGGAATGGTATTTTAGTGGAGGCTCGAAACGGAAGTGGGCATACAGTGGAATGTGAACAACCAGTAGATACTCGTGAAGCTTTCAAGAATACATATATATTTAAAATTTGGCAAATTGGAGGAATCTTTCCTTTCAAGCGTTTTAAATCCGCATTTATATTCTAATCGATATTCATCAACGTAACAGTGACAATTTTTTTTCGGCTACGGTAATTATAGCAACTTTCGTGGAAGATGAAGTTCGAGTTGCATTGACAATTGTTCCTTACTCTATTAGCGCTTATGATTAATTACAGTTATGATATACAAAAATAACTTTTATAGCATGGGAAAAATATTGAAGAAGCCAGATCGACGCGCTACACATAAAGATGAAAGATTTTGTTTAAGAAATGTTGTGAAATTCTGTCGGCAATTGTTTAAGATTTACGTAATTTTTTTTTATTCTGCAACAAGTATTACAATTATAGCACCGTTATTTTGTACACTGCGATTAATTTTTCATGCTTGGTTTCCATTTGATGGAACCGTTACAAGGAATTATAAAATTGCATACACATACCAAGTATATGCTACAATTTCAGTAGCAACAGAGAGCTTCATACACTGAAACGTTTCAAGATTACCCCGAAGGATTACGAAAAGTAATCTAGTACATTTTCTACATTCTAGTATAATTTAGAATAGAGCTAAACTTTGTGATAGTGAAGATACCATGGCTTCAAATGACGGAGCTAAAAGTGCGGAATTTTCAAAAAGGGCATGCCTTAATTACCCCTGCGATTAAAAGTAGGAGAGATGGCGCATAGGTTGCTGTCATGGTATACAGGCTAACAAGGTATGATCGTCCGGTCTGTCAAATGTGTGTGACGATGCTGATTCTTAAAAAGGGAAAATAAAGTGTTAATATTTGTATAAAATTGTTTCCACCATAATAACAATAACAACACAGTTATAAGGATGTGTCAGACTGAGCTTCACGGTAATCTTTCTGCAATCATTGTCATGACTGAAACACCTGTTCCGTTTTGAGGAGAAGAAGTCTCTGAGGAGACTAGTTAGGATCATAAAACCTTGGGACTCTGCACATCTGCTTAAAAAAATGATGCAGCTCAAAATTGTAGTATTCGATGGTGACTTAAAAAAAAAACAAAAAAACATATTTAGCTCTACTCAGCATCATATTTCCTCTTACTCTACTGGTATTTATTATGTATGTGTACCTGGCATGCGTCAAGGGCACTTTAATTATTAATCTTTTAAAAAAAGCCTAATTACTTAACATTTTAAGTATCGACAAGCCTACATAGCAATACAATTGAACGATTCATTGAGCATTTGTCTCATGAGTTGCTTAAGGTAACTGCCTTAGAACATGCGAAATCTCGAAATGAGAAATTTTGACGAATATCGCTAAGTGAATGTATTGACTTCAAAAATTGTTTTCTCCTATACTTTCTTCACAATGTATTCTAACTGTAAATACAACCATATTAAGAATTTTATGAAGTATTTAATAGTTGAAAGAAAAAAGTAAAAGTTGACACCGTTTGGTTTTGGCAATACACAACCAATTCATGTGTCCGCGCCGACGATTATGTACTCAGGTTAAATATATGTTTGTAACTATTCGAGGGGATGTCCTATTGGACTGAAATAAATTTTCTGAAATAGCAGATATACTTGTGATTATTATGCCTAAAATAAATGTTCGAAATAGTTCATAAAAATCCCGCTAGGTGGCATCATTTAGCAAAACTCTGGAAATTGTAATTCAAAAATAATTCTTTTTGGCGGCAAATCGACCGAAAAGTGGGGTAGAAAAAAAAAGTAAGTTATTTTCTATAATGTACTCGCCGAGACCTTTCTAAAAAGTACCCGCATGCCGGGGTACGGGAGAAAGTAAATATCGCGATTTTTACAAAATGCAAAATGCTCAAATTTGCAAATTTTCGCGAGAGTTGCCGCAGTTAAATTGACATAGAATCCGAAGGAAAGCAGCAAATTCCTTCGGATAAAATGGCACGGACAAAAGAGATATGTGGTTATCTGATCGTGCAAGTGGTATGGTAGATGACGGTGAGTGGACATGTATAGTTTTAATTTTTTTTAAAAAGGTAAATGAAATCCGATCTTCCTGAAATTTATTATAAATAATCTCCTAATAGGTGAGCATTCACCAAAAAATAAAAAATTGGTTTATTCAACAATTCGATATTCATCAATTTAACTAAATTAAATTAAAAGTTTAGTTCATTAACTTTGTCTGCTTGGATCAAATTTTGAAGTCATATTTTAATCGATTTCTATCGAACCGATATTCTTGAAACTTGTCATTCATACCTACAAAGTTCGGCTGGCAATGCAATATTTTTTGCTCAAAGCAATTTTGAGTTTTCTTTGATAATCAATTTACACGATTTGTTTTCAATTCTTCATTGAAAATGTTCGTTATTTTACTTGTGCACTAGGTCAGGTGAACTTGTACACAATACATTCGAATATTAATAACGACTCTAAAGCCTTTTCTGTACCTGTAGTATTTAGCTTTATGTACAGGAAGAAATGAACTAATCTCTGATGACAAAGTTTTTCAAATGCTGTGTGCACTTGGAATGCGCATTAGTCGAAACAGAGCAGAGGGGATAAAGGATGCTGCTATAAATAACTACAAAGAATTAAATAATTGTGTCGAGGATCACAAAACTATTTTGAAGTAAGTATCAATATGTATTAGATTTTGATGTTATCAAAGCTTTATCTGCGGCTGAATAAATGTGTCTTCGCCCACTACTTTTTCGATTTCAATGAGATTTTTATAAACAATAATAGTTATACGGACTTTAACATTTTTTTGTTTTATCAGATTTCAAATAATCACATGTTATTTTTAAATAACACAGTTCTACCATTTTCGAGTCGTGTAAAAAATCTTGGAATCTTCCTCAATTCCAGAATGCAATGCTGTGATCATGTCAATAATATGAATGGTAGGATTTACGGTGGGCTTCGTCGGCTGTGGTTGTCTTCTGGAACCTTGTCTACGAACACACGTTCGATGCTAATAAAATCTTTGATTCTCCTGTATTTTTCCTATGGCAGTCTCCTTTTCCTTCACTTTGTTCATCGTGTTCCACTAAGCTAAATGTTTAATAATTTGGCATTTTTAAATTCCTCAAGGCGTTTCGACTTGCTGATACCAAATTTTCAATATTCAGTAATGGAAAGTTCTTACTTTGTTCGTGCTGTTCGAGCTTGGAATAATTTACCATCTGAAATTCAGCGTATGAGCTCGACTCGAGGGTTAATGGAGCGAATAACGTGCTACAGCACCGTCGTGATGTTTTGACTAATATCTTAGTATTTTATTTTACGTTGCTAGTACAAATTTTTTCGAATTTATATTTAAATTTTTGAATTTCTAATTTATTTAAACTTTGTTTTTTATATTTTAATTTCATATCTCGTACTTTTATATTAATATTTACTTGTTTTTATTTATTCTTTTTGCAGCTTTGTTTTTGTAATAAAAAAAGAAATTTGTATTCTTATAGTACTTTACCACGAATAAACTTATTCTAATCTATTCTGTTCTATTGCATTGGGCTGTGATAGAATGGCCGATGACTACGTTTATTTATTCAATAAAATACTAAGGTAGTTTTATAAAATTTAATTTTTGTGTAACTTAACACCAATACATTTTCAAGTTTAAATTGTTTGACAACTTCTTTAGAATATTTTAATAGAAAAAATAAATAAATCAAAATAAGTGCCAAACAAGTGTCATTGAAAAGAACACAATTTTGAAATTTTGGGGTATTACAAATTTCCATAATTTTATTCGAAGAAATAAAACTTCTTACATCTCGTACCATATCCGTTCTATTTAATGGTTACGGCTGCAACAGTGGGTTCAGCAATGCTAAATATTTTATTATTCAAAACGGATTTAATTGAAACTTTTGCTTTTTATACCCTAGATGAAATCATAGGGGTATACTAAGTTTGTCATTCCGTTTGTAACACCTCGAAATAATGATGGTAGAGCAAAACGGATTGGACACCCATTCATAATATTAAAAGTTATTTCGATTTTTGCATGTCCGTCCGTCCGTCTGTCCGTCCGTCCGTCCGTCTGTCCGTCTGTGCGCACGATAACTCGAGAACGCATATACTTAAAGAGCTGAAATTTTGTACACGGACTTTAAAAAAAAAAGTAAAATTATGTTCGAAAATGAGACAAATCGGGCAACTCCTTCGTGGGGTTGCCATATAAAAATTTCGTTTTCCGCTATATATTTGGACACTGCCTGAGAACGCATCGACGTAGAGAGCTGAAATTTCGTACATGATGTTTTTACTACATTAGCAAATAAAATGTCAAAAATGGACTAAATCGGACAACTCCTTCTTGGTGTTGCCATATAAAAATTTCGGTTTTTTACGTATACTTTGAAAACGATCAGTCCAAGACATTTTTATTGTACTAAGAACTTCTGCAGAATACGAAATCCTATAAAATTGGTTATTACCATTTTTTCTGTGCGACAAACTGTTCTAGAAATATATGCGAAAAACAACTTCAAAATCAATACTTGAATAGATCGGTGACCATACGAAATTTAATACGGGCATTCATCTAGGGTATCATAAGAATTGGTCTTAGACCAATTCTAGCTTTTTTACTTGTTTATTATATCTTATGGTCGTTATATGTATTTCAAGTTCTGCCCGTATGCTACTATGGCAATAGATTACAGAACTTTAATGAAGGCCTAACTGCAGCTATTTTCAATTATAACTGAATAGATGAACATAAACGATTCAAAAAATCCATAATAATCTTTATGCAACGAAGTCAAATGGATCTCGAAATTTTAGCGTGAAGAACTGTACCGATAACCTTACCAACATTTTTAAGGGTAGAAAAAAATTATTTTAAAATCGTAGTAAATTATTATACGCATATTTGGCTAACATTTTGTTAATTTTCGTTTTAGATCTTCAAATTTTCATTTTCTATGTTTGCGGTTTTTAGTCAGTTGAATAAATGAAGGAAGACTGCCTCCAAAAATCTGGATTAAATAATACTTATTACTTGCTATTTCCTATCATATTTATCTCATGTTATTTTTTCAATAATTAAATATTTTGTTTTAAGCTCTAGTATTAAGTACTCTGTCTATACGCACTTAGTTTATTTGCATTTGCATTTAGAACACAAAAATTAATTCTACTATGACTATGAGCTAATCCAATTGAAAAATAAATATTAAAAATCTAAAATACACTATAAAAGCAGTAGTAATTTCTTTCCTTAAAGATTCTAACATATTTTACGATTGTAAAATAACAATAGAAATTTTCGATGTTTATTAGAAAAAGTTTTCCAATAGAATTCTAATGTGTGTTATGTATGTTATATGGATTTTTGAATATCGCTTTCAATTTAGAAACCAGCTCACTCTAAATTCTGTATTGGATTTTCACAAAGTTGCTGTAACATTGAAAGGCATGTGGAATTGGATAGGTCAGATATTTACAATGTAATGTATATGTTATGTATGTTCCCCTGCGGATTAAGGAACTATATAGAACTTCAACTCACAATCAGTGATTAGAATGCCTTAGACAGAGCTGCAGGGTAATTTTTCGGAAATAATTATCATGACCGAAATATTTGTCCTATTTGGAGGTGAAGAAATGTCTGGGGAGACTACTTAGAATCGACAAAGCGTACTCTGCTCTGCACACTTGCTTACAAAAATGGTGCGGGGCCATATTGAAAGGTGTTAAGTATCTTATAATATAAATAATAATAAAAATTCAAGCCCTCGATTATCACTCAAAATATGGAATGAATATTAAATTTGCTATCCAAATGCGCGCTATTTTAGAGCTTAGTTTTTTACCTTCAGTAGAAATTCAATTTTATTTTGACAAATTTTTTGAAGAGCAAATGACAAAAAAGTTGATTGGTTCAAAGAAATATATGTTTGTGGAAAAAATAGCAGCATGGCACTATAGAATAAATATCATAATTGACACTGATCATGTAGATGATGATATATATATTATTGGAAATTTTCGGAGGGAAATTTTGTTTGTTGGAGTTGAAATTGAAAACTTTCACAATGGGTGCCCTTGCTAAATTTCTTTCTGTGAAAAATCTGAATTTCTAAAACTGAATTTTTATAAAAAAAAATTTCTGTATAAAACGCCTTCTTTATGAAATTCGTAAAAAGCTCATTTTGACATATGTGCTTAGCTCATTTTGACATATGTGCTTAGCTCATTTTGACATATGTGCTTAGTTCATTTTGACATATGTGCTTAGCTCATTTTGACATATGTGCTTAGCTCATTTTGACATATGTGCTTACATAAAATGAGTAATAACCCTTCCAATATACAATAACATTGTCTCTGCTATGTGAAACTGGACACGAAGTAATCATAGGGCTTGGAAGAGCTGATTTTTCAAACAGGGCCGTTCCAACATTTTATTTCATGGACCAGAGTCAGACGTATGTTTTACTAACTGAGTGATTGGGATATATGAGGATGTGAATAAGCAACGTGAACAGCACTGGCCGGAACTAAAGTCATTGATGATAGTCATTGTTGGAATATAACATGTCCTATCTGTAAGGAGCTTTCAAGTCGATTAACCAGTTACTTTGCATTTTGGTGTTCAGAGGAGACAACGATTGGAACACTGCTCATCTGCTTCAAAAAATGGTGTAGTTCCATGTTGTAGTATTTCCTGATGGCATTGATTGTTTTATACAAACAAAAATACAAATTGGATCATTTAACTGTAATCATTCAATTAAAGTGGAAAAAATTTTCTTTTTTTTATATTTATTATGTATGTGCACCTGCAATGCGTCATAGGCTCTTTAATTATTAATCCATTAAACAGGTGTAAGAACTTAATATATTTCTTTAAAGGGGTTAAGCTTCCGATGAATGGTATCTAATGGAAGCTCCCATTGGAAGTGGAGATGCAATTGAACGTGACCACCAGCAGATACTCGTGAAGCTTTCAAGTGTACATGGAAAATTTGGAAAATTGGAGGAATCATTTCTTTTGAACCACGTAAGTCCGCATTTTTATTCTATTCGATATTCATCAACGTAAAGGTACGTTTACACTTAGCTATAAGTATCAGGTTTTGTATCGGCACTTGTATCGGCGCTGGTGCCTACATTTGTATCACCATATTTTGCGACTTGTATATATTTTGACTTCTGTTTATATTAGAGGGACACTTGTCGATATGCTAAGTTGCTTTCCGCGCAGTAATAACATGGTATCATATGCGCAAGATTCCCTTTTTTTAAGTACATCATTAGTTGTTTTAGATAAATTTGAAAATGATAAGTGGTGGCAACGTGAATTAAAAAAAAAAACTTTAAAACACATGGGGCATATAATATGTTCATAAATGAGTTAACTTTGGAAGATGGCAGTTATATTAAAAATTATGTGAGAATGAATAGGGTAGATTTTGCACATTTGCTTAAGTAGGTATCTACTTCTTCATTTCCGCAGCCGGATTTCTTACTAACAGTAATTTTTCCACGTTCTCTGTTAAATTGACTTTTTATATTATTCCTTTTGTCATCAATTTCTTTTCTCGCACACTTTACCTCTTGAGCGATTTCTTTTAACTTATCATTTATTTTATTAAAGTCTTTATATGCTTTCGGCCTGAAATACCAAATATCACATTTTCTATTTTTTGCTATAAGTAAGGTCTTTTCTTTCGACCATGATGACATGACTATTAATTTAATTCAACCGCCCGCACTACAGAACTGAAAGCACGATAGACAGCATTTCAGAACTAAACGTCAAAGTATCGCGACAAGTCAAATCAAAAGTATAATCAACATACAAAATGTATGAGCATTGGTGTGAGAAATGTGTTAGCATTTGTATGAGCCTTATATTGTGCCTCATACAAATCACGGTAAACTAAGCTTAAGACAATTTGTTTCTCTTCTCCTCTTTAGATACCCACCAGTTTATTTTCTCCGGTACGATAGCATTCACCACACTTCAACTTTTTAACACATTTGTGTTTTGGTTTGTATACAAAAAGAAGGCTTTTAATTTTTCTATAAGAAATTTTATAAATTTAAAAGATTATATAAGCAAACAATACTTTTCCTTAGCAATCAATATGCCAGGAACGTACCAATACTTTCCGTTTTCTTAGAGTTTTTTCTCACTCTTATTTTCATTGCTGCACAATTTATGACCTTTTTAATATTTAATTTTTTACTTGAAACCTTTTTCACTAAAAAAAAAAAAAGATCTGTTCACATTTACCAAATTCCACACCAGATGATATTATAAATAACTACATACATTAAAACGTGTACTACCAATTGCAGAAAATATACTCAACTTGAACTGAGTAGAAATCGCCCCCGTACTAGCGCAAGTAGACTTAATGTCAATGAAGGTGAGGGGTGAGAACGAGGTTACTTGTATACAGAGTACAGGAAGCCAAATTTGGCGTAGTCAAATTCTGGTTGTGTTAGTATCTGTTGAAAGCTCAGTACAGCCGTATAGTAGAATCAATATAGAGAGCGGGGCAACAAAATATATGGTTGAAAATAATGCAGTTGCCACCACCGAAAATGCTATTAGTCGCTGCCACTGCGCCAAGATACCCAGGGAGTTGCTCAGCTGTCACAAACATAAACAAATCTTCAGTAAACGAATATTTCATCGTTTTTATACTCTAGATGAAATCTATAGGGTATGGTAGAGCAAAATGGATTGGACACCCAGGATAATATTAAAAGTTATTTTGATTTTTGCATATCCGTCCGTCTGTCCGTCTGTCTGTCCGTCTGTCTGTCAGTCCGGCTGTGCGCACGATAACTCGAGAGCGCGTATACTTAGAGAGCTGAAATTTTGTACACGGACTTTAAAAAAAAATTAAAATTAAGTTTGAAAATGAGACAAATCGGGCAACTCCTTCGTGGGGTTGTCATACAAAAATTTCATTTTCCACTATATATTTGGACACTGCCTGAGAACACTCTTGGTGTTGCCATACAAAAATTTAGTTTTTTTACGGATAGTGTGAAAACGATCAGTCCTAAACATTTCTATTGTACTAAAAACTTGTTCAGAATACGAAATCCTATAAAATTGGTTATAATCATTTTTTTCTGTCCGACAAACCGTTCTAGAAATATATGCAAAAAACCACTTCAAAAATCACACTTGCACAGAAGGGTGACAATACGAAATATCATACGGGCATTCATCTAGGGTATCATAAGAATTGGTCTTAGCTTAGCTTTTTTAATTCTTGTTATTAATTTCAATTTAATTTAATATAAAAATGTGTTTAAAGTACACAAAATAATATTTTATAACTATACTTGCCTAAAAAATGATTTCCCACGTATATTTTCACCAGATTCAAATTGGAAACATCGTTTGACAGCTTAAAATACGTTTGTCTCTTTCTTCCATATAATTCTGACCTACTTCACGATACCCTGAAAAAATCCACGCTAATGCACACGAGTTTTATAGGTATCAACACTTCCTGTTATCTCTATATTCTAAGCTTAGAACCTTAGAATATAGAGAGTACAGGAAGTGTGATATGCTAAATTTAGCGTGGTCAAATTCTGGTTGTGTTAGAATCTGTTGCCGCTATATTGAGAGCTAAGTACAGGCGTTTAGTGTAGTAGAATCAACATAGAAAGTGGGGCAACAAGATATTATGGTTGAAAATATTACGCTTGCTGCCACCGTAAATGCTCTTAGTCGCTGGCACTACGTCAAGGTACCCACGTGATTCTCAGCTGTTTCAAATACATATAGGCAGCTGAACATGCATTTCTCTAATTTCCCCTACTCAAGGACCCCAAAAAAAGCCATGCTCGTGTGCACGAATTTTATGGGTATCAACACTTCCTGTTCTCTTTATATTCTAAGTTTGGGACAGTAACTTCGCTTGTGAAAACCATCCTTTACAGATACTATGTAATTTGTTATTTCAGCTTTAGCCACACTACTTGTTTCTCTGACGATAATGTCTGTTAAAAAAAAACCAATTAAACAATTACCATATAAAATGAATAGAAAAAATATTAATTATTTGGCCAGACCAAACTGAAATATCCTGGGTTTTTGAACAGACTGACATCTAAAAGATATTTGTTGCGACTAAATCTTAGAAAACAGGTTAGCTAAGGATATCAGCGAACTTCATGATCAGGAATAAAGTATTTCTATGAAGAAAAAGTATTCGAAGTCCAAGAAGGTCTGGCCAGACCATTACCTGGACAGAAGGATTAAACTTTAAATAACTGGCATCTTATTATACGAAGAAACAAAATTCTGAAGAATGTTCTTAATGATTCATTTGACTTATTTGGTTGTTTACCTTACATTATGTTGACAAAAAAATTCTGTTCCACTATAAACGGTAAAATGGACTATTTTTGCTTTTTTTTTCAGATCTATACCGCCAGATGTTTTTAATGAGCACACCCTGTTCCTCTACTCCTGTATTAAAACAAAAACAAGGTGCAGTGTATGTTGGAATATTCTATGGTGGCTTGACTGTATTATAAAAAAAAAATAAAAATAGAAACATTTAACTCTAATTACTCAATTCATGCAGTAAAATTTCAGTACACCAAAAATGCGTCACATACTCTTTAATTATTAAACCCAATAAATTGTCTACTTCATTTAGATTTTATTAAAAAGTGCTACGTTTGTCATAAGCATAGCATACAATAGAAAGGTATTTTAGTAAAACCTTTGAACGGAAGTGGACATACAATGGAACGTGAACCACCAGTAGATACCCGAGAAGCTTTCAAGTCTATATGGAAAATTTGGAAAATTGGAGGAATATTTCCATTTGTGCGGTTTAAGTCCGCATTTGTATTTTATTCGATATTCATCAACGTAACAGTGACAATTCTTTTCCCGGCTACAGTAATTATAGCAACTTTCGTGGACAATGACCTTCGAGTAGCATTGACAATTGTTCCTTACTCTCTGTGCCTTTTGGCGTTTATGATAAAACAATTTACAGTTATGATATACAAAGATAACTTTTACGTCATTAGAAAAATATTGAAGAAGCTAGATCAACGCGCTACACATGAAGATGAAAGGGTTTGTTTAACAGATGTTGTGAAATTCTGTCGTCAATTGTTCAGGGTCTATGTAATTGTGTTTTACTTTGCAATAAGTATTACAAGTATAACACCGTTATTTTCTGCGCGGCGATTTCCTTTGCCTGGTTGGTTTCCATTTGATGTGACAGTTGAGAGGAATTATAGAATTGCATACGCGTACCAAGTATACGCTGCAATTTCAATAACAGCACAAACTATTGCTCTCGATATATTTCCACCATTGTATATTTACGTTTTATGTGCACATATTGAAGCACTTGCAATGCGGATTAGTCGAATAGGAGCAGAAGGGATAAAAGATGCTGCTGTCATAGATAACTACAAAGAACTAAATAATTGTATCGAGGATCACAGAACTATTTTGCAGTAAGTATCTTTAAATGTACTTAGATTTTGATATTATCATAGCTTTATCTGTGACTGTGTAAATGTGTCTTCGCCCACTTCTTTTTCGATTGCAATGAGATTTTTATAAGCAGTGATAGATATACGGACTTTAGCAATCTTTTTAATATCCATTTGAAATAATCACATCATCATCATTTTACAAAAAAATATATGTTACCGCCTTGGGCTGAGATAGAGTGGCCAATGACTGTGTTTATTTATTCAATAAAGTGTTTTTATTAATTTATAATACGCAACAATTTCTTAAAACGTTTATCTTAATTATATATCCGTTTTAATTTTTTTTTTCTTTAATCCAGGCTAAGGGAATCCCTATGATGCAAAGCACAGAATGGCAGGAAGGTGGTAGGGAAATAAGGATATATAAAGAGAGTGGCGGAGGTGCCAAAGTATATAGCGCTTTAACATTGTATGTTGGAGGAAAAACAGAATATGGTAAACTGATCCACATTCGCACAGTTAGGGATAAAAAAGCATCACGGATTTTACTGTACAGCCGAAAGTAATTTGAAGGGTAAAAGGATGTGCGCGGTTTGCAGCCCATATATGGGAATTGTATTCCATTCTAAGTGTAATGTAGGACTTGTAGAGGAACGCTAGATTTGACGCGCTGAAATATTTCTTACACCTTTTTAGAAATCCAAGACATTTCGACGCTTCTTTGACAACAGAGAAGATGTGATCTGTCCAGTCTAACTTGCTGGAAATATTAATGCCAAGAATGCATAGTGACCGTAAATCAGAAATTAATGCTCCAATAAAAGAAACGGAAGTGGTTTAGTTATGGTTTTATTTTAATGAGATGAGACAGCTTTGGGCCTTAGATGCATTGAATTTGACGCGATTCGCTTTGTCCCAAGCGAGGATATTATCAAGGTCGTTATTCAATGATTTAATCATGCAATCTCGTTTAACACATGCGCCACTCGTCCTGGAATCTGCCAGAGTGCCAAAGGAGTAAACGAAATAAAGGGTACTGTATATCAGCGAAACTATGGATGGGATTGATAGTAAGGGAAAGCAGATTATTAATGAAAATCAAAAACGGAGTTGGAGAGATAACAGCGCCTTGAGCTACACCGGCATTTGTGGGATTAGGTTTAGATGTAACGCCATCTAATACAACACGTATTTGGCGACTAGATAGGAAACTCTCAATCCATAATAGAAGAGGAGGGAAGAGACCAAGCGCTTTAAGTTTAGCTAAAAGGGCTGGACGCCATATTCTATAAAAGGCCTTAGAAATATCTAGGGCAACGATTTTGGACTCACCAAAATTATGAAGACTACGATTCCAACGTTCCGTAAGAAAAGTTAGCAAATCTCCAAATGAGCGTCAAGCTTGGAAGCCAAATTCACGATCGTTGATAAGTTGATTAGTTTTTAAATACTTCATTAATTTGTAGTTAATGATAGATTCAAAAACCTTTGAAAGAATCGAAGTGATGCAATTGGTCGATAACACCTACATATACATTTTCAAGTTTGAATTGTTCGACTAGGTACATCTTTATAATATTTTAATAAAAATCAAAAGTAAGTGCAAAACAAGTAAAAAAGCTAGAATTGGTCTAAAACCAATTCTTATGATACCCTAGCTAGACGAATATATTTATATAATTTCGTATGGTCACCGATCTATGCAAGTTTGATTTTTGAAGTGTTTTTTTGCATAGAACGATTTGTCGGACAGAAAAAATGATTATAACCAATTTTATAGAATTTCGTATTCTGAAGAAGTTTTTAGTACAATAAAATTTACTAGGACTGATCGTTTTCATAATATAGGTATAAAACATACATTTTTATATGGGAACACCAAAAAGGGGTTGCCCGATTTATTCCATTTTTGAAATTTTATTTGTTATTACTATAAAAACACCATGTACCAAATTTCAGTTCTCTACGCCGACGCGTTCTCAGGCAGTGTCCAAATATATGTATAGTGGAAAACGAAATTTATGTATGACAACCCCCCCACGAAGAAGTTGCCCGATTTGTCACATTTTCGAACTTAATTTTACGCGTTCTCGAGTTATCGTGCGCACAGACAGACGGACAGACATTCAAAAATCAAAATAACTTTTAATATTATTCAATTATTCCAATCCAATTTGCTCTACCATCAAAATTTCTGTATGTTACAAACGGAATGATAAACTCAGTATACCCTTTAGATTTTTCCTCTAGGGTAAAAACAGGTGTGCTTCAAAAGAATAAATTTTGAAATTTCGAGGTATTAAAAATTTCCATATCTTTTTTTTTTTTCTTTCAGGTTATTCGAAGAAATAAAACTCCTTATATCTCGTACTCTATCAGTTCAATTTCTGGTTACGGCTGTAATATTGGGTTCATTTATGCTGAATATTCTATTATTCGAAATGGATTTAATTGGAACTTTCTCTTTGTTATTATTACTACTGGCCGTTATATTTCAAGTTCTGCCCGTATGCTACTGTGGCAATAGATTACAGGATTTTAATGCAACCTTAACTGGAGCGATTTTCAATTGTAACTGGATAGATGAAGATAAACGATTCAGGAAATCTGTAATCATCTTTATGCAAGGAACTCAAATGGATCTCGAAATTTTAGCATGGAATACTGTACCGATCACCTTACCAACATTTTTAAGGGTATAAAAATTGTTTGCAAATCGTAGTAAATTATTATACGCATATTTGTTTAAAAATTTATGATTTAATTATCTTTCTAGATCTTAAAATTTTCATTCTCCATGTTTGCCGTTTTCAGTCAGTTAAACAAATGAAGGAAGAAAGCCTCCAGAAATCTGGATTAAGTACAACTTAATTTTAAGATGATTGCTTGCTATTTCCTATAATATTTATCTCATGTTATTCATACAAATGCATGCAGAAAATGAAATGAGTGGAATTAATTTTTTTCAAAAGCAAAATATTGTGTTTTAAGCTATAGTACGCTTTCTACACACTTAGTTTTACTTGCATTTGCATTTAGAGCACGAAAATTAATTTTACTAAGCCTAGGAGCAAATAAATGTATAAAAGCATACACTTAAAATATATTATAAAAGTAAGCATAATTTCTTTCCCTAACATTTTTACGATTATGACATAACGACAGAAACTTTTGAATTATATTAGAAAAAGTTTTCCAATTGAATTCTAATGTGTGTTTAGAAAAATTACAGACACAATGTGACGAAAATGTTGGTGTGGGACTAATTAAAATAAGTACTCTCGGGAGCTAAAACTGCCATTACTAAAAACAACGTGTTTCTAAGACCTTTAGCTTTCAATTAGCTGAACTGAAAACAAAAAATTGTTCTGCGATCTTAAAGTCATGAAGGTTTGAATATTGGTCAAAATCTAGTACAGGAGCTCTAATTAGAAAACAGTGCAAAAGAAAGAGCTTTATGCACTGATTTTAATTTCCCCTAAAAAAATAGCGCTTAGGTTGCTGTTTCTAAGGCTGCAATTAAATGAATGTGTGATGTAGGCGGATATAATAAAAACAAACTAAATTGGAATGAGGGTCTGGGTCGATTGAACCGCCACTGTTTATTTATTTAGGATGGAATCACAAGATAAAAAAACAAAAGGAGAAATGGAAGGATACATCGTTAAGTGAAATTTCACGGATATATGTCGAGATCATTTAAACAGGCTAAAAAATAAACCTGCATTACAGTACAGTTCCTATTCCAAAAGCAGCGATAGTTGCTTTTTAAAATTTTTGTTTGTTTGTTTGTTTTTTTTTTTTTTTTTTGATTCAAAAATTCATTTGTTCATTTGTTTGTTTGTTTGTTTTTTTTTTTTTTTTTTTGATTCAAAAATTCATTTGAAATTTTCAAATTGAATTTATCTGGGACGCGTAAAAATTAAAACCTTGGTAAGTGCCTTCTTTTGATAACAAGTTAACTCTAATACAAGAAAGGATAAGATTTTACTACACAAACTAGCTGCAGGTTTAAGTCTAGGACAATACTTGACTGTTTGCTGGAATTTGGCTTAGAAATTCAATTACTACAGTTTTAGATGTCCAAGTGTATTAATTTCCTGAACTCTAGCTTACTTTTTATCCAATGAGACCTCCTACCGATTTTTATCTTTCTTCAACTCAGATCGCTTCAAATCGAAAAGTAGGAACCAATGCATTTGTTTTAGGATAAACTTTAAAATTTAAGAAATTTAAAAAAGGGCACTTTAAAATTTCAACTACTTATATCAACGCATTATCAATAACTGCCCAATATAAACTGGAAAACGAAATTTTTGTATGGAAAAACTACAAAGGAATTGCCCGATTTTACTTATGTAGAATTTTTATAAGAAAACGGTATATAAAATTTCACTTCTCTTTTTCAATACGATCTCAGGTTTATTATTTTAACTCTACAATCGGATTCGATTTGTTTTCGTAGATTCGACTCTTCAAATAATTCGAAAGAAAGAAATCTAGACAAGTTGATGTCGCCGTTTCGTCAGTTGACGTGATGTGGAAATTTTGATTTCAGTAGAACGCAATTTTTTCTACTCCTGTGCAACTGATTGAACCGCCTTGTTAATCCAAAGATCCTTCATGTACATATATTTTCAAAAAAGCCGCACAAAAGGCTCGCAACTATGCTCCAACGTGCGAATGTCATCAATTGTAACAGCGTTTTTCTTATAATCTTCAAAAGACTTCATCAAACCACAAGTCACAACAAACCATCACTTTTCTTCTTCTCTCTTTTCCATCCACAGAGGTGAAAATGCGCCTGATAACAATTTTTTTTTTTGTTTTTTTTTTGTAAGGGCGTAAAGGCAAGTTTTTTCTCAAAATGCATAGTAGAATACGAAAGATGAAAATAGATGTGCCTGATTCATTGGCCACACTCCACTTTCACGAAACAGGGATATTTTTTGATAAAGATTTTTTAAGTTACTTTCTATCATGAAATAAAGTGCTACAACGATCTGAAAAAGAAAAAACCGAGTGACATGAAAATTTCATTGTGGAGAACGGCCTAACCTGCAGTAGATGCTTACTTGGATTTTTGAATATCGCTTTCAATTTAGAAACCAGTCCACTCTAAATTCTGTATTGGATTTTCACAAAGTTGCTGTAACATTGAAAGGCAGGTGGAATTGAATAGGTCAGATATTTACAATGTAATAGTATCTGCTATGTATGTTCTGCTCTACTGCTTCCCATCTTCTTATTAGGTAATCTTTAGTATATGACATTATTTGTTTCATTCTAAAAAACACGAAAAATTTTCAATTTTGTTCGGCTGCTTCCTATCTACTTATTAGGTAATCTTTGCCAAGTACATCCACATTTTGTCCCAAAATTCCTGAATCAGCGACTGCATCATCGACTCAATTCTGGGAAGCTGCAAAAATCCAAAATTTCATCCAGATGCCTAAGAAAGCACCTGTTCTCAAGACTAGGCAAGGAAGAAAAAAACAGAACGATTTTGACTTTGATTTTGACACCCTGTCTTTGAAAAAGAAAACAAAAGGAAGGCTAAAGCTGTGAAAAGCAAAAGAAAAGGAGTGGGAAAGAAAAACAAGCTACAGAAGTTCAGTCTTGATAACGTTAGGAAGAAAATTCTGTAGGAATCGAATGATATTTCGACGTCAGACATGAGCACGAACGAGTTATACCAGGATGACGAAGACGACGATGCAGAAGACGCAGGAAATTTGACGAAACCACGAAAAATTGATTCGATGTACTTCTTGTGGGCTTTGGGCTCATGTGGACTATACTGGCTGGGACTCTGCTATGTGTTGATCACCATTGTCCACAGAACCTGATTTTTATGTTTAGTCTTGATTATTCCAAAATTGATAAGAGCAAAGCAATAAATAGTTGATTAATAGATTTGGTTTCATTTAAATTCTCGCTTAAGTGATCCTCATTACCTGCATCTCCCCTAATGTTGTTTTCGCCTAATGGAACATTACCTATATTGTTTTTGCAAAGTGCTCTTTGCCAAACATCACTATACGATTTTATAACATCTTTAGTGTTTGTTTCTAATCAACAAACAATAAAAAATTATGAATCGGTGAACAATTATACGAAATAAAGAGTTTTCATAGCCTGCTCAAAGTTTGTATCATTTTTGAAGGAAGAACGCTCAGTCCATTCTTATTATATGTCAGCGGTGAAACATCTCACATGACGTTCTCAAGTTAAGTCAGAGCCAACAAGTCCTCTGAATTTGCAAAACTTGATTTACTAATACAGTGATGGTGATATATAAGGATGTATATAAGCAATATAAACAGCACTGGACGGAACCAAAAGAAGGAGCTTTCTTCACGACTATAATCTTTCTAATAGTGAATTCTTTTCTGCGACTCGATGCAACCACTGTCACCTGTTATTTTCCCGAATTTTTCTTCCCACCACATCAGTAAGAAAGAAAAGTGCACGAAAATGACAGATTCGGTGGGAGTGCTACCACCGAGTCGAAGAAAATAATTCACTATAAGATTATTATCAGTGTTGGAATATAACATGTTCCATATGTAAGCAGCTTTTAAGTCGATTAATCCGTTACTGGGCATTTTCTCGGTCTTCGACTGCTTCAAAAAATGGCGCAGTTCCATGCTGAAGTATTCCTTTCCTTGGTGGCCTTGATTGTGTTATATATATACATATATAAAAAAAAAAAAACATATTGGATCATTTAGTTCTAATCACTCAATTAAAGTGGAAAAATGTTCCTCTGTTGTTTTTTTTTTAGTATTTATTATGTATGTGCACCTGGAATGCGTCATAGGCTCTTTAATTATTAATCCGTTAAACTTAATATATTTCTTTAAACAACGAGCGTTGTTTTTAACAGAATGGTATTTTAGTGGAAGCTGCCAAGAGAAGTGGACATACAATGGAACGTGAACAACCAGTAGACACTCGTGAAGCTTTCAAGTCTATATGGAAAATTTGGCAAATTGGAGGAATCTTTCCTTTTGAGCGATTCAAATCCGCATTTATATTTTATTCGATATTCATCAACGTAACAGTGACGATTTTTTTTTCCAGTTACGGTAATTATAGCAGCTTTCGTGGAAGATGAAGTTCGAGTTGCATTGACAATTGTTCCTTACTCTATGAGCCTTTTGGCGTTTATGATTAAACAATTTACAGTTATGATATATAGAGATAGCTTTTGTAGCATGAGTAAAATATTGGAAAAGCTAGATCGACGCGCTACACATGAAGATGAAAGATTTTGTTTAAGAAATGTTGTGAAATTCTGTCGTCAATTGTTTAAGATTTACGCAATTTTATGTTACTCTACAATAGGTATTACAATTATAGCAACGTTTGTTTCTGCAAGGAAATTTATTATGCCTGCTTGGTTTCCATTTGACATGACCATTGAAAGAAATTATAGAATTGTATTCGCATACCAAATATATGCTTCGATTCCAATAGTAACCGAAACTATTGCTCTCGATATTTTTCCACCATTTTATATTTACGTTTTATGTGCACATATTGAAGCACTTGGAATGCGCATTAGTCGAATCGGAGCAGAGGGGATAAAAGATGCTGCTATAAATAACTACAAAGAATTAAATAATTGTGTCGAGGATCACAAAACTATTTTGAAGTAAGTATCCATATATATAAGATCTTGATGTTATCGAGGCTTTATCTGAGGCTGAATAAATGTGTCTTCGCCCACTACTTTTTCGATTTCAATGAGATTTTTATAAACAATGATAGATATAAGGACTTTAGAATTTTTTTTATCATATTTGAAAAATCACTGCATATGAGATTTGTGCAAATTTTTCACTAAAAATACATGTTATTGCATTGGGCTAATATAGAATGGCCGATGACTACGTTTATTTATTAAAAAAAAAAACTAAAGTATTTTTTTTTTTTATTTAATTTTTGTGTAACTTAACACCAATACATTTTCAAGTTTAAATTGTTTGACAACTACTTTAAAATATCTTAATAGAAAAAATAAATAAATAAAAATAAGTGCCAAACAAGTGTCATTCAAAAGAACACAATTTGGAAATTTTGAGGTATTAAAAATTTCCATAATTTTTTTTTGTTTTCAGATTATTCGAAGAAATAAAACTTCCCACATCTCTTGCTATATCAATTCAATTTATGGTTACGGCTGCAACAGTGGGTTCAGCAATGCTAAATATTTTATTATTCAAAATGGATTTAATTGAAACTTTCGCTTTTTTATTATATCTTATGGTCGTCATATTTCAAGTTCTGCCCGTATGCTACTGTGGCAATAGATTACAGGACTTTAATGAAAGCCTAACTGCAGCTATTTTCAATTGTAACTGGATAGATGAAGATAAACGATTCAAAAAATCCATAATAATCTTTATGCAACGTACTCAAATGAATCTCGAAATTTTAGCGTGGAGAACTGTACCGATAACCTTATCAACATTTTTAAGGGTATAAAAAAAATGATTTTAAAATCGTAGTAAATTATTATACGCATATTTGGTTAATATTTTTTTTAAATTTTCTTTCTTGATCTTAAAATTTTCATTTTCTATGTTTGCCGTTTTTAGTCAGTTGAATAAATGAAGGAAGACTGCCTCCAAAAATCTGGATTAAATAATACTTATTACTTGCTATTCCTATAATATTTATCTCATGTTATTTTTTCAATAATTAAATATTTTGTTTTAAGCTCTAGTATTAAGTACTCTGACTGTATGCAGTTAAGTTTATTTGCATTTAGAACACAAAAATTAATTGTACTATGACTATGAGCTAATACAATTGAAAAATAAATGTAAAAAATCATTCACCTAAAATATACTATAAAAGCAGTAGTAATTTCTTTTCTTAAAGATTCTAACATATTTTACGATTGTAAAACAACGATAGAAATTTTCGATGTTTATTAGAAAAAGTTTTCCAATAGAATTCTAATCTGTGTTAAGAAAAATAACTGAGACATGATGACCAAATGTTAGACTAATTAAAAACAAATACGTAATGTCTACCCTTAATAACAACAAAGATTTTCTAAAAATTTTAACTTTCAATTAGCTGAACCGAAAATAAAAAATAAACGTTCTGCAATGGGATGATCGATTAAGTCATGAAGATTTGAATATCGGCCAAAATCTAGTAGTACAGGCCCAACTTGCAAGATAGGAAAAATCGTACAGTTCAAAGATAGATTTGCTTATTTCTATAATTTTTAGCCCTAATAACCCATTTTTCCAAAGACATAGGTCTAGGTCTAGACGATAATACATTAATTATAACTTCCATTAAAACCTCAAAATCCAGTAGACTAGTAGTTTCTTTATATAAAAGTTAATAAATTGATCCTCTCTGATGTCCCGCAAGTTTGTTAGACTTTAATGTCAAAATTATGTAATTCATTTTGGAAAACTATTCTTAAGTTTTTACCAAATTTCGACTTTTAAGATAGATGAACTTCAAAGAATTTCCATATATTATAGATGAATATAGGAAAATTATACTTAATCCTTGTTTTCAAAGGCCATTTGACTTTGAGGTTAAATCTTAGGCACCAACTAAGATTTAATCTAATATTTTTCCTGATTTTAAACACAAATTCCAACTGGCCGGGCCTTTAAACTTTTTATCAGTTAGATTTAGAAAAATCTCGCCGCGTTCAAGGACTTCAAATTATGATGGGCTTAAAAGATCAAATTAGGTGTTCCTTATTAAGTAATGCAGGAAAGATTAAAGTAATCCTGAAATAGCAGACCTCAAAGTCTTAGTATCATTTTTGGACAAAACAAGACAGGCAAACATTTTTTCTTAATATCTGTATTCAAATTACGATTGGCAGCTGCTTTCTTTACAATTAATTAATACGCAATGCCCTAGTAGAGAATTTCAAAGACAATTGGACCTAATAGGACGACTTCTCCTAGACATAATGCCGAAATGTAAAAATTTCCTAATGGGATAGTTTACAGACAGAATGCCTTAATAAGACTATTTATAGGAAAGAAAATGTTGATTGTTTAATTTGTAGTGAAAATGTGCTCTAAAGATTTTTACTTTCAAAACAAAATTTCCTAAATAGGAAATTTATTGGACTTAAAATTCTTAAATTGTAAATCAGTAACTTTTATAGAGCGAAAATTTAGGAAACAGATACTTTTAAGACAAAAAATCGCCATATTTCTTAGCGAAAATGAGCACCAATAATGAAAAAAATTCAACTCGAATTTCAGAAACTTTTTTGTTTTCTGCAATTATTGGATTAGTAGTTTCAATTAATATCAATATTTTATTTCTCAAACGTCCAAAGTATGAAAAAATTATTTTTTTTAGCATCCAAACTGCAATCTTGCTCCTATTCAAAGCATGTCTTACAACATTTACGTTTCCATTCTCATCGAAAGTGGCCACTGTCATCCCTATTGCCAAAAAAACATCACCTACTACTGTTTCTGATTACCGACCGATAAGTGTGTTATTCTATCTGGCAAAAGCACTTAAAAATCTCATGTACTGGAAATTGAATACTTTTTTAGAGCAAACTCGTATAATATCGACCTGGCAGTCTTATGATACCCTAAATGAATGCGCGTATGAAATTTCGTCTGTGAAACTTTGATTCCAATTTTATAGGATTTCGTATTCGAAACAAGTTTTGGGTACAATAAAAATATCTAGAATGATCGTTTTCATAGTCTCTCCTTCTACATTTTCAATGCATTATAGAAATTCATTGAAATCATTTTCAGTGAATTTCAGTCTATAAATACGAGAAAATGTCCACCTACTTGCTCCTCTACTCCTGTATTAAACAAGCAAACGAGCTAGAATTTATCTAAGACCAATTTTTATGATACGCTAGATGAATGCCGGTATGTAATTTTGCATGGTCTCCTCTCTGTGCAAGTATGAATTTTCAGGTGGGTTTTCGCATATACATATTTCTAAAACGGTTCGTCGGACAGTAAAAATGGTTATAACCAATTTCATAGGATTTCACATTCTGAAGAACTTTTCAGTGCAACAAAAACGTCTAGGACTGATCATTTTCACAGTATACTAAATTCCTAAATTTATATATGGCAACACAAAGAGGGGTGTCCCGATTTAGTCCATTTTCTATATTTTATTTAGTATTTCTATGAGAACACCACGTACCAGCTCTCTACGTCGTCACGTTCACAGGCATTGTCCAAATACCTATATAATGAAAAATGAAGGAGTTGCCCGATTCGGTCCATTTTCGAAGTTAAATTTACTTCTTTCTTAATGAGCCCGCGTGTGAAATTTCTCGCACTATCGTGCGGACGGACAAACAGATGGACGGACATGAAAAAATAAAAATAACTTTTAATATTATGCGTGCGTGTCCAATCAATTTTACTTTACCATCATTATTTCGAGGTGTTACAAACGGAATGACAAAAGAAAAAACAAGGTGCAAGTCTAGTTGGGTTACTCTATGGTGAAGTGACTGCATTATATAAAAAAAAAACAAATGAAACATTTGACTCTAATTGCTCAATTAATGCGGTAAAACCACCATTAAATATGTCACATACTCTTTAAATATTAAACCCAATAAATTGGTCTAATTACATTTAGATTTTATTAAAAAGTGTTACGTTTTTAACAAGCATAGATAGACAGATATAATAGAAAGGGATTTTAGTAAAACCGAAAAAACGAACGGAAGTGGACATACAATGGAACGTGAACCACCAGTAGATACTCGAGAAGCTTTCATATGGAAAATTTGGCAGATTGCAGGAATCTTTCCTTTTGAGCGATTCAAATCCGCATTTGTATTTTATTCGATATTCGTCAATGTAACAGTGACAGTTTTTTTGCCGACTACGGTAATTATAGCAGCTTTCGTGGAAGATGAACTTCGAGCTACATTGACAATTGTTCCTTACTCTATGACCATTTTGGCGTTTATGATTAAACAATTTACAGTTATGATATACAGAGATAACTTTTATAGCATGGGAAAAATATTGAAGAAGCTAGATCGACGCGCTACACATAAAGATGAAAGATTTTGTTTAAGAAATGTGGTAAGATTCGCTCGTCAATTGTATAAAATTTACGTAATTGTGTTTTATTCTGAAACAAGTATTACAATTATAGCACCGGTTTTTTCTACACGGAGTTTTGTTTTGCCTGTTTGGTTTCCATTTGATGTGACAGTTGAGAGGAATTATAGAATTGCATACGCGTACCAAGTATACGCTGCAATTTTAATAACAGCACAAACTATTGCTCTCGATATATTTCCACCATTGTATATTTACGTTTTATGTGCACATATTGAAGTACTTGGAATTCGGATTAGTCGAATCGGAGCAAAAGGGGTAAAGGATGCTGCTGTCACAGATAACTACAACGAATTAAGTAATTGTGTCGAGGATTACAAAACTATTCTGCAGTGAGTATCTATAAAATGTACTTACATTTTAATATTATCACAGCCTTATCTCCGCTTGTATAAATTTATGTTTTTGAATTGGGCTGAGATAGAATGACCAATGACTGTGTTTATTTAATCAATACAAAACTGAAGTATATTTATTAAATTATAATATGCAACAATTTCATATAAATTTAATTATAATTATATATCTGTTTTACTTTTTGTGTAACTTACACCAATATATTTTCAATTTGAATTGTATCACAACTTCTTTAGAATATTTCAATAAAAATCAAAACAAAGGTTATCAATAATTTGAATAATGTTTTTGCTTTTAGGTTATTCGAAGAAATAAAATTCCTTACATCTCGTACTATATCAGTTAAATTTCTTGTTACGGCTGTAGTATTGGGTTCATTAATGCTGAATATTTTATTATTCAAAATGGATTTAATTGAAACTTTCGCTATTTTATTATATCTTGTTGCCGTTATATTTCAAGTTCTGCTGCCCGTATGCTACTGTGGCAATAGATTACAAGATTTTAATGCAACCTTGACAGGAGCTATTTTCAATTATAACTGGATAGATGAAGATAAACGATTCAGGAAATCCATAAAAATCTTTATGCAAGGAACTCAAATGGATCTTGAAATTTTAGCATTGAATATTGCATCAATAACCTTACCAACATTTTTGAGGGTATAAAAAGTTATTTTAAAATCGCAGTGAATTATTATACGCATATTTGTTTAATAATTTTTGATTTAATTTTCTTTCTAGATTTTAAAATTTTCAGTTTCTATGTTTACCGTTTTAAGTCAGTTGAATAAATGGAGGAAGAAAGCCTCCAGAAATCTGGATTAAATAAAATTTAGTCTTTAAGATTATTGCTTGCTATTTTCTATAATATTTATGTCAAGTTATACATACAAATACTCGCAAAAAATGAAATATGTAGAATTAAGTTTTTTCAATAGCCAAATATGTTATTTTAAGCTCTAGTACTCTGTATACACACTTAGTTTATTTGCAGTTTCATTTAGAGTACGGAAATTATTTGTACTAGGAATAGAGCTAACGTAATTGAAAAAAAATAAATGTAAAAATCATTCACTTAAAAAATACAAAAGCAATAGTAATTTCTTTCCTTAAAGATTCTAGCATGTTTTACGATTGTGAAATAATGATAGAAACTTTCGATGTATATTAGAAAAATAGAACTCTAATGTGTGTTAAAAAAAATATTAGAGACAATATGACCAAAATGTGTGTGGGACTAATTAAGAAAAAATCTCGGGAGCTAAAATTACCCTTAATAAAAGAAATGTTTTTCTAAAAAATTTTAACTTTCAATTAGCTGAACCGAAAACAAAACCAAAACCGTTCTGCGATCGGATAATCGATTAAGTCAGGTTTAAATATCGGCCAAAGTCTAGTGCAAGAGCTCTAAGTGGAAAACATTGCAGTAATAAAAAAGAAAGAGCTTCATGCACTGATTCTAAAATAGTTCTATTTTAAATTAGAAACGTTTCGAGATTGCCGCAAAAGGTTAAGAATAATAATCTAGTATATTTTCTACATTCTAGTATAATATGGATTGGATTGGATGGAAACGAGGATGGGATCCGGACTGGATCTCGTGATCGTACTCCACAATGAGGCCAAATGCTCACCCTCCAGACTTATGAGCAATTGCTCGTAGATCCCAACCGGACGTTCAAACAAAATTCAAAATTAGCACCGGCTACTTGCAGTTCTTTCAGGAGGTGTGAGCCAAGGTATCTGTAACGTTTTCCTGAGAAAGCCGGACAATGAGAAAGAAAACGAGTTACCGTTAAGGGTTCCTCTACACATTCTCTACATATTGTATCGTTAATAAGCCCAATCCTGTGTATGTGACCTCTGAGAGGCAAGTGCCCAGTGAGAATTGATACTATAGTTCTGATATAGTCCCAATCGCTTTTTCGTTTCGTTTGGGCTAGGTCTGCCCCACAGCTACTTTGTAATTCTACCTGAAGGGTCATCTAACTAAACACAATAGTGATGACAGTCGGCCCAAGCCGAGATATTGGAGGCAAAGTGTTTTAGTACGATCCCAATTGTGGCGAAATGTACCACCGAGGTTGTACCAATACGCGCAACTTCGTCCGCCTTTTCATTCACGCTAATGCCGCTGTGACTAGGCACCCAAAGCACCAGTACCCTTTTGTTCCGAAAAAGGAAGCTCATGGTGGTATTACATACAATTTTGGAGGTTGTAAAAAAATTTCACAAGGCCTTGATAGCTGTTTAGCTATGCGAGCAGATTGCAATCTCTTTGTTGTCAGTGTCTGCATTAAGGAGATACTTTCTCGCTTCAAGTGTGCCTTTTACTTCACTTCCGCCCGAAAAACAGTGAAATGGGCTTCAATATGTATGGTAATTTCATGTGAGGCTCCTCGCAGAAAACGCCTGCTCCGGTATTTTCTTCCGATTTGGAGCCGTCTCTATACAGGGTGTGTCCGTCTATGAAGTCAATAAAGCAGAAGGTGATAGTACTCACCTAGAAAAACAAAAACTCGTATGGCAGGGGAGGGGCATATCAAACGTTTAGGAGTCATTGTGGTCTAAACTAGAAATTTCGGATATTTTCTACTTGTTTTTTACTTTAACCTCTTTTTTTTTTGCAAAAAGGTTTATTAACATAAACTCTTTTATAAAACCTGTAAACTGGAGACTATTCTATATAATTTGATCTATTAACCTCTATGTCCTCTGTATTAAAGAGTTATTAGCTATTAGCCTATTATCAAAGGTAATTTCTTTACTTAGTGACTGAAAACACGCCATTTTAAAAAATATCATCTAATTTCAGTATGACCTGAATAGGTTATGAGCTAACTAGTCTTTAACGGCTACAGTTAAGACATAGTCTAGAGTTTACAGTTTTTATAAAAAAAACGCTTTTCCAAAAAAAAATTGAGGTCAAAGTAAAAAAAAGTAAAAAAATCCGAAATTTTTAGCTTAGACCACAATAACTCCTGAGGGGTTATGGGCGCGAGGCTGATTGAGCAGTCGTTGGAAAGGCCATGAAGTTCTGCATACAATGAGCTCTTAACTATGACCGTACCCCTGTACTTTCTAAGATACATCTTTTTTTATTAATCACCACGTAACTCATAAACGGTTGATATGTCCCCCCCCCCCCACGTCATACGATTTGTTGTTTTTCTAGGTGAGTACTATCACTTCCTGCTCAATTCCGTCTAGGAAACACCATGCATATATGATCTATGTTATGAATGGTTTGGTATTTCTTAATGGTTGAAGCACGGAATGTGATTCTCATTCTGCCCTATCTGGAGTTTTCAATTTAAAGTTGATTTTCAGCATAATTCGAGAAGGTAATCGTGTCCCTGGCTATATCACCTACGAGACTGACGAATTGAAGGATGTATTCATGTGCAACCCTTGTACCAGTATGAAAACAGTTCCAATTGAGATGCAGTCTCAGCACAGCGACTGACGTCCCCTACTTGACATGTATATGCACGGGGAGTATATTGGGGATGAGGATGACATACTCATAAGGACCCCACAGCTGGTTGACTTGATAGCGCCGCTTCTTACACTGAGGAGGCACAATCTTTGAATCTTCTTCAATATCTTACGATGATTGGCGTATTCTATTGCCTTCCACCACACCACAGAACTATAGGCTAGCATGGGTCGGATGACGCTCGTGTAGATCCATAGGATGTTATGTTATAGGATGGATTGTATCGACAATATCGACAAAAATATAAAATATAATATAAATAATAGGAATCTACAGAAAATTTAAGCACTCGGTTATTAATCTAAATATGGAATGAATATTAAATTTGCTATTCAAATGCGCGCTATTTTAGACGTTAGTTTTATACATTAAGTAAAAATTCAATTTTACTTGACAAATTGTGAAAAAATGTTTGATTGATTCAAAGAAATCTATGTTTGTGGTAAGAATAGCAGACCGACCACCTTTATTTCCACCCAGTTTATGGAGTTGTTTTGAAATAGACGAACAAAATATTGCACGAGCTTACAATATTTATAATTGCAGAGAATTGTTGTTTTCGTCTAATGGAACTGGGTATGAAAAAATCATAGGGATTGAAAGAGCTGATTTTTCAAACAGGGCCACCCAACATTTCATTTCCTGGACCAGAGTCAGACGTATGCTTACTAACTGAGTGATTGGGATATATGAGGATGTGTATAAGCAATATAAACTGGACTGGAAAGAGTTTTCTTCTCAACTAATCTTTCTAATAGTGAATTCTTTTCTGCGACTCGATGCAACCACTGCCACCAAATCTGTTATTTTTCTGAATTTTTCTTCCCACCACATCAGTAAGGAAGAAAAGTGCATGAAAATGACAGATTCGGTGGGAGTGCTACCACAGAATCGAAGAAAATAATTCACTATAAGATTATTATCAGTGTTGGAATATAACATGTACCATATGTAAGGAGCTTTTAAGTCGATTAATCCGTTACGGGAATTTTCCCGGTCTCGAATGGTGTTTGGAGGGGTCAACGCTTGGAACTCTGTTCACCTGCTTCAAAAAATGGTGCAGTTCCATACTAAAGTATTTCGTGTTGGCCAAATTGGATCATTTAGTTCTAATTACTCAATTAAAGTGGAAAATGTTCCTCTGTTTTTTTTTTAGTCTTTATTATGTATGTGCACCTGGAATGCGCCATAGGCTCCGTTAAACATGTGTAAGAACTTAGTATATTTCTTTAAAGGTGCTAACAGTTTCCGACCAGAATAGTTTTTAACAGAATGGTATTTTAGTGGAAACTCCCAACGGCAGTGGACATATAATGGAACGTGAACCAACAGTAGATACTCGTGAAGCTTTCAATTATATATGGAAATTTGGCAACTTTTTAAGATAAGATAGGATAATGCTTTTATTGCTGGCTATTGTATAAAGATTACATAATCTTGTGTAAATATAGATAAGAGGTGGAATTTAAATATATAGAATAACCAATAAAGACTATAGATATATATAAAATTGAAATGAAAATATAATGGTCGAGTAGCAAGCAGATTAAACCTAATTACAGGAAAGAGATTTTAGTATATATATATGTATAAAAGAAGGCAAAAGGGGAAAGAAAAATATATAATAATATCAAAACTTAAAAAAATCAAAAAAGAAAGATAAAAAATAAAGATCTAATAGAAATTAAACAAAGTATAATAAAAGAGAAATAAAGACGAACCAGGGTACACTAATTACATAGATGAAAGGGGCTTTAATCGCTGAAGAAATTCTCTGCTAGAGCCCACTGCACTTAGGTCAAACAGCAGTAGATTCCACTTACGTGGATTTGAACAAAATAAGAGCGTTCGCCATAATGTGAGTTGCATCGAGGAAGAAGAAAACCAATACTTCTAAATGAATGCATAAATCTTAATTTCTTGTAGAGATATTCGGGACAGTTATTAAATAGTAATTTATGCAAAAAGAACAGATCACGATGTTCAAGGTGAGTATCTAGTGGGTGACCAAGAACAGAGCTTGAATGCATTGAGATATGAGCACTAAGCGGTAGTTTATAGACAAATCGGATAGAGTCATTAAATGATATTGTAAGTCTTTTACGGCAGACTGAGTCTAAATTTAGAAATAATACGGTACCGTACATGAAATGAGGTACAATAAGTGTTCTTACTAATTTCATGGGCATGTCAGTCGCCAGGATCCATAAACTCTACAACAGGAAAGTTTAGCATTCAGTTCAACTCCTAGATTTCTGACTGAGGTTTGATACGGTAAGATAACATTATTAAGTAAAACAGGATGCATATCTGACGTATCAAGAGCACTTCTATAGACAGGCATACAACTCGATTTATTGGCATTTAAGGTCAACCCATTTTCAACTGACCACTCAGATATACGATGCAAATCCTAATTTATACGAGCAGTGCAGTCCTCTTGTAACGCAATTGGCCTACTGAAATAAATCTGCACATCATCAGCATAGAGATGAATAGATACGTCCAGGACAACATTAGGAAGATCATTTAAAAATAAACTGAATAAGAAAGGACCAAGAATCGAGCCTTGAGGAATACCACATTCAGTAGAGCGAAACTGCGATATTATGTTACGCACTTTAATGGCTTGTTATCTATGTGAAATGAAGCTCCCAATATGAAGAAAGATTAAAATTGATTGCTAATTTATAAAGAAGGCGAGTATAACCTTCAGAGAAAAACGCTTTACTAAAGTCGAGAAGAACAAGTATCGTTAGGAAATCCTGATCAAGGGCTTCTGTAATATCAGATGTTACTTTTAACAGAGCTGTTACACAACCGTGCATTTTACGGAACCCAGATTGCCAAGGCGATAAGAGCTTGTTCCGGTCAATAAACTTAACAGCTTGTTTATATATTATTTTCTCGAACAGCTTACTGAAATAGCAGAGTATATTGATTGGTCGGTAGATAGTTTTTTTGGGGGATGGAGATAATAAGAACTCTTTTACAAATAGTGGGTAATTCCGATGTGGTAAGGCTTTTTCTTCTTATCAGATTTGAAATAATCACTGTTATGGGATTCGTGCAGATTTTTACACTAAAAATATATGTTATTACATTGGGCTGAGATAAAGTGGCCGATGACTATGTTTATTTATTCAATAAAATACTAAAGTATTTTTATTAAATTAAATTTTTGTGTAACTTAACACCAATACATTTTCAAGTTTGAATAATTTGATTTCTTATTATTCACTTTCCGATGGCTACAACAGTGGGTTCATTAAAAAAAAACATAAATTTTATTTTAGCTACGAATTAGCTGAACAGAAAATAAAAACCGTGCTGCGAAGTCATGAAGGTTTAAATATCGACCAAAGTCTAGTACAGGAGCTCTAAGCGGAAAATAGTGCAGTAATAAAAAATCAAGAGCTTCATGCACTGATTCTAAAATAGTTCTTTTTTAAATTAGAAACGTTTCGAGATTGCTGCAAAAGGCTAAGAAAAATAATCTAGTGCATTTTCTACATTCTAGTATAATATTAAATAGAGCTTAACTTTGTGATAAGTCAAGATTTCATGACTTCAAATGGTGGAGCTAAAAGTGAGGAATGTTCAAGAAGGGCATCAGCCTTTAATTTTCCCTGTGGTCAAAAATAGGGGAGATAACACATAGGTTGCTGTCACGGTATACAGGGTAACAAGATCTGATCGTCTGGTCTGTCTTATGTGTGACTTCACCGAAAAAAGAAAGTGTTATTACAATGTGTCATACTGAGCTTCACGGTACTCTTTCTGGAATGATTGCGATGACTGAAATATTTGTCCCGTTTAGAGGAGAAGAAGTGTCCGAGGAGACTATCTAGGATCGTAAATCTTGGGACTCTGCATAACTGCTTACAAAAATTATGAAGTTCCATACTGGAGTATTCTTTGGTGACCTTGAAAAAAAGCACATTTAGGTCTAATCACTCAATTAACGCGTCAATTTTCCTCTCACTCTACTTGTATTTATTATGTATGTGCACCTGTCATGCATCAAGGCGACTTTAATTATTAATCTGTTAAAAAGGTTTAATTGCTTAACATTTTTATTGAAAGGTGTTGAGTATCGACAAGCCTACATAGCAATACAATGGAATGATATTTTATTGAAAGCTCCCAGCGAAAGTGGACATACAATGGAATCCGAACCATCTGTAGATACCCATAAAGCCTTTTAGAATATATGGAACCGGGGGGTTATTCCTTTCGAGTGATTTAAATTTGGATTTATATTTTATTCAATATTCATCAATATAACAGTGAACATTCTTTTTCGGACTATGTCAATTATATCAATTTTCGTGGAAGACGATCTTCGACTAGCATTAGCAAAGGTTTCCTGTTCATCAAGTTGTTGGTGTTTGTGTTCAAACAATTTACAATTATCAGATATAGAGGACGCATTTAGCAGATAAGAGAAATATAGAAGAAGCTAGATGTAAATTATCATCGATTATTTAAACAATATGTGTGATGTACTTTATGGTGCTTATCTTTATTATAGCACAGATATTCTCTTTGCATCAATTTATTTTACCTATGCTTGGTTTCTATTCGATGTGATCACTAATACATATTATATTATTGCTTACGTGTACCAAAAATACACGACATTTTTAATAACAATAGATGTCAGAGATAACTAGAAGGAATTAAAAAATTGCATCGAGGATCAAAGAATTATTTTGAAGAAGTATAGGTATATACAGATTTTATTGTTTTTATAGTAGGTTACGCCTTCGTCCTCCGCTTTTTTACAACTCTTATAAGGTAATCGATATCGATGAAACAAATGTGAATTTCTTTGACGAAGATTGAAAAAAATACACATCATAGTATTAATATAGCTAAAATTCCATACACACTGAAATACACATGAATTTTTATCTAATCCGAGTACATCTGACATATCATCATGATGGTACAAGTCAGTCCAGTCTCAGCCACCGAGTTCGGTACATTAGTCGATAAGTAGAGATAAGCACTGACTCGCAATAAAGAAATAGCAAGTAACGGGTCTCTTCTTTAATTATTAACCTCCTAAATAATATTAATATAACTAAAATAAATGGCAGTTTTCAATGAAGCTGTACGTGTAGTATTGTTTTAGTAAGTTTGAGAGCATATCTGATGTTGGGTAATAAAAAAATGAAAACTTGACGTTCCTGAAGGTAACCGAATTTATATATATATTTATTTACTTTCAGGTTATTTGGAGAAATAAAAATTCTGACATCCGTATTGTATCATTTCAATTTTTGAATACTGTTATAATCATGAGTACTTCTGCGCTAAATAGGTTATTAATCATACTGACTTTGCTTCAAATTTTCGTTAATGTAATACTTGACCCAATTTTTTGCTATGAACTCTTTAGCATATAATGTGCTGCTATGGTACTGGTAATCTTTGAAAAACTAAATATTTATTTATTATTGCAGAGGTTTTTATATCGATTCCCAGATTTTCTACACCTAAACCTCAACTAATTACTGGAATTTTGCACATGGCCTTTAAAAAACAAAAGGAAAATTAAGTTCGAAAATAAATAAAAATAGTTATAAACATTTTTTATGTTCGCCAAACCATTATAGAAATATATACGAAGAAATATTTTTCAAAAATCAAACTTGCACAGATGAATCACCATACGAAATTACATACAGGCATTCATCTATAAGAAATGGTCTTAAACCAATTTTAGTTGTCTATTTGTTTAGTTATGAAAGAACAAATAACTTTGTTAAATAAATATTTAATAACCTAAATTCTAGTTTGAGTTTTAAATTTAATTAAGTATTTCAGACTTAGGTCGGTTACAATCTTTGTCATAAGAAATGTCTTATTTTTGTGCATGTTATTGTATATTTTCATCTTCATTTTCAATATTTATACTTAATAAGCAAATTTCACTGCATTTAAGTAGTTACATATGTAGATGTATAAAATATAATCATTATGAAAATTACTCAGTGTTGCATTATGTATACTACTTAAAGGCCTCTTCAAATATTAATCCACTAATTAGGTAATTAGGTATCATTACTCATCCCTTCAATTGAATGTGGTGTTAGATTTTTTTCGAAAAGTCCAATATTCCACAGAAAAACAGTTTATTGTACGTGCAGTCTTGACGGAATCGGACTTACTATGAAACCCGAACAATCTGTAGACAGCCATGAAGCCTTAAATCGTATTTGGAACTTTTGGCGATTTGGAGGAATTATTCCGTTTGAGCGATTTAAGTCTGCATTTTTACCTTATTCGATATTCATAAGTATATCAGTGACAATTTTTTTTACGGCTACCGTACTTATTGGAATTACCCTGGAAGAAAATTTTCGTGTAGTTATGTTAAATCTTACACAATCTGTGAGTTTTTTGGGTCTCGTTTTAAAGCATTTTACAGTTTTCAAATATAGAAAGCATCTATACAATATAAAAGAAATTCTAAAACAATTAGATGAGCGTAGTTCAAGTGAAATTGATGGACGACATTTAAAGGATGCGGTCAAACTTTGCCATCGAATAATAACTTTCTACACATCGTGTTTTTTTATTACGGTAGTTGGCTTTGTTATATCACCGCTAATCACTTCGCGATATTTAATCTTTCCTGCATGGTTTCCATTTGATATGACAATAAAAACGAATTATTGGATTGCTTACTTGTATCAAGCTGTTGCTATGTTCATATTGACATTTCAAACTCTTGCAGTCGATTCTTTTCCACCAACGTATGTTTGCATTTTATGTGGACATATTGAGACACTTAGAAGCCGAATAAGTAGAATTGGAACAGAAACAGAAGCTGTAAGTGAAATTACATTTGATAACTATAAAGAATTAGTTACTTGTGTCGAGGAGCATATAATTATAATACAGTAAGTATATGTTTAATTTTCTATACTTAGCTATAATTCTATTAAAAAACACCTATTGAGAAAGCGGTCCAGATATATTATTTAGGTCAGTTGTAATGTCATGACTACTATACTACCACTTAAAATTAAGGTCACTTGAAATATTAATCAGGCTCTAATCCGAGGTCTCATAATCTCATCTCATCTCATCTCATCAATTATTGCAAACAGCCGATTCCATTCAAGACTTCAATTACCCACATTTCAAAATAATTAAATATTCAGAAACTGCCCATTACAAGATCGTACAATGCGCAGCGCTTATGGGCAACAAGATTTACCTTCTACTACCTATCTCAATATTGATTGACTTTCTCGTTTCATTATTTTAACCCTCATTGGCCATGGAATTAAAACTGTAAAATAAAATAAATAGGTAACAAAAAAATAAAGGCAACAGAAAGCAAAAAGTCATCCTAACGGTAAAACGTAGAGTAATGACGTAAGATCAAATTGGTGATATCTTAGATGAATATAAATTGTTTGAAAAATATGATCGTTATAAGATAGTTCAAATTATTTTTCGCATTTGTTGCTATAGAACGGTCACAACTCATTTTATATGTTTTTTAAATTCAAGCAACTTCTATTAAAATTTTTTGCGATTCATCATTTTCCCAATAGGTATACGCGAAAAGTCTGAATTTTCGCATGATAGCCCTACAAAAGGGGTTGCCCAATTTCTATGTACAAAATTTCAACTCTGTAACTCAAGATTTATCCTTGCGTTTCAAATCAATTTTACCGTACCATCATTATTTCTATACGCGACAAACGGAATAACGAAGTTATTATATCCCCTATGATTTCATCTAGAATATATGTTCCTGCTATGTTTCCATGAGTTAGAGTTAAGTTAGCCTTAAGTTTTCCTGGATGAGTTTACTCGATGTTTGTTTCCTTGGACTTCTCAAATGAGTTGAACTCTGAAATATTTCGATGTAAAGTAGACCGATTTGTGTTGGATAAAATACGCATCCGCTCTATTCTAATAATTACTTTCGAAAAACCCGACTCAACGCGACTGGTTTTGTGGAGTTAACATGGATTTAACGAAGCTCAAATAAACTCGTTTCCATGAGTACTAACTCCAATTCAATTCGAGTTGAACTTCGCATGGAAACATAATACTTAATGTATAAATCGGCAAGCTGTAAGTAGGAATTCATGTAGATTTGGGTTGCTGTGTTTACGAATAACGTATGAATATCACAAAAACTTCATAGCCTTCGATCAGTCTTTCTAACGAGAAAATTTCTCCAGATGGCGAATCTTACGGTACCTATGTATTTTCACAATTTATTTGAATATGTTTACTTCTAATTCGACTGATGTTCAAATCAGATCTACGATCATTACACACAACTCATTAATGAAAAGGATCAGAGATCTGTCGGAGGTTTAACGTGAGTACCTAGCTGTAAGTCTTAATCTCACGGCAGTCTTTATGCACGGATTAGTATTTAGGCGACAATCAGCACCCTCATGAGGCAGAATATATTATGTTCTGTCTCGATGAATACCAGTTTATGTCAGTGCATGCTTAACATTGGACTTACTGGTCGAAGCGAGACACATCTAAAATCTCTGCGCCAATCTCTGGATCACGACACCCGGTTGATATAGCGCAACTCCACGCCGAAAGCCAAATATCTAAGCATACATTAATAAGCGACCATTTTTTAAATTCTCTGACACAGTATGCAATTGTACAAAGGACATACTCCTCTGTTCAAAGAAGGATGTCCGCCTAAGTCATGTAGACTCAGACGCCATCTTTCTCCCCGCATATCGGCCACCACAACCAGCACGATGCTCCCATAAAGGGGTCTACTCCACGTTGAGGTGAATAATTCTACTGTAATAAGTATCTATTACAGTAGAACCATCTAGGGCTCCTCAACCCCGTGGTACCTGGTTAACAATGTCGGCTACCCAATTGGTATGGCTTTGTAGTCCATGGCCATAAGGTCATGGGTACTCCCAGTGCTATCGTTACATGTAGATATCCTTTTATAAACGGGACTGGTTACTCCATTCGGGCCTAAGATTTTATTTGCAAAAAAGATTGTATATATCCTATACAGGCAAACACAACCTTAATAGTCGCTGTCAACGGGGACCACGCGATGGTTTAAGATATGCCTGGATTCAAGTCTGGAGAGGCTAGAGATTACCGGAAATCACACCAGTAATCTTTCAGCTGATCATGCATACTAACCATATAATCACTACTAACATACTTGGCTTCCAATATTTATCAACTACAACATCCTACGCCCATTGGCCTAATGTTTGAGATTTTATTATTCTGACTTGCATGAACTCTTAACTTCTTTGTACATGACCGGGGCCGTTACGGCCATCAACATACATTACTACAGTACCCACAGAGTCATATTATATGTCGCAGAGATAAATACTATATATATATATTGTTATTCCGCCGTGTGAGCACTTATGTTCGCGCATATGATATCTCTCAAACATACTATGTTACTGCAGTACCCAAGCACTTTTTTCTAGGAGGATTTACCAATGCGATCTTCATTCTTCAAAACAACAATTCAACCAGTTCAACAAATTTCTTCCATCAAGTATGTATGATTTCCTCTTATATAGCTTTAACCTTGGCAGCCGAACGCTTCACAGTCATCTTTTCTGCCGCCTAATGAAAAGGATATCAAAGAAATTTCGGATGAATTTTGCTTAAAAAGTCTTTCCCTTCGATAAAAAAAGTCGCCATGTAATTTCATAGTCAACAAAAATCTGAAATCTTCTCCCACTAATTAAAGAATTTTAGCGTACCGAATTGTCTCTCTATACACACATATATATATTATTATAACCCAATTAATTTTATAATATATTATACTTTCTAGATTATTCAAAGATGTCAGCATCCTTGTCTCTCGGACTATATCATTGCAGTTTATTTTCGCAGCGTTCGCATTATGCGTAAACGCAGTGTGTTTATTGTTTTTTAATGTGGATTGGCTTGAAAAGCTTATTCTTACAATGTTACTTGTAGCCATTTTGTTGCAAGTGCTCCCGATATCTTATTTTGGCAGTAAATTACATGAGTTGACTGGAGCCCTAACTAGTGACATTTATAATTGTAACTGGATAGTACAAGATATAAAATTCAAGAAATCCATCATAATTTTCATGCAAGCAACTCAAGCTGAATTGGAAATTTTAGCGTGGAATACTGTGCCTATAAATTTACCAACATTTTTACGGGTAAGAGCGAATCGAATAATTAAATTTTCGAACTATTTTTAAATCATAATTTTTTTATTCGTTTCAGATAACGAAATTTTCATTTTCAATGTTTGCTATTCTGGGTCCTTTGAATAAGGGATGAAAAAAAATACAGAGGAGATGTGTATTCCGTTAACATTTATAATGCACCTTTGTTCGTTATATTAACTGCACAGAAAAATGTCTTTTAAAACAAGGCTTAAATAAAAAGCAAGAAATAATTGACTTATTATTATTTTGAACACTCTCCACAATTTCCAAATTACATATGTAGGAGATCGGAATAAGGGGAGAAGGAGAAGGAGTTGTAATACAGGAAAGCAATTCTAATTATTTATAAAAGTACTGAGTAAACAGAAAAGTATTTCTCATGCAAAGTTTTATCCATTTTCACTTCAGCTTCCATCTATAATAATTGATTTGAGAGAAAAACATAAATTTGATAAGATGTGTGCTTCTTTTGCTCATAAGAATTTCATATGACAGTCGGTTTTTATGCCATATTGGATCGAATGGATTGAGGAAAATGAAGAAGAGTGAGTAATGCTTTAATTTAAAACCTCTCGGGTAGAGTAGAAAATATGACCAACACTAGGAATCAAGTTTTGTTTTTTTTTTTTAGAAGATGTTGTGTTACTTGATTTCTCATTTTAGTTTGTCTGTGCACAAAGCGCAGTTTGCTTTCAGAAAAACTTCATTGGACATTTTAAATTCTCACGGTCCTGCTTAACAGGATTTACATTATGATGACATGCATTATTTTACAGAAATTGCGAGGGAGATAGTTTATGAAATTTAAATGCTGCCGAAGCAATCGTTGCAATAGCTCACACATACGCTCCCCTCTAGTTACTATGGTAAAAATCGCAAACTGTCAAATTGTAAATCGTCAAGTTTTTAATCGTTTTCTCGTAGATATTAGGTCTGTTCATGTACTCGAATTTGTGTGAATGCATTACAACATTTTCACCCAAAAGCACCCAAACTCTGTTCACGTACTCAGAAAATTGGGAAAAATATGTAGACGTCACACTTCCCCTTAAATAACCCAACATCAGTTCCAAGGCTGAAGTAGTCCTTTTAGCACCTGTTATTCCCGGGCATGCAAGCCTTTGTAGATTTGTAACTTCATTTGCAGTGGTTTTTCTTCTATTTTAGTCTACCATACGGGGGCGCTATAAGTAATGATGGGCCTAATGTTAGTAGCATAGGACCAATAAATTATATTCAGATTCACACCAAAATTTTTTTGCCACGCAATCTTTGGCATATATTGTGCTGCTGTGGCACTGGCAATCTTTGAACTAGTAGATAATCATTCATAGTAGCCGACATCTTACATCAATTTCCAGATTTTCTAAACCTAAGCATTGAGAAAACCTCAACTGATTACATACGTTGTGATTCTTTATCCCGTAGAAGAATCTACTGAATATAAAAATATTCCTAAATACTCCTTTTAAAAAACAAATTTTTTGAATGTAGCGTCCTTTCCTTTTAAGCGTTTTAATATATATTTACATCTTCATTTTAATACTCAATAAGCAAATTTCACTGTCATTTAAATAGGTAAGTATATATGTATGTATAAAATATAATCATCATGAAAATTGCTTATTATCAGTGTTGCATTATGTATACTACTTAAAGGCCTCTTCAAATATTAATCCACTAATTAGGTATCATTACTCATCCCTTCTATTGAATGTGGTGTTAGATTTTTTTCGAAAAGTCCACTATTCCACAGAAAAACAGTTTATTGTACGTGCAGTCTTGACGGAATCGGACTTACAATGGAACCCGAACAATTTGTAGACAGCCATGAAGCCTTAAATCGTATTTGGAACTTTTGGCGATTTGCAGGAATTATTCCGTTTGAGCGATTTAAATCTGCATTTCTGCCTTATTCGATATTCATAAGTATATCAACAACAATTTTTTTTACGACTACCGTACTTATTGGAATTACTTTGGAAAAAGATGTTGGTGTAGTTATGTTAAATCTTGCAGAATCTATGAGTTTTGTGTCACTTATGTTGAAACATTTTACACTTTTTAAATATAGAAAGCATTTGTACAACATAAAAGAAATTCTAAAACGTTTAGATGAGCGTAGTTCAAGTGAAATTGATGGACGACATTTAAAGGATGCGGTCAAACTTTGCCATCGAATAATAACTTTCTACACATCGTGTTTTTTTATTACGGTAGTTGGCTTTGTTATATCACCACTAATCACTTCGCGATACTTAATTTTTCCTGCATGGTTTCCATTTGATATGACAATAAAAACGAATTATTGGATTGCTTACTTGTATCAGGCTGTTGCTATTTTCATATTGACATTTCAAACTCTTGCACTTGATACTTTTCCACCAACGTATGTTTGCGTTTTATGTGGCCAAATTGATGGACTAAGGGTTCGGATAAGAAGAATTTATAAAGAAAATGAATCGAAGAAAACTGCGTTTGATAACCACAAGGAATTGGTTGCATGTGTCGAGGATCACCTAATTGTTATACAGTAAGTATTTGTCGACTTTTCTATATTTAACTTTCAATCTACTACATTTTTTATTTACTGGAAAAACTGTTAGTCCCGCGCATTTTAATTGAATTTGTTGAATATCTACATTTATCAAAAAATTTAAAATAAATTTCCATAGGTATAAAAAACAACTAAACATCTCTTAAGACTGCGGTTCAAATTTCCTCAATAAATCTTACAATTTCATTTCTATTTCTTTTCATTCTCTTCACTTCAAAATCATTAAACGTACAGAAACTGCCCATTGCAAGATCGTACAATGCGCAACGCTTCGGGCAACAATATTTACCTTCTACTTCGTATCTTAATATTGATTGACCTTCTCGGTTCATTATTTTAACCCTCGGTCGAAGGGCCATTGGCCAAGAAATTCAAACTACTAAATAAAATAAATAGGTAACAAGAAAAAAAGAAATGCAACAGGCAGCAGAAAGTTCATCCTAACGGTAAGACGTAGAGTAATGACTAATTGACGTAAGACCAAATTTGGTGATATCTTAGATGAGTGTAAATTGTTTCGAAAATATACATACATGTTACAATAGTTCAAATTGTATTTCGCATTTGCATTTATTTGCAGAACGGTCACAATTCAAAGGTTTTTCAAATTCAAACCACTTCAATTAAATTTTTTTACGATTCATCATTTTTCTAATAGGTATACGCGAAAAGTCTGAATTTTCGCATGATAGCCCTACAAAGGGGTTGCCCGATTTCTGTGTACAAAATTTCAACTCTGTAACTCAGTGCGTTCTTGCGATATCATGTGTACTGAGGGACAAACCGATAAGAATGCAAAAATCTTTCAAGATTTATCCTTGCGTTTCAAATCAATTTTACCGTACCATCATTATTTCTATACGCGACAAACGGAATAACGAAGTTATTATACCCCCTATGATTTCATCTAGAATATACATATGTACTTACTATGTTTGCATGAGTTAGCGTTAAGTTAGCTTTAAGTTTACTCGATGTTTGTTTCCATAGACTTCTCAAATGAGTTGACATCTAAAATATTCCGTTGTAAACTAAACGGATTTGTGTTGGATAAAATACACATCCCCTCTGTTCTAATAATTACTTTCGAAAAACCCAACTCAACTCCACTGGTTTTGTGGAGTTAACATGGATTTAACGAAGCTTAAATAAACTCGTTTCCATGAGTACTAACTCCAATTTAATTCGGGTTGAAATTCGCATGGAAACATAGTATTTAATGTTTAAATCGGGAAGCTGTGAGTAGGAATTTATGTAGATATGGATTGCTGTGTTTACGAATAAGGACGAGGAATCCACTCTTGTGGTATGTAATTTCACAATTGGAATATCATTCAGAATAGACTGATGTTCAAATCAGATCAAACATCATTAAACACAACACAACTCCAATTAGTCGGAATTTTGCTTATTTTTCATGAGATTAATTTTGCTTCAAATCCTTTCTCTTTGCTTTGGAATCATAATGTAATTTCGTAGGCAACAAAAATTTGAACTCTGCAACCCCAGTAATCACATAATTGTAGCGTACCGATTTGTCTCTCTATACATACATATACATATATTATTATAATTTATTTTATATTATATTATGCTTTCTAGATTATTCAAAGATGTCAACATCCTTGTCTCTCGGACTTTATCATTGCAATTTATTTTCACAACGCTTGCATTGTGCTTCAATGCAGTGTGTTTATTGTTCTTCAATTTGAATTGGATCGAAACGCTTGTTCTTATAATGTTTTTTGTAGCCCTTTTATTGCAAGTATTCCCGATATGCTATTTTGGCAGTAAATTACATGAGTTGACTGGAGCCCTAACTGGTGACATTTATAATTGTATCTGGATAGGACAAGATATAAAATTCATGAAATCCATTATAATTTTCATGCAAGGAACTCAAGCTGAACTGGAAATTTTAGCATGGAATACTGTGCCTATTAATTTACCAACATTTTTACGGGTAAGAGAGACTCATAAAATTTAATTACGAATTATTTTTAAATCATAACTTGTTTATTCATTTCAGATAACGAAATTCTCATTTTCAATGTTTGCAGTTCTAGGTCCTTTGAATAAGGGATGAAAAAGTATACAGAGGAAATAAATATTCCTTTGAAATTTTTAGTGCACAGTTTATTCGTTATACTAGCTGCACAGAAAAATGTGTTTTAAAGCAAGACTTAAATAAAAAGCAAGAGAATAGTTGACTTGTTATGATTTTAAGCACTCTCCACAATTTCCAAAATACATATGTATGTAGGAGGTCGTATTAGATGAGAGAGATGAGAAAAAAATGTAAAAATAATGGCGTTTCCATTGCATACAAAACAAAGGAGTTCTAATTTAATATTTAGTTTGGTAGGTAATTCTAATTATTTAAAATAGTACTAAATAAGTGTTTTGAGCGAAAAAGTAATTCGCACGAATAGTTTTATACTATGCGAAATATGTAGACAGACATGTCAGTCTGGATTAAAAAGAAGAAAAACATTAGTTAGTAAAATAAAATGAGTGAATTGAATTAAATAACTATGGTGACAATTTTATGTGAGAAATGCTTACTAGGACTTAATTCTGTTTTCTTGTCATATTTCATGTAATAAATGGACTAAACATTATTCAAAACCGACATAAATTTTAGCAATACATACATATCTGTATCAAAAAATATTTTAAATTCTCTAAGAGAAAACAACGTAATATAAAATGTTCACTTTAAATCCTTTTAAATTACTTTAATATTAAGTTTTCCAAATCGTCCAGAAATATGATCCAAAATAATTTGTTGCAAGGAAAACATTTATACCCAGAAATCACTGTAATTCAGAAGTTTCTCTTTTCCAAATGAATTTTCTTTGAAATTCCAGCAAAAGACATTAACTGCTTTAACTGACTTTTATTGTGAATGTTTTCAACAACAGTCGTAAAATTAAAATGGAAACAAAGTCAAGTACAAGCACTACATGAACACGAACACTTTCGAGTTGGTTGGAGATATTATATAATAATTTTGTCCTTTAATAGAATGGGTAAAACTTAATTCTCTAAAGTTCGCTGTAATGCTAAAAATATGTTTACTTTGAGCCCAGATAGGCCTGGCTGGAGCAAGAAAGTGAAAAGTGAGCTTTTCGCACTTACATTCTTGATTAAAGAATATTTTAATGGGAGGATAGGACTGTACAACCTTAATAAAACATACAGTTTCTTAAAGTCTTGGTTTTACTAAAATCTTATACAACACTTGAATAATGTATTAATAAAATTAAGGGCTCTTTATAGGAGTCTAATGAAACCTGCACCTCTTGATCAGCTGGGTGTAGACTCAAAATGTACCATGTCTACATGCAGGATTGAACCATAGTTCAACTCGGGTTCAACACCATGCTTTGCTGGCATAGTCGGGTCGAAATGATAAACGCGGATTGAGTAGTCGAGTTAGTCGCTAACTAACAGCTGGGATTTATTTTGTTTGCTCGTAAGATTATTTTATTTATTTAAATAGAATTTATAAATTTTGTAACTCTATCACAAAAAATACCATAAATAAGATATTTGGTTTAACTGCGTGCTCAAAAACAATCTCGGGTCAATCTTTCAACTTTGCATGTAAACATGGTAATGATTAAGTCGATCTGGATATAAAAAAAAACTTAACATACACAAAAACTATATTTTTAGTTAAGGTGATAAATAATGTGTTCAGTTTTTTTCCTCCTTAATTCCATTTCTAAAAAACTGTCCAATGTTTCATTAATAATTATAATTCAAAATTTAATTTGTAGAGGATATGAAAATGTAACCCATAACTGGCTACATATATGTTGTAAGAAATTATGAGAAGAGATAATAGACAATAAAAAGGCATATTTATTTATTTAGAACTTCATCAAAGATCTGATTACTGAGTTTACATGAAATATAACTATAATAAAATGGCAAAAAGTATACATAATAATAATAACCACGAAGAAGTCACAGTTCCTTAAGAAGCGCACAGATATATTGAAAGTATTTAAGATCTCAGGGGATTGTATACACTGAAATGCAATAACAATGGATAGAGTTTAAGCCTGTAATATATGAAGCAGTATTGTGCCAATGAAGTCCACGCAGGGCAAATCAAAGGTATCTCTGCTGCACAGCCTCGACGTGATTTATGTATACAGCATAGAAAGGACACCAGACCGGACTGACATACTCCAAAATGAGTCTAACGAAAGTGCAGTAAAGGACATTTGTTAAGAATGGATCATTAAACTCCTTTGACCATCTCTTTACCAACCCCAGAGTATAATTAGCCCTGGCAACGATTGTGTTAATTCGAAGAAAAGACTCCCAAATCTTTGGTTATGTCAAATCTAGTTAATAAGCATCCATCTAAACTATAACTGAAGTTCATAGGCCTCCTTTTATGAGAAAAGAACATAACAGTATAAATTTGCTGATATTAAGAGGAAGCCAATTAATAGCACACCATTTATGAAAGGTGTCAAGTCCGAGTTTAAAATTCCACACTCGTTGTCGTTAGAAACAATGCGGAACATTTTGTCATCGTCAGCATAGCAAGGTATTCTTGAATTAGCCAATATTGGAGAGACATCATAAATCATCATTCATAAATTATAAAAAGGAGTGGTCCAAGATTGCTGCCTTGAAGAACGCCAGAAGTATTACCTATTTCGTCAAAGAGACCTGCACGGAATACAACTCGCTGCGTACGATCGGATAAATAAGAACGAAACCAATTGACAAAAACAGTAGGAAAACCAAGAACAGTCAACTTATTAATTAAAATTTTGTGATTGATTCGGTTAAAATTTTTACTAAAATCCGTAGTAGATTTACCTTTCATAAAGCCATGCTGAAAAGAGCGTAGGAAGAGTTTGCAGTGGAAGTACAGAACATCGCAAGCCAAGGCTTCAAATATTTTACCAATACAACTTAAATTAGCGACAGGTCTGTAGTTAGAAATGTCGCAATTGTTGCCCTTTAAAGGAATAATCAAAGAAAGCTTTTCGGAAAAACACCACAAGTTAAAGATAAATTAAATATACAACACAAAACAGAAACGATGGATGTAGCACAATGTTTTATGAGCAATGTTTTATCAGCAATGCTTGAAATATTCTTGGAGATAGACGCTTCGTCGAACAACAGGTCTTTGGGTTAAGCAGTAGTCAGCAGAAGCTTCGTCAAATGGGTAAAATCGTTATAACTAATATCACAACGGTTATCACAGAAGTTTTAAAGAAGGCACCGAAAAAATTTGCAATTTCCAAAATATCAACACTGTCTATGTTTCCGAGTCGCAACGATGAAGGCTATCCATCACAGTTGCGCTTAGACCTCCAAAATTGCTTAGGCTCAGCACGCAAAGCCGGATTTCATTCCATATACATAATCGTTGTACCAGTCAAACACGAAATGTACTGAGTAGGCGAATTAGAACAAGCTCAGCATCATTCCTTGAGAAACAGTGCCTCCTCCAAGCTTTATTCTTCAAATTTTTAAGATACTTCAAAGAGCCATTGAGCCACGGTTGACAACTAGAACCAGGATTCGAATGAACAAGTCGTACATAGTGAGTAAAACAAAGCAATATTGTGTCATAAAACGAGCTTACAGCTTTATCAATGCCACGTTCACCCAGTACATTGGTCCAATCACAAGTGGATAACCATTCATTCATTTTATCAAAATCCACTCGATGAAGATGATGAAGTCACAGGATCAAAACACAAAACTATAGTGCCGGAAGATGACTTGTTTCAGGACCCATAGGAGTTAAACAACGCTAAACGAGAATTCCATTGGGATCGGCAGAAAATACCAGTTCAAAAGATTTTCCAGAGTCATTAGCTACGCCGCTAGATTGCATTAGGCCTTAAGAAATAATGTTGTCAATAAAGATATGGCATGTTGAGAAGTCGCTGAAAATGAAGGCAACAAGCCTTCATCATCCAGAGAGCGTTCTCAGTTAACACTAGGCAAATTAAAGCAAATTAAAAGCAATAGTTCGTCGGCAAACTGCAAAACTTCAGTAAGCCTATCGATGCATGAAGCCAGTAAGTCAAATATCTCAGTTGGTGAGCTCGGAGGGGTGTAAATTGTAGCAATATATACTTTTTTGTGTGAAAGCCTGACAGCCACAAATATAAACTACAGATCGCCAGACTCAACAAGGCATGGAAGATTGCAACGAACAATGCTAAGCACTACTCCTCCAGGAGGAGCATCCAGAGACAAATGATGGCGATCACGGCAAAACACCAAGAACTCGGGACCAAAAAGCTCTGCATATGCAATCTTTCTACATAGCTAAGTCTCGACCAAGCAAACCACGTCAAAACAGGAATTCGTCGAACTTGTAAAAATGAGAGTCGTCTTGGAGCGAAAACAAACCAGTTACATTGGCATAGTAGACGGAGAGTTCGCTAATAAGTTTTTTTGCCATAGCAGAAGACGCAGATCATCCCTTTGGAATAAATTCATGCACAATGGAATTGCATGGCCATATATCAGGAGAGAGGACTGCCTGAATATCAGGAGAGAGGACTGCCGGAACCAAAATCCTGAAGGACGCAGAAAATGAGCGTTTCTCTCGATCAGAACCTACATCCGAAACAGAAGCTTTCGTCCCTTCGTCAAAGAATTTGTCCAAAATCGGAGATACTACAGTATCTATACCCGAAGATAAAATCCCGCCAATGGAGGCCACATTAGTAACCAGAGAAACCTCATGTGGAGTTACAGAAATGTGATTTGGGCTGTTGCAATGGTTCCTTTGTCTCTGGCGACGACCCACCTTCGCTGAGGAAATATTCTCAGAGGAGTGAGGAGTTAAAACATGTGAATCCTGCTGAATAATAGAAGAGTCAAGAGTCATAAAACACAAAAGTGCAGAATTTTTCAATACGGCCGATGAATAGGAATGAATATCGCCCTTGACCTGCTTGCCAAGGCTTGATCTCAGAGCATTCATTACAGGTGGTGTGTCCAGAAGACGATGGTGGAGTATTTTGCTTCCAGCATATAGAATGCAAAATATTGCCGCAAACTCCGTCACATACTACCTCTTTGCCACTAACCTTAGTAAATCAGATCTTGCAAAGTGCCATTACAAACGAAAAAATTAAATTAATTATAAATATATTTAACTGACAGTATGATTGGAGGAAATTAATGTTAAATGTGGTTGATGAAACTAATAATTACAGCTGGTCTCGAAAATTTACTAGTTTTGAAACCAGTTATAGTAAAAACTGCAATAACAGAATAAAGTTAAAAGTTAGGTAGATATAATAACTACATAATGTCAGTACTCAACCTTTAAAACAATATATCCACACTGATGACACTGTTTACCTACATATTTTATATCTTAATATTACACTAACGATATTAATAATCACCAACAACTAATCAAAAACATTCTTGGGAATAAAGAATTAAAGCTCTCCACAATTACATGATCCATTAGATGCCCTCCCCAACTACTTATACTTGTTAAGTTCAGTTTACTCTTCAATTATGCTGTAACGAAAACTTCTCCTCATTTTCGACTGTTTCTTATAAAAAATGTATAAATTTAAACGAGATGGATTTCTTTAGAGTTTTTGGTGAATAAACAACATCCCTACAAGAAAATTTCCAAAAAAAAGTTCAGTAACCTCTCAAAACTGAATAAGCAGGAAATTGAAATTATGTATAGCGCGATAAGGGTAGAGAAAATTCCATCAACTAAAAATATATTGCTAGAAACCCATATTTCACTTAAGTCTTGGGGGTGTTGTGCTAAAGTTTCTCCTACATGTAGACTTGAATAGAAAACCGAAAGACTATTCTACTTAAATCAAAACCATGTACATAATATGTTTGTATGTATCGCTTGACTCAAACCATGCAATTGAAGTATTCGAACTATCTTCCAAATTTGGTATTTCGAAACACTTTATGACGATGTCTTCTGCAAATATTTTAGCTTTCGCGTGTAGCAATTTAATGAAATTTATTAGTAGTAACAACAGCAGCAGCAGTAGATCTTGATTTATTGAGTTTCGTTATTTTTATGAAATTCATCTGAGTTACATAAATCTTTCTGGTTGCTCTTATTTTTTAGGTATATACGAGCATAGATTTTTCTGATACGCGAATATACAGAGTATCTCCAATAACCATTGACATTTTGTAGGATATGGTATTGAACGACAAGAAACGTATAGACATAGTTGTTTTTGTTTGATAGCAGCATATTTTGTTAATAATACGATGATGATTCGTTTTATAAAATATTTAAAATAGAGATTCCTTGGAAAAATTGCTGAAGACTGTCCGCAAATTTTTCTACCTTGAAGAATAGCCTGCAAATAGGAATTCCAGAAATTACTTCAACTATAAATTCATAAAACTTTATATTATTTTTTCTATCCATTTCATAAAAAAAAATCAGAAAATAAATAGAAAACAAATTTAAAGAAGCTGAAAGAAGTCGTAAATGGCTCCAGGTTATTTGTACAGATATAAATAGAAGATATGAATTAAGCCATTTTCCCTGGGTACGAATAACACACACAAAAATACTAAATATTGTTATTTGAAAAAAAAAAAATCCATTATCATTTGATTATGCTAACAAAAATTTTCATAAATTATTCAGAATAATTTTAAACTATTCTAAATTTGTAAAATTTACATATTTCGAGGGGAAAATCGTATTTAATTTCAAAGGACTATAAGAAAGATGCCAGAAGTAGGTACACATACACACCTCTACAGATGGGGAAAACATCTCAGAACTAAACTTGAATGGGGAAATTCATTTTATTCAGCAACTTTCCATAACCTAGGTATACTTTTCATTCCAGTCATAGCAAAAGCCCATTCATAGAAAATCTCTCGAATTGTAAACTTTTGCTGTGCTTTCTGCAGAGCTTCAACGGAAAGAAAACTTGCATCATGATGCGTTTATAATAATTTTGTGGATAGATTAATAATATTATAAAGGTGTTGGCTTACACGTTAGTTTGTTTTTACGTAAATTACTAAACTAGTCCTTCCAGAACGCGCCTTTATAAAAAAGAAATTTAAATTGATTGAAAACTTAGAATATTAACCTTCTAATTTAATTCGGGAAAGTTAAAATGGCAACAACAAAAAGTTAAATTTAAAAATGATTTAAAATAGGATTTGATTCAACTGGAAAATGTCTAAAAGCTTTTTAGTGTGTGGAGTTAATTCACTGAGCCACATGTACCTCCTATGGGTTGGGCACTCCAATATACTCCAGTACCGAGATTTAGCTAATTTGTGAGTGATTCACTTCAGTCACTTCTTTCACTCACTTTTGAAAATAAAACGATTCCTTTAAAAAAGTGAAGTGAGTATTTTCGAATATTAACTTCGAATGTCATTTTCACAGCTTTTTGGCTTTTTTATGTGTGAAAATAAACACGGCTGCGAAATTTGTCCTCTAAACATTTTATGCAGATAATAAGAGAAATATAATATAACATATTCTAAGAATTTAATTTTTCAGCTCTTTTCTTCCGTTCATTGGGGTCCCTGTGCACTAACAAGCATCCCCTCTAATACATTATAACTTTATTGTAGTCCATCAATTAGAACTTTCTAGTATGCAAATGGCGTGTTACAATTTATTAGTGATAATTAATTACTATACGTACTTACCATTTCTAAAATAAAATCGCTGCTCGATGATTTCACTCCCAACTCACCCCAAAATTGAAGGTGAGTGAAGTGAGTGAGTGAATTTCTTAGCAGAATCAAATTTGCAGAAAAGTGACTCACTTCACTCACTTTTTGCCAATTTCGACGTAGCTGAATCTCGGTACAGAAGACTGTAGTTATTGCAGGGAAGAAACAGACTACCAACTATCAATCCTGACTTTTGGTAGGGGTATCAATGCAATGATGCCCACCAGGAGTGCCTGGAATGGAAAAGAGTTGGTCGTAGCATCCGATCTTTCTATTTTTACGGATGGTTCCAAGACAAGTGCGGGCACAGGGACTGGAATGTACTCCAATGATCTACAGTGGCACAAGTTTTATAGACTGCCAGACATATGCAGTGTTTTTCAGGCAGAACTCGCAGCGATTTATCAGGCGGCAACATTGGTATCTATGTTCAGAGCGCCCTCACGGCACATATGCATATATACTGATAGTCAGGCAACCATCAAGGTGCTGGATTCTGTGATGGTAAAATCAAAATTGGTACAGGGTGACCTTATGCTGACGCTGAGTACCTATCAAAAGGCAAGCCTTTCATGGACCAACAGGGATACCTGCCGTATTACGAGGCAATTGTGGCCTGCATATGACAGGAAAAGGACAAGGGAGCTGCTTGATGGCAGCAGAACAAACACCAGGAATCAAGTAGTGGTTATTACGGGTCACTGTAAGGACTCGGGGGAAATTGAATCCGTCCACCACGTGCTTTGCATATGCCCCGCTCTGATGAATAAAAGAAGTAGGCTACTGGATAGCTACTTCTTTTCAAGTCTGGGAGAGCTGCAAAACAAAGAATTTAGGTATATTCTGAGTTTTCTGAGAGAAGCAGGATGGATCTAGGTAAAGAGTCTTGGAGATATCTTAAGTTCCCTAAGGGAAGCAGGATTGATCTGGGGCGGCTTGAAAAGGTTATCACATGGGGCCTAGCGGCACAACGGACCCACTAGAAGTCTAAGTGATGCCGGCTAGTTATCTTGCGGCACCCCTCTTACCTAATCTAACCTAACCTAACCTACTATGGGTATTGGGGTCTATTCAGAAATTACAGTAATTTCTGTTAAATTTTCTAAGCCCCTGTGAAATGTAATGATCCATTTTTCTAGTAAACTTCCTTATGCTAAATATGATATAAGGATATGCACTAGTCACAGAAAAATAATTGCAAAATGTACAAACCTGTGATATACGCAGAAGATATCAAATTACCTTATTATTTGAAATCGTTTAGAAGAGATGCTTACGAACTGTTGGTGTATGTATGAATAATGGGTGGAGGAAGCAAAATTAATTACTCTAATGGAAAGGACTGTCATTTTTATGATATAAACGATTTATCATTTTTATGACCGGTTTCATAATTCTAGCGAAATCTCAAGATTTAGATTTTACACAGTTTTATGGTGACTAGCTTGAACTTAAGTCTAAGTGCCTAATCTTAGCGATAAGCGCAGCTTCCGTTTGAAACTACATAAAATCCAGATTTTTCAATTTTGAACATGTTTATGGCTTACTGCAGGCATTTGTCTATATTATTCAAATTATACATAGTAAATAAAAATTAATGGTCGGAAGAAATTAGATACGGAAGAATTGTTGTAAATAAATACTAATTGCAATTTAGATTGTCTTTGCGCAAATAATAATATTAAATCGATCAATAAGGTATAGTTGAAAATAATTTTTTTAATATTCTGCTTTATTTCTGTAAAAGGCACTTTTAACTCCACTCACTCTTGGCAAAAAACAAACTTTGTTTTTAGAGTCAAATTTTATTATTTTTGTAAGTTTTCATCCGCACTTTTGTGCTATTATTAAGTTACTAAGAATGAGATATTGTAATGTAATCAGACAAAGAATTCAATGTGCATTAAAATCAAATTTTTAAAAAAATCTTTCCTTCCCGCAAAATTATGACTCTAGCTTTACTAGACAACAATAGATGGCGCTTGAACTGTAAATATTTATTTTAAATTTCAGTTTGTGTAGCTATTTTTTTCTTGTTTTTAGGAGAGTAAATAATTGCTTTACACTAATAAAATAAAACATAAAAAAATTTACAAATTGACTTCGGGCACGATAAAATACCATCAAAGTGCTGCCATCTTAGAAAAAAAATAACATTAACGATGAACTAAAATTTCATAGAATATTCCATTGCCATCAGGAAGACATAAGGATGTAAAGTTTAAGATGATTTGAATGTAACAGATAGATCAAGCTAAATAAAAGCATGTACGAATTAAAAATCAGAAGCATATCGTAATCTCAAACGAAAAGCTTGATACAGATTCATTTTAATAGTCATAATATATGCGATTATATTATTATATATATATATTATTATATTATATTATTATTAAACTAATGGGAAACAAAAACCACTAACGCCTTCGGTCGAATATAAAATCGACGATGCCTCGGCGATGTTTCGACTTGATGACGTAACCAAAGGGTAAGCTAAGCCAGACATGCCCCAACATAAATTCAACTCGACCTGTACCGAAATTCACCTAAGTCGAAATTAAGAAAAATCATTGTACAGTGATTCAATTTGAGAAATGGTAACACCTATACCTAATTATTAATTATCACTAATAAATTGTAACTCGCCATTTACAGACTAGAACGCTCTAATTTATGGACTAAAACAAAATTATGATGTATTAGAGCGGAAGTTGGTGTAGAGTGTACAGCGAACCCCCAATGCAAAGAAAAAATATCAGAAGGAATAGCGGAAAAATTAAATTGTTGAGGTATATTACCTATATAATATTCCTCCTTATTATCAGCATAAAATGTTTAGAGGATAATAATTTGCAGCCAAGAGGCTGCTAATTTAACTTTCGAAGTTAATTTTCGAAATTACTCACTTCACTTTTTAAAAGGAATCATTTTATTTTCAGAAGTGAGTGAATTAAGAAAATTACAACCAGGTACTGATAAAGCGAAGCCCTCAATTTTTTCTTAGAAATTTACTTGAAAATTTTTCTTTAGAATTTATATGCATTTTTGTAGGCCGTGTGCCGTTATCTCTGTATCTGAAAATAACTCCAATCGGCCACCAAAGTGAATAAGAACTCTGCCAAAACATTTTCTGTAAATTTGTAAAAAGAAATGGATGCTTATTGCTCATCTACACGTCTGCTCGCATAAAAATTTTAAGCGGCCCAAGCACACGTTGCTGGGCTCCAATAATGAATAAATATTCTAAAGAAAAAATTTCAAGAAAATCCTGAGAAAAAATTCCTGACTTCCGTACATCAGTGCGAGGCTTCGTTGATTTGATATTGGAGCGAGGCATTGCTGGCTTAGTGGACGCATCGTCGAGGCATCGTCGATTTTATATTCGAGATAAACGTTACAGGTTTCTTGTTTGTTCTATTTGCTCAGTCTTTGTATATTTAATAGTTTATCTAAAACGATAGCCTAAAAACTTAAAGTTCGTAGTAATTCATTTCAGCGGATATATGTAATAGGAGAAAAAAATCTATTCACCTTTTCGCTTGGTTAATTCAATTTCAGAAGATGAATGACGTAAAATAAGTATAGATACCTATACTATAGATAAGTTCAAATCCAAAGAAGCGTGGGCACGAATGAAGGAAAATAATGAAAGCGATATACATTTAAATCCATCAAGAACCTTTCGTTAATCCCAGCAATTTTTAAAGCTATTAAATTTTTTTTTTCCCAGAAAAAAAAACTCCACGCCGCCTTCTAGGAGATCAATTTCAAATTGGCCCTAATTGTGCCTGATAAATAAATCGCCTTTGCCTGAGGATACTGCTGCTCGAATTAACGAGGTGCGATAATACGTTCAAGTTGAAATTTGCTCGTTATTTAAGTTTTCCCTTAGAATTTTGTTTCATTAGAGAGTATCGCCGGGGTATTAAAATCGAGGAGCAGTTGGTAGTAGATAGCACAGTCTGGCATTTACATAGAGACCCTATTACATTTCATGACTGTGCAGAATTGTTCATAAAAAAAATTGCGCAACGATTTATACCCAGGAGCTATAAACACCTGCCTACTCAGCAATCTTATACCTGTCTGATAAGAAGATAAGATTTTTTTTGTTTTCTGTATAGGAAATTGATGAGTTTTAAATTTACTACCAAAGGCAGAAAAATTTATTTTTAATGATTTTTTTTTTTTTCTTCATGGCATACTTAAATTGACCCAAATCTCGGTTTGGCTTGTGATTTTGTTAGTTTTGTGACAATATCTAAGCTTATGTATATTGCTTTTTAAAAATCGAATAAATGCAAATCGAATCTGAATGAGAATCGCATGATTCTTTGCTGTGCAGGTTTCATTAGATTTTCTGCTACTCGGCTGACATAACATCTACTTTATTATAATTACTAAAAACGAAGTATACTCTCGTATTTATTCAGCTAAGTGAAACTCCAAAAACTTAAAACTGATGAAGATTCAGTAATGATGAGTTGATGTAACCGATGTGACGCAATTTGAAAAGCGGTACTGGTGTATCTTATATGAAAACCCTATGTACATATGTTTTAATATGATTTGATACCAATTGCAAATGATGATCTATACAGCTGGACATTTTTATAATTATTAGTAATAAGCTCTGTTAATATCAATATCACTTGGGCAGAGAGCTGCCGTACTTACTAGTATGGCTAAGGAAACGATGTTTTTAGAATACCTTTGGGCAAGGTATAAGCGCATAATTATTTGTTCAATAGGCTGCTGTATGAAGAGAATTGCACAGTATGCCGATTACCGCTTAACAAAAATGTGGCAGAGTATGCCGATGTTTAGAGATATGGCAGAGTATACCTATCTATTTGGGAATGACAGAGTATGCCGATGTTAATAACAGAACAAACCACATTGATTAACTGTTTAATTCTAAATTTAGCAAGCTATGTACTTATATAAAATTTCAATATTGATTACTATACAAACTGTTCGAGCATAACTATTGTAATGTTACAGAATTCTTACTGTTAAGTCAGTACTTGTTTACAAACATGTTTAGTGATTCATATCAATAATTTTGGGTAAACCGATGACCTCAGTCATGCGTGCTTTTCTTTTCGTATTTATTTATCCTTGCATTGCGAAATTCGGGTGCGTTGAAATTTCGTTTATATTTACGTTTATTTTTGTTTACTTTTCTTGTTTGGTGGTAATGCTTTTTAATATAAATAAGCGAAACCTCTTGGAACCGAGGTCTTCAAACTCACACTACATTCAGTTTAGACTAATGAGCAGAAATTCCAGCAGTTGTAGAGACATTAACGAAAAGGACTTATTACTTCCTCTACAAATTCGATGTACTACAATCGGGCCCTTATAATTTCTTCTACAATTATCTCAAAGAAATATCCACGTACAGAAGGTGAAGAAGATAATCCCCTTTTTAAACTCCACAGGTAGAATTTAATTTGGATGTCTTAATCTATACCTTCACATTTTCAAGAGAGAGGATTTGCATCAAGAGACCATACATAATTGACAACACTCAAAATTGAGCTTCTAAATCTTAATTGGAGTTCGCCACCCATGAAATCTTTATTAAATGAAAACAATTCACAACACAAACCAAAAATATAATACCCAGTACCTACTACTATCAATTGGCGCTACAGATTCAATTTTGAATTTGAGAATTATATCTGATTGGAAAAGAAAATAGCATTCCAATATAAAATACACGAATAGGAATAGAAGTAATTCAAATTCTTATCACCAGTATTACATTTTACTTCATCACAGAATTTATATTGAATATATAGTTGTAGTAGTTAAAATTTAACTTCACTTAAAGTCAGAACAAGTTCTAACAAATTAAAGTCAGTAGCAGTAAATTTTCTAAATATTTTCCGTAACTTATTCGACCTGAACACTCCCAAAATTAAACTTCATCTTGCATTCTTACCCTCCAGAGTACTTAGAATTTTCGAGTTCCCTTAATTCTGTTCAGTTTCAAGTTTAATTGCTGGCTATAAACAGGATTTGCATGGAAATGATATGGTGCGTATCCTGTCAATAGTCATGTACATAGTTACACAGAATATTAGAGTAAATTACAAGGATACTGAACACTGCTGTACAGTAATCAATTCGGCCAGTGAAAATTAAACCAGCAATGTAATTAGGATTTTGCATATAACAAAAGTTCAGTTAATCGTAGAAAACTAATCCTTCGTATAGGATTCAATTTCGAGACGATGGAAAAATGATGACTATGCAACAGAAAGTTTGAGGCTTAATGATTTCAGATAGTAAACTCGAAATCGGAATAAATCATTCAAGCTTTGCATATATTGCCAACTTGAATACATATTGAATTGATCCCAAATTATTTATTGATTCAGGTCCATACAATTTTGGGAGAGTCTCTTAAAATTTACATTTTAGATTTGTGGAAAGTTTCAAAATCCTATTTTGGGTGGGCCAGGCTCTTCGTACAATACTATCACATACCTTATTAGAAGGTATTCGATCTATGCTATGTATATATGAACATACATGTTTTTCTGCTTACGTCTTTTATTTGAAAAGGAAAAGGTTCGATTTATTTACCCAGCAGTTCACATGTATTTTTTTTTTCTTATTATTTGCCAAATAGACAATATAGTACTAGTTATTCCAGAGATTTTCACTCATATTGATAAAAATGTTGTTTTTATTTCCAATAAATTTCTTTTCAAAATTTTAATCCAAATTATATTTTTGATGAGTTATTTCCTCTCCCTAAATTCTTATCAGATTCAACTATTTAATGAAACTCCTTTCAATTCTTTTTATATTATCCATCCAAAGCTTCCGAGCAACAGAGGCCTAGCAGTCCTTAAAAATGTGGGGGAGGAAATTTAGATGCTTGAATACATATACACACAATATTATTTGTTTCCATTTGACAGAAAAATTGTATCTCCCCTTATGTCCTTGTTGCCACACAATTCGTATTTATTTTGTGCCCCAAAATATTTTCAAGAAGTGTTGTTCTGTGCGAAGATTATTTGAATTGTTACTGAACTTGAATTGATTTGTGAATTGAATTGAGAGGACTACTTTGAAGGAGTGGAATGGGTACATGGTATGGTTGAAGTAATATTTGTACGTATATTATCTGCTGCTAGTAGTTTTTAGACTTCTCCACAGAATATCGAAAATTAATTGCAATTTAGATGCAATAAAAGAAAACTTAGTGGGTGCCCATATGAACATACCAAAAGAAAAAAAAAATACTTCTATGGCCTAGGTGTTACGGGCGGCACAAAAAATAACAAGAAGACGTTATATGTTTGCAAGGGGATATATGAGATAAAAAAATTAGGCCGATACCCGACAAATTCCTCTGTACTATTAGTGAAAGGCTTATATATGCAATTTTTAAGCTGGACAACAATAATAGTGGATTGACTGTAAACCCCTCTAAGACAAAGCTAGTGCTTTTTACAAGAAAAAGTTTCAGACTTCCTATGTTAGGTGAAGAAAATCTTACTCTCTCCACCGAAGCAAAGTATATTGGAATTATATTTGATTCCAAGCTGAGCTGGAAGTCTAATTTAGAAGAACGTGTTAAGAAGGTCAGGTGCAAGAGAATTTTTGGTGGCAGGATTAAAACCCAGGGTTATACGTTGATAGGTCGAGCTATCGTCTGTTACGGCTCCACGGTCTGGTGGACGGTACTGATGAGGAAATGTAATTTGGATATGCTGTGAAAAACCTAGATGTCCGCTTACCTGGGAATAACTGGGTGTTTGCGCACCACACCCATGGCGGCACTGAGTCCATGCTTGATTTATTGCCGCTAGATCTCCATTACAGGAGTGTAGCGGCAATTAGCGTTGGCAGCCTCAGAGCCGGGGTTGGTGGATACCTTTCCCAACTCTTGGTGGGGGTGTCAATACAATGATGCCCACCAGGAGTGATTGAGATATGAAGGAGATGGTTGTAACATCTGATATCTCCATTTTTACGGATGCACCCAGATGAGGCTTCAGTCTTATAAACTGCCGGACAAATGTAATCTAGCAATTTACCAGGCGGCAATATTGGAATATATATACAGAGTCCGCACGACACATCTCCATGGCTGCTGGCTGTCAGTGTATATGCGGAGAAGTCGTGCGAACTCTGCATATATACTGACAGCCAGCAGCCATTAAGGTCCAGTGGTCCAGTCATACAAGACCAGCCTTGAGGAATGGCCTACATGGCACAAGGTGACCCTATGCTGGGTACCTGGTCACAGGGATATCCCAGGCAATGAGATAGCTGATGAGCTGACCAAAAAGGGCTCCGAAATTGATAGCTCCGCAGCGATATGAGAATCCCGATCGAATATTTAAAAGGGAAGCTCATCAGGGCCGCCTATCGAAAGGCAATCCTCTGGTGTATCAACAGGGAAACCTGCTTAATGGCAGCAGAACAAATACCAGTAAGTAGGGGCCATTACGGGTCACTGGGCCATAAGTGATCATGCTAGAAGACTGAGAATAGCGGCGAACGATTTCTGTAGGAGCTGTATGCATTCGGAGGAAATCGAATCCGTCCAATACGTTTTTTGCGATGCTACGCTCTGATGAACAAAACAGGTAGGCTATTATGTAAGTAGTTACTTCTTTTCAAGTCTGATGGAGCTGCAAAGAGAAGAGTTCAGATGCTTCCTGAGATTCCTAAGGGAAGCAGGATGGATCTTGGGTGGTTTATCATATGAGGTCAACGGGCACAATGAATCGACTGGAGGTTTAAATAGGCAAGGCATACGTAACCTATACCCGATATGACCAAAAATTTGAAATGCTACCTTGGACGCTCTGTCTGATAGACAATCGGAGGGAAACAGAAGAGAAGCTTTGAACCATTTGAAAGCTCCAACAAATTATAAACCATATGGTGTAACATTGAAAGATCCATAAAATTATACCGACAAAGTTTCGTTATTTGGAATATCGTTATGATTTAGTCAAATATTTATAAAATTATTTTTACTGATTTTTTCAATTAGCTCCTGTTAAGCATATTGAAGTCACTCTGTTTAATTTGGGTCCACCCTGTATAAATCATAACTCAGTAACATTAAAAACGAGATAAATATTTGTATCAGCTGCTCTTACAGAATTATCTGAACAAGCTACAACTCTTGTTGCTTTATATACATACATTGTTTTATAGAAGTCCTTACTATTCTACATTAACCCTTTTTAATATTAAATAGCACAGAAATACGGCTGCTATTTCAATACTTATAAATTGCTGTTGCATTTTATTCTGATATTTTCAAAGGATTTCATTCATCATATAATTTATTTTGAAAAGGCCAATCATTTTGAAAAGAACAGGATGAATAGCAATTTATCTGTATTTTCATGATACTAGAGAAAGCAGGTGCCATTTTATATTTGTGAATCCTTTCATAAGAATATCTTTAGTAGTAAGCTTTAGCTACTCAAGTACATTTCTAAATTTAATTTAAATCTGGCAAATAATAAATATAGAAATCCTTGAGGAGTTATTTTCTACTGAAAGCATTTTTTTCATAGAAAATTACATGAATGCGAAAAAAGATCTGCTTAAATAGGAAGGAATTATTGAATCTATTAAGGTGTAAATGATGGTACAATATATGAAAAGGTATAGTGCCGAGAAGTGTAACGAATCTTATATAATAAATATAGTAAGTTGTTGTTATGGAAAATCACTGACATCATGAGCTTTTTTTCTTTGTTACAAGGGACAAAAGATTTCAAAAACGGAGCCCAAGGCGGCCTATCGTGCTAACATGCTAAGTAGGAGGAACTATAAGAATCGAAAGAAAGTTAAGTAGGAATAAAGAGCACAGAATCTACAGTCAGTGTGCTTACCAGCTGAGGCCACTCAATACACTTAATAATGTATGATTACTTTTACAGTCATTTTGGCCACTATAGAATGGTGTACTCAATTAGTTTCAACATGACAACCGCCCCAGGAATATTGAGACATGCCATTGAGAATATCCATGATCTCAATAAAAAACAATCCGGGATGAATATCGCAATAAATTAGAAGGATATTTACTAACGAAGTTGTCAGGAAGGATGAGCAATGAGCTTATCAGTATGGCACAGAAAGCAAAAGTAAAACTCAATCCAAACGAATCCGAAAATATAAAGCTCAACGATCAACCAACAAAGTGATAATAATTATTTTCTGGGATTTCAAGGGTCTGAGTCTGATCCATTTTTTGGAAGAGAAGAATACACAAGCACAACATCTTATTATTCTGAAGCATTGACAAAATTGAAAGTGGACAAAAAAACATGGCCCGAAACGCTTCAACAATTCCTGTGTGGAAAATTTTAATTTACCCACATTAAAGTCCAAATCCCTAGTTCTTTTTTAGTTCTTAAATTAAAAAATTCATAAAGGACACCCACCCGCTGGAGCTCCACAACTAAAGCCAAGAACGCCATTCTGACATGGCTCAAGATAAAGGATCCTACTTTCTTTAAAGAGAGTTTGAAAAAACGGCAACATCGAATGCCAAAGTACCTCTATTTAAAAAGTTACAAATGTGCGTATGGACAGTACGTATACCCTACCTTACCGTCAAAACGTCACATTTCGAGACCTTACAATTGTTGTATTGTTTCGATCACTGATTCGTGGCTCTTGTCTATTTGCATTGGAAACAAATAAGTAAGTAAATAAATATTATATATTAATATTCTTAAGGGCGAAAGAGTTGATGTAATGGAGGAGCACCTGATATTCCAAGAAGTTGTGTAAAAGGGAATAAAAATTTAAAATCCTTCTGGAATTGAATTGAGATATGTATAACAGATATTTTGAATGATTGATTGATTCAAAACTGAGTTGAGGACCCTTATGAGGTCTCTGAAACGTAGGCCATAGCAAGGACTTTTGTTCACCCTCCAGACTTATGAGAAATTGCTCATAAGTCCCATCCGGACGCTCTTACGAATTTAAATATTGACTTCCAGCCTTCCTTTCCGGCTTCATGTAGTTCGTCCAGAAGGTGTCAGCCAAGGATTCTGTATCGCTTTCCTGAGAGGGTCGGATATTGACGAAGAAAGTGAATCACCCTCTCAGATTCCTTTCCGCATCACTTGCATATAAGATCAGCAACAAGCCCCAGCCTGAGAAAAGAGTGCTCTCACATCAGAATTCTCAATGTCGGCTTGTTTAGTCTCAATAGCTTTTTCGTTTCGTTTGTGTTAGGTCTACCCCACAGCTCCATACAACTTTTCCCAGTATATATATCAAGTTAATCTATGAGTTAAATATAGGCCTAGATAAATGGTTATTCCCTTTCCTAATAAATTCCAAGCTAATTCATTTGGAAGATATTAAGAGGAGATTTTGTGTGTACTTGCTTATCTTAAACTCTTTCATTTGAGTTTCAACTACCCCCCCCCCCCCCCCCCCAAGCTCCCTTAATTTTTTTGAAGACTTTGCCCCAGGCTCTCAACCAAGCAATATTAGACATGTGCTCCTTTATAACGACGAAATTTATCCTTAATATGTACCTTGTGATTCCTACTACCATATATTTTCTCTTTGCCAAACTTTTCTACTTAATATCGATAAAAATGTAATCGGGAAAAATAACAAGATAAAAAGTAAATAGATATTAACAGAATTTAAATGGAGTGGAAAATCTTGTTTCCAGGATATCGACAACAGCCCTTCACCGTCATAGTCACTATACATGGTGGTTGCAAAGATGGCGTTAGTATAATGGAAATCGATATGTGGCCAACGGATTATACCACCGTGCTATGCACAGGAGTGCGCTAAGAAGAATCTATATATGTCTGTAAGCTTTAGCAATTTTTCAAAGGACGTTTTTACGTTATCAACGTAAGAGCAGGCATCAGGAATATTTTATAGGTCGGGTTGAACTTCCGTCTACAAGAAAGGCGAGAACTTTTTGTAGTTCTTGATTTCGAAATTACAAAGTACCTTACCACTTATTCTAAAAAGGCAAATATGGTTTCAACAAGATGAAGCATCAGTTCATTTCCATTTATTAGGGATAAGTGTGTGAGTGAAGGTATATAGTGCTTTTTGTTGGGAAGAGAATATATTGCATAAATCTCGTTATCTACGATGAAGAGTTGTAGTAGTATGAGTATACTATGTATATTCTCTCCTTTAAATATTTACATAACATTAGCGATATTCGTAACAACATTCAAAAAATATGTGGAAACCGGATTTAATAAAAACAGATATTGGTCACCGACCATAGAAGCTCGAACCTCGACACTTTATACTTGTAGGAGGAATGTCCAAAAACTAAGAGTATTCTTGGGGTTCTTCTGAATACAACGGGCACCGGCAGCCCTCGTTAGTACCAAAACTCGCCTCGTAGTGTCCGTTTCTGTGAAATATGTACATAAGAAATCTCGCGTAGTCATAAAGTTCTTTCTCACGCTGACCGATGTGGATTTTTTGAGCTCCATTGTAATTAGTGATGAAACATGGGTGGCTCATTACACCCCTGAGACAAAAATACAGTCATCGCAGTGACGGCACATCTGCCAAAGAACTCAGAACCTCAATTTCGTACAAAAAAAAATCATGGCATCCGTGTTTTGGAATCGAAAATGGATCATTTTTGACCGAATTTTTGGCTTAGGGGGAGACGATTAATGTAGCACGCTATGGTAAAACCCAACAAAAGTAATACACTTTTCGATAGCTACTATTCTTGGCTTTTTAATAAGCCAACAATATCCAAAATCTATAGGTTGGTTCAAAAGTGATATTCATCAGCCACAACTCCTAAAGGAAGGTTTCTAGGAGCGGGTGGGGTATGTGGAACAGTTTTTTGGTCAGCTTACCTCAAGAAATCGCGTGGTATACCGGAAGATATCTTGATCTGAATCACCCTGTATACATATACCTTCAATAGTATGTTTTTTTTTTTTTTTTTTTTAATAAAATTTGTTTATAAAATAGAAAAATTGAGTTGGACATGCCTCGTACTTTGAGTGTATACAAATTTGTACTTAAATTCATTATTTCCATAAAAAAAGCCTTGTCCCCAATTACAAGTATCACTGTACTAATCCATTATCCATCTAATTCGTGGCGCAGTTTCTTTAGTATACTCAGATCAGTTAATAAATCTTGTCTCATAATATTCCTCTATCAAGTATAGTTTCAGTTTTCATACTGCTTCCAGTCGATAGCATGCTATTTGTTTTGTTTCAAGTTACTTAAAAAAAAGCTCTTGAGATAACTGAGCAGAGTTCAGACTAAGGAGTGCATGCTTTTACGCTATATGAAAAGAGATGAAAACATTTGTCTAAGAAAGACTAAAAGAATTTCTACAGTCGCTGCAGCTCTAAACTCATATTCCCATAGTATCTATACCATAGTATTTATACCGTTCTGTCCGTCATAATATCATAAAGGAGTCTCATTGAGAATTCTTTGTCCCCACTTCAAAAAAGTAGCGACAATTACAACCCTTACCACATTTCATCGTCTATCTTTACATTTGATCTAAAACAAAACACACAAAAAAAACGTCCAAGCAATACCAATTCCACTAAATGCCGAAGGGAAAATCACAAGATTTCCGCATTTATTTTTTTTTTAAGATATTCTTCAAATAAGAGAAAGGACATTTATACACTTGGAAGCGGACAGCCCTTAGTGTGATCCTTTTTCCAGATGATGAGGGTGATGTGATTTTTCCCCTAATAGGATCAGAAATTTCCTGCAAATATTTTTCCATGTCTAAGGAATTTTACCCCAAACCTAGTTTAGATGCCTCAAATCACAGAGCAGTAAAACAGCTAAAAAATGTTCTTGTAGATGAAATGAGTTTGGCATTCGTATATTGAAGAACGTTATTCTTGTGTAGTTAGGCTTTAAATTTAAATTAAATTGACTAAATTGAAAAAGCCTGGAATGCTTTTTACATGAAATTGACTTGGGTTATCCACTCAAACTTTATATTTTGAGAAAATAAACAAAGCTATCGCGTTTTCTAAAAAACCAATTCCCATAGTCAATTCATTTCATCAGATTTTTGTGATAAATATTTTGATGGATGGCACCGCCTAGTGGCCGAAAATTGTACCTTTTTAACTTTTTTTTTTATGATTTTTTCACTAACATGAACACTAGAATAATGATTTCTATGTTAAAGAAATTTTCTTTAAACTTTTCAAATCTCCATTTTATAAAAAATAAAAATTCTGTGAATATCAGCTTGAGTTTTTCTATTTAGAATTCGTAATCGCAGACAGGTTAGGTTAGGTAAGAGGGGTGTCGCTCGAAGACTAGCCTGCATCACTTAGAACTCCAGTAGTTGTTGGACGGATTCGATTTCCTCCGAATCCTTGCAGCTCATGCAAAAATCGTTCGTCGCTATATCCAGCCTTCTATCATGATTCCCTATGGCCAGTGACCCGTGATGACCCCTACGATATTCCTCGTAATTGCTCTACTGCCATTAAAGAATTCTCTTCTCCCCAGCCACAATTGCCTCGCAATACTGCAGGTTTCCCTGCTGGTGCACCAGAGGCTTGACTTTTGATAGAAGCCCCTGATGATCTTCTCTTTTAAAGCTCCGATTGGGATCCTCATATAAACTACCGCTTCGGAGCTATCTATTTCAGAGACTTTTTGGCCAACTCATCAGCCATCTCGTTGCCTGGGATATTCCAGTGGCCAGGTAGCCAACATAGTGTCACCTTGTGCCATGTAGTCGATTCCTCTAGGCTGGTCTTGCATAACTGGATAAATTTTTATTTGAAAAACACAGCATCCAGCGCCTTGATAGCTGCCTGGCTGTCAGTGTACATGCAAATGTGCTGTGCGGATCTCTGCACATAGATATCAATATTGCTGCCTGGTAAATGGCTGTAAGCTCTGCCTGAAAGACACTACATATGTCCGGCAGTCTATAATACTCGTGCTACTGGCAGTCTATGGAGTACATTCCAGTTCTTGGATCCATCCGTAAGAATATAAATATCTGATGTTGCCACTATCTCTTTCCCTTCCCAATCACTTCTGGTGGGCATTATTGCGTTGACACCCCCAACAAAAGTTAGGGGAAGTACTTGATAGTCGTTACAGTCTATCTTTTGGAGTATATAGGAATGCCCAAAACCCCTTTCTATTCACCAACATCCCGCTTTCATCCTGACAGCACTAATCGCTGCTACAGTTCTGCAGTAGAGGTTCAGCGGCAAGAAGTCAAGCATGACCTTCAGTGCCGCCGTAGGTGTGGTGCACACACACCCAGTAATTTCCACGCAAGTGGCACTATAGGTTCTTGACAGCACATCCAAGTTACATTTCCTCGTTAGTGCCATCCACCAGACTACGGAGCCGCAGCAGAGGATCGGCCAAACAATGGCTGTGTACATTCAACGTACCACCCTGTGTTTTAATCCCCAGTTGCCACAAAATATTCGTTTGAACGTGTAGAAATTAGCCTTCTAGCTCAGCTTGGAATCGAGTAGGACTCCCAGATACTTTGCTTCGCTGAGAGAATAAGATCCTCTCCACCCAGCTTTGGAAGTCTGAAACTTTGCACCTGTCTTTTTTTGTAAAAAGGACTAGCTTTGTCTTCGAGGGGTTTGCCTTCAATCCAATATTGTTGGCCCAGTTGTCCAACTTGCGCAGCGCATACTCGAGCCTTTCACTAATAGTAGAGGGAAATTTGGCAGTTGCCAAAATATAAATATCATCCGCATATGCAACCGCTTTAAAGCCTTCTCGCTCCAACGTGATGAGGATTTCACTTAGCCACTTAGCCCCCCCGCGGTGTACCACTGTAGACTGCGCTTCTCACAACTACGTCCCCTGAGCATGAGCTTATCTTTCTGCTGAGATGCATTGAGTAGATCCAGTCACATCGACACTTATCAACTACCACCCTTCTCAGTCCATTATATATAGTTTCCGTCTTCACGCACATTGTTTAACGCATCAGTGACAGCGTGACAGGATCCACTGCTGACAAATAATAACATTTAAATTGAAGTTATTTCGCAGTACATTATACGAATTTAAAATTTTCTCAACTTTTCTAAAAAAAAACTTATCAAAGCATCCACCTTTGATATACTTTGTGTTAAAAAGGTCTAACGATATTAACGATAAATAGCTATTCCTAAAATAGAATGTAAATACGTTACTCTACCATTTCTTTTTTTTTCTGTCTCCAGTATCCAATTTATCTTTTTCGAGGAGGAAGGAAACGCAATCAGGATACGGGTGAAACTTAATTAGTTCAACTGTCCAACTGTCACGTTTCTGTATTGATTTCGTTATATTGGGAAAGCCGGAAAATCTTTATCTTAGATATCGTCCATTACACATGGGTCAGCTGTCAATATAATGATTGCGGTGTACTCCATGGAATTACAATTAGAAAAGGTGTGTTAAAATTTCGGCGAGATTAGAAAATATATAAATTGTATTTGTTAATCTATGTCATAAGTATATATAAGATTCCACTTGAAAGAAATGATGTCATGGGGTCAGAGATTAGAAATCGTTTTTAATTACTTAATTACGTTAGCTGTTTGTTTGATATCTAATCCTTTTTGTACACAGTTCGAACACTTTGAACAGCTTCTTTTAAATATCCATAAAAAAAAAAATTTGTAAGATGCCTTGAATTTTTTAAATAACCTCTCTAGATTCAATTTTCACAATAGTAGGATTGCCGCCGTAAAATACTTGTCGTACGTTATCTAAAGGGCTTTCCAATAAGAGGTGTTATTTTAATTAGCCCGCTATTTCGGTAGATGTCACTTTTGGAACTGTTATTTTTTGATATTTGACAAGTAGAAACTACGCCATTAATAAAAATGGAACGATACACGATTCAACAACGCATTGAAATTATTAAAATTCACTATAAAAATGGTGAAAATGTGGCAGAGACGGTTCGTAAAACTCGAACATTTTTGGGTCGTCGTGAAGCACCTTGTCGGACTGCAATACAGAAATTGGTAGAAAAATTCGAGCTGTCGGGACAAGTTAGTGATATGAAGAATAAAACCCGTGCACGTCGCTCAAGAACAGCCGAGAATATTGCTGCTGTAGCCGAAAGTGTTGAAGAAAACCCAGGTTTGTCCATTACTCGTCGTTCTTTGGAGTTAGGCATTCCACAAACGTCATTACACCGTATTTTGCATAAAGATTTGGGTCTTAAGGCTTATAAAGTTCAGTTAACACAAGAACTCAAGCCGGCCGAGCATCAACAACGTCGAGTCTTTGCTGATTGGGTCCTTGAAATTCATGAAAATGATCCGGAATTCCATCGAAAACTCATCTTGAGTGATGAGGCCCATTTCCACCTCGATGGCTTCGTCAACAAGCAAAATTGTCGCATCTGGGGCTCGGAAAACCTAAGAGTTATTGTCGAAAAGCCTCTCTATCCTCAACGTGTGACTGTTTGGTGCGGTTTATGGTCCCGCGGGGTCATTGGACCTTACTTTTTCGAAAATGAGGCTGGAGCAACAGTTACGATTGCGCTATCGACAGATGATTAATGATTTTTTATGATGGTATTGATCTGGACAACGTTTACTTTCAACAAGACGGCGCTACGTGCCAAACAAGCAACGAAACCATTGATATTTTACGGGAAAAGTTTCCGGACTGTGTTATCTCTCGAAGAGGTGATCACAATTGGCCACCGAGATCTTGTGACTTAACACCTTGCGACTTCTTCCTTCGGGGCCACGTGAAAGAGAAGGTTTCAAGACCTCAAAAATGGAATTCGTGAGGCTATCGAGGACATAGGGCAGCCACTTTGCGTTTTGGTTATGGAAAATTTCATGAAAAGGATATGGTCCTGTAGGTGTGGTCGTGGTGGTCATTTGGCTGATATTATTTTCCATTATTAACGGCATACCTTCCTCTTTATAATGAAATAAAGATCCGATCATTTATCTTAAAAAATGGCATTTTTCTTTGAATATCAAAATAACACCTCTTATTGGAAAACCCTTTACTAAGTGTGTAGAACAAACTAAGTACTATAGTCCTTTACTCGATCCCTTTATTCTATTTGATTCACCCAATTTTGCATCATTTTTTTATTTTTATATTGTTGCCATCCTATGTGTTACAGGAAACTCAAAATTTTGTATTATACATGGTTCTCGCGATGATGCCTTTCGTTCTATGAAGAAAACTGTGCAAGTCCAAGGCATTATATCTGAAGTTTCGCCTGGACCTCTTGCTTAATCAATAAGTTATCTCCATCCGAATAATGAGGTAGTTCTGATAACTTCAGTATCTTTAAATTTCCAAAACAGGCAACATCGTTGTTCTTTGCAAAGGCCACCATTGAAAGAACACATATTTTCAGCCCCGGGCGAAACTGGTAACAATGCGCTTCGAAGTCGAATCCATAAACATTTCATAATAAGTTCTAGACAACTTCAGTAGGAAGCCAGGAGCATATTTGGAAATTTTTGCTTTTGTATGTCGCCTGAACTTTTCTCCTTCATAAACTAAACTTTGAGTAGTGAAGTTGAAAAATCAACGTCACTTAATTTGTCTAACTCATTTTCGTTGTATATTATAAAATCATTTCAAGTCTAGGAAATTCTATCAAATCTCAACAGAATGAATATCTCAAAATGGCGAAAGCTCCTTAGTAATCTCTTGGTTCTTGTGGCAAATATTTTTTCTTGACTTCGACAAAAACTCAACCGAAAAGAACAGCGGATAATGTGAAATTGTAAGAATGAAAAATAATATTATACCTCTCTCATGTGTTTTATCACGTTACCTTATAATTAATAGTTTGTCTCATTCCATAATTTTTACACAAGTTTGAACTGCAAAAATAACTCTGATTCTGTCTAAATGGGTTGTATTGCCTTCGGCAGTAAAATACCAACAATCGGACAATTGCAATCATTTTGAATGATACAGGTCTGACATTCTTGTCGGCGTCCGTTGAGTCATTAGTATTACACATTGTCTAGAAGCACAAGATGACCACACGAACATTTCAGCACAACAAAGGCTAAGAAGTTATTTTTATTATATCAAGAATCAACTCTATGACAAGGATAACTACGTCCAAGAAGAAAGTTATAATTCGTATAGAATCTCAGATCTGTTAATTCCCTTAAATCGAGTCATATATAGACGTACAAATGTGTGTCGTTAGACTTAAACGTGACATCTATTGAATTCAAGAAGTGACTGACTTTAGATATTGCTATCAAGTAAGTTTAAGAAGGATGTGAATGATTGAAACGATATAACTCCTAATTGTAGTTGTAAAAGTTTTAATTGCTGTAATTAGTTTCGTTGAACTTGTTGGACTTACAGTTCATAAGGTTCATTTTGTGTTATTTATAAGACCATATGAGGAGAGAAACTTGTGCTTAATGACACTAATAAATCGGTTATTGAATTGAATTCTCGTTTTATTTTTTTTTTTTTTTTTACAAAAACTGCATATCAGGATTTGGTTTCATAAAGATATCCAAGAAATACTCATAATCAACGTGATAAGATGGAAAAACTTGGGAGAGTAAAAATGTGTTAATGGTTGAAATCTGTTATATTACAGCAACTTCTGTATGGAACAAGATGATTCTGGTTAAATTGTTTATACAGGGTGTCCCCGTCTAAAACCTTACATCCGATGGCTATGTATAAACTATGCTTAAACAAACATAAATTAAATGAGGAGACCGGATTAAGAAACAATTTTTTACAGAAACCAATTTTTTAATGCCTTCTAGATAGACATTTACAAAAACTGGTACCCTAACATAAAGTTTTACTGTTTTGTACAGACTAGAATAGCCTTTACCAAAAAACTGATATTATAATCCTAAATTTAAGGTTTCTAAAATAAGATTTAAGCTGCTCTAAAAAATGACTTAAAAAAGAGCTATGATTAATGTGTGTGCGTGTAGTGTATGAAATTATAAATTAACATAGATTAGTTTGTAAAAAAGTTCAACAAAAACTTGCAATTGTTTATAAAAGTCAACAAATATTTACAATTAGCTTAGAGGCTAACTTATTCCTAGGTTCATGTATATGTATATTGCTGTATGTGTAATTGTGATAATGACGTTAGTGTTAGTTGTGTTTATGTTGTTTGGTATATTGTGACGTGTTACATACTATGCTGTCAATATTTCGGTAGCCCCTGTGATAATGTGATGTTGGCTCGTGCAAACAGAAGGTCATTGATAATTGGCCACTTTAGATGGGAAAGAGGATAGTATTTAATGTTGGTGTAAGAATTATATAGTTGGTTAACTCCTTGCACTAACGGGATGTCAACGTAGATAAGTTTTTCTAGAAATTTAGTCGTTGTTTTTATTTAATAGCAGTGACTTCTGGTAATTTTGGCTTTATTGTATAGCCGTTGTTACTCATCCAAGCGTATGAGCCTCTACGCCTCTGGTAATAAATGTAATTTTACAGTACTTTTCTCTCAAATATTTTGAGTTTTTCCATCTATGTAGAGCTGATACTGACCCAGATACGGAAAGCGTATCCCAATATCAGTCTCAACATCTGCTTATAAAGGACTAATTTTAATTTTATAGTTAATTTAGAATTTGCTTTCAGGACTTAATATAGGCTACAATAACAATTCATTGCCTTTTTTAATATGTGATCAATGTGCCTGTAAAAAAGTAGATTGTCCGTGAAGATTATGCCGAGGTATTTCATGTGGTTTTTCAAAATGTTATCAGTATTGTTAAAATTTAAACTAAAGCGATCCAGGTGTCTCCGGTATTTCTCCTGCTATCATTGAATAAAAGGGATTCACACTTACTGTTATTAATTTTTATTTTCACATAGCTCGATATAGGAGAATATCATCAGCAAAACAGATGATCCCTACTCTACAATCGTTTTGTTCAGGTTTTGGGATGCCCGAGGTGTAAATATTGTATAGGTTGGGACCTAATAGTGAGCCTTTAGGTACCGCTGCATCAATTTGGAAACTCTCAGAGATGGAGTCTTTTATCCTGAATAATATATTTTATAGGTAGTTGTATATGATTGTGCAGATGTGTTTGTGAAACCCATATTGACCTCTCATCTTATATATCAGTCCATTGTCCAAACAGTATCCACGTCTAATGCGCAGGCTATTGTTGCTCTTTTGCTATTCAGGTTAGACCACATGATTTCCTGTACTGTGAGGGTATGTGTTGTTGAGTGTTGATATTTAAATCCAAATTGCTGATACGGAATAACGTTGTTGTCTTCACAATGTCCTTTAATTTTATTCAAAATAAAAGCTTCAGATTTTGCTGATGCAGGAAAGAAGTGATATTGGTCTAAAGCCTAGATACTAGTAACGGGTTCTTATTAGGTTTAGGGATTTGAATAATTAAGCAAAAAATTTGAGACTTTATTATAACCTGCAGTTTTTTGTTATACCTTCCTTTTATTAAGGATATGATTTCTTTGGAATTTGTTAGGCTTATGTTTATGTAGATCTTGACATACAAGGCTTGCTGGTCAACTGGAGGAGAGTTATAGTGATTAGGAAAGGGATGAGGTATGTCTCACATATGACTATTAAGGCATTCAGCTGAAAAACTAACAAGTAGAGTGAAATTATTCTTAAAATTGACATCAGTGAACTGGTATATGATGATGCTTGGTCGTTCCAGGTCTTCAGGATTAGCATTTGTTGGGAGAGCAGATTCCTAATTTTTTTTTTTTTGTTAGGATTTCACGTCAGCTTTTATATATAAACTAACTTTGGTTGAGCACAATGTTAGTAATTTCTTCAGCTATCTATCTAGGTACGCTTAAATTATTCCGAAAATGTATTATTATTATAAATATGAAATAAATTCAGTCCAAAATAAATTCAGTACAGTCTCAGTACCTTGCTGTAAGTACGTTACATCCCAATATTAAAGCATTACTTATGGTTTCCCCGATTTTTACAATTTGCTTTCCCCCGTTAATATATTATGGTCATAATACAGAAAGCGTTTTCTACAAGAATTTTATGATTTACCGATTGTAATTTATTGTTAATAATAATAAAAATCGTGCAAGCAATCAAACCCTATGAAATAGAAAAATTCCATTCATTATTGCTACGAAACGTAATGAAATCATTAATCAAACAATATTAAACATATGAGAAAAATACCACAATATACATATAAAAGATCATAATGTTAACTTTACCTGAAATCTTCTAAATATAAATGGGGAGACTGGATGAGCAGATCAAGGACCGAATTACAAGCATCAATCACAACCACCACATGACATGGCACGGAAATTGGATAATACATCTCCCGCGGAAATTTAGTCTCTTACTCTACCACAATTGCAAGTCTGTGGTAAAATAATAGCATTCCTTAAGCTTACATCCTTGAATAAAAAAAAAAATCCACAATGAAGCTCTCCAATATGGTGGTGAGATAAAATGTCGAATTACTTAATTGATTTTTTTTTCCTTTTACTTTAATGTCGTCGGACTTGTTACCCCTGAGGTGTATGTATTTTAGGCAAGGAGTCCTTAAAATACCACCTATACCCCGTGCCACTCTCCCTGTGATATGTATACACGTATGTAAAAGTTATTTAAGCTTTGTTGACAATTTTTTCTGTAGGCCCTTCTCAAGTACTTTGCTATGTTTAAATTTTGCGGCTAAAAAGTCATTACTAACACCCCGAATTACAATCTTTGAGGCAACCATAACTACATTTGCCATATTTATTAGGCGTTTTGTAACAACGGAGTCAGGTAAGTATACAATTTCTTAAATAAGAAAATGTTTTATGTAAATATAGAACCGTGAAAGGTTCTTGTTTGTACAATTTCAACACTTTTAATTAAATTTAAAAGCTTAACTACAATGCCTAAGTATACATATGTAAATAGTAAACGCATACATACATATATACTCTGTGATCTTTATTAGAAATTATTAAATTTATTTAGTTCGTGCGTGGGTTGTAGGCATACATAGTACACATGAAGCAAACATAGAAGATTCACATCCTAAACAAACGGCATTTGTATAATATAATGGAAAATGAGGGGAAAAACTAATGATTATTGCAGGATCCAGGATAAGTATTTATTGGGCTTTATAAAAGCGAAAGGGGTGACTATGGAACTTTTGTAACCGTGTCATTATAAAGATTTACATAAGTGGTAATGGTACCCATAGTCTTGTTCTATGTAGTTTGTGTTCTCTAATTGTTTGCGTTTTCCTCCCAAAGACGTTGGAGTAATTAAATTATTTAAATGCGACACGCTTGTAGTTTTAATTAACTTGGAATTTCAATTTGTAGATAGAAAGTAGGCCAATTTATGTATTTTGACTTTATTTATATAAAAGTAGGTTTAGTCTTAAGAACATTTGTTTCTTTCTATATGATTTATCTACATTATCAAAAGCCTAGACTACAATTTTATATCCCTTTATATATCTATAAGCATGTATGTGTATAGTAAACTTGATTGATAACTTTCTTGAAAGTATTCATCGGACAGTCTACATACCTTTAGTTTTGGAACCAAATTAGTTCTTCCCTTAGATCTTATTTAATCTCTCATCGGACATTTAAAAAATATTAAACGTTGTATTAATTATTTCAAAAATTTTAATTTTTTTTATTTTAATTTAATTTTAATAATACAAGTTTATCCTTTTAGAATTCTTATGCATTATTGGAGGCCGACAACGGACCAATCAGATGTAAAACAAGAAGGCATGTCGTTGATGTATATGAGAAAAATCAATGATGCAAGTATTGTACCTTGGGGCACTCCCGAAATTTGTTTAAATGAGTAGGATTTATGGCCATTAAATACAATGCTCTGTTTGTTAAATATTACCGAAGCCAAGATATGGTGTCTGTTTGAAAGCCCATTAGCGCCATCTTTAAAAGACAGCGTTTGTGATTAATCTTGTCGAATTCTTTGACAAAGTCAGTGTGGAGAGAATCTATTTGTGTATTTTCGTCGAGAGTGGTAGCGATTTTGTCTGTGAATAAAGATAAGTTGTTGATCGTAGATCGCCCTGGTAAAAGTCCATGCTGTTCTTCAAAGATAAATAGTTTTATTTGGAATAGGAGCTGATAGTAAACGACTTTTTAAAAAATAATTGCAAGAGCGTTTGAGATGGAAATGGGTCTATAGTTAATAACCAGTTTACGAATCACCAGATTTATAAATAGGCATAACGAAGCAATTTTTAAAAGGTACTGAGTCAATTTTATTAGTGATTGAAAGATTGAATAGATTACTAAGCAGTTCCGCAAGACTTATGTGCGCATCTCTTAAAAAGAATATTTTGAATCCCGTCTGGTCCCCTTTTTCAGAGTATACGGATGTAATGTACACTAAAAACATCTCACATATATAAGTGAAGGATGACGGTGTATCATCATTAAATGTTAATTCTTTAGGATACGTGTTCGATCTATTTAGGTTTTTACTGAAAGCCAAAATGGCTTAGAGTTGTTTTTTAGCGAATGTTCAGTGTGATTCACGTCCTTTTGTTAACATCGAGTATTCAAGGATTTTGATATTTTCCTTAAATAAGAGAACGTTTTATAAATCTCAGAGTGAGGACTTTTTTTTCTGTACAGTCGTCTATATTTATTTTTTGTCTTAAGGACTTTAATCAATTGGGAACTTTTGCATTTCGGAAAATAATTGTGATTGCATTTAATTACAACTCTATTCCAGTATTAATTACTTTATAGAATTTATCAAATGATTGGTCAACTTCAACGGAAAAGGCAGGAGAGAAATCAAGAGCCGGTGTAAGTGCCTCTTTGGAAGTTTCTATTGTTTTTTAGCAAATTGACTAAGAGCATTTCTTGAATGTGCCACGTCTAATACAATACAATGGGGGTATATTTTAGATAGTGGACATAAGGATGAAGTGATGCTTACTTTTAAATGCAAAATGTTTGTCCAAACCAGATCGAGAAAATTGTATTAGTTTGATTATTAAATTGTTTTAAGTCACATAATAGTTATCATTATCTCATCTTACCTATCTCCTATATCCATTTAATTCAAGGGTATTTGATTCAGTTTATTTATTTTATTTGGATTTGAATTTGAAATATTGTAACCAAGTAAATACCTATAATATATGACACATCACATGTGCTCTCTTATTATGAATTTCATTATCATGTTCCCGGTAAAAGTAAATACTCATCCAAATCGTTTTGACTTTCTATTCACAGCTTAACAACTTCTTCCCCTCTTTTATTTTGCTTTAATTTTAGCACAATACGTTTAAGGGTTATAGCAAAGAACTTAATTTTTATGCCAAAAATACAACCTTTCAGCTATGCTTATTTATTATTTTTACCAGAAAGTGTTATCTTTTATTAAATATGAAATATCTTGGGATCTATTCCAACCGCTATAGTAAAGAACATTTTTCTCATAATCTAATCTTTTAATTTCCGAATTGAGCCAAAAGCTTCCTTCAGTGGAATGCTTAAGCTGCTCCTCAAAGTAATCCATGTAGAAAATATTATTCATAAATCAGAGCTTTTCATACTTTTATAATTCAAGATAGAACTCAGGTGCCCTTAGTAGGTATCTCAAGATTTGATATATCATGTAGAGAATTAGTTGAGAGTTTTGTTGAATTAAATTTCGAATCATATCTACACCCCTAATGCTTAAGGACGAAACGAAAGCTTGTTTTATTATCGTTTATATTCATTTATGTTCATTCTATTAGTCATCATATTATCCATAAAAAACAGTTTTTAGAGCGCTGAGAGCAGATGTAGGTATACTTACAAAATCACAATTACCTTTATCAACAAATTGGAACACCGCAATTATCTCATCGATATTATGTATAATTTTTTAAATATATTCCATATATACATATACATTTCTATTTGACTACTCCCTGAAAGCTACAGCTTGGCAGAGGCGATACATGTTTTCCACATCGGAGATCAAGTATATTTATCAACCACAAACAGCACAGCGTTTTTCCCATCCATCCATCCGTCACATATTGGAAATCATTGAAAAAATTAATTACGATAAAGATTTATGTCAGCCTTGATTCCCATTTCAATGTAAATGGCCAACAGTTTTCCGTCCTATTGAATTTCGGTGTTTATTCGATGAAAAATTCAGAAGCCAAGTGCCAACATTATAAGTGGACTGAATGGGATATCACACGCCTGCAGGGAGAACTGAGATTAAATATTTAACAGTGGATTGGCCAGATGAGCGTTGTGAAATTTATCTCTTACACATCATCAATTATTCAATATTTTCATCGTGTGTATGTACTGCACATGTTGGTTTGGTACATGGCATACGCTGACTTTATAAAACGTATTTAGCAATTAAGATATGAATTTTATGTACGTATTTATGTATAATAAATAAGGAGACTAGAACAAATCTATATAATCTGAATTTACATACCTGTAGGAGCTTATAAATAAATGTCGGAATAAATTTTACATACTAATTTACAATTCTAGTGTAAGCATCCTAATCTCTGTCAAATTTACTGAAGATGGATTATTTTTCATTTGCAACTGTATGATCTTCTATTTTTCATAAACCTGATCTATGTATGTAAATATGTATATACAGGGTATTCGATAAATAATTAGGATGGAGTATGCCAATGGATTTCTTTTAAGTATTCTATTCAGACTTTTGCTCTTTAAACCGCCTCCTTAAAATCACACTTTCTTCCTCAAATTTACGTGTGAAAGTTCTTAGTTTTTTAAAAGAAGTGTAGGTACAGAAGTCGAAATTTCCATAAAACTAAACTTGAAATATCTTAAAGAAATTTTGTAACCTAATTAAACTTTTGTTCATTTATTAATCAAATAATATATTATTTCATAAAACTATATAAAAAGTCATATTCATAACAATAAATATAAACAAAATTCAGGGCAAAATGGATGGAAAAAACACATAAAACCAATATAAATTAAGTTGTAAAAACAGCTATTATTTTAAACAGTTCTTATCAATTAACACTCTAATATTATTTAGAGCCTTCACACTGCATTATAACCTCAAAAATTCGTCGAGGCATAGATTGAATGATATGTTTGAATTCGCAAATGGCTATATGGACTCCTCTTCTAACTTTATTACAGTCTTTATTTCTCGTGTATGTTAGTAAACTGGCGTCCATTAGCGTAAATTCGCCGCGCAAGTATCTCCCAAGGATTCTCAATCGGGTTTAGGTTAGGACTTCTTGCGGACCATTTCAAGATATTGAGATTTATTTCTTGTAGTCACTCAATTACCTTCTTCGCCACATGGATGCTGGCATTGTCCTGTTGGAAAATGAAGTCCTGACCGCATGATTCTTCAGCCCGTTCAATTATTACATCTTCCGAAAGCTCCATGTACTTTTCTGAGTTCATTCTTTCATGGACTCATGCAAGAATCCTTTTACGTCTTGAGCACAATCCAGCCCAGACCATTGCACTACTACTCCCGAAATTACGGATTATTTCTTCTTGGTCGTGCTTGTAATACCAATATGACTGAAATCCATCGGGGCCATCTAGATTAAATTTCTTTTCGTCAGCGAAAAGAAATTTTTTCCCTTTCAGTGACCCATGCCATATGGTTTTCAGTAAAAATTTAATGTAGCTTCCTGGTAAGGTGCCGTTAATGGTGGTCTTCCTAAAAGTTAGATTGTGATCTGCGCACCTTTGGGATGTGACCAAACAATCCATTAATCCATTGGCAAACTCCATCCTCCTACTTATTTACTGAACATCCTGCAATCATATGCAAATATTGATCCCAAATATATTTTACACTAGCTAAAGTTGCCCGTTCGTAGTCAGGATTCTCTCTAAATGTTTATTTTATTTTTTTTATTATTTTAATTTGTTTAATTCATCAAATTTTTTTTTTAATTTATTTTAATAATTTTAATTTTCTTTTATTTTTTAATATGTTTAACTTGTTTTTTTTTTAAATGATTAAATTTTTTTTTAATGTTTTTTTATTCTTTAAAATTATTTTTCATTAAAAAAAATCATGTTGGAATTCGAAAAACAATGGTAATGGAAGGGAAATCGTGGTCTTAAGAACGTGTTTTGGAATTAAATTAAACTATATTTCTAGAACAAAATAAAGCCAGTATAAGTTGAGTTTTAGTTTCCTTTAATTTCTGGTCCACTTTTTTAATATTTAAAGTGCTACTTTTTGAAAAAAAAAAATTAATTTGCCATCAGATATAATTTTTTCTGCAGAAATGATTCTTAAATCCATAAAAAAAAAAAACTTGAGTCGGTTTTTGAGTTACGTACGTACATCATGTACGTAACTCATGGTATGAAAACAAAAATTTTGTAATCAAAATATTTGACCTGTCCGTAATAAAAATAAGATTGCATTTTCCAAGATATTCTCATCGATCACTCATGACTTTGTTATGTCAATAATTCTTGAATAATAAGCTTACACTTAACTTATTGGGGAATGTTCATATGTCACCCGTTTCTCAGATAACACAATTTTTCTGAAACTACCTCCTGTACAAAGAAGTGCTTGGCGTGTTTATTATGTATCAAATTTAAGTTGAATCAACACATAGTGGAACTTATACATAGGTAAATATTTTTGGTACGAACAAAGTATAATTGCTCTGAATAAATAAGCATACCTATGAAGCCATTGTAATTTTCACCATTAGCTTTAATATGAACCATAATCTTCTCCAAGCTTTGAGTAAAAGAACGAATTAAATTTGAGTTTGCACTAAAAATTTATATTAAATCTCTATAAAAGTTTTAGAACTAATCTAATTGGGATTATTCAGTACACTGCTAGCGAGCTAATAATGTCCATGACTTTGGTGAATGTACCCTTTCGTATGCAACTGTTGGCTCCACGAGGTCTGGACGGTATCCTAAAATTTCTAAATTCATTTTTAAATTGGTGCCATATCATGCGTGACATCGAAAACTTTTCTATGAAAACTTTAAATTGGAATTGTAGAAACTAAGTCGAAACTTTGCTGTTATCACTGAAAAATGAGATTTCAGTTTATTTAATTGAACTAAGAAACTCTATCTTTGGAGTATAGAACTGGGAAGGATCTTGTATATATGTACATAAATATATACCTACATATACATACGTAATGAAGAGAACTATATCCAAAAGTTTTTGTTTTAGACTCCCCAGATACATCTAAGTGTCATGAGAAAAATAATAATCTTAAAATATTTCTTCGCATGGGGACATGGGACGGAACTTCACCATATCAAGTTGATTTCTTTGGAAATAAGTACGTTGGATCGTTATATAGCGAGGATATGATTTACATAAATATTTATCTAAAAAAACGGAATTAAAATAGTATCCGTACTCATAGTACTCATAGTACCTACAAACCAGATGGTGCAAGTGGTCGATGCTCTCAGATTAGAAGATCAAAAGGAAATCATGAGGCAGCAATATTTAATACCACCTTAAAATGGAAGGGTGAACACGAAAATCGTAGTTGGATTGATTTTTCCATTTATAGAAGTTTTTGGTTTTAAACATGAGATAAGAATTTGAGATATGACAGTATGAACATGCTTCCTCTTGATACGCACCAGTAGTTTGTACGAAATGCAGAATTCAGTAATCAAAATCTTGCACAACTATTTTACACACAAACACATAAGTCACAAGTGCTTTACATGCTTTCACCTGTGACAGATTTTGCAATTCTTTAATTTAACACACAGCATATTAAGTTTCATGATTTTATTAAGTTTGTTTATTATTTATTTATTATTATTCTTCAGTCTTGATTCAAACAAAGCGCCATATAAATTTCTTTGCATTCACACAGCTAAAATAGACTCTATAATTGAAAAAGACAAGCTGTTGAGGTACTTTACAAAATATATCAACTAGTAGCTACTCACGTTAGAACTACAGAACTACTAAAATGGTTTTCATCAGTTGCTCTGAAAAATCATTAAAGCATGATTAAAGCGTCCGGTGTGAACTCAGCCTAAGATTAATCAAAATCTACTCTGTGTACGTGTAAAAAAAAATATTGTGCTAAAAATCTAACCAATCAAATAATTTCCAAGAGATATGGTTATACGGCCACAAGTTCCTAATCCAATAATGTAAATCGTTGAGATTTAAACAAAAAAAAAAAAACAGAAGAAAAACTTCCCTTCTGCCACTCAATGAACTAAGCATATTTGAAACTTTTCCAAATCCTCTATGAAACTTAACTTAAGCTGCTCGGAATATAGTCTTCAGCTCATCTAGCAATAAATTTACCGTTGATGCCTTTTCTTCTAGTTCTATCTAAGATAAGTTACGTATTCTTTCCTGTTTTCACATCCGAAAGATTAGTGAACTTTTTTTTTTTGAATTTTTTCTCCAGAGATTATCTAACAAAATGACAAAAAGCTGTTTTCATAACAAATCTTACCGAAAGCTACTGCTTTTTTTCTTTTTCTTTATACAAGAAAGCCCTCCGTATAGTGACAACAAAGTCAATTGGGCTCAACAAGTCCTACCACAATACATCGAATGGGCTTCTTTTTCTACATCAAGGAGCTGAGAGAGCTTTAATCTTTTTCATTATTAGTTCGAAGAAGAAACTTTTTTTTATAACCCATCTCATGGGCCTTGTTCGGTTAATTTTTTTAATAGGTTTACATATATTAAGAATAGAAAGTAATGAAGGATTTAGAGGAAAAAATGGAGTATGGAGTATGAACGATATTTGAACAAAAAATCTCTTTTATCCTTTCTAAACTAATCCGACAATCCTACAAGTTCTTTCCAAAGCTGCACCTTTCATTTCAATCAAAGGAAAAATACATTTGTGATAATAAAACCAATTTTGGATATTTCTCAGTTGTTTTTGTATGTAGTGTTGCTTTATACGAAAAACTTATTTGATGTATTTTCAACGACAAATTGTGTGTGCGCTCATTCTGTGTATTCTTTGGTTTTCTCTTATTTTACGGCTGTTGTTTGAAACATTCACCATAGAATCTAATTTAAAGAAAATTGATTTGAAGAAGAGAAATTACGAGATTAGAAAGTTTTGAGATCTTTTGAAATCCCTTTACCTTGTCTGGATTCTTTGATTTTGAAAGTAAATTTATAAATTGATCGTGACTTCTAAAACTTAAGTGGCCGTCCATACACCCTCCAATTATTATTTAAACAATTTTTCTTGATGATTCGATTAGTTCACACATGGTGTATGATCATGATTTTTGAAGAATGGCTATCACAGCATGTGTACGACAATTGAACAACAGTTGATGCAATTTTATTTAATTAATTTATATTGATTTATATTGATTTAGTTAATAAGATAGTACACAGACTAGTCCAATTAAGATACTACCTTAAGAGTTAATTATATAAAATAAACTACAATAAAAGAAGAGAAGCAAAAACAAGTTCAAACGAAACAATAAGTAAGAAGTAAAAAATAAAAATTATACATTGCAAAAATAAAAAAATAAATAAAAAGAAATAGAAAACAAATTCTAAATAAAAATATTAAGTAATAATAATAGTAAATTAATCTAAGAAAATATTATTAGAGTGCTAGTTAGAACATTTATATTATAGGAAACCTAAAATAGTAAAGTAGTTAGAAACTAAATAAAAAAAAAATAATAAAGACAAAAATTCAGAAGTTCAGAGATATTATTCTAAGTACAAAATTTAAATAGCAAAAACAAACAAAGATGGAAAACAAATAAAAAATAGTGAAGATAAAAATTGTGAAAAGTTGAGAAAAATGAAAAATGGGCAAAGTAAAGCAAAAAAACAAAAAGGAATGCAACAAGGAAAAAAAAGGAGCAAACCAAGCAATAAATAAAAAATAATAAAAAATAAAAAAGCTAATAAATCAAATATAGTATAATTACTATATTACGAAAATAAAATCATAAACTTGCAAATACATTCATATTTTAGCTGGAAGTGGACCACATTAAAAGGAAAAAAATTATATTCGCTTAACTCTGATTTGTTGATAGGTTGATGATCTAATTGATCAATTTGCAGTTGAGCAACTAATTGAAGCATGTATAGGCTAAGTTTATAAGGATGTAGGAAAATAAGTAAAATCGGAAATCAACGTTGCAAGCCATTCAAAAACATTTAGGAAAGCGATCAATTGGAGATATTTTTGATTGCCTGTACATGAAACTCTGCGGGATGTAAAAAGGAGAATGCGTAGATACTTTTCGGCCCGACACCTCCAAACATGAGAGATGTCTTAAACGATACATTATGACACTCTGAACATATTTTATGAACAATGATTATTTCCAATTAAGCGGTCAAAAGCTTTGTTACTTAAGCGGCAAAAGCGGGTGCAAAAGTGGAATTTTCTAATTCTCGTGATTGCGTGGGATTGGTGCGTCGAGGAAAACACGTATGAGAAAAGTGTTCATAATAGAGCACTAATGGCCACTACGAAAAAATATATACGAAATGTAGTAACTGGGATGTATGTTACTCAAGTGTATGAAAATGTGTTTTCCAAGGGCAAAAACGTCCCCAAAATGCTTTCTGAATTGGTAATAAAGTACACCATCCAATAGTACTTGGCGAGACCTTTTATTTCATATGCAACATGCCGTATTGAAACCCACCCCCCTCGCCGAGGATTCAAGAATGTCCTAGATAAAATTTGGAGCCCCCCCCCCCCAACAATGGAATCCCAAATTCCCCCACTGAACTGAAATAAACATTGTTTATAAAATATGTTCAGAGTACCATATTGCATACTTTAAAACATCGTCTGGAGGTGTCGGGCCTATAATGGGCATTCATTCCCCTTTATGAAATTGTTTGTAATCATTTTTACCATCCCAACTGATTTGAATTCATTCTTCTACTATCTTTCGTAGCACCCAGAATTTGAAGAATATAAAAAACAATCACAGCAGAACATTTAAATAGATCCTCAAAATCTAATAATACATCTAAAAAATATCCAACAAATTCCACTAAAATATTTAAATACAAATAAAATAAATCAAAGTAAAATATTACCTTAAAATCTAAAAACTGTATAGCTAACCTATTCTCTCTGAATATTTTTTCCATAAAATAACAATTCAAATGATGACCTTTTGTTTATAAAAATATCACTAAATCTTTGACGTAAATTTTGCATAAAATTCCTTTTTGTGGATTTACCCTTGATGTACTGTGACCATAAAAAAAACATCTTTGTTTTTCTTCTTTCTTAATGTAGGTGAAATTTATACAAAGCAGAACAACCATAGATGCGTTTTTTACCCTAATTTCGATTCAGAAGTGCTCAGTAGCTTTCCGTAGAAGGAATAAAAAACCTTTTACTGGAGGTTCTTTTTAAGGTTGCTTAAGGTGGTCGGAGGTAAAATGTAATGGAAAGTTGCGCAAATATTTTCAATTTAATGGTCTCTTAAATGATGAGGCCCAACCACAATCAGAGTATGAAGCTTAGGCATTTATATCTTGTAAGGTATCTCCTCCTGGGACCTATGTATGTATGTACCTACTAATGGAAAGTTCTGAAATGATTTTAATGGATTCCTTTTGAGAGATCCAAATTTTTGGAGATATTTGGACCTTCATAAACAACAAGTTAAGAATAATGATAATAATTGGAAGGATTTTTTTTGTGATTCTTAGAAGAGTTACATTTGTAATGAATTTCGTTGGTTAACAGATATAAAAACTAGCATTTAGAAATTTATACACAAAGCCATATGATGGTATAGTGGTTTAAGAAAAATATTGTAAAAAGCAGCCCCTTAGATTATATAACAAAAAAGATAGGCTATGCTGGGTAAAATTCGTGTACTTTATTTGTTGTCAGTCCGACATTTCTGCTCCTTTCTGACATTTCTGAATTTACAAAAGGAAGTTCGATGTTCTTTTAGTGATTTTGTCATAAAAAAGTGTGAAATCATCACGCCCTTTTGTCATTTCGGCCGGTTCAGTTTGCTGTACTTAACACAATCAAAAAAAAAATCATTGATGAAAAGAGAGAATATCAGAGGACCCAAGATAGATCCTTGCGGTATTCTTGAACATATTTTTAGAATACACAGATTGATATCGATCCCTCAAGTAACTGCCGATAAGGGTTGCAGCCTGTGTAGAGAAATTAAATTGCATTATCAGTTTTCTGCATGTAGAACCAAATACCGTTCGTATCAAAGTGCACAAAGAGTTTCAAATACGATCAGAGTAGGCAAACTATTTTTCTAACTGCAGCAGTTGTGTTTCAATGAATTATTATTTTTGTAAAAAAATTCTCTTCGAATTTTAAAATACTTTTATGATCAGTTTCTAATAATTTTTACAGAACGTAATAATTAGAATTAATTTACATAAAAAGTTATGAAAAGCTACGAATTCAAAGGAGTTTGTGAAAATTAAATTATTCCGAGTGCATTATTGGCAACTCCGGCTAGCATAAACTTTATACAATAATTTTTCCAATAGGATTATTCTACTTATATACATATATATTCGTAGAAGCATAAAAAGTGGTAAAACTAATTTTTCCAGAAATTTCTCAAAGTTTAACGTTTGTATATAAAGTTTTTCACGCAAAAAAATGCCAACATAAGAAAGCTTAAGCCAAAGTGTTTAAAAATTGTAAAGTTCGCTTCAGCACATTTGGAAGTTCAAAACTTTCTAAATTGTTTTTTAATGGTAAATTAATTCCAGTGAATTTTTTTTTCTACCATTTCACATTTAAGAACTTTATTCGTGCAGCCTTTATGTTTCTGTGTTGTAAAGTTTTAGGATTGTATATTCTACGTAGCACATATGTACTACATAGATCTTTTGTCATATTGAGGTATTTTACCAATTTGTGACCCGTGTTAAGTTGTTTAATGGTATTTTCAAATGTATCTAAACAATTTCCCTTTTCTTTTTTTTTTTTGTAGTGAATTCACTACACTTTAATGAAATTATGCTCTTATAATATTATATTTTCTATACCTTGAGTTCTGTTAAAGATTTCTTTTTTAATTCTTCTGAGCTCATTTGTTATTTTTGACAAGGATATAATAAGTTTTTTTTTGGGTTTTGATTTTTTATTTCTTGAAGCTTATATTACATATGCTCATATACTCTTTGAAAGTTACGAAAGTTATGAAAGTATTATTTTTTTTACTTTAGATTTCTTCCTTTCGAATTATGTTTAATGCAACGTCTACGCCAATGCACCATAAACAATTATAATATACGGAAAAATATGAGTTAAGTCAATGATATCTATTTTTATGTGATCTAATATGGAGAGTACCGTTCAAAATATAGATACTTAATCTTGCTTTTAATTAAAAATTGTATTCAACACTTACTTCAGCTATAAAAATTTATGTAATACTCAACATATCTGCGATATTGTACCTATTTTCAGTCAAATAAGTAAAATTTTGAAGAAGGCGTTTCGTATCAGCAGGAACCAGTACTCTTCAGTACGGCTAGTTTCTGGCTGGCGTAACGTCAAAAGAAAAATGCTAAGCAGACCTCACATATAATCTCAGTTAAAATTCTTAGTATGAAACATATGAGGCGAAATACTAAGTATTTACTTTAGCGCTTAGCTAATAAAACTCTTATGCGGGACCAGCCAAGTTGAACAAAAGAAAAGTCGTAAAGACTTTTACAAAAATATTAACAATTTTTTTAAAAATTGAATTGGCAGGAACTAGCCGTACTGAAGAGTATTGGTTCCTGTTGATACGAAACACTTTATTCATTGCTATCTGCGCCAGCTGCAGGCTTTGCAGCATTTTAGCAAAGAACATATAACTTAACAAAGTGCTTCATCTGACCTCTAAAAATGCACAAGTTGTATGCTTAATTGTTGAAGTGGTCGGGACGTAACAGACGGGAAGAAGCAAAGATTTGAGATTGAGAGAATGTTGTTCTGTTCTTTTTGTGTCCGCCACCTACCCCATAGCTGTACATGTACACAAGCAGATGCCAGCCATGCACATAGTTTCATGTTTCACTTGGGTGTCTGACTTTTTTACTGCCACTTAGGCCTGAATTGCAATTACGACTGATCTGTTGACTGTGACTTGATTTTAAGCCGAAGTCGGCGATGAGGTGAAATTTGAAATTAAATAAAAGCTTCAAATGCTTGAACAAACCAGAAGTCCCGACTTCTCTGATTGAACTGAAGTTGGTCGTAGCCAACACCAACTTTGCACTTTGAGCAAAGTTTAGTTTCAGCCGCAGTCACAGTCGAAGGGGAAGTTGGAATTGATCTTGCCACATGCATTTACCATTTGGGCAAAGTACCAGTCGACAGATCAGTCGTAATTGAAATTCAAGCTTTATTCCTACACAATCCGCTCATCTTACTATTCTTTTTCTGTTTTACTGCAATGCAATATAAATAAAACTCCTCTCAAACAAAGTATTCTTGATGAAGCCGATTTCCTAGGGAAAAAGTAAAAGAAGCAAAGAGAATACGAAATACAATAAATGGACATGATGTAGAGTGTAGGCTCTCGATCTGGTGCTGGTGCTTTGACGACCAGCCACTCGCTACAGCGGTGAATAGCGTGTCGTCAAAAAGCAGAGAGTTTTCGTAAGATTTATGTGAGCGGGTCGTAATATTACGACCCGCCATACATAACTTTTCAATATACGATATGCGTATTCTTTCTGTAAGATGTTCTTTGATTTTATTTATCAATTTTTTAATAAATTGTTAACATTTTTGTAAAAATCTATGACTTTTCTTTTGTTCAAGGAAAATTATGCCTACTTAAAAAAAAAACAAACAAGGAAAAGAAATATACAAAATATACAAAAGAAGTCACCCTACAATAGACTCATAAATTAAACTTTTCCTGCATAAAAAGCCTTCAGTTCTTGCCAAAATGACCAATGCTCGCCCGTCATGAATAGACGACTTCCCTCTGAGATTGACAAAGCACCAATTTACCCAACAAAATAAAATACTGAAATATCCTGAGAAGCTGTTTTCCAACAAAAATGACGGAAAAATTAATGAACGAATGGCAAATGGTTCCTTGGAAATGAGACTAATTCATGTTCTCGAGCTCATATATTTCAGTGAGTTAACAACGTACCTCATACCCCTACTACCTTCCGTCCTATCATCTGTAAGAAGAAAAATCTGCTACAAGGTAGTCCTTCCTCAGTTCCCTTGTTCCTTCTGAATGGCACAAGTCAATCTATTTTTAACCATAGGAGAAACGCAAAGACGTAGAAGAGAAGTTTGAAAACTTTCGCTTTTTGTCAGAAAATAGCAATAGGCAGGCAGTCAGTAGAAGGACTCAAGGGAGTAGGAACAAATGATCAAAGATTTTTTCTCTTGAGAATACTGAGTGAAGTATTGGAGATTATAATTGCCCAAGGCGCTAGAAAGGTATTAAAAGAATACTGCGCCTGTTTTTGTGATGATTAATAGCTAAGAAAAATGATATTCTTACGTAACACTGCCAGTTAAAAGAAAGTAGTTTGTCAAGGATTTATATCGTTGGCAGCTTAAATAAATGACGAAAAATGTACGAGAACGTGTTTATGTTTTATAAATAGATTACCATAGAGATTTGAGTGCACTAACAAAATTATTTTATTTATTATTTGGTTAAATATGCAAAGAAGAAAAAGAGAAAAATTTGAGTTTATTCAAGTTTCCGAAGATCTATATGGAACAGGAAGACCATAATTTTAAATTGCTTATAATACCAAATTTTTCTATTATGAATTGAGCCATTTATTTTAAAAGTGGTACAAGTCCATTTCTTTTTACAAATATTTATAGGATCTAATAGTGAACTTATGTATATTTTGGAGTTAAGAGTAAATTTATTAACCAATTATGTTTACTAAAAAATTCTGAAGAAAATAGAAATACTATACCCTAATGGACTTGCACCACTTTCAAAATAAACGGCACAACTGTACTTGCATTTTTAATTATTCTTAAATAGCAAGAATAACTCAGCTCTTACATGACTCATTTTGGTTTTTTATGGAATTTTTAATTACAAACGAACATTGGAGCTTGGAGTTCAACAAAAATTTAAACGATATTTAAACTTAACTGACAAGGCCACTAATTATGTTTTTGTTTTCTTTGTAATAAGTAGGTATATATTATTAAGCCAAGCTCAGGGGATGGCAGGAAGGAGATATGGAAAGGATCAGGAGACATGAGGAAAGTGGCGGAGATGCTGTTGTATGTCACTTTGAACCTTCGCAGATTTTAAGCCCGAGGACAAGCAGTGGATGGTAAACTGTTCCACATTCGCACAGTTCGGGATAAGAAAGAATATGAAGGCAGTGACTTTGAACCAAGCCTACATTTTTTCTATGAAATTTACTTGACATGATTTTCCTTTAAGATTTGTATGCACTGTTTGAGGGCGACGCTAACGTAATGCAATGGTCCAAAGGAATTGAATTGATTCGGTAACTTGTGTCTGCAGAAAAATTCATTTTTTTGCCCTAAAAATTTTCTATGTTCAGGGATCGTATTACTATTGCATTATTCATGGCCAGGTCAATAACAGTCCAGTACCAAAAATGAGTTTCATTCAAATTTCATGAATCATATGTACTATTGGCGGCATTTTACGTGATTAAGTTATATTGGACGGTCGTCGGCCTAGAATAGTTCTCAGAAATGTTTTGAATAAAACTTTTTTTCGAATTTGTATGCGCTAATATGTAACATGCGCCTAGGAAACTGTATTGCGTATTTGCGACATATATACCTACTTAATAGATTAGATAAGTAGCTAACTACCTTGGGATCACAACACCAAAACCACAGAGAAGAAAATTATTTTATGCACTTTTTATTCTTTCGGTAAAAATTTTTCTTTATGTATGCACTTTGATTATTTAAAGTTGGAATAGCTTTTCTATATATTATTTAACCATGAAATCCTTTGTTAGAGATAAAGAGCTAAAGTCACTTTGTTTTTAATATTAATATTTAACCGGTGGATACCATACAGTACATTCCAATAAGAGCCTCCCTTCATTTTGTCAACTCCGGAGTACCTCAAGGTTCAACATTGACACCTATGCTTTTTTATCATGTTCATGGATAATAAGTGTCATTGTATTAAACAACTGTATCTCTCTTGGCCTAGTGGATTGCACATGAATGGAATATTCTATATCAATCAGAATTCGGAAACTAAATGGTCAATAGAGATCATTACACTTGTTCAAGGAGACTACTTTTGGAGTCTCCGGTAATCTTTTCGATTTTATTTACTGCTGTACCCAAAAAAAAAGCTTTTTTGAACAAACTAAATTGCTGTGTATTATTTTTAGTAAGCATGTCGACTCTGTTGTTAAAAAAAAATCAAAATATGGCTGTTTCCGTGTTTTATGATATTTTGGCCAGTTTATTGGTCATCTTGGCCTTATCTTGTTATCAATTCTTACCCTTTTGGTAACTTATAGCTGTGAGCTTATCGCAAGCTAGATTTGCGATTATATGTATCAAAGGCTTAGAATTGAGGCATATTTATAATTTTCGTAGATATAACTTTTTATTAATCTCACTCTCGGTTGTAGCGTATTACTTTATTTAAAGCTTTGATGGCTTGTTTTATTGGTCAAGAAGATTGTTATACTTAAATTTTCCATTCGAGACATCATACATATTTTAACAACTACAAGTACTTTTATGGTAAACGCATGACTTCCGCTAAAAAAATCAGACGCACACACATATATGTATATATATATACAGGATGATTCAGATCAAGATATGTACCTTCCGGTATACAATGCGATTCCTTGAGGTATGATGATCAAAAAATTGTTCCACATACCCCCCTTAGAAACCTTCCTTTAGGAGCTGTGGCCAGTTGAAGATTTCGCCAATATTCATGAGAATATAGATTTTGGTTATTGTTGGCTTATTAAATAGCCAAGAATAGTAGCTGTCGCAAAGTGTATTCCTCTGTATTTTTTAATTAAGCATTTATCTTTAAATTATTCTCAAATATTTCCAAAATTTTGATTTTTTTACAGACAAAAGTTTTTTAAAGAAATAACGGGGGGGGGGGGGGTATGTGGAACAATTTTTCGATCATCTTAACTCAAGGAATCACGTGGTATACCGGAAGGTATCTTGATCTGAATCACCCTGTATATATATATAAACACTTTTACGATAAATAAAACCCAGGACCCCAAAAGTGTTTGATTTATTTTCCTGAAGTCAAGTGCGAAACAGTATAAAAATGTGTTCGCTCCAGTAAAGCTCTTTCGGACTGTTTATTGCTCTTTTATTGGACGAATAAGTGCCTACAATCAGACATATCTAGAATTCCAAGTAAAGTTTTGAGTGTTGATGAAATGTCCATTGAAGATATTTATCAGATGGAAACAGAAATTTGAGGGTGACAAGTACATTGAAAGAAAATCTGTATTTTAATCATAATAAAACTATTAGCAAAGTACTTACAGGGAGTAATATCAAGTCAAAGGAGTCATTAAGTAATAAAAAATAAATACGGCTAATTTAATTTTATAATTACAATTTTCTACGGAACTCTTTTAGATTAACTTTAATATGCCTTTATTTAACTACATAGAAGTATCATTTGAAAGCTATTTACCTTCACTCAACTGAAAAGACATAATTGCTACAAAAATACCAACCATAGAAAAAAACTTTTTATGCTTTCATCAGATAACAAACCTGCCCTACCAGGACGGCTTAAGTCTCATTTCACGATTGAAAAATCATTGAAGCGTGTAGACAATAAAAAGGAAACTAAAAATTTACAATCTCATTACATACTTTACCCATTTCAACATAATCGCGGGCTGAAAGTTATAATTCGTCGCGAATGTTACCTTTCGCCTTTATATGAAATCTACTACATTACGTATGTCACATTCTATACTATTTTGTATGTCCTGAAAAATATATGAAAAGAAGTTTCCTATTGTATTTGCTTGACGCTTTTCTCAATCAGATCCGCCTTCCATGTGTGGAAAAGAAAAATGAGAAAGCTAAGGTTAAAGAGTAATATTGTATTATATAATATTCAGTCGAGTCGGTGTGGGTAGGTACTTCAACTCCCCAAATCATCTCTTCTACAAATTTTACATTGGTATCAACATTATATTTATAGACTAGGGATATTTTGGTTGGCTACATGCTTTCATTCAATCCTAACCTGTGGCAATAACAACAAGATTAAATCTTAAAATATTTGTGTAATCCGCTCTTTATGGAGTCTTTCAAAAGATATATGGCTTCTGTCACTATATACATTAATAAATAAAAGCAATTTACTATGATTGGTGGGGAATAATTTTATTAGCACAAAAATACGATTCAAATATAAAGAAAAATGTTTTATGGCGAAGTAAATGAACTCTTTATGGACTATTAAAGGCATAAAATAGTTACATTGAGTTATGGATCATAATAAAAGAAAATAAATCTTTTTTGATTCTCAGCTTATCAAAAATGCTTTTTTTTATATAGATAGGTATATAATTATACATAGTAACATAACAGATATGTTCCAGAAAAAAAATCCCCAAACCAAAATCTCCAATTTCAAAAATAACCAAAAGCAGACTTTTTACCACTCTCCATTGGCATATTTGGATTATTTCTAGTATACAAAAGAGTGAGCTCAATTCTCACTAAGAAAAGTATAATAGTAAGATAAATTTTGGGCAAATATAATAAAAGCCCCATCTATTTGTGAGACGTGAAATTAAAATCCAATCCTCTTTAACGAGAACTAAATAAGCCACTGGTTCACGCAATTTCAGTAATTGTTTTATATATAAATTGAAGAGCAGACATATAAAATCTTGATGGAACAAGTCCCCTCAATATGTATGTAAAAAATATCTCCTTAAGTCATCCATCCGAAAAAAAAAATTTTTTAATTTCAAAAGCTTACTTACATATATAATTTCCTTTAATCAAAATATTTAATAAAAAACAATACCATCAAAACTGCTGTAACTGAAAAAATCTAGTACTTGATTTTTTAAAACCCTTCGTCGAGATTTATTTGATGTAAATCACATCGAGAGAGAGGTAGAGACAGAGAGAGGGGCATACTTATGAGTGTACTTAAGTGTAAAAGTCTAACAAAATATCCGGTCGATTTACAAGATTATGAACACCCCTCATATTCATGTCCGACATGAAACAAAACTCAGGCAAAGCTTTCAGAAATTTTATATTCCAGGTACCTACACCATGTCGTGGTCTTGTGGCAAACCGTAAAGTAAAATTTATTAGAGATAACAAAAGTTCCTCACGAAAATATTGAAAAAGATACTTTACTCTAAATGTTTGTCTTAATTAACCGCAGATTGCGGTATATTAGTTACCTCCCAAGAAATTTATTGGTTGAGTTGGTTTTGTAAAACGCAAAATTAGGGTAAATAATGCAATAAGATTAGTGTTAAAAATTAAGCATTTAATTTTAAGTAGTATCCTGAGAAACTCAATGGTTATCGAAAACCTTTCTATCATTCATCCCGAAGAAGTCATTAATTAGCTTTTAAAAAGGAGCCCACTGTAAATGTTTTGCTCTCTTTATAGGGGAGAATTTGAAATATTGATGGTAATTAAGTACTTGAAACTGGTCAAAAACTCATTATTTGGTCTGCATAAATTGTTTGTAGCAAACAAGAGGCTAGGATTTGTGGATAGCTTAAATTACCAAGGATTGTATACAGATTAAAACCTTTTCTGGAAGACTAAAAATAGCATTAATTGGATTTATTTGCTATCAATCGTGTAGTAGGTATATTTCATGTGTTAAGTTTGTAATTATGTAATTTGTATATGTGCAAAATTTAAATCAATATACGAACAAACTGGGAAATATTATGCAATAAAGTTGCTTTCAATGATTTATATGTAAGCCTTTACTTACAAATTGGTGAGCATAATTAGTTCTGAACACAGTGAAAGTTTTTTTCAGCATGCATTATTATACCCTAGATGAAATCATATGGTATACTAAATCTTAGACCAATTCTAGCTTTTTTACTAGTTTTTTCTTTACAAAATGATTTCACGATAGAAACTAAAAAAGAATCTATAGCAGGAAAACTTACACTTACCATTAGCAACAAGTCAGGCATCTACTCCTAGAACTGAGAGTAGCGCAGAGTAAAGCTCCCACATATTTATATATCAATCTATTCCGACGATTATCTGAAATGGCCGTCCTGATACACAAGAATAATACAATTACTAAGGCCGAAAAACAATTTTATTTAAAAGCAAACGTGAATGAAGAACCAAATGAGCTGATTCAAAATTTTAACGTTACTAATGAAAACTATGACGCTACATGTAAAATCCTAGATCGCAGATATAATAATACGAGAACTTTAGTGTTAGCCCAACAAAACTTTATAATCAGCCAGAACTTTTAAAAGAATCATCGGCTGGTCTAAAAAAAAACTCCACGACTCAACACTGGAATGCCTAGAAGCATTAAAAAAAATCTAGAGAGCTAGGATCCGCTTATTATACATTTACTATTACAAAAACTAGACAAAGAATCTCGAAAAATCTATGAACAATCACTTAAAAATCCCAGAGAAATTCAAGCAGTAGATGAATTCCTAAATTTTACTGAAAACAGATTTCAAGTGCTGGAATCTATAGAACTGACGAAGATGAATAAGCCAGCCAAAATATACATAAAAGGAATGATGCTAAACTACACCACGGTATGGTGAAAATAAAATCCATATGCGGTTTCTGCAACGCAAATCACAAGATTTATACTTGTAAAAAATTTTATAAATTGAATACGTCCTAAACGAAGAGATCAGAAAAGCGGAACTCTGCTCTTATTGCCTAGGTAAGGGAAATGCAGCTCATAATTGTAAAAGTTGGAAAACTTGTAGAATATGTAACAGAAATACACTAAATACACTATTACATTCAAATTCATCATCTCAAAAACCTAATTGGAAGTTAAACAATCAGGAAACCTATGGGAAGGAATCGACTAAACCAAGTACGTCACTCATATTGTAGGAAGTAAAAATCAGTGTACTGCATTGTTAACCACTGCAATGCTACAAGCAGTTAAGTAAAAAAGGACTTAAGTACTACTTAAAGCACATTTTCGTTATTTAAGACTTATTACTTAATTCTGTTGAAATGCCCTACTTAGTACTTAAACATAAGTACTTGCATTTATATATTTACTTGTACTTAAGACTTAATTTTGTACTTAAGTACCAAGATTTTTACTTAAGTATTTCTGAATCTATTAAGTACCTACATATAAAAAAATATCTAGCTCTTCGTAGAAAAGCAAACACAATCTTTGTGTAGCTCCTCTTTTATTGAGTTTTAAAGCACGCAAAGAATTGTTAAAACATGTGCCGCACCCGCTCACAAAGCACAGCCCTCAATAAAGACTGGGCAAGTAAAACAAAAACCAGTAACGTCTCGGTCGAATATAAAATCAACGATGCCCCGACTTGATGACGTAACCAAGGGTAAGCCAGCAATGCCTCACTCCAATATAAAATCAATGATGCCTCGATCTGATGTAGGGAAGGCCTCAATTTTTTCCTTAGAAATTTACTAAAAAATGTTTCCTTACAATTTTTATGCATAATTGGAGGCGACAACGATAAGCGCGTGCGTGCTTGTGGCTCTAACGATTTTATAAGCGTAGGATTAATTTCTTAGAAATTTCTAGAAAATGTTTCGGCAGCATTTTCGTTCACTTTGGAATTATTTTCAGATACAATACTTTCATGTGGTCCGTTGTCGACCTCCAATAATGTATAAGAATTCTAAAAAGATAAGCTTGTATTATTTAAACCAAATAAAGTATTTACATATGAAATAATTAATACAATGTTTAATATTTTTTAAATGAATTCCGATGAAGTTAGAAAATGAGAAGTATTTATTTATTAATAATACTAACTAAACTCTATAAAGTTCAATATATTACTGCCAACGTGCAAAGATTCTAAAACAGGATTTTAAAAAGTACTTAATATTTTTTATAGTCTCAGTACTTAATTTCAAGTACTTTTCGTACATGTGGTACTTGTACTTAAGTATTTTTTCTTTGGTAATTGCCCAGCTCTGGAATAGGCTGACTACTGCTACTTGCGTGAAGATTTCTAGATCAGCAACACTATTCTACCATAAGCAACATTTCAACAATATTGCATTGGTGAAAAAAACAAGTCTAAATAGTAGGTACCTAATTACAAAATTGTTCAGTCTTCTCTCAGATAGTTACATTACACATGTACATAACTACAATAATATTCTTGACAAATCAAAATCATTTGATTTAAAAGGCGTAAACGTCAATATTTCCGGTTCAACGAAATGCACACGTGACTACATATGCAAAACAGATTGTATTTTCGCCCCCAATTCAAATAATTTCTTATGCAAAAATGAAGAAAACCTTTCAAGAAAAATATCTCTGGTACGTGACATGAGAATAAGAAAAATTCTAAAGAGTTGAATACTAAGCAAACAATATTCAAGGGAACCTAATCCCATCTGGGATGGTAAAAAAATAAAAAAAAAACAGGATGAGATGAGGATGATGTTGAATGTTATCTTATAGGTTCATGAGGTTAAAAATTTTAGTGTAAAGTAATACGTATATAAAGTCCCGTAAAGAATGTTGTATGATAAGTTACAAAACCTTATCATTAGGAAAACATGGCATCATCATCAAGCCCATGTAATGCCTGAAGCGATCATCTTGTATTAAGGTTTCGTTCATCAATTAGCAGCAGTTTGACTTTTAGGAGAGAATTTTGATAGCCTTAAGCTAAAATCCTCTTTTAGGACAAAATTCCTTTGACATTCCCGCTCTAATAGCTAAAAGTTTTACTTAATATAATTTATGTGCAAATTCACATTTTTATACTTATATGTAAACGTCTTTATCTTTATCTAAACTTGATTGTAAGATATTGATTGAAGTAGATTGCAAGTCTACACTGAGTGCAGCATCTGCGAAGGAGTCATATTTATTCAAAATTACATATCAGATTATTGATTGAAAAGTCTAAAAAATCCAACTTTTTGCATAATTCGTAAAATTCACTTCACTGATAAAGCTGAAATAACACGTATCGAAATGAATCTTACACAGTTATACCTGAGACAACTTACATCTAGATGTGCAAAACCTCACAAAAACGCGGTCCAACTAAAACGAGCTAATGGCCCTCTAATAGAAAGCTCTACACATTCTATCTCTCTCTTGCTGTATTATACCACATAAATTCTTCGCAATGGTAGCTTTCTTTGGTTGAATAAAAAGTTAAAGAGCTTTCAAAAAGTGTTCCGGGTTTAAATGGAGTTTTGCACATCTAGTTATAAGTTGTCTCAGGTTATACACTGTAAAAAGGCACATATTGTTGCCACAAAGTTTAGGCAAAAAACTCTAGAAATGTAGGTAGCATTTCCTGCATTTTATGACATATGCCATAAATGTAGGGAATATTCCCTACGTTTATAGAGATTTTTTTCCTAAAGTTGGTAGCAACAATTTGTGCCTTTTTACTGTGTACCCAACATCCCATAGCACTCAAAGGATACAATTATACAAATTGAATTCGTTGACAGAAGCCGCACGCTGAGTATTGTGAGGGAGTGAATTCCATAGACAAGAATTTGGACAAAATAGGAGGTCATTCCTCTTCTAGAATGCAGAAATTCTATCTTTTTCATAAAGATACATGGGCTTCCTTCCTAGTCTGTATTAAATTGAATAGGAACATTAATACCTTGCGTTTTAAATAAATTTAAATTGACCATCCCAGTACGAGTACCTAACAGGAGTAATGTGGCAGATCTGCGTAGAAGGTTAAAAGCGAATCGCAAAGAATCATTAAAAGCAACTTCCACCTTACGTTTGCACAGGGAGTCAAGCTTTGGGTAAATTAGACTGCCATAAGTAAAATGAGGCAATAAAATAGTCTTAACCAAACTCAAACGTAAATTTGTAGGTAAGATATTAGTAACCAGCAAAAGTCTTCGCAAGCCACCATAAATTTTATCCAACATGATCACAACATTTCAGGCGACAGTTGAACCTCACTCCCAGATTAGATACAGAGTCAACAAAAGGTAACATGACGTGATTGAGCATAACTGAGGCTATATCATCAAAGTTTAAGTGGTGAGCTGCTACACAAAACCAGATACTGTGATTTATTAGGATTGAGAGAAAGCTTATTATAAATTGGCCATCTGTAAATTGCAGCAAGATCATCATTGATTCTGTAAATACAATCCTCAATCAACCCAAGAGGTATACTCAAGTACAATTGAGCATCATCGATGTAACTGTATATTATGTACGATATCACCGATATCATTAATGTAAAGACTAAAGAGGAGCGGCCCGAATACAGATCCTTGCGGGACCCCTGAAACAAAGGTAAGAAAAATGGTTTGTGAGAAAACTACTAATTAACTTGACCTCAAAAGAAGAAAAGCAATAGTTGACGTACAATTTATGGAGTAGTGTGGAGTACACAACACTATCAAGAGCTTGAGAAAAATCCAATAAGAAAGCTCGCTAAAGAGCTAAAGGGAGATTATTAGATACCTACATATAGCAAGGCAGTCTCACAACTGCCTTGCAAGGAAACCAGATAGATATCTCGTGAGAAGATTATTTTGTTCTAAGAACTCCTGACAGGGGAAGCTTTCTTAGGTACAGGTATGAGCCTATAGACTTTCCAAATATCAGAGAAATAGGAGGATGACAAACAAGTATTCGTAATGATCAATATGCACTGCCGGCCAACTGTTTGAAGCCACGCACATATGGATATGCACGGAAACAAAAGCTTTACAAAGCGGGGATTAAGTTCATCAAAACCAACCGCACAGGACTTTAGCTTTGTAAAGTTCATCATGCTCGACGCCCCGGAAAGAAAAACAATTCATATCCTGCTCGCGAATTGGATAATTCTCAATACACCTTTCAGTGGAAAGGTTACTGTGGAGCATATTTACATTGAAGTCACCATAATAGAAAGTTCTTCTGCACAGCACATTCTATATATAATATATGTATACATTAAGCAGCTTGCAGCTAGGAAGTCTCTCTTAATGTGTTAAGGAGCTTTTATACCCCAAAAATAGTTGCTGAAATTTATATCAAGACTGCACTTAAATACCATACCAGAAAACCTATAAATCTTCCAGAGAAAGAAAACTACATTTCATATTACCCCAGCAAAGACCGGGAGTCGCCTTATGTTCGCAGAGGATAAATCTGAAGGCATATATAGAACTTTTCAGAATTCTTAAGTGTGTTATCCATAATTTCTTTTATACAAGATGAAAATGCGATTGAGAGAGAATCACTCAAGAAGATACTTATTATTTCAATATCCTGTAATTATATTCTTTTAAGCTTATTAAACCCCCAGGAAATTCGGAGTAAAGGTAATTACGATTTCTCAGCTGAAAGATTTTGAAAGTCAAAAGTAAGGTAAATCTTCTTTAAGATGATCATGAAAGCTTTCCAGAGTACTGCCTAAAGCCTATATTCCGCAATAGAACGTATGAATTTTTGAAAGTAAGCAGATTTGGTTTTATTACAATTCAAAATTGTTTGGCTTTGTATGTATCTACCTGTATTTTGACATGCAAAAAACATACGTTACTCTGCAGAATTACTATACTTATACCTTCATAATAGCTTCCCAAGTATGTACCTACATCACTTTTTCTATTCAAATACTTATTGTTAAGGCAATATAACCCCTAAATGAAAGATTTAATTTCGGTGTAGAAAATACGAAAAACGAACAGAATAAATTTCCTTTTTTGAATATCTTCCAGAGTTAAGATAAACAAACACAAGGACTTCTACCCTCAAATTTAGAGCAAAACAACAAAAAAAAAACACAAAAAACCTAAAAACAAGGTAAGTGAAAGTAATTTTGGAAGAATAATCTTAGCTGACTGGACCTACCTTTAATGCAAAGTTTAGTCTGAATAAGGATTCCCCCTCCACCATTAGGACAAAGAGATTAACTCGCCCTAAGATGATTGCGAAGGAAAGGGGGCCCAATGGCCCAATGTGTCCTACCATGGTGTAAAAATGTCTTACAAAATTTTCTCGAAAAATTTATCAATCCCACAAAAGTCACCCTATTAAACCGTTTCGTTGTGTATACATATTTATGAGAGGAAAATGTTATTTTAGGCATTTTTTCCTTCATTCCCACATCACCGCTAAACAAAAAATTGGGGAGGGGAAAAAATCAAATTTACCTAAAGGACAAGCGACGAAGAAATTGCAAATTTAAACGGAAGCTGGTATTTTTAGAGAAGGTTGTAAGGTTATTTCCTGGATAGGTCACATTCAAAAAAAATATTTCAGGTGTGCCTTTGTGTAAAATTTATTTGCGTATTTTATTTCCTTATTTATATTATCTAAAAATTTATTATATTCCGTTGGAAAGGATATAAGCAATCTTAATAATATACAAGGTAGTTTATTGTAATCTTTCAGGTGAAATTTTATGTAGGTATACTAAAAATTTACTCCTCGGTATAATGTTCGTTTGTACAATAAATTATCTTATAGAAAAAAACATAAATTACGAGACCATACAGGATAAATAGAGGGATGAGCACCTTAATTATCCATATACGTGTTGTTGCTGATGGAAAAAACTTAGTTGTCCAGCCCCAGAGCCTTCTTTAAGTTGCATATATCTTTGCCAGAGATGAGTTTGTGGCGGCTTGACGATGTCAGCTTTGCGGCGTTAACGACCTTGGGGCACCACCCACGCCTCATTTGTACAGTTTTTACTAAGCTCGAAAGCCACTTTGTGAACTAAAAAAGGTGTGTGTAAGTAGGCCGCGATTAAAATGTTCTAAACAAAAATACGAAAATTTATTAGTTTTTTCTTGTCATCCGTTGTTAGCAGTCAATTCACGATTAGTTGAGAGAAAGGTATTTGATTGCTATGTGATTAATTATCTAGACTTATTAATATTATTATAAAGTTATCAAAATATATAAGGAGAATCATCTAAAGATAAACCGAAGAGTTTGAATATAATAAAAGGACAATTCATCCGGACATGCAGCCTTTTACTGATGCCCTTATTCATAGCCAAGATTTAATTTGTTTATTTCAGAGTCTCCATATCTAGATTTTCCAGCTTGTACCCAGTCAGTGTACAACGGTAAATACGTGGAACAGCTTATTCATTCTGATTCCATTTCTTTGACTTATTCTACGATCGACGTTTACGCTGTGTCGACAAAGGGGCAGCTTTGCAGGCTAATTCCTGTGAGGTTACAATTTCATCCTGAAACCATAATTCGCTGTACTCTGCTCTCAGGATAGTTCCTGCTGAATTATCTCAGAGTCAACTCCGACTGTCATAGGGCCAGTTCGAAGTTTAGACATAATTGATTTTGATAATTCGGAGTGCAACATGCACTTATATTTATTACTTTACATTGTTTCTTGTCTCTTATGATCTGCCTCTAGTTACTGTTGGTGGCACCACAACTGACTTACATATCCTGACTCCAACAAATACAGGGGATACATACGCAGCAGAGTTGCAACACACTCAAAACCACACATCTGCTGGAAGGACAAGCTACCCTTCGCCTGCAGTGGGTCAGACGTCTACTTACCCTAGAATGATTTGTTTCATCGTTTAAAACACTCACTGGACTTCACAAGCCAATCTAACAAATAATTGGTGCAAGCCACCAAAAGTGTATATGGTCACAAGTCCCAAGTAGCATTCCCCTCATTTTCAGGTCGAATTTACGTGTCTTCAACGTAAATTAGGGCACCGACTAATTGTGGTTAAGTTAAAATTACGTAATATTTACGTCCAAATTACGTCAGTGGAGAATGAAAGAACGTCGCATCGACGTAACTATTATGGAAATTAAGGAATATTTCCCGACAGGGCAGACACATTTCCTTAATCTCGTTTTTCGACCTACATATGTATTTTCTATCTAGTTTCATTTTATAAGAATTGTGTGGGAATGTCATCAGGGTTGGCCTGTCGTCTAGGTCGACCATCTGCGATTTTTTTGGGCCACTAGCGCCACCAATGTTCGTGTGTGGAAAATCTTCTCTCAGTAAAAGCGAACTTTTCGTGATATTGGACATTTGGAATGAGAATGCAAAGTTTGTGCTGTGCACTCAGTGGTTTGAAATTCCAAAAAAAGTTTTTTTTTGCATCAGTGAATACGACCAGAAAGTGAGGACAAAATATGCAATCATCAAGGTAAGCATTTTGAATGGGTTGTGTGACTCGTACTTGAAAATAAACCAAGAGGAAAATTTAATCCTGTAATATGTTTGGATGTAATGTCAGGAGATGCGGCAATGGCACTTGTCGTCAAGGTTGGCCACTTTGTGTTGGCCCACTGCGATTGTGTGCTTCGAAGACGCCCTAAAAACGTCCATCACCAATCCCAACGAAATCCGCAAATAAAACACCAGATAAAGCAATATGCCCGCCAAAAAAGCGCAGAATAATCCCGCATAGATAATGTAAGAGAAGAGTGTATTGAAAGTGCGTCAATATAACGACATTAGCTGGAAAGGCGATTCCGCCATTGAAATTTTGCTAAAAACCATAAAAATGCAACAAATTCGGCTTTTTATTTCATTCAATAAATTTTTCAGGTCATTTTCAATCATTTCTGCCCATTTTTCGTCAACTGGCCAACCTAGACAGCACTGGCCAACCTTGACAGCATTTCACTTTTTTTAAATGCCTATGTTTTTTTCACTTTTCACGCAATCAATCTGCAATATTCAGTAAAAGTGCTCCTTTCTCCCAGACCTTTTCAAATATCTACTTTAGTTGACGAAATTCTTCCTTAAACGGAAGTTATGGGCAAAAGTCAAAAGGGTGTCCAACCCTGACAACACTCCACTATATATTTTCCCTAGTAGGTAATGTAAATATTATGAACAAGGCACATAACTCTAACTTGAATGTATATGAGAAGTATTGCTTTAATAAATTGTAATATAGAAATTATGGGCTTATTCAAAAATGATTCTCTCAGCTTCTAAGCCCTCAATTTAAAACTACAAAAATTTTATTGATAAATATGGAAATAATTTTTATATTTAAAAAATAATAATTTTAAAGTTTTTTAAATTATTCTTTGGTTTGCCATTTATAAGCTTTAAATTAATTTTAATATTCTTAAATCGTTTTGAAATTAATAAGGGTCCATTTTTTTTTTTTTTTTTTTTTTTTTTTTTTAGTAAATATGGAAAAAAATCAAATTAAGGTATCAGGCAACTTTTATATTCATTCCTTTAATATGTATATGGCAGCCATATTTTGTTAAATAAATATGGCGCATATTACAATTATGGGCCTAAAAGTTAGTTTGACTTAAAAAATTTCCTTATACAACGACTTTCCTGGATGGCAAGGAGAAATAACCAAAATTTTCGATTTTCAAGGCAAAAATCCCTGTTTACGTAATTTTGTGGTCAAGGGCAATAATAATATTTTCCTATAAAGATTTTGACTTAAAATAGGGCATTTCGACCTATATTATGAAATTTCGCCTTAAGTAAAAAATATTTTACAATTGAAAGAATTGAATTGATTATCAAACAGAGAGACGGTAAGGATATCTCGATATTACTAACTCCTATATTTTATATACATCTTAAAAATAGCAAACCAAGTCATTAGCATCATCATTTGGATACAAGATTTGTTAAAAAGCGAGTGAATGCAAACGCAGTTGAATATGCGTGTATTCCGCATAGTTGGGAAGCAAAAGCAAATAATCAAATGTATTGGCCCAAATCAAGTGTAGCATTTTTGAGAAAAGATGCAAATGGTATTCCAGAGCCTGACTGGTTCCGATATAAATGTGTCGTAAAAAGGAGCAACATTTGTAATCTTAATGAAGCAAGTCAATGGCAAACAGTTCGTTAATTCCGCAATGATACTGAAGCGAAACAAAAGTAAATGAACTTTAATTTTTGGTTGTATTATTACGTAATTTCAACTATTAGGCATTTCGCTAAACGTGCCCATTTAGTCCAATTTACCTTGAGGTTAACTTTTTTGGTAATTCGGACTTTGAGGGCGAACACAATCGAATAGGGAAATATTTAGGGAATATTTATGTTATCTTGCCTTGAGCTTGTGGATTGTTTCAACTACAAAGTCCATACATTTCCTTAAATTTGGCTTCAAAGTTAAGTAAAATTTAGGTAAAAAGTAAGGAAATTTTCTTCAAATTGAGGAAATTTTCCTTATTTATTTCCCTACTTTTCCTCATTCCTATGGGGTAAATTAAAAAGTTATTATTATGTTTTTTTCCCCAAATAATTAACTAAAAAGTCAAGATTACTTTGAAGACATAATTTAAAGATTATTAATTAAAATTTCCTTCCTAATTTACCGTAAAGGAGTTTACGTAAAGTAGTTTACGTAATTTTAATCAAAATAGGTCAATCGGCCCTCGATGATAGGAAATTCAACCTCCAGGTCATTTTATTATTAAAAACAACACCCACAATTTTTAGTTTTGTCTACACGATTCAGGGTTTAATTATTGAAGCAAACTTAAGGTAGGTATATAAAAGTTAAGTTAAATTAAAAGTTTTTTGATGAATTAAGAGATATAGAATTATCAATTGACCACCTATAAATGCGCACTAAGTCGCTAATTAGTTTATTTACATAAGTATAGATAAAGGTAGTAGTTGCATTTCTCAGCATATAGGTGAATATAAGATTGTCTTAATGCAGAAGGTAAGTAGTCTCTAATGTACAGTACAAATAAAAATTACTCTAAAATCGAACCCTGCTGAACACCGCTTTGAATTCTAGCAGACTTAGATAATCGGTAATCGAATTTAACTCTTAGTATCCTGCCAAAAATAAGTTAAGAATGTAATTGACAGCAAATAATGACATAAAAAGTTTAGATTATAATTTATGTATTAACATTTCGTAGTTAAGACTATCGAAAGCTTTGGAGAAATCAAGGAAAGCTCGGTGGCAAATTTGTTTTCGTTCCAAAGCGAATCTTAAATTTGTAGTGACTTTTACTAAGGCAATCTCGTACAAATGATTTCGGCGATATCACAACTGACAATGCGTAAGGCATGAGTGCTAATTCAAATAGCTGAGAAGTGGATTAAGTATAAATACTTATATAAGTTTTTCGAAAACTTTTGAAAGTTAGCATAATATAATATGCTGATATATAGGTCTTAAGTTATAGGGAGTAGAAGGAAAGAGATTTTTGGGAAAAGGAATAATAACAAGGGCATGTTTCCACATAGCTAGGAAAATGGAGGAAGTAGGTATATAATTAAGTACGCAAGTGAAGTAATCCATTGCTATGCATTTTCATTGGAACCAAATATTACTTGTGAAAACATTTTGATCTCTACTCATCCCTTTGATTTTATTGTATAAATATTTCAAAATCTTTTCACCGAATTCTACTAATGATTGAAATTATTTGTCAATATCAACACAGCTAATATAATACAGCTTTCACATCATTTATACAAACATATACAAACATATATTGAGACTATAAGATTGCTGTATATGAACTACATAATTAAAACTGCTTTGCCATCATAATAATAAATTTTCATCCAGAAAACTTCAGCTACCCGATTTTCTCTGTACGCACGACTTTGATTTTTTATTGTATTCTGCTTCCTCTATTGGAAAGAATTTTACTTTTTGCTCATAACACATTACTAGATAAAACGGAACCCAGGGGCAATACTATACTTGCAAGGAGCTAGTAAACTACTGGGAAATTGAATGGAACAAGTGAGGACTAAGCTTCAGATGAATTTAGAGTGCTTTCATAATATTTTTACAGTGAAGTGCTGGAATATTGGTCTTCTTTCTTCAACTATGTATCCATGCTGTATATGAATAGTAGATACATGTATATGCATATATATATATATATATATACTTATACTTGTAGAAAAAACTCAATCGATCAATATTTTAAAATTCATCTCTACTCACAAAAATTCCATCCATTTTTGATATTCCATTTAAATTGCCACTTTTTCACTTTCATTTATATGCAAGACTGTTTTTCATCCTTACATTTTAAGAATTTAGAAATGAGCTCCAGAATTCAACTTAAGGCTGAAGAGATCTCAGTATTACATTCGAATTTATTGATTTGTGCTATTTGACATAGTATCGGTATTTATAAAATATGTTATAAGGCTTAAAACCCAAGTAACATTGAATACCAAATTAGAGAAGACACTGTATAAAATTAATACGCATCAATTTTCTCCATAATAATACCTACAAACTCACATTCAAAATTATCCATTTTCATGTCATTTGGCTTCGCTTCAAAAAAGAATAATAATACGATTTCCACCACAACTACTCTACAGAGCACTCTCCGTATGATCTAAAAAAAAACAACAAACAAGAAATGACAAGACCCACATATTTAGAAGAAAATATTCAAAAATTGTAAAAGACATAATTATATATCTATCAACATCAAAGCGGGCAGCTTCTAAAAATATCCTTTTTCAGATGATAAGAGTGATGTGGTTTTTACTCCTTAATAGGATCTGGAAACTCCCACAAATATTTTTTCTATGTCTAAAAATTTTCTGGTATTTTCTTTTCGGTTGATGACTTAAATCACAGCTAAGCAGCTAAGAAATGTTCGTATAGACATATGAAATAATTTTCGTTTTCCAAGGAATAAAGATAAAAGGATTTAATGCTAAAGGACTTTATTTCGGTAAAATATAAGAAAGCAGCTTTCGTCTACTTATTATCGTTCTTTAAGGTGAATAGATTTTGTGAAATTTAAAAGGCTGGAGCATTTATGTATGTACATTTATTGAGGATACTTTATAAAATTGCCCATACTTTAAGTAAAACTGTATCCATTTTCATGAATACTGATGATCCTACGGAGAAAATTTCTCAATTTCGCCCATAATTTTAAGCGGATTTTTCCTTTACTGTTAAATTCGAGAAATAGTGAATTACGAGCTTTCGAGATAAGGAAAGAGAGTGGTGGAATTACAGAAATTCTCTTTGAAGAGAGTAGAAAGAGATTACATCAGTAGACCGTCAAGTCAAACTTTTTAGTTCCTTCATTCATAACCTTTTTGACAGCTATGTGCTTCTGCGCCATAGAGTAATTACGCTCAAGGGCTACCCCTGGTTTACCACCGAAATAAGGTCTCTCATCGCTGAACAGGAATATCTCTATTCGAGATATCGTCGCTGCAGAACCAGTGAGTGCCGTAGGCTGAATGCTACAATCAGGAATAAAGTTAATACCAAGATACGGACTCTCAAAAAATCTTACTATCGTAAAAAACTTGATTGTAACTTATCATCTAAAACGTTGGTAGCAAATGGGGGTGATACTAAATGCGATGAATTTAACTCACATGGTCTTAATAACTACTTTGTAGTTCATCATGCACCTGCCAGTGATAATCTTCAACCATGGTCCCATCACCATTTCATTGATTCTGCGTACTCTGATTGTTTCAGTTTTTGTTGTGTGGATAGCGAAGAGGTGATAAAGGCGGTTTTTTCTGTCAATTCTAATACATCTGGTCATGATCAAGTATCGCCGAAATTTTTCAAACTAGCATCATCTTCTTTTCCATCGACTTTGAAAATAGCCAAAGTTTTACCTATTCCTAAATGCGCCTCACCTGCATCCCCAATCGATTAATCTATTATGCTTCCTCTCTAAGATCCTAGAGGAATTAATGTATTAGCAAATTCTGGAATACTTGTGTGTAAACAATCTAATCAGCTCGTGTCCATCAGGCTTTCGTTCATATCACAGCTGCGAAACAGCTCTACTCAAAGTAAATACTGACATTCGCTCCTCTCTTGATAATGATATGATGTCCACCTTTCTTTTATTACATTTCTCTAAAGCATTTGATAGTGTTTGTCATGAAAGGCTCTTGATGTAACTGTCTTCGCGACTTGGTTTCTCCCATTCTGCTATTCTTTTCATTAAAAATTGTTTGTTCGGTATAGATCCCAACGTGTCATATTGAGCAATGAACATTCCTCAGATCTTTTGTCCCTTCCTTGTGGTGTGCCCCAGGGATCTATTCTTGGCGCTTTATTGTTCAGTTTATACACAACGACCTTCCAGAAGTGAGTCATGACATGAAAGCCCACCTATATGCAGATGATGTCCAGATTTATCTGAGTCGTCCCATAGGTCTTATCGAAGAGTGGGTAAGCCATATTAACTGTGACTTCCCAAGAATTTACTGCTGGTAAATTGATAATGTCCTTAGTCTTAAACCTACTAAATTCCAGTGTATTGCATTCTATCCACGACAAACTGATCTGTCTGCATTGCCCAATATCCCATATGCTAGTAGTGCTCGAAATCTTGGAGTGTATCTTAATTTCTGAATGAGCTGCTGTGATCACAGAAGTACCATACTGTCTGGAATCTATGCAGGTCTTCGCCTTTAGCTATTTCCTAGTATTCTGCCACTGAGCTTACGTATGACTTTGGTTAAATTACTCTTTCTCCCTCTTTCATTTTTAGGTTTTTTTTCTTCATATTAAACATTTCATATTTTTCTTCTTTTTGTTTTACTTTTCGTCTTTTCTTAATGTTTTTGAATTTAAATTTACAACTTTCATATATACATATTTTTTCTCTTAGTTTAGCTCTAACTATTTTGAGGTAGTCTATTTAAGTATTTTAGTCCCAGTTATTATACCTTTTTTCATATATGTAGAATACTAATAAAAGATTTTAATGTTATTGTATTTTGGGCCGTAATAAAGAATTGAATTGAATTACATGACTCATAAGCGATATGCTGAAACTTTTCTAATAATAACCAAACAATTGTATTTGTGGCCCTAAAGGGATACAAACAAGTGCTTATGTCCTTTCCTCTAGATTATGATAAGATAAACCATTTCAAAATTTCACTGCATCTGAAGCGAAACTCCTCTAAATGATAAACTTAAAAAATAAAATACAGAAAATTTTCTATAATAAATTTCCATCATGTACACAATCCATTGTGGAAAACTTAATAATTGCGCTCTTAGCAAACTGAAAGCAAAGGAAGCAAAATGCTTATAAACTGTATGCTGACTGCATGTACACTCCACTTGAAATCAACATTGTTTCGAAATGTAATTTCACCATGGAAGAGACAGCCTCAAGATGTTACCACGTTGTTGTTAGATTGCATGTGCATTTTCTTAAGATTCTATCAGAAGAACTGTAGAAGTGAAATGGCCTTGTAGGCAAAGAGGAGTCTTTCGAATGTGGGATGGATATGTATTTTATATGAATGGAGCTAATTATCCTGTGTATAACAGTAGACTAGTGAACTATGGGTAGCTCTATTTTAACTTATGTATATGTATATGTACATATATGCTTTATGCTCAGAACGGGATGTACCCAACATAAAAATTTCTTCCTGTTTTGTGTAGGCAGCACTTTCATGCAAAGCATCTAAGCATTCTACTGCGCATTAATATTTCATTCATGCCTGACACAGTAGCAGTGAGAAGAGGATGTGGAGCTCTTCCGGTGGGGATAGAGAGGACATTTAAATGAAACCTATAAGGACTCTTCATCTAAAAGGCATTCAACCGAATCCTCTATTCTATGTGTGACGCAATTAAGTCAATGGGTTATTAGTACACGATTCGGATGCTGTTTATTCTGCAAATGTATACGCTAACAATTATTACTCCTTTTAAGAAAGAATAAATACAGAGGAACAGAGCTTTAGAGAAATTGTTGAAATGTTTTATGTTTGTTCGTGCATTGGAAAAAAAAGTGTTATTCTTTCATCTGTTTACCCTGTGTAACTTTGAACAATATTTTGATATATTGCTTATGATTTGCTTGATTTTGTTTTATTTTTCTAATTGACTGTTAAAATATTTTTAAAAAAGCCTATAATATTAATATTGAAAGGATAAAAATTAAACCCATAAACATATGACGTGAGCCAATTTAAAAAAAAAATTTCGCTCCTTAAACCATTTTCCCGTAGTCTATAAATGTTTGAATTCAAAACTTTCAATGTTTTTCAATCAAGAATTTTGAATATTTAGATGATTTTGCTGATTATTAACCGGCAGATTTAATTGACTGTCTGGAAAGACATCTTATGACCATAATAAAATCTGTACATCACATTTCCTGTACAGTTGTTGCAAATGGTTGCATTTAGGATATAGATATAATAATTACAGTTAAAATGAAAGCTTTGGGCCTCTTAAATTCAATAGAATAAAAACTGGTACGTACTGATGCCAACGCTGTTTGTTCTTTTCATTGCTTCACGGAATGGTTTGCTCTATTTAAGAACCAAATGTCACTCAATAACTTATGATAACTTATTAACGTTTACCATCTAATTTTTATCACTTATGATATACAGGTACCAGCTAATAATATTTTCCGTGTTATCGAGACTATAAAGGAATAAATACTGATCAACTTTCGAATGAGTGTATAACCTTATCATGGAAGGATATGTTCTTCATAACTAACCGTGATCACCAGGTGGAACACTTTAATAATCTTTTTCTCTACCTTTTCGATAAATATGTTCCACTAAAGCCAGAAGGGTTTGAGAACACTCACCGTGGTTTAATGCTAAACTACAAACCCTAATTACAGAACGAGACCTTTTTTATAGAAAGAAGTGAATAACTGGCGATACCCAGGATGCTTATAGGTATATAGTGGTAAAAAGGATTGCGACCAAAAAGATAATAAAAGCAAACAAATTTTTGCTCCTAAAATACTCTGGTCCAACCTTAAAGTTATAGGAACTACAAAAACTCGGCACATAAGCTTACGAATATAAGCCCCGACGTTTTCAATACAATATTTCAAATGCCTATTTTACATCTACATAATTCATATCAAAATATCGAAATACCAAATGCAATAAGAACATCTAGCTCCTCCCTTTCTAATGTATATGTGACTGACATTATAAATGCATATTTTTTTTTTTTTTTTTTTTTTTTTTTTTTTTTTTTAATTAAATTGAATGCTTCTTACTGTTACTGCCCCTCATTATTCTGGAACTGACCCACATTTTTAATTTTTGCATAACTTCATCGTACTTTCCACAGATCTGGGTTGTTAAAATCCCTAAGAATGCAAAGGCGATGACTTCCGACCACTAATTGGTCACATCTTTTCTGTCTAATATCTTGGAAAAGTACGTAAGAATGTAGATTAGGCCATACTTCGAAGAGAACGAATTGCTATGACAGTCCGGGTTCCGAAGTGGCCATAGTACTACTGCCGCTATTTTAAAGATAACTGATGACATACAGGAGGGAATTGATAGGGATACCTGACTGTGCTAGCTCTTCGTAATTTTTCCAAGGCTTTTGATTCCGTCAACCACCGACTCCTTGTGAATACACTTTGTAACCATTTCGACTCTCTCGTTTTTGCCAGTCTTGGCGGGGGTTCCTCAAGGTTCATTGAATGGCCCCATTATGTTCTCTATGTTTATTAATGGCATTTGTAGTTCTTAAATCATTGTCATATTCATATGTATGCTGATGATATACAACTTTATATACAAAGGCCATTGGGACTAATTGGGGACGCTGTGTCCTAGCTGAATGAAGATCTGTCTGGCGTTTTACACTGGTCTGACGTAAATAGTCTAAGCCCGCAGAAGTGTAGGGGCATTGTTATTTATAAAGAAAACCTTGATACCTTTTGTTTTCCCTGCATTGATATTGGCGATTCCATTATTTCTTTATGAGCCTAAAGTTAGAATTAATTCAGTCTTTGAGTAGTCTGATCATGTTAACCTGTTGACAGGAAGGACTTATGGCGGATTCACAAGACTCCGAGTGACTGCTCATTTTATTCTCCAATCAACCGACATGAATTTCGTTAGAATGTTTATGGACCCTATTATAACCTTTCGTCGTATAAGCCAGCTTGGACTCTGATAATAAGCGCAAGTTTAATGTGGCTTTTAATTGCTGTGCTAGATACGTTTTTCTTCTTAGAAGATATTAGCATATTTCACCATACCCGGGAAGAATTTTGGGAATTGGGCTTGGATGCATATTTTCAGTACGGTATTTGTGCGTTCATTAATAAACCTATTCTTCGGCCAACCTCAATATCGACATGAAAAACTGCGCATGAGAACATTACGGAGGTCTATTAACCCTATTTTGCCACGTTTCTTTTATTTGTTCACGAGTCTTTGTTCGTCGGCGGTGTGAGTGTATATAATCAGCTTCCTGTCGGGATTAAGCGGTACAGGCAAATTCAAAGAATTTAAAAGTCATTTATTTAATTATTTATCAATATGGTAAGATGCACAAAATTGATGTTATATTTATGTTTCTTTAATTGTTTACCCTTATTTCTGTTAAGTCTCTTTTAGATCTCTACTAATTTTCTTTTGGAAATAACTTAGCGCTTATCTTTTGATGTATTGTTTGCTTTGGCTTTCATTAACTATTCTTGTTTTTTTTTTCTGTTTTCGTTCTTTTCTATTCAACTATTTCTTTTTACGTTTCTCACTTCTTACTTGCTGTCATAGTTTAAATATTTATAGCTAAAAATTTGGTTTTGGATTGTATCGTTGTAGTCTTTTCTTTCATATAATTTACACTTTTTGTTTGTTTTATTTATTTTTTTTATTTTTTTATTTATTCTCTACCTTTATTATTATCTTACTTGTAGTTCTAGCCGTACTTTATGTTATAACTAAATACTAAGTCTTATTTCACAATCTGGCTAATAAATCATTCGTTCATTCATATTACTGATAACGTCGTGCTTTATGGTTTACAAAAAAAAACTGTTAATACCAATTACATTGAAATTTGAATTGCAATGAACCGAAAATACCCACTAAATTAACACTAAAAATATCTAAAAGCTTTTCAAGAACAGTTCGTCCGACCGGACGTGACGCAGACGGTTCAAACAGTCTTAAATTTAATAGGTAACCATACTAAGATAATTGCTGTGAAAACAGAGCCGTTGACTTTTAATAACATAACACAGAGCATTCCATAAAGGAAATAACATCCTCTTTTGTGAAATTGCTATGCTCTAATGAGAATAAGATGTCTAATTAGAATGAGAAAGGCTTTATGCTCTCTGATGATCTGTTGCTTTTAATTAAAAAATGCTCCTGTACACATTCTTTATCTTGTTGTGTATACAAACTATGAAACTCCTTGAAGAGGAGTGCTAAGTACAAAGATACCATAAATAGGAAAGTGAATCCTTTAGTGAAAGCAAATATTTTGGCGTATAAAATTTAAAAAAAAAAAATCAACTCCACAAAAAATTTAGTTCCACTAATTATAAAAGCCATCGAGGTGTTTACGGGATTTTGGGAGATAAGAAACTCTACACCGACCTTTAGCAATAAAAAGAAGAGTTTATCCAGAAAAAAAGAAGATAATTTTCTAGCTTTATTGTAGGTACCTTTAAGGTAAAAAGTAATTAACTTCCCTTAAAATGAATGTATAAGAAAAATATCATAATGTGTTCCTCTTCCCCTCCAAAAGAATAAAAGTGTCTGAAAATGTTCTTAGAAAAATTTGTCATTCTCTCTAAACAAAAAAAAAACAAAAAAAAAGTCACCCTCTTAAACCGAGTGGGTATGTTGTATATTTATGAGAAGAAAATGCTATCTTAAGTTTTATCCTCATACTCCAGCTATTTCATTTCACCTGTTGTTTTGAAGGAAATTGAAAAAAAAAAAAGTCGATTTCACCTAAACGTCACGTCATTGCTGCTTGAGCAGAGTGGCGCAACTTAAAACGAACAAGGAAACTTGGATATTTTAGGGAAAGGTTTTTTCGTGAATAAATCGCCTTTAAAAATGAGAATAAAATGTCGTGCTATTCCTTAGCTTTATTTGCCATGCCTTAATACCGCATTGGAGTTTTCCAAAAATCCTTCGACTTTACTTGTTATTTTTATTGAATCGTAGGCAGGATTAGGAGATTTGGTTTGAATGTCGTAGTCGTATACTCAAAAGTCAGCAGATATTTTGGTTTTACTTCAACAAAAGTTTTACGAGAAAAAAAAACGTAAAACGATTCACTCAAGAAGAGCAATGCAGAACAGAGAATTTTGTTGTAGAAATCATATATGTAAATTTGGGTTGAAAACTGAATATCATGATTCAAGATATATATGAATAAAAGAATGTTGTTGATGTTAGGAAAGGTATTTATAATTGAATGATTTTATAAAGGCTTGACAAGTGCAAACAGAATCTCTCCAAATCGTTGTACAAAAAATCTCAATAAATTTTGTCGAAAATTGAAAGAAAACAAAAATGTCAAGTGTGATCTTAACTAAAATGTAAAAGTTAAATTCTTGGCGGTGTTTGAGAATATGTGAATCAAATTGAAAAAAAAAAATTAGTTTATTTCGTAAAAAACTTTAAAAAAAACACTTTACAACTTTGTTTGCTACGCAACTTAATCTCATCATAGAAGCCATGTTTTTTAAGCTGCACTAGAAATTTGATAATTCTTTCTAAGAATTATAAATCGTATTCACATAGCACTTCCATCCTGCTTTTCTGTATGTAACAGCAAAAGAAAATAGTCCTCCTGAATTTCTAGAGAAAGAGCTGATCACCATTTGCGCTTTTATATCACATTTCTGCATCTCTTACTATTTCTGTATCTTTTTTGTACTACTCATAATTCACTTTTATCAATATAACGTCAATCACTTAAGTGGTTGCAGAAAGATTTGAGGCACCTCATTGAATAAACTGAATATTGAGGTCCTCCTATAACAGATTTCCAAACAACCGATTACCATTTTAAACTTTGATTCATGCAGATTTTCCAAGCTTTCTACATACTCAGCGACGTGCCTAGCCCTTGGGGCACCTGGGGCAAGCTGAACGAACCCGCCTTTTCCGATACTTATTTTAATACAGCCTTTTCCGATTAAATATTTTAATACAGGATTTAAAGGACAAATAATTGATAGTGAACCCGATGATTCGTCACTCCCACCATATTTATTGACTTCAAAGCACTATAATTTTCATTTGATCAAAAATATCCTCCACTCAAATTTATTTTTTGTGCTTTTACTTTTGCAAAATCTCCAATAAGTTCCTGATAGTCGATGCGATCACATACATAATTCGCTTTAAATAGATATGATGGCCAACCCTACTAAGCGCTCCTGGCTCATTGTCGATCGCAGATAACTTTCAATCATTTTCAGTTGCGACAAACTCCGCTCCCCTGACGGCACTGAAACGGGATAACTTAACAATATCCGCAATGCAATAACAACGTTGGGTACAATCGACAGAAGATCATTTTCTACGATGAAATTCAAAACTTCAATTGGGGATTGATCAGCAGGCATAATTTCGTCACACAGATCAATGCCATCTTTATCCATGTTCTCCACATCTGTTAATATTCTATGCAAATCTTTGCAACTGTTCATTATTTCTTCTTTCGTTGAATACTTGAGAGCATGAATAGCTTATAGAAATTTCAAGTTATTGCTTCCATTGATACTACCCAAGAAACAATTTTTTTTATATAGTAGTAACGGTGAGGTTTCCATTACCAAATTATATAACTTGAGTTATATAGACTAGTACTCGAAACCTCTTTGTAACCACTATAAACCCATTATAGAGCTTAAATGGAGGATTATATAAAGGTTACCGTGACTTGATTTAGGTAACGTTATATAACTAAAAGTTTTATAAAATGAGTAACCAAAATATTCTCGTTACCTTAATATAACTTCTTATAAAACCCTTATATAACCCAAGGTGCTCTCGATTAATTTATTTTGGTCATAGCAGTGGTTGCGGTAATGTTTCGGTTACCTTTATAAACTTTGTTTATAATGGTGATGGTAACGTTTCCACAACGCTTGGAATTCTCAGGCTGATTACTTTCAGTGATTGAAATGTTAGGGAAAGTATTTTTCGTTACCTTTATAAAACAATAATATGCAAATATTTACGAAACCTATCTTGACATAGAATTTCGATTTTTTTTTTGTATTGCATTTTTATAATGGAAGGGTTTAATATTTTTACATTTCAGAAGTACAATTTTTCGGCATATTTATGGTGACATTCAGCTGCAATTGAAATTTTACTGTGAATATCATCATAGATATGTTACTTCTAAAAAATACAGACCCCTCCAATAATAAGCAATTTTTAATAATTTTAATTAAATATGACAAAATTAAAAATTTTCACTTTGGTGATATTAATTCATAAAAATAACATAACATAATTTAGAAATGTTATATACCTAAAAAGATGTATTTTCTTCATATAAAAGAAAACGGAGGCCATATATCTGCAATATAAAAAATTGACTAATCCGACATTTTCTTTTTTATCTGCAATGCATAGATGAAAAAAATGGCGGCTTGTACTTAAATGAACTAATTACCATTATAAAACTTCAAGTAGTTTTATATAAACTCTGTCTCTATTATATAAACTGAATGACCCTTATAAAACTTCTAGAAATATTATATAAACTGAAGAAACTACCATATCTCGAAGATGATCCTTATATACCCTTTAGTCATAATATGTAACCTTTGGTAATGTTTTATATCTTATAGTGACAAAAATCAGACGTTCGTGATCTTATATACCCTTAGGTTATATTGTGTTGCCTTTGGTAATATTATATATCTTATAGTAACGAAAATCAGTCTACTGTTCTTATATACCCTTTGGTTATATTGTGTTACCTTGCTAACGTTATATATCTTAAAGTAATACCGAAGGATGTGTCAAGTTATTCTTAAAATAAGTTTTGTTGGGCGCGCCATGACACTAAAAGTAATTTGTTTTTATAACGATCACCGTAGTTACTAAAGGGCCACCAAAAAATTTTACGATATTTTATAGTGGGTATATGTATTACCGAAAGTTCCCAATTTTTATTAAAGTCACCGAAATTACTGAAAGTTGTCGAGTTATATAAGGGTAACCAGGGATACCGCAATAAACCCTTATTACCAATAAGTTATATAACGTGGTGATCAAAACAATTACAAAACTTTTTTATATACCTTCTAGTAATGGTTAGTCTAAGTTATATAGACCGGTGATTGTAACATTTCCATCACCAAGTTATAAAACCTTTAGTAACCTACTTCCACGATAACCATTAGTAACCTTAAAAAACTCTAATATAACTACGTCACCAATTGGTAATATTATAAAACTTTTATATAACCACTGAAATTTTTACATAACCGAGTAACCATTATATACCCCTTATAAAACTACCCATCACCTTCAGTCACCAAAAATTGGGAAAATTGTTACTTGGGTACTACTGTATCAACGACGTAGTAAAAGAATTCTGTTCTATTTTGTTCTAAATTGCTTTTTTTTTTTTGATCTGTTATACGTTCATCTCGAACTTCGTAGTCGAAATTACGTTTCTTACGCTGAACGCGGACTGTGTTGTTAGAGGGACATATCGGATCTACCTCCACCTCCGATGCTACGTCTTTCGCTTCGTTCAGTATTCTAGAATAACTTTCTTCAAATCTATAGTGTTTCAGAAAATCTGTGGTTCTGTCTAGAATGTTACAGCTACAAATGAATTTAAAATTCACGATAGATTTGGCTAAGTACCGAGCCTCATGTTTCGATAGATTATCTCTTTAATCATAGAGTGAAATTTCCAAAAGTGCATCATAGATCTCTGCAAGCTTGTAGCGCACGGGTTTGATGGCTTCTTCAACCCTACTTTCCCAACGCGTATCACTGACAACTTTGGGAGTCAGAGTCAGTGATGGGATACTACACTTACGCATTCACATGAAATATTTATGTGAAAATGAATGCCTCTTTTAGAACCGTATAGTGTCAAAGTAGCAACCGGATCACTTAACTCACATTCGGGATCCAGATCTTTGAGTCGACTCAGAGCTTGAGTTACTCAACTCTAATTGAGAGCGGCGTTGTTACCAGAATAGACTGTATATAGTGTTGCTTAAACATCGATACCCTGACCTCGCGATAGTATTGTTAGTTTTGGCATAAAACTATCAATACTATCAAATATATCGATAAGTCTCATACAGCACGATCGTCGTATAGACTTCATAAATACGTTAGGTTGGCCTGTTTTGGGCTGTGTCGAATCGATTTTTCAACAAATTAGTAGATTCAAATTTTTTCACGGCATGGCGCCACACCCATAAGCATGGCGCTATACATACTTGTCATCATCCCGCTGAAGTTGTTAGGTAAAAAACCATTCAATGCAATTTTTTGCAATCAAATTAACACAGCTACTGCACGTGTAAACCGCCAAATATTCATGCAAAAAAATATGTATTTTTTAAATTGCATTGAAAATAGTCTATATAGTTTTTTTGCTCCATGAAAATCGAATTTAATTCAACTTTAAGGTTTTTCCATGGAAAACACAAAATCTCGGTAGTAAAAATAAAAGAATTCCCCGTAGATAAATACCGTTTAAAGATCCTGTCCCTTTGCTATTATTGTTTTGGGTTTTTATGCAAAAACTCTTCTACCTACGTATATGATTATAGGCTCTTTAGGTAATCGAATAGATAAACCTAAATTCGCTTTATGGCAATATTGCAAACTCTCTGAAAGCAAAAGTTTCCTTTATAAGGAGGACTATAAGGTCGAAGATAAGGCTGACTGGTGATTCTGAAAATCTCTCCCTATCCTTGTTTTCCAAATTTCCATAGAAATAGCAAGGACAAAAGGGAGTGGCCCAATGAATGGACTTTTTCTTAAGTTCAACAGAATTGATTCGAATTTCTTACTGTTATTCAATAAACAACCAATAGTAAATTTTTTATGTTAAAAACAAAAATACACTCAGGTATTTATTTACCAACCTAAAACAAACAAAAACCTAACAATAAATTATAATTTATGCGAGTTTGTAGAATATGCTTCTGTTAGATCTCACGTACTTTCATGTTTTTCATTGCGCGTTACTGTATTTCTCTTGGAAGAAAAAAAACAAATTGATTTCTAAATTGTATATATGTAAATATATACCTAATATTGAACACCATCTGGAAATACTCTTTGAATTCTAATTGAATCGGAGTCCTGTATAAAATCGATTTTAAATATAGTATTCGACGTAACCTTAATCAATTTCTTTGAGGGTGAGATTCTGTTGAGCTTATGATCCCCTTCAATGTAGGAACAAGTTCGACACGTAGCTTTACTTAATTTTCCTTGAACATAATTTCTTACACTATGTGAAAGCAACTACTATACGATATTTTCCTCGACGTTTAAAGTTAAAATTCAATTTCGAGTACAAATCCTTGTGGGACTACCAGTGAACAAACACATAAAGTTCAACTTCCATACTTACGTATACGAAGTATATGTACTTAGGAAGCTTTAGATATAGAAGCCACATAAAATGTGCATCCCTAACATAGTTTTCATGTGCTTTTACATGCATCCCGGTGTCGATGAAAAGGAAATATGCTTTGAAGATGCGGTCTACATGACATACTTACAAAACAACTTAAAAAGTTTTTACCTTCTTCTAAGAACTGCTATACGAAAGTCAAACATCTTATAATTTCCAATAAGGTAAGGGAGATTTTAATGGTACTAGACGTTTTATTCCATACAAGAGAGCCCAGATATTGGCAAATATTACATATGAATAATTTTCATTGGATTTTTTTTATAGTTTTACTTCTTTTCCATCATTATAAAAGTTATTTTGGAATGCTAAAAGAGAAGATAGGAAATATTTAAGTTTAGTTGTGGTTTACTAGGCATAAAGAAATATTCATAAAAAAACATTTTTTGAGCTTAGGAACTCAAGAAGATTGAAGAGGTAAAATTAGAAATGCTAATGTGAATATTGGTGCAGTTAATAAATCCAATCTTACAATGAAAAGCCACCAAGCCTGAATATTAGCTCTGTTTCTCAGAGAGATTCCTTCATACCCTAGCATTGTGGTCTATATTTTCACCAGACATATAATTATACAGCCCCAAATAATACATACAAATCGCCCTGCATCTTTCTGATCTTCTTATGTTATATACGATTTAACAACTAATTCGGCTACCACCCTAATCACCTAAAATATATCTCACAACATGTTATTGTCATCGATAAATCTTATCACGTCTGCCCTATAAAAGATAATAAGTACCTTAGCCAACTGTAACTTACGTGATCGAATTTTTTATCATTCGTGCTATATTTAGGATTATTGTGGGTTGTTTTACAAATCAAATAGAATTCCTGATATATAATTGTTCATATTAACAGATACTGCCCCTATAACATCCAATCGGACTTACAAATATATAACAATCCCCTAAAATTTATTTCATTTATGTAGCTCACATTCATGTTTGACTGAAAACGCAGACTTTTTTTTCCGGAATTATCTACGTAGAAATTTGGAAGAATCGTCAATATAAATCAATCTAAGAATTCCATTCACCTTGTGCAAGGTGTGGATAATAAGCTTTCGCAACGAAAAATCCACACACAAAAAAAACAAGAAATCAAAAGAAGCGAAAATTTCCATATCAGATTTATTGGAATTTTATGTGACTGAGATATCAACTGGTATCGTATATAATCGAAAAATTCAAGAGAATAAAAATTCCCAGATTAAATCCATTCAACCAATCAAATTCAATTGTTAAAAAAAACGAGACGTGAAAAAGGAAATACTAAAATTGCAGAAATTAGATCACAAATTTACCTTGTACGAGAAATAAATTGGTCAATTTCAATTAACAAAGTCAAATTGTGTAAGCAAAGGCAACTTTCTTAGCTAACGTCCTACGTTCAAATTTTGTACACCCTTAGAAGACGACTAATAAAACTGCCACTGAAGTGAAGAATAAGGCAGTTAGTTGATGTTGTCAAAATTTCTAATTAGAACCCAAGATTAAATACAGCGTGTCCCAGACTAACATAACTATATTTTTCCAAACTATTCCTCGTTGTATGCAGGGGGAGGGGGGCGTCAAAAAGTCACCCTACGAAGTTACAGGGTGATTAGTAAAATTTCCTCTTTTTCATTAAAAACCCTGTATCTTAAAAAGTTCAGGGTATATAGTCTATTTTAAGATGGAATTGTATTCAGAACCTTAGGGTCCTTCCTTTGAATATTAAACCACTCTCGTACTCCTCCCCATTCCAGAGTTATGACGATTCAACTTCAAGATTTCTACTTTTAAATTTATTTTTTTTCCATTTTCCGTTATTTTTTTAAAAATACCCCACTAATTAATTTACTCTATTACACTTACGTTCTATCTATGACGGTTACGGAGTCATTAGCCCTTTAATCTATTCTACGAAATTTATGGCAACCCTTCTAAGGAATTGCCCGATTAGTACTATTATTGAACTTAAATTTATATTTTTTTTCTAAAAAAAAGTCCGTGCACAAAATTTCAGCTTCCTACGTCAACACATGAGGCAGTGTCCAAATATATAGTGAAAAACTAAAATTTTGTATGGTAACACCAAAAAAGGGTCGCCTGATTTCGTCCATTTTTGAACTTGTATTGGCCATTTATATGAAAATGCAGTGTACAAAATTTGAGCTCTCTACGTCGACGACGCGTTCTCAGGCAGTGTCCGAATATATAGTGAAAACCAAATTTTTATATGCCAACACGAATGGGTTACCAAATTTAGTCCAGTTTTGAACTCGTATTTACTATTGCTATGAAAACACCATGCACCAAATTTTAGCTCTCTACGTCGCCGCGCTCGCAGGCAGTGCCGAAATATATAGTTAAAACGAAATTTTTGTATGGCAACCCTACGAAGGAGTTGCCTGATTGGTCCCAATTTTGAATTTAAATTTACATTTTTTTTTCACATTATGTACCACATGTTAGCTCTCTACGTCGACGAGTTATGAAAAACCAACTGATGATGTAACACATGCGGCAATTGATTTTTATTTGTATAGAAGATAGAAGATTTGAATCTGTATCTAAACTGAAAACAATCTTGAAGGACTACTAGGTTAATATTATCCTATCGAAAAAGCCATAAAATAATAGAAGCATACTTATGTATATGACTGACGGGAGTTGCCATATGCATAGAACCCAACTCTTCTCGACTATCTGCCAAGAACTCATACATCAAGTTAATGCTAAGTTACGAAATTGGAGTTCCAGTGAAATTTTCCTTTCCCTATAGTATTGCCATGGATGGTTCCTATAAATTCTATTTGTTTTTAATTAAATTAAGTAATATGTAACCAAAATCTAGCATAATTACAAGCATAAGCCCTAAATTAAATGGTGTCGTTATTTCCCATAAATTAGAAAAAAGTTTTATATTTTTTAGAATCTTTCTATTGTGTTGACCATTATTTCGTTGTATTTCAGATGTCTGAATGATCAAAAATTTTGTTTTTTTGTTTTTCGGAACATATTGACCCTATCTTGAGTAATGTATTCCTTTGCACTCATTTGCAAATATAGAGTATCCTAAGGTTCCATTATTGGCGACATATTGCCTTAATATCTTTGCTAAGAAAGATTCTAGCTTAATTTGACGTCTTAAATCATCATCATTTAAGTTGTAAGCTAATATCTAAATTTGAGCTTAAGTTAATATCTTAATTAAAGAAAAATTTGAGCTACATTTAATTGTTCATTTAGACTATAGATTGCTTGTTGGACAATTATATTTATGATTATAGTGTTATGGGCGCATGCAAAATAAAATTAAAATTCCCGGCTCAACTGTCCTCTATACTTCAAAGTATAAGCGACGATACGGCATAAAAGAGTTGAAGCAAAAATGAGAAAGGAAGAAGAAGAACAGAAGGAAAAAGTTTGTCAAAGAATGGAGCTACAAGTAAAGTTGTGGAAGAAAAGGAGGAGGACGTTATCCAAAAAACCGTAAAAATCGGGGTTTTCTAACCCTTTCGGGCGCATATATGCGTTCAGAAAAATCTGGTAAATCTGGCCAATGGGCTCATATGTATATGCCCTCAGAAACTTGTCGAACTTAAATGCTTTTAGAATTTGAAGAAAGTAACACAATTGGCTCAAATTATTTTGTACGATAAACCAGACATGTGGAATGCTGTTTCTGGAAATACCAGGTCCGTGCGGTTTTATTGGCCGCCAACAGGTGGCGTCCAGTGGGAATGTAAATTTTTTTACTTTTTAATTTTTAAACAAGCTCAATTTGGTCGTCTTTCAGTACAGAAGAGATTCTATTAAATTTTTAAATATAAAAATTGAGGCATGTTTGTAGAATAAAATCGCATTTACATTTTTTTCCCCAATCACATATCTAATTAGATTTTCAAGTCGATAATTAGTTTCGGAGATAACTAGAAAAGAAATGATGCAGTCCTTTTTAAACTGGCAAATAGCAGTTTTTTGAGAGTTTTATAGTACTACCTACCCTGTACGTCCACCACTACTCACTCACATATAAGTATCATAACAGCTCAATTCGAAATAAATTTTATAACTTAATTTAAGCTAACTATACCTAACTAAGCTAACTAATCTAACTATACCTAACTATACCTCATATTATCTCAATTTGCGACAAAGCTCATAATTTAATTTAAGCCTCCGCTTTTAGCACATTTAAAGCAACAGTTTAGGACTACAGCACTACAACTTTAGATTTATAGCAAATTAATTTAAGCTACAGTTTATGGTCCACTTAAGGTAGAGCTGATTGATCAATTTTAATTATGGCTTATAGTATAATTTGAGCTGAAAATTACAAATCGATTTAAGCTCGCGATTTTTGCTCCGTTTCAGATAAGTTTTATAAGTATCACATACACAACAACATATGGGAGTCGTTCAGAAATAAATCTTCATTAATTAATATTTTCTTGGCTGGCATATTCATTCGAATTTTGATGATCTTGATAATTCGAGAGCTCAAAAATCGTTTAAATGCTCGTAAAATATTCCCAGTTGTCATATTCAAAAGTATTTCGAAATATTTCCAATTCGTTCTATTGGAGTCGAACGATCTTAAGTTGCTTTCGGCATTTCATTGCAAATCATGACTTTTTTCAATACTTCTTTGATGAATTGTTTTGTCTTGGCTTTTAATGATCTGAGGTATTCTCAGTTTTGTGAGTTTAACACCCACAACAGAAAGAAACAAGCTTTTATGTAGGTCCTCCAAACGAAAACAAGAACTATTGTATACTAGGCAGTATGTGGTTGGAGGAAATATATGCTGGTTAGTAGTATGTATCTACTAGTCATAAAGACATTATTTCCTTGTCTGGCTTTCACTATTACTCATAATATTATATAGTCTACAAGCCTATCTCATTTTAATTTTGTTAGATTTCCTAATGTCTAATATTGGATAACAAATGCCTACGTAAATGGAGGTTGCAATTAAGGATCAATGCTGATGTAATTATCCTACATATGTATACATATATTAACCATATTGGATCAATATTTACAGCTTCAAAACATTACAATCAATAACAGTATATGTATATATATACAACAACAACATCAGCACATTCTACTAAAATTAGTAAATGTATAATTTATCAAATCTGCTGCAAACTGATGCAAAATTGTTGCATTCGGTTAACCGACACTGTCAGAATTATTAATTAAATTTGATGACATAAAGAGAAAAGCGATAATGTGGTATTTGCAATAATTGAGAATGACAATCGATTCTACCAAACTGGGTTAATGCTAATGTTAACACAGGACAAGTCATTAGATATAACACCATCAATGGGTGTACCACCATAAAAGCTTTGAATACCACTAATCTATTCAAGTTAGTTGAACTATGTGTAGCATTAGTTCCAGATTGAATTTATTAAACTCCTTTATTCCACCCTCCAACAAAACCATCATCTAGACGTCTATAGTAGGCGCCAGGATACCTATTGCATGATGATACACGAATTCAACAACAATGAGACTATATGCGCATACATACAATCTCCGCCTTGAGCTTAATTTGAAATTCAATCTATCTAGCCTGACTCGGTGAGCGGTGAGGACATTACCTGTATAATGCCAGACAACCATACTAACATAAATATACTAGATACATACATTCTGAAAACATTGTAATTGCTTTAGTCTGACAAAGTTCAAAATTTACATGCCAACCAGATTTGTAAGTAAATACAAATGTATCTGCTGCAGAATCTAAGCCAAAGGTTTACGATATACGTATGTATTGTATATGTAGATACATATATATATTACCGAACTCTACCTATGTATACCTAGGTAAGTAAGTGAAACTTTCAATGGAATCTGTTGCGCTTCATAGGGTGAAAAATCGCATTTATATAAAATATGATACTATATGTACTAAAGAAAATATCCATGCTGTGATCAAAAAATGCATGTTCCCTGCTTAGTAATGGATTTTCCTCGTGAGAAATTTTTCTGAAAATCAACGTAAATGACGTTGAGCACAACTGAAATTTCCCATAATATCATGGAACTTGAAGCTTAGAAATAGTCCTGGTGGTGTTGGTGGTGAAAACATATTGGTTATCCCATCAGGAATCTTATCCTTATGGAATTTCCTGAAATATTCAATCTTCCTTATCTGTACTGAGTGGAAAATTGAACGTTATTTTTATGACACTCATTTTTTTGCAGAATTAACAGATGTTCGTTATACAAAATTTCGAAAATTATAACAGTCTCAATTCAGTAAAATGAAAACATATATTATTTTATCTAAAAAGTCATAATCAAGGTAAAAATATTTCATAAAGGGTTTTCCAATAAGAGATGTTATTTTGCTTGTGTCACTTTGTGGCTCGTAACAATATCATTCAAAGATTCAATCTAAATAATGAGTATCTTGGTGCTCTTCTCCAGGAGACGTAAGCTTACACACGCTGCAACTGTCTCCCCATGTCAAGCACCTCGTTGTCTACCTTGGATGGCTCGAAGCTGACGTAGTGTATGCTTGTAGAGGAAAAAGTTAATGTGGCTATGTGGGTCTTTGCTCAATTCAGGAGATCCTTTGGCTGCACATGTGGCATGAAAGAGAGTATTGTGCACTGGATGTACACCTCGATTGTAAAACCCATGCTCACATATGCCTCATATTTATGGTGGCCGAGGACACATGTGGGGACTGTCACACGGAAGCTGGCGGGACTGAAAAGGCTTGCTTGCCTGGGAATTACAGACTCCATGCCACCTCTAGACCTTGTTATTCAGGGCTGTATGTACTGGCTCTTCCCATTGCTCTTTGGCGTGTGGGCAGGAGCTTGAAAACCCTCTAGCCCGCATGCCACTTTATACGATGGCTCCAAACCTTCGTTTTGGGCATTGCTTCTTTATGGGTTTATCTGCAAGAGAATCGTGGGCTGAGGGAAATGCCTTATCGATCCTTCCCCGGTTCGATCTAAAACTTTTCACCGAAGGCTCTCACACTAATGAGAGATCCATTGTTGGTGTTTATTTTCTTGCACCTGACATTGGATTTGAGTACTCACTTGGAAGGCACACCACTGTCTGCAGCGAAGATAGCCGTTAATATGAAAATCAAGAAAAAGTTCATTGCTATCCTCTCGGATAGTTAGGAAGCCTTGATGGTTCTAATTAGCCTTCGAATAACGTCTTTAGGACCACAGGATGTCTGTGGATAAACTGTGTATCCATGACAAGGTGTCCCTCAGTGAGTTCCTCAGCACATGGGTTAGGGATCATGAGGAATGAAAGGGCTGATCTTTCAGTCAGGTCTGACTCTATATCTCCCTTCCTTGAACCGGAACCCGCTATAGATGTTGCCACCTTGGTTATCAGGTCTATCATCAAACCAGCTGTTCGCATGAAGAATAAGCAGAGATTGGTGTACCTGAGTACTTACAAGTGTACAAAACTTATTCTTGATGAGCCTAATAGGAATTTCTCTGACTTTCTCTCGGGGCTGGGTAGGAAACAATGCAGAACACTGACCACAGCTCACTTCACGCTCATCTAACAAGGATGGGAGTTATTGACAGCCCTTAATAACTGTCCAGCCTGGAAGGAGAGCATGAGACAACAAAGCACTTTCTGTGTGCTTATCAGGCCTTTACATGGAGTAGGCTGGATATACTTGGGTCTGTCCCCCTATCTGTGGATGAGCTGTAAAACTTACCTCACCTAGACGAAACTTCATTAAGAGACCAGGAAGGTTTTGATGAGAAGATGTTTAGAAAAATAGTACAATGGGGTGCCTTGACCTCTCTGTCTATAATAAAAAACAAAAATAAATAAAATATAATGACCAAATTGTTTTTAACCCCTTCCACCTCCCAACCAATTAAGGATTTTCAGTAAATCGACGTTGATTTATTGTAGCTAAATCTATATTATGCAGTAATATGACCGACCATGTTTACGATAAATATTTATTTTATGTTGATTTATTTCAAATATTCAAGTTAATTTAACTTCTCAGGTTTAAATTCAAAAAGCTCACAAGATAATATCACAAACTGTAAACAAGAGGTCAAAAATAACATTAAGCTTTTTTTGCTTTTTAGTTACCACGTGAAGTTAATTAAGTGAAATGAAATTTTTTTCAAAGGTTATAGATACATATACTCCATCCGGATGGATTTTTTGCAGAACAGTGACCTAATAAACTATATCCGGTGCATTGTGCATTCCCTTTTTTATGGGACTCTTGGCTCCAGTATGTCTGACTCGGTTTTTTTTTTTCCTAAAAACTTCGAACTTTATCCTTATATCATGCGAAACATTAAAGCTTTTGCAAAAAAAAAAAACATTTAAATTGAAACTGCAGAAATTGAACTGTTGCGAACAATTATGGTCTCTGTTAAATGGGTTCTTTAATTTTTCGTTAATTGAATTTTATGAAAAAATGAAGAGAATATAAATATGGTTATGATGGTGAGCTTGCAGGAATAAGGTCTATGAAACATTTTTTTAGAATAACACAATTTCAATCGCAACCGATACTGGTACATAATACCATAGATAAATTGTCTCCATAATAACGTAATTTTTAATTAAAAGGAGTAAAATGTATAGTACAACAATCACGGTATACAAAAGACAAAGTATGTTAAATACCGATGTGACATAGTTCGGACCAGTTTCCATACAGACAGTAACAACAACACTACAAATATTTTCTAAAATATAATGTTGGAAGATGTTTCATACCTTATTCACTGAACGAGTAGGTATACTATAACCGTTGGAAATATACATAAGTCCGGTGGGTTTGTAAAATTCACTACTTACATTCCCCAGCTTTCATTCAACATAAAATTACCCCACTGACCATTTACTTTTATTTTTCAAATATAAAAGTATAGAGCACTCCATAAATTATAAATTAAATGTCGGTTTAGATGTAATAAAACCTTACTGCACAATAAAAAATCTGACCAATTTTCCATTTTCTCAATATACTAGCAAAAAGGAATATAAGTATATCTTATCATTGTCCAGCATCCAATATAGAGTAAATCAATGAAAGGTAACATTCAAAGAATTATTACATTTTCGTTCATGATTATCTTGAGTTGGGTAGAGTATCTTTTTCTTAAAATCCAAATGGAATCAGGTGAAAAGTTTTCAGTTTTACCGATACTGTCGCTTCCTCGTTGAATTGAACTTACGAGCTTTTTGTTAGAAAAAGGGATCGTTCTCTTTAAGAAGCCTGTAAAGTCCTTAGATTTGTGTAGCCTTTATGTATTGCAGTGCAGGTGGGTGGTTTCTTTCATACCGAGACGGTGGCAATAAAAGCAGAATAGAAGAAATATTTTGTTTTTTTCTATGTATCTTCCGCATCTTATTTTGAAGATTAATTTGCTACCATTTTACAATTTTTCACCATTTCCTTATTGACCAAACAGAGCAAACATTAATTTATGTGGCTGGCGACTAAGATGTCACTTAAAAGCCGACACCAAAATATTTGGGTCTACTAAAAAAATATATTTCTCCTGTTTGTTTGTTTTTTATTTTGTTAGAAAAGCTTCAGGGCCCTTAAAGTCATGATACTATTGATTTATATACGTATGTAGGTGTGTATGATGTTATTGCCGCTAGAAGAGGGCAATGACAGCGTTATGTTGTTCTCCTTGAGATAACACATTTTTGCGCCATAAATTCCCTACACTTGGGTCTGGCAAGCAGCAAAGAAAACAATATTTGTGGCTCTATTCTATTTCATCGTTTGTCATCCTTTGGTGCTCGTAAATCCTTGAGCCATGAATATTGGTTCAATTTACTCTGTGTTTACTGACTTGCAGAAAAAAATTTCAGGTTATTCAGACTTTTTGGATTATGCTTACTTGAGTACAGCAATTTTTTTTCTGCTATCTTAATTACATTACTCGTTGTAATTAAGGAAAAATTAAATTATAAAAGGAAATGTTTGATATTTTTAACAAAATTTCGAAAATTTCTTTAATAAAATTACGAATTTTCAAAAATCATGATTAAATGTGCCAGAAGGACTAAAGACGAGTTCGATGATTTCTTTCTTTTAAAACTCTGTTCTATGATGGCATATTCTACTTTCCTCCTTCTCTCGGGTTGATTATTATATTCATTTATTTAAATATTAGTCAATCCTCAAAACCCGGGTAAGAAGCACCAAAATGTCGACATTTTTACATTTATAATGTACCGCGGTATATTGCAAACATAAAAGATATCTTTTGACAATGTTTCACTTTAAACTTTAATTTTTATTTAGTATGCAATGAGAATATAAAAAATTCCCATAAATTAAAGTTGTTATAAGCTTGCGCAGATCGCTATAGGCTTTAAAACTTTCTTTCTTTAGTATGTACATACATATGTACGTACACATTTTTAAACTGTGAATTTCGTGAGGACTCATACTCCCTTAGTTTAAAGGAAGGGGACTGCGATCCGGAAGGTTGCAGGTCTGCAAAGTCTTGCCTGCCTGGGAGTTACAGGCACCATGCGATCTACGGCTGCTGCTGCCTTTGACGCCAAAAAGCTGTGTGCAGATTGCGCTCATAGGGATGTTGGTTGGGAAGACGACTAAACTAATTCTTCTCATTGCTTCTCAGAGCTTCGTTTTGGGGGTCGATTCTCTGTGGGGACTGAGGGAAGTGCCTTGTCGAGCCTTCCCCGATCCGTTCTAAAAAAATTTGGCGGTAGCTCTCTCACTAATGAGAGAGTCGGTGCGGGTGTTTACTTTCCAGAAGCTGACATAGGGATGGAGTACTCACTTGGAAGGCACACTACTGTCTTCTAGGCTTAAGTCTCCGCCATCGCAATGCCAGCGAAGACAGAACTTGATATGGAAATCAAGGGAAAGGACATTGCTATTCTTTCGGATAGTCAGGCAGCCTTGATGGCTCTAAGTGGCCCTTGGATAACATCGAAGTTACTAGGAGACTACAGGTCGTCAGTGGATAAGCTGTGTAATCACAACAAGTGGGTTCCTGGTCATGATCATGATGAATGACTTTCCAGCTACGCTTGGCTTTGTATCTCCGTGCCGCGAACCGGAACCCGCCGTAGGCGTTGCCACCTCGAGTGTCGGATCTCTCATCAAAGCGGATGTTCGTAGAAAGCATTAGCAGAGATGGGAGAATTTGAGTACTTGCAGGTGCACAAAACTTTTTCTTGATGGGTCCAATAGGAATATCTCTGATTTTCTTTTGGGGCTCGGAATGAAACAATGTAGAACTGTGGTTGGCATCATCACTGGCCACAGCTCGCCTCACGCTCATCTAACAAAGATAAGAATTGCTGATAGCCCTGAGTGTCTATCCTGCCTGGAAGGACAACCTGAGACAACCAAACGCTTTCTGTGTACTTGTCCGGCCTTCGCCCGGAGCAGGCTGGATACTCTAGGGTCTGCCATTCTATCTGTAGATGAGCTGAAAAACCTTCCTCACCATGACCTGATGGGCTCCATTAAGAGGACATGACGGTTCATGACGGTTTTGGTAACAGGGTTTCTAGCAGGATAGCACAATCGGCCGCTCTGACCTCCGTTCTTGGGATCTCTCGTCCTCCTGCCTTTCTAATAAAAAAAAAAGAATAAGTATGTGGCTCTAAAAAATTAGAACACCCCACATAATAGAAACCGGTGAAACCCTATTTTTCGTCTATATAATGGAATCCACATATTCAGTTAAACACATAATTTTATATTTGCGCAAATAATCTATTTAAGACTAGCGCACTACAAAATTGTAAATAACGAAACTTAAATTATATATGTGAAAGAACGGCTTGGACTATCGACACCATTTGGCTTATAAACAAAACTAATTCTCGACTAACACAAAACAAAAACATTTCTATGATGGAAAAATATGAACATAACCTTAAAAACGAAAAGTTATTTCGATACAATTTTCCGAAGAAGGCGATTTATAGAATTAAAGTCGACTGGTTGAAACTAATTCAATGTAAATACAGACAAATTTAATTTAACAGGATTTTAATTACTACTTTAATTTTTTTTTTTTTTTTTTTTTTTTGCATTCGGAACCATGTTTATACTTTCAATTCAATTCAAGTCAATTTCTTTCATACATATACTATACTAGTAGGTGGCGGAGATTTAAGAATGTTCTTGTAAGTCACACAATTTTGCGTTTATTTATTTCTTCTTAAAACAAAAACAAAAAAAAATGTAAAGCCAACGATTGTGTCTAATGAGAAACCTGTCGAATTTATTTCCTTTAACCGAAAATGTGAAACAGCCGGCCAGCCGAAACATAGTAAATTCACCCTTAGACTGAAACTAAGTAAATTCAGATACCCGATCTTGTAATACCCTTCTCATTTTATACACCGAGATTTATTCGATGCAGGTCACGTAGAGAAATATTTTACTTAGAGAAAGTCAAAAGACAAGCCGAGGGGTTAAGGAAGGTGCTTTCATGTTCATCTCCAACAACATGAAACAAAGCTCAAAATGAGTCTCATATATTTTGTATTCCACATAGGTACACCCCCAGTCATGGTCTAGTGAGAAACCACTTGCTGAAATTTACGGGAGTTGTCGTGGTGTATACTTCACCAACGAACATATTGAAAGGGATACTTTATTGGAAGTGGTCGTAATTAACCGGATTAGGGTTATGCCAACAGGAACTGTTTGTAATTTGTCGGGGCTTCGTTGATTACATTCCAACGCAAATTTTGGATAATTCATATTATAACTTATGAAGAATTAAAACTTTTATATTTTATTTTATCCTAGCTCTGAAATATGATTATGGATAGGAAACTGTATATTTTTATGCACTAACTACATCTTATATCAGATGTCCGTTTTTTTCCTTTTCGTCTTTAATTTCCGCCGCCACTGTAAGGTTAAAGTCTTCCCATACCATCTGGGCCCTCATATTGTGGGAATCTCAAAAAGTAATTAGTCACCGGGGCAGTTCAGATTCGAGCCTTAATACATACTTTATTTTTAAATTGCGATAAATAATTTTACCGATAATTCAAGGTATTTTACTAGGTTTACAGTAAGGGAAATACTGGAAATGCTGAATAATAATGGCAAAATTTAAATTTGGGCAAAATGTAAATTCAACAATTTGAAAATGCATTAAAATTTTGAAGTAATGGCGGCAGGCTTTAGAAATTAAAATTTTTGTAGTGCAGGGTATTTCACATAATTTTCAAATGTCCTTAAGGGTTTATTTTGATTAATATTTTCTCAATTTGATCAAAACACCATCTGATGGCTTGTTAGGACACGGAAATTTGAACCGTAAAAGGCCTTCACAACTTGTAAAGAAAAGTTAAGTCTTGTTTAAAAAAACGAAGGAGGATTTTAGCACTAAAAAATGGAAAACATTGTACATTCAAGTACTACATTTTTCGGACCTTAGATTGGTTCTAACTCAGTAGGGTTAAGCCCGATCGGAAAACGGATTTCACTGTTCGCCTCAGCTCATTATCAGCTACAATTCGTAGAAGAAAATTTTTCTCTGCATACTTTTAGGGTGGTGGAAGGAACACTCGGCAGGTGGAGGGGGGTTCCAATACGGTATGTTGAATGTCAAATTAAAGGTCTTGCCGAGTACTATCGTGCGGTGTACTTTTTTCCCAATTCAGAAAACTTTTTCGGGACGTTTTTGCAGCCGGAAACCCCATTTTCATGCACTTGGGTCACATACACCCCAGTTAACACATTTCACATATATTTTTTTCCTTTCTTCCATGGCCACTGGCGCTGTGTTATGAACTTTTTTTCTCTTAGGAACCCATTTTCCAAGACATACCAATCCCACGCAATCACGAGAAGTAGAAAAGTCCAATTTTTCACCCAAGAACGTCGCTCAAGCTACATCATTCAGAGTATCATAATGTATCGTTTAAGACATCTCTCATATGTACCTAGAGGTATCGGGCCTAAAGTTGTATGAGAAATGGGAATTCCCTTTATTTTAATTTTACAGGAATACAGAAAATATAGTATTCTGTATAAACTACAAGATCACTCTTGCAAATTAACGAACTATGATTAGAGCTCCTCATACTTAAGTATTTCAATAAGTTGCGCATTCACTATTCGCGGTGAACAAAGCACACTCCTATACTAGAAAATTGAAATTCGAAACGTACACTCTAGTTGGTTTCTCTCAATAAGTTTTATTATCGATCAGGAATCTAAAATGGAATTTATTGGAAGTAGGTATTGCAAATGGGTAGAATCCATCTTCTTTCCTCTCGCATCATAAATCACAATCGCATCATATCTCACACATACTATTCAAAGGTCCGTTAATACCTACTAGGCTAAGGCCTATTGTTTAATTTTCCTATTTTCCGAAATAGCGAAAAAGTTGTTTGGACTTGAACAGAAGAAAAGTTTTTTTTTTTTTGTTTTTTGTTATTTACCCTCCGAACGTAGTTCCATTGTCGTTTCGAATTTCTTTCACCTATCAACTAAATTTTAAGCGAGGCAAGTGAAAATAATGGGATGCCCCGTAGAATTTTCTACGTGAAGAGATTTGAATGAATAAAGAGAGCCATGAATAAAACATCCCCTTCCTCCCATACCAACCTACTACTTCTCCAGTGATCCATTCAGGTGGATTAAAAGGAACTGCGATGATATCGCTTTGAACGTGAACTGTCACTTTAAAGTGTCAGGATGTCACACCGTTAGTCTGGAAAGACTGAAATAAGATGCGGGAATTTATGTTATGCGTTCATATAAAATGTTAATTTAAAACTTTACTCTGCCCTGCTTATTGAGGTATGGCATTGTGAAGTGATTGAATGTAGTAAGTTTTTTTGTTTTAGTATGGATGAGCCGATTCTTTCAGATGGAAAAAATTAATTAAATTCAATAATGTATCTTCTGTAGCAGTAAGTAGGGGAATGTCGTCGTTGGCCACAAGTTTAAGGTAGAATTTGATCAATCCATGCACACGGATGGAAAAGTCTGGGGAAAAGGAACATCACAAATTGTTTCGGTGGAAAATAAAAAAATATAGGTTTTTAAAAAAAAAAGTGAAATGCTGTCAAGGTCGACCAGTGCTGTCTAGGTTGTCCAATCGACGAAATATGTGCTGAAATGATTAAAAACGACCTGGAAAAATTAATTGAATGAAATAAAAAACTGAATTTGTTGCATTTTTCTGTTTTTTTAACAATATTTGAATGAGACATTGTTCAGAATCACATTTCCGGCAAATGTAGCTACTACATCGTTATATTGGCGCACTTCAAATGCACTTCTCTCTCGCACACAATCACAGTGGGCCAACCATGACTACACAAACTGGCCAACCCTTGCGACAAGCACCATTGCAGCATCGCGTCACACCACAACCAAAAATGTTATAGTATTGAAATTTCCTCTTGTTTTATCTTCAAACATGAACCACACAATACATTCACAATGTTTACCTTGATGATTGCATATTTTCTCTCTATTATTCGCCATATTCGCTGATGCTAAAAAACACTTTTTTTGAAATTTCAACACACGAAGTGCACAAAACATGCTTTGCGTTCACGCTCCAAATCTGTAATGTCACGAAAAGTTCACTGTCATTGAGAAAAGTTTTGCCGCACTTGGTGGTGCTAATGGTCAAAACTAAAATAATCGCAGTAGCCTGGCCTAGACGACAAGCTAACCCCGACGATATTCCCCTACATATTACGTGCGATGGTAATTTAGATAAAAAAAAGGCAATAAGTCCTCACTTAATATATCCTTTGAAAAAGATAATTCTTGTTTTAATTGAACTAGGAATGTGGGTGTAATACAGCAAAGTGGATTAATTAAGGAATTGATATTAAGATGAATGACCATAATCTATTGATACCTTTCGGATTGCAAGAATTCAGTGAAAATAATTTTCTGTTTAATTACCTTTTACCAAAGAATTGCCCTATTAGAACTGTCTCGTTTAACTAGCAATTATCTAACTCCGGAGATACTAATTAGAGAGGAATTATCATATACCTACGTAGAAAAAAGTGATAACAAAGGATGGGCAATCGATACTTGGGTATATTTCCAATTTAATGTGGATCATACCCAAATTGGGTGTTTCATCTTTCTATAATGTACAATGATATTATTAATCATTTATATCATAAATCATTATTATAACATATAAAATAAAATGGGCATCAACGCACAGCACATAAATAAATATTCCCCCGCCCCGGTTTCCCCAGATGGAGGAGGTTTAGTCTTTTTCATGAATACCAGCCTCAATTTTGGTGATTTAGAGCAGAGTTCCAAGCAAACCACAGCTTATATACATATAGGACAAAGATAAATCCGTATTTTGTTGATTATTAATAGGCCTTTGAATTCAATATAGTAAACCGACTATATAGACGGGGAATTTCACCAAACATAATACAGTTAATAACTGTTTGTTTTTTTTTTTTTTTTGTATAGAATTTTGTCAAGATGCATAACTTAATCACACAATGCGCGTTCGATATATGAATGAGAATGATTGATTGTTTCACCGATTTGAATTACGTTGATTATACGTTTGTGTCTGATTGTTGTGCTACCGACACTATGACCCTAATACCGTATTAGAAAATCTTGAAGACTAAAACCATTCAAAATAAAAAAATCAACACCAAGTTCGTTGATTGCCTTATTTTATAACAAAAGAGATACCTACTTGATTCCAAGCATCCAAAGAAAAATCGTCAAGGCAAACGCAGAAATTATTAACATTAAATTACGGCTAACAAATAATATCATAAATACAAGTCAATGTTTATGTGTGACTGTTTTGACTGGAAAATTATAAAATTATTCGAAAATGTCTTCTCCTCTATTAATTTGGTGTGGCACCTGCCTAAAAATGAATTTAATTCTTATGTAAATATAATTTTCCCACCAGTCCCGTTCCGCATTTAATTAATTAGTAATTACATTGAATCAACAATAAAGACAACAGGGCCTTAGATAAAACCCCTTTGAATAAATATCATGTCAAGTCAAGTGATTTATTTTATTTTAAAGTTAATAAAGATCCAAGTGAAATCTATGCTTTGCTTTATTTGTTCTGCTTTTGCATATATTTTTTACCTATGTTTTTCGATTAAAACGAGAAAAACGAATTTAGTCATACAACGTTTGTTCGCCTGACATGAAAATAAAACGAAATTATTCGGCAGGAATTTCCTTCCGTAGTATTTTTGCAGTTCCTTAAGCGGTCCACATACTCTTCAATTAGCTAACCAACCTTAAATTGATCAATCTATCAACCACACGTCTCGAATTGGTATCAACTTAAAAATTCTTCCGTTTTTTCTAAAGAGTGAGTTAATATGGATCAGAGGACAAATTTTGTGTATTATTCTGGGAGGAATTTTAATTATCAGTAGTTCAATCATACACAGTGATAAGTTGACGTCAACCACAGTTAATTTGCAGCAACTTACTCAAAAGGCCACATACACGTCTCAATTAATCGCACCAACTTTAAATTGTAGGAAAATTGATCAACTAATTGGAGCGTGTATGGGCCACTTTAATGGCATTAAAATTTTGCTATCAATTTTTAGATGGCGCCACCGTATATTTTGACATTTGTAATGAACTTCTTTGAATACCAAAAATTTAGTATTTTGAAAATTTTTCTTCTGAAAGTCGAACAACGTTTAGTGAAATATGTAAGTGTTCGAGAAGTTAGAAAGCAAAAAATATACAGCAATTTCATTTACAACTTAAAAAAAATTAGCCAATCTCGTAAAGTAGAAAATTTTGAAATTTTTAAGTGCAACAAATATTTCTTACAGTCACAAAAAAACAAATCTATAATTCTGCACCGGATTTTTATTTATTTTTTATTTTCTTCTCCTGAATCTAATAACTTTCACATTTATTCCTTCCCAAGGCATTTTTAATATGCATACCTTGTTCGAAATAAATGAAATTGCAGATTTGATTTATATCGAAGATTCTATAAGAAAAAAAAACTCAGGAATTTCCAAAGAAGATAATTCCTGAAGAATCACTGATTTCTCCTCAAACACTATTTCCACGTCAATGAGTTCGAGAGCTAAGTGAATGAAATTTTAGGGATATATAAGTAGGTATGTGCATGTAAGATAAGAGAAGTACATGAATTCAGGTGGGCAATGAAAAGAGATTATATCACGGATCTCTTTCTGCGTAATGTACAAAGCAGCACAAAAGGTTAAATATTGGGTCACGTATATATGTATATAGGAACTGAGCGAAGGAATTTTACTCAGGAAAGTTTTCCTATCTCTGTGCAAGGCACGACGTGATGAGATTTGTCGATAATACGATTATACCACGTACAGCGGATAAGTGATTCTTATTTATCTATGTATAATGTACATATGTCTACACATATTGTAATAGAATGGATATGTTCAATTCGGAAGTATTGCGGAAAATCATTACTTTTTCCCTTTCTTTAAAACTTACAAATGTAATTTATATAAAAAATTTCGATAAATATCAGATATTATATGTATATTTTGCTGTAACACGTCTAGTCTAGTTTAAATTTGTTCAAGAAGGAATTTATTTAGCAAAAAGCTAAAAATTTTGCTATATACCGGAGATTCTAAATAAATTCCTTCTTGAAAAAATATAAGTTCACCCCGGTAAAAAATCCAAAAGAGTAATCTCTACTTTTATATTCTAGTTTAAATGAAATAATCGAATAAGTATTAACTACTATTAACAAAAAAGTAAAAATGTGGTAATTTGAGAAATATGTTCTCTCAGAGTGCCTGAACAGAATTTTCTTCATTTTTTGTTAAGATCAAATGAAATATCCTTCATGTTGGGAGGACACATACACTATAAAATTTATTCCACTTCATTAAAAATTCTACATAATGTTGTAAGTCTATTTTGACATTGGACAAGAAATAAGCTTTCCAATTCAGGAATTTTTCAAATCAATTTCATGTTAATTTATTTCTGAAAACTTATTCCCAACCGAACGAACTTTTTGTCTTTGTCTCATTTCTCAATGAAATTAATGAAAGGCCCTCAATGTCATGCAGATAAATTCCACCAAATAATTTCCAATCGATATACTATAGCATAAAACATTGAGATTAATTTTTTCTAGTAAAAGCAAAGCGTATATCGGTAAAACGTATATACGTGAGCTCAACCACAAATATATTTTACTCACAAAACTTCCATAAATCATAATTTTCCTTTTGATCGTGCAAGAAACACGTGTATATCAATGTGTTTTGCTTTCGATAAAAAACTTATTATTGGTTTCTTATTGAAGGAATTTGATTGAATTCTACTGAGCTCAGCAAAATATGTAATGCTTCATGCCACCATATCTTTAGTAGTACTTACTTCACATTTTTATGTAAATTTTAAGCAAAAAAAATGATAGAAGAGGGAGAAAATTTTCCCGAGTCACCAATCAAATTTACCTTCAAATTTCAATAAATTCCTTCTATATCACAGCTTCCCAGCTAAAGCAAAAGCTTATTCCTACTAAGAGAGCTTACAATAAATTCTATCATATTATCTACTTACATAAATTTATCGTATTTCTTACACATGTATATAAGTACATATGCATACATATATCTTGTCAAGAATAGTTTTACGAAAAAAAAAAATGAATACATCCTTAAAACACACGGATAAGCAAAAGGTTCTTTTTTACCGCACTTTCTTAAGTATTTATTGTAAGTGCCATGCCCTTGGTTCCTCCTTGAAAATATTTAAAATGGACCAGAATCGATTTCCGGTCAGTTTTACAATAGTGATTTACTAATATACATAATTATACACCGTTGCATTTAAACAGGAATACGCAATTGCATAATAATATGTCTACTTTACACGCCCAATATATGTGCTAAACATCAGTACGCAACAAAATTAAAGGTTTAAAAATACCACTTAAGTGCCACACGAAATAAAGCCCTAATACGACATACAAGTGCATTAAAATATATTAGTTCAAAAGGCGTTTCGTGTTAGCAAGAGTACGGCTAGGCTAGTTCTTGTTTGCCGTATACGCCTGGAAAAAAAAATAAGTTGACCTCAACCGTACTGAAGAGTATTAAGATCTTGCTGATACGAAACGCCTGTTGCACTTTCAGTTGCAGTCGCAGTTTTAGCAACAATCTTTTTTGTTATCAATTTTTTTAAATTGATTACATTTTCTACGAAAAGTCTTCTTCATTTTTCTGTATGCATTAAAATGTCTCGTAAAATGTGTTAAGCGCAATCTAGCGCAAACTCCATGTTAGACAAGTAAAATAAAAAGCATAATTTTTGCTTTTGCTTGTGATTTTTCACCAGCGGAAAAATTTTTATGCAGAAGCTACACTTTGCTCGAACTCCATACTATAGGCTTAAAGAAGAATTTAACATCTTGTTTAATTCCATAAAACATGGCTTTTAGTGGTTTTTAATTTTCTAATTTTGTGGTTGTGTTAATCTCAATTTTTAGCTCAAGTGTGCATGTTTCTTTTTTTCTCATTTCTCATTTAACTTCATTTATATTTTCTATCTAATAATAACTAGTTGTTTAAACATTAAACAACTTTTATTTTTACTTTTACTTTTAGTTATTCCCCTTATGTTTTTTTCTTAACTCTTTAAATTATGCCTTGATTAGATTGAATTCTAGTTACTGAAATTGTTAGAAATATATGTATTAGTTTACCTTTAATTCTACTATTTGTACATAAATAAGGATACAGGTTTGCAGTTTTGCTATCGGGCATGAGATATCCGAGATGTATCAAAAAAGAGTATGCTAATCGAGTTTTTGAAGTGAGTGGTTCATTTTGTTTTAATATTGAATATATTTTTTTTTTTTTTTGAATCTGGATCTGTTGTTTTATTTCTCAAATTAATCGAAATACCAGAAACTATTTGATGGGTAATCGAGTAGGCATCTAACAGACATATGGTTTTATTTTACATTTTGTTCTTCCTATGGAAAAATATCTAAAAATGCGCGTGTTCCCTCTATTTACGCCCCCCTCCCCTACTACCATCATATCCACTACAGGTACGTATACAAGGTGAGGGTAACGAGGATGATTCAAGACTGAGTTGTTCAAAATTTTTACGATCGTTGGGAAGCATTAAATTTTCCTTATGAATATGTATAGTTGAAAGTTCTTCTTAAGAATTTTAATGAATAACTATTCACCGATAACGGTCCAAACGAATTGGTGGATATATCCTGATGGTTAACTCTTTCGGACCGGGGCACAAGTATTCATAATTTTCTTAGAAAGATTTGAAAAATTTTCTTTAGATGCTTCATGCACTATTGGTGGTTCCAAAAGCCAAAGCCTTGGCTGGTCTGGGTCACTTAACATATTTATTTATTTTGTGCTTAGAAATTTACTTGACAATTTTTTTTTCGAATTTCTATACACTATTGCTAGCTAAAAACGATCAGTTGGATTAATTCGAGTGCCGCTTAAATTGATCCTACAATTTTTCTTCAGAATTTTTACGGCAAGACTATAAAAATACAATCTGTAGTTGGCGTTGCTTTGCTTGTACTTTCGTATTAATTCAAGTAGTGTTATTTAATTCAACTTCACATTTACTTTTAATTTGTAGGAGAAGGAAAAAATTGCTATATTAGTTAGCGATGGAAGTAGAAATAATAGCGAAAGTGGAAAGCGGAAGACTGATAAGACTATTGACATTTTTTTTTTCAGAAGATAGCAAGATCAGTTAAGTTCCCATCAAAAGAAATAGTAACATATCATGTACTGCTATTCCTTTGAATGTGACTCAGGGTGCAAGCTTTCACTCTCAGTCACTTACTTCACCTGTGACAAAATCGGTTGCGTCAACATCTATTTATTTCTACAATCTCTGCACGACAAGGAGTTTCTAAATATGAATCCTAAATGTCCTCCCTGAGATCGACATTGATGTGGATAATATTATCGACAGGTTTTCCAAATCAAACCGAAAATTGGATTTTGTGATATAAATAATTTAAATATGATTTAAAAAAAACTGAAAAGCAACTTCTTCCGACTTTTTCGTACCCCATCGAACTATGCAAGGCTGCAGGTCTGGATACGCGCCTGATCCACTATCCCTTATCGCACAATTTCCACAAATAATTCCATTATAATTAAACTTAATTACCTACGTACCCCTCATTTAAGGATTACAAATTATATAAAGTTTCATTTCAGTTGTAATTTTCAGGATGGGAATTCCAAATTAAATTTTACTCTTAATCGACATTTTGATACCTCATTTACTTCTCAGAAGTACTTTTATGTATTATATACTCACGTTGAATATGTACAGTTGAATTTAAATAGTGAAATCTAAACTCAAGTTGCAAGATAACGAAATTCATTTATACAGTAAATTTTGTTTTCTAAATATAAATCGTAATAGATCCTAACAGAATACGAACACGTTGCACAGTTACTTTAAGTATTAACCTTCATATTTACACATTTATGCCCTGTGGAGTCTGGAGTTTCCTTAAGTTGATTACCGCCAATTCAGTTTACAGTTTATTTTCTGTAAAAGGGACTTTCATGAAAATGTTTATGTGTCTTTTCATTGGTCACGTCCATGTATATGGAACGTCAGAAGGATATTAAAGCTTCTAAAGAGAGTCACTTTTGCAAATTTCATTTTGTTCAATAGTGAGTTAAGGAACTGAATCTTACGGATGGATACTTCTATTGGTTCAATCGAATCAGTCAGTGATCCAAAGATATATTTAAGACATAAACGACGGGGGAACGGATTGAATTTAAATATTTACAAATGCTACTAAGACTTTTTTCTTAAATTTTATAATGCTCCTATTAAGTTAACTTCCCCTCAAAAATTACTTGAAGTCTTACCAAAAAAAGAACAATTTTCTTGTTAAACAATCCTTTGTGAGGTTAACTGATACCTAATTTGACAACAAACGAAAAAAAAAATTGAAAAATCTGCTGTAAGACAGGCAAACAAACCATAAATTTTCGAAGCATGGTTGAGAAGTTGGAGGTTAGGCTAATTCAAATTCTTGGCTTCACTCGTTTATCTGCCACCCCCTGATTTGGCTTGCCACCCACTATCATATATGTATGTAGTATAGTAGAACTTGATTAATGCGACGAAAGCTTTTTCTTTCCGATCGAAAAAAAGAAAAAGAAAAAAGAAATTCGAGATATTTTTAGCCAAGTCACAGGAAACTTTCAAATCGCTTTAATCCCCGGTTAGCATTCTAATTTCGTCAATAATAGTATCGTTGGCTAAAGTCAAGGGTGTTGAATTATTTATAGTATACCTAATTATCAACATATTTTTTTCCCGCAATTAACTAGAGTGTGAAGTCTCGCGAATTACAGATATTCTCATGCTGCTCGAAATGTGTGTTAAAACCATACTGCGACTGTTGTTTAGGTGATTAATGACTGAGAAAAGTTATATGTGTACATTTAGTATACCACTGTAACTTCGTGGTGCTACGGTAAAGCAGTTTCTAAGAATTTCATCCGTTGGCAGCTAAAATTAATTACTCTTGTTAAAAGGTACAATATTGTATTTGAGGGTCTGCATAATGGATTCTAATGGTGTTTTATGCAGGTATCATTTCCATTCTCTAGAAGAAATTACCACGATGATTTAAATTTACATAATAATTTTCACTTTTGTAACTTTGTAAACTTTGTAATAAGTAAATATGCCAAGTTACTTATTTATCACCTGGGGTGCACAGACAAATTTATTTATTTATTTTGTTTTATTTTTACATAGTCTGCACATCTGAATAATTTCTTATCTGTGCTTGAACTGAAGCAGACTGAACTTACGAACTATTGGATATACATACAGTGTTTCGTCCATGACGGTCAGTAGAGTAGGAGGGGATACTACTCACCTAGCCAAACAAAAAACTGTAGGGTAGGAGGTGTGGGGGGGGGGCATATCAACCGTTTCGGAGTTACAGGGTGATTAAGAAAAAAAGCTAGTTTTCCACAGGAATTCTGGCGTTCTAAACTAAAAATTTCTGATTTTCTTACCTTTTTTTTTTTTTTACTTTGACCTCTATTTTTTCTGCAGGAAGGTCATTAATATACCTTTTTTTTTATAAAAACTGTAAACTGCAGACTCTCCTCTTTAACTTTATCTATTACACGATTTGTAGTATCTGTAGCCATTAAAGAGTTATTAGCTCTTAACCTATTTTAACAAAGCTATTCTCAAACCTTTTCTCTAAGATAATTTGTTTCCTTAGTAACTAAAACCACGTCATTTAAAAAAAAATATCAGCTAATTTCAGTATGGTCTAAATAGGTTGTGAGCTAATAACTCCTTACCGGTTACAGATAACACATAGGGTGTTAAGGACAAATTAAAGAGGACAGTCTACAGTTTACAGTTTTTATAAAAAAAAAGTTATGTTAATGACCTTTTTGCAAAAAATAATAGATGACAGGTAAAAGAAAAGGTAAGAAAATCCGAAATTTTTAGGTTAGACCCCCTTTACTCCTAAAAGGAGAGGGGTACGGAGCTGGTTGAGTAGTCGTTCGAAAGGTCATGAAGTTCTTAACTGTGACCATACGCCCTGTACTTTTTTAAGATACATGCATGATTTGTGAAAAAAAATTGATTTTTTCATAATCACCCTTCAACTCCAAAACGGTTTAGAGGCCCTTAGGTTAATAATGACATCATTTTAGATGGTTTCAATATATCTCATATCTTTCTAGTTTTTCTATAAATAAATGTAATACATGTATATCGTGCACATAATTCCGTGCAACATCATTCTCGAAAATCTCAAAACATGAATGGCAATAAGACCAGAGAATGCAAAATGGCATAATCATAAAGAAACATAAGAGCTCCAGGCATAAAAATGTAATAAACATAACTATTAAAGTCCTTTTCGTTTTGCTTATTTTAATATTACCAGGATAGTTATAAAAGTTGGGGTATAGTTTTAAAAATATATAGAAATTGTATCTCGTAAAGTTAAATGGGTTTTTCATTTTATTCACGTATAATAAACTCTTTTTAGCTTTTGCTTTTTAATTACAGTACGTCGAATGTGACTGCATTTATTATTTAAAGTAGCAGGTAATATGCTTTCACATAAAATTGAGTATAATAAAACTTGAAAAACTGCCAAGGGCGAGGAACTTTGGTTTAGTAATGTGGGTATGTAGTGAACGTATATGTATGTAGGTAGAAGTGTTTATCTTCGCAATAATAAGGAAAGGTTACAGTAAATTTCAAGTTTATATCTTTGACTATGCATAAAAAAAAACATTGGATTAAATTATTAGGAAGTTTTTATTGTTTTCACTTTATTTTAACCCTTACGCAGTTATCTATATAAGTAGATACAAGTTCAATGTTAAATCAATGCTCGCACTGTTCATTTTTGTAAATTTTAGGAAAAATTAAAAAAAAGTAACGAATTGGTGAATCTCTATATACATATATATAAATGAAATGCTCTTCGTTGGTAATCGCAACACTTGAGAACAGCTGATCCGATTTGGCTATTTTTTTTTTAATGTTGGTAATAATAGAATAAGGTTTTTAAGGAAAGAATATTTGGAATCGGTAACCCGATCCTGGTGTTTCCATACTAAACTTTTGTTTTTCACTGTACGTTGACGTGGAGAGCTCAAATATTATACACTGCGTTTTTAAAAAATATTTGTAGGGTTACCATACAAAAGCTTCGTTTTTAACTATATATTTGGGCACTGCCTGAGAGAGTGTCGAGAGCTAAAATTTGGTGCATGGTATTTTCAAAGTAATAGTAAATAAAATTTTAAAAATGGTCTAATTCGGGCAACCCCTTCTAGATGTTGCCATACAAAACTGTGATTTTTCACTACATATTTAGAAACTGTCTGTGCACGCGTCGACGTGGACAGCTCAAATTTTGTACACGGCGTTTTCATGAAAATTGCAAATACAAATTCAAAAATGGACCAATCTGGCGACCTCTTTTTGGTGTTGTCATACAAAAGTTTAGTTTTTCACTATATATTTGGGCATTGCCTGAGAGCGCTCTCTACGTCGAGCTAACCTCTCCCGCACACTCGTGTGCTCAGACATACCCACATATCCAGACACAGAGTGAAACCCAAGTACGCAATCGCGGTCAGATGATAGCTTTGATATTATGCATCTCTAACCACCCACCCTTTTCAACCCCCACCCCCACACTTCTAGGCATCTATATTATCGCCGGGTAACGCCGGCGGGCTGCCCTAGTAAAAAATAAAAATCGCTTAATTGGTCATATTTAAGGATTTCCATTAAAAAAATACAAAATTAGAATTATTTGAAAATTTGAATTGCTTTGATCTTATTAGAATTCATTGGATTACGCATTGTTTCTACTGAAAATGTCACCAATCGATGTTCGAAATACCAAAAATTAAAATAAATCCCCATCAATGAAAATCCCAAAAACACCAATTTTGAAAAAAAAATTAATGTTTTTTACCCCGGGTCTGTTAAAAATACCGTCTCTAAAAATTCTCTTTATTTATTTATTTTTTTTTTAAAATCTAAAATGATACATGCTACATGGGATGCACATATAGAACGATATTTTCGATATATTGTAGCATTCTGGGTAATGCATCTGTAATGATATCCTGACAACGAAAATATAATCAGCAAAAATAAAAATATAAATGTTTAAGACTTTGCTCCCTTGTGACATCTTTTTGGTTTCCTTTTATAAAGGATAAAATACATTTAACAGCTGTCAAATGGAAATGCGAGCCCTACGAAAAGCTTATTTCTGAGGTAACTGCGAAACGGTGGATTTTTATTATAGAATAATTTAGGTTATCAATAATTCCATTACAAAAACAAGTACAGAAAGAAGTTTTAATCAAAAATATGATATACCCTTCGCAGAATTATATCGAGCTCTGCTAAGAGTAATTTATATTCAAGATATTAAAAACTCGAAGCTTTATTAATTTTTCTCAACTTTAATTGCAAACAACTTCCGCGATGAAATAAACTAAACTCAGTTTTCTTCAATTTCTTTACAAACTTATTCTTTCGGCAAGCCAACAGTGAGAAGGTAGAGTACTTTGTGGAGTGAGAAGGTAGAGTACTTTCTGGAGGTATTCCAATGAGTAATACAAAAGGAAGATAACCAATAAAGACAAGATTGAATTCATTCGGCTGGAAATAAAAAAAAGTCTCTCTGCACCGAGTTTATTCACCTGTTTCATAATGAAGCCCCAACTTTTTTGAATATATTTACTGTAAAATAAAAAAAGAAAGACAAAAATAACAGGCAAAATATAGGGAAAAAAATTGATGCTTTGTAATGAACAAAGTTTTTATTAAATCATACACTCTAAGGATAAAAAGCATCAAGTTCGAGAAATTTTTTTTTAGCAAAATTGTGTCCTTTTAGATTATCCAGGAGAGACCCTGAATTATATTGAGTTTATTATAGAAAAAAAATTTTCTTTCTTGTTATTTTACTTATCAAACATCCAGATCAATGGAGATAAATTGTGATGTTTGTAATTTAATTTTTGTTTTTTTTTTTTTTTTTTTTTGCAAAACACACTGTTACCAGGCAACAATTCGTGAAGGGCCAGGAGAGTTAAGCAAGACTTTTCTAATAATTTATTATTATTCTCAGTATTTGAAGAGTTGTTGCTAATATACTGATAGCTTGAGTAAGAATAGCTTGCGGAATTACTGAAAGAGCTAATTGAAAATCTTAAATCCCATCATGTGAATCTCAAAAAATCAAATGTCACGTAAATAAAATAACAAGTGAGATAGAGAATTATACATAAATCTTGGAAAACGTTGAACTCAAGTGATCAGAACAGAACGGTATAGAGAATATATGATTAAATTCCACCCTCACCCAATAAAGGCCAAGCATCACGTTTAAGATCTTATGAAAGGCAAAACTTGAAGAACATGGTTATGACTAGTGCCATAAACCATAATCCAATGATGTAAATCGTTTGAATTAAGCGCAAGAGTACTTCCATCTGCCACTAAAGTTTCTTCTTCTATGTGAAACTTTCCCAAAGCCCCCACAAAACTTAAGTGAAGGAAGCTTCACGAAATATCCTTTCCCGCCTAGCAATAAAATTTTAGTTGATGGATGGCTTGCTCATCTGTAAAGGTATGCGTGTGGTGTGTTCCTGTGTGTGTGTGTGTATGTGTATGTAACTAGGTTGTGGGTTAGTTCTATTTTGCTGATTAACGACTCTCAAGTGGTTACTGAATTGTATCGAATTTGTTCTCGCCTACATCCTTTTCACCAAAGTTTCATAACGAAGTCTTGTTTCCAGACTATTAGTTTTTATATGAACAAATCAAAGGACTGCCGGGGAGTTTCTAATCAGTAGATAAGGAATAAATTGGGCCTAATCATTAATACAAGATTTGGGAATACGGTATTGGCTAGTATTTATTTTTTTTAACGTCAGTGAATTTGTTTTTTTGAGGATCATTACAATAGTTTTACCCCAATCCTGGGGGAGTGGGGGGGGGGGGTCTTAGTTTACACTGTTTCACTGTATATGCCAGACTCAAATGAAAATAAATTATTATTTATTCAGCAGTAGAGAATTTTCAAGGGATAATAAAAAAAGTCGAAATAAACAAAACATTTTATGAAGAGAAAGGTAAAAGGGATTAAAGAATTTGTTTGTACTATTTTCTGAATCTACTAACTACTAACTTCGGAACTGTACATGACCTTTACACATCTTCAACTTTATTTCCGTAAGGTTCTGTGCTCTCTGCTACTCTCTTTCTCATTTTTATTAATGATATGCTAGTTCTCACTTTTAATCCTGTCCATAAGTCTTGCAAACGACAGCACCCTTGATTTTATGTACTTCGATTAGCTATAGCTGATTCCCGTGGAAATGTTATACTAGTCAAACGAAGCCACATGTTTAGTTCACTAAACTATGACCTTAAAACAATACTCGCTTGGGACTCGTGTCGGGTCTTGTTTAATGCTTCCAAAACGCAATGTTATCTGTTATCATTCAAGCGTACTCCAACACCCGCTCAACCCACTTCCATCGATGGAGAGGATATTTCGAGCTGTCTTAACATTTTAGGCATTAATATATCCAACAATTTTAATTGGTCCGATCATATTTTATGGTATTGCCAAAAATGCGATTAAATTTAGCGATTACATATCAATAGCAACTATTGATTCCCTAAAGAACCGGCGTAATATCGGATGACTATCTCACTTTTATCGCTACTTCTATGGCTATTGCCCTGACGAAATTTCTAGCCTGATCCCTTGTAGAAATTCTTTCCATGCGCACCACACGAGCTGTAATCCGAGCTCACCCTCACACCTTTGGAGTTAAATTCAGCCGTATCGTAAAATTCTGAGAATCCTTCATAAACAGATCAGTACGAATATGGAACAGCTTGCCATCCTCTGTTTTCCCCCCAGCTATGGGTAGCAAACATTCAAACGTAATGCACACCGTCACCTCCTTGGTTCAACTCAATAATCCTCAATTCCCTATCCCTTCTTCCTATCCTGTCAAGCCTGACTGTGCAGGGTATCCCCTGAGCTTTGGCAACATCATAAAAAAAAATCCGAAATTATAGCTCAACATTCCAACATTCAACAAGTTGAAAATGTCAAATTTACTGCCGAAATTTTGCTGAATGAAATTTTCAAAAAATTACTTCAATATAAAATTTTAAATAATATACAAACGAAAACATATTTCAGTTAATTTTGAAAAATATAAAATTCAATATAAAAAATCTTTATTATATAAGGACTAGAATTGGCCCAGAGTTGGTTGTTTGTATATTATCACAAATTTCAGTATTTCCCACAAAAGACCGGTCTTAAATAATTACAAACAAAACGGCGACTACGACCCATTTCGGTGACATACTATTCATGCGTGACAACAGTTTCCATTTAAAAGAGAATTAATTGAAACAATTCCTTTAAAAAAGAGGTCCGCAATTTATTTATCAGTAAAAGTATAAAGTTCTTCTTCATAACAAATTGTAGCCGCCTACTAGAGAACACTTAAAATATGAAAAGAAAAATGACAAAGTCTCTTACATTTGTCAGAGCTTAAGAATCAAAAAGACGATATTAAAGGTTCTAACAGCATATGAATCCTTGATTGAGCACCAGCGATATGTACTTGATAATTTAAATTCAAAGCACCAGAGTACCTACTTCAATCTAAATTCCACGAAAAGCTGATTTTTCTACTAGGACACGGTTGAAGTAAAATTCAACAAGAAAAAAGCTTTGTAATTAATTTTAAAAAATTCCTCAACTTTTTTGTGTGCAAAGTGAAATAATAATAAAAAAAATTTAGAACGAATGCAAATTTGTGGTCCTCTTCCGTTACATTATTCCCCTAAATTTAAATTTTAACAATATTTACCATACACTTACACTTAACTTTCAAGTTCGAAGCAAGCATAAATGTACAGTAATCTCACACAATAGTAAAGTTGAACATTGTCGACTCCACACAGTATTCAAATGAAAGTATAGAAAAGATTCTAATAGTCTACCTTCATCCACCTGGGAATTGCGCTCTAAGTCTACAGTTTTCCAAAAACCTAGGCACCTTCCAGATAGACAGCCCCAAGTCTTTCCCTCTCCCACTCTAACAGTGATAATAAGCAAGTCTTTCTAAGCATGGCTAAGCTTTTATGAAACGCTTTAACGGACGAAAGCTCCATGAAGCACTGGTTTACAATTTTGTGGTTAGTAAAGAAAATTCATAGCCTCAACAGTTTTCCCCGGGAACTGGATACGTCCAATTCAAAAGAAGCTGTAAGAGCTTAGTGGTGAGAATTTGTGAACTATTCAAAGAAGAAAAAAAAAATAAGAAACAAATGAAATGAAGCGTGAGAGTGAAATGTTGATTGAAATTTAAAAATAACAACAAAATAAAAAAAAACATTTTTAAATTCTGAATCTGTACTGAAATTAAAATATCATACCAAGTGCGCGCCTTTTAATTGTTTCAGGTGATATCATTAAATTTTTATCAGCTGTTGTGCAGCACTAATTGAAAAGGTTCTACGAGCGTGAGTTTATGGATCTTGGAAGTGTTGTGAAACTGTTCCTAGTGTAATCTTTGACAGAATACTAAACAGACATTGTGTTGTTGGTTGCAACTTTATAGAGAGAAAATTACTGCATATTTGAAAGTAAGCTAAGCCATTTTCAACTTTATTTTAAGTTTTGTGATGTACAAGTGGCAGGGGTGAGGGAGAAAATTTATAAAATAACAGGCAAATACATAACTACTATATACTATATACAAGCATCCAATAAAAGTTGATTGAATTGTAACGAAGTGACCAATTTCTAAAATTAATTTGTAAAACGTTTTCAACAATTTTACCTTCTAGCCAACAAGGATTTGAATTACGAAAATTCGTTTTTATCTTTATTTTATCTTATTGAGAATCTTGGAAAAGTTTCGCTAGCTATACTCTCAAAACTCCTTAACTTTGTTTATTGCTTGAAAGTTTTAAAATAAGCTTTACGACTTCGACTATTTCCCCAAAATTGCAACAAGTGAATATATAAATCTGAAGATTTTACTACGTCTTATCTTTTATAAGACCTCTAAATCAGACTATATATCTCAAGGATAAAGGAAAAAGTGAAGAATACAAATCTAATTAGCAGTTTAGCACCTGCTTGAAGTGTCTTTGTCTATACGTAGGTATGTACATATAGTATAGGTATACATACATAAATACATTATTCTGCTTATTCACCAAATTCATTACAGAGATTAACATGCTTATTTTAATGAGAAATCCGTTACTAAGGATAGTCATATGAAATACAATGAATAAAACAGAGAGAACTGTATTCCATTGTTGCTAATACTTTAGTCCTTGAGATCCTTTCCAAACTTCATTAATTAACTTTTACCTAAACCTTAGAAGAAGTTGTGATGATTTGCAATAAGACCAATTCCCCCTAAATTCGAAGAGGATGTTATGGTCTTCATAGTTTTGGGGCCTCAGGCACTATTCTGATATGAGCGATTTATATACCTACTACGCCTTTTTGATGGATCATTTAATTTCCCAGAAATTTTATAACGTCATAAACATTCCTACATGGCTAAATCACCCACCCACCCAAATAATTCGTCTTGTCACATTTGTTTTCTACCCTCCAGCTGTTATTATGTACCATGACCTTTGCTCATTAACTGACCTTTATTGTGCTAAAATTATGGACTTATATATTACGATATTACTTACAGTGATTTATCATGAGATAATCTCACAACATTCTTATTTTTCTCTTTTTAGATCCCACAGGTATAAATTATTTTGGATATTTTATGATATTGGTGTTAAGATAACAAAGATGATTTGTTATTTTCTGATTCCTTTAAGAAATATGGGAGTACGTATAATCTGTAATTTCTTAAATGTTTTTTTTTTTTTATAGAACAAGTTTTTTCACATGCTTTTCCGATCTGAAATTTATTTTTATATCTGATTCTGATCTTTTGTCGTACTTTAATGTCAGAATATACGACATTAATTGAATGATTAATTAAATGAACTTTTCTACTGCTTTTTGTGTGTTTTTATTCAGTTCAGCAAGCCTTGCATTACGTAGAATGAACTGAAAATGACACTTCACTACAAATTCAAAATATTATTTGAATTTAAGCAATTGTATTGCTCTAATTAGGTGCAGAATATCGAATTACCAAAGTATAAAAATTTTATCACAACCTCGGAAGCAGTTGACTAATTTTTCATACTTTTAGGTGTATATTCTGACGTTTATTCATTGCCAGTTCATTTCAGTTTATTTTGTGGTTTATGAAAAGAAAAAAATAGAATATGGTGAATATAAAAAAGTTCGACAAATTTGAGGTGAAATGTTAAAATATGTGGCTAAAATATATTATATGCCTTAGCTACGACAAAAGATCAGAATCACCCCCCCCCCCCCACGACGTTCAGGGGCGTGGGCGGATGAACCATAAGCCATAAGGCGGGATTGGGCGATTGCCCAGGGTGAAAAGTCAAAGGGGACGAAGTCAAAACCGAAAGCAGAAAGTAAAAAATTATTAAAAAAACATAAAAAATTAATAAGATCAGTTGATAATACCGCCAAATAGCATCCAATGTAAATTTATCATGATCTAGCAGCCCTGCGTTCCATCGCATGCTTTAGGGCGAAAACAAGTACAGCGTTTTGCTCGTGCTTTATGAGCGATTGCCAATCCCGAGCCGCGGTGAAACGTTCTCCAATCATCAGTGGCGAATTACATTAAGGTACCTTTTTTTATTAGAAATCACACAAAACTCTAAATAATAAATAAAAAAATGAAATGTAGAATTCTTAACAGCACTGGCAGTGGCGTAGGGGAGACCAGAAACAAAAGTAAAGCGTCATGAAAATAACATTATGCCATATTTTAACGGGTAAGAGCATGTTTAGAAGTTTAGCTCTACAGTTCAGATGCGTACTCCGGCGCTTTCTCATATCGGTTAGTTTCAGCCGAAGATTCATATCAAATACACGTCGCAGAGCTGAATATTTATATTTGTGCCACTCATGTAATTTTTTTTCTAATTTTGTATTTGTCTTGAAACCCCTACTGGGGTGATTATTTGCCTGTGCATTCCTGAATAGTGGTTTTGTAATTCCCTATATTTTATTTCGACACAATTGCTGTGTGGTTTTCATCCGTGCGTTCAGGTGTACACATCGATGTGCTGAAAAGCACATCGGTGTGCACATCACATCATTGAAAAAGTAGGGATAGCACCTGGTTGGTGTGCACTTCGATTCGAAATGTCATTTTTGAAAGTTCTTTAAGAATAAAACTACGCTAAACGTCAAACCTACTAAGCGCACCGAGACACAACGCTACCAGACCGTAGCGTAAAATGTGCACACCGATGTGCTGGGGAAATGACAACGCTTCGGTCGCCTGAACGACATGGTGTGTAAAAATGTGACATTATGTGACATTCTGCGTGCACCTGAACGCACGGCATGTAATGATATATCTATTTGAAAACACATTACCGGGAACAAAAGTAATATGACATCTCGGGGTGTTAAGAAAACAAGTAAAGTTAGTAATTTCTTATAATTAGATATTAACTTATAATATATAATTGAAAATGAGTCATTATAACAATGAAAAATATACAAATTATTATTGCTATTTACAAATAACGAATTTCGTTTTATAAAATTAATGCAAAAGTGTTGCTCCCTGTCTACTGCCTGAACTGCTACAAATTGTTATAATTGTAGATAAGCATTAATTTTTTTTTTTATGAATTTACTGCTTTAAGTTTGCAGAACTTTTGAAAGTTGCTTATAAAAGTTATGTATTAAAACTTTTTTTTTTCAATTTTTCCCATATTCCAAACCTTAGTGTTGGTTATAAAATTAAATTTATTATTTTTTTTACCCCACCCATCATTCCATAAAAGTTTAGAAACTTTTGGAATTAATATAAATCAATTGTCTTTATTGACTGCCCTACATATACCTATAAGCACAGCAAAATCACAAAATATCTCAAAAATATTTTAACGTTCTTTATAATAAAACTCAGTCATATCCATCCAATTAAATATCATTCAATAATAATGAAGAAATGTATGTTAGTTCATACAGAAAACAATATGTCCTTTACTCAGGAGTAGGGAAATCAATAACAATATTTATAAACAGGGAAAATACCAGTTGCTCATAAGCTCGCGAATAATGTTATTCAAAATTAAATTGACAAGTAGGCGATTTCCCTGACAGCCGATAAACATGTCTTTTCAATATTGTTCTGTTTTCTGATAAAAGGTTTCGATGGATAAAAGTAAAGTAAGAAAAAAAAACAATTCGAAATGCCCGACTCGATCAAATGGAAAGGCAAAAAAAACGGTTATCAGTCAGGACCTGCAATTTCCATTTACAAGCTAGAAAAATATTGATGCCTAAGTGTGTAGGTATATCTATATATTACATATGAACATACATAAAAGGTGAACATGTGGTCGAAAATGGCAAGATAATCACAATATTGATGGGAAGCTTTTGTTGACTGTTTTTTTATTATCTCACTTCGTACGCTTACCGGCTGCTCCCCTTGAAAAATTGAATTTCCCATGAACGGCATAAAACAATTGTTGTGACATTTAATACCCCCAACGCTATCAAAGCGCCCCATAAAAGCTGCCTTTTAATGGAAATTGGTGTGCTCTGGTTTGATATCACAGGCACTTGGTAAAGTATATTTACGTACGCGTATCCACATATAAACACCGACAAAGGGTGATAAAATAATTAATGAAACCGCTTCAAGGGAATCAACGTAAATTATTGCAAGAGAATATGTATGTGGATGAAAGGGGTCTTTCTTAATTGAAGTAATCTAAATTTCTCCATGATAAGATGTTTGCAGGAGCAGCATACCATGGACAGATATTTTTGGGAATAGCCATAGTATTACAGAGAAATTATTAATTTATTTTAAATATCTCGAAGAAATAAGCTATCATTCGTGTCTTGAAGTGCATGTAGATTGCTTCGTCAAATCTTTATATAGGAGTCAGGCAAGTAGAGTCTATAGACAGACAAAAGTGAAGAAATTTCGCAAACTAACATAGATATCGCTTAAAACCAAAATACCGATTTCAAACAGTTCAAAATTTATAAAAACAAGAGAAAAGTTATAATTGGTCACTAAGACTAATAATATTATACCCAAGATGAAAATAAAAGTTAAATAAAGTGAAAAACCAAAGTTTTGTATGATAACATGAAGAAAAGGCTGCGCGAATTGGTCCATTTTTGAACTTGTACATGCAATTTTTATGAAAACGCCATGTACAAAATTTGAGGTCTCCACGCCGACGCGTTTTCATGCAGTTTCCAAATATATAGTGAAAAACCAAAGTTTTGTATGGCAACATCAATAAGGCCCAGTTTAATCCATTTTTGAAATTTTATTTACTATTGCTATGAAAACATGTATCAAATTTCAGCTCTCAGACAGTGCCCAAATATGTAGTGACGAGTTTTTGTATAGCAATCCTACGAAGGAGTTGCCCGATTGGTCCCATTTTCGAACTTATTATTATTATTTTTTTTTTGCCCATGTGCAAAGTTTCAGCACTCTAAATGAACGCGTTTTCAAGTTATCGTGAGAACGGACAGATAGATAGACAGACGAACCGACAGACGGACATACAAAAATCAAAAGAACTTTCAATACTATTCGTGGCTGTCGTTCTCTACCAACATTAATACTGTGCGTTACAAACGGAATGGCAAACTTAGTACCCATACCCTAAGATTTCATCTAGGGTATCAAAACTCTACACCTGTACAGTTGTCGATTCTATGAGATCCAAAAAAATTAATCCCAAATTGAAATGTTCATTTTGGACACAGAAGTCACGAAGACAATAAAAAGTGTGAAGTTGGCTGCATATCCAGCAATCTCCGATAAAAGCACCGAACTTAGATTTGAACTAACTTTCATTAGGGAGATAGAATAACTCCGGTCTCCCCAATCTTTGTTTAACCTTACCAAAAAAATCACCTACATAATGTAGGTACATCTGTTTCATGCTTCTAATTTAGATATTCTATCCACGAGGGCTGGAAGCAGTTGTTTTGCAAAACTCCACCACTACTAACACATAAGAAAATACAAAGTTTGTTATAAAAAAACTTTTTCTAGGATCGAATTAGATACCTAATTATACAATGTGCATAATATATATGTACTTAAATATATACATATATCGAAAGAATATAAACTATATACAAAATAACCGTAGGTTTTCGATCTTCCCACAATATCTCTATCCAATTCTCATTCAATCTTATACAAAACCAAAGATATTGAACAATTCCATCCCAGAAGGCGTCCAAGGATTTCTCGGATGCTATTCACATTTCCTTTGTTGCGCACATCCTCCCTCATTTCATCACATTTTAGATTTGAACACTTCCTCCCGAAGGAACAATAATTACCATCTCATTTCCATTGTGTTCAGCAGAGAATTGCCTGGGCAAAAGGCAACTCATTTGCGACTTTTCCTCAATTTTCATCATTTCCGTATGTTTGAGAGGAAACCGATTCAGTCCGAAATAGACTCATAAGAGAGCAAGGAAAAAAAACTACATGCTGAGAATTAATCGTGGTGAATTTTTCCATAGAAAAAAGAAGAAGTAATTTAGAAGAAAAAAATTTCATAGTTTTTAAGATGAAAAAATGGAAGCCTTTTTTTTTTAATAGATATAAGGACGTGAGGAAGATACATGAAAAAAAAACCTTTGATAATCAAAATAAATGATGAACCTTCGTCCTTTAGGGTCTTGGATATTTACAGCAAATGTTTCGCTTCTCAACACAAAAGACTTTCATTTTGTACCTGGGTAGATAGAACCTAAAAAGGTATTCTCAGTTTCAAAAATTATAGCAAAAAAAGTTGTAACCGTGAGGATGTACATATATGTACATAATATGTATATATGTATGTATGTATGTAGATCCATCGGTCCCGACTGATACAGGGAAACACGTTTAAAAGCACATTTATCACTGCCATTTTTGACAGCTCTGAAACCCTTACCAAAACCACTGCCAAGAATTTATGTGCATGGTAACAAACATTTTTGCTACACTTATACGACATTAGTATAGTAATAGTAGTAGTGGTATCAAGTTGAATTTCTTATCATAATCTTAGAAAGTTTCAATACGATGAAGAGTTTTATGGTTCCTAAATTATGAATTCATCCACCTGAAAGGTTTAAATGGATTCGGCACGGCACGTTAAATCCATTTCTCTGTAGTAGGCCTCACTATCGTTTGAAAACTCGCATAATTTTGGCTATATTTATTCCTGTATACTATAGTGAAAGGTACCTAAGATAATATTTCCATTTTCCCCCCTCCAACACGAGATTTTCTCCTTACAACGATAATAAATCTATTTCCCGTCTTAACTTTTCATCAAATAAGCAAAATTTTTCATTTTAACTCTGATTTGTGTCTGCCTTTCAATGAGCTTTCCATTTATGAAGTTATAAACTTCTTGCAATTGTCACACTTCAGCGGTTTGGAAAGTTTCGCTGCGAAAATCCTTGCTAGCTTCTTGCCGCGAATAGGCTTATAAGAAATCATTTTGATTTATGTATTTTGAAGGGACTTCGTTTGAATAAAGATTAATTTCGTAAGAAAATAATGTAAACAATGTAAATATTTAGAGTTAACAACGAAGGGAAATACAAACATAATTATAAATGGCTGATGGCGCATTTATAGCAACGACAGACGCTCGAAAAGCACTGAAATCAATGAAACTTGATTGATGTGCGGTTTTAGTCTTGAAAAGCAAGGTATACTGCTATGCGTTGTGTTGGTTATTTTTTTCACATTGCATCGCTCATCAGTTAAAACCTAAGACTTTTAACATGTCCATCGTCTAGGATTCACACTGCAACTTTCATATTAATACAAGTTCAAGGAATCCCAATTTTATTTTCTTGCAGTATCATTCCAATTCATTTTATAGTCGTTGTGAATTTACCCTATATTATGAGCCGCGGTCGAAAACGACCGCAAAACTAATTCATTTATGTTTTTCTCTAAAATATATTGAAAATTCTCACGCTCATTATTTTAAAAGCGTAGGTACTAAGGACAACTGAAATTCATTCGGAGCCAATATAAAAAAAAAAAAAAACCGTTACTTTTTCTGAGAAATGCTTGGGTCGCAAATGGGAAATTCCAGAAATATTTTCACGGAAAATTAACAAAACCCAATAAGTAAGGCGAATGATAAGTTTTTAATTTTCACTGCTATTTTTAAGAAATCACAAGTGAAAACAATAAAATCACCAAGCGGAAAAAAAAATGTTGTAAAACTTTAAACGAAAATTCAGGTTTTTGGAAGTCTTGATGCTGGGGAGATTGGCAGTTTATTTAGGAAAGGCACTGGGGCTAACTCGTACACTAATTCCGTCTATTTATAATCAGGATGCTGCTAAAATACGAGAAATTGCAAAAGTTCAGCTGCGCATGCAGCAAAACAAATAATTCGGTGCGGAAACAATATCTGCGATTTGGTCAATTTTTTTTTAATGTTCGTAATAGTCCGAATAAGGTTTTTATGAAAAGAAAAATTTGAATCGGCAACACCTTCTTGGTGCTACCATACAAAAATTTCATTTTTAACTATATATTTGGGCACTGCCTGAGAACATGGTGTTTTCATAGCAATAGTATATAAAATTTCAAAAATGAACTAAATCGAGTGTCCTTCTTGGTGTTGCCATACAAAACTTTGGTTTTTCATTATATACTTCGAAGCTGCGTGAGAAGGCTTCGACGTGGAGTGCTCATATTTTGTACGCGGCGTTTTCATCAAAATTGCAAACACAGGTCCAAAAATGGAGCAAATTGACCAACCTTTTCTTGGTGTTGAAGTACAACACTTTAGTGTTCACTATATATTCGGACACTGCCTCATGCGTCGAGTAGAGAGCTGAAATTTTGTACATGGGCCTTTTTTAAAAAAAGTGAAATTTAAGTTTAAAAATGGGACCAATCGAGCAACTCCTTCGTATGATTGCCATACAAAGTTTTCGTTTTTCACTATATGTTTGCGTACTGCCTGAGTACGCGTCGACGTATGAACGTATGCACGCACACATATACACGCACACCTTAACAAACATATAGAAATAAACACACACGCATTGTACATAAAAGACACAAAGTGTTGAAATCCTAGAGTACGGAATCGCGCGATCGAATCCGATGATAGCTTATACCGAAGACAGACTTGCGGTTTCAAATTGAGATATTGATATTGCAATTATAGCTGTGTTCTTTTGTGTACCTTCCCAGCTGGAAGTCTGTTCAGGCCTTTCACTTGAAGGCTTGTGGAAGCAGTTAAACTTATAGCGCAAATATATGAAAAAGCCGAAAAATTGTCGATCCATTCCACATTAATCCCGTAAGAAGCTTGGTGGAAGCTCATTCTTGTTTTGCTAAAGCAGTAAAACATTAGTACAGAAAATGAAAAAGCCGAACAATTTTTGATCCGTTTCAGATTGATTCCGGAAGAAGCTTGGTGGAAGGTTAAACGCATGTTTTCAAGTTTATTCGTGATTTGTCCACTAAGGAGGCATGCATACCCACTCCTGCCAATGGGGCTAGGGGGTAGCACACGAAAAAGCTTGAACGCTTCCTCCCTAGGACATGCCTGTACAAAAGTCCTACAAAGTCTCCAATGAAGAGGCATGCATCCTCGTTCCTTCCAAGGAAACTAGGGGGAAGTACACGAAAAACTTGAACTGCTTATTCCCTAGGACATGCCCCCAAAAATTTCCTATAAAGTGTCCAATATAGAGGCATGCAACACAACTTCCAAGGAAGGCATCCGGTTTGGGTGATGGTATGATTCCATTTCCCGCTGGGTTGCTCTAGAACTCCCATATACTGAAGAGAACAAATTGTTCTCTCAATTGAAGCAAACTATTTGTACTGTTCGCTGCATTTAATAAATCTTCTATGAAAATGTATCAGGCGTTCTTTTGTGTATCTTTTGTTCTGTCCTGTTCTGTGGACACAAAAGTACACAGCTAATGTCACATTGCAATAATAGAATTTCAGAGACACACTTACGGTTTACGATACTGAGAATTAATTAGGGAACTTACATTTGATTTGTCATTTAATTTGTCATTAGACGTTAAGAAAGTTGCACGCACGTGCAAAATGCGAGCAAATATTGTGAAATTACTTGTCTATATGGAAAATAAAAATGAAATAGACACTTCAACTTCACAGCTGTCAAATTAAATGTCAGAAAAAGCTGCAGCCAACATTGCAGTACAAAATTCAGTTCTAAAGGATTCGTGTATTAAATGATTATGGTTTATAACAGATTGCAATAAGCTCTCTACACCGCAAAATTTTTCGCAATTTCAATTTTGAGTTCCAATGTTGTACATAACGAGTATACATCGAGATTATACAGAATTGTTTCTCAGCAATATTGAAACCGCAAGTCTGTCTCCGGAAGTAGATATTGTGCATCTGTAACCACCCCACCCCAACCCATCTAGGCCGGTAACGCCGGCGGGTTCCCCCTAGTTATGAATAAAATGGTGTCTCTTCTTTTTATGTGGATCCAGGAACAAAATTGAATAAGGATAAGGTTTAATGCCAAGTAGAACGTAATTAGTGATTTGACCCTTTTAAATAATTATTAGCCGGATTTCATTGTCAAAAACCTTTTAGGCTATATATCGGTGAACTGGAGGATAAAACTCTTAGAACGACCGCTAGTACACTCTGCACAATATTCACGAATTACACTCAAAACGCACACACTATTTTCTATTCTAAGATATGGGCTATTCTGCAAGAAGATATTCACTGTTGTGCAAAACATAAGCAATCACGTATACTGAAGCAAAATTTCACCTAAAATTATTACTCATAATCCAGCTACAAAAGCTTTCTTGCTACATTTTGAAACTTTATTATATCCTATAATTAATGCAGTATATAATAAAAGGACCTTTATTCGAAAAGAGTGATCAATTACTGTTTATCAAAATGAAAGAATATTCCGGTCCCAGTGAGTGCATTAGGTACATTAGATTGCTTTTTCTTCCGTGTTCAAGTGTTTTCTTCCCATCGACTCAAAACTTAATAATAACTACTGCGATACTAGTTGCTTAATTCCAAGTCTGAAAATATTTACCATTACTGCTATTTTCATAAATATACAACAAAATACAAAGACTGTCGTTTTCTAAATAAATTAATGTCACAAGTATAAACGTCTACCGCACAAACGTTTATCATTTAAATAATGTAACTACTCAATCCTCTTGGGAAGATAGCAAACAATTACTATACAAAACTGAATTGAACATGACTACATATAGATAGAGAGACCACTAAAATTTTAACAATAACACAGTCACAAAGGTTTCCAATTTAACCTTCTGCTACCACAAAATCCTAATTTGCGGGGTCCTACAATAATCTTTAGTTTTCCCATTTCAGCCATTATCACACAATTCAGTTTGTTTAGGATGTGAATTGTATGTTGCTTCTCAGTAGGTACTTGTTTTGTAAAACCCACGCACGAACTACATAAATCCAATAAGAGTACCTAAGGAACGGGACAGGCATATACACATGTTACCCAAGGAGACTCTAAACTTAATTAAAAAGTGTAAAATTGTTGAAACAACATCCTTTCAAGGTTCTATTTGCATAAACATTTCTCCATTTACTAACTTTTACCTGACTCTATTGTTTCATTTCTTTTACGAAAAAGGCATTCAAATCACAAAATACAACAACGCGGGGCGGTGATGAAACATAGTAGCCTCAAGGTTAATCTGAAACTTCTTGAAAGGTTTTAATTCGGTTTGAATATTGACTTTCTACTCGAAAACTTCAATTTGTGACAATTGAGTATCTACCACCTTCATACCAAAAGTACTTGAGATGTATGCATACAACATCCTACATGAATATTCAATGTGACTTACATACAATACACTAGCCTCAGACGATAGCACCGTGGCAGGAGGTAGCACAGCTGGAGAATGTTTTAAAGATTTTTCTCCGAAAATAATGAGAGCCTCCGGGGAGACAAATCCGAATTCAAAAAATTCGAAAAAAATCAATTAAACCTCCGTCTCGTCTCAAATGTCAGCCACCATTAAAATATGGGGTGTTCTTTTAAAAAGGATCCAAGGACATTTTCCTTTTTATTACACCTTTTACCCACCAGCCTGTAATTGTGGTAGACCCACTCATCCATTTTGCTATAAGGATGGGTTTTAAGTGGCTCCCGCCAGTGATACATTACTTCATTTCCGCTTTATGTGTATAATGTTCATGTCGTGTGCTCGTTTTAATTGATGCTTTTTACTTGGTACTCATCCTGTTCTTCTGCCTCACATTACCCATTCAGGGCATTTCAGGTAAAATATCCATGACAATTTTGTCGCATGAAATAATTTTCGCGTGATATATGCACTTATGTTTTTGTGTAAAAAGTGAAATAAATCCTCATGGTCCTGGTCATAAATAGATAATTTAATTGCCAACACAATTTGGCCGCAGTTGCATCTACAATGCAGCAAAATTCGTCAGGATCTATGAATAACGAGGACAAACTGTGCAAATTTGTTAAGCAAAGAATGACGATCAATATAGATAATAAGTCTGCTGCTCAACTTGACAGCATTTCACCTGGGGTAATTCAGTATATTTGTGGTTTTGTTTAATATCAGATAATGCTGCTGACAAGTAAAACGTGCTCAACGTAAAAATCCCTAGATGTCTGTAATAAAAATACTCAAATAAGAATTTTAGTGTCCCGCTCATCCTGGTTTTATTAATGAACTTAAATAGCGGTTTAGTAGCGTCTTCGTTGGTCAAGAATATACGGATGAATTCATTACTCTTAATGTCAGACAGGGGATTTGATGGAGTTTGTGAAATGAAAAATATATGACATCTCATTTAGTATGTGCGGTAGGATAAACGAAACCTGTCTGCACTTTAGGAATACAATTTTTTTTCTATGTATATAATAAATGCGTTTGTATTCAAACACAAATGCCAGATACAAGGAAAAAATTCGACAAACTCTGTCAAAGGCTAAAGGGAATATCCATGATTATATTCAATAAGACTGTTTCACAAGATATACTCTCAATAATCAAACTTAGACTGGGTGAGGAATGAACGAGAATGGAAGTAGGGCAGTAGTTTTTTAGGCCATAGTTATTCAGAACGAAAGTTAGTAGTTTTTGCGATAGCTTCGTCAACGGAAAACTATAATTGAAATCGGATTAATGCTGTTTATCGGAGACAATCGAGCGAAAGCTGAAGTAATGCGCCTGATAAAAATCTATCTGTTCATAGGGCAATAGTGGGTTTTGAATTTCGACTGATCTTAACCGAAATAAATCACTGGGGGTCCCTTAATCGTGGAAATAGGCCACCATCTACCATTAATCCGTCTAATAAACTATACTTCTGTAATGTTCGCGTGGATTGGGAATCATCAGTGTTCGCCTGGCGTTCGTTCAAAGTAGACCTTAAAAAATCGTGGGGTCACGGTGACCCCGTGTGACCTAAGTGAATTTTGGACTGAAAAATTATTTTTGCTTTTTGTACTCCTAATTATTAAAATTAATTTTCTGTAACGTAAGTATGAAATTCCATGTAACGAGAATTTGATATTATTTTATCGGTGCGGTATGGGAAAGGCAAGATTCGTATTATAATGCGTTTGCTTGCGATTTGATGATAAATCGAGAAGAAATCGCAGTGACAGATTCTCTCCAATTCGAGATATATGGAATATATTCCTGCGTAATTTTAAAGATAATTATGAGCCTTCCAAATTTTTTACAGATGATGAACAGTTGCTAGAATTGGACGCTGCAGTTTTCGTATGTATATAAAATCAAAGCTTGATAAATACGGCTTCAAGATCATCGCATTGACCGATGCTGAAACTAGTTAATTCGTAATAATTCTCTATACTTAGGTATTAATTAACATTATTGTAATAAAAAATGAAAAATGACTCTTACGAACCGAGTTGAGAGTTTTTCGAAAGGTAAAGATTCCAATCCACAAGCAAAGTAGGACGGTTAGAGACGATAACTGATTCACGTCTATTCTTGTCATAGAGCGTATATGAAATGAACTCATTAATACGACTATAATAGGAACAAATATGAATAAGCGTGATATCCCCGCAAAAATCACAGTGTCCTGCTCAAATCCACCGGAAACAAAATTCTGTTTCTGATCTACTGGAATATCGCTGCTGTCCTATACACACAAAAAATAGTTCATCTGGCTTCATCTTACTCGCATTCTACGAAGATTATTGATGGAAAGCCAGATATTATCTTACATTATAATGCAACTGTTTATTTCGACAAGCTGTGACATTCATTTACCACCTCTAGAAAAACTAACCGTTCACCGATGCGGCTATATTATGGTATGTTGGACCAGGCTTCTGGGAATGCGCGAATTATTCTTCAATGTCAGAAACTAAGAGCTGACCAAACTATAAAAGTAAGCGTTCAGGATTGTATACGCAAGTTATCTTTAGAATTAGTCCGGAAGCAGTTGGAAGAGAAGCTCACTATAACAACTTTGCGAGTGAATTCAAGGTATGGAATCATGATGGTATTGAAAAAAGATCTACCCACTAATGGTGAAAGACAATACCGATCCAGAGTGTGCGGGCGAAGATTGAAGAAAAAAAATGTCTACTTTACTTTTTTATATTTCCATATTAAATAATCACAATAAAAAGTATTTTACAAAAAATTTCTGTATAATAATTATTATTGCTCCATTTATATTGATTCTTCATGCGACATAAAAACCATTATTTTTCGACATTTTTCGCGTTTTCGATCTTCAAAATAAATACACTTTTTGAAACTGGCAATGTTGGAATGATTTTTTTTATTAAAATATCAAGTTTGAAGAAGAGATTCTTATAGTTATAGAAGTAGGTACGTGTTACGTGATGAAGGACTTTAATTAAAGAAAATACAGATATTTGGCTTTAATATAAAATATTTATTAAACTATCTTTATGACATCTTGTCAGTACTGCTGTCTTATGTGAACTGCTGACTTACAAGCTTGTCTATATGGATGGCGACTCTTATGTCTACTATTTAAAGTGAACTATTAACTATATGGACTTAGCATAATACTAATCTATATTTCAAAATATTGCATGTATATCACAACATCTCTCTTTTTATTTTGTTTCTTTGTTTTATTGTTCTTGTTATTTATAGATAACTAACTAGCATAACTATCTTAAGAATAGATTTTTACCAAATTCATTAATTCATTTAATTTTGTATTAAATTTCAAGTATCAAATATGTAGTCTAATTCAATTCGATATAATTATACTTATTATATATATATATATCTTTTTATTTTGTTTCTTTGTTTTATTGTTCTTGTTATTTATAGATAACTAACTAGCATAACTATCTTAAGAATAGATTTTTACCAAATTCATTAATTCATTTAATTTTGTATTAAATTTCAAGTATCAAATATGTAGTCTAATTCAATTCGATATAATTATACTTATTATATATATATATATATATATATAATATGCCATTAAAGTCATGTAGCTTGCGCGTTCTAATAATCATTCATTACTACCTTCCTTCCATATCGAGTCATACCTTTTTGCAACTGTGGTGTTTGAGCTGATTGATTAATTAAATTAGTCGCTTCTGTATTTCGATAAATTTCTTCTGGACTATCATTACTTTTGTCTACAATATACGACCGCGGTTCATTACAGTTATTAACAATAACACCTGGGAACCAAACAGATGTAGGTGTCTTCTTATAATGAATTTTATCCCCGGATTTTAATGTGCTTAACGGCTTAGCATTGCGATTGTAGTATTCCTTCATTTTAGACTGTTTAAATTTCACATAATTCTCGTAAGTTTTCTTATTAACTAGTTTCGGTTTCAAAGAGTCGCGATGTGTTGGAAGGTTAGTTCGTAATTTCCTTGACATTAGTAATTCCGCTGGGGATAAGTGAATTCCTGTTTTGGGCGTGGTACGAAATTGCAAAAGTGCAATATAAGGATCAGTACGTGGTTCATAACTTTTCCGAAGTAACTTTTTAATTGTACCAATTGTCCTTTCGGCTAAACCATTAGACCGAGGCATATATGGGCTCGAGGTTCGGTGTTCAATATCCCAGTCTATAGTGAATTTTTTGAATTCGTTAGAACTAAATGGGGGCCCGTTGTCAGAAATTATTACTAACGGGATGCCATGACGGGCAAAAATTGATTTCAAATGGGTGACTACAGCTTTGGCTGTATAGCCTGACGTTAATAAAGCAATTTCTACGTAGGCTGGGAAATAGTCTACGACCAGTAGGTGTGTTTGTTTACCATATTCAAATAGATCAATACCGACTTTATACCATGGGATTGTTTCGACTGAATGAGTTGAAGATGTGTATAGCACCTGGTCCCATACAATGCAGCAACACTGCGACTTTTTTGTCGTTGACGTAGTCTTCAACACCTGTAGCACGTGAAAATATTTTAAATTGCGTGTGCCAATCTTTCCATGAAAATGGGAGATTTGATGACTCCAGATTCAATGGCGACACGATGAATTACGGATTGCTGACGGCCATTTTGTTAGATTCGATACTGGCACTTTTTATTTTTTTATCTTCAGTCTCTGGCATTTTTATTATTTAATGAGTTCATACAACAAAACACTTGACACCATGTTACGTGATGAAGGAATTTAATTAAAAAAAATACAGATGATGCATTTAATATAAAATATTTATTAAAATGTCTTTATGACATCTTGTCAGTACTGCTGTCTTATGTGAACTGCTGACTTACAAGCTTGTCTATATGGATAGCGACTCTTATGTCTACTATTTAAACTGAACTATTAACTATATGGACTTAATACTAATCTATATTTCATAATATTGCATGTATATCACAACAGTACGATTTTCCCAAAACAAAAATCGTTCTCGTAACTTCGCCGATATTTTAAAATATTTAAACAATTAATTTTAATGAAAAAGACTATAAAATCTCACTAATATGGACCTGTATAATAGTAGCAAATTCCTCATGCAGTTCTTGGATGCATGATTCGAAAAGGAACAAGATGTCATCCACATTAGAAAGTCTATAAAAACAAGCTATGAAATCTTAACGAAAGTTCGTCTAAATCAATATCATGAAAATTTCACAAATGTCAAGAGAAAAACGGACTCCCATTTGAAAGTTGTAGAACACGAAAAATATGCCGTGGTTTAGAAGTATACTTCCGTCCTAAGGAATAAAGGCGTATCAGCATTTGCTTTTCGAACTAATTATATGAGATCCTCAAAATGGTATACTTTCTTATATTTTTTATGGATAACTCAACTTGGTAGTGAAAATGAGTCTGCTGACATAATCGTAAATGATGCCAATTCATTTCAATCTACATTTCTTTTATATACTTTTGGTTTAGTGCAAATGATCTAAAATTCTGTTACGTCTTTAAAAAAAAAAAAAAACTATTTTAACAAAAATTAAATTACGGACACATTTTTCTGTTAGATAGGACCAGGCTTATTCTAAATATATAATTATTTCAAAAAGTGTAATTTGGCTGATACGCCCTCTTTAATTAGGACGGCAGTATACTAGGTAGGCTAAGTTAATTGTGAAATAGGGCGTATCAACATAACAACTTCGCATATACAAATTTTTGGTTTTTTTTTAATTTACAAGGAATTTTCACGTTAAGTAAGGCATATAATTATTATTTATGTCTATAACTCAAATTATACTAAGGGTTATATAGATCTTGATAATTTACCAAAAACAACCCAACGACTTTATACGTTTTCTTCACAATAAATAACTGAAATTGTTTCTAATTCCTAACAATTTTCACCCTCCAAACACGAACCCAAAGTCAGTGGAGTCCTTTCTAAATTACCACGTACCTTAAGTTATATGGCAAAAGATATTCAAAGACATACCAACAAAAAATAACTTGCCTTTCTCACATTAACAAGGATCAGAGATTCAACGAATCAAAAATTTCATCTACGTAATTATCCTTGAAGTGACTCTTCTTGATATACACATATATAATATATATATATATTATCACACAATTTCTTACCCGAAAATTTGCTGGAATTTGTATGCGCACTTTAATTTCGTCCCAGACAATTTATTAATGACCCGTGGCGTAGTTGAGTGACAAGAGTGCCCCAGACCTTTGTCAAATTGATTGGAGCGAGAACAATCCAGTTATTGACATTATGGTGCCATACTAGGGCAGATATAACCCATTGAACTTATCGACCACCATCAGCAACACATTAAGTTTACCCCATATCCAATTCAAACTTGTACAATGATTATGGAAAGGGAGATATAAACTTATCAATATCGTAAGCAAACCTGATAACAGCACACAATTTTCCACTCCATTTAATCTCTATATTAATATCTACTTTTCCTTTCTTTCCTTTTTTTTCAGATTCCAATTTTATCGAAATTAAGTGGAAAACTTTGGCAAAACGAGCAAGAAATAAAAAAAATCACAACCACCAAGCTATTAAGGAACTTCCGGTATTCTAAGAAAATTGTCGTCCCGGTGGGATTTCATCATATTTTCTTAATTTGAAGCGATAGCGTCGTCAAGATGAAAGGAAGACACCTAAGGAGAAGATTTAGTCTTCAGCCGTCGTTTATGAAGGACGATGATGATAAACAAAAAAGAGATAAGTAAGTATGAAAAACTTTATTACCTACGTTTTATCTACAACTAACTATTTAATTATGTAAGTTTAGTATTGATTAAATTAAAACAGAGTAACACCGTTCTGTATATTGGGTATAACAGTGCGTTATGAGCCCATAGTCTACTTTAAGTATATTCTAATGAATCGAAAAATTTTCTTAGCTGTTATTTCAATTCCTATTATAAAATTCTCTCGTGCATATAAAAAATAAAATAAGTAAAAAACGAGTTTTGAAACAAAACTGAGGCCAAGCCGCATGAAAAAGTAGAAAATAAACTTTTCTTCACACACAGAGGTGGACTCAGATTTTATTCGCTGACAATCACCGATATATTTTCAGTACGATCAATCAGAGGTAATAAGTGATTTATTCATGAAGAGAAAGAATATTCAAGAGAAATGTCCCAATCAAAAAATCTGAGTCCACCTCTCACATTTCTCTTGAATATTCTTTCTCTTCATGAATCAAATCACTTATTACCTCTGATTGATCGTACTGAAAATATATCGGTGATTGTCAGCGAATAAAATCTGAGTCCACCTCTGTGTGTGAAGAAAAGTTTATTTTCTACTTTTTCATGCGGCTTGGCCTCAGTTTTGTTTGAAAACTCGTTTTTTACTTATTTGATTTTCTGCCTTTTTCACGTTAACTAAATTGGAAAATTCTGCGTTTTTCCTGAAACAGATTTATCACTAATCATATCGATGAAAATTTTTCCGATGATTTTCCCGCTTTTCCGGGTTTTCCATAGAGTTCTCCACAAAAGCAACTTTATGCAACTCATTTCGCTCTACAACTTTGTCTTAGGTTGCAAAACGCTCAAACGCTTCCTTGGTCGGAAAAACTCCGGAAAAGCGTTTTACATGAATTTTCCTCGATTTTTTCTGCAAGTTTTCACCATTGTCGGAGAGAAAGTAATGATGCCAGTTGATAGCAAACTTGATCCTGCATAATTTAGAAAACTTTTTTACTGGAAAATTTTCCGGAAAAGTCGGAAAATTCCAGAAAATTTTTCGGAAAAATCGGAAAACTCTGCATTTTTCCTGAAACGGATTTATCACTAATCAAATTTGTACCAAATTTTCAAATGATTTTTCCCGACATGAACGTGTGTACCAAATTTCAGCTCGCTGTGATGACGAAAAGTGGGTCTACGAGAGTGTCGAAAATAGTAAAGAAATAGACAAATTCGTGTACGAGTTAAAGGGAATGGCTGGCCTCAAAAATAGTCAGAGGTTTCCTCAGATACGTATTTGGGTCGTCTCGAGTTGAAAAAAAACTTTCTTGCGCCTACTTTATAGTGGAAAAGTAATTATAAGGAGGGGCACAATAATTAGGCGTTTATTTTAAATGCTTGACTATTTACTATTTTAGACCAAGATGCCTATTGAAGACTCCTATGATGGCTTCGAGGGTTGGTTTAACGTTGTTGTAATTGTTGTGACGAAGTGATGGGCTATATCCACTTCCACTTTCTTCTATTTATTTCGTCATCGATGGTGTTCTTCGTTGAGCATATTAAATAGTTCTTCGCGTGACACATGGACCTCTCCATTTGTACGACTCGGCGCAAATACATTATATATTCACAAATATTTATCAACGGCATGTTATAGATTGTATGACTTTCCACATTTTATAACGTTGACTAAGTATACTTTTTACTTGAGCAAATGTATACTTTTTACTCGAGCAAATGTATCCATTTGTACCGCTTGTGTCAGTAGTTATTTAACGGAGTAACACATGGTATACTATCTCCAACGATTCATTTTATATTTTTAACTTATGATTTTACGATGCAACCTAATATATTCATTTTGGATTTCATATCGTCTCTGATCATGACTTCATTTATTATATCACATTCATTATTTATACTTCCATTTTAGGGAATAGTAAAGTGTTTAATGTAGTAGGGTAGCTTGTCCTAAATTGACATACTAGGATAATGTGAAAAAAATTCTTTTACAAAAGAAATTTCTATGGAAAGGCAGGCGTTTCGTATGAGCCGGAACCGTATACTCATCAGTACGGCATGGTTCCTGCCTGCCGTATATGCTAAAGTGAATTTTTTCCACTCAATTCTCGAGCTGCGGATTTGGCAGCAAATTTGGTCAATTTCATATTGACTAAATGCGCTATGAATTTATTTCATAGAAAAACTCTCTATAGTACGATGAAATGACACAGTGACCTTATTTCTAATTTGGAATTAAGCTCAATATTTTGGAGCACGCTACTGAGTACAAACCTAAAAAACCGTAAAGCTGAGAAACTTCGAGCCAGTTTGGGCGATGTCTTTGAAAGGAACACTAAAGAGTGTATCAGTAACAACGGGATGTTTAAAAGTGAAAGTGAAACAGCTTAGTTTTTAGAAAAAAAAAAACAAAGTTATTTGTGAAAAACGTATAAATGTAGTAAGAATAATAGAATGTAACGCCATGTGTGTGTGCATTAGATTTAGTTATTTGGTCTTGGTTAATTTTTCTTTATTGCAGAAAATATCCAACTAAGAGTAAAATGATACATCATGCTTAAGGGTAAAACGACAACTATATCATTTTACCCTAGTGATCCATAATGTTATATTCAATCACAGACATGTTTTCATTTCACTATCAAGTGAAATGCCATTTATTCGTGCAAAGGTAAGTCTAAGATTTACGACTGATGCTTCTAGTGAGGATTTCGACCCCAACTAGAATCATCGTCGTTGATGATTCTGATAAGCCCTGCTTTTACTGCAATTATTTTTATAGCAGGTCTACACCAGAGGAACGATGAATGTAATGCAATCTGTGCTCTAGCACATATCATTTGTGACGTGTGTAAATAATTATTAAAAATGAAGAGCACCATTTCATCTTACCAACATCTCCTCGCATAAAATTACACATCTAAGGCTTTCATATCATTCAAAGCAATACTTTAAAGCCTCCTTATTTCACGTCCATTTCCAATCATTATATGTATTAAATATCATTTTTTATTTTTTGTTATAGTTCTATAAAATAAGTGATTCCCCTACATTATACCTCCTCGAAACAACGGAATCTCATTGCATTTTCCTTGTTGCTGCGATGCAAATGGCTATCTTGAAATTTTGGACATCTTCTAATAAAAAAATTCCATTATTGACAAATGCTCCCTTGTTCTATTTGCTTTGCGTCAGTGTCTTATAATGTGCTGACTTAGAGCCGTTTTCCTCTTACAGTTGTCGTAGTTTCCCTCGATGTTCGCTTTATTGTCGTTTTTGTTCCTTGAGGCTAATCTTTAGCCCTCAGTTCGATTGCATTGCATATTTATAAAAATTTAGCTCATTTATGAACAACATAAATTATCACGCACAAAAATTGTAATTAAATGAACTTAGAGACAATATCCCGCCGACTTCAGTCACTAATTTCCTCTACAAATGCGATGGGTTCTGGTTAAATGTTTGTGGTTAAATCTTTAAAGTAAGTTTTCACATATTTACCAGTATTTCGGGTATACCTTACTTAAGTCTAAAAGTGTTCTACATGAAGAATATCCTTCAAGGTTCTTATATTTATATTTATATATATGTATATATTATATGTGTGTTGTATAATATAAAAATGGAAAAAGAAAAAACTTGAATAACCTTGTGATGTCCCATTTATTTTTAGTTCATTCTGTTTTGGGGTATATGGGCTTTTCTATGCTACTAACTCAAACAGAGCAAAATATACGTGGGTGTCAACAATAACAATGTTATTTCTGGTTTGTACTTTATGCTTACGGGCATATAAATATCTTGAGCGAAATATTTTCTTTATGATGAAGGCCATCATACACTACGAAATATATGCGTACTTATTTTATTGCGTTAGCTTCTTAACGAATAAAATACCTTTTACAATCAGGGGCAAATTTCTTAAAGAATATTCTGAATGTTATAATCTGAGAAAATAAAGAAGGGCTTAGATTTAATTCAAAATGTATAGTAAGGTGGAGTAGGCTACAGTATGAGTCAATTAACCATATTATTTCTTTTTGTATCGTACAATATTTAAAAATACATTAAAGCTGATCAACTATGCAAGGAGTATTTTACTGCTATACTTAGTTCAACGATTAGGCAAACATATTGTTAAAAAAAATGTCGATCGAATGGTTTTATTACATACCGGGCCTATAGGTATACATACATATGTATAGTACCTACGTATAACTTCAGCGTATTTTTTAAAGTGCGAAGTTTACTGATACTAATTTCTATACCCACAACATATTCGGTTGTCAGACAAACGCGGATTTGTTGACTTTTTTATATTATTTAGTATTGAAAGGGTGGTCTCCATTAATGAAACCTATTCCATCTTCAACAAGACTCATCTACAAAGTAGTAGTTGCATAACAATATACATAGTCATTAATAAACACTAGCATGTAAAACAGTAGCGGTTCAAAGATTGAGCCTTTTGGAAGCAATATTTGCCATTATAAAATATTGTCTTAGCCCTACCAATAAAATAATTGTACGTTAACAGGGTGCATTAAAAGATAATCTGAATTTATGTACATATAAGATTCTTACGGAGCAGGATGTAATTGACAACATCAAAGACCACTCTTCCCTCAATTCCACCTCAATCCATTATCGTATTTTTATTAGTATTATGGCCCTTTATCCGCCACTACATATGTGCAATTTAGTTTTAAAAGTCTTGCAGGCTCGTTTTACACCGGTTAAGTCCAAATTTTCGGAGACATTTTCGTATTCTTTCTTCGATCGGGCGACACTGGGGAAGATTCGTCGGATTCATTTCTTTGGAACAAATGTAATGCTTTTGTTTCTTAGAAATTCGGTTGTCTTTTTGGGATAATGTTAAGATGTCTTATCGGGCCAAAAGATATAATCATCTTGAGCATGGTTTGCTTTGATGAAGAATTTTACAAACGGCCGAAGGTGATTTTATGGGTAAAAAGATATGCGCGATTTGCAGCGCGAGTATTGCTTGCAGGAATTATTCTACAAGGAATCAGACTAAATATTTCATCGGAACATTGACCATGCATGTAGCGATAAAAGAGCGAATGGTATCCAACATTGCTGTGGTGCTCGAACGAGTCGATATGACAAGTTAAGCGGGAAACACAATGCTAACGGTCAACAGAGTTCATCAGCTCAAATTTCAATTTATTCCTATATCTGATAATAGAATAGAATGAAATCTGAGCTGAAGAACGCTGATGACTGTCGAATTGTGTTTCCAGCTTTATTGCCACATCGCCAATGGGCTTGAAGGCTCTCTTTTTGATAATGTTCAATGAAGCTAAGGCTGTACGTCCAGCTCTAGCCCAGATATGGGAATTATTTTCCACTCTAGGTCTGATTTATGACTTGCAAAGGAGCACTAGATTCGATGGGCTGAAGTATTTCTTACGCCTTTTCAGAAATCAAAGACATTTCGATGCTTCTTTGGCAACAGGGAAGATGTGATCAATACAGCTTAAGTTTCTGGAAATATTAATGCCAGGAAGACGGTGTATCGTAAGTCAATGCTCCATCAAATGAAACTGGAGTGGAGAAATTATGATCTTGTTTTAAAGAGATGATACATCTGTGAATTTTAGATGCATTGAATGCGACGTGATTCGCTTTGCCCCAAACGATGATATTGGCAAGATCCTTATTCAATGATCTAATCATGCAATCTCGTTTTACAGATGTGACATTCCCTCTGGAGTCCGTGAGTGTCAAAGGAGTAAACGAAATGAAGTGTGCCGTCGTCAGCGAAGATATGGATGGTATTGAAAGTAAGAGAAAGTAGATCATTAATGAAAATTGGGAAGAAAGACGGAGAGATAACACAGTCCTGGGGTACACCGGCATTAATAGGGTGAGGTTCAGATATAACACCATCTAATAATTAGGCAACCAGATAGAAAACTTTCAATCCATAATAGAAGTGGAAGGAAAAGACCATGTACTTGAAGTTTGGCCAAAAGGGCAGGAGGTCTTTGAAATATCGATAGCAACGATTTTAGACTTACCACAATTGTGGAAACTAGTCAGTGAAAAGTCAGCAAGTCTCCAAATGAAGGACCAGTCCAGACCGTAATGGCGATCGTTGTGGAGTGGATTGGTTTCTAGATACGTCATTAATTTGGAGTTAATGATAGATTCAAAAACCTTTGAAAGAATCGAAGTGATTGCAATTGATCGATAATTTGAGGGATCACTACCCTCTCCTTTCTTGGGAATATGCTGAGCGTGGGCTAGTTTCCAAGCAGTTGGAAATTTTCCTGTCGAATAAGATAAGTAGAATAGTTTGCGCAGAGGTTTAGCCAAGGATGAGGCGCAGCTTTTAATTAACAGGGGGCGAGAAACCACCAGGACCTGCGGCTTTAGAAACGTTGAGCTTCTTAAGGGCCATGATCACATCTCTCGTACGGATATGTATTGGCTCTTGTACACAACCACACGGGAGATGCGAAAAAGGTATCTCTGAAGTGGGTGGAAGAGGAGAATTTGAAGCGAATTTAGCAGCCAAAATATTAGCTTTATACACTTCACCGTCGTTAAGCAGTGAGGGTTTTGAGGAGCTGAAGTTGTTCCTGATGATTTTGAACAGGTACCATGAACCAGGGACTAGAAATCTTTGCAGGTGTTCCGCGCAGTCTTGTAGACTTCTTTCAATTCCGGACATGCATGCAAATGATAGGTGCGAAAAGCAGACTTTCGCTTTTATTGCTTGGTTGCAGTTATCATTAAACCAAGAGCTATTTTGCTGTTGTTCAGAACTGCTGTAGGAACACGGAATGTATTCGCGCATGTCAAGACTTAAGCTCTAACGTGCATTCATCAACATCCCTCGACCAGTCAGTGCCAGAGAAGTCTACTTATAGGTGGAGAGGTAGGACGGCATATGTTTAAGGTGGTAAATTAAACCGAGATTAAACAGTGGTCTGAATTACCAAAAGGGGAACCGACTGAGATAGAGTATTTGAAATTCCTTTCTTAGAAACTACTATAAAAAGCATAACTTTTTTTCTGAAATTTCTTCTTGAATTTATATTTTACATTTGCGGATGCTAGGACCCCTTGAATAAAAACAAATCATTTCCAGGCATCTGTGATTTACTTAGCGAAAAAAGCTTTCGTCATCCAAAACAAAAGAAATTGTTTTTAGAAAAATGGCGGCGCATCCGCCTGCAGCCTGATTTTACTTTATTTATTTCCTCTTCTGTGTACCTATTGTGGTGACTCCTACTTTTTTTCTAGCTTTAATCCCGAAATTGTGAAGCGTTTTGCAAATATATGGCTGGCTGGTTAACACCGTCTTTATTGAGGAACATGGACTTTACTTGCTTTTTTTTTTTTTTTTCTTAGAATCATATGTGAGGAGCGTCAGATGAAAATGCTGAAAGTGCCAATAATTTGAAGTAGGAATAAAACAGAAAATTATGTGTAGTTTTCACAAAGAATTTTTTTTATTTAAACATATAAAAAAAATGTATATTTCAAAGTTTGGGAAAAAAATATAATTCCTTTGCAACGAAATGTTGATAAAATATGTGTTTAAAGTACAGCTTCTATGAATTGCTGTAAGCGTCATTTGTTGAAACATGATGAAAATGTGGTAAGTGCCAGTACAGGTTAACTTGAAAAGGATGAAAGTGTAACGAAGATATATCTCATAATGAAGCACGAAAGCGTGGAATGAGATGTCACATACAGCATTATCAAGTAATCGTTATACTGTACATACAGATCGGCGAGCATGGATATAACCAAACTTGTGATGGGAATTTATTTTTTTTTACATGCGACTTTCTCAAAATTATTGACAGTGGCACAAACTGCAATCTAAACCAAAAAAATGCCTTTTTTTTTGCACTTTCAGCATTTTCACCCAACACTCCTCAATTAATGATTTTCAACCCGAATCACATTTTTTTTTCTAGTCGCTTTCCTTTTAAAATATTATAAATATAATAGTTCGTTTACTTTCACCTGCCGCCACAATATGATCAACTATAAACTTTTTCCCGTACTGTTCATTCTTTTCAAAAAATTTGCACAACTCGTTTACGTAATACCTCTTTATTTTCAGTAGCGTAACTAGCCTTTTCGAACCCCAATGCAAAACAAAAAAAACAAAATGGAAACCCTACCCTTTGCCTATGAAAACGAACATTAACCGCCGAGCCTGAAAGCTGGGTGGTTTTCATGTATATGACTTAAAACCGAAATTGCAATTATTTTTTAAATCTCAAGTCACAGATTATACAGGAAACAATATAGAATATGTGGTAGAAAATCATTGAGTTAATTTTAAATAGTAACATAGCTTACTACATAGCATACAATTGCGCGACACTTTTAGCAGGTCTTCTTTCGAGATCAACGATGAGTTTCGAGACATACATACATCCTTTCTGCTTTTACTGCCTCTATGCTAAGTAGTATATGTACTAATTTCGGTAGGCGCTCTTAGCCCATAGAATATCGAAGATAATTTTTTATTATTTTGGGTTTTGAGAACGAGCGCTCCGCGGATGCATAATGGTGACGGAAATCGTCAAAAAGGAAAGCAACCAGAAATAGATCTTGGAGAAACTCGAACTCATACCAAAAGCGTCCCCATGAGACCACATTGGTTGCAATGGCATAACTACGCCACTGCTTATTTTGACGCCATTTTATAAAGATCTAAGCAATGCAAGTAGACAAATTATCGGAATTATCATAATAACTGCATTTTCTATTTGTGTAGGTACTACTGTCTTCATGTTTAGTTTCTTGTGTATTGCAGATAAAATTCAGTGAAAGTTTTCACCCGTTACTTAAAATCAGAATTGAAGTCCTTATTTCTACAGTTAAACATGAAATTTTTGTTCCATTAAATGTTAAATTTCAAACCATAATTAAATCCTGACCTGAAGCTAAAGAAAGGATCATTGAAATAATATATACTACACTTTTCTCCTTTCCTCCCGTATTTTTAACTCAAATACTGAATTAAAAAAACAAGATAAGCAATTTTTTATGGTACAGAGATCCCGTGGTATATATTTAAACATCATTTCAGATTCACTGATCTGAACTCTAAAATTAATTTAAAATATTGCCTTCATTAATCTCAACTCTTAGAAAATAAAAACAAATTAAGTCAATTTTTAGTTATCTGTTTTTAAATTAAAAAAAAATTCCATTAAACAAACCATCACTCAATCATATTTTATTTAAAGTGACTTTTCTTACCGTCCCTATCCACCTTAGAAGAAACTTAATAAAAACGACCAGAATATTCTACAGAATTCACCTTCAATAATAATCCTGTCATCCTTTGTTTTCTACATCTAATTGAATTAATCGGAAGCCCGAAAAGATTTAATTCGCCTTTTATTACGTCAAAAATTAATTAAAAATTTATGAAACCCTTGACTGAACCTTTAGCACCTCATTAAAATCATATTGGTTGCCACTGAACTGCTATGTACCTTTTTTAGGTCTTGTCAGACCCTTGTCATATTATATTTAATCGAATTTTCATTGATGGTAGTTTTGTTTGGCGGAAATTAATCTCCACTCTCCATTTTCACTACCTACATAATTATTATATATATTCACACAGGGTTAATCGTCATGATGCCGTTGATGACAACATGGGACCATCGAACGTAAGACACAAGATAGTCGTTATGGGTGCTGCAAAAGTTGGAAAAACTTCAATAATAGCACAATTTTTGTACAACAGATTTTCACCGAAATATAAAAGGACCGTTGAGGAAATGCATGAGGGAAATTTCTCAATTTCTGGAGTTAGTCTTACCCTAGATATTTTGGATACGTCAGGTGCTTATGAGGTAAGTGATTATTGAATATTTCAGCAACTACATATTTTTTTGCTGAAATAAAATGTAGTTTGAATATCTTTTAATAGTATAAGTTTACCTAAGTAGTTTTATTCTTCTTTATTTTTCGCTATAGAGAATTTCGCAAACATAGATTTTTGAACAGGGATTTTTTCTTTTAATTATAAATTATTGAAACAAGGAATTTTTTTTGAAGGATATGATGAATCAGAATGTCGTTCGTATCTTTAAAAAAAAACAAATCCCTGTTAAATTTGAAGGATATTTTTGGAAAAATTCTCTTTTTCAAAATCAATTTTAGAAATTCTAATGTTTGAAAAATTCATCATAGTCAAAATCTTTCCTGTTCTTTATTTCGACTTTTTGAAATATTTTTTGATTTTAAAATTATGAAATTTTGAAAACTCAAGACTTTGAAAAATCAGTGTGAAACAAGTAAAAAAGCTAGAATTGGTCTAAGACCAATTCTTATGATACCCTACTAGATGAATGCCGGTATGTAATTTCGTATGGTCATCCATCGGTGCAAGTTTGATTTTTGAAGTGGTTTTTCCCATATATCGTCTCTTCTGACAGTAAAAATGGTTATAAGCAATTTCATAGGATTTCATATTCTAAGATTATTGAGATTGTATTTGCTATTTGGATGAAACGCAATGTGTAGAATTTCAGTTCGCTAAGTGAACGCGTTCTCGAGTTATCGTGATGGCGAATAGACAGACGGACATTCTAAAATCAAAATAACTGATATTCAATTAAAAATTTCCTTTTCTTAATAGTAACCCCTTATTGTGTGTTCTGCCATTAGCAAGCTGTTGACCCGTATTTTATCGTTATAGCTTCATAGTTGGGTTGTCATTTTAATCACTTCTAACGACGAACATGAATGCTATAATGAAAATTGCATTTCGAGAGTTATCTTTTAATACAGTCAGCTTAGTGTACGCCTCTATTCATGGTAATAAAAGGGAATACCACTTTACCATTTAAGGGGACCACATTAACACAAATCGCAAAGTATCACTCCTTCTGTGATTCTAAGAGTGATGAAAATTCCTAAAGACCTAAATAACTTCCATCGTAAATCTTTTTTACACTCCACTCCCTGTTTTCATGCACTGTTCTTAACTGATACATAACTATAGTAGTAATGTACCTACATAAATTATGTAGTGTGAACTGGCAGAAGCTAAAATGGCAAAGTCAACTATGATGTTGCAAAGGGACGAATGTCAGTAGAAAGTTAGTTTTCAAAATTCTACATTAATCGCATTGGCTTGTAGCACCCTTGCATTAAGGTTTCAACTTTCATCCTTCTCCCTAAAGTCCTTTCGGTGTTGAAATTTTAAATCCCCTTCTCATTGAATACCACGTATAAGCAATTCAATTTCGAGCTTAATTGCAGTTAAGTGAGTGTTTGTGTATGTGTGGTTCTAGCATTGGTCACGTAAACAGAATGCTAGGACATGTAGATATTAAAGCTTTTCAGAGGGAAATAGTGTTTTCCACATCTGCTTAGCACTATTACGTATACTAAATGGAAGTATATGGAGACAGTCAAGCGCTATTTTATGTTCACACTAAATCACTGATCTAATTATGATATGCCATCCGGACAATCAATTTTGAAACAAAAAAAAAACTGGTTTAATATTAATCGTGCGCAAAACTAGTCGGTTACGAATTTTTCTTGTCGGTAGGATACTGTAGGTAGAATGATAACAATACTGGAGAGCAAGTCGACCTTTCCAGAATTTGAGAATTTGATAGCTCTTGAATTCCGACAGCAAAAACAAACAAAGTACTTATTGAATATTCAAGCTCTGCGTAGGCAACTGGTTCAGCATGTGAATGCTTACACCACCTACCTATATCGAATTGATTGCAAATGTTATCCGTTCATGTCGGCTTATTGATTGGGCTATGAACATCACTTTATGAGCTATTTTTGGCATGTTTTATATGCAAGAAATAAGCTGACCTTTTCAATTTTTCAAAACCTGCCAGTACATACACTCGGTGACAACTGGTTAACTCGCCTGGATAATTTCGTGGATAGTGATAGATGAGTAATTGTTAGGAGGATTTTCAAAGCTTATCTCCTAGCCGTACTTGTCAATTTCATCTTTTTGCATTTTGTACACTTCTAAAAGCTAGACAACTTGTTAGCCCTCCACTTATTATTAGAGCTTGAAGTGTGTGGTACCGTTGTTTTTCTATGAAACTATTGTAGGTGTTTAACTTTACTATTTTTACAGTTAATTTAGAAATGGATAAAGGAAAGAAACAGTCGGCAAAGGAAAATTGGCCAAATCCAAGCTTATAAAGCAAATAATTGCACAATAAAGCAAATACCGAGAGAGTTGCAAAGGAGTTCTAAGAAAATAAGGATTTTTTTTAAGAATCCTGAGAATTATGGACAAAATTATTCTGGAGGAGTAAAATACACCACAACAGAGCGCGATAGACTAGCACCCAACAGTCCGCAGACATCAAGCCAAGCTCAGGGGATACCCTATCATGCAAAGCACCGCATGGCAGGAAGGAGATAGGGAAAGGATTAGGGGATATGAGGAGAATGGCGGAGATGACGGTGTATGTCGCCCTTAAACTTCCGCAGATTGTATACCGGAGGAAAAACAGAAGATTATGGTAAACTGTTCCACATTCGCACTGTTCGGGTTAAAAAAGCATCACGGAATGTTACTGTACGACAGAAATTTGAAAGGTAAAAGGATGTGCGCGGTTTGCAGCACGAGTATTGCGTGCAGGAATCACTCTACAAGGGATTAGACTAGATATTTCATCAAAGCATTGACCATTCATGTAGAGATAAAGGAGCGAAGGGCATGCAACATTGCGGTGGTTCTCTAGTGGGTCGATATGACATGTTATTGCCAATAAGGTTAAAGGCTCTCTTTTGGACAATATCCAATGAAGCTAAGGCTGTGCGACCAGCCCCAGCCCATATATGGGAATTGTATTCCATTCTATGTCTAATGTAGGACTTGCAGAGGAGCGCTAGATTTGACGGCCTGAAATATTTCTTACACCTTTTAAAAAATCCAAGACATTTCGATGCTTCTTGGCAACTGAGAAAATGTGATCTGTCCAGTTTAACTTACTGGAAATATTAATGCCAAGAATGCTTGGTGATCGTAAATCAGAAATTAATACTCCATCAAAAGAAACGGAAGTTCTTGTTTTAATGAGATGCGACACCTTTGGATCTTAGATGCATTGAATTCGACGCGATTCGCTTTGCCGCAAGCGAGGATATTGTCAAGATCGTTATTCAATGATCTAATCATGCAATCTCGTTTAACACATGCGGCATTCAAGAGTGCCAAAGGAGTAAGTGAAATCAAGGGTACTGTCATCAGCGAAACTACGGATGGGATTGATAGTACGGGAAAGCAGATCATGGATGAAAATTAAAAAGATAGTTGGATAAGATAACAGAGCCTTGAGGCACACCAACATTTAATGGGATGAGGTTCAGATGTAACGCCATCTAATACAACACGTATTTGGCGACTAGATAGGAAACTTTCAATCCATAATAGAACAGGAGGAGAGAAACCAAGCACTTTAAGTTTAGCTAAAAGGGTTGGATGGCAGACTTTATCAAAGGCCTTTGAAATATCTAGGGCAATGATTTTGGACTCACCAAAATTGTGAAGACTACGGTTCCAACGTTCCGTAAGAAAAGTCAGCAAGTCATCAAATAAGCGTCCAGCTCGGAAGCCATATTGGCGATCGTAGATTAGATATTATTTTCTAGATACTTCATTAATTTGGAATTAATAATAGATTCAAAAACCTTTGAAAGAATGGAAGTGATTGCAATTAGTCGATAATTTGAGCGATCGCTACCTTAACATTTTTTTATAATAGGTTGAACGTGAGCTAGTTTCCAAGCAGTTGAAAGTTTTCCTGTCGAATAAGACAAGTAGAACAGCTTGAGCATAGGTATAGCCACAGATGAAGCACAGCTTTTAATAAACAGGGGCGAAAGACCATCAGGACATTGAACACATCTCTCGTACGGATGTGTATTGGCTTTTGTACATATCCACACAGGAGATGCAAAACAGGTGTTTGTGAAGTGGGTGAAAGACAAAAATTTGAAGCGAATCTAGCAGCCAAAATATTAATTTTATCCAGGGAGTAAACAATCACTTCACCATTATTAAATAGTGAAGGTATAGAGGAACTGGTGAAGTTGTGCCTGATGGTTTTGACCAGGGACCTGAAACCTTTGCTACCTTTGCGGCTTGTCAAGAGTCTTTGTCTAATATTCTGGTTAAAAAGAAATTTTGCTTTCTGGGTAATTAACTTGCAGGTGTTCCGCGCAGTCTTGTAGACTTGTTTCAGTTCCGGACATGAATGCAATTAATAGGCGCGAAAATCAGACTGTTTCACTTGTATAGCTTGGTTGGACTTATCGTTAAGCCAAGAGCGATTTTGCTGTTGTTGAGATCTGCTGTAAGAATACGGGATGTATTCTAACGTGCATTCATCAACATCCCTCGAAGCAAAACCAACCGACCAATCAATTTCTCAAAGACAACTGCTGAGATAGCGGTGAGCCTGGGGACCGTTAAAAGAATACTAAAAAATTATGTAACCTTGAAGCGTCTTTATTTGCAGACTAAACCACCGTTAACTCAGTTTCTGGGCATTTTGTGTTCTGTCCAAAATGTTTATGTCTCTCGTACCGAAATGAGATATGGCTCGCCATACCACAATCCATCCAAATTGACTATGGCGACGTAGTAGGTAAGCTTGCTCTTTCCTCAGGTCGTGGAAATAAAAATTAAAACCATCTGAACCATCTTCTCAGAATTTTCGTCAGAAAAGACAATCTGCTGCGGTTCGTTATTTCATGCCACATGGGATCTGCCAAATTCCAGTATAGCTTCTTGCTGATACCGAGTTAACTGTGTTCAACTCTCTCGCTATTCGCTTTATTGGCCAATTATTTACTTTATAAGCTTTAATTTGGTTAATTTTCCCTACCGATTGTTTCTTTCCTTTATCCATTTCTAAGTTAACTGTAAAAATAGTAAAGTTAAACACCTACAATAGTTTCATAGAAAAACAACGGTACCACACACTTCTAAGCTCTAATAATAAAAGGGGAGCTAATCTGTTTTCATGCTTTTAGAATTGGACAAAATGCAAAAAGATTAAATTAATAAGTACCGTTAGGATATCCTCCTAACAATTACTCATCTATCACTCTACCTTGTGTTTTCCTTAAAAGTATTTCACGAAATTATCCAGGGGGCTAACCAGTTGTCACCGAGTTTATGTACATGGCATCAAGAAAATACTTTTAATTCTTGTTGTGTGAATATTGTTTCAGTTGATTCTAATTTTAATCTACGCACTACATAGTTTTAGCACAATTTAATTGTGGTTTTCTTCCAAATTCATATAAGTACTAGTAAAATTTCATTGGAAATAAATCTCAGAATTTCATCTAATTTTGAAAACATAAATGAGTCTTTTTCCCCTCTCCTTACTCTATACTAAATCCTGCTTCTGAGTAAATTCAACAATTTAATGAAGCTCTTTTCAATTCTGTCGATATCATCAACCCAAATCCTCAATAGATGCCTAAAAGTCCACAAAAAATTCCTTTTCAGTCAAAGATATTAGGTACAAGGGTATGGATTTATACCAGTTTTTTTTTTTCTTTTATTAGAAAAATAAATAAAACCCCTTGGGGTTTTATCACATAATTCATATTTGTTTTGCGTGTAAAAATATTTCAACAAAGTTTTTCTTTCTGCACATTATTTGAATTGTTAATGAGCTGTAAATTGAGTAGAATTGAAGGGTTCTTTAAGGGTATAGGGAAATATTATATTTAAATATTTAAGTATGGTTACTTAAGGCCCATTCATAGACTTGGCAAGCTACTTGCACAAGTAGAGACTCTCTTTACTTCCCTATGACCGTCGTAGTAGGTCCAAATGCTTAGTTAGAAATCTTGTGCCACTCTTTTAGAATAAGTTTTAACTTTAATTTTATGTGAATTTTAAACAATACGGATGGTGTAAATTGTCAGATGAACTAGATTTGTGGAAGTTGTCAACCTTTCATGACATTTAAAAAAAAAAATTTTAATTAGAGTTTGTATTCCTTAAAAGTATTATGGAAATATCTGAAGACATGAAAAACAAAATTGAGGACACAGTAAACGAAAGAGAAAATAATCGTGTTTGAGTATGAAAATGGTTAAACGGAAGATCTGAACTAGGTGCTTCTGTTAGTTAATTTTCAAAGGAGTAAGAGCAATCATCTGTTTTAAGTTAACGTTCCACTTTAGTTTTTAGTTCCACTTCAGGCTAATTCCTGCAAAAGTTGTTCCACTTCAGGGATATTCCTGCAAAAGTACTTGACGAATGTGAACATGAACTTGCTCATATGTAGCAATCTAATTGTGGAAATAACTTGCCGAGTCTGAATGGGCCTTTACCTATATACTCACTTTAAAAAAATCTTGCCGGTTCTTATATATGTATATATTGCCTCTGAGGATAAGCAGGTTTCCATACAGACGAAGAAATCTTTATCGAATAGGACAGGTGATATAATTATAGTTAAGAAGAGGTACAGAAATTGAGTATCATGGATGAAATATCATCAAATCTAGCAGTCGTAGGACACAACAAGATTTTCAAACAAATTTCTTGTGGAAATATAACGGTTCTGGCTTGCGAATTTTTGAGTATAACAAAGCTATCCTACTTGCAATATGTATCTAGATCCATAGCATTCCTTTTGTTGAGCCAAAACCGGCATGGCAATTTTCAGCCATTACTATTTGTTAGGTGTTTTGCCAGGTAAAAAAAAAAATCTCTTCATCGACTAGCTAAAGATAAAATTCATGGGTGGTTTTTTGTTTTTGCTCCCCAGAAAAATATGAAGAATTATGGTTAGTGTCATCAGTGATGAACAGCGGTCTTCACATTGATATTTATCAAATGGGTGTCGTTGATAATTAGGAGTGTCCTTCCTGTCTGAAATAAGTGTCATCGCCAACTTCAAGGGGAATATTTGTGAATCTTGATGCCATCCATACTCTGGAATTATTAGATATATTCCTTTATTGGCAGTTTTTTGTCTAGCAATTTTCAGCGGGTAATAATGGGTGAAAGTTTTTGTGATACTTTGTCTCTTACTTGTGGTGTGCCTCAGGGATCTATTTTGGGCCCTTTGCTCTTATTTCATCCCGAATTATTAATATTAATTTTTTTTAATTTTATTTGATCTTCAATTATTATAAAGCTTCAGTATAAATTCAATTGTTGTTTTTTTTTTCTAATAATAGAGAAATTGTGTGTTGCGAAAACGTAACACTGGAAGTTGATTGGGTTCGTAAGAGAGAAAGGAAAAATACATTTATTCGCACGTATCTTTTGTTGCGTTATTGCAACACTGGGATAAAATGGGTTTGATCTTCCTGAGGTTATAGGGCGCTGCAAAATTCATATATGTATATGCTGATGATGTAGCGTTACTTACTGGTCGTCCCATTGGCCTAGTAGAGGATTTTATCGAACTATTAAACTCTGACTTGAGGAATGTCTCGAATTAGGCGATTAATAATGATTTACAACTGAACCCTCAAAAATCCCAATGCATTCAATTTCATCGACGACCGATTGAATTCTCTGATTTATCGTCTTTGTTTCTAAATAATCAAGTTCTAGCGTATACTGAACGTGTGAGAAACCGAGGGGTTTTTCTCAAGTCCCAGATCAAATGTTGCGATCACATTAATCAAACATTGGAAAATGTTTATGATTGTTTTCGGCTTCTGTGTTTGTCCTCTTCAATTTTGCCTTCTAACATTCGATCAATGCTAGTTAAGTCCCTGCTTCTACCTAACCTTACAGCTAGCTATCTAATATTCCCTCACCTGGATTCTCTATGTTCAATGAAATTATCAGTTACATTCAATGACTGTACGAGGTCCGTGTTTGGCCTAAGAAGAGTTCATCATGTTTTTCCGCATGTTAACCATGTGTTAGGTTGTCCTTTGATAGAGTGCTTAAGACGTATGCCTCTTGCATCCCTTCACAAAATTATATACTCCAAAAAAGCCTCAATATCTTTTTAGCCAACTTGAATTTCTAAACTCTGACAGGCAATTTAACTTATTGTTCGAGCTATTCGTGTCTGGAATAGTTTACCAGCTGATGCTCAACGTATGGGCTCGACTAATAGGTTTTGGAGGTTGATGGCACAAAGTGACACTGCTACGGTTCAAAACTGCTTCAGTTTTATACTGTGTTATCCTAGTTATATAGTTTCTGTAGTTTTAGTTTATAATTTCAATGTTATTTTATTTCACATGTACATTTTATTTTATGTATTTAAATTAATCTTTTATGTAAACTAGCTTGTCCGTCGTTCTTTGTACTAAAAATATATGTTATCTTATTGTACCTCAAATCTAATAATAAATTTGAATTTGAATCTATTTAACGATTCATTAAAAATAAGCCATGCAGAAGATTTTTCAAACAACAAAGCTGAAATCGGTAATAATAAATATTCTCATAACAAAAAGTATATAAAAATCTTTTAAAGATGAAGAAAAAACACATTTCCATTGCTTAAAAAAGCATCAAGAGCAATTTTCTCTGTCTGAAGAAGGTAATAAAGTGCAAACTCATAAATTTTCTCCAGAATTCAGCTTGGAAATATTCTATTAGACATACATACATATATAACCTCTGTAAAAAAAAAGGGTTCTTGGATGTTGGTTTCAATGTTATTACTTATAAACAAGTACACAATCATAAAAAATAAGTGAAACTCAAGTAAATATCTGAAAAGGCTATCCTATAGCGCAGCTCTGTTAATTAAATGAAAATCATAAGTCTCCTCTTTTACGAGATTGGTTTAGCCGCATTCTAATTCGCGGTCTATACCGGGATATATACTAACCACCTTAACAACGTAACTTAGTTTAATGAGAGGTATTACTGGATAAAAAATAATTAAAGGATAAAATGAAATTATGTACAACGAATTCATTTTACCTTGTTAAGTCAATCAGCACCCTTAGGGTAAAGGCGATTTATTTATTAAGCACATCATTTAGGGCCAATTTAAAATCGATTTTCTAAAATTAGCCCTTCAAAAACAGTTTGCAAAAAAATCGAAGTATAGAAACAGAAAAAATGGTTGATGTGAGCGAAAAGTTGTTATTGATGGAATTGAATGAGAATTTTCGTAATTATCTCTGCCTGTCGTTGCGTGTTCGCAATCGCATATTCAAGTATATCCATCCGCACTAATCCTGACCCTTTTTAAAGAAAACTTTCGAAATTGAATCGATTGAGCTTTCCGAGTGTGCGAAATGTGATTTTATTAAGGACACAGAAATAAATTGCTCTTCCCTTGTCACTTGAACTTCTTCCTAGTGTATGTGGAATCAGAAGTAACACAATAATAATAAAAGTAGAGAGTAAGGCAGTAAGGAGGGGTGTGTGAATAAATCCCCTATCCGCACTCCGGGGAGCAACATCTGTGTCAATTCAATTAGCTTGGGCTTTAATTGAATAAACCTTCCGGTTTGAAATTTCAATGACGTTCCTTTTTCTTCCTTTTTATTTTCTTTTTACTTCTGTTTTTTTTTATGTATTTATGTGCAAAATATAATGTTTCTTGCCTTATTGAAGCTTTTGCTTTTATTTTTAACTTTATTTTTATTTTTAATAAAACCTTTTTTATCAAAAATTTTCACAACATTGTTTGTTTCATTTCAGTTTCCGGCAATGAGAGCTCTTTCGATATCATCAGCAGATGCATTCATTTTGGTCTATGATGTTACTGATGCCAGTAGTTTTGATGAGGTTCGAATGATACGGGATCAAATACATGAAATAAAGGGAACTACAGCTGTGCCTATTGTTGTTGTAGGAAACAAAATTGACTTGGTGGAGGAAGATAATGCTCTAAGAGAGGTTAGTAAAAGAGTTTTTTTTTGTGGTATAATTAGTGGATGTATACTAGTAAATCAACATAATCTACCGTATTCAAATGAAGGAAATTAATAAAGTTCTTCATAATTGTTGTTTTTGTCGGGTGCCAAATTTTAGGTAGGTACCTATTGAACTTGAAATAACAGTAGAAGGGGAATTGAATTCCTAGAAAGAAGGATATAATTAAAATTATATCATTACAACGAATACAATTTGACACAAGTCCTTACTCTGTGAAAATACATATAAAACGTTAAAAAAAAATCAAAAAAGTCAAAACATAGTCAACATATCTTGAAAAAACCTGCATAATAACCAAAGTTACTACAAAAACTTCGAACTTTTGGCTACCCAAGTAACTATTCTCTGTTTCAACACGCAGGTTTGCTAGACCGACAGCTAATCTTATCTTATTTTATCCATCATAGATCAATAATTACCAAATTAGTCAAATTTAAAAAGAATAAGAATGGGCCACTATTGACCCCTATGGAATGCCATAGGAAAATAGATGTACTTAACTGTAATTATGTGCGTTCCCCATTCGGAAAACAGAACTCTACCTCTATAAGGATGACATATTCATTAGTTTGTCGTTTTATTTCATTTGAATATATACCGACAAGAAATACGAATGAATAAATTTTCGATGACAAAACAGTTTCATGAAGGACCAATAACTTTCTTAACAATATTAAATATGAAAACTGATTTTTCTGTTTGTTAAAGTAACATAAATTAAATCATTTACGCATGTTCATAAGAAGAATCATTTAACATTCTAAAAGTATTGGTTAAACATATACTTTCAGATCGATGTCGAAACAACAGAATCTGTGGTACAAGTTGACTGGGAAAATGGATTTGCTGAAGCATCAGCTAAAAAGAATGAAAATGTAACACAGGTTCGTGCGTCATTATTGAACATTAAAAATGGAAATAGATTTACTTGCCGCATTCACAATGCAGAGTGAAGCAGAGTGGAGCAGAGTGAGGAGTTAATTCTGATTTTTTTCGTAACTTTGGCGTATATTTTAGTCCCATATTCCTTTGCATTTACCACAAAATAAACTAAAATGAATTTGCAATGAATAAACGTCAGAGTATACGCCTAAAAGTACGACAAATTACTCAATTGCTTCCGAGATTGTGGCAATAATTTTGTGCTGTGATAAATGGATTTTCTACACCTAATTAGAGCAATACAAGTGCTTAAATTAAAATAATATTTTGAATTTGTATTGAACTGTCATTTTCAGTTCATTCTACGTAATGCAAGGCTTGCTGAACTGAATAAAAACACGCAAAAAGCAGTAGAAAAGTTCATTTCATTTTGTCGTACATTCTGACATTAAAGTACGACAAAAGAGGGTGATTCTGATCTTTTGTCGTACTTGAATGTCAAAATATATACGCCTAAATTAAATGAACTTTTCTACTAATTTTTTCGTGTTTTCATTCAGTTCAGCAAGCCTTACATTACGTAGAATGAACTGAAAATGACACTTCACTACAAATTCAAAATATTATTGCGAATTTAAGCACTAATTAGTTATAGAATTTCCATTTACCACAGTCTAAAATTTTTGTTACAACCTCTTAAGCAGTTGACTAGTTTGTCGCATATTTAGGCGTGTTTTTTGACGTTTGTTCACCGAAAATACATTACAGTTCATTTTGTGGTAGATAATAGGGAAGACACAAAATGAACTGTATTGAAAAAAAAAAAGTACGACAAGATATTCCTAAATTGTCGTAGCTTAGGCGTATATTTTTGTCACATATACATACATCAACCACAAAATAAACTAAAATTAATTTGCAATGAATTAATGTCAAAATACACTCCTAAAAGTACGATAAATTAATCAACTGCTTCCGAGGTTTTGACAAAATTTATTAAATATAGGAGATGGATATTATACACCATTTTTCCATGCCATCTACATGGTAGTAGTTCGAAACTTCAGTTTGTAAGCTTTCGGCAACGTGAGATGGAAACATGCACTGCTGCGTGCGAAATAAAAGGATGCCATTTGCCACTCTGCATTTTGACTACGACATAAACTTTTCTTTAAGTTATTCATTTTTTTTTTTTTTTTTTAGATTTTCAAAGAACTCTTGAGTCAAGCAAAAATCACCTATAATCTGAGTCCAGCTCTAAGGCGTCGTCGAAGACAATCTTTACCACCAAATCAAATGGGCAACAGTTCACATAGTACTCCAACTAGTGCTCCTCCACCATCATCATCACATGTTCCATCCCCTGCACAGCTTCAGCATTTGCAAAAAATTCAAGAACGTAGTTTGGGTGGAAAACGAAATTCCTGTATAATTTCTTAATAAAATCAAATTCAAAATTAACTCCACAAAGACTTAAGTAAGAGACTTCATGATCAGGGGCCTACCAAACTTAGAAATTTTCTTTATCTTTTGGACAAAATTCTCTCTTGTTCCACTAACTGTCATTATAATTATTATTATAGTTATAAAGAGTCATTATTAGAATTTTTACAGTTACATACTAAAATATGCCAAAAACAAAAAGTATTTGTATAAATGAAAATAAATATTACAATAACTGAAATAAATATGGTCGGATGGAAATTCGTATTTTGTAAAAAGTAATTGTAAATTGTTAATTGAAAAATTTCTGTAAGCTTTGAGGGTATTTGAAATAGTAATTACATGAAATTACATCAACTAACAATTTAAATTGCTGATTAAGTTTGTAACTACAATAGGAAATTCAAGTTGTATAAAAGTTGTGCAATCAGTTTGAATTTGTTGGTTTTTACAAAAATATATATTTTTTTTTAAATATTTGCCTCCCCCTTTTCATTTTGTTCTTAAGCTTTGTATCTGGTAGAACCTTCCTGTAATTAGCTGTAATATCTATTTATAGAGATATCGATAAAGATGATTGTATGATTTTAATTACTATTGATTCGCGTATAGACTAAAGATGGCGGTTAAAGAAAATTTTACTAAAAAATTTACATTCCTAAAAAATACAAATTATACTGACTAAGTACAGGGCAGCTACCAATATTCAATTGAATAAATATCAAAAGAAAAAAGTTATTTGCCACATCAGCTACAAAACATTAAAAAGACGATTTGTTTTTGTTTTATAATTATTATTTATATATTTTTATTTATATGTATATATATATATTATATTATATATTTGTATATTTATTTATGTTTCACTTCATAGGGTGATAGTTAAGGTTGAGAGGTTTTTTGTCAGGAGTTATATGTCGTCCAAATTAAAATTGAAAAAAATTTACATTGTGTGCAATAATTCTCCCTTAGTTGCTTTTATGACACAATGTGACCGTTTAATTTCAAATCAATGACTATGTTCTTATGTTTAAAGAAAAATATATTATTACAACTCATATTACAGATTGTACCCAACAGCGCATGTAACCGTGACTAAATTGTGACAATTTTTGTTACGTGTTTTCACATAATGTGCAGTAATCTTACTGAGTAGCACTTCAGCTGTAAAGACCTCCCGTTTCGTCTGGCATAACCTACATATACCTATAAAAAAACACTGAGAAATCGCTGTTATTACCTTCGTTCCTTATCATTATACCACACAATACAACATTCACTATTTATCAGATCTTGAAATATCGCTTGAAAGGCAGGGGGCGAGAGATCCCAAGCACGGAGACCAGAGCGGCCCATTGTGCCATCCTGCTAGAAACCCTATCACCAAAACCTTCCTGTCCTCTTGTGAAGCGTATCAGGTCTTGGTGAGGAAGGTTTTTCAGCTCATATACAGATAGATGGGCAGACCCTAGGGTATCCAGCCTGCTCCGAGCAAAGGCCAGACAAGCACATAGAAAATATTCGGTTTTCTCAGGTTCTCCTTCCAGGCATGACAAACACTCAGGGCTGTCAACAATTTCCATCATTGTTATATGAGCGTGAAGTGAGCTATGGCTGATGATGTCAACTACAGTTCTACACTGTTTCCTTCCGAGCCCAAGAGAAAAAAAAATCAAAGATATTCCTATTGAGCTCATCAAGAAAAAATTTTGTGCAACCACAAGTACTCATCCCTGCTGATGCTTCCTATGAACATTCGTTTTAATAAGAGATCCGATACCCAGAGTAGAAACGCCTACGGCGGGCCTCGATCCGAGATACGGGAATAACAGCCAGCCCTAGCTAAGTCGAAGGTATTGCCCTGAAAATAAAACTCCCTTCGAAGCGTTATATTTTAAACTCCTTGTTCTCCTCTTTCTTGAGCGAAATTCTATTTGATTTGAATTAAACGCCCCACGCCGAACAGTTACTCGGCTTTAGTTTTTGAAATGCCCCAACAAATTCTAAGCTCCATTTGGAGGTAAAAGTTTGTTGCTCACAGATAATATCCAATTAAAATCAGGTCTTATGTAGACCTTGTGGACAGTAAGTGGACACTGGACAAGTGTTGGCGCATGACAGTATATCCCATATATAGGTACATTTTTTTTTGTTTTAATAAATCCTTAAACTTTAAACTAAAGATTTATTGAAAACCTTAAATTTTAAGTATCTCTGACTTAGAGTGCTTATTTTTTTGCTCCGTATCTGAATCATGTTAATGAAATTAAAAAATAGGTTGCTCTTCGGAAGAGCCTCGCTCCAGGATGTTAGTTTTAATTGGCAAGATGTTTCTGCTCCAACTGGGGCCTTTTACAGAAACTATAACAATTTTCTTAACTCAAATCTTTGGTCACCCCTCCGTGAATATACCATTTTTATTGAATGCAGTCTTTACAGTTGCAGTTAACAAAATGTAAATATAATTAGCAGAATTACATATTTAATGTCAACACCAATTTTAAGTGTTATTAAAGATTCGATGTGATAAAATGTTGTGACGGTGTTATTAAAAAAAAATATATAAAAATAAAAGCAAAAGGTACCTACATATATCCGTACACAATATTTTTATGTTTTATATCAAAACCGAATAAGAGATAAACGATGACACCATCTGACCAGTATTAAAAACCAGTTTGTTTTAATTTTTAATTAAACTGTAATGGAAACAAATGGTTTCTTTAAAAAGAATATTTAATCGAAAATACTATAACTGTAAGGTTTGCAAGAAAATAATGCTTTTTTTTTCTATTAAACAAACTTTTAAGGAAAATACAAATTTATCTAATGCGATGATATGCATTGAATTTAATTTGCCATCAGTTTTTATTTAATGAAAATTTATCCTTCAAATTAATTAAAAAAAAAAAAAACGGGAAATATCACATGCCTCCAGTGAATTAAATAATAATTAAATTACATATTGAAGGATTAATGACTTTTTTCTTTTTTATTATTTATTTCAATAGGACGAATTGAATAAATTATTGTGCTAGAAGAGCTTACAAGGCCTACAAAACGTGCAACTACCGTAGTCGATTTGTTGAATGTATTTAATATTTATGTATATAAGAAAAAGTATTAGCAAAATTAGAAAAATCTTGCTGCTACATATTTAGCAAAATAATTGGCGTCAACTAACTTCTTAAGAATTATTTTTAAAAAGTTATTTAAAAAAAATATATAAATCCCCATACAAATAAATTGGTAAAAACATATCTACTACTGCTTTCAGTAGCTAAACTCTAACAGCTAAACTAACTTGTAATAGGTTGTCTTACTTGTTGAAGAATTGGTCATCGGTTAGTCTACAATCGCAGGGTCTAGGGGATCCAATGGAGCCCGTAGCCCTGGTTCCCATGCGTAAAGATGGTGCTGGGTATTCTAATGAGCTTCCATGTCCATCCGTATTACTGTTCTGTCGAACCTCCCTCTTTTTCGCTTAAAACCTTCTACATTGACAAAAAAATGAACTTTTCGAACCAACAATCAGATAGATCTTATCAGTACGGTTATCTCTGATCGTTTACCATAAAAGTTCAACGTAGGGGCCCACCCAATTGCCTATACATATATGCACTTTTCATCAAAACCAAGTGTTAATTGAATGTGGTAGCAAAATATTTCCTACAATTTACAAATTAGATGCTTATTCCCCCTTGTCGTCATGTACTCATGGCATATTATTTGCCCCCATAATCAACATTAATGCCACCTATGTATAGGCATTATTACCAAAACCAATCAAATAAAATTTTCCAATAAACCAGCTAAAAAACGAAAAGAACATAGCTATGTTATTGGAAGAAACCTAACGAAATAATGATTTGTTTTCTCCCTATACTAAAATCTTGATATTTTTATCTATATACATGTTTTGCAGATATTTTAAATTTATTTCAGTTATATTAAAAGTATATGATTAAAATTAAAACTGTTGGCAAATTTAAAATTTTACCCATTTATTAATGAGCATATAAACAAAGAAGGGAGTAAAAAATTCAAATAAATGTGAGAAAAACTAAACACCACATAAATGTTTAATATTTAAGGTAAAAAATACAAAAATTAATTATAATTTAAACAAAAACAAAACAAAAAAGAACGTAAAGAAAACTATACTTATATATTGCATAGAATAAAAATTGAATTTTTAAATGTTTATTGTACGTTGTAAGACTCTCCAGTCTAGATTTAACTAAATTAAGAGAAAATATTTATATACATATACAAACGCTTTCAATATTTTCAATTTTACTTAGCCTCTATGCTGGCTTTCTTAAAGAAATAATGTAATCCTAAATTCTGTATTCTGAAAGGATTAATTTATAATATACTGCTACCTTAAGACATGATAATAAAAGCAAGAATGGACATAGTACGTAAAAGGTATATTTATTGTTTTTTTTTTTTTTTTAACTTTTGTATAATACTTCTTCTTACATGTAAAGTGTGTTTTGTAAAAATTAATAGATTGAGCACTGTGGGTCTCTTTATTAGAAGAATAATATAGAATAATAAATTAGGTATATGGCTGATGGAAAAAGTTCCCACACCCCTAGGATATACAGAGAGCTAAATATTTTTCATTCTTTGAAAGCATACCTATTTCAAGAATTTAATTTTTTTTTTTTTTTTTTTTCAATAAGTCATCATTCCCAGATTTTGTTTTAAAGTTATTTTTTTTTTAATAATAGAACAAAATAGTTCTAATAACTCATGGGGTGGATTGCAAAGTGTGATTCGTCAAAAAAGAAATAATTTGAATTAATTCAAACGATATAAAACTATTGTTGATGACGGATGTTTCAAAAACATGGTATTTAAATTAAAAGATTATATTAAAATTCCAAAATTTAGATTTTTAAAACCCTTTTAAAACATACCTGGAAGGCAATAGGACTATAATTCTACAATGATTCGAATGTACAAAAAGCTCTACATACTACCTAGAAAATAGGTTACGTACAGTTGAAAATAAAGGTCAAATTTCAGAAAAATCAACAACTTTTCACCACCTCCTTCTAGATGAGAAATAAAATTCCCCTGTCGACTGTCATACGCAAAACTCCATATATGTATATACACATATGAGTAATATATTATATTAATCTTTAAAATTAATTTTGTAGCTCTTTTTTTTTTTTTTTGATCTTATCGAATTATTTTTTCAAAACCATGTATTACATACAATTTTCGAAAATTAAATATAAAGATCTCTATGGCAATAAAGTTTGTTTCTTTCTTATTCGAATTTTTTAGCTTATATTCCCACTCATCTATTATTAATTATTACGTAGCAACTATGCGAAGCTTGTATTCTTCCCGCTGATAACAACAACTAAAACAAGAACGTAGTTGTATCCAGTTATGATACACTAAGCTGCCCATATTATAATTACAGGTGAGTATTAATAACAGATAATAATGGACGAATTTTTGAGTTTTTGTTTACTAAAAATATGGGCTGAGATTTCACTGAACTCAATTGATATAATTCAATATATTGTAGACATGTTAGAATTTCAGATATGACCGGTATACGCAGGTGATCTTCACATATATGTATGCAACCGCTAGTGCTAATGATCTCCAACTCCTGATTGAGTCGCTCAATGTGACGTATCGGTAAAATACCTGACTGGTGCCCAACTAGTGGACTGGCCCTCAACCCCGCAAAACCCCAAGCCATTAGACATTCCATTCGTGCTAATGGCCCTACCTCTGATGACTTGCTCCCTAAGCTGCTTCTCTATGACCAGATCATCCCGCTCTCAACCAAATCACGTTAAGAACCTCGGCCATCTCATGTACCCCCAGCTCACCTGGCGGCCTCAGATTAGCAAAGTATGCTCTAGGATCTACTACAGCCTCGGGCCTCGCTATCTCGCATCATCTGGGACAGTCTATCAGACAATCCCTGATATTGTCCGAAATCATTATGCCGCACTTCTTCCACACTGATACTGCAATGTATCCCCTACATGCCTCTGGAATGGCCAAGCTTAATAGAGCTCTCAAAGCCTGTGTGAGATAAATTTTTCCGCTAAGTCTCTTCCATGATTCAACTGTTCATGCCTGAGCCCTCCACTAAGCTACCTGAACCCAGGATCCTATGCTTTATCCACAAAGCTAGATCGTGCTCTATACACGTATACATTAGTCAAATGCTCTCTCTCCAATGGCATGTTTGGTCAGGGAACCTGACTTTTGAACTCCCTTCTATTACATTTTGGAAAATCTAGTACAGATTTAAATATAATTTTTTCTGTGAAGAAGTTTGAGTACCCACACCCCTATGGTCCTAGGTCAAATTTCTGAGTTATTATTGAAAACCCGAAATCTAATTCTCCCACTCCACCCGGATCGAAATAAAAAAAAGCCTAATGCACCTATGCTATAATTATATAGAAAAAGTTTTCAGGAAAATGCAATCCATTGGCTGGTTTGAGCTTTTGCGTTCGCAGTATTTTGCGCATATATGGAACGAAAAATCGATATTTTGACTACCTCCTACTCCGCCTTCTCGCCACCCAGCAACCCGAAATAATAACATCTGTATTCTAGGGTTCAAAACTTTATCTCCCCGCCCCGCCGGTAACAAACTACCCCACGCATAACCGATTTGTCTAGAAGATGCGCGCGATCGAGACGAACATACACGCCAAATTTTGAAAAGAAATCTTCCCCTCGCCCATCTACCGCAAAAACGAAAAATCAGTCGAATCTGCGAAATCTATCTAAAAATGCATGTGTGCTACAAAATTAACTCACTAATCAAAAGGTTAAACAGCAACACGAATGTGACGATTAATGCTAATGAAATTATTGAGTGTTTTAATGAAGTGAAATAATTAGGTGTAATTATTGACAGTAAATTGAATTTTAAAAGCCATATATCTATGGTGTGCAAAAAGATCGCGCAGAAAATCGGCTTTATGAGCAGAATTAGAAGAAACGTGCCAAAGGAAGGTTTGAAAACGGTTTATAACACCATAATACTACCAAATTTTGATTACTGTGCAACAATTTTATATATGTGCGCTGGTGAAATGATTGACAGGTTACAAAAGCTGCAAAACAAAGCAATAAGGTTAATTTTGGATTGTGATAGAAGAACCCTGATAAATAGTATGCTTGAGTCTCTGAAATGGATGAATATTAAGCAGAGAATATTATATATTGTGTTGACTCCTGTTTTTAAAATCAAGTATAAGCTTATTCCAAACTATCCAGCAAATAATTTGAGATATGAGTGAGGAGCAACCATACAACCAAAGGAATACTGACAACTGCAGACAACGCGCGCAGGATGAGGACACAAAATCAGTTAATGCACAAAGGCCTACAGATGTTACATAGTCTACCCAATGAAATTAAAATAGAAACAAGTATGAAAAAATTTAAAATATTAGTGATTATATATTGCAAGCTAAATATTTAATAATGTATGTATATGTATTTCAATTAAGTATAAAACAATTTTGAATGCTGTGATTCAGATGTTATTTCCATAGTTATCATGCTAATAAATATTATCTTATCTTATCTTATGTGAGGGTGCATGCAAGCATTAACAAACCTTGGCAGTCAGGTGGGTGCCAGGACACTCGGCAATTGATGGAAATAATAAGGCAGACTGACTGGCCAAAAGAGAAGCATCCATGGCCCGAATAGGAGCGGAACCATTTTGCAATATGATAGGCTCCAGACAAGCCAAAAGATTCATTAAAGGACCTTCACCAAAGAAGAGCCAGGATCTTTTCAGGCTGTCTAGGATTCAACTCAGAATCGTCACAAGAGTCCTAACTAGACACTGTAAACTAAACAAAAACGTGCATTGGATATATATATCACCCACTGATGTATGTAGGTTGTGGCTCGAAGAATATGAAACATCGGAGCACGTCTTATGCGAATGCGAGGCCATTGCACAATGTAGATTCCAAGACTTTGGCTCATGTTTCCTGAATCGTCTCATTTTTTTAATTCAGTTAATAATTCATCCAAATTAATTATTTTATAAAATATTAATCTTTTTTGTACAAACAAAAATCTGCCACAAGTGTTCGTCATAAAAATTATTTCAAAATTACTATAAAAAAAACTTGTCGTCTTCCAAATTTATAATATAATTGTGTACTTACCTGGGTTCATAAATTTCTAGAACTGCTTAGAGTCCGCCCAGTAATTAGCCGTCAAGTCAAAACAAATTAAAATCGATGATTTAAGTGGGTCAAGTAGGTATATTTCTCATAAATTTGTCCGGTACACTAACCACTTCCAAGCCTTGCCATTGTATTTTTTTTTTTAGATGTTTCAGAAAATTATCAATCTAGGCTTGGATGTATTCATGTCTCTAAACATATTTTTACATATAGTTCAGAAAGCATCTGAACAGTTTATCATAAAAAAATTGCGCGGCCTTGTCTTGCCCACATTGCACGATTTTAGAACATCTGAAACAGAAAAAAAAAATTGTAAATTTACAGGAGACAAGATTGGGAACAATTTCAGAATATACATAAAAATGAAGTTCAGGATGATGACTTCTGCCAGAAAGGATTCAACCAAATCTCTGATATGATGCCACCGAAATCATAATTATATTACCCCAGCCTTGAAAATGAAATTTTATAATAGCTATCGGATCATCATCCCCCCGAGTACATATATTAAGTTAGGTTAACTTACCACTCATAATTCCGTAAAATCAACTTTGGTATGCATATAAAATCACCTAAAAGCAACGATATTCAGCTCTAATTTAACCACACTTCACTTAATCAATAAGAATAGTAACTAAATTGCACTTATTACTAAAAAAATAAAAATATATAACGGGCACAATCCTCTCTGAAGCCTACACATTTTTCAAATGAAACGAAAAGCAATTAATTGTCGTTTTCGTTATAGATTATAGGAACAAACACAGTTGACAATAGAATGGAACGGAACGGGATAATGTAATGCAACCCCCAACCCCCGACAATATCATAAATTAGGTTTGTTACACAATACGCTGGCGCCATCTAAGTTCGGTGGAGTTTTGATAATACAGTACGCTGGCGCCCTCATTCGGACCAATTCCGAGTGCTACCTTTTTCAGTGACTACAACCTTTAAAAAAGAGTCTCAATATAATCAAACGGGCATTTTGTTATTCTGCTGCACAGAATATAACCCACTGTAAGTTCTAATCTGACAATTGCTGTCAAAGTGACACGGGATGGGCTTTTTCTTATTTTTATTTGCTTCTATTTTTGTGAAGGCAAGCAAAGGAGTACTACAGCAGCGCAAGAAGGCGGAATGTCAAAAGTTCACGAATTTCCTGAATTAAAATTCATCGTATGACGTGAATTTATTCAAATTGTAACTTTTCAAAACAACAAATCAAGTAAGTATAAATTCATTTAAAATGTGCAAATAAATTTACCAAAACAAGAGAGAAGAAATGAAAGAAATGATTTCAACGAAGGTGAGAAAAAAATTGTTTATTTTGTAAAGAGCTCACGCCAAGAAGAACTTTACTTTTATTACCTGTGTTCATATAAATTAATTTAGCTTTGGATTGCAGAATAAAAAAAATCATGTAAATATGTATTGCGCGTGCTTTATATATATGCTTACGAATAATTCCTCAATCCGATAAAAGAAGAAAAAAAAAGTGAGAAATGAGTAAACAACGAACCTCGATTCAGAGATGTCTCCGCGCGATAAGAACCCGATAAGAGCCCAAATCTTACCTCATTTACACTGATAATAAAATTTACTTCTACAAACAACAATAACAACAACGATGAATTGCATTCGAGCCGTCTTCAGACTGCATATCTAAAAACCTAAAATTAGATGATCTCAGCAATATTACAAAAGACTTAAATGCCTATGTCTGATTCTGATAAGAATCCTATTGAACTACTATCACACTTGGATGGAAGGGTTCCCAATTTCTTCTCATATGACTTTTAAATGAGTTCGCTCATTCGAGTCGCGCATAAATGTACAATGCGATTTAGAGTGATTTACTTAAACTTGAAAATGGAATTATTCCGTAGAAAGAATTTAATGATTTTAATGTAGAGCGAGGATTGGTGGCGTATTTTTTATTTTTGGTTTTGTTGTTGGCTGGGCTCATCAGGAATATTTCACGCTCGATTTCTTCAGTTGTATGAGGACACCGCATTTAGCTAGACACAAAAGCTGGGTGAGGACTCATCGGACCGTGATTTACTGAGAAATTGTTTTGAGTTGAGATTTTTCATTAAATTAAATTCTGAAGTAGTTCGCTCTTCTAGATAATATTTTTTTTTAAACCTTATAAACCTAGTTGGTAAGTGGTGTGCATATAATAATAATTATTTATCATGGAAATTGTGCTATTTAGTGATGAGGCGGGTTAGTCCTCTGTAGATATGAGGAATTTTGTGCGCGTTATCAGGAAATCTAGTCATTCGCTTGAGTTTCTTTAATTGTGTGTGTCAAGTTTTTGTTCTTTTTTTTTTGTTTTTTATAAATAAGCTCACGTTGAAACGAATTTTAAAGATAAGTTTGTGCAGAGGTCACTGATTTCTAATAGGGGCTAATTGAGTTTTTGTGCTTTCATATTTTTGTAATTTAGTTATATTTTACATTTGTTTAGCTATATCAGTTAAGAATTGAAATTTTCAACGAGATAACTACTGCCAAATGTTACATAAATTCTTGATCGCTCTCCAATAGAAGACTTTCTGGAACATAATTTTAATCTAGATCTCCTTATTGGACAGCAACTGTATGAGTTTCACTGGAGAGATTAGTTATTTATAACATTTCTATTCCAATTAATCATCATGGACCGATAGTCATCACAGTTCGTTATTGACTAAGCTTAGGTTAGGCTCGCGGCTATAGTACTACATATAGGATTAGCCACTCTTATTATTATTATCTGTGGGGGGATGCCAACAGAGCTTCCGTATTTCATCTAGCCAACACGACCTATAAGATCTTTTGTGACATTACGAATTTAAGGTCATTTATAAAGTCTATGACATTATTGGGGGCCATCTTTGCGACATCTTCAAGCTGTAGGAATACTTTTCATAGTTGTCCTAGGCTTATGCAGCAGAGAGCTTCACAGTCACACAAGACGTTCTCAGCAGTCTCATCGTCTTCCATACGGAAGCAACAGGTCTCATCATTGAACTTATCCATCTTTTTAAGATGATTCGTAAGCGGGCAGTGCCCAGTAAATAGACCCGTTATGAGCTTTGATTACTTCCTGCTGATTTTGAGGAATGCTTTTGTCCTCTGTGGCAAATATTTAACAAACTCCTTCACTTGTGTCATCCTCGAGGTATTTTCCCAGTGTGCTTGCTTAGTTTTGTCCTCCCAAAGCCTGATCTGAGCTGAGAGGTGACTTTTTGGGTATCCAAAAACGAGTTTAGGGCCAATAAACATCGATTTGGCTCCTTCCTTTGCAAGGCGGTCGGCAATCCCCTTAATCCCTTTATGTCCTGATACCCTGTTTGTTTCGGCCAGTTGCTTCAAGACAGTGAGACAGTTCCAAACCAGCTTAGACTCGAAGGTTAAATTTGAGTGCTGCTTGGCTGTCTGATATTATGTATATTTTTGCCCCACGCATATTTTTGTATTAGCCACTCTTAAAACACCAATGGTTCATTATGATTCCATCTCTTATTTAAAATTCTTTGTCTGCTATTTCTCCCAATTGGCGTAAAATGTGGCTGCTTAGCATATCCTTTTACGCTTGACAAGATTAGGTAATTCACACATCAGATGTTAAACGCTCGCAACATTTCCTGATTCATACAACTTCAACAGAAGTCGTGGTATGGAACTTGCATGTTTGCTAAAGAGGTAGTGTACCGTGATAACTGCTATAAGATTTCGGACATCATTACAGTTCATCCTTAACACAGTTCCTGTCTTCCTAGAATATCTCTTAAACCATAGCTGTTTTTAAGTCGCGCATATGGTTAGTTCACCCCATCTGCAATTACCCAGCTTATACAGGTCTGCAAATCTAGAATCCTCTGCATTGATTCTAGGGGCCTACCTATAGACTAAAAACTGAACCCTTGCTACCTCATTTGCTGGTATATCACTGTGGCCAGGCATCCAACAAAGAATAATTATTTATTGATCAAATCAAATCTTTCAGCATATCCAAATTATTTATCTTGAATTGAATAAAGTGAAAATGACTTAGAGGTTTATTAGAAATAAGTTTATTATGAAATTAAACATTATAAGAAAGCCAATTCAAGAGTCAAGCACTCTCCACACTGGCTACCTACATATTGAACGGTAAACTTATTAGTTCCAATGCACCAATGGGCTGATCTCGTCTTATTGATTTTATATATTGTTCCTTGCAAAAATAGCTCTAGTAGTGAGATTAAAGCCTTTCAATTTCGCGGAAAAAAGGGTAAGGAAAATATAATCGCCTTTGACAAACGCGATAGATCTAGGAATGTGTCAATAACCTATATCACTTTGTTGAGTTTAAGTAAAGGTTATTGGTCCTTTGAAAGAAACTATACTTTACTATGTCGATTGAGTCAGGGGCTGTAACTCCTTGTAAAAATATTCAACAACCTTAATGACTGCATAAGAGTAAATAAAAATGAATTTATCTTTAATGGAAAATTAAGGGCCTCGATTTCCACATTAATAATAATTAAGCACAATTTCCTTGCTAAATTAGTTTAAAATTAAAAGTAAATGACCTTTCAAAATTGTTACTAACTTTACAGAGAACAACTAAATGAAGGCAACAATCCTTTAGTACAAATTGGAGTGTAATCATTTTATTCCTTATTACTACTAACTTCCAACCAAAGATTAAATCCAAATGTAAAATACAACAAAATGTAGTATAAATCTAGAGAATAGCTTAGTAACTGCATGAATAATTTATCTATTTCGTAATTCTAGATTACCAAAGTCAATGCCAGGCATAGTGATCTCAATCAGACTAACATAAGGAGATGGAAATTTCATTTATTAAACTTTTTTCTATACACTTATTTTTTTTTTAATTTTGCCTAAAGAACTGCAGTTCAACATGCTAAAATTCATTACCATATTCTAGTGGTGGTGGCAACAGGCTTCTTGTGTTAACAAAACAACAGTAGGAGAGAGAGAGAGAGAAAAAAATACTGAAAGTGTGTAAAATAAACAAAACTTTCTCTTTTAATAGTGCTTTACTATTTAGTGATGATGATGACGATGATGTTGGTGGTGGTGGTAATAACGTAGATCAAATATAGTTTAAGTTCTTAAAAAAAATCAAAAAAATCAAAACAAAACAAAAATTATGCAATCAGAACCCAAGAATAGAAGTAAAGTAAAACGTAAACGTACGAGTCCGAATAAAGATGAATATTGCAGCTCTACAACAACTGATAGTGCCATATCTATACCTGAAAATTCTGTTAGCTCATCATCAAGTTTGGATTCAGGTGTAAATGAACCATCGAAACGGCGGCGGCGCACTGGAAAAAAATCTACATCGAAAAAACGTATAAACGATACTGGAAAATGTAAAACTAAACATCGTCCATATACTTGCTATATATGCAATAAACAATTTTTAGGTACTAGTGATCTTCGAAAACATTTACTTATACACGCCGATGAAAGACCATTTCCATGTGAATTTTGCGATCGAAAATTTCGTCAGGCTATTTGTTTAAAAAATCATGTAGCTGCTATTCATGGAACCGATAAGGAATTCGCCTGTGAACATTGCGACAAGAAATTTCCCATCAAAGAACGTTTAAGATTGCATATGAGAATTCATTTGGGTCAGAAACCCTATAGTTGTCCATCATGTCCGAAAACATTTGCAAGGGGTGGACAAGTAAGTAAATATTTTGTTAATTATTTCTTATCGCTTTTTATTTGTTTACATTTATAATAATGTTGGGCTAATAGAATTAAGTTATTCGTTACAATTACAACCAATGGCGCGCTTCTCTTATTTTTCTACACTTGGAATTTATATAAATCTGAAACGCCATTTCATGCTCAATAAATTAATTTTTTTTACTACACTAGAGCCCGATATGATTTCCTACCTCTGTAGATTTAATTTTTCATTCATTTAACGACAAATTATCACCTACGACTCGTTCTTGGTAATCTTAGTAGATGTACTGATTAAAGGATCTATAAAAATCTACCTAATTATCTATGAACTCATTTCTTTGCATAAATTCATAGAGAATTTAGTGAATATGAAAATTGACCGAGTTTTCTGCTAAATCCGCAGGTCGAGAATTGAATGAAAAAAACTCTTTACAAACGAAAAATCTTTGGAAAAGAAATTTCTTTTGCAAAAAGAGGGCATTTCGTATTAGCAGAAACCGTATACTCATCAGCATGGCTTGTTTCTGCCCGCTTTATACGCGAAAGTAATAGGCAAACTGACATCATATGGCAGCAAACGCAGTAAATTTTCATATTGACTAAATTCGCTATGAATTTATGTCATAGCAAAACTCTCTATGAAATGCTAGTCCCGCATGGGGCTAATATTGCTAAGCATTCAAGTAAATACGTAGTATTTCGTCTCAAATATTTATTTATTTATAAGTTTCCTTTTGTTTATATGTTTCTTATCTCTATTCTTACCTACTACGACTATTCTTGTAGGCTATTCCTGTAGGTATACATAACATTTTTCAGTTGCCTACTTATTTCTATACCTTCTACTAGTAACATTGACCAATTCTTGTTCTTGCAGTCCTTTTTCCAATACCCCGAGGAGAATAGTGTCAGAGTAATAAAAGCGACAAGACGAGATAGGTGATGGCTTATTTTTTCCTGTTTCATACTCGTATGTGCTTTATTATTTGCAGCTGTGTAAGGAGTTTGAGAAGGGGATCGGGATTCTCGGGTGGCAATAATTCGGGAAGTGCTGGGAGAGGTCCTGTATTTGTCCGTATTGTTTTTGTACATCTCGTTAGTATATGCTCCATTGTCAGTGGTACTTAACATTCTTCATAGCCAGGTTGTGGCGTCCTGGTTATATAGTAAGAATGGGTGAGTCGGGTATGACCTTATGGCATTCTTATTATTTTGACACCTTGACATCTGGGTTGATCCTTTGTCTTTCCCATTTTTCTATTTTTCTTTTGATATTTCTATTCCAGCACACCTTCGAATAAACGATTCACATGGTGGTATTAATAAACCGCCTTGTTGATGTTGGTCTGGCAGTTCTTTCGATAATTTGTCGGCAGCCTCATTGCCAGTAATATCGGCATAACTCGGTATCCAGGATATCTTGGTTGGAGCCTTCGCTGTTTCGAGCAACCATTTTATGATTTTATTGAGAGGCTCATGAGCTGCCATCGCCTTTGTGAAAATTACTGCCGTTTTTCTTTTTCCCTGGCTAGATTTACTGCCATGTGAATCGCATATATCTCTGCCTCATATGATGATGTGTTTGGATGGAGATTACGTTTGTGGCTCTCCAGAGAAGGGGATTCCCCCGGCAAATAAATAAAAATAAACAACAACCGCACTGAATATATGGCTTGCTCTTTTTGATCCGTCGGTGTTTATATGGAGGTCATGCTTTGACGCTGCGATGTCTTCTCTATGCATAGCCCTATACATTCCCGGTGGCGTGGACTTTTTGGGGAGCCTGGAATTGGTGTGAGAATAGAGAATAGAATATCTGGAGGTGGGTAGGATCTTTTGTACGGAGAAGATTATGGATTATTAGTGGGATTCTTAGTGCTTTTGTGGATTGGAGGGCAATGTATGGTGCCGAAATATGTTTCAATGGAGGCGTTTCCGTATATCCTCTCAGCGTCGTATGGTATTGGAAACAGCATTCCTGGCGACTAGTCGCGATTGAGCTACTTTTATTCTTGCTGCTATATTTTGACTGCCGGTTTCAATCCATATAGCTTCCACAGGTGTTGTTCGATGGGCTCCAGTTGCTATCCTAAGTATGGTAATGGTGGTCTGTAGTTTCTTTAGTTCAGTCTGTGCTGCCGTACTGATGAGTATAAGGTTTCTGCTAATACGAAATCTTTTGTAAGGTTTTTCGTTTCTAAAGACTTTTTTTTTGTACATAAATAGTTGTTGAACTTGACTCGCTCCATAGGTTTTGGGTAGCTGTACGTTAAGAAAAACGAAAAAATTGACAATTGTATGAGAGTTTAATGCTAAGTTTACACTTTTTCCCTTCTTTTTTTCGTTTAACATTTTTCATTGTACTGTATGTATATTCTTTCTACAGTTAAAACAACACTTAGTCACCCATGCAGGAGGTAACAAACATGGATGTGATCAATGTACAGCATCATTTGCATCCTTAGGAAATCTTCGACTTCATTCGAAAATTCATTTAGGCCAAAGCGATCATATCTGTCAGATATGTAAAAAGAAATTCTTTCGTTCAGATGACTTGAAAAGGCACATAGCTGGGATTCACAAAAACAATAAAACATTCATTTGTGAAATATGCAATAAAACTCTACGAGGACATCTACATCAGCACATGAAAGTTCATGATAACGATAGAGCATTCGGATGTGAAACTTGCGGTGCACACTTTTGTCAAAAATCACAATTAAATGTCCATCAACGAACTCATTCTGGTGAAAGACCATATCGGTGTCAGGTAAAAAAGTTATATTACATATCCTAATACACTAATAAATAAATAATAATTTCTTAGGTTTGCTGGCGAGCCTTTGCCCATTCGAGCGTTCTAAAATTACATATCCGTAAACATACTGGTGAAAAACCCTTCCAGTGCCTTTTATGCAAAGAGAATGGAATTGCTTTCAGTCAATTGGCACATCTTAAAACTCATATGCGAACAATTCATGGTAAAGATAAGCCTTATATGTGTGAAGGATGTCAGGAGTTTTTTAAAATTAAAGCTGAATTACGAACTCACTGCCAAAATTGTTCGAAGATTCTATCATCTGGATCAACAACAATTAATAAGGATTTTGCAGAGACTGAAAATGCTGCTAATTTATCAAAATTAAGGTTACTTGTGGTTGTCGTACTCAAGAAGATTTCAACAGAGGACAAATTAAAAAAGTTAGGATTTGAAAAACGACTCATTGATAATGTTTTTGTGGATGCTCTGAAAATGGCTGGTAGAACGGTAATTTCGGATCCAGATTTATCTGAATTGGAACGATTAAAAATGAACATCAAAGAATTTCTATTGTGGACCATCCCAGAATCATCAATGAAAACTTTGGAAAAAGAGAAGAAATCGATTGAAAAAATTCTTGAAGATTTAGCATGGACTTATTCTAAGGAGAGAAGAGATTAGATTTTTTTTTATCACTTAGTAAGCAATATTTTTTGTTTTTTTTTTTTTTTTATTTAGGGCATAATTTCTTTCCTTTTAACTTTAGATTTATAATCTTACTTAATCTTGCCATATATGATCAAGCCATTTTTAATTTATAGTGGAATTATTAATTCCGTAATTAAAACAAAGGCATCTACCACAAAAAAAAAAAAAAACAACAAACTAAATATTTTCGGCAGAGGGTGGAGGTGCAATTTATAGCATAAAACTATTGAATTTATTTGCTTTTTTAGTGCTGAGCATTTTTTTTTACTCTTGCCAAAGTAGATTTTACCAAATATTAGGTTTAAGTATGAATTATAGAAGTTATCTTTACATGTGTATGTATACACTTTCCGCTTTCTTGTCTGGTTTTAATATCTACCTAGTCGATATAAATTTAGTTTTTACTACAACTTTTCAAACTGTTGAATTGCTTATCATGATGCATTGAAGATACTTTTGGAGACAACTCCCCACCTTTTTAATGAAATCAAAATATAACTTTTATTGTGAGGTTGAATTGAACTTGTGTTTTTGTTTTTATTTTGCATAAATATATTTTAATAATTTTACAGTAAAATTGCAATGAAATACTTAACGAAGCTTAAGCATTACACGTCAAATTGGACGGACACGCAAAATAATTTTATGGATTCAATTTTACTGAATTCTTCAATCCTTAGTAAACATGAAAACCTTTTGCTTCCAACTAGATAATTTCTTTATAGCACATAACCTAGCCTTTGTTAAGTATGGTGAAGATCAAAGACCCTAAATCTAAAATGTATCCTTGATGTATACCGAATGTTTTATATAGTATCGCCCCACCTGAGCTAATCAGTAAAGTTCTTACAAACATTTTTATTTTAAAAATGATCCGATGAGCCCTTGAAGGCTTCAAACCCAAACTGCATAAACCGAGCGGCAAATGATAAGCCTTTAGGGTTAAATTCAACAGACTAAAATTTTTCTGTGAGACTTGTTGAGGTTCCAAAAATGGAGCTTCTTTGGCAGACTCATTGAAGGCGCACTTTCTTTGGAAATATTAGATTTCTACAAAAATGGTAGGGGAGCGCTCCGTAGGTTATGCAGGTCAGTAAGTTGGCCCACCATGCTTTCTCAGATTTATTATATTAGTATACCAGATGGTGTATGTGCAGTTGCATTTATTCTACACTATTAGCATGCCGTGGAAGTTATAATACGCGCTGCTCATAGTTGTGCTAGACGCATTCGAAAAGGGGAAAGCCCATTTTAGGCCCAACATAAGAGATGTTTAAACGATGCAATACGATACTCTGAACATATATCATTAACAATGTTTATTTGAATTAAGCGTAGGAAGGCTTGAGGGAGAGGTCAAAGTTTAATCACCTCTCATAAAGATTAATTTTCCCGAAAATTATAATGAAAAAAGAGATAAAATGTTAACTAAAAGATAACATTTAAAATATTGCGAGCTTGAAAGAAAGATAAAAGAACAACGAGCTGCTACACAGAAGGAAAAACGACAAGAAAAAGAAGCAGAAATTCTCTTAATAACAAACATTTTAATATCTACATCGCTATTTTAAGATTAGATACAAAAAATAATGTAGATCATTTTTTATTAAATCTCACAAATTAAACACATTACAACACTTTTATAAACCTAGTCATATGAGTATGCTCTGGTGGAGGCATAAAAACTTGATTTCCTTCTAAATCCTTGTACTCTTTATATTCAATCGAAACAATAGGATCCATATTAAGATGCTTAGCAATATTCGTTGAATATTTACTAGTACAATCAACACCAATCACTTTATATCCCATACTTGCTGCCATTCGAAAGCCAGCTTTAAAAAGCTCCAAACCAATATTTCTTCCTCTTTTCTCTGGATCAACAGCAAGAGATACCAAATGAAATGTTTCCTTTACGTTATAATGCTGGAAAATATTTATTTTTTCTTCTACAACTAGGGCAATTTTAATTAAGGCTTCCAATCTTTCATCAGATGCGATGTCTATTTTTTCAATAATTTCATGAATAAAATTTGGATGATTTATTGCATTCACAAAAAATCCAACAATTTTTCCGTTTTCATCTGGATCAGTTGCTACCAAAGTCATTCCTTCCTTTTCCCATAGGGAAGCATATATAGCTTTCTCCGAGATGGATGGTGTTTTAATATGAAATCCCATAGAAAGTGGTTCGTATGGCCAGAACCATTCTTCAAATCCTTTAACAATGCTATCCTGATCAGCTGGAGCAGCAATTCTTATATTAACTTTACTTGAACTCATTCTTGTTTGCTCAACTGAACACAATATACTGTAGAAATTACACTGCCTACTTATTTAGATATACATATTATGTAGGTATCATTAAACTTTTTCAATTGTGATTATGTTATCGGAATATCTACTGTGACTGAATATGAAATATTAAAAAAAAAGAATAATCTATGTATGTGTTGAGTTTATCAAGTGTCGAGTAGTAAAGTCATAAAGATAAGATGAAGAGGGTCTGTCTATAGACATTTTCGAATATAGTTAGTGAAGTACGGTGAGACAGGGTGAGCTTAAATCTGTAGCGTTGTTTTTGTTAATCTTGTTCTATTAAAACTTGGTCCTAAAAAATTAATTAGATAAACAAAACCTTAACCAAAGTCATACTCTGCAATGGATACAGAGCTATTTCAGCATAGAATAATCTAATTTCTTCAAATTGAGCAAGAAAATTATGCCGTGTGGCATTAGTTTTGCAAACTTTTTGGAGAGTTGGTTCTTTTGACTTTTTAGATGAGGATCTGGGGAAATTTGTTTATTAGACGCAGATTTACATACAACCAATTTGCGAGCAAAGAAAAATTAATTCTTATAGTTATCATCGACATCCGTATAAAGAAAGTAATTAAGGGCTGTGATGAAATCTAAGGCAACTGAAATCATTAATATATTTCTGATGTTCTTGCCCTTTTTTAGTCGACTATTGAACCCGTGTTTTCGTAAAACGATTTCCCGTCACAGGATCAGCATGATACTGATTGTATCCAGAGAAATAAGTATAAAAGAAAAATGAGTATCCAGAGAGTTTTAATGGATAATAACTACATATTAATAATTTGCTATGCCTCAAATGTTTTTTTTTTTAGTAAATGCACTTCAAGCCTTTTTTTCGTTAGGGTTAATATATCCTTATATATACCTACTTTTTAGATGTTTTTAATAGGTACACGTCGTGAGAGCACTCCACTTCTTATAAGTGTTAAATATGTATTTACTTTTATAGATGAAAGGATAAAAGAACCTATCACTCTGTTGAGGAAAGCAGATAAGTCTTAAATGCAGAAACTTCGCACTCGGCGGATCATCAATTTGGGAAGAGTCTTAAATGTAGAAACCTCACAATCGGTGGAATTAGGCTGATTACAATTATCGTTGATTATGAACGGAAATTAAAAACAAAAACTGGAGAATAGAAAATTAAAGACGACAGCTTATAACACTTTAGAGCTATTAAGAGAATTCTAGAACTTTAACAAAAAATTAAAATTTTGAGGCGATATATAAATAAAGCGGAATACCAACCGAGTTAGAGCCGATCTAAAGTGCAAAAAATCTAGTACCTCAATTCGAATAAAAAAGAGAAATACTAAAAAAGTGAGTATGGGGGGGGGATGACTAGTTAAGCGTCCGAGTATAGGAATGTGGGTACTCAAACTTTTTCTCAGGCCCTAAGGAATTCGATTCTGTACTAGATTTTCTAAAATATACTAGTTCAAACTGACATCCCCAAGCCTTCCCACGCTTAATTTAAATAAGCAATAATGTATTTCTCATGTTTATGTCGAGCCTAAAATGGGCATTCCCGTTTAGAGCTACTCGTAGCCGTGTGCTTATTTTATAGGTAGGTACTGACACACTTAAAAAAGAATGGTATAGGTCTATCTCACCTTTCACCAGCAGGAAGACAGAACCAATGTCAAAAATCTTCCTACGATTATAAACTGTAAGCAAATGAATCAAATATTTATAGGTAATGGCAGAAAATCAAAAGAATCTTGCCATTCCAATTCTTTTAGAAGAAAGAGCACCAAGATCTTGATGGGGTGATAATTCCCAAAATCGAATAAGGTTTTGTCGAGTGAGCACGTGAACAAATATGAAGAATTTCCCGAATTTCTTTCGTAAGGTATTGCTCTCTGACATGATGTCTTTCACATCACAAACCACGAAACGGTTAAACGAAATAACATGCATTACTGGAGTGTTGAAAATCACACTGACTGCTCCAAATTGAACATCAGCGTTTTTCGACTGCTAACACTAAGTTATCCCAAAAGAGAGTCGGAGCTAATTAGATTGCATACCATTTTGTTCATAATATATAAATAATTATTAAATTTTACTCAAAGACATTTTATCTTTCGGAGTCATCTGGGGTATTGTCAATATTGGTCTTGGACCAATTATAACTTCTTTTCTATAGTTTCATATTTGTAAACAGATACATGGAAGGAACTAAATCACGCTCTTCAATATTTTAAGCTGAGATTATTCAGTGCGAATGAGTCGATCCATTGTCGTAAGATTGTAACTTATTTTTCCATAAAAGAAACTGAATATAGTATTCCTCAGTTAGAGTCCTCTAGTACATTTTTAAAACTCTAAAAAAAACACTGACGCTATAAACTTAACAATTGAAGAGACTAATTTTGCTTTTCTGGGAGGCGGAGAAAATCAGTTCAAACTCTACTGAGAGATTTATAGTCTGAGCACGGAGTACATTGTATCTTATAGAACCTGATTGGCCAACCGCTCGTCTATTCGCTATTTTCAGCACACGAGTGTGGTATTCGATTCAGAATAAAAAGTTGTCAAGGCTAACCAAATCCAAAATTAAATCGGAAGTGACCACCAAAAGTACCGGAAGAGTCATTTAGGTTACTCTTGATCCAGGAAATAACTAAGAATAGATGCAACCCACCTACCGATCTGGACCAAAATTTCTCAAAAAACTAAGAAAAGGAATACGAGACAGTTATTACGTTTATAACTAGAACTGGAGATCAAGCTGCAGACAAGAGATGTAAAGAAAATTAAGAAAAGTTAAAAATTAGAATAAGGCTTCAACAGCTGATTGTGAAAAAAACTCGATCAAGGCGGAAATGTTCGTCTCAATCGTAGGTTTTATAACAATCGATGTAGAAAGATGCTAATTCTTCCAAAGTGATAACAATGTCTTCCCGATCGATCGCTCAGGTGGTAGATATGAGGTGGGCGTTTTGTTCGTTTCAGTTTCAATTGTTCTCACCGCAAAGTGCCAAAAAAGATTTTCTCATTAGCAATAATGAATTACCCCCCGCGAAAATATTAACAAACATTTTTTATTAGAATGCTTCTTTCTCCAGATATTTAAAAATTTCAAGATTAAAAAAATCACCCTGTACTTGGGTATATATAGAATAAAGCTAGAAATATCGTCTAAACTGCGAGCTAAGCTTTTCTTAAATCTTATCATCAAATAACATACAGAAGTATATGTATATGTAGTAACCAACACTAAACAATAGTCTGCTATCATTCAAACTTTTTTTTTGTCAACAATATCGCGATAAAAGTACAAAGAGCATACGTTTAGCTTTCGTTTTAATTACTTTATTCAAGCTTTGCACAACTCAAATGGCTTACATAGCCCTCAGTGCCGCTTGTATGACTGACACCCGTACACAATATTAATAACTTTAATTAGAATAATAAATTAAACAGTTTGCTTGGATTAGTGTTTATTAGTGCGTCACACTTGAAGTAAGTTGGTTATTTTTTTATTTAAGAAAACGAAAATAAAAATTAATCATTGCAAATTTATTGAAGATTTTAATTCTACTAACTAGAACTCATGGATGAAGAAATATCAAAACATGTCCGATTTCCTATGAGCTATCAGCGTCGATTACCATGTCCTCACTGGCAAAAATTTCCGGTTAAGCTAAATGTAGAGGATCTAATTGATGGCAAGGTCGTTTTTTGTGATAAATGTGTATACGATCCTCCACCTATTGTAGTTGATGAAAGCAAGGATATTACTTACAATTTCATTTACCGGCACCCAAGAGCAATGATTACAAAACCAAAGTGAAGTGATAATAAAAATAATAATAATAAATATGATAACATAGAATGCTAATGATGCTGTTTGTCTTTGGTGAAATATGGTAAAAACTTTCTAGCCTCCCATGAATCATTCGCGAGTTAATAAATCAAAATAAGTACATATCTTTTTGTATATTTTTTTAATCGCTCATCTTTTGATTAACGTGATTTATCTTTTCTGATGTGGAATTCAGCACTTTTTGTACTAGAGCTATACAAATTTTATAATAGATTTTTTTACTATTAATACGAGTAAAATGGAATATGGAACAGAGTTTTTAAAATGGCAATTGAAAATATTTGATCGTTTTTTTAGAAATCCTTATATAAAAAAATATTTTTTTTTACAAACTTAGATTGCGTTCACCCCGCTGTGAGAGGCATTCTGTTGATATTGACTTGTTGAGAAAAAGTCTTATTTATAAATGAGATTGAATGTATTTTTTTACCGTTATTTTCCCTATGTGATTAAGAATAAATTTGAAATTACTTTTATTGAAGCCTTCAGAGCATTCCAGACTTTTTAAATCGACGATAATTTCATCAAAAGGGAATCAGACAGTCTTTTGACTACATAGTAATTTCCACGTAACTATAAATATATCGACTGATGAGTACTGATTAACAACACATTTTTTTTTTAAATACGAAAATAATAATATCTAATAAATATGAAAAATTATAAAAAAAATAAATAAATATGAAAACTACCACATGCTGATAAATTGTGTTAAGTAACGTATCAAATTTGTTTGTTACTCGCATACTTCTTTCAGTATTATTTGTATTTTCGAGCAAACCTGGGCAATATTTAAGTAAAAAAAAAGACTTAAGTACTACTTTAAGTCCATTTTCGTTACTTAAGACTTTTTAGTTAATACTTTTGAAATGCCCTATTTAGTACTTGCTTCTATTTACTTGTACTTAAGACTTAGTTTTGTACTTAAGTACCAAGATTTTTACTTTAGTATCTCTGAGTTAAGTATCTACATATAAAAAGATTTCTAACTCTTCTCCTCGTAGAAACGCAAACACAGTCTCTTGCGCAGCTCTTTTTATGTTGAGTTTTAAAGCACACAAAGAACTGTCAAAGCATGTACCGCACCGGCTATACAAACTAGTAACATACTCGTACAGTAGCAAGACTGTCCACGTTGAACAAAATCCAGTAACGCCTCGCTCGTAATCGAGCGACAACGGGTGCTTGGGCTTCTAACAGTTTTTATGAGCATAGCAATGTGAAGTGAAAGTTTTACTCTACGTGCAGCACCGGTGTCTATTAATAATAAATACCTTTTGAAAACTAAGTAACCACTGGTTACTATCTTACAGTTTTCAAAAAGTATTTATTTATTAATACTAACTACATTCTATAAACTTCATTATATTACAACGTACAAAGATTCTAAAAGAGTACTCTTAAAAGTACCACAGTACTATTTGTAGTCTTAGTACTTAGTTACAAATACTTTTCATACATGCGGTACTTGTACTTACGCTAAAGTACTCAAGCCTTTCGTACTTGTACTTAAGTACTTTTTCTTTGGTACTTGCCCAGCTCTGCTTAGAGGTTATGTCACACTAGATTAGAGACGGAGTCTCTGACTGTATTTCACAATATCAAAATAATAAGAGAAAAATATACCTTTTCATGATGAGTCTTGTGGTGTTTTGATTAGGTACGTAAAATAATACGCAGAACTTTTTGATATCTACCTTTGATTACGTATACAAATTACCACTTGATCATATTTACTAGACACACAAAAACATACAAATTGATGAAAAATAGCAACAGAATAAAAATTGTGTTTTTGGTTAAGTGTTTATTCCTTCAGTTATTATGCACAAGTGATAAAGGCTTTTTTAAATGACTCTACCTGGCAAGATTTTTAAATGTTTAAAAGGTTTTATGCAATTTATTCCGATACAAATTTTATTTTATTATGTTTTATATCATAGATGGCGTAAGAACCAGATATCGCATAATATACCAGAGCAGAGTACCTATACAGATTGTGAAACAAGTGGTGCATTCCGAAATGGTCCACAACGTATTTTAGAGCATGCCGAGAGCAAATGTCGCTTCTGATCGACCTCCTGAATACGACAGATGCGAGAAAATATGAATCACTCAGCATATCCAACACTTTAAATGTTGTGGCTCATTCCGGAATAGACAACCCAGCCATATAAAAGGAGAATGCCCATTTTATGCCCGGCACCTCCAGACATAAGAGATGTTTTAAATAAAGCACTATGATACTCTGACCATATTTTATTAACAATGTTTATTTCAATTAAGCGGGTGAAGCCTTGGCGAGGGATGTCAAAGTTTGTCCTAGTACATTTTGTAAAATCTAGTACAGAATCGTGTTACTTAGGTCCTAAGTAGAAGTTTGAGTACCCACACTCCTATACTCGGAGGCTTAAATAGAGATCCCCACACTCACTATTTTATACCCTAGACACACAGCACGATCTAATGAATCATTAGTACTAACTATTCATTAAAATGCCGTGTGTCACACAGTATACGTCATTATGGCTCGAAAATCAGATGATAATGAAGTACACTAATGAAGTGTTTTCTTCCTTCATTATAGCTATAATGAGGAAAAATGTACTAGATTTAACATATAATTTAAGTATGGAGCTCCGCTGTGCATCTGCTGATTTGAAAAATAAGAAGAAGAAATGCAAAGCACAAAGTAATTATGTCAAAATATTTTTTAATAAAATGTTTTTTTCATTTCACAGTCATTAAATGTAATGAAATAAAGATAAATAAAATTTAAAATTAATAAAAACAAAGTTTATTGCGTTAATTCGATCCATATTGCTTTTTTAATGTGATAAGTTTATCCAAGTCAGTTTGACAGATCAACTTAATTAAAGAAATGGCTGTGTGTCTGCAGTTTATAATGAATCATTATACACTAATGAGTCGTTAGTTATTTCTTCATTAAGAGTGCTGTGTGTCTAGGGCATTAGTATTTCCATCTTTTTAATTTGAACTGAGGTACTAGATTTTTCGTTTCTTAGATCGGCTCTAACTCATTAGGGTTATGTTTAATCGGAAAACGAGTTACAACTGTTCGCCTCAGCTCATTATCAGCAACAGTTCGTAGAAGAAAATTTTTCCATGGATACTTTGCTGGTGGGGGTAGAAACCACCGACGGGGGGGGGGGGGGGTAGTTCCAATACGGCATGTTGCATATCAAACGAAGGGCCTCGCCAAGTATCATGATGTCAAGCCTAAAGTTTTATGAATAGTGGGCATTCCTCTTTGTATACTTTGCTCTAATATTGCATGCGACATCTAGTTCTTGTGCGATCTACGATATTAGCTGTGTTCTTTTGTGTACCTTGTTCTAGAACTCCCATACACTGGAGAGAACAAATTGTTCCTTCAATTAAAGCGAACTAAGTATTTTTACCTTTCGCTTCATTTAAATCTTTCTATGAAAATGTATGAGGCGTTCTTTTGTGTATCTTTTGTTTTGATCTTATCTGCGAACGCAAAAGAACACAACTATTATATATGTAGGTGTAAAGCCAAACAACTACAATAAAAAGAATCTACATAAAACAAAAACATAAAACATTCCACATAAGCTGTACAGCGTATAGTAGCTACAACAGAATGTGTTACAAAATCTTATCCATAGCTGAACAAGTTTTCTCTGTTGTATCACTATCATTATAATTTCCCTCGTATATAACACATTCTTACAATGACAATTTTTGGGTATACTACGGAGCATCACAGTTAAATATATCGAGTGCAATAAGATTTTCTAAAATTTAGAACTATAATTACGTACGTAAGGTAGCTCTTTAGAAATATGATTTCATTTTTACTCTTATCACAGAAGTATCACATTGTCTAATAAAATTTTTCTCCATGATACAACACAAATCTAAAGACGCCATATGGCATTGGTGTTTCCTTTTCCAGTCATAATAGAAGAGATAAAATGGGGGAGAAAAAATGTCAAAGACAAAAATAACCGGCTTGAAGGTATGTATATTTTCAACAAGTATAGAGGTTTCTTGGCTTTGGCTATGCCACTTAAACTTACTTTCATGTTTAGTTTGTTATCGTCTTTCATATAGTGACGTTCACTTTAGTCAGACTAGCAAGTTTTCTAAGCCAAAACAAACAGTTGCGATTAGAAAGAAAAAGAAAAATTTATAATTTAGAAAAAAGATTATTCAAGATGTCGAGAAAATCATCTGAAAATTTTCCTACAAATCCTCCACGACAAATGCCTTGTCCACATTGGAGACATTTTCCAATTCGTCCACAAGAAAAACCATCAGGATCACCACCTCTTGAATATCCGTATTGTGAAACTTGTCACAGGAAAGAAGATGAAAAAATGTTTAATAAAAGTCAAATGTTGTGTATGTCTAGCAAAGATAATAAAAAAACTTATTAAAAAAAACAAAAGTTAATTTCTTTTTTTTTCTATGGTTTGGTTTGATTTGCATTGAGGATAAAAAAAAAACACATGAAAACAAGTTCATGACCCTGATTAAATGGAATTAAAAATTCCGATGCAATTGTGCTTCCAGAATTTATAATAAGTAAGTTGACAAATTCAAGGTGGAGTTGGGAGATAGTTAGATGTGCACTGTGTTTTTGATATTGTTTTTGATATCGGATTCTCGCGTTTTGTTAAATAAAATCAAACTAACTCGAGTGTGCATGTTGAGTTCTGACTCATCAGGTAATAGTTTTTTCACAAATTTACCTGTGATTAGAAAATATGATATTCTCAATGAATTCAGAAATCGTATTTTCTGTTTGAACAAAACAAAAAACAAAAAAAACAATATTCAAACAACAAAATTTGCATATCCATTTTTAAATGGAATTTACACGAATACAGCAAGATTCAAGTTCAAGCCAAAGCTATGTATAATATTATATTAAAATAAAGAAAAATAAGAAACATGATTTTATTTAAAACGCACTAAACACAATTTATATTGCCGTTTTTAACATCACTGCAATTTATCGCCAATGTTTACTGGGATCCCAGAATGCGTAATGATATGCGGATGATGCGCATCATATTCCCGCATGATTAATTGCTTTCGAATCATTTGGAAGATATCCACTAATCATCGCGCTGATTATTTTTCAATGTTTGCTGGGATAATATCCTTTTTAGTGTATGTTAAATAAAGTCATGTTTTTTTATTTATTTCTTTTTTATGTAAATATTTATTTTCCACTTTTTAGTCTTGATTCTCACAAAAAAACATAGCTATCTCTGTATACATGCGATATTTATTATGCTGTGATATGTCTGCTAAGGATAAAAGTGCGTTTTTTAATTATTATAATTTTTTAATATAAATTTTAATTAACTTCTAAATTTCTTGAATTCGCGAGCCCAGAAAACAAATTTAAATTTTGAATCAATTTCAGATCATAAATGATAAAATTTTTGACCAAAAATTCATAGCTTGCGACCCTGGAATTGCCCAAATATCGATTTTGAGCCGAATCTCACCATAAATGATGAGCTTCATCCGACATTTTGATTTTTGCTATTCATGTAAAAGGGTATTGTCATGTACGCATTTCAATTTCCAAAAATTAGAAAAACAGCAAAACCTTGATTCGGAATAACAGGTGCTATGAGGACCTATCCTATCTGTCGCCATAATGACTTAAATTTTAATTAAATGGAGTCAAATGTGCAGTTTGTCACACAAATGAAGTCCATCATGGACCCATTTACAACATTTCGCTTCATTTTCAAATAGACCAAATTTTACTCCATTTAGTGAAACTGCTGTAAAAGTGCCACCTACCGTCATTAAAATGAGCTGAAAAGTTTTTCCAGTAAAGTTAGCAGTGACAGCCAACAGCTGATCATGAAAGTAATTTCTTTGCCGCTTTCTTCTCATTTTGGTAACCTTCAACAACAAAAATTTTCTTCTACTAAATGCTTTCCAACTACTGCAGCAAATTCTCGCAAATAGCATTTAATTAAATCATTGAACTCTGCCATGGTCTTTACTCACATTGAAGAACTGTCCAAATGAAATGATTTTCGTCCATATCAACTCTCATGTCACCTCTAAATTTCCTTGAAATGCCTGAATTTCAAATTAAGTCATAGTCTGTCTAGCTCTAGGGTATTAGAACTGATGTTGGTCTTACTTCCTCTACATCTTTTAATTTAAAATGTTGCTGCTCTTAGCGTTAAGATGCTAATTGTTAAGATGCAATAGCCTCCAAGTTCACAAACATAATTCCCAATAGTTACTCTAAGATTTGGGTGCTGTTTTGAAGTGACCGCGAATGTGGATGGACCGCAATTTATATTTTTCAATTTCAATTCAATTTTTTTTCAATTTAATTTATTCCAAGGCATTGTACAATTAAGATATAATCTTTTTTACTTGTACAAGTTAAATCTATCATAAGCAAAAAAAAATAAAAATGTATATGTATAAAGGTATATGTATAAATGGAAAAAAAAGAGACATGAGAAAAAAAAAATAATAAAATAAAATAAAATAAAATAGGTAAGATACAAAAAATAAGCCCCTAAATTTACTGCTAAAAACTAAATCAAAAACATAATGAAGAAGAAAAAAAAACAGAAAAAAAGAAAAAAGAAAACAAAATTAATCACTACTTAACTTAACCGGCTACATCTGCTATACTATAAAGCAACCTCTAACTATTTAGCTCCTAACTATTCAAGCACTACTGCCTGAGCACATAATCTCAAAAATTCTTTCCTTGGTGCTGACGAAAGATCTCGACTCAACCGATAACTTAATACTGGGCGGTAAGGAATTATAAACTTTGATGGCATGACAGAAAAACAGGCGTTTAGTAATTAAGTATTCAGATCTGGGCAGAATGCAATTGACTGTTCTATTAGATCTCGCGAATTGAAGAATGCTGTATAGGTAGGTTGGACTGCGGTATTTGATGATTTTAACTAGAAGGATTACCGATCGAAAATTCAAAAATGTTAAAAGATCACAACCCAAAAAAGATGAAGCATAAGCTGACACGTGATCGTATCTTCTGAGGTGATATATGTATCTAATAATGGAGTTAAACGCGATCTGCAATTTAGTAAAATTAAGATAATCAAGTTTTCCAAATACTTCACATCCGTACATTAAGACAGGTATAAGCAGAGAACGAGCAAGAAACATCCGCGTAGAAAGTGAAGTAAAATAGCTCGAAGTCCACAGGGAGCGAAGACCACCGTATATTTTACGTATTATTGATTTGATGTGATCACCCCAAGTGAGAGTGTTATTGATAACTACGCCTAAATTGCGGACAGACTCTACCCAGGGTATGACAGTATCGTTAAGTACAACGGTTGAATAAGTAGACGTATCAAGTTTATTACGATACACAGCTAAACAACATGATTTTCTGGGATTCAGCATCAAGCCATTGTCAGTCGTCCATAGATATATTGAATTTAGGTCATCATTGATACAACTAATTCCATCTTCGACAAGTCCTAAGGGTCGCGATAAGAAAAGTTGAGCATCGTCAGCATAGAGATGCATTTCACTGTGAGTAAGACAGTCAAACAAATCATTGATAAGCATGCAAAAAAGCAACGGGCCAAGAACAGAGCCTTGCGGAACACCAGAGTTAATTCTAAGAAAGGTAGAGTAATTACCATTTGAAAACACTGTTTGATAACGACCTGTTAGATAACTAAAAATAAGTTTCGTTGAGCTTAAGGAAAAATTAAATTTAGTAATGAGTTTTCTACACAGGATTACGTGATCTACAGTATCGAATGCTTTGGAGAAGTCGAGCAGCACCAGTAGAACTAATTTATTCAAATCTATTGCTTCTCTAATTACATTGACTACCTTCAAAAGGGCAGTGGTACAACTATGCCGAGGACGAAAACCAGATTGCGAGTCATGAAGCAGACTATTGATGCGCACATAATGAGAAATTTGCAAGAACATTAATTTTTCAAGAACCTTAGATAAGAACGGTAAAATGCTGATAGGGCGGAAATCGGAGCAATTACGCCCAGATTCTTTAGGTACAGGTATCACTTTAGAGAACTTCCAGCTAAGCGGGAAGGTTGAGATAGTAAAACAGGTGTTAAAAATGTGAGCAAGTGGCAACACTATATATGGCGCAACAATTTTAGCAAACCGTGGGGAAATCCCATCCATACCTAAAGAATTAGACTTTATACTGCACAAAGCCGTATAAACTTCATCCGTAGAAACTCTGATGAAATGGAAAGGAGATAAGGTACCTGTAGATTGTAATGAATTAATAAAATCACTGCCATGAGCAGGGTTAGAACTATGAGACAAAAATTTGGTATTCAGCACATCAGGATCCACAGAGCATCCGGAATTACCAGCGGCAACTACGCTCGCTTTTTTGAGATTACTCCAGAGAACTTTAGGAGGCAGCCCAGTGTTAAGATACCTTGAAAAATGACGTCTTTTTGCTTCCCGAATAGCATGAGTAGTACGGTTTCTAAGCATTCTGTATTCCTCTTTGAAACTAGTGGTTTTATATCGCTTCCACCTTTCGTATGCCATATTGCGAGCTGTTATCAGACCTTGGAGGTGAGTATTAAACCACGGGCAACTCTGGTTAAGTAATCTTTTGCGAATGAGAGGAACGTATTTCTCATGTAAGTAGTTCAAAACATTATTCAAAAACTCAACTTGATCATCAATATCAGGCATAAGCTATACCGAGCTCCAATCTATGGACTCCGCTTCATTGAAAAGAGCATTAGTATTTATGAGATTGTAGTTATAGTAGGAGACTGTGTTGGGTTGATGTTCCGGAAGCACGCTAAAATTGTAAATAATCATAATTAAATCATGATCAGAGACGCCCGGTAAAGATATTTGATTAAAAAATAAGCAGTTAGAAGTATCAGCTGTTAAGAAAATATCTAATAGAGCCGAAGAATGGTTAGAGAAATGTGTAGGTTCATTATTCACACGGTGGATATCTAAAGCATCGATAATGTGCTGAAAGGAATTGGTCAGGTAGCACGGGTTAAGGAAATTGAGATTGAAGTCTCCACCGATAACTATATGCTCATACTTAGGCACAAGATTAATAAGTTCGTTTTGCAGTAATTGAACTGTCCGGCAATTAGGTGGCTTGTAAACACAGCCAACTAAACACCTCTCGCTATTTGAAAAGATTTCACAAAATATATATTCCTCCCCACCTTGACTAGTGCTGGCTAGTAGAAACCTGCATCGAAGATTTTGTTTGAAGTAGATGGCGACACCACCTCCTCTGCGATTATGGCGGTCATTACGAAAGATTTTATAGCCAGGGATGCCGGCGACATTGTCATGAATATCAGGTTTTAGCCAGGTTTCTGACACACAAATTACATCAAAAATTAAGTCAGAGAAAATGTCACGCACTTCATCAATTTTAGGAACCACACTTCTAGCATTAAAATGACAAATTTTTAGCCCAGATCTCTGTTTGCATAGAACGCCGAGGAGTGCCCGAGTATTGCCCGTTCCAGTCATGTAGGTAAGATCACTCATATCCCAGCACGATCGTGCCGAGCACCTTAAGCATCAGCAGCACAGAAGAATATGAACTTTTTCGTAGAATAAACTTTTTAAGCAAGCAGCAGTAACATGAAGAGTGAGGAGAAATAACCTTAGTACAAAAGGCATTAACGGTTATAAACAAATCCATTTGAACACAGAAGCAGAAAGCAATTGGAAACAAATCACTAAGAATTATAACACTAAAAAATATTAAAGAATATGTAGCAGTTACACATAGGCTAAGCTTACAAACTAAGAGAAGTTCATCAAAACTAAGACTAAGAAAAAAATAACGAGAAACTAATATATAATAGAAAAAATGAAAAATTAATTCTAGAAATAAAGGGGGACGAAGTTCATATGCAGTAGCTGGATGTAAGAACACTGAAGACATTACACGGTTGACAATGCCAATTATCGTATGCCGACCAGTTCCTCCAAGACATTAAAGCACGAAATCAAGGCAGCACTTTCATCTTTAGTCTTACGAACAAAAACACGTCCAGAGGAAGTAAATACAGCAAATAAGTGACCTTGCTTCCTCAACATTATTGCTTTCCTCTTAATTCTGTAGTTAGCAGCCGTTAAGCTTTCATTTATGAAAATTGAGCTGACGGTATTCGTGGCGTGACTCATCCCAACGTCGTGTAGCGTAAGATTTTTTATGTCACATCTGCGCCGAGATTTTATGGTAGTACGAAGAGCCGTCAGTACAGCAATTTTGTCACTAATATCATGAAACTTAATGACAATAGGAGGCCCGAGCGCATTATTTTTAACAGACCGCGTACGAAAAATTTGTTTTGGTGTAATTACCTTATCAATGCTTAGTGATGTACATAGTCTGGCAAAAATCTCACCAAGGTTCTCGTTATCAGTGGATGGGACTCCAGTTAGAATGACGTCATTGACCAGACGTAGGCGCTCAGAGTTATCAATTTGCCGCTCGGTCTGCTCACACCACCGTTCAGCCCGTTGCACATTGACCTGCAGTCTAGAAATTTTTTCTTGCATAGTAGATAATTGCTCATTCACAGCTTTAAACAGTCTTGTCTCCAAATCAGTCAGCAGGTCTCTAAAGTCAGCTATAGAGGCCTTGAATTTAACATCAAGCTCAATGGTAATAGAAGAAAGTTTCCTTTCCACCTCCCGCACCAGTGAGGTCATCTTACCCTCGATCTTACTCATGATGTTAGCCATTTCTCCAGAGACAGTAGTGGATCCAGAAGAAGCACCTGATACAGAATCCGATCTGGTCTTCACTTTTTTGTCAGGCATAATAGATTATTGATCAGTATGTAATTAAATCGCGAAATTAACTCCACGGCTACTCAACGTGATGTACAATTTATAAAAATGATAGAGGAAAATAAATTAAAATAAATATAAAGACTCAGATTAAAACAAGTCGGCACACCACAGTACTACTCTCGTGAACGCATCTAACTAACTTGTGGATCACTCTTCTGGTACACAGAGGAATCTAAGAAAGAAGTTATGGTAGGTATGGGAATCTATTGGTCGAGATGTAAGTTATACTAGGACAGACTTGTAAAGTACTTAGGTACATTGGTACTTAAGTATACTAGTACCAGGAGATGGACTTAAATTTTGTTTAAGTACAAGTCCCGGTTCTGGTACTTAAAAAATGTTCAAGTACAAATCCAGGTACTGGTGCTGGTAAGTCCCATATATAAGCTTAAGTATCCTAAAAGTACCAAAATACGCACTTACTACAAATACGAATACCGCCATAACGTGAAGTACTTCAGGTCATTTAAATTATTTAAATAGATACGCCTTCTAATAATTGAGGTTTAGGATCAAAGCCAAAGCTGAAGTACCTACTTCGTGTTATGGCGGTATTTGTAGTAAGTGCGTACTTAAGCTTATATATGGGATTTATAAGTACCAGTACCTGGACTTGTACTTCAAAAATTTTTAAGTACCATTATCGAGACTTGTACCTGAAAGTTTTTAAAGTACCAGTACCGACACTTGTACTTAAAAGATTTTAAGTGCAGTTCCTGGTACTGGTACTTGTACTTGGAGTTTTACAGGTCTGCACTAGGTACATATCCAACTGTTTTTCAATCAGAAATCCACGCCATAAAAACGTGCATTAGAATAAATTTATAAAGAGGCTATTGAAACGCAAACAATTTTTTGTTTTAAATATTAAGCCATTTTATGGCGCGCAGATAGATAAGATTTAGATCTCTAAAATAATAATGTAAGAAAAAAGCTGCTAGTGATCCACAGTAGAAAAAAATCACTGCATTTCCCCAAATGCAGTGATCCCATAATGCGTTACTTTGGTTATATGGTGACTTTAAAAATTTATTTCTGCAAAAGGAAGCCTAGCACCAAGAAAAAAATGCTAGAGGTCCTCAATAGTAAATAATACAATTTTTTTGAAAAAATTTCGTTCGGTACTGCCATATTTTTTTATGAAAAGTATCAAGCCTTAAACTTTATTTGGCATTTGAATCAGAAATTGCATCGTTCTCGAACCAGATATGATTTTTTGAAAATTACATTCCATCACGTCTAGGGGGAAATAAAAAAATACAGGTGAGCTATTTTTATATTCCATACAAATCGGTTTCGTGAATAATTCTAATGTCAATTTTCGAATTAATCGGATATGTAGAACTAGGTAAAAATTGAGTTAACAATTTCCTTACGATTGAAGCTAAATAAATCTACCAAAAACACAAGAAAAAGTTATAATTGGTCTAAGATCAATAATATTATACCCTAGATGAAAATAAAAGTTAAACAAAGTGAAAACCCAAAGTTTTGTATGGGAAAACCAAGAAGGGGTTGCCTGATTAAGTTCGTTTTTGAAATTATATTTGCTATTTTTATGAAAAATCTGTACCAAATTTCATCTCTCTACGCCGACTCGTTCTAAGGTAGTGCTCCAAATATATAGAGTATGGCAACCCTACGAAGCAGGGTCCGTCCAACACCTTCTTTGCGAGTGCCCCGCTTTAATAAATAAAAGAGGTAGGCTATTGAGTAGCTACTTCTTTTCAAGTCTGTGGGAGCTGCAAAGTAAGGAGTTCAGATTAATCCTGAGTTTTCTAAGAAAAGCAGGATGGATCTAGATAAAGAATCTTAAATATATCCTGAGTTTCCTAAGGGAAACAGGATGGATCTGGGGCGGCTTGAAAGCCTATCCCATGAGGTCTAGGTGCACAATGGACCCACTAGAATTCTAAGTGATGCGGGCTAGTCGTCTAGCGGCTCCCCTTTTACCTAAGCTAACCCAATCAAATAAAATTTCCATACTGATTAAATAAAAAATAAAATAAAACTAGGCACCGATTGATCGATCCCATTATACACACGTAATAAAAAACAATTTATAAATAACTCCATCTCTGTGTGAATATTTCCACTATATCTATATTCATAATCATGTTTAAAACACATTTCCATTGCAAGAATCACCCACATGTATACACATCAACTGAACCACCTTTCAAATCTTTGCATGCATCGCTCTCATAAATTAAACTACTTAACACCATTAACATGAAAATAAAAAAAAACTTCACAGTACCTGTAATTAAGAACATAACACCTGTTGCATGACACGGAATGTTTAAAGTATGGAAAACCACAAAATTAGGTCTTTACTTGAAATCCTTCTTCTCATCAGTTGACAAACTTTCGATGATTATTTCAGACAATAGCAAATTTCTATATATGTGGTCTATGTATACACGGGTTCTGTGATAGGTACGAAATGCGGTAGGGCGTGCAGAAGTTGGTTCTATCTGAGATATATGTAGATAAGTCAAACTTAGCTTGAAAATTGTTGGTAGTCGTATCGTAGTAGCATGGCAGAAAACTTTCACCCAGGACACGCTACTTTGGCAGGAATTGCTCACTAACTTTCTTCTTGTTAGCTAACAAAACTTTCAGTCTTCAAACAAATCGCGTGGTGAGAAGTTTTGCAGAAGTTTGTGCAAAAATTAAATTCCTTGTATACTTTGTATGTACTACATATGTACATTTTTAGGAGGGTCATGTTATCATTTTAATTCTGTGTTGTATTTTAGTATTTTATTTACCTGCCTACCTACTAACTAAATCGCGGTGACACTCTATAATTGTATTTTATTTTATTAAAAGGCATCTATGACTTACTATGCCCAACCAGTTATTTTTATTAAGTTTAGCGGATATCTTTTCGATATATCCGAAAATTTTCAGAGCGATTTTAAGTGCAGAAGAAGAAAAGCGAAAGCTCGAAGGCGCTCTCGCAAAAGATTTCATTTATCTACCTAGTGATGCTGAATGGCAAGAAAAAGTTTACTATCGTTTGTTGGAAGTTCAAAAGAGAGTTAATCGTGCTATTGAACGTGGTTTGTTAGTGTTATTTATATTATCTATTATTAAAATAATATTTTAACTTTTTTTTTTATATTAAAATAATAATGTTTTTTTTTCTTAAATATTTTTATCTCATTTATAACCATTTTTTTCTGAAAGAAAAATTTACCTTAGGCCTAGAAATTTTTGGCATTTATACTTTTTGTGACTTGTGAGATTTTTTTTTATATAATTAAAATTAAAATTTTTCAACAACAATTATTCTAAACAAACTTTAAAATTTCCGACAAAAATAAATTCATCGACAATTATTTGCAGAAAAATAGACAAAACCAATAAAAAATTTTTTTTTAAGAAAAGCGACAAGTATCCTGCTGTAGAGAGCTAGAAAAAATTACGGTTTAAAATTTTTTATACAAAATACCATTTAATTCGCGTCTCTGTTGGGATTCGGTATAGTTCTTTTTTGGTTAAAATGGGAATTTGTGTTATTTCTTGGCCCTTTTTTGGCCATTTGCCGGCAAAAAAAAACATCAGTAAAATCATTGTATATATAGAGAAGTATAGTGAAAAACCAACGGTGTTTATCAAATTATATATGCTAGATGGCAGCACATGTATAATTTTGAATTTTTACAAAAATAGTGGCGTACAAATTCAAATTTTTATATATCTTTCTCCCCCTCACTAGAGAAATTTTGATATTATTTTTGTTTTTCCAATCCCAATACTTCCAAGAGTATTAGGAAAGCACATATGCGGACTAAATATTTAGCGTACACTCAAGTATACTATTTTTATACCCTGATAAAATCTATAGGAGAAGTTTGTCATTTCGTTTGTAATGTATAGAAATAATGTTAGTAGAACAAAATAGATTGGACACCCGCATGCATAAAATGGGGCATGCAAATACTTATAATAGTGACAACTGCATTTCTAGGCAGCACCCTCGGGTTTATGTACTGCCCGCTCTTTTTAGCTGTAAAATCAGTGCAATATTTATATTTTAAGGAAGAAAATATGAGTCATAGTCAACAAATATGGAGCAACTTAAAAAAAAAACTCCGTTTCCGTGGTTCAAAAACCAACAATTATTCGCTTATTAGCAATACATGTTGTGTCCATAGCTTCCCCTTCATTTAACTGCTTTTTTCCTCTTAAAAAAGGCGGAATTCTTAAAGAATGTTTAAAATTTCTTCTTAAGTACTTATATCTAAAAGGCTAAAACCGCGTTCAGTCATAACAATATTGCCCCTTTTAAAATGTTCAATAATATTGCTTTTTACAAATATTTAACGATCACTGATGGAGCCAAAACCAAACCATTCTTATCAACTGCAACTAAAAGCTTGAATGTTGGTCGATTTTTGTATGAACAAAAAGGTAAGCCGATGAAAGTCCGGATTTTCAGATTTCTCTGACGACAAAATAAATTTTTGGAAAGATTCCAGAAGTTTATACTTTTAAGTGTTACGAAAATTCTCTCTGTATTTTTCGTAAACAAATTTGATGCTATATTTTTACCTATACAAAACAGACTTTTTTTTAAATAAAAAGTCGCAATTATGCCAATACTTAAAAAGTGTTTATAAATCAAGTTTTTCGTTCTTAGAAAATTTGACGCGCTTGTTTTTGTCGAATTTGTTTTAGTTTTAGTTTTAATTAAACTAATTAAATTGAGAGCAAAAGCAAATAATTGTTGTTCAAGGCAAGCACGTATCATATAGACAAAGTCACTGCCATCCATAAACGCCGCAATAGTAAATAAAATTTCAAAAATGGACTAAATCGGGCAACCCCTTTTTGATGTTGCAATATAAAAATTTAGGTTGTTTACGTATATTGTAAAAACGATCAGTCCTCGACGTTTTTATTGTACTGAAAAGTTTTTCAGAATATGAAATCCTATATGATATTCGTTATATAATCATTTTTACTGTCCGACGAACCGTTCTAGAAATGTATGCGAAAAATCGATCAAACTTGCACAGATGGGTGACCATACGAAATTACATACGGGCATTCATCTATGATATCATAAGAATTGGTTTTAGAAATATTCTAGCTTTTTTACTTGTTCTTTTATGAATCGTAGATATTCAATGCTGTGCCACTCAAATTGTAGACGGTTGATTTTCCCTGCTTGCCGGTAGAAAAACCGATCGTGTACAAGATGCCCTAGTTTTTTGTTTGTAAAGGAAATGGATACAATAACTACAGATATTAGTGTTGAACACGAAATTATCACCAACTTCTGAAGCACGACATACATACACGACATACATACATCATAATCGTGTCAAATTAAATGCAGTCAAGTGTAGTTAGCTATGGTATTACAACTAACAGAGGAATGCTGATAAGCGAAATTAAGTAAAGCAGGACCAATATTTGTGTAGAACTCAAGTTTCCTAGGATGGATATAAATAAATATACAAAAGTGAATGAATTTTTATAGCAGCAACTGCTGATGCTATATGCATTTGAAATTATCCGTCTCATTCTTTGGGAAAGTCAGTGTTAAGTTTGAACAAGCTGTGACATATCAGTCGGCTTCCAGAATAAGAAGAGTGAGGTCATGGTACCGTGTCTGTCGCACATCATGGATTTCAAATAACATGTTAATATTAAATTTTGTTTTAAGGTGCCGAAAAGTCCGAAAGAAGCTCATGAATTGTTGAAATCAGTGTATGCCGCTAATGTCATGACTCCGAAGACTTCCTACAAATAGTATGAACGCTATAAAAGCGGAAACGAAAAACACCAAGAAACGTGTAAAAAGTGGCAAAACCGATTCGTTCAAACATGTGATTGACTATTTGAGAGTTTAGGCACAGACAACATAAAACTAGATAAGAAAATCTCCATATAAACCCGGATCGGATCACTTCTTCAAAGCTCTGTAACTTTTTATTCAACCAAAGAAAGCTATCATTGCGAAGAATTTATGTGGCATAATACAGCAAGAGAGAGAGAGAGAGAATATATAGAGCTTTCTATTAGAGGGTCATTAGCTCGTTTTAAGTTGACCGCTTTTTTGTGAGGTTTTCACATCTAGATGTCAGTTGTCTCAGGTTTAGGGAAGAACTAAATATCTCACATGGATCCGTGCAAAGCCACGACAATGCCCCGTTCCACACTTCGCTTCTGATACCCGACATTTTTGCCGAAAAAAAATGCCTGTCTGTCCACATCCACCGTACTCTCCAGATTTAGCACCATGCGATTTCTGGCTCTTCCCAAAAAATAAAAACTGTACTAAAAGGAAAACGTTTTGACACCTTTTTCGATATTTAGAGGGCCACAATAGAGCTACTGAAGGCCCTGCCTGGAAGGCTTCTCGAGAAATGCTTTCAATCACAGAATCAACATTGCTAGCCAAGGGGAGTATACATTGAAAGAGATTAATTCAAATTTGATGTAAACTTATTGTTTTGTTTGTAATAACACCATTCACCGTATTTTTTATCACACCTCATACCTATTGAAAAAATTGCAAAAAAAAATCCTAAGACATTGATAAGCTGAACAATCAGATGACAATTTTAACAACACGACAACCACTATTACGCAGATTCAGCACGTAATAAACGTGTGAAAAATGCTGTAACAAAGAAAAAAAAATTTACTCTAATTTCAACCAATCTTAGATGGCCTCTTTATACAAATGTCAATAATTTCCGGAAAACGAAAATCTAAAACAAACGGAAAATTTAAATCAACTGTCAAAAATAGTTCAACGAACGATTTCGCCCTTTTTTGATTATATTTTAAGTGTCCGTATCGACAGTCCTTACATGTATTCTTTTTTGTTCAAAAGTAGCTGTTTTCTTTAACTGGCCAGGATATTCAAGTTGATCCCGGAAAAACTCTCTTCTTCCGATATGCCTGAATATATTTTGTAAGGAATTTTATGCAAAAAAAAAAAAACGTATTAAGAAATTATTGCTAAGTGTATGTATGCGGTGGTGGTTTCATTTGAATTTCGCACATTTATTTCGGATTTAAGTAGACTCAAGAAGAAGACTTGTCGTCTGTCCGTCAATACTTTTTTTTTTATTTAGAAATCTCAACGAAAATAGGCAAAAGAATTTGATTGTGACAAATTGAAAGAGAAAAAAAGGGCGAAATGTTGCGTGGCAACCGTTGAAATGTTAAACTAGCATTGCTCGGCCGAAAAAATTTAAATTTTATACGAATTAAGAAAAAATTAAATTCATACTTAATATTATTTTAAAAATAAATCGACTATTACTATTGTTGTTATTGTGCAACAGTACCTCTGATATTTTGTAAAATAATATATTTTACAAATTACAACAAAATGCAATCCAGGCCACCAGAGGATGTCGATAAAAAAAGTGAAAAACCAATATGGAATCCAGTCGATGTTCTGCAAAATACGTCACCAAGTTCATCACCAAGCGGCGAATGGTCACATAGAGATAGAAAAAAATGTCCTGCAGATCATCCAGTCGAATTTGTGGATATTAATGTTTTAGGCACATGGAAATTAGAGAATATATCTAAAGCTGGTAAACTCTTGAAGAAGCCACCGATACCTGTTACATTCGATGATGAACATGAGATGAGAAAAGTTTACTCATTAATCTATGATGTATTTCGATGTAAGTATTTACTAATATTATTATTAGTATTTAGTTTTTTTTTATATTTACTTTTATTAAAACTTTACTTAAAATCAAAAAGTCGAAAATATTTGTGTTAAATTTTTAAATTCAACAAAAGTAATTGTGTCATATGTTCATATTTGCTAAAGACTCAGGGTAAAATTTTAGGAATATATTAGTTTGCGAGCTTGGTGTAGTCCGGAACTACTCTCAACTTCACCAAACCATTGTTTTGTAAGGTCTAGTGTACACTAGATTGAATTACACCAAGCCATTTGTTTGCTTCTCAAAATATGACAATACTACAAGGTCATTTGTTAATTTCTTCTTAAGCAACTGTCTAACTTATAACCGAAATTAATAAATTGATTTGAGTAAAACAACCAAATAAGTGAAATTGAATTTTGATAAATATAATAGTGTTTTTAAACAATAAAAAATTAGTACAGCGTTAGTAGTTGACCTGATGGACGGTTCTACACACCAAAATATTTATATCTACACTTTTTACCATCACTTCAGTCGTTTGAGAGGACAGCACTGAAAACCAGATGATTTCTGGTGCTGATGTAGAATTACACTTGACAGTTCTGTGGTCATACACGGCGAACATGTTGTCTAACTTGGTGTGTCGCACATGAAAGCTTTTACTCCACACACTTCTCACACATGTTGTCCAACAATAGGACAGGAACACATATGAAGAACTGCTAGAATTGTTAATTATTATATTTTCATATTGCATCTAAATAACGACATAAAACGGAAAGGAAACTTTCAGTTAAAAAGAAAAACTATAGAACAGTGGTCCCAGAACTTCGCAACCGACAAATACCGGTCTGATTTCTAGCCACCGATAGCGACCAGCAATGAAGTTTCCGTTTCGTGCCGGTGCCGGTTGATGTGAATTAGCTAATTTGTTTTCATAGAAAAATATTTTGCCTGTCTGTGCCGGTAAGTGTGCATCGACCTTAATCAACTACAGATACCGGGACAAAACGTAAACTTCATTGCCGGTCGCTATCGGTGGCTAGAAACCAGACCGCCATTTGTCGGTTGCCAGTTTAGTGACGAAGTTAACATGGGATCACTTTTCTATAGTTTTCTTGCTATACCTGCTTTAATTGAAAGTTTTCTTTCCATTTTATGTCGTTATTTATGTGGACGAAAAATACCGGTGCCGATCGATGCCTGTCAAAGCTGGTTAATACTGTGACGGTAAGTGTGCATCGACCTTTATACATGGCATTTGAATAACACAATCATCCATCCTACCACAAATCATAGTAACTGATAAATTTAATATTGCCAAAAGATATCGAGTGCACTATTTGTACCTATGTAGCTTAAATTCGGAATAAAACCGAATTTTCTAAATTTCAAATTAAATTTTTTCAAATACATATAGCCAGAAAGTTGCCAACTTATTTGGAAAGAAAACCAATTGACGATAAAATATGAAAATTGTCTTCCGTTCTCTATAAATAACAATCAAATATGTCGTGCAATTACCCATCATTCCAAATAGCTATTGAGTATAAAAACTATCGAAGATACTCTATCTAAATATATAAGTAAAAAACGTCGACGACCTATACTACGATGATGATTGTATAAGTTAGAAATAAAATAAGGGTAGATTATATCGATTCATTACAACAAGGACAACAATTTTATTGTCTTTCAATAAATTGCAAACTTTAACTTCCAAGGAAGAGTTGAAGACGTTTCATATATTGACCTAGTTTTAATACTGTCATTTGCCATATTATATAAGAAAGGACGAACCTCTACATTTTCAATTCTCGTGCAAATAATTGCAGAAACTTTCTTTCTCATACATGCAATTTCAAGAAGTTTTCAATAATTTATTATTATTTTTACGACGGAATAATAAATTTCATTGGTTACACACAAAACTATATAAATATTTGCATCTACTTAACAAAAATATTTCAAGGACAAGGTCTGGATATAACTTCCGACTATTATCGACCGCTTTTTGCTTAATAATTCTTACCTTGACTATGTATACTAGTCACAGGTTGATTTTGATTGTAATAAATTTCCTTATTATATATAGAATAGGGAATAATGATTTTACGCCATGTTATATTCGATTGATTCCCAAAAATAAAATATCTTGGCTTGCATGCTAAATGGTTATCAATTCGATTATTATTTTATGTACTCTCATTTTTGTTTTACAGATAAGCACGTGTTGATTCAGGCCCTAAAAAATGTAGCTTTCTACGCACACTACCCTCAGGTGAGTAAAATATTTTACGAAACTTCAATTACTTGGAATAATATTTACTCTAAAATAGGGTTAGCATTCATCATGCATACCTACAAATGAAAAATAAATTTCTGAATTTCCTAATTTTACTACGATTTAATTCGTTGTGATAAGTATCCAACTAATAACTATTTTCAACATTTTGTAAAGCAAAAAAAACAACTGCCCAACGATACTCTAATCTCAACGATTCTTGGACATCTAGCCACAACCAAACTAATTAATTTGCCCTATTATCAGGTAGCAATTCGACGAAACGAGAGGAATGGAATACTTCGAATCCTGATACTAATGTAGAAGAAAACTTACCTAACCTTCATTAATTACACACTGCAATAAATACATTCTACCGACATGCAAACAAAGATATCTACAGGGGTTGTTACTAGCCTACGGTTACTCCAGGTTCGTTAATGAATGGGATACGAGTGCGACTAGGTTTTCATGCAGTATAATTCTTTTTCAAGGCTGTCTTTAAGACCTGAAACACAATTGGCGCTTTTCAGCCAGCTTTATAATACTGAGTTTTTTTTATGTCCCACAAGAACGGCTTATCTTTATCTTATCTATATAAATAAGTTTTCTTCCATTTTAACATTTTTGGTAATTGTTGAGTTCTTAAATGTGTCAACAGAAGCCATTCTCATATGATATTCGACATTCGCACAGTTGGCAACATTTAAAATTCCCTCAAGTTGGCAGTCATTGAGCTGCAATTTGATCAAATCTCAAGCCAACTTGAAGCTGGAAAAAAAGTTAAAGCTCCAATTGTGTTCTTCTACATTGATTTACATTGTCAGCAAATCTCAAGCTGGCTGAAAAGCTCCAATTGTGTTTCGCCACAATAGTCGCAAGAATCTCTGCATTTTATTACCCACAGCGGCGAGAAGAAAATGGCATTACACTGTCCTTAGTTATTTCAATCAGTTGGGCTTTCACTGGTTTTATTTCCTTATATGTATTTTTGAACTGCTTGCTACAATTTGTTGTAAATAATTTTTTTTTTAATTTTAGATGCAATGTAATGCCAGTAACTTCTCACCAAGAATCAACTGGTCCACTCTTCATAGATATCTAAGCTGCATATTTGACACTGTCTGATATGACGCAATTATTTACTAAATATTTATCTGCTGTTGTGCAAAACTCATCTACTACCAATCAAATCATCCAATCTGGTGTGCCTCAAGGTTCAGTTCTTAGACCACCTTTATACTCAATCTTTATTGCAGACATCTAACCCTTAAATAACTGCAATATTACCATCTTGGCAGACGATATGGAATTGTATTTTATATCTGCCCTGCCAACAAAAATAATAAATAATTTACATGTAGTTTTAGTCGCAATCGCTCAGTACTTTCACAAATGGAAAATAAAAATTAGCCCAAGTAAGTTGCAGGCAATATTTTTTATCATGGAAAATTACAAACCTTCCTGCTCAAAACCTTAAGCTAAATGGACATAATATGGACCTTGGTTATTACGTTTGATAAAACTGTAATGTTTGGACTCGAATTTTCTATCCGTACATCTTTCGAATAAGACACCAATAAGTTTCGACTGGGTTAAAGTTTTTAGAAAGACAAATTTTTTACTAAACCAACCTGAGGATATCATTTTTACCAGAATAAAGGGGTTCATCAATAAGAACGTAATCTAAGGTTAAGGATAAGGTTTTAGATTCGCCTAAATATGTGAGATCACTTTTCTTGTGTGTGCCCTACATAGTCTTACCAGTTTAGCGTCAAAATATAACCCCACATTTTATGCATTATTAAAATATAATTTTCGACATTTTGAAGCTAACGTTTTCCCAGCGTATACAGTGAAACCTCTCTTAACGGGCACCTCCCATAAGCGGACCCCCCCTATTAGCGGACAAATATTGCTCCTAAGGTAGATCCCAATGGCAGGAATGGGAAATTTACCCCTTTTAACCGGGCACCTCTCCTAGCCGGACGCGGACAGTAATTTTCTCAATATTTGGTCGAATTCCCTCTCATATGCGGACAGTTTCCTTGAAATTTTATTGAAATTGATTTTTTGCTTATTTTTTTACAATCCGATCACAAATAAATTAACATTGCACATATATGTATATGTTTTACATGTAGGCAGCGAACAACGTTGTAACAAGAAAAGCTAAAGGAAAGAAAAGTAAAGAATGAGATGCCCATTGAAAGAGTAGATATGTACATACCTTAAAAAGGGTAAATAAAATCCCAAAAAACCTATCTAAATTTATAAAGAGCAACACGTTTTTCAATACGATTGTTATGTAAAGCTGGAAGAGACAATACCTAGTTAAAGTTTAGTGCGAACATGTGCTTTCTTTGTTTAGCACAATCCAACCGTTCTGTTGTCCTAATTTATTATGTGCAGAAAGAGTAACATCATAGACAAACCATAGCTGCTGATGTAAGGATAAACCACCAATGCTTCGCTCCAATATAAAATCAACGGTGTCTCGACCTGATGTAGGAAAGGCCTAAATTTTTTCTTAGAAATGTACAAGAAATTTTTTCTTTATTTCTAAGAAAAAATTAAGGGCTTCCATACATGGAGCCATCGTCGTATTTATATTTGAGCGGGGTTACATAGTTTTGGTTTGTCCAGTCTTTGCATGCTATTAGTTTGCCTATGTTACCATGATTATAGGAAAGACTTTTTATAAATTTCTCATATCTTTATCCATCCCTTTTTTACACATTAATTCCTGATAATGTTTTTGCTCTTATAAAAAAAAAATAATTTTTAAATTTCTTGCTTTGTTCATCGCATTGCGTGGATGGTCACGAATGAAAACAAAAATAAGTTTTCTTTTGTATTTCTTTGTTACACGATTATGTGGTAGCAAATTCGATCACTTCTTATGAGGTTGCAATTACGGTACTTTTACTATTTCTGAAACTTTTCATTGTTGTTTGGGGTAAAAGTGTGTTGGCATTGAAAGTTGCTGGATTGATTTGTCATTTATTGTAGTGCAGATGATACAGCTTAAATTGATTAAAAGCAAGTGTAGTGTACAAATGTAAGTTATTCACAAATTTTCTTATTGTTGTGTACATAAATCTATTCTATAACCTCTGTTCTTTAAGCTTCATTAGATCGACCATACACTACGAATTTCTTCATCAGAATAAACTGTCGTGAAGACACGACGTTGTTAAATTGAGCCATAACCATTGCATATTATAATTTCTAATCATTTGCTGGCTTATGATTTTATTTGTTTTTTTTTTTTTTAACAAAATTGCTTTAAACTATTGAATATCGTTCATGGTTGTAGAAATTCAATTGTGTATGAGCAGTCTTATAATGTTTGGAAAGATCAGGCTTTCACAATAACAAATTGTGTGACTGATTTAACAAAATTATATTTTTTTGTTCTAGTTTTCAACAAACATTTATCGGACAGTTTTAAAATGGCACCTAAACGGAAAATTTTGACTTTAAAAGAAAAAGTAGAAATTATAAATTTTGCTAAAAATTCAACCAACGAAAAAGAGTGTAGTTCAAGATCTCTAGCAAGAAGATTTACTGTTGGAAAGACTTGTGTAGCAGATTTTTTAAAACAAAAGGAAAGCATTTTAAAGGCTTGGCACAACGGGTCTAATGAGAATATGAAACGAAGGCTTTCCAAATCAAAAGGTCATGCAATTGATGACTTAACTTATCAGTGGCTTGCTCAAGTACGCGAAAAGAACATACCTATTTCGGGACCCTTGATAAAGGAAAAAGCATTAGAGATTGCAAAAAGGTGTGGGAAAAACGAGTTTAAGGGATCAAATGGCTGGCTTCAGCGTTTTATTAAAAGGCATGGAATATCTTTCCGAGCGATATCTGGAGAAGCTGCCGATGTAAATCTTGAAATTATTACAAATTGGGCCAAACGTGTACAGTCACTTATTGAAGACTATGAAGACAGAAACGTCTTCAATGCAGATGAGACAGGTCTGTTTTTTCGAGCCCTCCCTTCTAAAACATTTGCTCTCAAGGGTGAAACTTGCTCTGGTGGCAAAGCCTCAAAAGAGAGGATAACAGTATTGCATTGCGCAAATATGGCAGGAGAAAAGGAAAAACTATTAGTTATAGGCAAGTACGCTAACCCACGTTGTTTTAAAAACCTAGAAAAGAAAAACTTACCTGCGATATGGAAGTCGAATAAAAGGGCTTGGATGACCTCAGATATAATGAGCGAATGGCTGCATAGCTTTAATGACTCAATGAAAAAGCAGAAACGAAAAATATTGCTATTTTTGGATAATGCTGCCTCTCATCCTCATCTAACACTTAGTAATATAAAGCTCATATTCTTACCACCAAACACGACTTCGGTTAGTCAGCCGTTAGACCAAGGCGTTATAAAAAATTTTAAGGTTTTTTATCGCCACGCTATCTTAAGACACCTACTTGCGAAGATGGATGATATCTCTTCTGTAACAGAGCTCTCTTCGTCTGTGAATGTTTTAGATGCCATCACTTGGGCTGACGCAGCCTGGCAAAAAATTTCAATAAGTACCATCAAAAACTGCTTTCGAAAATCAGGGTACATTCGTGACAACACATACAGTCTTAATGATGGATTCGACCCAGAAGATGACTTGCCTTTAACGTGCTTCAGAGATATGTCCTCTCTCATTAGACAGAGTGGTTGTGACCAAATTTTCGACTCCTTCGAATACGCCACATGTGACAGTAATCTGAACACACATGAAGAATTGTATTCTTATACTGAGCAGGAGACAGATGGGATGGAAACAGTCGACATTGAATCTGATAAAGAGAGCTACGCTGAATCTGAAGCAGGAACTGTTATCGACTCTCACAGAAAGGCCCATAAAGTATGTCAATCTCTACAGCATTTTGCTCTACAAACAGGAGATCACGAGGCACTTAGAATGACTTCAATTTTAAGGACACATTACGAAACTGTTATTACTTCGGGGAAACATCTACAGCAAAGCCGAATAGATGATTTCTTTAAAATATATACTACCATACAATAAATTCTTTCAAACTGGTTTAAAATGTGTTTAAATAAATGTAAATATGTACATACTAGTATGTATCTATGTATTTAGGCATATCATTTTTGGTGTTTTTATTTTTACTCCCTCAATAACGGACATCCCACTGAACGGACAATATTTCTTGGTCCCATGCCTGTCCGCCTTAGAGAGGTTTCACTGTATATGTAATTTTTATATGCCCTCTTCGTAGAAAGAAATCGGTCGTCTGTCCAGCCAATTGCGAACATATACCTCAACCTCGTCATCATTGCTGAATCTTCGCTCCCTAGGGCTTCCTTGAGAGGACCAAACAGGTGACAGTTGCAAGGCGACAGGTCCGGGCTGTATGGAGGGTGTTCAATTGTCTCCCACCCCAATCGCTCCAATTATTCTCTGGTCAACTTCGCAACTATGCAAAAAATCGAGGTACAAGAAACACAGTAGCCAAAACCTTGCTTGCTGACTCAGGATATATCCAAGACTCTTTACCTAGATCCATCCTGCTTCTCGCCGAAAACTCAGTATATATCTGAAGTCTTTACTTTGCAGCTCTCCCAGACTTGAAAAGAAGTAACTACCCAATATCCTACTTCTTTTATTCATCAAAAAGAACCGGGCTAACTACAATATTAACGAACCAAATTTATCGATAGCTCAACTCTATAATTAAATTGAATTTGTCTTGTCGAAGAATCGGTTTTCCTTATTTAATAGTTTCTATACCGAAAACAATACCTTAATCCATTTTCGAGACACTTTTCTTTTTAAACTATACCATTCTAGCTCATATAATTCTTATTGTATTTCATATTTGACGAAAACAATTAAATTGCTAAATTTTACACAATTTCAGCTAAGAAACGATGAACACAGAGTTTGGCTGATGTTATTTGAACTTTATGTACGTCACTTTTTAAAGCGGCCCGGTGAAGAATTAAAACTAGAAGCTGAACTTTATCAGCAAGCACAACTTGATTGTAAGACCTAAAAGGATAATATTATGAAAAGTGTACTTATCTTATCATGGCACATTTTGTAGACATCGCAAAATCTTTATGGAATCATCGTATTCGACTGGCAGCATCTATTTCAAGACTGAGAATTAAAAATGGTGCTCTACATTTATCCGAGCTACTACCATCACATTTACAAGATGAAAAAGTCGCTATTGCTGCTGCCAATCAAATTGTCTGTGGATGGGTGAATCCTTTTAAATTAAAGTAAGTTCGAGTCCATTTTTCTATGAGAAGTTATTACTTGCATAATTCGATTTATAATTACCAATTTTTATTTTTTCATTTTCAGAGACAAAGAAATAGCAGAAGACTATTTAAAAGATATTGGTCTAGTTCAAGTAGATGAAGATATAAAAAGTGGAAAAATTTTAAAAGAAAACCAATACAAATGGGATACAGTATGTCCATTGTTTATGAGTTGCTTACCAACTGATCGATCTGAATTCGCACGTTCTTCATTTGTGCGAGACAATTATTTTGTGCTACAGGTGAGAATTTTCTTTACTGAGCCTCGATCGCATACAATTAAATCTTCAATATTAACCTAGGACAGAACATTTACTTTAGCACCAGCTATCTTCTCTAAGTTGTTAGATCATTTTCAACTTAACGGTGACATACTTCAAACTCATGTTTCATCTCCACGATCTACTGCCTATTTGGCTGCTCTTTTTCATTCGATAAATCGTGTAAACAGTTTTTTAGCATTTGGAGCTGGACAAAATCTTTTTGAATATAACGATTATATGAGATCTTTAGGAGTTGATAATGTTCGTCTTTTTGCTGAGAACTTTTCTACCCTGCCACTTGATTCTCCAATTTTGGAGAGAGTTGTTGGAATTTTTGCAACACCACCAAATTCATTTAGTGGAGTAGCAGATCCAATTGATCTTATCTGTAGTCGAGGAGGTGATCTTAGTATGTTGGAAGTTTTAACAGAATCGAAAATGAGTCAAGAAGGTAAACAAAGAGTTGGGACAATTTTAGAAGAACAACGTGAAACATTACGTTTATCAATGTCTCGGCCACAAGTACAATTTATCCTGTACGAGACTCATTCAATTGTTGGCACAGAAAATCAAGATATGGTTCACAGAGCTATAGAAGATGTAAATCGATGTGCATATGAAAAACATTTAGTTGCTTATAAGGAGAAAAAACGACTTGAAGCACTTGCTGAAGCTGAACTTGCGAATATTCCATCAGCAGCTTTAACACAATCGTCACCAAGAAAACGTACAACTGGTGGTGGAACAACATCGGCTGCAACAAAAATTGATGAATCTACTATTACTGCCACAACAACAAAGGTACGCCTTGAAAAAGATACAATGGGAAGTTCTAGAGAATCAAATTTTTCCAATATTGACATTGGTGGTGGCGGCGGTGGTCCCATTGAAGATTTCTCACAAAATATTAAAGTTCCCAAAACTGATGAATTCACAGTAGCTAATGTTCCCGATATGTGCTTAAATCAAGATAGATGTGTCGACTTTGATACGCTTGGCTGTTTTATATCATTAATTCAACGAAAACAAATTACTAAATTAGACGCAAAATATTTAATTAAAATGGCCGAAGCAAGAGGACTATTCAGCAGTGCAGATAGAAAAAAAAGTGCCAAAACAAAATCAATGAAAAAATCAGAAAAAAAATCTAGAAAAACTACGGAACGTGATAGTGCAACAAAAAAATGTATTGTTAAAAAGGATGAAGTTACAACCTTGGTAAATCTTTATTCTCGAATTGGAAAGGCTGCTGTCCATAATATTTGGTTCACCAGCGAAGTAATTGCTGGTTATAGCCAATCCGAAGATAAACAGCCTCTCCGAAACGAATGTTCAATTATATAAAAATAAATGTTTTTTTTTTTTTGTTTTAGGTCGCAAGACTCAATACGCCAACACATGCCAGTATGATTAGATCAAATATTCCAACTTTGTCGTCTTTGAATAATCAATCTTTAACATTTAACCTTCTCGATAAAACTTGTTCACGACACAGTAAACATCATGGTGAAGATTATGGTATTGCGGTAACTATACTTAATTTTTTAACTTTTACTAAAAATGTGGTAATAATTTTCTCAATATTTCAGTCGACTAGCGCCCTTATGACGACGTTACATTTAAATTCACGTGCAAAAAGATGGTGGCAAGAGTCTGCGAAATATGTGAATGCAGTACGTGCAATAGAGAAACAAAATGAAAGTAATCAGGATAGAAATGATAATTATGAAACAAATTTACCACCATTAACATTGTCAAGAGCTCATCCAAGGGGATTTCCATATCATCCGATTAAACAAGAAAAATCACGAACATCGATTCGAGTACCATATCCCGTTACTGTTAGGCAATTAGAATTTCAAGGTTATGGTAATACTAGTCAAAAAAGGTTATCATCAAGGTTAGTTCAGAAATGTAAATACATATAACAATGTATATCAAAATATACTCACACAAAGACAAGTATTGCACGAATTAATGCCTGGAAACGAAAAAAGAGTAAACAATATGTGAAAATAGATAACACGTAAAAAGAGTATAGGAAAGAATAGAGCCTTAAGGCACACCGGACAGGGTGGCGACTTTATCATCCCTGCGGGTAGATAATGGAAAGACGAAAGGGCCTCGAAATATCTAGAGCAATAATTTTCCAGTCACTAAAGAAAATGTAGTTGAGCAAAATAAAAAAATAAAACAACTTTTCAACGGTTTAGGTAAAAATAAGAGATTGCATTGCACTTGATTAACAGATGTAGGGTGGTGGAGGGAGGAAAATGCTTTCTTTGATCTCTTAACGTCATTTATGTATTTAGGTGCTCTTATCATTTAATATCCTTTGTTTTTACTAAGTAACCATAAGACAATAATGACTCCCTAGCGGCCAAACTAGACGGTATTTTCGACGCCCATAAATATATTCGGGACACGGAACCGGATACTCTGTATAAACACACAAGATATTGAAGTTAACCGTCTGTTGTATAAGCCGGCCTAAAGGCAGGGTATCTTCAATGTCATTTCTACTTAGAAATGAAATTTTTTCACATCTATTACATCCTTTCGGAGAACAGTTAGGTTTTGCATAAGGCCCAGTTTTTTACTCTCTAAGTGGAAAATTCGTGCATATATAAAAGTTCATTCCACAGTCGAAACTCAAGTGATTTACGATAGTCTGATCTAGAATTCTTCTTAAAACTTGAGTTGAGTAACGTAATTTGTGAATAAAAAAATTATTGGTGAGTAAAATAATTTGTCTAGTTTCTAGTAAACATAAAATGTGGGTTTGGACTAAAAAAATAGTCAGACTGCCTCTAGGCGTACTCATTTGGTTTTTAACTTATACAAATTTTAAAACCGAAAACAATTTTTATGACTTCCTCGAATATTTTTGGGTATAGGATATGTGTCCTTAGAGAAACAAGTAATTTTATTTTACAGTTATGGCTAGATGAAATGTTGATAAATTGTCCTGGTTTTCTGATGATGAAATTATAAATTTCATGGAATCGAATGATTTCGAACAAATCTCCACCAATACATGCCTAAAAAACCCCATAAATGGGGCTTTAAGCTTTTAATAATTTGTGATTTCTCTGGGCTTTGTTACGCATTTGAATATACACTGGAACAGGTGACAATTTTATACCTAAAAGTCGGTCCTGACCTTGGCTCATCATCCAATGTTGTGATTCGTCTGACACCCCCCTCTATTGGATTGCACGTATATTTACGAAGTCGGGGTCTTTATGCACTAGGTATACAGTACGTATGAATCACATACCGAACTATAAACTGTTCAGTGAAAAACAATTGGTTTCTAAAAAATTTGAACGAGGATACACTGTAGAATATGTAGGAAATGCATATGGAGTAAGAAATGCATATGTAGGAAATGCATATGTATCTTCTGTTTTGTGACAAAACACTATTCGACTTTTGTCAACTTATGTCTGTTTGAAACCCTTCGTAACAAACAATGAAATTCCACAACCGAAATAAGTTTCCTGCTTGGACAAGAAATAAAAAAAGATGGTGGAAATAGAGTGCCCGATAATTATTTGTGAATATAATAAGCATATGGGAGGCGTTGACTTGATGGACGGATTGATTGGTCGCTATCATATAAGAATTAAAACAAGAAAATACTCTTATTTTTTCCTTTGAATTCAAAATATTAAATTAAAATTACTGGAAAATCCCTGAATCCTTATTAAATTTACTATTCGGTACAAAAACTACAAGTCAGAGGCTGCCTGATGCCTTTCTTTCGAGTTATACTTAAAAAAAAGTAGGTACCTGACAAAACTTTCATTAAATAAAGAAATTTGTCAACTACATAATTAAAAAAATTAAAATGCAAAATTTAATCCACCACATGAATATTTTCTTAAAAATCGGCTTTTTCGCTTTTTCTTGTTCAGCTGCTTTCTACACAAGCTGCGCTTTTTTATCTCTCTGATCTGACCCGGTTTAATTCTATGTACGTAAAACAACAACAATGCGTGATCCATTGTTGTTGTTTTACGTACATAAAATTGAACCGGATCAGATTAGAGAGATAAAAAAACGCAGCTAATATCGTCAAAACGCTTTCGAAGCCACTATAATAGCGTGCTCATTTCACATAGAAGAAACGACTAAATTTCATCGATATTTTTTTGGCGATTTTTTTTTTGTTGTCGTTTTTTTTTCTATAAATAATAGAATTAGTTGATTCATCGATACGTCTTCAAATTTTCCATATCACTACTTTGTAAGGATGTTGGACAAATTAAACCCATATTTGCAAAAACTCAACTACTTCATACTAGACCAATGTTTTGGTTCCAATTTAGTGAAATCCTTTTTCACACTACCGTAGAGGTAGAGTTCAAGGCGCGTTTTATTTTTCGTAAGCTGTCAAATGCAATAACTTAAATTTCTATTTCGTTGATATACCAAAATTTCTATTTCGCTGATGATACCAAAATTTTATTGAAACAAATAAGCTCGCCCACAAATTTATAAATTAATTTAAAATTTACAAGTTGATTATTTTATTTTGAATATTTTTTCGTAATTGTTGACTAATTACATACATATTACTATATATACTACAAATAAGTTCGTGGTCATGTTTTACGAGAAAGACATTTTTGCAAGAATGAACCCTTAGAGGCGACATTGTTTTACTATCCATTGCAGAAGTCGTTTATTTTGCAAGTTATTCATAAAGTTTTCCCTCTCACTTATAATCCATTATATACTTATTATAATAATTAACAACAAATTTTTAAATGTCAACTGACAACACCTTCAGGATTTTTATCTATTTTCAGTATCCCACTTTGAACTATTTACGTAAAAAATATCGTTAGCATCTACAAAATTACTTACCTTATTCATATCAAATTTACCCTGGTAGTTTATTTTTAAGGTTATGAATGCACTTCCAACAAAATAAAATCAAAATAAATTAATTAAACATTGAAATATACAATCGAAAAAATAAAAAACACTCACAGACAAATTACAAGAAATTAATTCAAGACAATTTAGCAATACAAAAGCCATATTTTAAAATACTACTAAATGAAATTTCAGCAGAAGTTATAATAATCACGCGCACGCACCCAATAATATTAATGTGACATTTCGCTTTTGCGAGGTACATACACTCCTGAACGAGCGTAAAGAAAAAAAAAAAAGTTACCGAAGCAAAATGAAAGTCAACGAACAACTTATTGTTTTTATTGTAGTTTTGACATAATGAACTGTACTAAAACAACTTTGCAGCAGCAGCAACAACAGCTATGGATGCATGGTGTGCATCTAAATTTTCTTTTCCAAGATGGCGCAGCACCAATAAAATTAATAACTAAGGAAAAATTAATGCGAAACGTTGTAAAATGCAAAATGTATCCCAACGATTTTTAAATTTGAAAATTTTATGTTGAAAGCGGCACTAGAGTTTTTGATGAAATGGTGTAGATTTACAGATTTTCAGGTGCAATAATGCGTTTTAGGTAGATCTCGACAGTGATAAACTATTTTCTTTTAGGAAATTTATGAGTGTAACTTTCCCATATTTTAGTCAAACTTTTATACCTTCATTTTTTTTTTTTTTTTTTTTTGTTATAAATATTTTTGTTTGTCGGTAACATCTTTGTAGGTTCATTATTTTGCACGTCTTTACTTATAAAATAGTTAAATATGATCCAAGGAGCTTAGCATCTTGTTACCCATTGACTCGCATGGATTTAGATTTGTCGTTCATATCAAAGCAGTATGTCCGTTATTTTATGTAGCTTAGTTTAAGCCGATTTAATTACCTAATCACAATTTTTGAAATTTTGATTTTTTCCTTTATCATTTTTCGTGCACAACTTGTCTTACACAACATTTTTTTAAACAGTTCTTTTAAGATATTAGCTCCACACTTTATTATCCTATCCCCACCTCCTGCATATAAATAACGAGACTTAAATTTTTCCAGCCATTTCCTACTACATCCTTCTTCTTATAAAGAAACTCATCAAAAAAGATCTCTAACAAGTCGTTCCAGCAATTCTGCACCAAAGCCTTTAGGCCACTCCCTAAACAAAGCTCTGTAGATTTTTTGTTTTATCTAAATATAAAGATATTTTTCATTGGTGTGTATTGATTGCTCTTCTTAAAATGTGTTTTTTTTTCAAACTAATTTTAATGAAACTATTATTATTGATATTTTTCAGATTACTTGAGGACCCTGGTTATTGGACAGTGTAATTATACTATATTACTAGTTTTTTACGTGTGCGGAAATCTTTACGATAATTTATAAAATATAAATTATATATTTTGAGGCAAATAAATTATATTTAATTTTTAAAAAATGATGCGAGCGATTTTCACTAGAAAAGGTGACACATTTCTTTTCCTAAAATTACCCGATTAAATAGATACCACCCTAAAATCCTTGGAAATTTGTAAAACACACTGGCATCCAGCAGGTTCCCTTCTCATTGTTACAATAATGATTTTTTTAGTTTTTTAGTTTTTTATGCAAGAAAAGGTAAAAATTTAATAAGATCTAAATAAACTTCGTTCAATTACTTTAAATATTACTTGATTATGCTTCCACATTCTGCTCCAGCCTTTTGCTCGAGAAATTTAATTAGTCACTTTAAAATATTACGGTAGGATTATTTCAACACTGTCCACCTCATTATTTAATCAATGATTACAACGTTTTTGTATTTCACTTCCATACAATTTAAATTCGGTATTTCGAGAATGCTTAATTCTGATGTATTATACCTAATCTGGTAAATTGACGATTCTAAAACCGAGAAAAGTGTATAGACAGGAAGATATGGTATACAGCCAGAGCTAACATTTATCAAAGCCTGGTAAAATACATCTCAATATCCCAGGCTCATTCATTCATCCATTCATTCATTCATAGAAGTACATATGTTATGCATCACCCAAAACCCTCGAGAATACTTCACAAGCCATGACACAGACTCCCTCACTACCACATGAGAGCCCCAACGGAGTTCTGACATTCCAAAATATTTGCAGTGTTCTTATGTAAAACTGACAAAAGTTTGATTTGAATAGCTCCTCCGCCCCAAAATTACTATTCATACAGAAAAATGGTGTTCCGATAATCTTCGGCTTGCTTTCTTATCTTCCGAACCGAAATAAAATTTTTATACCTTTCCTAAGAAAATTATTTAAAAAAATTTATCTGTGGCTGTGCCGTGGGGTAATGATATCGAATGTAGCTGCCTACAGATTCGGACTCCGGCTGCACCTACACAAATGTAATTATTACTCAGCTGGGAGTTAGGGAGTGTAAAATGGTAAGGTTAATTTGTAATCAAAATTATTTTATTTAAGTACGGTATATAGTAAATGTAACCTTTGGGAAGGTAAGGAACCAAGCTGTAAGATATTAGAGACTATTTTGTTGTATGGATAGTAGTTTAGGCTCAATAGCATATATTAAGTCAATGCTTGGTACTTTTCCATAAGTATCAATATAGAACATTTTAGAGAACGGACTCCCAAAGCACGCATATAGATTTCTGTTTCATGGCTTGGGAAGTATTCTCGAGGGTTTTGCATCACCAGATGTGAAAACGAGAACTTCAGCCGCTCCTGCACTAACAAGAAAAATATATACATGTATATACAAATAGGCAAGCGATACTCAATGCCATCTCACCATCTAAGGAACTTAATATGAGAATCATTCAAGCATTTACAAACCTGGACACAAAAAACCATCTAACCTGCAATGAGTACAAGGATACTCAGAAATTGATGTGAATGAAAACGCAGCCATACTAGTCGAGAAGGAAACATTTACCCGCATTGACGCTCCTCATCGTACAAAACTGGATTCACAACCAAATGGATTAGAGATTAACATCAATAGCCGCGTACTTTTTTTCTGATCCGGATCAGAGGAGATTATCGGTTGACGCGAATATTAAAAACGGTTACAAAATGTATACGATTTTATTAATGAAAAAAAAAAAAAAATCATCACATGCCATACTTTTAAGAATAAAAACTTCGAAATCTGAACCAAATATTTTTTACATCTATTTTGACATTTTGTGAAAATTTATATAATGGCAATTTGATAATTTGCTCCCATATGAATAATCATTGGTGCCTATGGCCATTTGATAGGATCCAGATAAACAAAATGATTCATCAAAGAACCTTCAACAAAGAAGAGTTTGGATCTTTTAAGGCTATCTAGGAATCTCCACTTAGAATCATTACAGGAGTCTTAACTTGACACTGCAAACTCAATAAACATACATGCATCGCATTCGCATATGAAAATCATTCATTGATGTAGGTATGTAGTTTATGTTTCGAAGAGAATGAAATATCGGAGCTTGTCTTATGCGAATGTGAGGCCATTGCGCAATGTACATAGATATAAGCTGATGCTGTTATTCACGATAGCATAGAAGAGATTTCCATACGATATGACACACGGTGACCCCATGCTAGGTGTGTGGCCATACCTGCTATATTGCGAGGTAATTATGGGTTACATAGATTCCACGCTTTTGCCTCATTCTTTTTAAACTTGCCGACTTCGTGAAAATTTCATCCTAGAAATAATAGGATGATTATTGAGTGAACTATAAAGGAAAGCGATGCACAATAAGCCGAAGAATGGCTGTAGTGCAAAATCCATTCTCCTCGCTAAAAACTTGAGTATAAATTTAATATGTTAGCTGGAAAAAGTACCGAATTGAAAAATGAATGATTACTGGGAACGAAAAACACGTTTTTCATTGAATAAGATGCATTCGAAAATGAAAACTTGAAAATTTCTTTTCAAGTGTAATTTCATTCAGTTTTCATAACGTTTTTTTTTTCAGTTTGACTCTACTTCCTTTCTAAAGTTTTACAAGCTTACCTTATTATAAGAAATCTTGCAAACAAATTACAAGTCTTGTCAAACTAACACACCAAAACCAAAACGCACGCTTCTTTCCAATACATCACAACTCAAGCTAATCTGAAATTAAACAAAACATTTTTTTTAGATAAAATTTATTTAAAATAAAAAAATAATAATAATGACAATCAATATTATTTAACAAACAATTATTTATCTTTCGACTGAACTGGAAACAAGGTGAAATAAAAAAAAATATTTTCAATCAAAATAATTGATTGAATTTTTCCCCTTTTTCTGTTCATACTCGTACATAACCCTGTGGACTTACATACTCTTTTCATAATCTAATAAGAGTAAAATGAAAACGATAAGAAAAAAAACAGGGTCGATCAATGCTATTAACGAAAATTAAAACAAAAATACAAATGCTAAAATTAACTAAAATATAAGCAATATTATTCCCTAAAAATATGTAACAAAATAATTTTCTCTATCAGCAGAGATCTCTCATCATATTTTTAATATCATAGTTTTAATGTCATTTATGAAATTTCCATAGTTCTATAACCAGCTTGAAGTGAATATGTTTTCTTTTAAACCATGCTTCTTGTTTCTTAAGCGCTAGTGACATGTACATAAAGATTCACGGAAATATTCTGTGTTTTTAGTGTAAAAAAGAAAAAGAAAATTCTTGTTTACTCTAAATCCTTTTAAGGATAGTTTTTTTTCTTTATAATTATAATTTTTACACATAAAATTATTTTATTTAATATAAAATCTATTTACATTTAGTGAGTGTCACAATCCATACAATCGAGAAAATGTATAGAGTGTGCACAGAGTAGCTATTTACACAAAGTATGTTTCAAAATTGTTTTTTATTTTTATCATTTTATTTTTTCTTGTATATTTTTTTATTATTTTTCCTAGAATATCTATTTATATGTATATATATAAAAATGAAGCAAAAATGGCAAATAAATTCTTACAAATTAGGACTCGTATATGTTTTTTTGTATAAAAATTTCGTTTCAAAAACAGAAGGCCTCTTTTTGTAGACTTATAATTTTTCATAGATATTTTCAAAAAAAAAATTTCCTCTTTTTTTCATTTTTGTTTTATTTTTACCAGAAAAATATAAAGGCAAATTGTGCGTCTCTCATAATATATGTAAACTTTATAAAGAAATTCTATAATAATTTCTTCAAGTTAAATGCATTTATTGGTGGTACAAAAAAAAAAAGAATGACGAAAGAAACGAAAATAAATTATAGTCAAGAAATTGATAGGAAAAAAACTTAAAACTTGAAGAAAATAATTAATTTACAAAAAGAAAAAAAATACACAAAGAGTGAGATAGAGAATAGGAGGAATGTATTGATAGCATTCTTTTTTTTAACGATATAAAATCGAAATGCAATACATAAGGATTCTTGTCATTTTGTTTGTTTTTGATATGTTACAAATTTGGCAGAGTTTAAAAAAATGGACGCGAACGCGATTTTATATTTATTTTTGGAGGAGCCTTAAAATCTAATGTGTTCTGGAGATATTTTTTTTTATTAAAGATCGAGACAGTATTTTTGAAGTGAATGTTATACTTCTAATTCTTCCATAGTCCGTGATAGGCGATTATTATCGATTCGACGTCTTTGACTACGACGAACAGCATCTGCCCGCCGATAAGGTTCATTCTTTAGACCTAAAAGAATATCTTCAAGTGCTCCATTATATACTTCATCCTGTTGAAGTAATTTCTTTTCTCGTACAGCGTTTGTTTTACTTTTTAACTCATTAATTACAGCCTCCTAGTGTAAAGTAAGAAGAAAAAAATAAAAATTAATTATGAAAGGAAATATATGCTAAAATTAATTAATTTATTTTAAAACATCCCCCATTACAGCTACTTCCCAATTAATTTAATTATTTTAAAAACATATTTAATTGCTAAATGGAAACAGTTATCTTAATCAAGGTTAAGCTAATAATATATGTATTGGAAAAATGTTATTACTTTACTTCATAATGATTTTATGATAAGCGTGTTTCACGCAAGTTAAAAAAAAATCCTCTAATAAAGCTTTCTTTTTATACTTGCATTTTAAGTAAATATATTTGGTATATTGATTGATTTTGATTGAAAACCGAGGTTAAGTTTCTGGGTCTCTCGAACGTAGGCCATAGCAAGGCCAATTGCCCACCCTCCCGACTAATGAGGTTCCAACCGGATGCTCTTACTAATTTAAGTGTTCGCCCCCAGCCTTTCCTGCCGGCTTCATGGAGTTCGTCCAGGAGGCGTGAGATAAGGAATCTGTAACGCTTTTATGAGAGAGCAGGACAGTGTCCAAGAAAGTGAGTCAACATCTCGAATTCGCCTCGCATCCCCTACATAAAGGATCAGCAAGAAGCCCCCAACCTTTGTAGATGACTTCTGAGAAGGGAGTGCACAATGAGAACTTACACCAGGGTTGGCTTATTAAGTCCCAATAGCTTTTTCGTTTCGTTTTGGTTATGCACCACAAGTTCCTTGTAATTTTACCTGAAGGGTCATTTAACCAAAGGCGACTGTGTTGGTAGTCAGCCCAACCCGAGATATTAGAGACATGGTGTTTTGGTGCTATCCCAATTGTGCAGTAGGATGCCTCGAGGTTGCACCAGGAAGTTCGTTCGCCTTCTCTTTCCCGCTAATGTCGCTGTGACCTGGCACCCAAAGTACCAGTACCCTATTATTCCGTGAAAGGTAATTCAGGGTGGTTTTATATTCCAATACAAGTTTGGAGGTTGTAAAAGGTTTTGACAAGGCCTTGACAGCTGCTTGCTGTCAGAACAGATTGCAACCTCCTTGTTCTCAGTGTCTGAGTTAAGGAGATGTCTTCCAGCTTCCATGATGGCCTTTACTTGCGCCTGGAAAACCGTGACTTGCCTTTCTAGGTGTATGGCAAATTCCATGTGAGGGTCCTCGCAAAAAACTCCTGCTCCGACGTTCTCTTCCACCGTCTGTATATTTGATAGGGTTTGTCAATGGTTGATGGAATATGATTCCCATTCTGCCCTATCTGGAATTTTCGATTTAAAGTTGCTTTTCAGCATAGTAGTGAGGAGATGATTGCTGTCCCTATCTATGTCAGGTACGATGGACTGCACAAATTCAAAGATAGATTCATATGGAACTCTTGTACCAGTGTGAATCCAGCTCTGAGCTGCAGCCACAGCGCAGCGATTGACGCCTTTTTCTTGACATGTATATGTTGGGGATGACCTCAAGTGCCTCAGAGCTGGTTGACTTGAGTATCTTCTCCAATATCATACGATGATTGGCGAACTCCATTGTCTTCCACCACACCACAGAGCCGAACGCGTGGAGCAGAGAAAGGGCAGGATCAATCCGGGAATGTTCCTTTTCTTATTAAAGAGGCATAGATCTATTTTCAATGGATTGACGCAAAGGTCGAAGTCCGGAGCCCAGTATATAACCAGTCGGCTCGAGTTCTGCATCAGTTCACAGAGTTCAAACTTGTAGCTACCGGTGACCAAGATCACAGGTGTATTTTAAGTAAATATATTTGGTATAAATATGATCCGTTTCTTTTCAATTCTATTCATAGGTTTGCAGATGAAGCTGCCATGATTTTGCTTCTTCATTTGATACTGCTACAAAATCAACTTTAAACCCAGACGATGCACCCACTTCTCACACATTCGTAATCGTAGTCAAGTTTGGCAAACAAACAACAAACTGGAAACAAATTTTCCATCATGACACATTTTCACACATGTAAACACATCGGCTGTATGAAGTGGCAAACGCATTATCTTAATTTGAACAACAAACTTTGTCCAAATCCAAACACCTGCCACATTATAGAATCTTCTAGAGATAGATGCGTCTAACGAAAAATTTAGACATTGCGACACATTTACTTTTGTCAAATATATGGCAAGTCAACATATCGTCTGGAGAGTCAAACTAGAAGGTATGAAGAAAATCCATGCATAGAATAAAACAATTTAAGATCAAATTTAATGCTTCTAGAACCCAGAGTTGTATGATATCTTCATCTATATGCTATCTGAACATGCTTTGCAGTGTCAAAAAATTTTCTCTCCCTTCAATCTGGCGTTCATTTCTTAGAACAACAAACTGGGTGCGAAACGGGATCCAACTAGCTGTCGGACAAAATGAGTCTAGACAAGAAAAAAAACTCGGATAAAGTTAGTTGTAAAGCGCTCACCATATGCCGGAAGACCTATAAGGAAGAAATTGAATCTAAGGCCTGGGACGACTAACTTCTGACCCATTTTAACCTTTGGAGTTATAGTATGATTAATGGAAGCTATTGAGAAGGTGCAGTAAATATATTTGATTGATTAGTGATGTGTCACATTTAATTCAACAAATAATCGGTCGTTCTAAGTTATATTAAACATACACCTAGTAAAACTGCATGCAAAGATGAAGACAATAATAGCTAGCGGCTCTAAGATTCCACCTTCATTCACGTTGGAAAAAAAGTTCCTCATGAATCATCAGTATATATAGATGTGCAAATCTGTTTTTAATATCAACAGGTTCCAGCCTAGGACAAAGTGGAAATCACATTCTGTGCCTCAGTCTTTAACCTCACCTTTCCCATAAAAAATTTAAGTTGTCTTAATTAATGTGCTCTCAACTAATATTCACATACATATATTGTGAAGAGCAATGAAGAGAATGAGATTTAATCCCTTACTGTAGCTAGCAACATCACAATAAATAATTTATAAAATAAAATTCTTAAACTATGTTAAATCTAGGCCATTATAATTGTAAAAACTAGTTGTTATTGTTAAATATAGATACATCACCCCCACCATATTGAGTATACAGGCATGCAACAATTTTTTTGTAAACTGAAACATCAATACGAAAGGAAAACCAATTTTAAAGCATAATTTTTGACATAAATATGCTATGACATTTGAATAAATTTGAAAAAAAAGAAATATTTTTATTTCGGTCTAACAATAATCACAAAACGTAAAACAAAAAACGGAAACAATAACATAATCCCCATGCGAAATAAGAACAAAAAAAATTATTTTTCACTTACATATACTTATTCGTGTCTTAAGCTCAAAGTATGTATATAAAATGCTTTCACTTTGGTTTTACTTTTCGTAAAATGTAGAAAGAATAGTAAACCAGGAAACTTATGATATGATTACGTGGCGTTTCGAAAATATAATTATACGTAAATATTTTACATATTCAGAAATTGTAAACCAGAGAAATAACCTTATATACATATAAAACATGGATTATGTATGCAGAGAAGTATAAGTATACTTATGGGAACATATCAAGCCATTTTTACACTGAGCTGTTTGTGAATCAAACTTTTATCCGAAGCCACATAACCAAAATTCTAATAAAAGGAAAGAAAGAAAAACTTAAAAACAAGAAATAAGAAAACAATTAAAAATAAACTGATAAAACTCAAAGAAAGAATAAAACAAAAATTACATTTTCCTTTCCAAAGTTTGTTTTGTTTTTTTGATTTTTTGATTTTTCAATTATTTTTCATTCTAAAGTTTACTTCATCTTCTTCTTCGAGTTCGTCCCTATTATAGTTATTTACAATAAAATTTACATTAATTTTGTGCATATTTATTTACCTACATACAAAAATTTTGATTTTTTCACTGCTCATTTTATTTTTGAGTGATCTTAGAATGGAATGTGGTAACTTCACTAAATTGAGAAGCAATTACAATTGGGAAATGCCTTGTGGTCCTTCTAAAGAGGCAGTAGAAAATTTTAAGAATGAATTTTATACGCGACTGAACCTGATACTAGCTTTTATCACTAGAGGAGATATCGTGGTCGTGATATAAATGCACAAATGGACCTCGACAATTCCGGCAAAAACGTTATCAGAAATAAGGGCATGAACGAATTTTAATACCAAAGCTAATGGTGACCTTTTCATAGAATATTTCAGTTCTCATCAGCTTCTTGTGAATGCTGCAATTCAAACCGAAGTATTTCGAACGAAGGTAGTTAAAGGCTTCGAATGCAGGTATTTGGGCTAATTTGTGTCTGGACCGCATTAACATCTTGTGGATAATCGTGGAGCAATTGATAGAGTACCGATGCCTACTCAAAACTAGTAAGTGACGGCGTGGATTCTAAAGGAAGGCTTTAGGATTTTTTAATTTTATATTTATAACTGGTGAAAAAGATTAAGAGCCATTAGAACGCCACTCTCTCCGATAAAATTTTCAATTGACTCAACATAACTATGACCTATCTATGAGTACCGGGAGCAATATAATAGCTGGACAGCCTGTATGAATAGAAGTAGTATTATTTGGGAGGATTATTTAACCGAGGTGGGCCGCATTATATTTTACTGTATAGTTTTTTTTTATATATATATATGATGTTCCCAAGGCTCGCTTTTTTGGCAATACCAAAAATATGATCGGACCAACTATGATTGTTTAAAGATGGCGAGTTGAGCAGCTATAGGAATACGTTTGCGTGATAATGGACAACATTGTGTTTTTTAAGCATTAAACAAGACCCGATTCTCTCTACCCCAAGCGACTATTGTTGTAAGGTCAGAGTATAGTGAGGTAAACATGTGGCTTCGGGAATCAGCTATGGAACAAGTACATGAAATCAAGGGTGCTGTTGTTTGCAAAACTATGAATAGGATTGAAAGTGAGAGCTAGCAGATCATTAATAAAAATGAGGAAGAGAGTAGGAGAGAGAACAGAATATTGCTGTACACCGGCATGGATTGTAAAACGGTCAGAAGTAATAAGGCCATCCAATATAACTCGTATTGAACGGGGGAAGAGAAAACTGTCAAAATTATGGGGACATTGATTCCAACGCTCGGTAAGGATTATCCAGTAGAGCGGCCAGAACAAAGCCATTTTAGTGATTGCTAATAAGGTGATTACTGTCTAGAAACTTCATCAATTGGATATTGATGAATGTTTCGAAAATCTTGGAAAAAATCGAAGTAAGGGCAATTGGTCTATAGTTTGAGGGATCGCTTGCCTCTTCTGTTCGAGTATTGGCTGAACATGTGCAAGCTTTCATGCCAAGTGAAAGACTCCTGTCGAATAACACAGGTAAAATACTTTGCGTAGAGTTTTAGCTAAAGAAGAGGCGCAGCACTTAAGTACCATGGGTGAAATATCATCAGACGGCTTACTCTCTGTTGTAGCTCGCAGTCCTGCTACAGAAACTAGGCCTACCATCTTTGGAAGTACAAATTTCTAAATTCATGTTTGATAAGAAACAAGGGTAATATATAGGATGTTCTAGGAATAGTAACTACAAATGTTAACTATAGATGCTCTCCAGCCACATGAGCTCGATACATAAAGGTGACATTAATATCGTCATGATAGATTAGAATTCCAATGAGGTCGGTACGAATAGCACAAAAGCTTGAAAACATTTGTAGTAAACATGGTAAAACAAACAATAACGAGAATGCAACTATATAGTGATCGCTCTCTCTAATGCTTTCAACATAGGACATTTTTTATGGTGCTACCATTGATGCGACAAGATTCGAACAAATTGATGAAGGATAGCTTCAGAACTACGCTTACCTCCAAAGGATATTTTTTAATTAGGTACTACAAAAATTACCACAAATTCAATCTTTATGATCTACCATTTCCTTGCACAAATTTAAGATGAGCAGTAAATTACAGAAAAAAAAATGTGACGTTAAAAAGTAATATTCAGAGAAAAGCACAAAATCTCCTACAATATTATAAAAATTTCAAAAATTACCTGTTGTTTCTTCTGATTTACTTTATTCCTCAGAATGACTTGGTCACTCTCTTTCTTACTTGCAGCCAGAGCAGCAGCTTGTTCAAGTCGTCGTCGTTGTTCATTTTCTTGGTCAGTAGTCTAAAACAAACAAAAAATCAATAGAATCCACACAAAAAAACTCCTAACCAAACACACACATACAAATAAAACTGTACATTAACTTTAATTACCTTAAAAGCTCTCGTAAATCTTACAATCAAGGAGAAGAAAGCATTCGCATCAGCATTTCTAGCCGATTCGCCAAAGTACTCGACACATTCTTTAAACGCTTCCTGTGCATTTTTCATATCTTGTCGCATTTTTTTCAATTTCTCCTCAGAATTGTTAAGGAAATCCTTGAGAATATGTGTCTGAGTACCTTTTACTCTTAAATCTGCTTCCTTTCGTACAACTTCCATTCCCTTTTCTAATTCATGGACGTCTGTAATCACATTCTCAAGTGATACTTGAGATGCTTTATCGATGCAAAACAACTCTGTATCGAAATTTAGGAGGTCAGGAAACTTTTGTCGTATTGTTGCTACTATATAATGGAGTAGGCACATTCGTTTGTCTGTTGACTTTGTATCTAGTAAAGTGTCTAAACTTTGTAACTTAAAACCATAGGCTGGACCTCGTTTACTGCTATTTAAATAGTTTCCAAATGCTAAGACAATTTCGAGAACAGCTTTAAATTTTCGAGATGCTTTTAGTGAATTTGAAGCATTTGTTATGGCATAAATTTGCTGTAAAGTAAAATCTTTATTAATAGAAAAAAATATATATATTGTTATGTGTGGCATTGTTGAAAGGTTAGATGGGATAAAGCAACATGATTGTAAGAATTGAATGGGGTAAAAACAAGTTTGTAGAATTAGAATTTCTTGGACTCTTTACTATTGCAGTTAAGTATGGCCACTGTAAGCTGAAGATAGACGACTTCATCAAAAAGTTGAGAACTACGACAAGCTCTCATCCAGAATGCGCTTTTTTTTTTTTTAAGAAAACCTGTGCTATCACTTCAAAGAATGCAGAGCAAGGAGAATTAGAGAGCTTTGAGAAAGCGTAATCTACAAATAATAGGAAAAATTACATCCCGGAACTTTTCCGGTATTTAAGATGAGGTTGATAGATTGTTGAGAGATCCTATACATAAATTCATAAAATCATCTGACTGGTTAAATCTACAAACCGCCGTTTATTACATATCGAAATAAGCATGGCACCAAGTAACGTGGTCTAAACTCAAGGTATCTCATAATAATAAAAAAAAAAGTTGCCTTCAGTCTTCACTTTATCCATCCAAGAAATAAACGCAATTTAAAATGTTTCAATATTTAACAAACCCGAGCCACACGCAACATTATCATAAAGGTCAGGATACATTACATATATTCTATTAAAACTGCTAAGTTTTTTAGTTATTTCAAAAATTCAGATTATTCCATCTTTATCCGTAAAAATTTCCCAGTTTTACCTGAATATGTTGACCGGGGCCTTAAATAAATACTTACCGGACTAATTAAGTGCAGACTATCGAAGAAGTTACCCATATAATTCATAATCGATAGTTTCGATGATATCCTTTCAACTTTGGTTAATTGAAGCAAGAATTTATCTTCATCAGTAAGCAAATTCTGATCCTTTTTCTCCCCAATATATTCTTTGTAGGCTTTGATTTCAACATCGGTAGGTACCATTTTTTGTAAGATTTCTACATTTTCCAAGGATAACCTTTTAAGGTCAAGACTTTTAATGGCATCGATTACTTCATCAATTTGCATGTTTAGTTTTCGGCGAGATATTGCTAAAATAAAATAAGAAATAAACATAAAAAACGACTCAATTCTTGATATTTTGCAAAATCATCATTCATCAATATTTACCAATATTTCGTAATCTCGTGTGTTCCAAGACAGAAACTGTTTCCTGCTTCTTGAAACGTTTACTTGGGAACGAATTCAATCCATCAATTTCTGATGTACCATTCGCTATAGGCCCACACATGCCAATTTTAAATCTTTCTTCAAAGTCTGTGAAGTCGATATGCTTATGAAGTTTCTCATCGTCGAGCTCATTGAAAATTGTACCTCGCACCTAAATTTAAAAACGTTAGAACCAGTTTATTTTTTTTTTTTTTAATTAGAAAACAAATAAAAATCCCCCTCACCTGATTAGGTTTCAGCGCAATCCAATTCAGGGTGGGCAGCTTGTATTTAGTTTGAACTTTTCGTTTTATTGTCATTGCTCCATCTGGTGCTGGCATAAAACCAGCTGCAGGTGGAGGTGGTACAAATGATGACATAAATGGTGGCGGTTTTGGAGGATCACGAGGACTATTTACGGCACTCATAGGTGGAGGTGGCGGAACTGGTGGCGGTGGAGGTGTAGATGCTGCCGGTAATTTTGGTGGAGGTGGTGGAGGTGGAGGTGCTGTTACTGGTATCGATGAAAGCGGTGAAGTCGGTGACACATGATTTCCATTCAACATCGGTTCATTACTTGATGCTGATCTTGGCAAGGATTTCGTCAATGTCTGCAGCTCTAAATTCTTACTTTCAAGCATCGATTCACGATGTCTCAACTCTTGTTCGTTTTGTTTTAATATTTTACGAAGTGTTGATACTTCTTCGTCAGCTTGTCTTTTAACTTGAAGTAACTCTTCATGTTCTGATCGCATTTGATTTAATTCTGATTCCAGCTCAGCTAGTTTACACATAAATTCACGTTCCATTTCAGCGTTACGATCTAGAGCCCGCCCTAGATCATCCTCCAGCTCTTGTACTCTTTCAAGTGCTGCAGTCTTTGTTTCAGAATCTTCCATTAGTGCGGCAACATCAAAGACATTGTCAAGATATGCAGAAATTTGCACCTGGAGCTCTTCAGATTCTGTTAACCTCAATTTCTCGAGGTATTTATCTAAGCCAAGCGCTGTGAATTCATACTGAAGATGAACCCTGTAATTCATATCTTCGACGGAATGTACAACGATATTCACAAATTGCATACACGCCACCATGAAGTCAATGTTAAACACGTCGTAATTTATAAAGTAATCCATGAGGGTCTGAAATCGTCGATTTTCTTGACATACCTCTTTGAAGTTATCAAACGATGAAAGAATTATTTCATGACCCCCCTTAACTAAGCATATAGCGGCCAAAAGCTCCAGTACAAGGGCTTTTGTCCTTAGGGATTTATGTATCAGACTAAGTGCTATGCAGTTAATGGCCTCTCTGTGTTGAATGACCATATTGAAGCCGTACTTATTGTTCATGATTGCTCGCAAACACATGATACAGACGTGTATATCATCCGTTGAAGCACCCATATTCAATTTTGCTATATGTCGTGATCGCCTCTTAATGCTGGGACTATCGAGTACATCACCAAGTGAGGGACGCAGGAAGCCGTTTGTTGCCTGACCTTTGATTTCGTTACTGCCCGAAGAGGTCAAAGTTGAATTGGCATTGAGTCGTTCTTCAGATTCTGTTTTCGCCTCTTGTATACGTTGCTCATGCAACATCATTTGCAGACGAAAGCTGAGATAGTCGACCAGAGCATCCAATCCCTGGTTGCCTTCATCAAGGAACTCTTTCACCCATTCAATGTGATTTGTTCGCAGAGATATTTCAAGATCTCGTAAAACTTGTGTTGATGTTGATTCGCCGACAATTTTCCGTTTCTGTGAAAGAGAAATAAACAGGCGAAATGTGATTAGGCGGTATTTGTATTTGTACAGTTAACGCAACTAACGAAATTGATAGTGTCTTTTTGTGTGGCGATTGCGCCTTCGATTGCTGTCGTTTCAATATTGAATTATTGTGTTTATGAAATCGGTTTTAATTAATTTAATTGCGTTTACAGACATTTTATGATATCGAAGATATAAATAGACAGAACGTGCTATTATTAGATCAACGCGTACAACATTCTTTGTTTTATCGAACTTGAAGCGAAAGTTTAATATTTCAAGATATGGTCTATATGAGCAGAGGGCATTACTCTCAAGTAAACATATGGAAACTGTTGTGGGGAGCATACATAGTGATAAAAGCAAAAATAGTACGTTTGTCATGGGGAAAGACACAATAAATTAGACTTGGAAGATGTAGAAGATTTTGTGCGTGCTCTGTTTGGAGCGAAGAAAGTGTAACGATTGCAATTAAGTATGTTTGGAATATAAGCTGAAGGCAGTCTTTCTTTCGGATGGATCTCAATACATGTTTCTTCTGTTGAACTTAAATAAAGATTGGATCTTTCTGATCTGAAAGTTACATTCATTTATGAACCATAATTATGGCACAAATTTCCACCGGGTCATGGTCGTATCTCAAGCCCTGTTTGTTTACATACATATACATATACGAATAGCATGATGCATTCAACATCTGAGTCCTACTTCCTCTATACCAGAAATACCCAGATATCGACGGCTGTGTAAACAAAATGATGTATGAGAGAAGCTCGTAACAAACCTGAGGAACTCAGTGATCTCGGCTAAATATTATATCATGGATACGAACCTAAAATTTTTGTAAACTTTTTTTTTCAATGTGGCCAAGAATTCATTTTTTCTTAGAATTTAAACGATCATATTTCTTCAGAATTCGTGTGCATTATTCATGGCTGAAGACGGTCCGAACCAGTTGTTTCTGGGTAGATAAGCATTTTTATGCATGCAGATAGCCATACATTTTTTTTATGAATTTACTGAACTTTTTCTTCATTATACATCCTGCAGCCGACAATAATTCAAAAGAAATAAATATCGAGACGAGACTTATCATCCAGATCGGAACAAAAAAAACTGTTATCGTTTACATTGATTATGGGGTGTAGGAGTTTTTTGTGTTATCCGCATGGAGTGAGAGTATTGCATATAAAATCATCGACGATGCCTTGATGATGTAACCAAAGGGTAACCCAATAATAGGCCTGTTTAATGAGCTGCTTTAACTTACTCTAGAGCAGAAAACCGTGTTTCATAAATTCAGAGCACTGCTCTTAAGTACTCTAATCCTAATGTGAACTGAACTTTCATGAGTCTGCTCTAAAGTGAACTGGAATGTAGTGTCCTCTAGAGCAAGATTGTCTGCTCTAACTTTTTTGAAGTAGGTAGTAACTTAGAGCAGACATTTGATAACAAATGTTAAACTATATTGACAATTCTGATTGGATTCTTCAATAATTGTTTTTTTTTTTAATTTCTTGACTTTTTTTGGAAACAAATGTATTTTTTGGGACAAATCTCAGAAAACTGTCTTTCATGAGCTACCTGCTCTTTTCTGCTCTACTTTTAATTTGACAGTTAACCTAAAATGAAGTGTCCTGATCTGCTCTGCTCTGGGCGCTCATTAAACAGACCTATTGCCTCGATCTAATATAAATCAACAATGCCTCGATTTGATGTAGGGAATTGGAAGAATTGGTCTTAGACCAATTCTAGATTTTTACTTGTTCTTTTAGAAACTTACAGAAAATGTTTAGGCAGAGTTTTTATTTACTCTTTGTGGCCGACAGCAATTGTTTTTAGATTACAATACTTTCATTCTCCAATAACACAAACAAATTCGAAAGATAAAATTGCCATTAAATTTCTAAGAAAAATTGACGGCTTCGTTAACTGGCAAACGCATTTTTTTTCTGATAACTAAATATGCAGAAATAATATATTTTACACTGGGCCAAAACAACCAAATTAGATTTATGTTGAATTCGGTGTACGTAAACAGTGAGAAATTAGAGCATAATTGCGATTGCGATCATTCAAAAGGCCCCTTAATGGAGGTGAGGAGTGCTTTCTTTTGGCTCGCTTTCTTTGTAATTTAACACGGAGCAGTACCTACTGCAACATTCTATATATATTGCTCTCCTGGGCCTAGCCCTCTTCAGATAAGTATAAACCGAGCATTGCATATATTTCTATTCTAAAATTATTTCTTCCTTATGCCTCTATCTCAGAGAGATCAATGAGATATTGACGTTTGCTACGAGGTTTTGATACATCACTTTGTTAGTACACTCGTGAATATCTGGGTATTTCTTTTCTGTATTAAGACCCTGAATTTTTTCTACTTGGTGGACTAAAAGTCAGTAGTCGACGAGGACGAGCTAAAGACATCGGTGGTCGATCATAGTTATTGATGGATCAGATGTAATTTCATTTGTAAAGGTTACCTCACCTCCCTGTCACTTAACAGGAGTCAGTACCAGGATTTGCAAGTTTCGTACATTTTTCAATGCGAATTGTAGCAGAATAATGATTTATATCTTAAATTAAAGGCAACGAAGAAGTCTAGAAAATAATATCGGCAAAAATGAAAAATAAAAATTTATTGGAATGGAGATATTAGCTCGGAAACTTGTAAGAAATGGTACAAATTGAAGTTTTTTAAATCAAATTCTCATTTCTTTAGATTGTGACTATTTTAGGATCTAGCAAATAACGTCGAGTTTTTTCATTTTTTTTAATTACTTGACTTAATAATACTTGTTTTTTTCCCCCGATACTTCACGGACGAGAAATTGAAATATTTCGTTGAAAGCTGTTGAAATACAAAGCAAAATAGTATTATTAACAATTATGTTTAAAAAAGATTTTGTAGAGTTAATTCTCGTTAAAAATTTTCTATTCGAACTGCAAATATTCATTATATCGCCTTAAATTATCCCATGTTGGGTTTCTATCTTTTACGCTAGATGTCTCTAATGCGGTCTGTGGTCTAGGATAATCTTCTATGAATTTTCTGACTTTCAGGACACGAACCTACGTTTAGTAAATTTTATTTTCTACAGGCTCGCTGGTATCTAAATTGAAACTTTTGCTGAGTACTGACTCCTCTTCAGGTAATGAACATATGCGTCTTCTCTTACCCAACAACTCTTACTCTCAACGTCTGCGTTTTATTTCCCAAGACACACAATTTAGAATTTTTGAATATAGGTGACCAAATGTTTAGTTAGCCATACTGTGGTCGACGGTGTCGATGATCCTAAGGAACAACACGTTATAATCTGCATAGAATACATTAGGGATAGAGAGCCTTTTAATACTTTTAATTTGGGACTATATGTATACACCTAGACCAGCCCCATTTTTTTTTTGTTTTTCAATCTGTTTACGACACTATAGATCATAGCAGAAAGGTCGCTAGAGCGCCAAGGCCGCCCGTTGTTTATTATCACTTCGAATAATTTTATAAAATCCAGTTTCGGCTTAAGTATGTCAGAGATTGTAGTTAAAGTCTATTTGTTTGACGATACTTAGATGACCAACTAGGTCTTCTGATTTTAACTGTTTCTCCCTGTATAGGTTCTAGGTTCATAACAATGGAAATAATCTTCTGCTTCACCGCCAGATGTAGTAGAGCAGATACTTATGGTATTATATTTTGTTTGATTCTTGGACACAATGCCTGGGCCAATTAAGTAACCATGGGTCTGATAACCATGGCAAACAACCAATACATTATTTTTGATTTCAGAATTCAAATTCTGTCAACGAATCGAAGACACTTGTGTAGCGACCTCATGGCTCTTTTCGTCACCATAAGTCAACTGAAAATATGTCTTCCGAAATTCTTAGCAAGTGGAAACAAAATTAACATTAGACAAAGTCCATTGAAAAACTTATGAGAAGCTGTTTTATCGTTATTTCTTACTTAAAATAAGATCTTGTAGCTTGATTCCTTGTAGGCAAATTTAATTTACTTTTCTATCTACTAACTTCAATCTAGACTTTTTATTCATCCTTACATTTATTTATTTATTTATACCAACACAATTAAAAACTTACCCGATGACTTCTTGAAGCTTTTGGATCCAGGTACGTTCTCAGTTTTGTTAGATAATGTGATGGTGGGTCTTTAGCATGCACCATTTCCTGGAATGAAACAAAAACAAAAACAAAATGATAATTTAATGCTTGCGATTCATGGCTAACAAATAAATTCGCTTAATCTCATTTCACTTAAATACAAAACAGCAATCATTAAAGCAGGAAATACTGACCGCAATCACAGCGCTTTACAGTCACCATATAGAGACATTTGTGATGCGAACACTACCAGCTGGGGATAACAAGATGAACGGAAGTTAACAATTTGCCAAAAGTCCGTTTTTAGAGATGATTTGAAGTTATAGTACCACTCTTTGTGTACCAATTTATGAATACAAGTGCGCAATTCAGAATTGAAAAAAAAAAATTAAAGCAAAACGGTGGTTGACTGCGGAGACTACATATATAACTACTATTCAAAATTCATCACGGTACTTGAGTTCTACATATAATTGCTACCGGATATTGGACCGAATGCAAAAGGTGTGAGTGGAATTTTTTATTTTTTTAAAACTTATAAATTTTGGATAGTGTGAGCAATGGTTTCATCCACACACACACACTCCAAACATCATCAACTGTTCATTAGGGCACTGCACGAATAATTAGATTCAAGGACAATTACCTCGAATACCGTGATAAGACTTGCAACAAGTCATCCGAAATATGAATGTGATTAAAGCGTGCCCCTCGTGTCTGTCTGGGAATATTAAATCTCTCGACTATATAGACGCCATCGGTTTATACTAAATTCAAGAAATCAATTAACAATTACCGCAGATAAAGTGGACCACTTAGGAATTATTACTCATACAAAAATATTAATCATAAGCCAGATAGACAGACAAGCACAGTACATGATTATTTTTGGTGTCATTGTTTCTAATAATGAATTTTTATTCATGACTCAGGCAGCTCAACAGCTAAAAGATATTGGATTTAAGATGAAGTGCTATCCGACCAATGAATATCTTTACATCCTGGCTAGATTGAATTCTAACTATTCCCTGTAAGAGGAGAAATCAATTTGGAATTAGCACACGCTGAGAAGAGAATATTCATTAAATCACCATGCCATCAAGGTTTTTGTTATTTATTTGATTTTTTTAAGATCTTCCGGCTGCGTGAAACATTACTCGGAATTTATTTCTGGGCTTTGACTTGATTATTAAATTGCGATTCAAGGTCGAATTTATGGGAACAAAATTGTTGAAATGTTCGTGTTTACTTTTTAGAAATTCTTCAAATAAATTTGGAATGTGTTCGTCTTGTTTTTTGATTTTATTTGTCGTATTATAATTGAGAGGTGTCTAAAAGCTAGATTTACAGAAATTAATTTTAATGTGAGTCTATAAAAATTTAAAATTAATTTTTCTCTGAATTAGTGATGCCAAATAGAAGTATGAAGAAATTATATAGGAAATTGGACATCCTTTGATGACCTTTCATTACCTTACCTTACTGGCTTTTATGATACAGAAGAAATTTACTACTTTTGAGTCGATGAGACAAACAATTTCGTTTTTGACGACGTACTTTTTCAACCAATTTAGAAGTTTCTTTTTTCTTTTCTTTTTTAACTTCAATTCAAATTTTCTATTTTGGTAGTTTAAAACTGTTTGGAACAATCAATAAACATAAATCAGAAGACCGTTTAGAAATACATATTATTTAACTATACCCATACTGAATTTAAGCCCCTGTTCAATAAAAAAAAATATATTTCTTATAGCCTCTATAAATCACTGCAAACTATCTTCTGGTTTGATCACTTTTGACGAATTAAATATAAATGGATTTTTAAAATGTTATTAAATAACATCTTCTTATCTTTCACCCGCACCTTCCTTGAATGAAATCATACAAAAATCATTCAATTCTTCTTAAATTCCCTCTTTTCTTTAGACATATACAAATATATACTGCTCTCCTCTCCCTTGTTATATTGCCGAAAAGGTCGACTTTTAGTGGTTTTACAAAAAATAATGTTCCTCTTTCGAGAATATTGTTTTTCTTAAAATTCTAAGTCCTTCTTTAATAATTCATTCGAAACCTGGACAAAAATCATCTCAACAACCTTCAAAAAAAAAATTAGTTCACGGAAAAACTAATTTCGATTCCGAATTTCGAAAACTTGCGAAAACTTAAATATATATGGGGAAATGAAAAAGTCTATCAACGAAAAAGAGGTAGAGAGACATTTCGTCTATCACCTCCCATCTCTGCCACTGCGGACATAAATCACGAAGCTGATTAATTTTGGGGGTCAAATTTTCTTGTATATCGTTAGTTAAAAAAAAAAAGTATCAAGCTCTTTTTCTCCCCAACAAAATTATATTTTTATTTAAAATCAATAGATAAAGAATTGATCGACTCAATTTTGAATAGACATTTTCGAAATTTTACATTTCCTATAAAAAAAAAGTGCAAGCTACGCCATCTGTCATTCAATATATGCAGTGGTTTACAGTAGTTTCACATGAACTGCTTAACTTTACGGCGGGTTAATTTATTTCGTCACAACTTCCAGAAAATATGAATTTAGGGCGAAAATTTCTTGAAACTGACACCGCTCCCAATGGCACTAATTTTTATATCAGTAGAAAGTTCTTTTTCTGTGGCACCTATCTCCATTTTTTGTCTGTTCAGAATTATTTTTGTCTCGATAGTATAAGTCTATTGATTCCAATTAATGATTTGTCTTTTAGGGGATATTATTCGACTATCCGACTTCGCTTACGGGGAGCCCCCTCCCCCTCCCTCCTTCAGAAATATCTCGCCAGTCCAAAACTGTATGTCCTTGTATATTAGCTGTAATCGAAACATGTTGCTGATATCTTACGCGGTAGAGGCCTCGCCGACGCATTACACACTTGTGGAGACCATTCCATTGCGATAAACCGATCGATAATCAGTTCAATATTCCACAATCCTAGCCTAAGTCAAAATTTATAACAGGTAACAATGTCCAAGAGATATCACCCATCAATGATACACACAGGTTAACAATGATCTGAGGGAAAAAATGGTTAAATTTACATGCGTGGATTGCATTTTTATTGGGCAATATATGTAGTTAGTATATGTGCCAGATCTGGGTGTCTAAGTCATGTAATTCAATACTACGGAATTGTCTAATCAAAGTATAAACACAGTAACTTTATATCTATAACAAATTTAGCATTACGTCAACCGACAACTTCTGTTTTTCGTATCGTGAATCCATTGTTTAAAAACATTTTTATTTCTAGCCTATAATGGAAGGGGGAATTTTCTTTCGGATGTACCGAGATATTTTCAATAACCAATTATCTACATCACTTTGAAATTCTTAAGAGCTAATGGCAAAATTACATAATTATCAAGTCACAGAGAGGTACAAAAACTCTCGACGTACGAATATTTTGAAATTTTTTAAGAAAAGTTGACATTCTTGACATCCATTATTTATTCTCTGATAATAATTTAAATTAAAAATCAATCAATTAAGAAAGCCTATAAATAATAAAGTCTTTTTTTTTTCCTCTATTCACATGACGAAGGCATGCATGCGGCAAAGACAAAACTACAAAATGAAAAATTTTAATTTAAAAATTAATTTAAATTTAAATTTTACCAATTACCCTACAAAGTTTATAGTCCAAGAAGGCAATTACATCGAATCAAATTAAAGAAAGCCGCCTCATCATTGTTTCACTCTATGTGCCTTGCTATAACTATAGGTAGGTATATATGACTACTTTTATGTGCAGTATTAGAACTCGTCAATTCGTTATATGTGGAACTCCAACCAAACCAATATTTACCCAGTCTCCGTCTCCCCCAGCAGTCCAATAGTACTCATAGATATGGGTGAACATAATATTATGCTCCAGATAATAATGGATAGTTAAGGTTGGGTGGATTTGTCATGGAGATTCATCACTGATGAGTGACTCCCATGTCGTTTCCCATGTGTAAGGTTTACTAATTGCCTAAAGGGGCAATATTGTCGTCATTAAATCATCAACGCATCATGAGCATATCACGATTATTATGTGGCGTGAAATTTATTTTTTTTTTTTTTTTTTTTTTTTTAACAGAAGGACTTTGTTTCTCTACACACAAAAGTATTCCAAATATACACGAGGAAATGTTCTTTTATTATCGTCAACATATGTCGAACTATTAACTTAGAACGATCAAGCGGATTGTAACAACTTTCTTTTGTGTTAAATCTTTTTTGAATTTATTTTTAGATCGACATGTCAACAAAGACAAAGCAATGCAAATTTTTAGCTGTCGAAGTTAAGCAGAAAATCTTCCTTGAGAAATCCCATTATAGGGAATTAGTTGTCATTCGAGGTGGGAATTTGGATTACGAATCAAAAGTTCATTTTTATGTATGTGACCCGTCTATAAAATCCGTCGTTATTGTCTAACTATAGTTAATAAGATTAGTCTCTAATTGGATGCTTCGACATTTTATACGCATGGAGAACAATAATAATAAAAAAAAAGCACATGACAGCGATCAATTACTCAGGCCATGACACTACTCACTCCTCAATCAGAACAAAGTTAGCGGCTATATGTTAATTGCATTCCACTAAAGGTCAAGCCATATGAATCCTATACTGGAAAAGTGTTTTAATGTTAGTTTCTAATTCGTTTTTTTTTTTTGTATTCATTTACATATATGTAGTTGCCTTAGAATATTTTATTACTTGTGCATACTGAGACTGAATGAGTACCTATTGCACAAAGCATAGACAATGCTTCCTTCCTTCCATATGTTCTCGTTTCCATATGTGAATTTCAATTCATTTAAAATGGTAGGAGAATTGAAGGTGAGCGCTTAGAGATAGATAGAGGAGTCATATTTCTAGTGCACTAGACATAATTAACTGTTATTATATACAGTGTGAAGGAATGCCATTGGGAACTTGTTTTCACTTGAAAGCTATTTTTATCTCTGATGATGTTAATTTGCATTGTCACATACTATGCGAAGGTATGTTGCTTTTTTTTTTTTTTGTTCTTGTAATGTTCTATAAATTATTTTCCAAAACTATAGCTAAAGATCTCCGTGTGGTTTTATCATAGTATCTTAAAGCTCAGAATAGTAGATAACAGTAGATCCCACCCAAGAAATCAAATATGATGATACCAATCAAAAAGTAAGAAGGTGAGGAATTAAAGTCTTGCAGTTCAAAAAATTTCTTAGTTAATTCTGCTAGAGGACGCAATCACAACCAGCGCATGTTTGAGAGCACACACCTGAACTGTCTATCTGTCAGCAGTTGTTATATTCATGCTTCTGACATTCATTATCTTATGATAGTGATATTCGTACCACCGTCCACCTACCTAGATTCAAATTCCAATCAAATATTTTCTATCAAAATATCTGGAAAGCTTAACCCTTCCTAGCGGATGGGTCTAATTTAACCGTGCATTTATAGTGAAAAAAAATTTTTTTTTTTTTAGAATCTTACACTTCTAGGATTTTATTTTTTAATATATTATCAGTTATTCCCCATATATACAATTAAAAATATGCTTCATAATTTTTTCAGATCCAAGTGGATGAATAACTTTTTGTACGGCAACGATTTAAAAATCGTTCCGACACACTGTTACCAACGTGGAACTAGCCTAATTGGGTGTACTAGAAAGAATTAATGTCCATATATAGTATAAATACCATATTTGACGAAATGGAAACTTTTTCTTGTAGACCAGTCGAGTTTTCACCTAAGACATATCTGTGACAGTTAATTTTTGCCTGGAGATTGATAAAAATCAGATTAGCATTTGAGTCTTTCTACATTTTACAAGAGATTTCAAAAGCGTAAATCACCAAGATATATTCTTATCAAATTATTTTCTTTACTGTTTGTTTTTTTTTTCGACAACTCAGCTGATTCAATATTTTTTTTTACAGACATATGTATATAAAAAGTATTTTGTCTAACCTCCTGAATTATTCTGCAGAGTTCCACAAGGATAGATTCTTGGGCCATTGGCGTTATGTACATTTATAAACGATTTCCCGAAATTATGTAGATAAAGAGATATCAAAATGTCACATGCAACTGATATGCAGAGTTTTCTAATACCTGGAAAGTTTTCCGGGAGTATTTTTATAGATTTCGACGTGCTCTTTCCGAAATGTCACTTTGCCACCTCGTATCTTTTCTTTTTGCGTCACTATTTTGTAAAAATGGCGCCCAAAGATAGTTTTTTTGGCAATATCTCCTTTCCGACTCATTTTACGATGAAAATATTTATATAATAAATTAAACTAGAGATAATTTCCTATAATTTATACCTTAACGTTTTTTTTTAATGAGCGTACGAGCGCCGTACAGTCTACTCTAAACAGCAATCAAACTTAAACTGATAGGTGACCATACCAAATTACATACTGCTATTCATCTAGGGTATCATAAGAATGGGTCTTCTATTTTTTTTTTTTACTTGTTTCATATTTGCCTTTGCTCAATTATTTTGTGTGAATTTTTTTGAATTATGTATATAGAAGTACGTGATATATAAGTTGTTGTTGAGAACACGCAATATATCCTCCTTTATCATTTTCTAACAAAAAATCATGATCATCTTTGGGCATTATTTCATCAGGATCAATTTTATTTTTTGGGGTTTATTTCATTTACGAATTTTGAATTCTATATCATTATACCTAAAAGTGTGAAATAACACCCAAAAATGTTGAACATTATTTCACGTTCGATTTTATTTTATATGGAGCTTTTAGGTTTTATTTCACTTATCGATTTTGGGCGTTATTTCCCGGAGCCCTAAATATCAATTGAGACAATTTATTTATAGTCTAGATGGATATATCTCACAAAAACTATTTTATGAGGGCTCATATACAGGATGTTTCCACCATGGGGGGTTCATAGGGCAGAAAGTGGTAGTAGTTACCCAGCCAAGCAAAAAATTGTATTGCAGGGAGCGGGACATCTCAAATCTACCAATTTCTACTTTTCGTCGTGTACACGTTCAATTTAACCTAACATTTTAAAGATTGTACGGTTGCCGGATTTTTTTTAGATTTTTCTTTTATTTCTGAAGGCAAAAAAGGAAAAAGTTGAAAACAAATTTGACAAATCTTAAATGTCAACTCGTCGCATACTCAAAGCTCCAATCTAACTCTACCTTCACTGACAGAAAGCACTTCATTTAAAAAAAATATGGTTTATTTTCGGTACGCCCTGGATAAATTGACAACTACTAATTTTTTAATGACTACAGTTAGTACATAGGTATATGTCAAATTAAAGAGGAGAGTCCACAGTTTACAGTTGATCAGCTGTTGGAAAGGCCATGAGGCTCTTTATGCAATGAGTTCTTAACAGTACACCCTGCACTTTTTAATATACAGGGTGTATTTTGTGAACTGTTAGCATTTTTTTGTAATACCCTGTAATTCCCAACCAGTTGAGATGCCCCCCCCCCCTACACGTATTTTTTTTTCTATTTGAGTGCTTTCATCGCGTGCTCTACGGACTTCCAGGGCGGAAATACCTTGTATTTTCTGTATGATTTGGGGCATCCAGAAGCGATTTTATGCTTTTAAGAAGGAAATTCCTAGATATATTGGTACCTACGTAAAGATTTTCTGCTTATAACCTCTTATCATTATTAGACTTCCTCATTCTAATCATGTTTTATTAGATTAGGCTATATTAAAGATGTAACTTCCAGAGGACCTACTTTATGAGCTCATAAGAAGTATTATCTTTTAGGATTAACCTAAGACCGTATATATGTATACAAAAAGAACAAAAAAATTTTCATCTTCCTCTTTCGAAGATCATTTAAAATAATATTTAGGATGATTTTTTACACATAGATGACGTTCTTTTCATTACAATTCTACAATTATTATCCGAACTGGTTTGATTTTTAAACACATTTTATATGTCATCTACTCAAATTGCTCACGTCAATAGACTGATCTTTCCTATTGAGACTCCCACACCCCCTTTTAATATAATATGTATATAAATAGGTACATATACATATGTATTTATGTATCTAAGTAGGCATATGTAAGTATAGTTACTTTTTTACGTTTTACTCATTCAAGAATGATTGATTTTACCCACAGGAAACATTATCACGTCCACAAAACTTAAGAGTTTATATTAATAAGCATCCGTCAACATGTCGTGGGTATTTTTCATTATTTTTCTAACTACGCATTTGCGCGGCTACGCTACACTTCTTACACAAAGAATTCCCACTTAATTCTTAGATGCAATGAATGCGTACATATTATGTACATACATATATAATACCTACCATCCCATATCCCAACCCATATTTACGCCGCGCCGTTTCGTCACCACCAACAACCCATGTGTATAGGCGCGCATTCATATTCTCCTCCTTATATTCGCTTTGATTAAAGCTGGAAAACCAGTTCGACCAGCAGAGGAACTTAACTATATAATAATAAAACTGACTCCATATCTACGACCACTACTTTAAAAGTGCGCAGAATCGTTAAGCGACTTAAAAATGTATGATGGCAATCTTCTCTGTATATGAATAGAATCAATTGGGAGAGATTCGTGGGATGCTGTACATTCCTGACCAGGTTCCGTTTACTCTTTTTAACCTTTATTTTTTATTTTATTTATTTTTTTTTAATATAATTTGTAATCAAGTTGTGATTCTTCTTAACGTGTATGCTGTAAGTTAACTGTTTTCGATGACAGAATATACATATTACCACACAAAATTACTTATTTTCTGGATCACTTGAACTTAATATGCCTAGGTACATCTATAGTAGAGTGAAGGATCATTGGATTAGGAATGTTAAACAAAATCTGCTAGCATCGTTCTTCTCTAGAAAATGATTTATGTTTATTATATGCACGTTCTTCAGTTGAGATTCATAGTAATTAATATGCTGATGATAACCTCACGATTATTGTACGTGTGTACATACAACTCTGTATATTACTACTCTTTACTCTTTCTCATATTATAAACAATACAATATTCCCTATGTTATCCGCTACACACCTCGGATGGATACCCATAGGATGAATAACGACAAAGAAACAGCTTATGACTTTGGTTTATGTGAGAACATTTTTTTTTATCTTACATAGTAATTAGATGGCTACCGGGCGGCGCAGCAGTGTTGGAGTTTTTTTTTTTTTTTAGCTGAAAGTCAATGATAACAAGATGCGCGCGCCGATCAGACTTCCGATAAAAATGCTATGTAATTGTAATTATTCATTTAACATACTTTTTCTGCGAAAACTATTCTATTACCAAGAGCAGTCAAAATGAAATTTAATGCTCTTCATCTTCACATTGTTTAGATACAATTGGTGTTAAGTAGTAATTGACACAGATTTTCTATGTGCCCATATTATACAGTTAATAGACATGTAATAAACTCATAATTGGTCATGACACCTTCTTTGTGAAGCAAGATCAAGTTTCTAATAAAACAAAATGTTTAGAAAAAAAAAGTTATAGGTATGTATGTTATATGTGAAGAGAGATGTTATCTAATTGTATCTATAGATATAATATTTCTTCTTAACTAATAGATTGTGTATAGATAATAGCTATATGAATCTATGCATCTGCGGTATTTCTTAGGAAAAATATGTTGAGACAGTTATCTTTATGTATATTTGACTGCTTGATTCAGGATTGTTTCTCACGGTTGACATTCACCTAGTTCACTATGTATAGTCTTTCAAGTTTATCATTAAAAAGATTTTAATATGGTTAAGTAGGTAGGAACATGACAGATACAACATCACCAGATTGTTTTAATTGATTTAATTGTTGTATACGTTTTTTTTTTTTTTTTATATATAAAACAAAAAATATTCGTAATCAATGCATACCGTATAATTACTTTAATGTTATAGAAATATTGGAAAAATCTTTTAATGGTTTAATTATTTTCTTCAGTTATTTAAGACATTAATTCCAAATAAATTATAATTGCGCACAGAGTCAATAATGAATCAATTAAAAATTAGCGTCTCAGAACAATATTAGGGTATGTATACATAGTTGGAAGAGTAAATCATGTCCCACCGCCAGAGTAAATAATAGATAGAAATGTGATGAGATTAAAAATATAATATACAGGGTATGTCCCAAAAGTCATGAAATATATTTTTTTAAAAAAAGATTTATTGACATTCGCTACAAATTTTTAATATTCTTCAAAGAACTCTGCACGAGCATTTACACATTTTTTCCACAGACTCTCCTATGCCCACACATAAACTCTCGAAGGCCTCGACGAAAACCTCCTTCAGAGCTGTAGTCACGGCCGCTTGGATAGCGTCAATGCTGTCAAAACGGCATCCTTTGAGTGTGATTTTGACCCTTGGAAACAAAAAAATCTGCAGGAGCTAAATAGGGACTGTAGGGTGGCTACGGTAGCCGTGTGCCACGCTGTGCTTCGCCAGGAGCTTACGGACACGCAAAGGCGTATGGCTGAGCGTATTATCATGATACAGCAAACGTAGTAGAGTATCAGCTAATAACCGAACGCTCATTCGACGGTCTCACGCACGCGAGTCACATTTTCAGCGGTTTGGCTTGTTGTTGGCCATCTAGAGCGGATGTCATCGTCCACCCCTTCCTGGCCCTCTTTGAACTTCTTCACCCACCTCGAAACTTAAACATAGGATAGAGCACAGCTCAAGCAAGCCTGAGCAATTCATGAGTTTCGAAAGCTTTTTTTGTCGAGTTTTGTACAAAATTTAGTCGCCCATTGTTGTTCGGAAGTGTCTGCCATCGCGCGTCCTGACGTGGTCTCGAAACAAGTGTCCACTAAATCACCCCCCGCCGCCCTTCCCAACTGTTCTGTTTTTTCGTTGTTCTTGTAATGGCTAATTCTCGTGAACAGTCCACTGCAGTAATGAAGTCTACAAGGATGCTGCTATTGGTAAAACACAAGTGTTTGAATGGTTTACCCGATTCAAAAGAGGTCAAATGTCAATTGATGACAAACTTCGCTCTAGTCGTCCTTCCACGTCCCGAACCGATGAAAATTTTGAAAAAATTCGTGAAATCATCCTGCAAGATCGATGCCGGCCCATTGAATAAATTGACGAGGTATCTCGGAGTGCTTCGGAGTTCAGTTCAGCGAATTTTAACGGAAGATTTGAGGATGAAAAGGTGGCCGCCAAGTTCGTGCCTGCACTGCCCACTGCTGAACAAAAACAACGTCACGTGGTAGCATGCTCTGCTTTAAAAGAAATGATCGAAACTTTTTTGTCAAGATCAGTACAGATCATCGTTCTACGGTTACTACCCTGAAACTGCTTCACGCTGTTCACGAGAATCAATCATTGCAAAAACGATGAGCAAACAAAACAGCTGTCATTAAAAAAAATCAACACAAGCCGAACGAAACCTTCTTTAGCGACGACGCTTGGCGTACTCGGAAATGGTAACGATAGAACGCGGTACTACAAAAACTACGCCCCCCTCAAGATCAGTTTCGTTTCTTTTGTCAAAAAATACAGCTACTGCTGCATGCCGTTTGGGCATATTTTTGGTCGGGGTTTGGCTTTGTTCAAACGTTTATGAAGTGGGGCCAACGTGCTTTTGAAAATTTCGAGGTAATGTTTTTTTTTATCTGCGTAGTCTGCAATCAGAAGAATGCATCATTATGCGAATGTGAAAAATCAATAATAGATCATGCATTTTTTTTTGTAGATTTATATAGATGTTTATGACATTTTCGAAATTAATGAGAGGGCAAGAACATAAAGAATGTATTTTAACAAATATCGCTAATTTTTCTATTCAATTTATAAAATAATTTAGCAAAACTTAATAGCACTGGCGTTTCAGATCAGGAATCAAGGTAAACTCATTGTCTTCAACACTCTATACTAAGAAAAATAATTAGGATAAAATAAAAACTATGTTGGCCAGTTAAGGTTAATTTAACACAAGTTTAAGTTAATGCTTTAACTTGAAGCTAAGTCAAACTCACCTAAACCTTCCGAAGTACTTTTCAATACAAAAAAGACTATTTCTCCACACGTGAAAAATTTTAATTTTTATATGACAATTCCACCAAAGGGCTGCCAGATTTAGTAATTTGTTTTTCAGCTCTTTACGTCAACGCGTTTTCAGTCACTACCCAAATATACGAGACCCGATTTAAGCTATTTTCGAGATAATATTTGCTATTTTACGGAATTACAAAATATCAACTCTTTACGTCAATCCATTCTCAGCCAATAATGTCAAATTATATAGTGAAAAACGAAAATTTTGTATGGAAACCCTAAGGAGGAGCTATGCGATTTGTCTGATTTTCATACCTTAGTATTAAATTTTCCCTTAAAATAATATAATTATATTATATATAATATTTCAGCTATCTATCTTAATTATTAATGGCTAAATTGTTAATCATACGTACTATTAAAATAATCATATTTCTCATGTTATTTTAACATAAAACTAATGTTGAAAGATTTCTATTGAACTAATTGTTATGTCAACTTAATCCTGCAAATAATTCAAAATTAAAGTAATAAATTTGGTCGTATTAACCAATAATTAGGTTTAGTTAACATATTTAGGGTTGATTTTTTAACTTACTCCACAATGTTGAATTCTACCATCATTTGAGGTAAATTTTAAAATAACACTAAAAACACTAAAATTGGCTAGGCTGAGAATTGACATAAATATAATATAAATTAACCATCAATTTAACTTGATTTTACACCAATATTTTTCTCAGTGTAGTTCTCCTAAAAAGCTATGAAAATGCATCAAAGAGTGATGATTTGGGTAGATTAAAATAAACAAACAAATACACTCGTTGCCAATACATAAGATTTACTACCTACATATCGAATTCGCGATCCTCGGTCAGTTTATCCTACGATTTGGACATTGTAACTAACAAAAAAAAAAAAACAATAAATTTTATATAAGCTAAATAGTATTGGTTATGAAATAATCAAAATCTCCCAAATGTTAGAACCCATGTTTATGATTTTTGATTTCAGTACAACAAGTAAATGAATTAGCAAAGCATGACTAGATTCACATAACTAATCCATCTTATTAGTTCGAAGTTCTAAACTGAGATTTTGTACACAGTAATTTAAAAAAAAAAAGTAAAGTAATGCAAACCCTTCGTAGTATTGCCATACGAAAGTTCTGATTTTTATTACAAATTTGAATACTGATTGAGAGCTTGAGAACTAGAGAGCCGAAATTTACATACTTTGATTCTTCTAATAATTATACTGGGATGGCTCAAAAGTTTCTCTCCACCTATTTAAATAAACGCATTATTCATTACCCATTGCGAAAAATTATCCCCTCCCAGTCTATCAAAAATTCTAAATGGAATTGGTTAAATATGAACTCTTTAGCTACCGTAAAGATTATAATGTGCTTTGATATAACAGCATACAGAAAATAAGTGCAAAGCGATATAGTGCATTTCCATGAAAAAAATTCAAAAATCCTGTATAAAATCAATTTGAATTACCGGAGTAATTAAGGATATTTCTGCAAGCTTCTGACCTTAAGAATCCTTTTTTATTGCCGTGTTTATCGTAAGTAGTGATTTTTCTTAGAATATCTTAAACGGGTTTTTTATCTGAAAAATCATTTTAAAGCCTGTTAGAGGCCTGTTGTGTTTCTTCCTTATGGCTTCGAAGAGGATACAAACAAGGATTCAAATCCAAACTCTTGGCGAAATTAAAAAATCCGTTTCCGAAATATCAAGACACTACGTATGGAGAGTAAGACCATACTATTATAGCTGGAAAAGAAAGAAGGCGATGTGCAGGACAACAGACGCTGCGATAGACGGACAATTTTTTCGCCTACAAAAACAAGTAAAGAAAATTATGGAAAACAAGTCAGGCATTGGAACAAGGATAGCGACTAAATCAATCCGAACAGCGGCGAAAGACAACGTCTCGATCAACGGGAAGACACGCCTAGGTGAGACCAGTAAAGTAAAGTCACTTTTTACTGAAAACAATGTTCACAGATAGCCTTAACTTCTGGCGAAGATTCTGTGATGATAGTACCCTTGGAATGTCTACTTAGAAACTGTCCTAACCTTAACACAATCGAATACGTTTAGGCTAGACTTGAATAGAGTGTATTTAAACATCTAATGCCGAAGAATAGTCGAAAATTAATTGCAAGAGTAGAGCAAGAATGGAACAGCTATACTGAGGACGCACTAAAAAATTCACGTGATAGTTTTGGACGACATATTTTAGAATTTATAAAAACTAACGGTAGACATACGCATTATTAGTAATAAGAATAAGTATCTGTATTATGTTAGCATTGCAAATAAATTTAACTTTCTAAATTATGTTTGTTGTGTTGGTTCGCTTTTTATAATAAAAAGTTTGTGGTGAGAAAATTTTGGGCCATTCTGTAGATCTAAGTTCGCAAAATGGGGTAAAATCGGGTAGCTCCTGCATAGGGTTGCTGCCATAAAAAAATTGGTTTCACGCCATCTGAAAATGAATTCACCTTGAAAACATACATAGTTGAATCTATTTACCTCTTCGAAAGAATTTACTAATTTGTTCCAATAGAAATGTACAGCAAAACTGTTTTTTTTTTTTTTTTTTTCGATAATTGAAATCAAAATTTGCAAATAATCCAATCAAATTAAAAGATAATAAGATTTCCATTATACATATGTAAATTCCTATGTCGAGTAAACAATAACCAATTTCAAATTGCTCAAGCATAACGAAGTATGTACTTACTTTGTTCCTTCATATAAAACATACCCGAATACACGTTTACAACATGTAGGTATTTGAAGAAGTCTATTTACCGAAGACGATATCTAAAGATTTCATAATTTTTTGGTAAGCAGATATTTTCATTAGGAAAAGTCAAATAAGTTCGTGTACTTTTAATGATGCCATTGTGTGTCATCTCTCTCACGTGCCGGAGCAGAGGTTGTCAACCTTTAACTCCTTACATAACTCATGAATACTTAATGTGTTCACCTCTGCGCCATCCATAACTCATCTGAATGGAATGAGTTCATGTGCATAGAGAGCAAAAAGAGACATCCATCCATCTCTGGGGTAATTCTTTCGTGTCTTGAACTCATATAAATACCTGAAAATGAACGCGGTTTCATCGTTAATCGCATACGTAAATATGTTTACGTATGTATAGATACGTGCGTATCAAAATTTATGGTGGAATGCATATTAACACCTCCTGCAATATGCGTGAGATATTTTTTTCTTTTTTTTTTTTCATTTATTTGTTACATTCACAATTTTCATTAATAAGACCAGGCCAGCCCAACTTCAACAGGGAGGAGGTGTTCCTTTTCTTGTGCTGCTGCGTGTTATGAATTCCCATGAACAAAATCAATTGCGAAAATCCTATTCAATACGACCTCATTACTTTCGATCATCTATTGTGCTAGAAAACATCAACACTTTTATGCTATAATTTGCAATTTCATGTATTTTTTTTTTCTTTTAGTGTTGCGTTTTTTAATCAAAATTGTTAGGTCATATGGGAGTTTTTATTTTAGGCAGATGAAAAAAAAAAATATAAATTAAAAGTCGTTTACCGTCGTTGAAATGGCACATAAGAGAAACTGGTTAAAATTGAACTTTACATTGTGAGTATACATTCACTGCGCACTTGTGTAGGATTTGCGTATAATCAATTAAATTCCATTTGGCACAGATAATGCAACCAAACCAGTTGATTAAGCAAATCATAATGATAAATGTTTATTAAATTAGGCACATTGTAGCTTATGTAATATCATCATTTTGTGTATACAGATTGGAGTTTTCTGAGTAATAATTTGAAATTTTGTAGCGAAAAAGTTTAAATCCAATTAATCAGAATTTTATAAAATCTTAATTTTATGATTCAAATTTATGGAATTCATTCCAAATATCACACACAGACAAATAATCAGAATTTTTCAAAGGTAATCAGAATTTCGGTAAAGCCTAGTTAACATTATGCTGATTAACCAGCAAAACTGGCTGATTGTGAATTTGTGCTCTATTTCTAATGTCTTTATTTTTATAATCTTTTAATTTGTAATTCCACAAATATTTAAAAAAATTTTATATAATTTAATAAACTTTAACGGTTCAATTTCACTCCACTCTATTGCAGTTGCAGTCATGTCTTCTAATCAGTTATTACGTGCTGATAGCCTAAAACTTGAACTCGTCTGACTTTTTCGATGATGGTAAAATCAGCATGTGTGAAGTACTAATGCTATCAGCATTGGTGTTGACATTGTGCGAATCGTGATCTGATTATAGCTGCTGATGCATCAGCACTGATCAATCAACATAATATCAATTAGTCAAGTCAAGTCAAATGCCTTTGCGCCATTTTCGTTTTACAGTTATCATAGTTTCCCTCGATGTTCACATTATTGTTCTCTTTGATTCTTGGGACCCATATTTAGCCCTTAATTCGGTTTTATGTCTTCTCTTGTCTTCTTGTTCATATTTGTTCTTTGTCTTCCTTGCAAGTCTCGTTTATCTGTCGTCTTTTTCTTTATGGATGATGCGCCATATCAGCCGTACTGAATGTCATTCCATAATGTCAACTAGGCTTAAGGATTGTGGTTTTATAATAAAACTACATTTTTTTTAAATTCCGTATTTTTGGAATCTTCAAAAGTTTATGTAGTCCTTTTCATGTATTTAGTATAATAAAAATATTATTTTTTTGGGTTCATTACATTTTTAACTGATCTGAGTATAAAAAATTTAAAGATATTTTTGTGGTATAAAATTCCCATTATTGGGAAAATTCGAAAGAAAAACATTAAAGTATCATTTTCAGCAACTAGATGACGCTGTCATCAAAATTACTATAAATTATTCTATTTAACTATGCAAAATTACTATAAATTATTCTATTTAACTATGCAAAATTTAATAAAGATCGACTGTAAGCACTATTCGGAACTCCATCCTGACCCACTCAAGACCAACTCAACAAAATCTGGCCCTGGTGTTGTGAGCAAATTTTATTTGCAATTCGAAAAACCCTGTGCGTTTAATGAATGCAGCCAATATAAATTATACAGGACAGAACTAATTTGTTTTGATTCATAAAAGGTAGTTGTATTGTTGTATCTGCTTATTATCAACCTAAAACTCACAGACTTTCAGAATAATACAAGGCCCCAGAGCTAAATTGGTGTTATACAGTGACATGTAGGTTGATATTAGCCTCCATTTTTTTTTGTTGCTTAGGAAATACCATATGTTGCAAAGCACAGTATGGCAGGATATGGATATGATTCAACATACAACAAACGGATTTGTTGCAGTGTAGTTCATTTACATAATTTTTAGCAATTATGACACGATCCAATCGACAAAACTTTTTTTTTTTTAAATGATTATGTAGCGTTTTAGGCTGAACAAATACAGTTCTGATATGCATGTACCTTGAAATCGCTGAATATATTAGTCCTAAATTTGATGTTACCAGGTATAAATATGCCGCGCCACTTAACAACAACAAAATTGTTAAGGAAGCCTTAAGGCATTCAAACCTAGTGACATTTTCTCGCTAATATTTATCCAGCTGCTGTACTATATGGCTTAACTACTAACAGATTCTAGTTTTAAATTTCTCTAGTTGTCATCCGTGAAATATATTACTGCTAGTCTCTACTACAGTTTTTAGTGAAAAAAAAAAAATCAAAAAGATACAATTAACATCAAACCACAGATTCTATACCTAACTAAGTTTATGAGTCTCTGATCAAATTATATTGTTTCAAAATATTAAAGCCATAAATATAAATGCTTTAATTATAAAATAAAAAACAGGTTTTGTTTTCTTGCAAATTTCGATCTGTACAATTCAGCAACAATTTTTAGATTAAATCTGTGCTTTTAAAACAATCTCTAATCATTTTGCAGAGAAATAACTACCAAAAAATGTGAAAGAGATTACAAGGTTATTGTAATACTAAAATAGATTTATAATTTAAGCAATTTAAATTAACAAATTAAATATGACACTACAAGCGACAATATAATGGAATCTCACCAAAAACTGATCTTGATTCGAGTTTCCACAAAAAACTTAATCAACTTTTTTTTATATATAGTAGGTATGTAAATTGTGAAAAAAATTTTGCAACCTGGGAAACAAAAATTATTCAAATTTGCAATAAATTTTAAATTCGAATTCCCTTAAAGGAAATAAAATATGTAGTGCACTTTTGTAACACCTTGCCCCCATTACACCTTCGAATTAATTAAAGAAAAGACATTTGGCGTTATTTACATAAACCTCTATTAATAAGTTTAAAAATTTGTCAGAAGGCAATCTCAATTTGAATGAAATCGTTTTTATGATGTTTATTAATTAGATAGATCATTCAATTATGGCGATTGGTTCATTATGAAATATTTCTCTTATAAAAATGTTTGACACTTTGCTGAGGTGCGAATAAGACCTTACAAAGTTTATTAAACTCTCGTATTTTGTACAAGACAAGAAATGTAAAAAATTATGACTCACGACACATAATTTTATTCAAACTTTTCTTTTGTTATTTAAAATGATAATTTATCAAATTATGGGATTATCAAACACCAAATGTCTTTGTTGAGTTTTTTTTTAAATTTTTAGAGATTTTAATTTTGTTTTATTTTAATATCTGGTCGATTAGTAAAATTATACGAAGAATGTAGTTAATAAAACAAAAAAAAATACTTTTCTTTCTGAATTTAATGCAGTGTAGTGTAGGTATCAGAAAAAAAAAACACATAAAAAACAATAGCTGATATGCGTGTTGCCATGTGACAACAAAAAGAGCGAAAGAGTTAAGTATGTATATGAAAAGACCTAACACGTATAAAATAGATTTTCATCTACGATGTAGAATACTCCATCAATAATTGCAAAAAATTATGAAAAAATTGTGGAAAATTTTGGACTGTTTTTTTTGAAAATGTACATCATCATGTCATCACTCAAGGATACTTGGGATAGTTTTATCAGAAACTTCTCAAATTTTCAAGCTGGTCGCAGAAGGTCGGCAGTGATATAGTACATTTTCAAAAAAAAAAACAGCCCAAAATTTTTCATAATTTTTGGCAATTATTGATGGAGTATTCTACATCGTAGAAGAAAATCTGTTTTATACGTATTAGGTCTTTTTATATATACATACTTAAGTTTAAGACTTTTACTCTAATTTTAAAGTAGACTAGGAAATTCAACGAAAAATCATATGATTTGTTTAAAATACTTCATTTACTTTATTTAATGATATGACGTCAGAACAATCATTCTCAAAATCCTTCTCAATTAAAAAATCATTTACCATAATGAAAAATTTATCATTAAACTAAATTAACATAACAATTGCAACTGTTTATACTAAATTAACATAACAATTGCAACTGTTTATATATCGATCTGTCATCTGTCATTTAAGATAAAAAAAAAAAAGGAAATGACATAATGATACTACATATAAAATGATGCCGCCTTCCTATATAAGCATGTGATACCCCACACCACTTCCATGCCATCCATATTGAACACAATGATCTTAATCGAGATGACATCGATATCATTTTATACCTGCTCGGATTCTCTCAGTGCAGTGAGTGAGTGAATTTATCCTTAAGAACTTGTAATGATGGCAAAAAGTGAACACAAAAAAAAGACACAAAATATATGTTGCAAAAGTGTGCAAAATAAAAGAACGTGAGAAAGGTTTCAATTACAAACCTGATCGCAGATTATATCCCATTTTTTCTCATCATCGTAGTTTTTTAGCAGCTTTGCTTTATCTGGTGGGAGATCCATTGATGCCTGTATTAAAAAGAGAAAAAAAAAAATATTTAGTAAATAAAGTGTAATAATGTGTAATAATGGTTTTTAGAGTACAAAATAAAATTAAGTATGACGTAATAAAAAATTAACATAAGGCTCAGTAGAATAAGTAGATTACAGTTAGATGTTTTAGCTTGAAGTCCACATGTATGGAATGTTCGAGTACAAAATAGATTGATGGCGAGTAACACATATACCAGCCTTGAATTAAGTCAAATTAAGTCATTCGGGCTACCAACATTATCTATTTCTATTCTGCTCTACAGTTGCAAAACGTACAGAAAGTCATCCATTTCATAATGCGCCATCTACAAACTTTTGTAAATAAGTGTTTGTGTGGTATGATAAAAATTCACTGATAAAATTGGATCTCAAACGAATAATACTGGAGATATTTCAATCAGAAAAGGATTAACAATGAAATAAAACGTAGTAAGTAAAATTGGATTAACCAAACATCATTTGTGAATCTTGCTATCGACTGGAACCCGTCAGTACGTTATCTTTATGCAAATTAAAAAAAATATATATGGAAAAATAAATTTACCGACAATATCGGAATTGAAAGCTTAGGTTAGGTATTTTTGGAACTTAGATGGTTATTAAAATTACAAAACTACCCTTATCACCCATACAACTTCTCCACCCAAATCCCTTCCTCATTAGCAATTATCAAATCCTTAATTCGGGTAAAATACCTTATAAAAGATGGTTTTGCTCTTGAGTCTTTTACCATTAAAAAAAATCATAAGTTGTATTTGCTCCAAGCCAACTAATCATAGTCTTAAAAAAAACAAAAAAAGTAAATGAACTCAGCTTAAAACAAAAAACAACAAAATTGATAGAAATATGTAAATATGTATGTGTGAGTATGATTTATTAACTTCAATTTTTCAGCATAAAGCCAGGTATCTATCTTCTTAGCTTAAATTGACGAAATTTGATATCTCGCGCTGTCGAGGTTTTTTTTTAAAGCCGATTGTTAAGGAAATTGGGTTCACATAATTTGATCGAATTTTATCTTTGAAAAAGAATGTTGTAAACAAAATAGTAAATAAATGACAAAATTTACCGCCTATAACGGTAATTGATGTTTTTGTAAATGGAATGAAGGTGAATTTTTGTTTTTTATATTTATAATATTCGAGTTAAGCGAGATGGAAATTTTGCAGAGGAAAAGGTATAAATTATGTTTGTAAATCAGAGTTAAATGTTATATTTTCTCTGTGTATTGTATATGAATACCTACAATATTGTCTTGGTTATGTTTCTTGCCCCTACTAAATACCGTCAGTAGCATATCTTGATGTTTCTTCTTCTAATATAGGTTTTTCTTTAGGATATGCGTTAGCCCTTTGCCGAACTCCAACAGAAGAAAAATGAACCCATGAAACACTTGAAAAAATTTCACTCAAACATCAGAAAATCATCCGTAGCAAAAATAAGTGCAGTAAGAAACTATGGAATTTTTTAAAAAGAATTGAATGGTCTACGAGAATCTGCGCACAGGTGTGAATAACTTAAAGCATTGCCTTGAAAACATGCATAAATAGAAAGCTATTTTATAATTTTTTAAACAAGTAAAAAAACTTGAATTCCTATGATTCCCTAGATACAGTACGTTTTGACAGTATATGTAAAAAACCTAAATTTTGTATGGCAACACCAATAAAGGGTTTCCCGATGTAGTCCATATTTAAACCCATATTTACAACTTTTAAGGAAACACCGTGTGCAAAATTTGAGCTCTCCACGTCGACGCGTAATCAGGCAATATATAAAGAAAAACCAAGTTTTGTGGCAATATAAAGAAGGGCCGATTTAGTCCAGTTTTGAAATTTTATCTACTATTATTATGAAAACACCATGTAGCAAAATTCAGTTTTCTACGTCAACACCTTCTCGAGTAGTGCTCAAATATATAATGAAATCGAAATTTTTGTATGGCAATCCTTCGAAAGAGTTACCCGATGGATCCCATTTTCGAGCTTAAATTTACTTTTTTTTTTAAAGCCAGTGTGCCAAATTTCAGCTCTATACACACATTGTCAAGTTATCATGACGACGAATAGACGTACGGACGAATGAACATTCAAAAATCAAAATAACTTTTAATACAACAAATTTCGGCCCTGTCCGAATCTAAGTCTTCGTATTCGCCTTTGTATTGTTATTACAGCTAGTGACGTAACATCGAATCAAGCTCTATCCAAATCACCATGTCTATGCCACCGAGCTTTTCTATTTTGTGTAAAAAGTTTAGACATCTATAGTTAGCTAGACTTATTTAAATAGACAACATATTACGAGGTTATGTCTATTCGTTAACTGTCGACATCTAGCTAAGCAAACGATTTCGAACAGGTTAGCTTCATTTTGAGCTTGATGGAAAAATGACGAACGCTTACAAAATGAAGCATAAATATTGCGTAGACTTTTTACTGTTTTATTTCCTTTAAAAACAAAATTATTAATGAATATGAGCATTCATAAAGCAGTCATTTGTAGCTAATAAAATTAGTCTTTATTCTTTGCATTATAACTTATCGTAGTAAGTACAATATAATTCATGTCACCAACAATGTTGTTTTGCTGAACTTGACTGCATTTATGATGGTCAAGAAATGTATGACTGCCTTGTAAATATAACTCTAGCTAATTTTGCATTTCAAAGACAAGCGAGCTTATTTTAAAGTTGATTAATGCACGGCAGGAGGTATACAAGCATCAAGTAAGTTAGCTTCGTCATCGTCTAACTATTATAATAGCTGAACTTGTTGTGTTTCGTCACTAGCTGTGATAACAAGACGAAGACTTGGATTTGGACAAGCCCTTAGTATATCATATGATTTCAACATCTAGGGTAAAAAAAAAAACATACAACAAGGTGCTTTTCTAACCACATATTTACCGCCAAGCAATACATCTTACAGGAAAACCTAGAACCAATTTGGAGTAGAACCACTTTAACAAAAGCAAGATGGTGTGCGAACTTAAAAAATGTTGCAAAAAACCGTGTCCGATGGATAGCTAACATTTTCGTCCTCAGTCACAAATAATATTCTATATCGTAATTGCAAATGACTTTTCTATGAGTAGGTTTGCTGAAACTAAACTTACAAAGTTTCCCTTGAAATATTGCCACCACCAATGGTTGTATATTTAATAAAATAGATAGAAACACCTTGAAAACTTCATCGCGGCACATTAAATATTTTATAAAAAAGAAAAATCTTAAGATACAAATCAACAGCATTATAAAATTTTTGTACAGAAACGAGTATCGATTATAATCGAACTAAATTAGTCAGGTTACGGTAATATCATCCATCAATGGAAACTTAATTGTTTCAAGATCTTTTTTTTTTTTGTTATTCAAAATAAAATGAAAAGCGAAAATACAACCAGGAAATCCTCAATTCTAAGTTGTTCAAAAATTTTGAATGTCTCTATTCGGTTAATGATTTGATTATGTAGATCACAGGAATTATAATGTTGTGCTCTCAATTATTCGATATCGTATTCAAATCAAACTGTCAAACTTTTGTGAAGAATTAACGGACAATAGAACCCCCCCCCCCCCATCACTTAGAGAAAAACAGTATAAAAAATTGTATACTTTAAAAGCAACGATAAACTATACTGCGGTAATACTGTAATAGTTATGCAATAATCATCAGTCAGTAATTATACGGTACCTGCTCCTGTCCATAGTTAGATATGCATTCAGACACAAACGAGTCATTTTCTTACACAAACGCGAAAATATTCATGCAGTCTTGATGAGTGCGCATCTGCCAAGTGTGATTATTATTACTGCAGCAAGACGGAATGCAATATTGACGCAAGTGCGATTACCTTTTAACAGACTTCGCATTCTAATAAAACGCCACTTTTGGATTACATGCAGCACGCCATAACATAGTGAAATCGAATTTACTGACTGTGACATGTCGATTGATTGCGCACGCAGCTTGAAATAAACAAATTTAACGAAGCCTTTTTATGTAGATAATAATAACTTCCACAAAATCTAGATAATTTTAGTACCTACCTACCCATAAATCTAGCTACTTAGATACATGCAATGCATTTAATATGAAGGTCTGCCATATTCGGAACAAATTTTCAAGTTCATAGGACCTTGAAAGTTTCTTTTTCTGTTGTTCTTTTTTCAGAGCATTTTCACAGCATTAAATCACTTTTTCGAGCGTAAAAAGCAAGCAAGACAAGAAAAAATATTCTTATTATATGTAGTCAGTCGCAGAGTGCACAATTTAATTTTCTTGTCCATAAGTTATACCACAAAATATCACTGAAGTTGTGCTGCTTATGGATTGGTTGATAGCTTTCATATTAATGGCGCTAGTAACTACCATATATAGACACATGTATATATGCATGTAGTTACATGTAGTCTGGAAATTGTCAGATATCATGAAATATCGCGTTTAGAGTATTTTTGGAAGGTTTTTGTCAGCACTTTGTTTTCTATGTGGTCGATAACAATTTTTTTGCGTCGTCATATTTTGTCACTTTTTTTTTTAAGGCTTTTGCAATAATAATTAAAAGTAAATGTGAGAGTTCAGACTATTTTACTAGTGACATTGAGAAAGGGAAAATTACTGAAATCAAAAATGTTGCAATTTTTATTATTGATTTGATTTTTATGTTTTGAAGTAGAAATTTTGAATTGATTTAGTTATTTTTAACATAATATTTTGGCAGGTAACCTTTAAAGAATTTTACTTAATTTGAACAAAATTAAATGAACTCTAGTTAAAATGTGATAAAAACATATACCTACATGAACTTCACCGTGTAGTGATCTAATTTACTTCAGCTTAAAACTTTCAACAATAAATTATTCAATCAAAATTTTGGATATGCTTTTTTTTTCATATGCTAAAGAAGGATACAAAAAACCGAACCTACACTGCTTAAGTCAGTCATGTAAAAGTATACATGGACAACATAGAAATGAATATGTCACAATCAAGTAAAAATAATCACAAAATTAACTTATTGTGGGTTGAGAGTATCTATACCTAAGCAAGACAAAATTTGCTGTATTTTGTAAAACATACATATAAAAAAAAAGAACAAAAAAAAACATAGATAAGCCAAGACCTTTAAAAGTCCGTCACGTTCAATTTTAGATATTAATAGATATTGTTATATATGTATACATTATTTCTAGAGTTACGCAAACGCCATCTATTGACCGAAAATAGTTATTTGAAAAATTATATTTCCTCTTTTTTCAATAATAGTCCAATTCCTGTAGCCTAGATAAATTTTTTCTATGAATTACCTAAATTGAAACACTTCAAATTTTAATGCCATGATTTATACTCACTCTGTATAAATCCTGACATTAAAATTTGAAGCGTTTCAATCTTGCAACTTGCTTATTTAGAAATTCAATCAAGAAAAAAGTAACGCAGATATATGTACATATTATGTATATTTAATTCTGCAAGTACCTACAACATTTAAAGTATGATGCAAATTTTGGTACCATCCTGCAATAGACATGCGTAATACATAGTTGCATAGCTCTGTTTGAGCTAAATAGAAGTTAGTCATGTACCTAGCTCCAAATCCCTGTTCGTTCAGAGTTACACTATACAATAAATGTCAGTTGTAGCAATAGCCAAATAACATATTTTTTGTTTATTTCCTAATCCACTGACATTTTGTGCATCATTAGAAATTAGTCAGCGACACATGCTATCTAAAAACCGGTCTTAAGTTCACTCCTTTTTCCCTCTTCTCCCTCCGCTATCGGTTAGAGGTAGGAGCTAATACTCCCAAGCATTGTATTTTTAGCAACTGCCCTAATCCGACCCGTCATTGTATACAAGAAGTTATAAAGATACACATATTTTGTGAATACCAGCCGTACATTCCGAATGTGCTAGAGTGTATCTTGAGGGACGCTTTAGAAGACGGTTCTAAGCTAGATTTTAACACGCGAGGTGCTGTGACTAATGAAGAGATGCATTTTTGGACCGGACGCAATTGCGATCAATTCGATTCCATGTTGGAGCAAACTCCCTGCCTCACTAGGCCAGAGATGTAAAAATCCAAGAACCGCTTTAGGTATATTTCTTATTAATTATTAATTACTATATTGTCATAAATGTAGAACTGGACGCTCTAAACGGAAATGATATTATAGATCAAAACCTAACTATACCAAAAACTATATATTGAGACGATGAAATCAATTGTAATATACTATATAATGTAATATACATATATGTATACATAAAAGTACTATTACTTTGATCGGACAAGGACAGGGTCCTAGAACGATCGTTGAAAACAAGTGATTTTAGATAGCCCCATAATAAATAGTCACAGGCATGGGGCTAGATCACGCGAGCGTGCTGACCAGTGCAGGTCGCCCCTTAAAGAGATGCGGCGTCCTGGGAAACGTTGCCGCAAAACACTCACTGACACACGCGCTGTGTGTGCCGTGGTACCCGTCCTGCTGAAACCATACTTCCCCGACATCTATCTCATTGAGTTTTGGCACGAAAAACTCCTGAATCTGAATCATGTGGACATAACGGTCAGAGGTGACAGGTTCGTTTTTTTTAACTATTAACTAATTTTTCCAACTCGCGATAGTGCACACCAAACAGGTACACGTTGTGGATGTACAGGACACTGATGAAGTTGTCTGGGGTTAACAGGGCTCCAATAGCGCATCTTCTGCTTGCGCATAGACACCGAAAGATGGAAGTGAGCCACATCACTGAAGAAAACAAGCGTGTCATGAGACATGCCAAGCACCATATCATATGCATCTTCGCCCACCCCATGATGCTGACTATAAACCAAGCTGACTTACGCCCCGCCCTCTCGAATGCGTGGGTGTCCAAATTCATTTTACTATCGCATCATTATTTAAATGCGTTACAATGCGAATGACAAACTTAATAAACCCTTTCATATCATCATCGGAATAAAAAAATAAAAATAAAGACAGACAATATCACTTCGCCCCTGCCTCAATCCATTACAACGATAAAAGCCACATTCAACATTACATATATTCCCTTCCCCCTTCTCGGCTATTCTTATAAAACTGATACTGAAAGTGACTGCCCTTGATCTTGCACATTTCTTTCATCTATAGAAAGAAAATAATCTGCCTCTTCATGGCATAAATTCAATTTCCGGCTTGAAATCAACAATCTTTAGAAAATTTTTATAAACACAGCATCTATCAAAAATAATCTACAAAACTACCAAACATCCACGCACACATAAATCCAGAGTTTTACGCTTTTACAAATTTCTGGGAATAAATTTTCCACATCACAGTGCCTTGCCCTTCTACTTTGCTTCTACATCATCATGATGATGAGAATTGAGTTTCTAATTTCGTCCAAAATAATAAAAAAAAAAATCAAGTTCAAGATCTGTCTTAAAACGGCGATCCATCCGAGGTACCTATAGAAGCACGCGTACTTTTAGTATATACTCAAAAGGCGTGAGTGTGGAAATATTATTCATCTCATCTTCAATGCCAGTGGTTGTTCCTGCGTGCAGCATTATTTCTCTTGTTGGTGTGGACGGGAGGAACTATATATATGCGGCGAAGCACCCTACTATACATACTGGGGCTCATCTCTCCCAATATCTTTTGTTGTCTATTTTTATCAACATCTCTCGAGTCCCGACCACTTCACAAATTTTAATCGGTCACTGACATTTTCTGAGTATAAGCCCTAGGGCTGAGATGGATCTGTAGTTACTGTTGAGGCTGCATGCTGCATTGCAACACAAAAAACATTTTCCTCTCATTAAATCCATTGAAAGTGGATTAAATATTAAAAATCAAAAATGCAAAACGGCCATGAAATTTTACTGGAGAAAATAATGCTTTGCTGTTCCTCTCATAACTACAGAGATAATAATCATGAAATAGGTAAGCCAGAGCAATGTGGAGTATTGAAATGAATAACACCGCAAATCCGTCTTAGATCTATCTGCGCCCGACACTGAATGGAATTTCACTCAAATTGCTTTTAGCTAACTAAGTATTTTTGCTACAAACGTGTAAGGCTCTACTACACTGGATTGATAACCGGAGTCGAGGAAAATTAATCACTGGCTCTAATAGGTATTTGCGGAATGCATAAAGCCCGCGACGGATACAAATACTGTTATTGATTGGATATGATCAGGACTGACTATATAGGAGGATGTCATTTGACACGGGGCTGATTACAGGCTTGCCTTAGTAGCGTATAGTAGGTATGTATATCTATCTACTCATTTTTCAGATTCTTGTCGTCGCACTTTTGTTTGTTGTGAAATTTGAAATGTTTGAGAAGATAATTTTAATGAAAGTTGAGATTATTGATGGGAGTAGGTACTACATTCAATGCATGGGAGGGAAAATATTTATTTTAATTTGTTTTATATACATTTTGTGAAATTTAAACAAATTTTTGAGAAGTTTCATATGCCTTGGCGTACAATGCTTGATAATAAACCTTATGATAAGAAAAGTTCTAATTTCTCTGGGACAGATGAAAATCCTTTCTCTATCCTTAATTTCATAAAACTTCCTTTGTCCATGATTTTGATTGATCGAAAACCAAGGTTGAGGTCCCTTATGGAGTCTGCGTAACGTAGGCCAAAGCAAGGCCCGTTGTTCACCTTCCAGACTTATGAACAATTGCTCATAGATCGCAACTGGACGGACGCTCTTATGAATTTAAGTATTGGTACCCAGCACTCCCTAGCGGCTTCATGGAGTTCATCCAGGGGCTGGATTCACTAACTCGGAGAGTTGTGTAGATGAGAGTTCTTTTGACACTTGACTTAACTCTCCACTCGGAATTCTGTAACTCGGGGAATTTGTATTAAGAAGTTCTCTCACTCGACAAAACTCTTGGCTGTGTTAGTTGTGAAGAACAGGTGAAGTAAGAAGAATATTTGTCAACTGACAGTACTGTCCGCTTTTGTTGTGTTTTGTGAAGGTACCTAGGTAATTAGGATTTTCAAATTAAATTATGGTCTCATAGTATATCCTGGCTATGTTTACAAAAACAAATTATGGAAATCCTTCCAATACTTACAGAAAAATATAGTTTTGGTGTCTCAAGATACCCCTAAAAATTTGAATTCACGTGAAAATGATCACTTTGTTCGTCTTCCAGTACAGAAGATGCTATAAAAATTTTAAATATGCACGTTAAAGCTTGTATTTAGGTTTAAATCGCATCTACATTTTGTTCCCTAATTAGATATGTAATTAGTTTTTGAGTCCGATTAATGGTTTTAGAGATAACTGCAAAAGAAGTGAATCTGTCCTTCTTAAGATGAAAAAATTGGCGTTTTTTGGTATAAAAATGAACATATTTTCATCTCATCATTATGAAAAACTGGTAAGTCGTGGAAATTCACTTTTTATGAAAAATGTTCACAACAGAGTACTAATGAATGTGAAACAAAGAACGGAAGAAACATATGCAAAATATAGGAACTGGGGTGTATATGACCTAAAGTGCAAAAACTCCGTCTTTCGGTGGTAAAAAGTCAGCTATGAAGTTAAAATTATCAAAAAAAAAAAAAGTACACCACTCAATTACCCGCTTCTCCATCTTTAATTCGATACCAAACATGACGTATTTTGGACAACCCCCAATTGGGGAATGGTACGACCCCCCCCCCATCCCCAAAAGACCCTACCCCAAAAAATGTTTCATCTATATTTTTGTACTCCAGACCATTCATCCGATGGGAAAAACCCTAATGCTCTACGACCCTCCAACACAGAGTTAGCCGTCTTTCATTATTGCGACACTTCTCACGTTTTCCTTAACTCCCTAAGTATATTAGAGAATCGCGAATGGAGAGTTAGGGAGTTTTAATCGGGGAAAACGAAAATTATCATCTCATAAACTCCCAAACTCTACGAGTTACAGAATCCGACCCCAGGAGATATGAGCCAAAGAATCTGTAACGCTTTCCTGAGAGAGCCGAACAGTGAAAAAGAAAGGGAGTCACAGGTGAGCAACAAGCCCCAAGCTGTGTAGGTGACCTCTTGGAAGGGAGTGCCCATTGAGAATTGACACCAAAGTTCTCAGAATTGACACCAAAGTTCTCAGAATTGACTTGCTTAGTCCCAATCACTTTTTCGTTTCGTTTGGGTTAGGTCTGCCCCACAGTTCCTTTGTAGCTCTATCTGAAGGGTCATCTAACCAAAGGCGACTGTGTTGGCAGTCGGCCCAAGCCGTAATATTAGAGCCAAGGTGTTTTGGTGCGATCCCAATTGTGGAGGGTGCTCCCAAGGTTGCACCAAGACGAGCAAGTTCGTTCGCTTTTTCATTCCCGCTAAAGTCGCTGGGACCTGGCACCCAAAATACCAGTACCCCTTGTTGTTCCGTGAAAGGGAGTTCAGGGTGGTTTTTCATTACAATAAAAGTTTAGAGGTTGTAGAAAGTTTTGACAAGGCCTTGATAGCTGCTTGGCAGTCTGAGTTAAAGAGATACCATCCTGCTTCAAGGATGGCCTGGAAAATCGTGACATGGCTTTCAAGGTGTATTGTATTTTCCATGTGAGGATCCTAGCAAAAAACCCCTGTTCCGGTGTTCTCCTCCGATTTATAGCCGTATGTATGTATATGATAGGTTTAGTTAATGGTTGAAGCACGCAATGTGATTTCCATTCTGCCCTATCTGGAATGTTCCTTTGTCAATAGTATTCTTCGTCATTATATGATTTTCAATATCATTTTAATATGAAGTTTCCAAAAAAAGAGACTGGAAAAACGTAATTAACATTGTCGTAGCCAAAAACGTATCCCTGAATATTTGTCTAGCCACCTACATTATGTATGTATGTATATCAACCTCTTTATACTTTTCAGTTAAAGGGCGCAAGGATAGTTAAGTAGGTAGGCTTAAGTTTGTGAAATCATGATAATCATGAAATTTTCAATCCTCATAGATTGCGGTCTGCATTCAGTGCAAAAGTTCATTTCATTTTGGCGTATATTCTGACATTAAAGTACGACAAAAGATCAAAATCAGCACCCTATTCTAGGGGTGATTCTGATCTTTTGTCGTACTTTAATCGAAGAATATACCACAAAATTAAATGATTTTTTTCCACTGCTTTTTTCTATGTTATTATTCACATCTTCGAAAGCAATTGACTAATTTGTCTTACTTTTAGGCGAATATTCTGACGTTTATTCATCGCAAATTCATTTTAGTTCAATTTGTGGTTGACGAAAAGAATAAATCAAAATGAATGTGGTAAAAATTAAATAAAGAACGACAAATTGAAATATCAAAAGATGTGACAAAAATATACGTCTAAGCTACAACACAAGATCAGAATCACCTGGATGCTAATTCCTATTCTTTGCCACATATTTTCACATTTCAACACAAATTAGTCGTACTTTGATATTCACCATAGTTCATTCCAAATAATTCCTTTTCATCTACCAAATAAGGAATTAAAAATGAATTTGGAGTAAATGAATATCAGAAGATTTGCCAAGAAGTATGACAAATTTGTCAACTGTTGCCGAGGTTGTGAGACAAGTCTTGAACTATAGTAAATGAATATTGAAAGCCTACTTGCTCAAACATAAAATAATATTTTTAATTGCAATCATTCAAATTGTCATTGTTAGTTCATTCTAAAGCCTGAAATACAATGAATGCGACATGAAATTGTCGACGCCAATTGGCGTCGTCGTTTGTCGCAGACGTAATACAATGAATGCGACATTATTCGTCGTCATTTCAAGATAGTTGAGTTGAGTTTTGCTGTTTTGTGATGTCTACGGATTTTTTTTTTTACATTTTTTAAGAACAAGTATAAGTTACATTAAAGATTATATGCAGTTATGCCAGTTTTAAAAGAAAAGTACGTGAAATGTACCAACACACGACCTGTCAAACTCAAATGTCGCACTGCGCAACGACAATTTTAGAAATTTGCTCTACTTTTTGACGACGACATTTTCGCGTCGCAGCATTTGCTATGCCCTAATGTCGTAGCATGTATTCGAAAATTATTTTGGCGTCGACAAATGCGTGTCGCAGTCATTGTATTTCAGCCTTAAATCATGCCAGATTTGTTATGGTGAATAAAAGCACTAAACAAACGGTCTAGTTTGGTTGTATAGATACAAAGTAAGTACAAAGAGCAGAATCACCGCCTGTTCTCAGGAATATCCTTTATGGCTGCCAACTAAAAGCCTTCGAAATAATTTTTCGATTTGTTAACATTCTCATGATTTGTACTTTTTTATTTGTAATTTGTAGATTTAGTGGTTTTGTAATTTTAACAAAATAAAAATGGATAACAATTTATGTCATTTTATATTCTCCATTGAACCTTTCATGAAAAACAGCCTCAAAAAAACAAACGTTTGCCATATAGAGAAAGAAACAAAAAATAGTCATATAAAAATCACAATTACCCCACCTATTGTAGGGCAAAGGCTTTATTTAGTCCCTATTGACTGGACTATTATTACCTTATGTAAATTTTTTTCATTAATAACAAACGTCCGGAAAAATCATATGTCTTATTAAACATATGACGACTGACGGTGATGATGCTGTATGGACGTTAATTACTCCTGTACCTATTCATAATCATAACGCCAATGTTTAATCACTTGCGTTGCGGTTTAGTAAAGAAAACGAGAAAAAGCTTAAATTATTTTCCAAGAAATTCCCCTCCTGTAGAAGTCTATCGCATTTAAATGTTGATTATTCTTGGCACTGAGTTCTCTTTTTTGTGATATACATCAGTGCTTGAAGAAAACCGTCTCCTAGTCCTTGCCTACATATATACATAAATTATGAATGTAAGTACGACGTCGACCACGTTAATGCTTTAATGGCGATAGATTGCGGGTGTGCACCAGCAAAAAAACAACAAAAACAATTTAAAAGCAAAAAAAGGCAAATTTACTGATGTGGGGAGACGCCATAGAGAATCATGAATGCATATCCGCCGATTCGCGATGCGAGTAAGCGCACTGAATAAAGAAAATGTCTCAACTGAAGCAGCAGCATGGGTATTGGATAGAATCAATGAGTGCTGCGGAATATAGGCTGCTGCCTATGCAATATGCATGCAAATAAGAAAAATTAGTCACTTTGGACGTAATCAGTTATAAAATTTCGTATTTATATGCCTATAATGCATTAGCAGCGCTGTATTGCACTATTTTCTCGACATTTCTGAGAATTAAGAAAAATCTTTGGGGTCTCTTGAATAAATTAAATTACTATAGAGGAATTTCGTTTGTAATATTTACCGATTTACTGCTCCTTTAAAATTCTTTATGATACACAGAACTCTCTATGCGGAATCCCACATTCCTTACGGCAGCTTGGGAGAGTCACATAAGGTTGTGTAGGTACACAATGCATCGAAAAGTGATCAACAATAATTATTTACTTAGGAATTTTTTCCAATTTTATTTTCGGAATTTTTATGGACATTTTTATTGTTTAATCTAAAAGCTGATTTGAAGTTGGAATCTAAGGATATTTCGAAATGGAAACGACTTTAATGATTTTACCACAGGCAAGTAATAACAGATATCCAGCGCCTAAGGGAGAAAGTGATGTTCTGCAGTATTCAAGAAGCAGATTACAAAGAGTGTTCTAGTGTCGTTTGCTCTTAGAAATTTCTATCTTTGCTAATAAATGAAAAATTATATTGCTAAAATATAAAATCAACGATGTCTCGGCCTGATGTAGAGAAGCCCTAAATTTTTTCTTTAGACATCGGCACATATGAAAATATTTTATTTGAACAAAATTCCAGTCGGCTACCAAAGTGAATATAAATTCGACCCAAATATTACCTGTAAATTTCCAAGAATTATGCATAAAAATTCTACGAAGAAAATTTCCAGTAAATTTCTAAAAAATTGGGGCCTTCTAAAACCTTCGAGAATATTTCAGAAGCCATGAAACAGACTCAGTCACTAGTAGAGCTGAAAGTATCCGGATTATCCGAGATAATTAAGATCCGATTCCTCAAATCCGGATATCCGGATAATCCGGATCCTAGTATTCAGATCCTAACTATCCGGATCCAAACTATTCGGATCCGAAGTATCCCGATCCAGACTAAGCAAAAAAAGGCCAAAATTTCCTTCAGATTGCATTGTTTCATTGGGAAAATATAAATTTCATGATATTCTCATTTTCTCAATGAAACAACAGAATTTTGAAGCTTTTTAGCCTGGATCCGGATAGTTCGGTTCTAGATCCGGATAGTTCGGATCTAGATCCGGATAGTTCGCATCTGGATCCGGATAGTTCGTATCTGGATCCGGATAGTTCGCATCTGGATCCGGATAGTTCGCATCTGGATCCGGATAGTTCGCATCTGGATCCGGATAGTTCGCATCTGGATCCGGATAGTTCGCATCTGGATCCGGATAGTTCGCATCTGGATCCGGATAGTTCGGATCCGGATCTCAGGAATCGGATAGCTCACAGATCCGGGTATCCGGATATTAGCAAATCCGGATCCAATTTTCAGCTCTAGTCACTACCACATGAAAGCCTCAACTGAGTCCTAACATTCTAAAATATTTTCAGTGTTCTTATGTAAAAGTGACAAAAGTTTGATTTGAATAGCTCCTCCGCACTAAATTACTATTCATACACAAAAATGGTGTTCTGATAATCTTAAGTTTGCTTTCTTATCTTCCGAACCGAAATAAAATTTTTATACCTTTCCTAACAAAATTATTTAAAAAAATTATCTTAACCAAATGACCACGATTCCTCAAACAAAAACTCTCAACTGAGTAATAATTGCATGGGATTGGAATGGAATGTGCCTTGGGTCCGATGAATTCAATCTGCCCACAGATTCAGACACGGCCGCACATACACTATTGCAACTATTACTCAGCTGAGAGTTATTGAGCGTAAAATGGTAAGGTTACGTTTTAATCAAAGTTATTTCATTATTTTTTTAAGTAAGGTACATATATAGTAAGTGTAGCCTTTGGGAAGGTATGAACCAAACTTTAAATTACTAGAAGACTTATTTTCCTGTATGGATATTAGTTTAGACTCTATAGCATATATAAAGTCGATTTTTGGTACTTTTCCATAAGTAGGTATCAATATAGAACATTTTAGAGAACGGACTCACACGCACACATATTGATTTCTGTTTCATGGTTTGGGAAATATTCTCGAGGATTTTGGTCCTTCCCAGTTCTGTTGGTTCATTTCATTGTTCGGAGCTGCGCTAAAGTTAGCCAAGACTTGTCAGTTAATTTAGTTGGTTAATATGATCTGAGTGGCATCACATTTAACTATCAGCCTTGCTTATCTGTTATTTTACCTTACATGAGTCCATTTGGTCGTCGTTTTGCTGTTGTATATTGTAGAATTTTCCATATAAAAATAATTGAAGTCGAGTTACGTTTGTTTTAAGTTTTACAAATAATTTAAAAAGTACTTTGCACACTTTTACAATTCTAAGAAAAAATACCAAAATACAATTTTCTGTTTGACGTAAGTTTTTACTTGACTTCAACTGCTATTCAGCTATAAGAAATCCACCAAGGAACTTGAAATTGCTTGTTAAACCTAAAGAACTTACACTATGTCCCGATTCTCTATAGAACTAAGAAAAATGCATTATTGTCTCCCCCGGAATGAACACTACTATAAACACTTTGCAGCAATATATACATTCACACACAACACACACACAAAATGATGTTGGTTAAGTCACTTTTCCTGTTAAGTTGGAAAGAAATTCCTGTCTCACCCGGAATTTTACATTTTGCTTATTTCAAGTAAAACATATAAAAATAAAATAGGATCCTTACTTCAACAACTATATATCATTCTTTCGAAGGATGGACCAAGAATTCTTTCCTCCCTTCCCATCTCCTACCTATTCCTTTTATCTTACACCAACACCAAGATATTATCGGGTATTTTTTGTGCTTTTCTTTGCGTCTTTTTAATTTGTTTTTGTTTTTTTTATAATCCTGTTTTCCTATAAACTTTTCCCACACCCTTTATTTAAAGTACAAGAACTTTGTTATTTATCATCGTCTAGTATAAATTATGTAGTACGGAAAATCACAAAAAGAATAAATTCGAATTTATAGTTGCTTTTATAAGGACAACCATACATATACACTTGCATAGAATATTGTTGCAGCTTCACAAGCTTTGAACTCTCTCTAAGTTTGAACTTATGCAGGTGAAGGACCCTTGAGAATAGAATGTTGAATTTAAAGGAGATGAACTCATTTCAGGTATTAAATAAACTGTTGAAGTTGTAAAAGCTTTGGCTTTTAAATTATTATTAATTTTTTTTTTTAATAACCTTCCCGAAGTATACGATAATTTGCGTGAACTTGTTAGGATTTTTCTAGATTGAGTCGTTCAGAAAATACACAGTGAATAGTGTTTTGGCAAAAATTTATGGACAAGTCTTTACAGTCTCTTCAACTCGAAATAAAAAAAAAATCTACGTTGAAATATAGTTTAAATATGGTGTAGATATTAGTCATATCCTCGGCAGCGAGTTAAAATATTGCTATGGCTTCCAGCAGCCAACCTCCTTCAGTCTTATTGTAATGGTGCCTGAGTCCTGGCATTGAAAATGGAGATCCGGTGGATGAACGTATAGCTAATAGATATGTACTATCATGGATTTACACCGAACGTAAACATAATTTTTTTAAATTATTAAGCCAAACTCAGAAGATACTCTATGATGCGAAAAGCTGAGGATGAAAAAAGAAGATAGGGAATGTATTAAGAGACATCAAGAGAGTGACGAAGTTAATGATGTATGTCACTCTTGAATTTTTGCAAATTGTAAGCCCGGCGAAAGACAGAAGATGGTAGGCTGTTCCATATTCGCACAGTTCAAGATAAAAAAAAAATCATTACGGAAAAATTCACTTTACGGCCGAAAAGTATTTTGAAGTATCAAAGCATGTGAGTGGCTTGCAGCGTATACGAATTAATCTGCAATGGATCATACTAGATATTTCATTAAAACATTGACCATGCATACCTATAGCAATAAAAAAACAGAAGGAATTCCATATTGCGGCGGTGTTCGGACGTGTGGATATGACAAATTATTGCCACATCGCCAATAAGCTTGAAAGCTCTCTTTTGAATAGCCTACCTATCTAACGTTGTATGACCAGCCCTTAGAACATAATATCAAACAGGGTATCGTATAAAATCTGTGTCCACGAGTGAAGCTTTCTTCATCTCAGAATATCTCGAAGGGGACGACATTAACGTAGGACGGTAAATGCAGAGCAAATAAGATACAAACACAAAAATGACGAGTAACAAGTGGGATCAACAGCAATAAAACAATATCAAGAAATTTGCACTCTTATTAGAATAACTTGACTGCTCTTTCATTACTTCTGCTAGCTGAGCTCCCACACTAGAAAGCTTGAGCTCAACCCAAACATGGAGAGACTTCACTTAATTTGCCTTATTGTTATATGTTCTAAGGGACCAGCCGCAGATATTGGAATTGTATTCCATTTTAGGTCTGCTGACTTGTAGAGGACCGCTAAATTCGATGGGCTGAAATATTTCTTAGAACTTTTCAGAAATTCAAGACATTTTGATGTATTTTTTTGGGCAACAGAAAAAATGTCATCTGTCTAGCTTAACTTACTGGAAATATTAATGCCAATAATTCTTAGTAACAGTGTAAAGGGCTCTGTGCAGATTGTGCCCATGGGTATGTTGGGAGGACGACTGGACTGGCTCTTCTCATTGCTCTTTGGCCAACGACTCTCTCACTAATGAGGGAGCTGGGGCGGCAGTTTACCTTCCTGAACCTAATATTCAGATCGAGTACTCACTTGGAAGACACACTACAGACTTCCAGGCTGTAGTCTTCGCCATTGCAATAGCAGCACAGATAGCCCTTGATATAGAGTACAAGAGAAAGGACATTACTATCCTTTCTGATAGTCAGGCAGCCTTGATGTCTCTGAGTGTCCCTCGAATAACATCTAACTTATTGGGTCACTGCAGGTCGTCTGTAAATAAGCTGTGTATCCACAACAAGGTGTCCCTTCAGTGGGTTCTTGGTAACATGGGGGTCATGGGAAATGAAAGGGCCGACCTTCTAGCTAGCGCTGGCTCTGATTCTCCGTTCTTCGAACCGGAACCCGTCGTAGGCGTTGCCACCTCGACTATCGGATCTCTCATCAAAGTGGATATTCATAGGAAGCATCAGCAGAGATGGGAGAACCATGAGTACTTCCAGCTGCACAAAACTGTCTCTTGATGGGCCCAATAGGAATATTTCTGATATTCTCATAGGGCTCGGAAGAAAACGCTTTAAGATCATCTAACTTTTTCATGGGTCTCGGAAGATCATCTAACAAGGATGGGAGTTGTTGACCGCCCTGTGTGTATGTCCTGGCGGGAAGGAGAACCTGAGACCTGTACTTGTCCGTCCTTCGCCCGGAGCAGGCTGGATACTCTAGGATCTTCCCTTCTATCTATAGGTGAGCTGCAAAACCTTCCTCAGACTTGATACGCTACATTAAGAGGATATGAAGGTTTTAGTGATAGGGCTTCCTAGCAGGACAGCACAATGGGCCGCTCTGGCCTCCGTGCTTGGAATATATCGTCCCCTTGCTTTAAAAAAACGGTGTGTAGGAAATCTGTTTTAAAAAGATGAGGCAGACAGATTTACAGAGATAGGATGAACTGCAAAAAAAAGTAAAAGTAAAAAGTATTGAAGCACATTTATGCTTGCTCTCTACAAAATACTAATTATTGTACACGCGCATACATACATATGTATGTGTTTCGATTGATATATTTATGCCCTCAAAATAGATTTTTTTTATATGCAAATGTATAGACACATCGTAAATGTAGACACGATTTTGATATTTGAATTAGGTTATCTTTATATAGTCATTTATCTATGCTCATATGCAATTAAGATATTTTCTTTAAAATTATAAATTATTTTACCACTTCTGCACTTCGATAAACGTTGAAACTCTTCAGAAAAATCCCTCGTCTATGTATATATGTATAAAATTCCTTGTTCATCCATCTATCTACCACATTAAGTCGAAGAGATAAAAATATCTTTCATTCTAAAGCTATGTTAATGCGGTCTTTAAGATAATAAAACTCATGGCATTCAACATCTGGGTATTATCAGCATTTCCATAGTTGGCAGCACCACGTCTTTGTATTTTCGTGGGAATAGTCTGATTAGAATGTCGCTTCTGAATAGAAATGCAATAAAATCAAATTAAGTGTGATAAGTTTCGTTCTTTACTTATACATAATTGCCGACAAACAAATGTTTTACTATCAAATCCGAATGTTCTATGTCTATACATTTTGTTTACAACATTTACAAAATTATAAATAATTTTTAAGATTTTAACGGGAAATGACTAGAATATATGTATGTATATGATCATGATGACCTTCCCAGGGGTAATTAGCTTAAGATAATTTTTGGAGATTTTTGTGAGAATTTGATGGAAATTCATGAAAAACAAGATTAATATATTTTATAGATTTTATCTTTTACATGAAGTTTCATTTACTTGTTCACACATTACTAAAATTTTTATCATTCTGAAAATACTGTTGATAGAAGAAAAAAAATCCTTTTTTAGTTCACTGCCCATGAAAACTTAAACACCAAGAAAAATAACGTCAATTAAGTTGGGACCGCCATTTCATGGTAGAAAACTTTTGAATAAGTCAAAATTTAGGTCTCAATTAGGGCTAATTTAATGCAATTTCCACGAATTTAATGCTCCTGTATTTTTCAAAAAAATGCATGGATAATCCAACTTTATTAAAAGTTAGGACCACCACTGCTGAGAACAGGTTAAATAGTACTGTTACAATAGTGTGCACTGCATATTATTTTAGGGCTCAATTAGGGCTAATTGAATGTCACTTCCCCGAATTTAATTCTCTAGAACTTTTTAAAATATCCATTGATAATCCAACTTTATTAGAAGTTAGGACCACCACTACTGAGAATATATTAAATAATGTTGTTACAGTAGTGTGCACTGCATAATCTTTTGGGGCTTAATTAGCGCCAATTTAATGTCTTTTCTTCGAAAGTAAGAAATCAATTGAGGCCAAGAAATCATAAAAGTAAAAGTTTAAAAAACGCTCCATCGATGTTAACCTACACGCTACCAACATTTTAATAATACTGTGTTTTTCAGTCAGATTAAATCTATGATGAACAAATAATACTGGAAAGGAGTTGAATTCTCTAATCTTTTCGAACTGATAAAGAAATTGCCCAGCTTAGAAATTGACATTCAATCCCTTCAACACTAATAGAACTTCACTACGCTAAATTTGGGTTACTACACTTCCTGTTTTTATTGTAACAATACTATTTAACCTATTCTCAGTAGTGGTGGTCCTAACTTTTAATAAAGTTGGATTATCCATGGATTTTTTGAAAAAGTACTAGAGCATTAAATTCGGGGAAGTGGCATTAAATTAGCCCTAATTGAGCCCTAAATTTTGACGTATTCAAAACTTTTCTACCATTAAATGGAGGTCCCAACTTAATTGACGTAGAAAAATACTTAAGAAAAAATAAGACAACTATAAAAAAAATATATAATTGGTCTAACAATAAGACCAATTCTTATAATACCCTAGTTAGATGAATGCCTGCATGTAATTTCGTATGGTCACCCATTTGTATTAACAATTTCCTTATTTTTGGAACAGAGCTATTGTTTCACCTTTAGCTAAGTGTTCTACTCCGGTTGTTGCTAATGATTTTCGTGCTATAAGCCTACTTTGTTTTCTCAACAAGGTTCTAGAGAAACTATAAACAATAAAATAGTTTAAAATATTTTCGAAAATGGGTTAGTCTACCGGTGGCAATCTGGTTATCGATCGGGTTACAGCTACGAAAAAAGCACTCTTAAAAGTAACGTCGGATATACGCAAAACATTGGATAGTAATTATTTCACGGCTTTGATATTGCTTGATTTTAGCAAGGCGTTTGACACAGTTAATCATGGCTTACTTCTTACTAAACTTTACAAAAAAAAAAAAATTATAATTTATCATCGTCGTCGCTTAAATTAATCAGAGCTTTTCTAGCTGGTCGCTTTCAATAGGTCTGGGGGTGATTCTGATCTTTTCTCGTACCTTAATGTTCGGAAGCAGTTGACTAATTTGTCGTACCTTTAGGCGTATCCATATTCTGATGTTTATTCATTGCAAATTCATTTTAGTTTATTTTGGGATTGATGCAAAAGGATAAATCACAATAGATGTGGTAAATATAAAAGTACCACAAATTTGAGGTGAAGATCAGAAACATCCGCCAGGATAGGGAATGAAAAATCCACATGGAAAGGAGTACCTACATATTGAAGTCCTACAAGAGTATATTCTTAGACCTTTGCTATTTTGTCTGTTCATCAATGATCTACCGGACGATCCTTTAAAATCTATATGTATTGCTTGTTACAGATACTTTCTCTGATCTTCCTTCAACATGTGTACCTTAATAGAATGATTCTCTTTTATACGAGAGAAGCTAAACACCTGGAAGTAGGTACGTATAAATAATAAGCTGAGTTGCTGTGACTATGTAAAACAGTCTCTTGACAAGTTTTATAGTGGCCTTAGGAAACAGTGGTTATCCATTTCAACTACTCTAAAGCGCTGAGACTTGCTAAATCTCTGTTGATACCACATTTTATTTATTGTAGTACTGTCTACCCTATTTTGGATTCTGAGTTTCACCGCAAGATTAATATTACTTTTAATGATTGTGTACGGTTTATATAAATATAAAAACGTTATGATCAGATCACCAAAGTACTGGGATGGGCTGTTCATTGAACACTTATCTGAATATTAAGGCATTGGTGTTTTTACATAAACTAGTAATGCAAGATATCCTTTTCATCTGATAGACCTTCTGCATTTTTACAATCATATAGACATAAAACTCTCCTTAAATAGTTCGATTATGGAATAACCTTCCTAAACATGTCAGGGGACTTGGCAGGACGCATGAACTTAGACTTGAACTGTGGAAGCATTCTTCTGTTGTCGGAGTAATGTGATGATGAGCACAGTTTTCCTCAAAAACTTATTTATATACATATATTATATATTTTTTTTTTTCTTTCCAAATAATTTCTTACTTTAAATTTTTTAATTTTACTTAAATATTTTTCATCATTTTGTTTTCATTTATTTTAATTTTTCTTGTGAATTTTGCATTTATAAAAGTAATAACCTTGTGTATACAGACCAGAAATACACAGTAAAAATGATTATAACCAATTTCATAGGATTTCATATTCTGAAGAACTTTCCAGTACAATAAAAATGTTTCAGGGTTCATCGTTTTTACACGAAGGAGTTGCCCGGTTGTCCAATTGAACTAACTTTTTTTTTGTTAGAAAGTCTGTATGCAAAAATTTCAGCACTCTAAGTGAACGCGTTTTCGAGTTTAGTGTGGACGGACAAACGGATGGACATGCAGAAAATAAAATAACTTTTTAATATCATACGTGGGTGTCCATTCGATTTTGTTCTATCATTATCATTTGTATGTGTTACAAATGGAATGATTTCATTTAGGCTATAAGAAGATATCAAGTTGATTGAGTCCATTACAGAAACTTCTTCATTCATTAAGAAAATTATGAATGAAAAGAACAAAAATAACAGTCTACTGCTTGCACGCGCAAAACTACTCTCTTCATCTTCTACCATGATCATGACCACCATGACCAAGAATAATTTGCTTGGGCATTTAAAGAGTAAACAGAAATGCAAATCAGGTAAACAGTTAATTATGGTGAAGAAATCCGTTGAAGATAAACTAAGCGTTAAAAATTATCTACCTGCAAAAAAAAAACAAATAAATAAAAACAAAAACCTTGTGGCTGTCTTGAAGCGTTTCTCATCATTAAGCATCAGATCAGCTTCTATATAAGTACATAGGTGAAAAAGTAGGAAGAAAGTAACAATAGAGAATTCGATTGAGCGAGTAAATTGCTTCTTTGTTGGGTGTCACGTTTTTACCGTTCATGCTTAGCCTGTAAATCAGCTTTTTACATATCTACACACAGGCACACTAATCTTGTGAATCTTCCTGACAATTTTCACATAAGAAAATATGTAGGTATATCCAGGAAAATATAGAAAATCCGTGAACAATAGAAGAGCTCGATTCCATACGGTTCCAGTTTCAGGTTTGTTCATCATAGCGTAATGGCCTTGAAAAGAAGCTCAGCGAATTCATGTATGTGCATACCTACCTAGTTAAGAGGCATACTTGAATGTGAAAATGAATGCACCAACCACGGCTGACAACAGTAGAGAGATGAATCCACTTTCTACATAATAATAGGAGCAGGAATAGAAGCGTAGGTGGGTGCATCGTTCAAACAAGTGTGGAATGCAACCTTAAAGTATAGTTAGCACACAACAAGAAGATTAACATGACTGGGAAAGCAATTTATTTTTTCTCATAAGTCAAAGGATTTTTTTTTTCTTCTTTTTATTGTCAACTCTTAGAAGATCCGCAATAGTTGCTAGAACAAAGAAAGAACGCGAGAACGTGCTGATTATGGCATTTGGTTTAGGGAGGATGAAGGGTAGCGTTACAATAGAAACTGCTAACAGCAGGGTCTATTTAGAACCGGGCAAGGGAAATTTGTGAGTTAATTTGACGTAAAGAAACAACATCTGGGAATATGTGGAACTCGAGTTGATATTAAAGGAGATCGCGAATCATATACCTAGTCGACGAGCTAATTTTAGTGAGGATAAGGACTCTTGAAATTAAGGAAAAATATGAGGAAGTTTTATTTACTTTGTTGTTGTTGTTATTTTTCCAGTGTAACTGCAAAGCATTAAGGACGTTTTCAATTAAAGGGAACAATTACATAGAATAGAAGAATCAATGACTTCAATTTGATAGAGGGTTCCCATTGAAAATTTCAGCTCCTTACAGATTTCGTTTTTTCATATTTTGTTATCGTCCCCCCGTTTTTACTTTGACTTTAGAATGTGCACCACTCTGTCAATTATGAAATTTTATCCATTGTCTAAGGGCGATGAAATGAATGTTTTTTTGTTTTTTTTTTATTTTGTTGTCGAATTATAGTCATTGTAAGAATTCAAAATTTACATTTTTAATTTATTATATATGGAATGAGTACCTACCGTGTCATGTCGATGAGCATTATTGAACTTGCCGATGTTTTGAAAGGAAAAAAAACATTTTCAAGATCTAAATTTTTCCCACTAAGTAAAGGTCTGATTCTAATTGTTGTTTACTACCTCTGGGCCTGCTATACTAGAAAATTAATTACGGTTCGAAATCTGAATAGAATTTTAACAAGTTTCTTAATTAGTAGAAGACCTGTAGGATAACCTCATAAGACCCATTTTAAATCTCAAGCTGTATATAATTTTGTCAAGATTATTTTATATATCATTTGGTGATCAAGATGGAGAACGATAAGATAAGATAAGTATTGAATGCATTAGTTTCTACACCGAGTTCTCTAAGTGCCCTAACTATTACTGACTGTTACGAACAATGAAATGTAAGAATTTCGAGACCTTATACCTACATATTATGTGTATAAAAAAAAAACAAAGAAAATATGCAAAAAATGTGCAAATAGAAATTAAATTTACAAAACAAAAATCAAACTATTGATGAACTTGCGTATAAAAATAAAACAAAATCATATAAGTGATATTTTGAAAGCATCCATACAGCAAGTTGCATAATAACTGATTTCAATTTAGTTTTTGCTTTATTTTAATAATTGGACAATGCAGTTGTTCGGAACAAGATCTCGTTCAAATGTCCACCACGGTTTTGTTTACACTGATTAACCCGATCGCTCCAATTTTTGATCGCCCTTTCCAACATTTACGGCTGCATGCCGGCGAAGATAACTTGATAGCGATGGCTTTCAATTGATCCAAAGTCTGTGGATTGTCGGCATAGACTTTTACTTTGATGAATCCCCAAAGAAAATAATCTAGGTGTGTCAAATCACATGAACACGGCAGCCAATTCGCAATTCCTTGTCGTGAGATGATCCAATCGCCAAACTTATCCCACAGCAAGTCGACCGTAGCACTAACGGTATGGTACGTAGCGTCGTCTTGTTGGAAAAACATCTCTTCAGTATCGATGTTCTCAAGTTCTGGCCATAGAAATTCGAGTAACATGGCTCTATACAGGTCGCCATTGACGGTTACAACTGTTCCCTCTTCATTACGAATGAAATAAACCGCACTGTACAATGAATTTTTCATATTGCAAACGGCAATTCATGTAACACTTGTGGGTTGCTCTCGCACCAATAACGGCAATTTTGTTTATTTACAAGCAATTCATCCAAAAATGCGCCTCGTCTGAGAAGATGAGTTTTTGGCCAAATGCTCAACTGCCCAATCAGCAAACTCTCGACGCAATCTGTGATCGTTTGGCTTCAGTTCTTAAGTCAATACGACTTTGTAAAGATGTAGGCCCAAATCCTTACGACAAAATTCCCCAAGTTAACTTCTGAGAAAGCCCCAATTGTTGCAATCATAGTTAAATCGACAAATTTGGCTCATCGGCAATATCTACTGACCGCTGCAGCTGCGATTTTTGCAAATAAAAGCTGTCAAAATTTGAGGTTAGGTTTATGACTAAATTGATATGTTACATCAATATAAGCTAATCTAAGAAAAATTATAGATGTTACTGAAAACTATTCTAAAATTATGTCATGTTAGTCTAGACTTCTGAAATGTTTCTCAACCTACACCGAAATAGTGACTTCTATGCGGCCTATCTGTCTTCAACCTCGACAATCCAGTCATACATATATCCTATAACTAGGACTTATTGAAGTTTTCCCATACACACTATAGTAAAGCTCTGGCATTCCATTGCCCAAATTGGAATCAAGTCAAGAGGGTGACTCGGAATCTCGCAATCAAGGCTCCGTACCAAGAAAATTGATTAAGAGGAAAAGTAATAAAATTTGATACGAAGAGTAAGCAAAAGTCAAGGTAACGTTAAGAAATCGTTCACACTTAAAAATATTTATTTGTAAATTATTTAAACTTTATAAAAACAGTTAACTCTATATTTCATATGTTTTAAATACTACTGAACTGTCAAATTTCAATATTCTAACAGACAAACACAAGAATTGGTCTTATTTTATTTTTTATGATATTGCCAAAGTTCAGGGGATACCCTATGATGCCGTAGTACAGCCTTGGCAGGAAAGAAAGAAGGGGTAGGGAATTAAGGATTATTGGATTGAGCCAAGAAAGTGACGGTGCCATTAGGCTTGAATGTTTGGGGCTCATAGCTGAGGTAGAAAGCACAGGATGGCAAAATTTCCACATTCGTACTGTTCTGCTTATGAAGGATTCGCGGAATTTTACAGTACAGCCGAATTTGAATATGGGGGTGTGAGAGTGAGGTCATGTGATGCGCATAGGATGAATTGTGAAAGGGATCAGACTAGAGATTTCGTCAGAGCAGTAGCCATAGGAGTAGCGATAAAGGAGATATAGACATCCGACATTACGCCGGTGGTTCAGAGAATCAATAGTTGCTATTGATATGTCATCGCTAATAAACCAGAAGATAATCTTTTGGACTTTGTCTAAACCGGAAAATGCAATGCCTGCCGAAATATGACTTGTAGATTTGCGCTAAGACTGATGGAGTAAAGTATTTCTTACATCTTTGCAAGAATCGCAGGCATAAACAAGTTTTATAGTTTTATGCACATTTAACGAATCAGCAACGGAAGTAAAACGACGTTCAATTCACTTTTATAGTGTGTGAATAAGACAAGACAAGTAAATAGAGCCGCTGTGAAAAGAAAAAACTTTCAAAACCAGTTCAGGGTAAGTGTGATGAATCTCCCAATTTGATTGGTTACATTCAAAAATTCATATAACACGAGGTTTTCTAGTCGAAATCCATTCATTACTACTTATCAAAAGTCGAATGATAATATATGCCGGTCTATAGATTCTCTGCAACGAATGTGACCGGTTCAGTCGTTGCCGCTTCTGTTTCGCCGCCGTTTAGTGTGAATCAGCAAATAAATTTATTTTATTTCTAAAAGATAAATAATTTTTGTCGTTTCGTTGTCTTTTTTCTGCCGCTTCGTTACGTGCCAGTAAGTGTACATTGACCTTAATTGACCACACAATACATTTTTTCCACAGTTTCCTGTTATCCTATAGACTCAATACTTACCCGATAATATCAAAATTTTATCTTTATAGAAACAAAGGTCAGGGTGGAAGGGGGTGATGTTTTTCTTTATAACCATTTTATCGAAAATTTGAAAAAATTTATTTTTGGAATCATTGAAAGTAGCCATTTAAAACGTTCAAAAAGAATTGTTTTTAGGGGCACAGCACAACCTGATTAAAAATTGAAAAAAAAAACTTTGTCTAACATTCAGCCAAATTTCAAATTCCTATGTCACAATCATTTTACTTCTCTGTGAGAAACAGATGGACGGATGCTGGGAGTGATCTTATAAGGGCTCCGGTTTTTTTCCCCTTTTGCGGTACGGAACCCTAAAAAATGAATATGAGAATTGAAACCGATTTTCCGTAAAAATAATCAACAAACAAACAAACAAAATATAAATTTCAATTCTACTTTGAAAATTCCAAGTAAAATCCACCAGGAAACCAAATGATGATATCAAAACTCATAGAAAAACTATAACTGCAATTTCTCGCATTGATGCCGCATTTTACATCCGCCTAAAGCCACAAAGTGTCTTTTTCCCATAAATGTCTAATGTATGTTGATGAATTAAACGAATAGATAGATTTCTTAGGTTTTCACATAACTATGTTGTAAGTATATACCTAGGCATACTTAGGTATACATTTGTATATCGAACATTATTAATATTTAAACTCTAGCAATAGTACCTAGTTACCACGTCGCGCCCCCCAAGAGAAAACAATAATTGAGAATCAGCCTTTATGGTGGTGACACGGTTACATGAGGGAAATTGATGGTTAAGGCATTCTAATTAGATCAATCAGTATTATAACGATGACCTAAACGGTCTACAACAGATAAATAGTTGCGGAAATTCGCTATATAGAGGAGCAACCTCTCAGCTGTTTTATTTATGGATGTCTTTCCCTATTTCAATTTATTTTTACGACATGCAAGTCATACGGGTGTGCCTCGCTATGCCTCTGTAGATTCTGTTGTATCGTGTTTGTGACAAAGTCATAAACAGGACAATATCGTATGAGGGCGGCCATAGGGTTCCTGTCTAGCTTTTTTCTGATTTTTAACTATGTAGACATGACGGTTATAGAGAAAAACGTTGCGGTTGCTTTTATTTCTCTGATTCCATCTGAACCGAAAAGTATGTTTATAGTTGCAAAACACGACATGGTTGGGCTACTTAATTGAAAGAAATGCCGCCATTTATGGTATGCGTATAATGTGCTATATGAAGGAATTCTGTTGGTAATTTTGAGAACGCCTTACTCTGGCGGAAAGGCTTTGACATTTTTGGTTTTTTTTTTTTTTTAATTATACGCAGTAGCATCAAGAAGACAAATATTTTCGGATATCTGCAATAGTACCTAATCACAAATAAAGTAAATCAAGTTACATATATATTACTAATTAGTTAGTTATTTATTATTATGCTTAATTCATTCTTAGTACATAGCAGTTCAAGAGTTAAAGAGAAGAAAAAAAAAAGTTGCATTAAAATTGAAGAGGAACTGTCTATCTGTCTGGTTTTCTTTAGTTACATTACGATTACAGACAGACAGACAGAATAAGCGCCGGCCGCCTTGGTATTAAGTCGACATTGAAACAGGATGCGCAAGCACATGACGTGAAACGATTTCATAATTAAATCGGTTTCCAAATGGAAAGTTGAACAGCTAAAAGTGAAGAGATTTAAAAATAGATTCAATCATTGAAGCTTAAATGCGGGTACTGGTTTTTTTTTTTTTTTTTTTAAAGGAATTGCTAGGAAGTTTTTGTTGTTAATTAAACCAGGCGATAAATAAATTAATTACCGCAATGGTATAAGATTTTGTTTTTTTTTATATACATACATACATAAGTAATAATAACAATCCGAAATGTTTTTTTTTTTTATTCACATAGTCTGAACAGTATTGAATTTGTTGGTCAATCCAATATAGAACTGCCTTCGATAGTATCTCGTGGCTGTTTATTCTATAAAAATTTCGAAGCTATCTTAGTTCTTACACTTTAATACTTAAAGTATATGGAGAGAGATGATGTATATCTATAACTAAAAAAATATATATATACAACAATTTATAAAGATCTTATTTAACTCATAATACACCTAATTCCTACTTTAGCATGGAAAACAAAGACAGTTGTGTAATAGCAGTAATATGGAACCAAGCCCGTTTGTATTTGTTAAACATTGCAGGGTCGAAAGATTATTTTTATAGTGTTTTTAGATGAAAAAAAAATTTTTTTTCACATGATGAAATACAAAGATATAAACCTAATTACTTTGATGAATGATGATGATGGACGTAAATCTTAAAAGTCATTGCCCTACCCGACTGTCCAAAATTATATATATATATTTTTTTGTTTGTTTGTTAATTATAAGATTTTGGACAAAGCACATCATGCATTAACAGATTATTTAAGTAGCAGCCAATTTGTCAGCAGGATAAAATTCTTCTTAAGCACAGAGCACCATACTGGTGAAACGTACAATGCTTGTAGGCTGAACTACAATAGACGTATACGTAAGTACATTTACTTACTTAAAGCGAACGCGCCCTTTAATTTAACAGGCGTACACAAATTAACTTTAACTCGTGTGAGGGGAACTTTCGTTAAGTTTAAATATCCCATTTTCCGTAAGCACAGTGTGCTAAGAATCGCTCATTCCGTAAGAACGCGATGTGTCGAAACAATTAAATTATTACTAAATGATTAAAAGTGCAATGTAAAAATTAAAATAAAATAAAAATGGTACTGCGAATTAATAGAAGCACAAATCTTCAATTAAATCAACTTCCATATGTTAATTTTTTAACTTTTACCACAATTTTTAAATTATGTTATATGTATGTAGGTACCTCCTGGGTCCTGGACTGTGTTTGAATGGATGGATGAATTGAAAAGAGGTTGAGACCCCTAAGGATCACTGGAACATAGGCCAGAGCAACCCCCATTGTTCAGCGTCCAGACTTATGAGTAATTGCTGATAGGTCCCAACCGGACGCTCTTACAAAGCTAAGAATTAACCCCAATCCTCCTTGCCGAATTCATGCAGTTCATCTAGGAGGTATGAGGCAAGGAAGCCGTAACCCTTTCTTTGATAAAGAAAGTGAATCACCGTTTCGGATTCATCTCCGCAACCCCTGCACATAGGATCATCAACAAGTCTCATTCTGTAAAAGTGACCCTGAGAAAAGTGTCCAGTGGTAATGGACCCAGAGCTCTCAGGGTCGGCTTGTTTAGCCTCAAAAGCTTAGTCTTTAGGTTTGGATTAGGTTTAGCCTACAATTCCTTTGTAGTTCTACCCGAATGGTTATCAAACCAAAGGCGACTGTGTTGGCGGTCAGCCGAAACAAATAGACTGCACCAAGACGAGTAAGCTCGTCCGCCATCACTGATCGACTACCCTGTTATTCCGATAAAGTAAATTCAATATGGTTTAACATTCCAGTACTAGTTTGAAAGATGTGAATAGTTTAAAAATATAAAGCCTTGACGGCTGCTTAGTTGTCCGAGCAGATGGCAATCGCTTTGTTCTCAGTGTCTGAGTTGATGAAATACCTTCCCGCTTCAAGGGTGACCTTGATTTCTGCCTGGAAAACCGTGATATGGCTTTCAAAGTGTATGGCAATTTTCCTATGAGGATGAAGCAAAGAGTGTGATTTCCATATTGCCATTGATGAAATTCTAGATTTAAAACCGCTTTTCAGTATAGCCTCGAGGAGGTAGTCGCAATCCCTGTCGATGTCACGTGCGATAGACTGCACAAATTCAAATATTGATTCGTGTGGATCTCTTGTTCCAGTGTGAATTCAGCTCTGATTAAGATGCAGTCTTATCGCTGCAATTAACACGCCTTTCTTTATAAGTATTTGAACAGAGCTGTGTTTAGCCTGTATATTCTTCTTTATTATTTAACTCCCTTAAATTCCTCGTGGTGAAGAATAGAATAAATCAGATAGAGAAGTTCATCTGTTACTTGACAATCGCTGTAAATGCGCCCAAGATTTTAATTAATTACCTTATGGTAAAAAAAATTTGTTAGCAACATAATATCTCCACCATTGATAGTTGATCTTGAAGTTCGAACTCATAAGCATAGAATCATAATCAAATTTATTATCCATTAGCAGAAAGACATGCCATTTAGTTTGCTCTACTCGGGTAATTCTTTACCTTACTCTATGAAAATTAGAAGGAGAACCAATCGACATTCATTTGTAACACTCTCTAACTTAAAACCAACCATGAGGAAATGTATCAAATGATATTATAACGAGGTAAAAAAACCTAACATTCTTAGTTGTTTTGTCTTTCATTAAATTCGCATCGTCAATCTTCGTAAAAAATAACCCACATCTGATGAAATGCAGATAGGTACCCAAAAAACTGGCTATTAAATAAACCTGAATTTTATATCCCTAATATACAACGACAAATCCTGTTTTTTGTTTTCTTTAATATTTACTTTCGCAACAAACATGATAAGAAATTATCATGAAATTAAGCGACATAAATCAATTTCGACAGTATAACTTGAAATTGCGCAATCTCTGCTTCAGTAAAATTCTCCTAAACGTTTAAGTGTCCGACGACAATATTCATTCGAAAAACAACTTTCCAGTCAAAGTTCCAGTTTGCAGCAATCTTGAATCTTGCTTATCAAATACATCAAAGGTTAGCCATATAAATTTTTGAAATAGTTAAGCTAAGCTAACAAAATAAAAATTTGTACAACGACCAAAGTCTTTCGAAATCTCCTTTCCAACAACAAAATCCTCCTATCAAACACAATTCTTCGGTGCAATCAAAATAACTTTATCTTCATAACGTCATTTTTGTGGCTAAATTTAGATTAAGGAGGCTGAGATTGCTTCGTCACATTTATATACTGCTTTATGCCCAATATATGGATTGCTTTACTCAATTCATTTACAGCTTGTGTATATGTGTTTTTGCAGTTTCTTTTTTTATACTTATATGATAACTTCCGCGCAGGCAATATTTTTATGGGCAAGACAACCAAGAATGATCGACGTCAAGACGAGACGAGACAGGAGAATTTGTTCAATTCGTTATGATTAACTACTTAAGTCTCCTCTTCACAGTTCAAGTGGAAGCTACCGAATTTTTATTGAATTTGCGATAAATTCAAGTTCAAATTTAACTTTGAATTAATACTTATAATTTCACGAATATAGTAGATGATAACGATTATCGTATACAGTCCCACCATCATCCAAGCAGACCTCACTGGTTGAACAGTCATCAACCGCAAATGAGTCACCATTCGCCAGACCATCGGCTGACTTCTCTGACTCCCTTACCACTCCGCGAATTAGTAGTCTCGCTCGACAAACATCGCCGCGAAAACAATAAATATGATGACGGTAATACTTGCTTATGGTGTATAAGGCAGAACCAGGCAGAACCAGATCTTTGGTTTTGTTTTTTATTGTTGTTTGGAGATTTCAAATTGGCTGGAAAGGTGAACATAAATGACATCTTCTTTCTTTATGCTGATCTTTTTGGCTTTCGTTCGTGATAACTTCGAGAAAACACAAAGAAAAGAAACCATGTATAAAAATGTTCCAGTTTTATAAAGTAGAGAGATGATAAGACTTTGTCACCCCCTTAAAGAGAGACTACCACAAAAGGTAGCCAGTGAATCGTCGAAAGTAGGACGCGCTTAGCTCTCAAGTTATGTGTGATTATATCATCGGCGATCCATCCCATGTTTTCTGAAGAGGAAAAGCTTTTGATGGACATGAAATTAATTTACAACGTGCCTGACTTTGTATTTGATGGGTCACCACTCACCGGCAAGTGATGATTTCATTTATAGCCTCAAACGTGTGTCCTTTAAGTTAGTTTTTTCTCTTTTTATGTCATTTCAATTGAATGACTCAAAACCATAGTTATGTTTGGAAGAGATTTCTTGAAAATTTTCACACAAAAATTCAACATTTGTTTTGTTGATTTTACTTATCTCGGGAAATGGTATGAATAATCCATGGGACAGCTGATTATTGAGAGTATTATAGATTGCCAGTCAATAGTATCTTTATCATTTGGTTAGCTGGCAATTAGTCATTATTGGAAAGAGAATTTTCCATTCATAAGTCATTCGAACAATTTTAGGGAACGACATTAGACATCACTCTAGCAAAAGAACTAATCTTTAATTATGTGTTAGAAATAGTTTTAAACTCTTTAATTTAAAAGCATCAAGGATTTGCATTGCAAAAAGCCAATAAATATTTTCAGTAGAACGTTCTAGTCACCATGAAAGAAAAGTTAGCCATCTCAGACCATTTTCTTTTTTGATAAATATTTTAAAATGGCATGCAATGTGATCTGCAGGCTAAGATTAAACTGATAACCATAGGTATACATCTAGAATAAATTTTGTACTTTTGAAAACGTCTCTGAATAAGGAAAGAAGGACGCAACCCAACAATAGAATTATGGTTTCTAGGTTCTGTGCTCATTTAAAAAAAAAACTTGAAACTCATTACTTTAGCTGGATAATTCTTTTTGTCGACTGCTACCAAATTTCTTTACTGAGACAAGATTTTTCAGCTTACAATGAATGAATGGCTTTGTAAGTCAAAATGACCCCAACATGACCATCATCTTTGATATAATAATCCAAGTATTAAATATAAAATTTATGCAATTCGTGGAAATATCACAATTCCAGCAAAGGTACAATTGATTGGAGACTGAATTGAGAGCAAAAAACCTTTGATAATACAACATTGTAGTTAGATTTTTAGTATATACACAAAAATACTACATTGTAGGTATATTAAGCTGATGTTATTATTTATTTTGCTACAATGTAAATCTACTATATAACTTTCTAAGATGTGTCTGCCCAGCGTTATATGCGTGCCTTTGGCACGGGTACTCAAATAAATAAATGTTTACGTTATGTTTATAACGCTGATTACTTACCAGAACTTTAGCAAATCTTCTGTCAAGTTCACTAGCATCCGGCATCGGTTGAGAAGATCTACTTCTAACGCTGGGCTGTCGAATATGATTATTCTGGTACAAGATAGAGCTCTGCGGCGAAATCTGATGATGATACAATTGTTTCTGTTGATGATGTTGCTGTTGTTGTCCTGCAGACAAAATTGACCCATTCCCATCAGAAAGTGATTCTGATGGGCCAATGGGACGTGACCGTACTCCCCCCATCTTTGTGCCTCTTAATGCCCTACAGCAAAAGGCGCAACTAATAAGTTGCCCCTGTAAATAACCCAGAAGCTCCAGACCAAAAAACTTTTACAACAATAATCCTAAAAGAAATATCTATTCTCGTTGATGGGTTGTGTTGTTATTGTTGCGGGTGGTGGTGGTGGTAGTAGTAGTGAGTGATACGCCACTATTTTTTTATTTTATAATACTTTTCAAGGGCTATCGAAATTTAAAGGAATTTTTTCACATATTTTAGGATTTTTTCGGACATTCTATTGCACTATTCTCACTCTATGAATTTGGAAAACAAATTTTGACACTTATTTAAGATGCAACCAAAGATTTTTTTTTATTTTTCAAATTCCTTTACCCGTTCACAACTGACACACGGAGCAATTCACTAGAAAAAAATCCTTGCAAAGCCGCAACGTCAAAAATTTCACCGGGCCAACGGAAATAAAATATATCCATGTTTACGATAGAAAGAGATAAACATATAACAAAAATGCATTTTTTTCTTCTGATTGGAAATGACACTCGACTCGACGTCCTTTTTTTTCGTATTTTGTATGTTTACCTTTACGTTTTTTCTTTTTTTACTCAAGATTTAATCCAAAAAACAACTTTTTAATTTCAAAACTACAAAATCATCCTTTCCACAGATAATTTTATTACATTTATTTTTAAATTTAGGCTTTTAACTACAGTTTTTGTCAAATTAAATAAACTTTTTACAATAGAAAAATAGACACAACACAAACACATTAACAAAACTTGCTGGAAGAATGGAAATTCCTGTTCCTGGCGTATATGAATACGCGGTTGCATAGCGCAATCATGCAACAGGTTCAGATGTGTGATGCAGTCTGACAGGCTTGCATTGCATCCTCCTTGTTTGTATCTAGCTCAGCAGATAAATGGAAGGTGGGAAATTTGGGTAGTTGTCATGTTTTCTTGCTAATTTTACCCTCTAATTTCGTGAAGTTTTGTTTACATTTTTCAACCGGTTAATACACAAGTTTTATTTTCTCTTTATAATAAAAGAGGTGTTAAAGTTAAATAAATTAGCGCACTTAATAAACATGAACGGGACATCACCACACCGACGCGACAAGTACTCAACTAAAATCTGTTTTACGGGCGGTACTTGCAAGGCAATATTTTGACAGTGACAATAGGATGGAACGGAACGGGATCAACCCCGACACTAGCGCCAATTAGTTTTAATTTTACAGTACGCTGCGCCCTCATTCGGACCAATTAGCGAAAGCTTCGTAATTGTCCAAATGAGGGCGCCAGGGTATTGTAGTATCAAAACTCCGCCGAACTTAGATGGCGCGATTACGAGTAGTATCAAAAGTAGTGTCGGTGTTACTGTCTTCAGCAATTTATTAAAAACTATGTACCACGTTGGGTAAATCGAAAGTAATTGTACAGATACAATTTAATTATAGAACAAATAGAAATTTGTACAGCTGTCATTGGTTAATTATTCCTACAGAACGAGATAGAACGAATAAGCCATATAAATGTGTTGATTTTCCCGTTTAAATAACAATGCAGCAATCAAGGAAATTGGCGAATATTAATTTCCATGTAAACTAATTAAAAATTAAATGCAATAGTTTCTATTTAAAAAGTCCAGCAAGAGTTCCGTCATGCACATGCGCCAGTTTCCCAATTTTAACATAGATTTACAGATTTGCAATTATATTTAATTTATTGCTTATATATTTTCCAATCCGGCAAGTTCAAGGATTCTGAAAAAAATATCTAATAATTTATAATTATTTTCATCCAAGATCAATCTCTGCGCGAAACTAGAAGAAGATAATAATTCACATGCACATCCAATCAAATCACAACATTTCAAATTTGAGGTTAAGATGAACGTTAGTTTATTATTTTCTTTAGTTCATGCAGAAGGTATATGTAGAATAGAAATTTGAAATCATAATTTTTTATATCTACATATTTAAGAAGTATATATATTTTAATGAAACCAGATACAACATTGGACAAATATTATTATATCATCGGTGTAGTGTGTGTATGGCTAGCTTTTGAAGCTTATCGAATATTTATGGCTATGGAAGATTCAACAGCTGCATCTCCATCAAATGATATCGCGACAAAAGATATTCAAAAAAAATCAAATAGAAAGAAATGTTCCGGTAATAATAACAACAACGGAAGCACCAATAATACTAAACGAAAAGATCCTCTACCAAAAGTGAATTTAAACCGAAAACAAGCTGGATCAAACTGGGAAAATTCTACTGTTGCAGTAAATGCTGGAACATCTGCAAATACCGATGAACAGAAAACCTCTAGGAAGAAAGTCAAACATCATACCAATAATGTAACAAAATATGTTGCAATAGATTGCGAAATGGTTGGTATTGGAGAAGATGGACAAAATGATATGCTTGCTCGGGTATCTATAGTCAATCAAAATGGCAATGTACTTCTGGATAAATATGTTAAACCTCGAGAAATTGTTACTGATTACCGTACGAAAGTCAGTGGAATTAGACCAAAAGATATCGAGAACGGAGAAGACTTTAATAAGATCCAGGATGAAGTGATAAGAATTCTACATGACAAAATCCTTGTCGGACATTCTTTGAATAATGATTTAGCTGTTCTATTTATCAAACATCCGTACAAATATATGCGTGATACAGCCAAGTACAAACCTTTAGCAAAACTAGTAGCGAATGGTGCAACGCCAAGTCTAAAACGTTTAAGTAAAGTTATTCTTGGTCTGGACATTCAGAGTGGTGAACATAATTCAGTTGAGGATGCACGTGCAGCTATGTCAATATACAATAGATTCAGTACCGATTGGGAAGGTTATCTTAAGCGAAAGAATCATTATCGTCAACGACAGGTGCGGACAAATAAGGGAAGAAGTTAGCTGTGGAAATTTTTTTTTTTTTTTTTTGTATTTTATTATTAATATTGTTCAATTTATGTAAATAAAAACAACCCCATTGTTGAATTGAATTTATATATTTTCGTTTCATTTTAAGGGGTTCAGAAACAAGCTGATACAAATTTGATCTTTGAATTTGTTCTAACAGACATTTTGAATTTATCCGAACTTGACGCTAAGGATTGTATTTTTCTCTTGGTTGTATGAACTGCAATACGATATGAAGCTTGTTTTTTCGAGTGGGCTGTTTTGCCTTTTTTACCATTATCTGTGAAAGTAACTAAGTCTAGGTTAAATCCGTCAGTCAAATTGCTGATATCTAGCAATAAATTGAAATATTTTTGTGAATAGAAACTCAAAACAACGAACATTTTATCTTATTTAGGCCAGCCCTTACAAAATTTAGTAGCAGATCCATTCAATATTTATTTTAAAATATGTATCGTTAAATTAGAATTGATTCAACTTTTATAATAAGGCTCTATATTAACGTCTTAAAACTAGGAATAAAATTTCAAGAATTTCTCTTGTTTCTCCAGTTAAAAAATTAATTCTAAATTATCTTTTTATAAAGTTATTGTTATTTAACTTTCTCTACATTTTCATCTGAGCCTTCCTCATTCGATTGCTCTGTGTCGCTTTCCATATTTTTCTCTGCATATTCTTCATCTGCTTTCTTTTTTGCTTCGTTTTGTTTCATGAGCTCCTTCCAAGGATCTTCTAGCATAGATGGATGAATATAATTACTGATATCATCGCTATTACTTGAATTGTGATTATACTGCAATGCAATCAAAAGGCAAAAATATTATTTACTTAAATAAAAAAAAAATCTGAAAATGACTCCATTGCATATGAATGCAAGAAAAATTACCTTTCTTGCACTGCCATGCGATTCACCGTCAAACCCTCCTTTTTTATAGTAATTTTGTTTAAAATTGCGATTTCTCTGATAACTATTATTCAAATTCTGTCTGGAATTATTCACTGGACTCTGCTGCTTATATCCTTGATCTTTAGGACTACTGAAACTCAATGGAATAAAACCACCTTCGATTGATGGTATCATAGAGGGATACATTGTTTGCGACCGTGGAGAATTTTGGTACGGATTATTCCAGTTTCCAGAAGGAGAACTCATTTTTTTTAATAATTTTATTAATTACGTGTGAAAATTCAATCTAAACCAATCTATTTGTAAACAAAATTACCAACTCAGATAATTAGTGGATGTCAATTTGACAAGTACATAATTTATAAACCTTATAAATGCATTAATTTTTTTCCTACTTCTTCGAGTTGTCCGAATGAGGGCACCAGGGTGTTATTTCAAACTTGCGGCGCTAGTGTCGAACTTAGATGGCGCAATTAACGAGTAGTATCAAAGTATTGGTATTGGGATGGGAGAACGAATACTTAGAGGAAAAAAGACGGATAGTTTGCCAATTGCCATTTGCATTATTCAAAGGCAATTTTTGCGTGCGCTAAAATAATTCCATTATTTGTAAATGTCAAATGTTTTGTTGTACATAGTTTTTAATAAATTGTTATTATTAATCACAAAATGAAATGTGATCTTTGCGGTGATCCTCTTTACAATAGAGGTGAAGATTTCGATGACTGCATTATTGGGTTTTTAGAGAATATTAAAATTCATTATTTGAGTAAGTTGAATTTTTAAGAATTTATCTTTTCAAATTTTTTTCGTACTACTTGTCAATATATGTTTATGTTGTTAATTTAATTCAGTTCCAATTCGAAGTGTATTTATTTACAAACCCTTGTTTAAAGCAACGTACAACGTTGAGCTATATGACATTGGATAGTTTAGAGCTTAGATTAAACAATAGCAAAATAAACAGTAAAACCAATGTAGCAGATTATAAAGCCTAATAGGATTATATACAGTATTAAAACTAAATATAAAGAAAACCTAGTAAACTAGATATCGGGCCAGACCTATATACTATAGAGTAAAACTAGACATAAATTAATATTCTGTTGATCACGATTGGACCATGTACAGGCATAATCGATAAAATACAAAATTGTTTAGCAAACCAAAAAAGGAGCAATGAACAAACTCATTGCGGCAGAAAAGTAATATAGTTAAATAATGAAGTCAAACAATAGAGATCGTAAAGCACTTAAAGTAGAATGGCAAACACCAATTAACAAATGAAAAGTAACAGCTGACAGTAGATAACAAGATTTCAACAACTTAAAGGAACAAATATAAACCATCAACTGATAATCCATTTCTTTTTATTTAATTAAATAAACTAAATTTTGACACTAATAATAGGAAACACTCAACACCAAAGCACCGGGTAAACCACCACTGGTTATGGTGAGGGAAAATAGTTTGCCGTACTTTAAGTGCTTAAGTGCCCATAAGTATAAGATGACGAAAAGCCAGCTTCTTGAGTTCCTTGTGAGCCGCCATGTAAGAGGGGGTCTATTAGAAGACCAAGGTTTTTGACAAGCCTATTTGAGAGATGATCATGTTTTGAAGAAGCAAGTTAGGGAGCATGTCATTTGTGCTGGATGAAGTATCATGAATGGAGTATTTTATGGCATGCGTTCTCGCGGGGTTGAGGACCAGATCACTAGATTGGCCACCCAGCACTTCCGTGACATTTATGAAATTAATAGTATACAGGAGTGGAGCTAGAACCGCGGCTTGCGGGACACCAGAGGTGATAGCCCTGGATGAGGAGAATCGATCATCACTATTGACAATTAGTGTCCTGCAAGCCAGATAACTAAATGAGCCTACCAGTAGTGGAACCAAAACCCAAAGTGTTCACAAGTTGGGTTTGAGCCGGTTTAGATTTAGATTTTATTGGAGAGCTTCCCTTTACAAATACGACATATTGCTTATAGGTAGGGAATAACTTTAATCAATTTAACAAACAAGCTTACACCTACGTTCAAATTGCTTTCTACTTTAAGATACTTTAAATGCACTATAAAGCTGGTAATTAATTCTGAATTAGTTCAACAATCAAGCTCTTAATTAAGTCAAAAATAGTTCAACAAACAGGCTTTCAGTTTTCTTCAAATTTCTTTGAACTTTACACTTTAAGGCTAGTAATTAAGTTTGATTACTTCAACGATCAAACTCTTAAATTTATTCAAATTTCTTTCTACTTTACACTCTTTAGGAAGACTATTAAATAATTTCAAACCATTTATCATGAGCATATTTTGTGTTTTTTGCTGTCCTACATGCTACGATTCTAAAGTCGTCCCTATTTCTTAAATTGTAACTAACTGTTTTGCTGATATATTGTATAACACTTCTTAAATAATTAGGCAACAAATTATTCTTGAGTTTAAAAATATATATTAATATCAAATTCTTTGTTTCACACTCATCCAGCCTAAAAATTCTTTCATACCAGCAACAGGCTCCAATCTACTACACTTCAAAATTATACGCATCGCTCTATTTTGCAGTTTTTGCAGTCTGTTAACAGCTGTAGAATTTCCACAGAAAAGGATAGTAGCGCAGTAATCAAAATAATGTTGTTATAGACACACAACGCTGCATTAAGATCCAGAAAGTTTCGTATTCTTTTCAGGAACCCAAACTTCTTCGCTATCTTACAGCACAATTTGTCTATGTGTGGTGTGAAGCTCAGTTTGTTATCTATTATAATTCCAAGATATTTGACTTCATCTAAAACATCTATACTGGATCCCTGTATAGTTAATGACAAGTGTTCACTGCTATTTATTTTATTTATTTATTTAGTAAACATTTAACAACAAGTTTTAAACACAATGTCTCTTAAATTTCTAGTCCAATTCTAGTATAATTGCAGTGCTCCCCACTCAGTCAGCAAGGCTGGTATGAGAGTTGGGAAAATCTGTGTAATAGACAAATTGTATTACAAAAGTTGAACAAGTATAAAATTTAGTCTACCCAATTCAGTTTCAGGTTAGACTAAACAAAAACAGTAATAGCAAAAATAACATTTCATATTCAAGTTCAGTCTGACTTCAGTTGCATTCAATTACATTTTAATTACAAGGTCAGCACAAAAACAACCTATTGCTCAAACAATCACAGCTAAAATTATCTAGGTAGTATAAGACACACTACCGTTACAATACCATAACTTAAATCAATACTCAGCTATTATGACTTAAATTCAATCATATTCAAAGAATATACTAGAGTAACATCAAATCATCTTACCCGTAAAGGCCATTAGCATGCAATTTGATTTAAACACATTGAACTTTAACTTATTCATGTTGATCCACATTGAGATACTTTCTAGATCCTCCTGCAATTTTTGTCCTCAGTCCCTGAAGTCACTCCCGGTTATGTACACCAACGTGTCATCCGCAAAAAGCACTACTTTCGAATTCTTTACCATACTAGGAATGTCATTTATATATAGCACAAACAGCAGCGTATTCAGGACTGTACCTTGTGATACCCGAATGTCGCATCCAACGGGTGTCAAAACATTAAACTCTAGTTTTGTCAGTTGCGTTCTATTTTGTAGATAACTCTGAAACCATGTATTTTCTGTTGCCTTGATGCCATACTTCTCAAGTTTTTTTAGTAAGATGCTGCGGCTAATTGTTTCAAATGCTCTCTTTAGGTCTAAAAAGACTGCAATCACAAACTGTCCAACGTCAATTTCCTTCTTCCACTCCAGAACAAGCAAATTTAAAACTGATTCACAGGAATGCTTTGGCCTAAATCCTGATTGGATCTGTACTGCTTTTTCGATGATCTTTTCTATTAATGGCAGGCTGTTAATCGGCCGTATTTCTTCACACTTAGTTGTACTTTTAACTTTGGGGATTGGCGTTATGTGGATTTCCTTTAAGCCGTCCGGGAAGACCCCTTTCTGCATTGACTGGTTTATAATTTTTACTAACGCCGGCCCTATGAACTGAATACTATCTCTTATCATGTTGACATTTAGGATCCAGAGATAATAGGATTTCTTTAATTTGCTTAGAATTTTTCGCAGTCCATCGATATCTATACAGTTAAACTTGAATTCGGTAGTAGCCTCAGCTCCTGTATACATATATGGTACAATTGGTATACTCTTTTCTGTACTTATAATACTCTTGACAAAAAAGGCATTTAATTTTTCACAGATTTCCGGGATATGCGTAATATTAGTACCTTCATACTCAATTTCTTTAATGTCATTTCCAGTTCTTGATTTTATTAACGTCTTCAGAATACATGCCCTTTTGGTCACCTCGTTTTGAAATTTGCTTAAAATATGCATTCTTCGTTTCTACAGTTCTTTTCTTATAGACATTTCGGGCTATTATATAATCTGTCCAATCTACTTCGCTTCTCGTTATTTTAGCTTTTTCGTACTTATGTATTTTTGACTGCCTTAGCTGTTGCAGTTCCCGGTTATACCATTCATTTTTGTTGCAGCTTTTTACTGTCCTTTTTACTATCATTGGTGCTATGCCACTAATAAGAGACTCCTTTAGTAGTTCTGTGCATTCATTCACATTTTCAGTACCCACAACACTATTGATGCTTATACTCCTACTAACTGCGTTTATAAATAACTCTCTATTGTATCTAACGTATTTTATATCTTTAGTATTACTGTTTACTACATTATGCAGTCTAATTTCAATTTTAATCGACTAATGATCACTAATATTAGTATCCTTGTCGAAGGTTATATAAAGATTTCTCTTAATATTAGTATTAGTATTAGTGGGATTACTTACAATTTGTTTCAAATTGCTATCGCTGCGGATTCCGTACAGCTTGGTTTTTGTCGCATTTTCAGTTAGGATATTAATGTTAAAGTCTCCAGTTAGACTATATCACTCTCCTCCGGCAAATTATCTTAAGCCCATCTTTCAAAATAGCTGCAGAAATCAGTAGCTGAGAAACTTGGTGACCTGTATAAGACACCTATAACTTACTTTCATTATTACTGCATAATTTCACCAACAGAATCCATGTGCAGAAATCCATACTAATGTTAGACAAAACAGAGACTTGTTTGCTTTGTTTGGTATAGGCAGCTACACCACCAGTATGTCTAGAATTTGAATAACACATTATAAAGTTGTATCCAGTTATTTGTAACTCACAGTCATTTATTTCTTCCGTGATATGCGTTTCCGAGAGAAGTACGCAATCAAATTTGTGAATATTACACAGGTGCTTCACTTCATTTATGTTACTCAACAACCTTGAACATTTAAGTACAGAATATTTAGCTATAGAAGGGTTTTGGTTGCTAATAATTAATAAATCTTTGCTCAGAATTTAGATAACGCTTATATATTTCGCATGATCCCAGGCTACATGGCTGCAATTTAGTTTAAGCTCGTAGACTTCATTTGCATTTGTACAATTTCTGCATTTCATCTCCGTTGCGGTACATTCCCTCGACTCATGTTCATCTCCACGTTTTCCGCATACTGCTTTATTAGAGCAATCGATCGCAACATGGTTGTATCCCAAACACTTGAAGCATCTCTTCACATTAATGTTTTCGAAAATTCTGCATTGCTTCCATCCAACTTGTATTCTCCCCACATTTATGACGCTCCTGAAATTGTCAGCGTCCAACTCAACAATGGCATTAAATCTACTCTCAACTTTGGATTCATAAATTTTGATAACTTTAATATGGGAATTTTCGAGTAATGTATTTTGTAATTTCAGTTTCGTATATAACTCATCATTTGTGAACTGCTGTGTTAGACCACACACAATAATTTTAGGTTTTCGCAATCTTGGTGTCGTGATAGTTTATCTGTCGCCCATGTTTCTTTCACTTTCGGCTTTCAGCTTATTTACACTTGTTCGTCGAGACATTTTATAGCCACCACACCGTTATTTTTACTATGGATTTTGTTAATTTGGATTCCATCGGGGCTAACTTTTTGCATTAAATCTTTTTGTGTATCTTTGCATTCTTGCTTCAGATTTTTTGGTTTGATTAACACCACTGGGCTCGCTTTTAAAATGCAGGTAATGAGGTACGGAGTCGAACGCCCTACTAAGATCCAACAGCATATGGACTACATGATTATCTTTATCGCATAGTTTGCGGATCTCAGATGTTACTTTTACAAGGGCAAAGGTTGTGTAGTGCCCATGCTTAAAGCCGAACTGAAACATTGTCTTCAGTGGAGAAAGTACGGAGACCGGAAAAATATATAAAAATGATTAGATAAACATGAAAACTTACGAATTGATCTATATATATTATTTACGCTTGGGTATATCATCGTCGGTTGCCCTTTCTTTTCCAGGAAAAGTGGTTCCGCACATAACCCGGTAGAACACCGAGTATGGCCCTATATATGAACGATAAAACCTTCAGTTCGTACATGCATTGTAGCGAACCTAGTATAAGAATGTCCAACAGTGAGCTAACATGTGTCTTACGTCGGTAAATTAAACATTTCTGGCACATGGCCTGAGTGCGCGCAATAATTTAGAGATACCAGTCTGAGAAATTGGGTATATGACGATATCTGCATAAATAAAGTGTGACAGAATAAGAGCAGTCAATAGCCTCGGTTTTGTGGACACATCCAGGTGCGGAGGGAGGGGCTGCGTAGAGAGGGCGTAGCCCATGATACACCCGAGATCTAATTCGTTACAGCCAGTGTTTATTGTCAGGAACGTGGTAAAATAATGTCTGAAGTCCATGTCCACCTACGAGCAGATTGTTTTACATGAGTTTCTTATTTCAAATTATAGACAAAACAAGATTCTCAATTTTCATAGACGAGAGTGAAATGTGTTGCCCCATAATAACAAGAGCAAATTTTGGGTGGGAAAGAATACCGACAAATATTTACAAAGATATACAGGCTGAAAAAAAAGGGATGTTAAACTCACCCATCTAGTATCACACCGCCAGTAATAGTAACTTCAACTTTTGTGTTTAAGAATTCGAATCATGATTAGCAGACTTTTAAAGTAAATTAGTCAAATTTTATAATTTCTTCATTTTATTTTTCTATAGGTGTAAAAACTAGGCTGAATGAAAGTACATCAACAATTGATAGGCTTTCAAAAACAAACGCCGACTTATTGATGACCGTTGAACAATTGCGTAGTGACTTAGAGCATGGTTACTCGTGTGAAAAGAAAAGACGTAAAACGAATTCATTAGAAAGTAGCGATGAATCCGACCAATTTTTGCATAATAAAGCAGTACTTCCAAATAACTCCACTGACGACTTAAATGAAGCTATAAATGAAGAAAATTGGGATGAGAGTGGTTTTGTTCCTCCAACGCAATCACCAACTAACACTAAAAAACCTGAAGATGTTCAATCAAAACTGGTTGAAACATATACAAAAGAAAGGTACGAAACAAAGCGTCAAGATCCATCTCCAGGCGAAAAATCTATATATGAAATAATTCCACTGAAGAGCTCTCCAGAAGAAATAGCTTTACCTAGACGAATAAAACCATCATCTGTTAAGAAAAATATTAATAAAGAGAATAAAAATGTTTTGAATACATCAAAATGGGTTTCTAAAGATCAATCAGTTTATAAAAATGCTGGAGGAGCTTTGAATAAATGTTGGAGCATGTCATTTCTTCAGCCAGCTAAGAATAAAGATAATCAAGGTAGAAACTGTTCATTTGTTGGTATATCTCCAACCGATTGCAAAGAAAATAAAAGTCCAAAAACTATGAAAAAATCATGCACCAAGCTGCGTCAAACTAAAATAAATTTTAATACGAAGGAAAATGAATCAGAGGTATAATTTTTTTCAAGTGTTTATCTTCTGTAAATTTTTTAATTAATTTATTTATTTTTTCTCAGTTGGAAGACACATTTTGTGAAGATCTCGTTGCTGCAAGTCCAATATCAGTAAACATTGCATCTAATGAAACTGGCAAGAATTCGAAAATGCTATCGTTAAGGTAGGCATGATAAATTTTACCTAAGATTTTTACAAAAAAAAAAAATTGTTCTTTTAGAAAAATTAACCGTAAAAAGCCTGATAACACAATTTTTATATCTCCTAAGAAGAAGACGAGCTCGCTTTCACCGGAGATCAGTAATGAATCAACTGGAAATTCACCAATACAAAGTAAAATCAAAAACGAACCGATAACTGTGAAGAAAAGAAATTTATGTTTGAGAATACCTTTATCTCCTGCGAAAAGTGATCCCGGTTTTAATCGGCTTAGTCAAGAAGATGAATCTGTTTTTCTGTTGCCATCACAACCTGATGATGTTATTTGTCTCGAAGAAACTGATGAATTGGGATCTTCTACAGTGGATTTGTTAAAAGATATGATGCTGAAGGAGGATTCATTTTCAGATATTTTAAGGGAAAGTGAAGAAAGACAGTAAGTTCTTTTTTTTTTATTATAAATTTGTCTTTTTTAAATATACAAAATACGTTTTTTTCGTTGCTGCCTTTTAAACTTTCAGGAAAAGTAAGTGCTGTTTATGTTTGAAAGTATTTAACTAATATTTTACAAAAATAGTAAATGCTCTGTAGGTATCTGAAGTATAATCTAGAAAAGTTTTGAATGGAAATCTAAGAATAATTCTGATCATTTCTACATTGTAAAGTGTTGATTATGGTATATGTAGGGATCCGTTAGAAATTTGTAGATTGTCAATTCGTCTTTCTTTTGTATGTGCAGATGTGCAGGTTTTAATATCAGCAGTATGAGTCAAGTGGTGTTCTCCTAACCCTTGGTACACATACACTGGAAAATCTTTGCTGAGTTGATCGAGTGTTGCTTTTTTTTGCAACGACCAGTCAGTGTAAAGTACGTGAATACTAACTTTTTTAGAAAACTCTGTAAGGATTTTTAATTTACATTGAAACGATAGATTACCTATGAAATCGATTAGGATAAATAAAGCTTTATTTAGATTTATAACGGATATAACAAAGAAGAAATATACTTTATATTTGTGGAATTAAATTCATCATAGAACAATATTTATTTCTAGATCCTAATGAATTTCTTCATTCATTACAGCACCAAAAGTAGAAATGATCGTACGTCACCTGAGGAAACAGCTGTGAGGCAAAGAAATTTGCCAGTCTTTAACTGCAACGAATGTGAAGCTGTAAGTATTATTAAATTATGAATTCCAATAAGTTTAATGTATGACACCTATGACTTACATAGAAATGAAGAATTCACTCGAAATGTAATTCTAGCTGCTAATGCATGAATCAAAAGCAATGGAAATCCTTGAAATTTTCAAGCGTTTGTCATTAACTTTAGTAAATAATTTTATTTCTTGCGAATAGCTAGGCTGTAGTATTTGGCATAAAATGAATTGACAATGGTCTTTTTCTATTTGTTTATCTTTATATATGTAACTGGTGCCCGTAATAATTTGCACAAATTTAAATCAATTCAAACAGAAAACAAAAAAACATTTTTCTCTCGTAGTACTTCAAATACATTGGAAAGGATCTATCCGATGGAGAGATAGAAAAACGTTTGCGTTGTTGCAAACACAAAAAGCCAATTAGTCTACATCATACACCAGAAGGATTTTGGAATCCATATTTCCTCCCATTACCAGCTGACGATCCCAGGAATGAGACTTTAATTGACACAAGATTTGTAGATAAGAAAAAATAATTTCTTTTATAAATAATTTATTTTGTTAAAAAGAATAAGTAAATAATTTTTATTATTTTTGTTTAATGTAAAAAAAACTGCTTTTGTTGATCCTTTTACAAATTTCCTCGTTTAGCTTGTTCCAATTCAATTGCTTCGAACAGAGCTTTGAAATTTCCAGCCCCGAAACCCTAGAATGATAGGTTTTTTTTAATTTAATTTAATATGTATACCCTCTTCACATCAGATTCACGAATAAGAAACTACAAATTTTTTATTCGCCTAATTTTTTTCTTTAACTATACACAATTGCATCGATAAAACCCATGTAGATATTTATTCGTATATCTGTGACGGTCTTAATTATAAAATACAACTATGTTTATAAAAAAAACTTACATTATGATTACGTCTCTGAATAGCTTCTAAAAACAAAGTTGGCCTATCTTGCATATTTTTAGTGAAAATTTGTAGTAAATACCCATCTTCATCGTAATCAATTAAAATTTTCAATTCTTGAAGAACTTTGAGATCTTCAATAACTTTCACTTTGCTGTTTTTTAAATTTTCTCTTAAAGTTTCATAGTAAGTGTCCGGTATGGTCAAAAACTCCATTCCTCTAGCACGTAAATTGCGAATAGTTTCAATTATATTTGATGTATTTAGAGCGATATGTTGAACTCCAGCGCCACCATAGTATTCTACATATTCTTGAATTTGAGATTTTTTTTTCCCCTTTGCTGGTTCATTGATTGGCATTTTTACGGTCTCTTCATAATTGCTCATTACAATTGATCTTAATGCTGAGTACTCAGTATGAATTTGGCTATCATCAACAGACCAGAAACGATGAAACATAAGACAACGTTCATACCATGCAGCTGCACTTTCCATTTGAAGATCTGGTTGATTACCGACGACATGATCAATAAAATCTAATTTGGCCGGTGGTAGATTTTTTAATAAGCAGTCTTTTGGTAGTGGCTTGTAGCCTGGTAAAAATGTTCCTTTGTAGTTTTTACGTTCTACAAAAGTGTGAGTAGTGTCTCCATACTGGAATTTTTTTTTTTTTTTATAATTATTATTTTTATTTTATTTTGTAGAAAAGAAACTTCTTACTGTTTTCACCGTGGCAAAGCGCACAGTGCCAAATTCATCTGACTCTTCCCAAATATCACGAATAATCACAGCTCCGCGCTCTTTAGCACGCTATTAAAATGGATAATATATCATAAGTGGTAAGTATCTTTTGAAGTAATTTATTAATATCCTTACCTTAACAATTATATCTAATTCTTCAACTTGAAAGGCGATATCCTTTACTCCGTCACCATGTTTAGCCAAATGGGCACCGTGTTCCAAGTGATTAGGCTCGTATGCCGACACAAATACAAAAACTATCTGCATTGTTACAAGAATACAAATATTTTATTAAAATGATCTTGAAGATTTTTAAATATGCGTAACGTAAAGTTTAGATAATTGCTGACACCATCTCCGAATTTATGGGTTTGTAAAAAGCTTATGAAGGTAATTAAAATGCTTTACAAGATGCGCCCTAGAGATAACTAAAATCGTATAGATTCCTAGATCTAGAATTGACAGAAAACAATCTGGTTTTTTAGGGACTCGTTTCACGGAATATTCCATTACTCCACAAGGATTACCAGTCTCGAATCGACATCGTTAACTAAAGGATCTTTAATAGAAGCAAAAGCTTAGCGGGGAGAATTTTTATTACCAGTATTGTAAGATGAGATATTGGTACATACAAACATTTCAAATCAACCGATAGAGATGGTATTTATCCTCTCAAACCCTACTATCGTAGGGCGTTGAAAAAATAGTCTTCTTTTTGTTACGAAAACAGTTTAAAAAAAATTATTTGAAGCGATTTACCGTTGACTTTTTCGTATTGAATTCAAAATGAAGAAATCAATAGTACAGTACCTACTTGAAAATGAATTTTTGAAAGCCTTACGTATGTTATAATGTCCCTTTGCATAGCGGACTGAATGAAAATTTAGATTTGATTCAAAAGTTCTTTATATTCTTGGACTTAAACATAATGGAGGATGGTTGGTATGGAAAGTGTACGACGACGGTGTTCTAGAAAGCAGGTTCAACGACATAATTAATCATTCGCTGAAACCATTAAATGTACGTTGCTTTCATACATGCACTTATTATTCCTAACATAAATTGTTTACGAAGAATAATAACTTCCCTTGTTTTGCCAATCTTTATAGATATATACTCTACCTTGTTTTGCTTGACAGCATGCTTGGCAAATTTTCGGTTTCCAGTTTCTAAGCCTTGATAGCTCAAAGGCTCAAATCCCATACGAGTTGTATAATAGTTTGCTGCTTGCTTTGCATTGCCGACATAAAATATTAAATGGTCGAATGATAAAAATTTTCCTCCTTGTGGCTATTTTCGGGAAGAAATTAATAGATTGGTTGCCGTTTTAACTGACTATGTGTGTAATAAATACTTACTTTTGGTCCCTTATCGGTATATGTTGTCTGTAAATAACGAAAGAAAAAAAATTAATAACTTTGAAAAAATTCACCCTCAGTTTTGTGTTAGCAGCCAGGCAAAATCACGTTTAATTGACTTGCAAAATTGTGGTTAATTTTTTGTCAGTGGATTCTAAAGATATTTTTAAAAATATTTTCTGAACTATTTTAATACATTTTCAGTTATTCAATTGAATTTTCAATTTATTCCTAATAAAAAACGCTACACAATATTAAGATTGGTACAATCTTTCAAGCTATGTGTAGGAAGTCAAATTATTACAATCTTCACCAGTAACCAATAAAATAAAAAGTGGCTCACAAGAATGTTAAAATAGAGATAAGGAAGAAATTGCAAAATAAAACAAGTAAAAGACCAATTCTTATGATATCTTAGATGAATGCTCGTTTGTAATTTCGTATGGTCACCCATTTGCGCAAGTTTTTGAATATATCTCTAGAACGGTTTGTCGAACAGTAAAAATGATTATAAACAATTTTATAGGATTTCATATTCTAAACTTTTCAGTACATTAAAATATACGATCGTTTTCACAGGACACGTAAAAATCCTAAATTTTTACATGACGACACCAAGAAGAGGTTGCCTGATTTAGTCCATTTTTGAAATTATAGTTACTATTTTTATGAAAACACTATGTACAAAATTTCAACGCTCTACGTTGATGCGTTCTTAGGCAGTGTCCATTTGGACATATTTACATATTTATGTAGTGAAAAATAAAATTGTATGGCAACCCTATGAAGGAGTTACCCGATTTGTTCCATTTTCGAACTCAATTTTCCTTTTTTTTTATAAATAAGCCCATATGAAAAACTTCAACTCTCTAAGTACAGCGTTTTCGAGTTATCGTGCGAATGGAGGGACGGACATGCAAACATCAAAATAACTTAATTTTATGCATGAGTGTCCAATCCATTTTGCTCTACCATCATTATTTCTAGGTGTTACAAACGGAATGACAAACTTGGTATACCCTTTAGATTTCATCTATAAAAATGCGAATATAATTAGATAGCTAAAAGTAAATGCTAAATTTAAAACTAAAGGGAAAAACAGAAAGTATAGAACTAGTAATTATTGTAATAATAATTAAACAATAAATCCCTAAACGTACGGTCACCATTCCGTCGTCTATTATCAATTGGGAACGAATTCCAGTCTAATAGCCTTCAACAAAGAATTGTTGTTCAGTCAACAGCGAACTTCTGCCTAGGGCGAGAAAGAGGCCAATTTTGTAGGAGGGCTCCCCCAGGGGCCGAAATGGTATACATGGAGGACATACGACACCGGAAATTCGGAGAAAAAAAATTAATTTACTATTGTTCCAGCATACAGGGGCGGATTTACCAATAGGTAGAGCAGGACGGACTCAGAGCTACTGTTTTCAACGTCATTATCGGCAGGTTGATTGCAGAATTACAAAGACGTAGTTCTTGAGTAAAAAGTTTGACTTTCTTATGAAGCTACATAGCTTGGAATTTCAAAATATCCGCGAGGATGAAGGAAACTTGAAAGCCTTCTATCTAAGAGATTTAGACGGGACTTTGGAAAACGAGTCTCTGCACCTGCGAGCTTATTTGCTGCCCGCTGAGGTTACATGGGGAATACAATTTTTGGCGTTATCGTTATTATCGAAGTTATACAAGTGCATCCTGGAAAAAGGCTTTTTGGACATTAATCCAAATGTGGAAATGGCTCTCCGGATGTTGTTGTGTACATCAGGCTCAAATTGCTCGGTAGAACGGTCGTTTTCAGTACTAAAACGAGTGAAGAATTATTTAAGATCCACTACAGAGGAGATCAGGGCCAATTCACTCTCTGTGCTGCACATAGAGTCAGAAATAATGCAGTCTGTGGACTATAGTGAGGTAAGCCGTTTCCTCTAGAGAAGAAAATTATTTGTGATATTAATCGATGTTCTTTAAATAAATGAAAAATAACAATGTGCCCTGATTCTGTTAACTGCCTAAGGGCCCTGAGTCTTCAGATTCGGGCCTGTGTTCAGTCGTGCGATAACTAACAGTCAAAGCACAGGTCCTGTCGTAACTTTATGAAAAACACGAAATCAAATATAAGAATCGAGGCAGCAACCAAACATTGATTTATTGTATTGAGAAATATGATCGTAACGTCTGAACCCATAGACATAGCGTACAGAGTATAGTTAAATGAAACATTTAGTTTTCATTGCGACACAGAATCTAACTAGCAGAAAACTTCGCAATGGACAATTAGTGTTCGCACTGAAGCGGAAGGAAGGACTCCATGTATTTAAGAAATAGCCATGTTGATATGTTCACCCCAAAGTTGATGTCGTATTTAGTAATAAGCTTAGATCCCTCACCATCTCGCTGTAAACAATCAGGCATAACATTGGGAAAATTAAATATGTCGATATACAGCAATTAATTGGATTTAAAAGGTTTGGGCGTTAATTTATTCATCGTAGACCAATCATGAACTGCATTCAGATTTTTATTCACGGAAAGTACGGTATAGTCGATGTCATCAATCTTAAATGAAAAGTATAGCTTGCATTTATCAGCATACAGATGAAGATCATCAATAAATATAAAGAAAAGTAAAGGTTCTAGAAAAGAAACCTGCGGTACACTAACTTTATCGGAAGAAAAGAAAAGAAAGTAACCATTTGACGACGATCAGTGAGATTTTATGAAATCATAGTCATTCATTGCAATGCGAATATGTATCTGTGATACTTAAAACTGAAGAATACCTTGTCCTTCAGTAACATGAAAACGAAACGCCTTCACAAAGACCGATGTTATCAGCAGAAGCAGGAGTATCAATTTTTGGAAGCGATTAGAATCAAAAGATATTTCGGAGATGGAGCAACTCGAAAGGGGTCACCTTCGTAGTTGGTACTCTTCACTCGACCAATTCCTATTTCTTTAAGGATTACTCCAAAGCCTTTTTTTTTTTGTTAAAATTATAGTATTTAGATTTAAAAATGAATGCGATTAAGGCAATAACGGCACTTTAAGATGCCAACAACAAATTTTATTTAGTTACCTTCCTTTAGTTTAGTATCTACTTTAAAATGAATTATCAATTGTTTATAAAATAGCAGTTTCGGCAGGATTAAACGTTTGATCGGAGTGTTAATCTAAGCTTTTTATATAACAACTTAGATGTCAGGGTTAAATTTGAACAGGTTGGTTACAGCAGCTGACACGACAATTAAAGAAAAAACTTTTGTGTTAAAAATAGAGCTGAACCAGTTCAGTTAAATTGCTTAAACTATATTAGCCCAGTCAGTTGTAGGACAATCTATTACAAATTGTAAATCATTTCAGTTTTGTCAATATTTATTTTGATACAATCAGTCTTATAGAGCGATCCCAAAAAGAATGGTATAAGCAGCTCATAGACTTTATGGATTAAAAAAAGCTACATTTTCACCTTAATTGCAAGGTCTTATATAAAAAAGTTAATGCTTGAGCTATTGTTAATTTGTAAAAAGGAGATTGCACAAGAGCAATGCACTTTTAATCAACAATTTCATAACAAAAGTTTCTAAAGTAAAATTAAAATGAGAATTTAATAAAATAAATAAAATTGACTTAAATAAAATTTTGATTGTTTTTTGTCGGTGATCTCAATATTAATTCTTTTGTTTTGAGTTTTACATTCAAAATAGCCTACAGGAGACGGAGAAAATTGGAGTCGTCACGTAGATAAGTAAATGCAAAAATTTAAAGCATTTCTTGTATGAATTGAGGAAGATTAGTGTCGTAATTCAGTAGCTATATGGGATTTTATTAATTCTTATACCGAGATAAAGGCATGGATGGAAAGATGCATATATAAGAAACAATCTTATTTATTAAATTTTCTAAAAATCGTTAAATCCGACACATTTCATAATTCACCATTTAATAACTGGTTACAGTCGCCCACAGTGGGTCGTTCAGATATAATTATTTCACCAAAAATACTAAATTCAGAAGGAATCATTTTTTCACATTATCGAATGCTTTTTTTTTAACATTTTAATCCATCCACAACAGGTTTAGGAATACACTAATTCTCAGAAATTTTTAAAATTCAATGTAGACACTTATTCACCAAACTTTGCAGCTGTATGCGATTCAATATGTATGCATGAGCGAGCAATATGATTTTCCTCAATAAATCAGTCTTTCAGTAATACTTTTGTACATATTACCACTTACGAAGCTTCAAATCACTTATATTCATAGAAATAACATATAAAAATCACCTTAAAATATCACTAAAACTATAAAGCAAATACTAAAATCATAAGGACAGTTTTTCTACACATACCATTATCACCAGACAGGTAAAAATCTCTAGTATTAATATTTATTCTTCACAAAAATTAAAAGCGTTAAACAAAACGCTCTAAGGATTGACTATTTTAAACTTTTATACAAGAAGATAATTATCAACTAGTTCGTCTGTCGTAGCGTGCATGCTTATATAGATTTGTTTTAACTTCTTCTCTATCATGTGATTGCAAGATGAAATTCACTTACGACGACACTGATAAATTTCTACTGGACTGGTTTTTGGTCGTCATATTTGAAATAAATATATTTAAAAAATATTTAAAATTTCCATGAATTTTTTTTAGTAGAAAATCATAATAGGTAGGTATGTATGCATGAGGGCACGAACGAGTGATAACGATCCAATGCAGGTAAAGCATTCGAAAAAAATATACATGTGTAATGAAAGAAAAAGAATTTTGGCGCCATTCATAAGAACAGGTTTAACCTTGTTAAAATTATAATATACATAAAATATGAAAATAGTCAGTTGTTTTGCATTATAACTACTTCGAGTTTGTGGTGTTGTACACATGTGTTATGTAGTCGAGCCCCCCGAAAGTTGAATGCAAGTTAAACATATTATGAATATGTCATCAGATTTACATATTTTGTATAATACGTTTTTCTGTAAACAAGATTGTTTATATATTATGGTCCAGGTGGATTATTTTCTTGATATCAAAGCTGTTGCTGGTTAGTAACTAAGTCGCACTTTCTGTGGGACAGTAGTCCACCTGTTTTGAATTAAATTAAAATTCCGTTTTAATATTAATCGCACACGCTATATAATCAAGGGAGAAAAATTAGTATGAGAGGAACAGGTGTAAACAAGTCGAGATATGAAAATTTAATGCGTTTTGAATATTAAAATTATAAATTGAGTCTGCATCTAAAGATGTGAGTTGATTCTGCTTAGTCATGAGAAATCAATAAATTTATTTTAGATTTTTTTTTTCTATTTCTATATTATACTATTTGTTTACAATTTTTCTAGGCTTAAAGCTCAAGTAATATTTTGTCTAGAAAATTAAAAAAAAAAAAAAACGATTCATCTAAAAAAACTGATACAGGGTCTAACTTAAAAACTTCTTCCCGAAATAATTAGCAGCTTTATTCTAGATTTCTTACTTGATGATGACACATAACATACCAAATATTAGTTAATAAATGTAGCCAATTATTTTTGTGTATAGTACATAGGTAAAAAAAAAGAAGGTATGAAATTTCTTACGCATGCAAATGCGGATGGGTCCTGGGTCTCACCGACTTCTCATTGGAAAGACTCGTAATCTTTAAATCTTCAAAAATATTGTTTTCTCTGTTACGTAACTTAACTTTAGAAAATTATTAGATTTTTAACGATTCATGGATATCCTGTATTTTTTGAGATTTCATTTTTTATACCTTTAGATAAAATCTAAAGGGGTTTGTCATTCCATTTGTAACACCTCGAAATAATGATGGTAGAACAAAATTGATTGGACACCCACGCATAATTTAAGTTATTTTGATTTTGCATGTCCGTCCCTCCGTCCGTACGATAACTCGTGAACGCGTTCACTTAGAGGGCTGAAATTTTGCACACAAGCTTTTTACAAAAAAAGTAAATTTAAGTTCGAAAATGGGTCGTATCGGGCAACTCCTTCGTAGGGTTGCCATACAAAAATATCTTTGTTCACTGCCGGAGAAGGTGGCGACGCAGAGAGCTGAAAGTTGGTACATTGTGGTTTCGTAGCAATAGTAAATAAATTTTCAAAAATGGATTAAATTGGTTAACCCCTTGGTGTTGCCATATAACATGTTGGTTTCTTAAATATACTGTGAAAGCGATCAATCCTAGACGTTTTTATTGTACCGAAAAGTTCTTCAGAATATGAAATCCTATGATATTTGTTACAAGCATTTTTGCTGTTCGACGAGCCGTTCGAGAGATATATGCAAAATACCACTTCAAAAATCGAACTTGCGCAGATGGGTGACCATATGAAATTACAAACGAACATTCATCTACTAGGGTTTCATAAGGATTGGTCTTAGACCAATTCTAACTTTCTTACATGTTATTTTATATTATTAGACCCGACGACGTATAGTTGTAGCATAAGACGAAAAAGTAGAAAACAATAATAGCTCTCACCCCCTCTATATTCAAGTGACACGATGTAAGATTCACCAAGGCTTCTAGAGCCGCTGTTAGTGCTGTTTGCGAAATGCATATGACGTGAGTGATTCTTGCTTAAGCAGCTCATTTTTATACTGCCCAATGTGACTTTAACCACATTATGACCAAGATGCCGTTAGCATAGTCTTGCATAAAGAAGCTCCCGGTGTTAAGACATATGTACTAGCAGAAGACATGAATTGAATAGAAAACAAACCTTGTCCTTAAGAGATACCACAGTGGGCGCGTTTAGGTGAAAACCCAACCAGTTTGGAAATATTAGAAGCGTTTGGTCACAAAACCATGTAAAAGTACCAAGTGATTGGTTTGGTATGGTTTGTAATTACGCGGAGGAAAAATCAGTACTTTTTGACCGGCTTGGTCTCCGCCTAAGCGCGCCCAGTGAGAGCGTCCAGTCGTATCTTTCAAGACGTATTGCACACCTTTAACATGCCAAGCCCAACCAATGACGATTATCTTTCCTTTAGGGATAGTGGACCCACTGGAGGTCTATGTATTATTATTATTTGTATGGGATCATTATCCCTAAATGCCCTAGGCCGACCATTCAAACTTAAGGTCTTTTATAAAGCCTATGAAGTTCTTGGGAGACATTTTTGCAACATCTTCTGGCAGTGTAAATGCCTTTTCTAGATGCAGAGAGCGTCACAGTCACACAGGACGTGTTCAACGATTTCATTGTTTTCCATACAGAAGCAACAGGTCTCATCATAGACCTTACACATATTTTTAATATGATAACTAGGTGGGCAGTGCTCAATAAATAGGCCCGTTAGGAGTCTTAATTCCTTTCTTCTTCGCTTGTCTCAGCCTCTAAATATTTTCCCAGTACTCCTCTTTAATTCTTTCCTCTCAAGGCCTGCTCTGAACTGAGAGGTGTATCCAATGATAGTCCGCAAATCTCAGGGAGTAGGTCCAGCATAGCCTCTAAAGATGCAGTTGGGCAGGTATGCATGTCACCAATTATTCCTAGGCATGCAAAGCGTTGTAATTTTTGTAAGCTAGCTTGAATTGTCTTTAGTTTTGTTATTGGCTACCAAACGAGTGAGGCGTATGTGACCATGGGTTTTATAATAGATGTATATGACCACAGAGTAATTTTAGGTTTAAGGCCCCAAGTTCTCTTAAAAAACCTTCAGCATGTTCATGTTGTCTCTGTGGCCATTTCCAGTACTCTTTTGATACTGTTTTCTCTATGATTAAACCTTGCGCTCAAAACATTATTCTTGTAAGCGTCCATTATCCATTATCAATCGTGGTGGGTGGTGGAGGTCGTCAAATATTTAAAAAATTATGTTCAAGAAAGAATTTTTTGGGATTCTCCGGTAAAAAGTCCAAAAGAGTAATTTTTTTATTTAAAAATTATAAAAATTAAAAAAACAAAATGGTTACATTACATTTGGACAACCGAAAAGTGATTGGAAACCGATTGTTATTGTTTATTTCTGAATTTCAAAACATCAAAAAATAACTAAATTTGAATTTTTAATGTGAACTTTAGCAGGATGGTAAATTACATATCAATAGAAAGAAAAATAATCTTGTTTCTCCAAGATCAGCTATTTTGTTGTTGTGATTTTTTGAAAATGAAAAAAAAAGAAGGTTAAATTAGCTATTCTTGATTAGCAGGTTTTTCTGTAACTGTTGATCTTCTCGTATCTTTCAGTGTAGTAGGTATGCATTCCTGTTGTGCTTTACTTGTTGTTGCTGGTTCTTCAGATGTTGGTCTTCTTTTCAGGCAGATTAAGCGCCTGGCCGTTCTTTTTCGTATTGTAGGATAAAAAATATTCTCCGTTGATGGTCCGATATGCAGGATTGCCATCTAATACGATAGGTATACCACTGATCTTTGAAGCAGGCCATGATTAGTTCGGATAGAAATTATTATCGCAAATATTTTTATTGATTTGGCAGAGAGCTGCCGAGCTTACTATAATCATATTGCTAAACGGCTGCTGTGTGTTAATTTATCCTCCACTTCTTTGTTGATAGAATGCACCGAAGTCTTTTATATGGCAGGGTATGCCTCAATTTCCTTATGGCAGACAGAGTGTGCCAATTTTATATATATAAGGCAGAGTATGCCAATGTTATTAGTTATGGCAGAGATGCCGCTGTTGTTAATTAAGGCAGAATATTCCAATGTTTAGCGATAAATTAAAAGATATTTTTAATGATTAAATTAATTCTGAATTTATTATTCGGTCTCTAGTTATTTATACAATTGGTTTCATATGAAAATCGGTGTTCTAGAGGGGAGAAATATTACAAAATTGCAATAATGGATTTTAAGTCTTTATTGTTATGTCAGCATTTTTTTTCTGTTAGCCAATCGTAGCGCAAGATTTGTCCAATCTGACAATTCCATTCCATCAAATAGTATAAGTTACGGAAAGATAGAATTTAAATACTATTTTTATACACTATATACATTTATCATGCGTATATAATATGTAAATACAGGATAGGAATGGAATAGTACACAAGTCACCATTGATAGCCATGTTAAGCCGAGCGTACTATGCAGGTAAATTTCACCCCTTCCAGTAGATCTATTTTGTTGGCAGAAAATTATATTTCCGCACTCTCCACATCGAGACGAGTACTTTGAGCCTAATATTGTCCATAGAGATTAATTTTTACAATTCTTTTGATTTTTTTAAATACTGTTAAAACTGCCACAATTGACAGAAAATTGGTTTCCAGTTCATTTTTGGGTTGTCTAAAGGTAATGTAATAATTTCTGTTATGGATATCACGCATTTTTAATTTTTAAAATACATTATATTCAAAACAGTTTGATATGGATCCTTCATTTCCAAAAATAAATTTCAGAGCGGGTTATATATAATCTACCCCAAAGTCAATTCACTCGTGGACAACACCTGACCCATTATTGCCCTCATTTATCTAACTATACTAGGATTTTAATAAAATTGCATTTACGTATGTGCAACCGTACAGGTACATATACCTACATATCTGAAAAATAACGTAAAATTACGACATATTCAAAATATATTTATCCTTACCTAAACGCTCTTCTAATATAAACAATAAACTTCTATAACATATGATGTGTGTTATCAGTGTGAGAATTACTGCAAACTAGAAATTTTATCGAAGCTTTTCAATCATCAATTGATAAAAGCCAATCAATTTTTTTGTTTTATTGTGTTGTAAGAAATCAGTAGTCGACGTTGATCAATCGCCGCATAGTATTGTGACACGGATTGAAGAGGTGTGAAACGTATCATTTTAACTAAATTTCCAATTTAGTATTTTTAATTTCTTTACTTTTGTGGTTTTTATTTTTTCTTGTGATCTAATTGCTTACTTAACCAACATTCAAAATTTTCACTACTATCGAATTAATTTTTGTCATTTTGTGATTGATAATGTTGCGCATGATATGTATATGTACTATTTATTTAATCAAGATATGCCATATCTACTGTAGATTCAAAAATTATTAACGAGTTTTTCCTTTTAACCAAACGTGGACATTTATTTACATAAATAATAGTATTTTTATATGTAAAAACAAATGCCCTCTTATAAATTTAGACAAACAGGCTGTGACGAAATTGAAAAGAAGTGGAAAGTGATAAGATAAAAATTGTTAAACTAAAAGTTGGAATTTTTTGCTAAGGTAATAGTTATGAAAATTTTTCTGACCTCCACAATCGAGTAAAATCGTCAGTATGCTCCAATGTTTTGAATTGCGTCAATAAAACCTTGGTTTAAAATGAAGATATCTCTTTTTACTGGAGGACGTCATTTTTATCACTAATCATATCTTTATAAAAATGGTGTGACATTCGCTGTGTGTAATCCTGAACATCTTGTGTTCATTACAAGATACTGGCAACAAACTGTTTAAAAATGCAACTCTCAAGTTACATTTAAATATCATTCTAGGCTTTTTGTCACACTTTGAGAGTATTTCTTTCAACATCTGATTGAATTCAGAATTATAACGCTTCTCCCGAAGATTACAATTTTGATTAATTAAATTCTAGAGTGGTTGTAAAAATTCATATCTGTAATGAGATATCAACATTTTTGGTCATAAAATCTCCGTGTTATATTATCCAAAACTAAATGCTACTAGCTAATTTAAAGAATAAAGAAGAATAGTCTGCCCTATCAATCCGATACGCTCAAGCTTACTTGAATTCAAGTTCCTGAGTTTCATTAACCATATGGACTGTAGATCACACTTGAGTACAGAATGATTCCATGGATGTAGTCCCAAAAATCGCCTATTTTCTATAACTTTATGATAAAGTATAACTGTTAAACGTACGTTTTACTAATGTCCCGCAATCTAAAACCTTGCCGATAACTATCACTATATAATTCTATATGCAGTTCGTTGGAGCTTAAACTCCCTAGGGAACGCAGCCAACAAAGTTACGAAACTCCTTATTAAAATTAAACCCTGGCACCCAAAGTGAAGCCTGTTAATTGTGAGATATTTAATGTCTTTCATTCCGTTCAATGTATTCCACAAAATTAAAAAAAATAAATAATCTATAAATTGAAATTATTATTTATTTATTTATTTTTTAGGTTCACAGTACAGCAACATCGAAATGTTCAAAAAGGAGTCTCTAATAGTAACTAACAGAAAAAATTTATGTTTATGTCATAATTTAAGTTTAGCTTTTAGGCCACATCTATCAGAAAAGCTATAAAACGAGATGAGACTGCACTAAGCACCCAAAATGTACGAATTATAGTAATCGACACTTACAAAGCAGGAGCTCCTGAAGTTTTTTGGGAGGCAGTTCTTCAATTGCAATTAAAAACGCATCATATTAGTACCTGGAAATTTTGTCAACTTCTTCATAAGATTTTAAAAAATGGCCAAAAATTATGTACCTATCACGGAGTTAAATATTGTCATATGCTACTAGATATTGGCAATTACTGGAGTACCTGTAAAGGTTTCTCCTATGATGGTTACGGCGTTTGCATTCAGAAATATATGGAACTTCTTGTGCACAAGTTGAAATTTCATGAAAGAAATACTTCAATACCTCCAAGCTTTGCATTATCGAAGGAAGAGATGGAAACAATTGTAAATGATAATTCGAATACTCAGTAAGTTCAAGAGACGAATAATTGTGTTTTTCCATAGAATTTGTATTTCTATGAAAATTTCATTATAGTTTTCAACTTGTTGTGGAAATCTTAGATTATTTGGAGGTTATTATTTCTCTACAAGAAGACAGTGAGTAAATTGTTTGGTTTTTTCCTAAATAGCACCACAAAAACAAAATTCATCAACGTCCTTTATTTTTTTATCATAGTATTCCCAACACATTTAACATATGCAATTGGATCAGTTAAGGAATGTCGTTATATGGCTCTAACAACACTATTAGAAGAATCTAAGCTACTTTATTTCCAACTTGTTCAATTTATGCATTATTTACATTTAGAACTAACTATGGACACATTGACAGGAGTCCGAGATCGTTTCCATCAAATCTTCTCACAGTTAAAGCTATTTTACAACAATGCAAATGAATTAAACATGTTCGATAGTATATTGTGGATACCAAAACTGTCTGAAACGGCACCAACTTTTGAAGCCACTACGAAAAGTGACTTTAAGCAACATAACCATATTCCAAGAAAAATAGACAACAACTATTACAGATCACAATCAGAGCCACAACAATGCTCAGAAGATTTTCTTCGTCGATCTTTATCTCAAAAGGATATTGTGACATATGTGAACGATAGTTCAGATTTCAGTGATTTTAGTGATGATGAAACAACAATAATAACACCATCTGCACCCCCATTAGAAATGCTTATAGAGGAGGATCGAGAGAAAATTATAAAGAATTTGAAAACTCATGTTGAATTGCTAGAGAAACAAATTGAGGCTGTATGTTTGGAAAATTTCGAATTAAAGAAGCAATTAGAAGTCACAGCTAAAGGAAAGCCTAATATTATGATGAAACGCAGCACTCTGAATACTGCTGGTCCAAGTGATGTGAAATTAAATCAAAATGGAATAATAAATGAGGTAAATAGTATTGAAAATAATAGACCAATCTCAAAGAATTTCACTGACGTAAGATCATTTTGGGCAAATAATGGAAAAATAATGCAATTAAAATAAATTTATTTTGTTTGTGTATTGATTTAATGGAATACTTACATAGATGTTATTAGTCATGTGAAATTCAAATTCAAATACAAAATTTTTGTTTATTAATGCCCCTGGGTGTAACCCCCGGAATATACAAGCCATGAAATCTTAAAAAGAGAGGAACGAGTCGATTAGCGGACGACATCACACACATTCTTGCCTTGTCTTACTGCAGGAATTTTTCATATAAAAGTAGATTGTATTTTGCTTAGCGCTATAATTCCATAAATACATGCTATTTTTTTTTAAACCATTAGAAAGAAAGTAAACTTCATTTTTCTGTGGGAGCGATTGTTTTAAGCTGAGCTCTTACTCAATGAGTGTACAAAAACAGTGATAGTGAACTCTTCTGCATGGCGGTAGCCGGTTCGCTAATGCCTTGATCTAAGCAAAATATATTAGCAGATTACAAAACTAAATAAACATAAGAATAAACGGATGCTGTTGAAGTATAAGCGGCATACACATACGCCTATACACATTATGTGTAGGCCAGTGCTGCCGCAACCTAGAGCGGTCCGTTTAAACCCCTCAAGGGGGTCATGGCTGCTTAATACATTTCGGCCTTTTACGGCCGATTGTCTGAGCAGCTATTCCAGCTGAAACACAATGTGAGCGTCACGACAAAAACCGCCGTAAAAACACTGGCGCTCACATTGTGTTTCAGCCTTTACTGTTAGGGGAGGTCGGTACTTCGAGAGAAGTTTGCGTGTATTGGCCTGCCCCGGAGTTGGGCCAGGCCAATTTGCAAAATGTTTTTGCCGGCGTTAACGTCTCGGTTCCACGTGATACGACAGTTGTACAAAACTGGTACCTATGTGGAGACCGAGACGTCGTCACCGGCAGAAAACAATTGCTGCACAGCTTCGTTGTGCGGAACTCATCCACTTCAAGGACAGAGCAATGCGAATGAAGCGCCCGCAACAATTTTGCCTGCGGCGTCCGCACATACCCACGGATTGGCGAATCTCCAGCGGTTTTTGTGGAACCAATACACACTAGAGTTTCACGAGTATTATCGGTGATTTCCTTAACCAAGCGATGCACTGCACGCTCAGTGCAAATATATTTTTTGAAGCGCAAACGCGCAACTTTGCGCTGCCCATACACCTCTTGACGTCTCGAAAACCATTGCAGACGTTCTTTGGTGTACGCCACATAATCCTGTTGCATGGGAGATTGCGTGCACATTACTGCACTTGTAGGAAGCGATTTCGTGTACTTCGCCAACAAAACTTTGCGTGCATACATAGATGTGCTGTAATGAAATGTCGAACTCTTGATTTTAATTCGAGTAAAAGGTTCTTCTCCATTCGGTGATCGTACACCACCAGCGATTAGCCGGCAACCAGGATCTAATCCAACAAATGATTTGAAATAGCCAGAACGAAATTTTTCCTGGATATCGCACATCGCTTTGTCATCGCGTGTCTCACATTTACCTGTTTTTTGGCGTTTTAACGGTGGTTGAGGCGGTGCTATTGACACTTCCTTCTTCATAGAAAATGTAATCGCTACACCATCTGTGCAAATAGACCAATCGAATCTTTTACGGCCAACCGATGTCGGTACTTTAAAGTATTTCCGCCATTCTTCTTGACGCACAAAGTTTTCCCAACGAGGATTACACAATTTCAGTCCGCATAGACGTTGCCAGAGCGCTCGTGAATCATAGCGCACATGGTGCAGTCCGTGCGCGTATATGGGTATGATAGCAAAATTTTTAAAGTTATTTGCCTCGTTGTAACGTTGCAGCTTATAAAATATCAGCAAATAATTATGCGGTTGTCGCTTAGTGTTGTAAAATTTAACAGCATCATCAACATAACCGAGATGTTCAGTCATTTGCTGCAAATTAAAACAGGAGATTTGAATATATTACGGCTCAGTTGAAGATTTGCTAATTTGCTCTAAACATAAACCTAATAGAAAAGTCATGTAGAAAGATTTGTTATGTCGTGTTCTTTAATACTGCTCGCTCCCATTGTGAAATTCTCGTTCTGGTCCTTGTATCATCCACATTTTACGTCCAAGGCATTAATGAATTTGCGGAAACGCTGTAATACGTATTAATTGAATATTTTTCTATCTGTTAATTAGATTCCAAAAAGTTTCCAATCCCTTCCAACTGTTGTAATTCTGAAATCAAATATTGACAAATAACAAGACTTTTTTTAAGTTAATTTTAAATACAGACTTTATTTATTAAAAAAAAAAAAACAATTAGAGATACGTTCAAAACTAAGTTTTTGAACTAATTAAAAGATTAAAAATCTATGAAACATGCAAAAATGTAAGAAATTTTGGTCAGCAAAATAGGCAGGAGACAACATTTGGTTACAATTAACGAAAACCGAAAGAAAAACTTAACATAGAACTCACTGTCGAAAAATATTTAAAGCACTTGTTGCATTTTCAGCATTGACGAATACAGACGAATCGATTTACACCCCAAATTTATTTAAGTTGTACGAAGTTTCAGTAATAATTGATTTAGTTCAGCAGCACAGGTAAGAATATCATCACAATCTTTTGCCATAGATTTTATATCTCGTTCAAAGTCGTTCAATCTTTGTTGACCAAGTCTAACGTTTCCGTGACGTAGGGCAGCAGCACTATGGCATGATAAAACTTTGAAACAATGTTTTCGAACTGCATTATGTGATGGATTATCCCATATCGGTGTAGCACGAACATAGTTCCAAGCCATTGATACATAATCAAAGAGTGCGTCCCAATGTTTGGAATCATAAAGCACTCTGCTTTGACTGACCACCGATTTTTTGAAAGCCGTTAAATGGGTTGATGCTCTAGAATAAGCGGTACTGTCAGTTTTCTTGCAGAGTCGAGATGTTGGTAGACTTTTGAATATGTTCCTTTTTATGTGCATCAATTGCTCTTCCATTGGACTAAAAGATATAAATTAAAATTTTTGTAATCAAATTATAATAATTAATAATAAAAAAAACGCAAATAATTACAGGACAGAAAGCAGTTTAAATTACAATCTGAAAGCACTTATCCACCTACCTTAGATCTGGCATCGGAAAATCATTTCTAATTTTCTCCTCCAATTGTGGATCATTTTTTACCAAATTCTTAATTACTCCAACAAGTTGATCATGACTTAACCCTTTGAGCATAATATGTATAGGGGTTCCATTGTTTGTCTGTGCCAAAGGTTTCTCTTCTAATTTCAAACGCTTAATAATTGGTGTAGAAGGTAATTTTCCACTACAATCGTTCTTTCTTGGTGAAAAATTGTTGCATTTTTCTGGTGAATATGAGCAACCTTCATTCATCATTATTCTTTTCCTCGGGGAACTCCTTAGGGTCATAGATGTTGTATTTTTCGTTGGTGTCTTTTGTATTATTTGCCGACTTGAACATTTCTCTGGTGACCAGCTCAATGTAATGCGACGCCTTCCACGCTGACGGATAACAATTTCATCCGGCGAAGGTACCGGAGAAAGATAGGTTAGAGGAATATTATCATGTGAATTATCTAATAAAGTGGGATTTAAAACGTTAGCGGGTGTGGGCTCATCTGCAAGTTGTGTTGTTGGTGTAGTTGCAACACGTAATTGTTCAAGGCGATCTGGTATCTCGGATAATGCCATCCTCGTCTGAAGTGGTGTCGCCATATTTTCGAATTGGAGTTTTTTTAATCTTTTTTCACTACAATCAACAAACTTTGCACAGAAAATTTTATACTATAAACAATCTTTATGATTCACTACATCTAATTAACGAAAGTTATAAAAAAATTTCAACTAACAAAATATTGTATTATAATAACAAATAATTTCACTTCCCGCCAAACACACGATACGCAACGCAATTCCTACACACTCCACAGCAATTTTTGTTTACTTTAAAAAACGGTTTGACATCTGCTGTTTTGCACCACCATTGCGCACTATTGGATTTTGATTTTCCAGTTTTCCAGCTCCCATTGGAATGAGCTTGAATACAAATAAATATTTTTTTAAATTATCATTTAAAATACAGAATAAGAATTATTAGCAATTTGGTATATTGTATATAGAAAATACAAATTAAAAATGCGCAACTATCCCACTGTCATATCTAGTTGACCCTGCCATCTATTGCCAAAAGTTCACATTTACTAAACTATTAACTTGACAGTTTTGGTACAACTGGAAAACAGTATGTTGTATATCATTTGTGAATTGTGTTGTGTGTGATAAGAGACGTCAACGAATTGTTTACAAAATTTAGGCGCAATCAATTTATTTTAATCACAAAATCAAGTATTAAACAATATTTGCTTCAAATGGATCCTCAAAGTAATCAGAAAGGTGAGTGCTATCTATACAAGTCATTAAATTGAGCTTATATGCGCTCGGAATGTTTGCTAAGGAGACATTATTCAGGGCCGTAATATTGCACACATGTACGACTTATTTTTGCTCGTCTTACTCATTTACAATTAGCCAACCTAAAATATTCCTAACTGATTTTAGAGGTCTACTTGTGAGCCCTTCTATGGCTATAGTTGAGGATTTCATATCAAATTATCGGCTACTTCGTTTACTAAAAGATGGTGTTTGAATCCAATGCTTTCTAGTACTTCTTAGAATGCCATAGGCAAATCTGCCCTTAAAGGGTGCTATATACACACACACCACATTTCGTATGTATGGCTCCAGGAACTAATATATGTATATTGAGGCTTACAATAATATAAAACCTATAACATATTTGTTTCATATCAAAATTTCTAGGTGACTTAGAAGTTATGGGGGTATCACGAAGTGGTCGTGTTCGTAAAAAATCTTCGAAATTAATGGACTTCCAATCACCGGACGAAATTGAGCCACGTGTAAAGAAACTATCCCATCCTAAGATCGGCCAACATGGAAAGCAGCCAGGTGGTGCGCATATTACTGGTTCGGTAATTCCATCTTCTCCAACATTTGTTGGACAATCATCCCCAGCAAGCAATATGAATGTGGGCGGCGCATATAGTTCTGGGACACGATCCGATGACGATTTGCTCTCACCAGAGGATTTCCCACCAGATGATAATGAAGACAGCCTAGATTCAGATGGCGATTCTGATGATATGGAAGATGAAAACGACGACTTGGATGACAATCATATTATCGATCCAACCGTCCGACAAAGTATTTATATGACCGAAAAGTCAAATAAAAAGAAGATTATGAAGGACGGAAAGGTTCTATATAATTTATAATGATTATTATCTTTGAATTATTAGTAAATTTTATCTGCAGATTGTTTTCGGTAAAGCTCAAAGAAAGGATAAAGGTAAAACCAGATTCACAGCATATATGCAGTGGGCAAAAGATGTTCGAAGGCAAATGTTAGCACAACAGCCTGATTTAGGTAAGCTTACAGTTTTTATATCCTCCTAAATTGAATAACAGAAATCAAATGGATTTTAAAATAGACTTTGCAGCAATTTCTCGCCGATTAGGTGAAATGTGGGCTAATGTTCCCATGAGCGAAAAATATATATGGAAAAGGCGTGCTAAGCGTCTCGCTACTAAGGCAAAAGCCGCTGAATCTAATGAAGTAACAAAGTCAGCTTCAAAATTTTTAAATAGAGGTACGAACCGAAATAAAAAAGGTTCGGAAAGTTCACATCAAAACGAAATGATAGAAACAAATAATACAACAATTCAGAGTCTGCCAACAAAAATCAGTCCAGTGAGTCAGCTGAGTACGTATAAAGTTACGGGAATCGATCCTGTTGATGTTGCAGCACATTTAAGACTGCTGGGAGAAAGTTTATCGATTATTGGTGAAAGACTTAAGGAACATGAGGGTCAAATAACGGTTTCGGGAAGTCTTTCTGTACTTCTTGATAGTTTGCTGTGTTCACTGGGTCCTCTTATGTGTTTAACAATGCAAATTCCAGGGGTTGATGAACATAATCAACATCTTAGAGAATCTCTGACGAATACTTTGGATAATATTGCGTATGTTATGCCTGGATTATAAAATCTAATTTGGGTGCTTTTTTGAGTTCCGAATTAAAGATATTGAAACTGCATTTTTAGTGTCTTTTTTAATTTCTCTATGCTCTATTTTCGCTACTTTGATCTAATCATAGGGACTTTTTCCCTCCTTCGCGTAACTTGGGAGTTCATAAGCCAAATGTATATTGGTACCGCAATCACTTTTAACCTTTAATGCCTTACGTTATATCCTTTTCTTGCTTTTCATGCTGCACAGCTTTGTTGTCCTGAACTCATCCACTTCGAGGACAGAGCAATTCGAATGAAGCGCCCACAACAATTTCGTCTGCGGCGTTCGCACGTAGCCACGTATTGGCGAATTTGCAGCTGTTTTCCTTAGCCAAGCGCTGCACTGCACGCTCTGTGCAAAAATATTATTTGAAGCGCAAACTTGCAACTTTGCGCTGCCCATACACCTCTGGACGTCTCGAAAAGCATTGCAGGCGTTCTTTGGTGTACGGTAAATAATCCTGTTGCATCGGGGATTGTGTGCTCGTTACTGCACTTGTAGGAGTGATTTTGCATACTTCGCCAACAAAACTTTGCGTGCATACATGCGTTGTAGTTGAATCTCGAAATCTTTACTTTTATTGAAGTAAAAGGTTCGTCTCCGTTCGATGTTCGTACACCGCCAGCGAATAGCCGACAACCAGGATGTAATGCAACAAATGGTTTGAAACAGCCAGAACGAAATTTTACCTGGATATCGCACATCGCTTGGTCATTACGTGCCACACATTTCTTTGTTTTTTGGCGTTGTGGTTGCGGTGGTGCTTTTGGCACTTCCTTCTTCATAGAAGAGGTAATTGCTACAACATCCGTGCAAATAGACCAATCGAATTTTTTCCGGCCCACCGATGTCGGTAGTTTGAAGTATTTCGGACATTCTTCCTAACAAAAAAACATTTCCCAAGGACCCTGAAACAATTTTAGTCCACATAGACGTTGCCAGAGCGCTCGTGAATCGTAGCGCACATGGTGCAGCTCATGCTTGTATATGGGTATGAGAGTAAAATTTTTGCGGTTATTTGATTCGTTGTAACGTTGCAGTTTATGAAATATCTGCAAATAATTGTGTGGTTGTTGCTTAATGCTGTAAAGCTTCACAGCATCATCAACATAACCAAGATGTTCAGTCATTTGCTGCAAAAGTGCCGCCTCGGTACAGATAAACTTCTGCGTGTGAACAAATAATCTAACGTTTCATAAATTTCTTGATTATCTCTTGAGAAATTTCTTAAGAATTTTTTCAATCGTATACGCATGCATTATTGAAGACCATCTCGTATTGCCTCGCAGCAAACACAAGATTCGATTTATAAGACGCATCGTAGAAATCATCTTTTATGCGAATACCACGTAAACTTTTGTATGTCGGGTCAACTTTATATATGATCTTGCTGCCCTTTATTAGAGCGTAAAACTAGTCTAAGAACTTTATTGGCCCGAAGTGTCCGTCTTCCCACGCCTTATTAAATTTGTAATGGATATAAATGGAAGTTTCTACGGAAAGTGCAGAAATTTCCGTAACGTCAGACTGTATATGCTCGCGTAGTCTGTCGTTCAAACATTTCTTGTCAAAGCCCATCTTTACGGTCGAATATGCGGTTGTTTCATTTTCTGTTTACGGACGCTTCCGTTTTGGGAGGGGACCGGGGTTACTCGACACCTTCGCAGGTGAGGTCCTGCAAAAAGGGGTTTTTAGAGAGTAACCCAAAAATATCAGTATTATTGGGAAGGGGGTGGGTTGCTAACTTCGTCCTCTATGCCGCCGCAACCAAAACGACACATCGCAAAGCTGGGTGGTTACCTCGAGGGGTAACTGATGCTAGCAGTGTTCCCGCACCAAAATGAACACGTCGCACCGCGGTTAAAATATATTCATAAATAGACATATCCATATGTTCGCCTGCCCCTCGTCTCAGACAGACGAGCTCGTTTGGTTTTAACTTCTTCATCTTGGGGTAAATCAACACCAAAGAGCAAATCATTGATTTACCCCAACCGTCGTGAGATCATAATTGTGATCTCACACACCAATCCCGGATCTCCGATTGGGTCTCTTGCGAAATAGCAGTAGCCTCTTTGAAAGGTTGTGGGTGCTGCCTTTGTTCCAAAAGAGATTTGGAATCATCCGCCAACAACCCCACTACATGATGCTGCTTAATCATGCAGGTGTCTCTGAATCTCGCCCCGAATCAATCTGTATAGGTTCAGAGATAAGCCCTTTTAGTCGCTTTTTAGGACAAGCAGAACCTACTGTAGGAGTATGCGCATCCCCTTCTACAGGGGACAAGACAGTAATCAGATAGACAATCATGCGACATTTTGCGCTGATACAAATGTATAAGCACGGGCAGCTTCATGGCAGCTACGATTCGTTTACACTCCAAGAACGCTTATACGGGAACAAATTGTATAACCGCCCTTGGTGAACGTTTGTCAAAGTTGCAATGAGGAAAAAAGGCTTAATACCACCACCACCACCACCAATAAAACGTCTCCAAACAAGTCGTAAAGCATATGATTCCAAAACGATATGCGCTACACAGACTAAATTTCGTTCTGCATATTTTAAAGCATTTGCTGGCGTAAATCCTGCCTATCAAATGTATTGACTCATCACATCATTAGTTTTGAAAATTATTCTACTGTAAAGAAAAATCTTTCTACAAAATAAGTACACTTTACTCATACACTGAGAACACATTAGTAATTGCCGCCTTTAATAACAAATTTGCAATAATATTCCATCCACAGGAGCTGGAATCTCATAAAAAATATCAAAAGTACAATAAACTCGACTGCGATAACATTTAACAGTGCAGGATAAACGGATGCCTAAACATAAGAAAAAAATTCAAAATTTTTTAGGAATGTGCTTCAACCAATCGGTTTTTGTCTTTTAAAACTTGAGGAATATCAGGAATTAACTTAAAAAATAAGGAATAATCTTAAAAAAAGGAACGTGAAACCGATAAAATTATTAGATTTGCATAACAAGACCTGATGCTGAGATATTATCTCCAGCACCGGCAGTTTGCTTGGCAACACGACATACTAAAACTGGTGCTAAGCACACTTTGTACTCGATAAGCTCATTAGAAATGGTCAGTGATTCGTCCCAACATGCTACGGGATCTTTAGGATCAAGCTCAATTCTTTCGGGTACTTTCGTGTCTTCTAATTTTCCATTTGTTGACGTCGCAAAACTGTCATCAAGTATTAAAGTTGCAGACTCCGGGTTTATCTAAAAGAAAATGATATTTAAAAAACACGTTTAAAATAAAGATGAGAGATTTTTTACAACATCCGTTCCACAAACATATCGATGAGCAGTTAGAGCTGCCTTAGCAGCCCCATTCCGAGTGTTGTTCCACTGGGATCCTTTAACTACCATGATAGCTTGATACGCTAAGGTATGCACGTGCAAACGTGTAAGCATACGTCTTTTTGGTTCTAAATTTTTGTTAATCAAGTAATTCTTATTGATAATCTTAAATAGTCTCCTCATTTGATCCAAAGCTGTAGCAACCCTTGGATTTGAATCGGAAGCAAAACGTATCTTCCCAGATCCCAATACTTGTTGCAAATTATCTAATTCTTGTTCATTCATTCCAATCGAATCTGCAAATGGTATAACATGCTTAGACAAGAGTCTCAGCAGTTCAATTTCAACATAACTGGCCATTTCGAAATGTACCAAAGTTGAAGGCGATTGCGATGATATCTGCTTTTGTACCTTTTCGAGTCTAGACTCTCTTACACCTGAATAAGAATAGAAATGTTTTTACAAAAATATTCAATTGTTAAAGATTAAGGAAACCAGCACCTGGTAAAAATGTGTAGCTATCCATCATTTGTAGGCCACTAACAACAAGTAGTCTTGGACTGTAATTTACTAATGCTTCATCAAACAATTCTAAAGAACTAATATGAGGATTATTTTGATCGTTGTGCAAAATATACCGGTTGGCACGTGGAGCTGTATAAGGGCCCCACATTTCTCCGGATTTATATTCTAGAATTAAATGAATATCATCCTCTTCAACAAGATCTCCGGCAAGTTTTAGTTTATCCGGCAAATGTTTCTTAAGCCTTGAAAATAATATAATAAAATGCTACACCATAAGTTTTAAAAATTATAATATTAGTTTATTACGTACTTATTTGACATGCGTGCAGCTAAAAGAACATCTGCTCCTTCTTTGAAAAATCGCAATCCCATTACTGGAGCATTTCCTCCAAGTGCCCAAGTAATATCATTCTTGTGTTCAGTTTTTGCTAATGTTATCAATTTCTTGAACAGATTTTCATCAGATATAAATCTTCTGCAAAAGTTTATGTTTACAGGAAATTATAATAATTATGAAAAGAAAGAAAAAAAAGCATACTCAGCTGCAGCTCCACTTTTAAAATAATAAGCAAAACTCTGAATAAATTCCTCTTCATTTGTAATATCATCAACACTAAAATCTGGCCCAATATTTAGTGCAGCATTTGTAAAATTCAAAAAATTTGTAGCACTTATAAGTAGATCAGTGCAACTTCCATATCCTACAGCAACTTTTGGCCTTTCTGTTCTTGTGATACCCTCCAAGGCTAAAAGGCCGGTCAAAATTGTTGTAATTTTATTAAGTTGTTTTAGTGACAAAAAAGCTTGATAAACTATTGAAAAAAGAGCTGCAAACACTGAACATGTCGTAACAATCGACATTAACTTTATAACAGACATTTTACAAATAATTTTATGTGATTATTTTATGAAATTCATCAGAGGAATGTATTAAAAATCTGCTTATCACCTTCTTGTGTTAATTTGTCAACGTCAACAGATGCAGGTGACGAATGTCAAATTGACAGCCAAGCCAATTGGAGTCTGTACTGCCATATATATATTAATTTGAATTATCTACAATAAAAATTCAAAATTGTTACGTTACTACAACTTAGTTGTATTAGCAATTAAAAATTTTATTTACATGTGGCGTCCCAATGACTGTTTCCGTTAGTGTAGATGAAGCCAGAGGCCCCAAGAAATTTTCTTAGAATGAATCCGATGTTTTTTGCGCTACTTCTGGAGGCAACCTGTGAACATTTTAAGAGCACTTACATCCGAGGCATGCCTGAAGTTCAAAAGAATTCGATATTAGAAAAAAATATGTTTTCAAATTTTTCCTCTAATGTCGATTTCCATTGATATTTTAAGAAAAGTGCACGTCAATCAGTAAAAAACAAGTTCAATGGAACAACTTTTGACGCGATGAGAATGAAATAGTAGCTCATATCTGTGTAATTTGTCAGATTGAAATTTTCTGGAAAAAAATAACATCACGAATAACGTAAAAATTATGAAAATTGTTACTTAATAGATTTTGGCGTGATTGCTAATGAATTTGGTAAAGTAATAGTTGAAGATTGATATGTAATGCTCTATGACATTCAGTTGTTGCATTTCTCATGTAGAGGTGTGCGTTTTTCGGTGTAACACCGCCGATTTTTCCGGTGTAACACCAGACTCATTTGACGTATACTTTTTCTAGTAGTGCAGGTCAATGGAACAATTTCGGTGTAACACTGCAAGAAAAGTGTAACGCTTCTGCTAGAAAACTTGATCAATGTAAATCGGTATAAGTGTTGTGTGTTGCTCAAGTAAAAATTTCATGGCGGAATTTGTCTTGGTTTTGCTTGAGTACCCACACTTCTATAATCGGAACCTAAAATAGCTATATATAGCTATCCCCATACTAAATTTTTTAGTATTTCCCTATTTTTTATACGAACTGACTGAGGTACTAGATTTTTCGCAGCTTAGATGGGGTTATGTCCGATCGAAAAACGGGTTTCAATTTTCCCCTCAGCTCATTACCAGCAACAATTCATAGATGAAAATATTTCCTTGCATACTTTTATGGTGGTGGAAGGAATCTCCGGCGGGGTGGGGGTGGTTCCAATACCGCATGTTGCATATCAAATTAAAGGTCTCGCCGAGTACTATCGGGCGGTGTATTTTTTTCCGATTCAGAAAATTTTCTTGAGACGTTTTTACTGCCGGAAAACTCATTTTCACATACACCTCAGTTACTGTTACATTTCGCATATATTCTTCTTTCTTCCATGGCCATTAGTGCTCTATTGTTAATAAAATAGGTTCAGACTATCATAATAGATCGTTTAAGACATCTCTCATGCCTGGAGGTGTCGGGCCTAAGGTGGTATGAAAAGTAGGCATTTCCTTTTAAGCTAAATTTTGTAGTAAATAGCGACTTAGTTAGCGAATTTATAGAATTTCGATTTATGTAAATTCTGATTCTAGTTTTACTAGCCGAAAGTATTGTTTACTAACACCTCACCACTAAGAAAATACCTCTGAATATTACATCCGCCACTAGTAAGCCATTTAAAAAAATCTATATAAAGTTCTTACGTTAACACTAAAATTAAAAGTCATATCAAAGGATAATTGAATTTCAAAATGGTAAAGCAGAGGAAACGTTGAAGTTTCTTGGCGGTTGAAGGACTTAAAAATTCTTTAATAGCCAAAATGCGATTCTCTGAATTTGATACAATTGCGTCCTGGAAAATCCATTGAATTCTATTTATTTGTATTTTTCTTAAAGAAAAGATCAAAAAAATTATAAATTTGTTTTGACAACAGTTTTACACCGAGCTCGTGTTGGTCATGATCTGGAAGTTTGAATAAAATCTACACAACGCATATGTACATATGTATGTATGTACATACATATAAACTTTATGTGTAGCTAAATATAATTATATACATATGTATGTACATAAATACTATATAGTTATCTGTACTCAATTGGAATTTTGATTTTTATTAATTACAGTAAATCACAGTTCACTTTTTCTTATTTCTATTCCTTAATCTCATATTTTTATCACTGTTGACTGTTGACCCTAGTGGCAAGATATGGCCGCTGTTCTGTAGGACATTCAAATTTTTCAAATTCTGGAGTCCAATCTTCTATTTTCTCACCATTTGGTTGCAACATATTATTCCATAATGAGTTAGCAGCTGTAAAAGAGACCAATATTTAGATAAAGTAAGCAGATACATGGAGATATCATGATAAGACAAAAATATAAATAAAAAATATTGAAAAATTATTTATAGATTATTTCCATATTACAACCGTGCTTTTTTCCGGTTTAATTACTCGCTGAATAAAAATATTTTGCGTTTTGTTAGTTTTTATATTAAATGTATTTCTATAGTATGTATACGCACTGACTAGTGATAAATGGAAAATAAAAGGATAAAATTCGTTGGCGTGAAAAATAAGTTAATAAGATATCTAATCCTAAAAATAATTAAAAACGTTTAAAAAGTTTAACGAAATTTAATTTTGTTTTATTTATTTTTAATTTTCTGTTAATGTTTTCTATGCATGTAAAAACTATAAAGAATAATTTGAAGAAAACTCTTAATGAAGATTGTGAATCAGACAGACACTAGATGGCATAATTTTACGTTAAGCGAATGATAAAAAAAGTAATTGAGTTAAACTGGTAAATACTACTTAATTTCAACGAAAGATAGGAATAAAAAAAGAAGAGGAATAGTAACAATTTTTTGTTTTTAAAGTTCCGTTTCCGTGCAACAAAAGGAAAAAACGGAACCATCTGTCTTTCTGTCACAGACGTTTTACGTGACGTACGAATTTAAAATTTGGCAAAATGTTAGGTCTTTGTGACGCGCACATATTTCAACAGTTACAAATTATGAAATATATATATTTATTTAATTTTAAATGGGGGTGGGCTGGGGTCCTCAGATTTTTTTGTTTTATCATGGGGGTATCGTATGAAAGGGCTAGTTTCAAGGATTAAAAAAAAAAAATTTCTTTTTGGTAAATAGGTTATAGAGATATAGCCCAAAATGTGCGAAAAAATACCGTACCTCCTGATCTTCTCAGTTTCTAAAGGTAAAATTTTGATATTATCAGGGTTAGTAGGAATTGAGTCATAAATAACAGGAAAACTACCGCTTTTTTCGTCAGTCTCATAAGTGCTAGAAAAAAATGTTTTTTCGTGTTGACTTATAAGACAGCTCTTACTAATCAGACCAACTCTTATAAAATTACTCTCGCGCCTATCTGTTTAAATATTATTCAATTATCATAGGCAAATTTGGATTAGATTGAATACTTGAATTCGGTCGAACAGTTGTTCGTTGATAAAGTTCTGATACGGAACCCTAATTGCGCGAGTCCGACTCGCTTTGCACAAGTTATAATTTTTTTTTATATACATGTATAAATTGAATTTATACTTTCAGCACGATTGCCATGAATTTTAATGAGAATTTTATTTATTAAAAAAGAAACGAAAAAGTAATAAATAAGTAATAAAATTATTCTTACCTCTAGCATGTCCTTTTTGACTAAGATGAAAACAATCTACGGATGAATACCTAAAATCTGTCTTAGTACTATTTTCATAGTGCGGAAAAGCCACTTTAACAGTGAATGGTTGAATATTCACAGTGAAGTCCTTGAGAAAAAACAAAATAAAATTAAGAAGCTTTCTAAACAATCCTTTTTACCTCTTTATTAAATTCATCCCTTTGAATTATTTCTTTATCTTTTGCCTGCCAAGAATCCATAATTTTTGTATAAAAATCTAAAAACTTATGACGCCAACCAATTAGGCAAGGACATTCAAAAAGATGTGTATAGTAGCATTGTTTAGGTTTTATTTTTATCAAAGCTAATCGTCTTAAATGTGGTGCTGGTAATACACTCACCATTAGTCTGGGTATGTTATCCCTTAAAATTCTCAAAGTTGTTACTAAATCATTCTCATGATTTCTAACTACAACATTCTGAGGATCATTATAAAAGCACATATCCGAACAGAAATCATTATCGCCTATTAGAATTGTAACTAATTTCCAATCGTTTGTCATATTCACTTTTGGATCACCCCTCATCCTTTTTACAATGTTTCGAGCTTGATGTGGCATATCACGTGACATTGCACCTGGTTCTGCTGTGTTAAATCTAAAAAAATGAAAGAGAAGGAAATAATGTTGAAGACTGAAAGGAAGATTAATCAATTAAAAAATAAAGGATAACCAAACGGAAATATTAAAGGCGCCATACTGAACAGGTTTTATCTTCAATTTTTGCATCGTAATTCATTCCGAAAATGAACAAAAAAAAATTAGCTTTTCTAATTGAATTGGAAATCTTCCTTAATAATAACGAATATTATATATGCAATGAATTTTGTGGAATTTGTATATCCAATTTCTACTTACTTAGTTATTCTATCAGTTGAAAAACTGTCCGTAATTGAATATCCATATAAATTTGGATTGAATTCTTTTATAATATTTGGCACTGTTAAAAATTTTCTCCAATTAGCTTGTCCACCAATTGCAAAACTCATTCCTCTATTTTCTATATTAACGTGAAGAATGTTTATAGCCATTGTTCCGCTTGCTGCTGTCAGAGAATCACCCATTGCTCCAATTATATCGATATCACCGGGTCTTAGTTTATGAACAGACAATGGTCGAATAGAACTTCTACTATTTGTTGTATTACAAAAAAAATCCGTTGATTTTGAGAAATGCCTTTGTAGTTTCTGTAAGTTCATTTAATTAATTTCTTTATTGATTTTTCTTTTCTTTATTAATATAAACCTCACCCCCATTCTTTGATGCATTCTTCTTATTTCCGGATTTACTCCTGTACTTCCAAGCAATTGTAGAGAAACTTTCTTAAACTGATCCGCTACACCAGTGAACTTTTCATCTAATATTGTTCTTTGTCCTTCTATAACTGACATAAGTGTCAAGAGTATCCAAGAGTTTGTTAAGAACTTGTGAAATTTCATGTTTGAATATTCGGTGGTATTCCAAGGAGCTTGTTATGTTTAGAGTTGATCCTGTAATTAACATAGAAATTTATTTATATTTTTCATAAAAGTATTCAAAATTCATTTATAGTATTTCAAGTTAAAAATATATCATAAAATGATATATTGAGACTTTTTTAAAAAATAAGGCCCTATTAACTGTATTTATAAGTTAACTGCAATAGATTTAGTCTTTGGTGACCTATCGGATTTTAGTAAACAATTTCAACAAAGATTATGATTCGCTTTGTACATCTATAACTGGCACACCATGTATATATTTTTTTATTATTGTAATTCAATCTTTGTCTTCTCATTGACTAAACTTAAAAGAACAGGAAAAAAGCAGGGACCGAACCACCGAACGTCTATAAAAAGTACCGAGTACTTTTTGAAGTACTTTTTTAGAATCTTTGTACGTTGGCAGTAATATAATGAAGTTTATCGAGTTCAGTTAATAGATATTAATAAATCAATACCTTTTGAAAACTATAGTATGTATAGTAACCAGTGGCTACTATTTATAGTTTTTCATAGTTTTCGCTGATGCAAGTAGAGTAAAACTTTGACCACTCCTTGCTACACTCACAAAAACTATTAGAGGTCCGCCCATTATCGCCTCCAATAATGCATAACAATTCTAAGGAGAAAATTTCCAGTAAATTTCTAAGAAAAAATTGAGGCCTTCCCTACATCAGGTCGAGGCATCGTTGATTTTATATTGGAGCGAGGCATTGGTTGCTTACCCTTGATTATGTCCACTGACGTTTATAATATGGACTGCTATCGTTTCTATTTTACGTTTCTGTTTCATATAGAATAGACGCGTGAGTGCATCATATTGTTTGACAGTTCTTTGTGTGCTTTAAAACTCAACAAAAAGGGAGTTGTGCTAGAGATTGTGTTTGCTTTTCTACGAAAAGTTAGATATTTGTAGGTACTTAATAGACTCAGAAATACCTAAGTTAAAATCTTGGTACTTGATACTTTAAGTAGTACTTAAGTCTTGTTTTACTTAAGTATTGCCCAGCTCTGACTGTAAAGGGTTATTATTTTTTCTGGCAAAATTAAAAATCCAGCTTGGCTTTTTTTTTTTTTCTGGCCAAAATAAACATCCAGCTTGGATTTTTATTTTTTTGAGCTAGAAGTAATAGGTTTTGAAGCTGGTTATTTTTTCAAGAAAGTATAAAAGCCAAGCTGGTATATTATTTTTTCAATCCGAGTAGCATTTTTGGCTAGAAATAACAAATTTCATTTCCGTTAAAAATAATTCGGATATGGAAATCCTAATCGTTTTTCAAATATTTTGTCGGCACTACAGCGCGGCAATGACCTCCGTTGCAATTTTTCGGAAAAAAAATTCCGAAATATATTATTTGTTCGGCTATATTCACAAAAGTAAAACTATAATTGCCATTGTCTTCTCTGTAAAATGAACTATGTTTAATTAAATTCGGTTTTTTTTTAAATATATATCTTTTAAGAAATAATGGAGTCTTGGCATCTTATGAAATTCAAGGCTCTTTATAAAAAAATAAATAAATAAAAATTTAAAAGTTCTTTCAGTCATTTACTAACCATTTATAAAAAAAAAGTCAAATTGACGTCTCGTATTTGGTAGAAGAAAATAGCCAGCTGAAACCTATTATTTTCGACTAGAAAAAATAAAAAGCAGGGCCCGCTTTTTATATTTTTACCGAAAAACGTATCAAGCCGTTATGCTTGATTTCTAGTTTCAAAACTATTACCGGCCAGGAATAACAAGTAAATTAAGCTTTTTCCGTAAAAATTCATAACTGATTCGGTTCCTGAAAATAAGAAGCCAATTTGGCTTTTTATACTTCCGGCTTCAAAACCTGTTACTTCCAGGTCAAAAAAATAAAAAGTCCAGCGGGCTTTTTATTTTTGCCAGAAAAAATAATAAGCCTTTCCAGCTTAGTTTTTTTAGCCTTTTTTTTTTTTTTAATTAAGTTTTCAAAAGTTTTACAGGAATCGAAACGCGTTTCACGAGACATCTTTTGACATATTCCACTAAATTCCACGATCATAATTTATTCCAGCTTTTTTTTGTTTAAAATTTTCAATATACCAGTTATGTTCGGTCCCTTGAAAAAGGTACACAAACTTGTATCAAATTCATTTATCAAATTGTAAATCATCTATTCTGTCGACTACCATAACTAGAATTACCATTTACAAGAAAAACGTTTTTTAACAATTACTTTAAATTCACTCTTAATGGAAAAAAAAACTAATTTTTTTGCCCAGAATATATCGAAAAATATATCTATATACGTATTTGAGAAAATGTGATGATGATATGATGCAAGAGAAAGTATATTCTTGATGAGCCAAAACCAAGATTTGAAACTTGCCACCCAAAATCAATGAATGATGAAATAACAAATATAAAATTTTTTCGCTTTTGCTGTTGTGCCGGAGAATCCAAAGAAAGCCTTCTTGATCAAGTATAAAATTTACCCGGTAAAAAATCATAATAATCTTGATTCTAATTATAATAAACTTGAATATTCAGCAAAATTGTATTTTTCGGAGAACTAAATCCGAAATACCGTATTATATCTTAAATTCGCATAAAATACAAAAATTCCTTTTTCTTTTCAAAAAAAGTCCAAAAATATTAGTCGGGACGGGAATTTTTGTTTCAAGATAATTTTATGAAATTTTGAAAATGAATAAGTATCCAATAATTGTTTTTGTATCTTTCATTCATCACTGTACTTATCAGTATCACCCAGTGTCTGATTGGGCACAATTAAAGCTCTAAGTGCAAATATTATGTAAGTGAAATTCTTTTGAAAATCGACTTTCTTGTGTACATGAAGTTTGTATGTGCATAGATTTTATTTCAGCGCATTTCTAATGGCGAAATATTGGGTATTACTACATACTACATATACTATATATAAGATGAACAAACAAACTTCTAAACATAAATTGCACACAATGAAATTAATTTATGAGACTTTAATTGTTATTTACTCAAATTCTCAAATATGACACTTACATCATTGCACCAAGTGGTTCATTTAAAATATTTTTTTTAATGTTTTATAAATTTGTTATATAAATTTTTATAGCAAATTTCAGGTAAATCATTTAAAAATATCATAAGTCGAAATTTCCCAAAATTAAGCTCGATTTCTATTCGCGTTCTTAATTCACAGACTTAAACTGGTTCAGTTCTAATTACACGTAAAATAACAACAATAACAACAGCACGTGAACCTATAGGTATTATTCAGTTCTCATTTAATAAAATCAAATTTAATGTACATATCTAGTTTTGTTTTAAAACACACACACACAATTATTAAGGTAACAAATTTCATTGAAAATAAAATAAATCTAATTATCTTGGAATTCTTTAAAGTAATTGTGTTCTTTTACACGTTCAGCTGACCCAGTTCAAGTTAGTGAATAAATAACAATTTAGAAGAATTATGTCTAAATTTTTCAAAAATATTAAATTAATTTGAATCAATAAAAATTTACAAAACAAAATCTGAAATAATTAAAGCCCATTTCAGTATTTTTGTATCCATGATTCTGTAATTCGCATTGGGTATTAAAGACAGTTCTTGCAGTAATTGTTGTAGTTTGTAGTTTGTGTAAGTGAATTGAAACACTTTTATTATAACTTCATAACTTAATTGTTATAATGACGTTACACGTTACATAATAAACAATTAATATAGAACAATTGTTATTGTTGTATATTTCAATTCTGTATTCCTTTATGATTTTTTTTTCACTTAATTTAACCAAATTTCTTACTATGTAATTAAATTCGTATAGATTTCACACATCTTACATAAATGTAAGCAATAAGTTTATAATATAATTTAACACTAAAATTAAATTGGTACATAAAAAGTTAATATCTACCTCACCGTTAAATAAATTAATTAACTTTTAACTATTTCACACTTCTTTAATAAAATTTATTATGATTTCACATACACATGTCACTTTCAATATATTTTCAAAAATATCGCAAAAAAACTAGAATAATATCGCGCCCAGCGAAAATCACGATTAAAACAAACCTCCCGAAAGTTTTCTTTACGGACGCATTTATTCTCTATCAGAACGATTGTTGCACCTATAGCTCCGGTGGAGATCGAGACAAGCATGAGAACATAATCGCCAATTCTTGCCATATTATAGTCTCGGCTCCTCAAAACGAAGATGCCTTGAGAGTCGTGTTCTATTGCTAAGAAGAACTGGTGCTGTTAAGATCTGTTTCAATACTACACGCCTGTTGTAATTATAAATTTTTTCAATTCTTTCACATATTCCCAGTTGTCATCCATTGTCATTTCATCTTAACTATGAAATTTTATATTGACGACACAGTACCAGCTACTAAACCAAAACTACTTGAATTAAGGAAGTGGTATGTCGGTACCCTTGCTGCACTATATAGTATAGTCTCTGACTTTTTCTGCAACAGTTTGATTGTCAACAGAAATGAAAACACGATTAAGATTTCTTGATAAGCACTTTAATTCTGGTACCGGCTCTGTTTGTTTTTGTTTTGTTCAAGGTCGATATTATACCTATGTAATGTAGCACCTCTGAAGAGGTTTTAGTTGTTTAATAAAATTCGTTACTTTTCTGTGACGTCAATAAACAACTTTCGATTTTCATTTTTTATTTAGAAATTCCCTCAAATTCTGGATTTGTGACTGTATATGTTAATTTTATTTCTATACATAAATTTCATTGCTTTATATTGGCTAAATTATATATTTTACATAATGAACTGAGATGCTCAAGGTTAAATCTAGTAACAATAAATTCTCTTGTCAATAATGCTTCTGATATACGTAGGCATAGTTTTAAAAGATATCTTCACTCCAGTCAAGTGTTAGAGATTTAAATTATGCGGATGGAAATTTGATTATTTTTTGACAGAGGGGTTCCAATGGTGTGCCTACTAAATACCAGTTGCGGAAGTCTCTGTGATTATTTCACGAGTGATTCAACAATTCCAATTCAAATTCCTCTAGGGATATTCACCCTACCTTGAATTTTCTTATTAGAACTCAGAGGAAGAGGCTATCTGAAAATTTACTAAAAAGAACTTAATTTTAAATCTGAGTTAAGCATAAGTGGTGATTTTTTAACCAGTGCAGTGCATTTGAAATAGTCGAAGTTAAATGACATTGAAATCATCGGCCAATTTTTAAAGAGATATTAGTCCCACAACTTATGACTTCCATTTGCTATTTATCTTAGAACAATTTTAATTTTCTCATTCACTTGTTTTACAATATTTAAAAAAAAAACAAATAATATTTTTCTCATTCACCTGTTTTATATAATCTTTAAAAAATTTGTTCAATTTAAATATGAAATTTTACAATATTATTCAACTCACATTTTTCTGTGTATCAAAGCTAATCTTCAGGCATTAGGTCTAGACCCTCTTCTCTTAAAATAGATTGAAAGCTTTCTTTCCCGGCGTTCAATTCAAGTTATATTGGACGGAGTTACTTTTGACTGTCTTATAATCCATACCGGTATACCGCAAGGTTCTGTGCTCTCTCCTACTCTCTTCCTCATTTTTATTAATAATCTCTAACTCTCACTTTCTATCCTCTTCATAGTTTTGCAGACGACAGCATCCTTGATTTCGTGTACTCACTCTATTCTGTAGCTGATTCCCGTGCTAATGTTATAGCTGACAAACGAAGCCACATGTTCAGTTCACTAAAATATGACCTCACAAAAATACTCGCTTGGGGCAGAGCGAATCAGGTCTTGTTTAATGCTTCCAAAACGCAATGTTGTCTGTTATCAATTAAATATACTCCAACTCCCACTCAACTCATTTCCGTCGATGGAGAAGATATCTCAAGTCTCATATTAGGCCTAGATTAGAATATAACTCCCATATTTGGGCAAGGGCTAAACGTACTGCATAGTCCGCGTTAGATAAATTCCAAAAGAAGACCTTTCGGATTATTAGCGATAACATATCAATAACAACTATTGATTCCCTAGAGCACCGACGTAATGTCGTATGTCTCTCACTCTTTTATCGCTACTTCTATGGTCATTGCTCTGACGAAATTTCTAGTATGATCCCTTGTAGAATTCTTCCTTTGCCGCACCACACGAGCTGTAACCAGAACTCATGCTTTGAGTCAAATTTGGCTATCTCTGCCGCCGCCGCCCCCCCCCCCCCCCGCGATGAGCCACAAACATTCAAGCGTAATGCGCACCGTCACCTACTTGTCTCAACCCAATAATCCTCGATTCCCTACTCGTTATTTCTTTCCTGCCCAGGCTGTGCTATGCTACGGCATCATAGGGTGTCCCTTGAGCTTTGGCAACAACACAAAAAAATAAATAAAATAAAGTCAGCTCAAATTTCCGCTTACTTTAAATGTTATTATTTTATTCTGACATTACAAAATTATTAAGGTTAAAATAAACATTTTATATAACTTGTGTTAAAGTGTTTTATTAAAATTACCGTCTATAATTTAAAGCCGAACATAAATCTAGTTAGGCAGAGCAATATTCCAGCTAATAAAAATTAAATTTCATGCAACAAAATATACCTATGAGCTTAAACTCAAAATGCGACTGCAACTGTATGCTCCAAATTCAAATTTTCAGGTGGCGTCTGTCCCTACTTTCTTTTGTTCTGATTTAATAAAAGTTTCATTGTGTGTTTAGTTTAATTTTTATTTCATTGTTAAAAGAGTAATAAGAAATAAAATCATTGAAAATATAAACTGGGACATTGCGCAATTGAAAGAATATGGAAAACAAGAGTTTATTTATTTATTTTATGCCAATGAAACAATTCACAAAGACAAAAATTGGAAAATTTGTGGGTCAGACAAAGGATTTCCCTAGTAGTGCCACGGTATTAATGGAAAAAGCTGTTAAAAAATGTTTCTATTCATTTCATAATTTCGGTAAAAAAAAACTGCAGTTAGCTTGAATCTAGCTCAAAATTCTTAATTGATTTGCAATTAATTCAAAGCTTAAGCGGTTTGAAACAATACAAATACATATTTATGTTAGCTCTAGAGCAGGCCTGCGAGCCTACCATAATTGTAGCAGCCGTTAAAATGCTTAAGGCACACGGGATGTTGTAAATTGAATCCTAAATATGTGTAGAATATGCTGGTAAAGTAATTTTCCAATATTCGAAATCGGTGGAGAAAGCAGTTGAAAGACCAGGAGGCCTATTCTTGAATTACGAATGGTTTTTACGAATTCGTTATATAACGAATGGTTGATAACGAATCGAATACCCCGTTCGTATTCTTGAACCTCTTCGTTATAAAGTCGAAGTGGTGAAAAAGTATTTCAACATAACGAGTGTGGTAAGATTAAATCTGTCAATTTACAAATTGGATATCGTCAGCTGTTTCATATTTTAAAATATAATTTGTAAAAAATGGCAAGCTTCAGTGAATTGTCATTATTGTTTGGTCCTGAAATCGTTAACGAATCTATGGACTATCAATTACGTCAATAGTTAATCAATTCCTGCACCCTTAATTCAACGCTGGATAGAAAAAAAGGTTGCAGGAGGACCTCCACCAGTGCCATACAAATGTTTTTTATGCCGCCGCAGATTTTCCTTTTACCACACATTTTTATCCTGCCAAATCTGGACTGCAAATTTTCTATTACCTTTGTTTCGAATATAATATCATAAAAAAACTCTTCTAGTTCTTTTGTGCTTCGGGTATGGAAATTAATACTGATTTTATTTTGCCACAATTCCGTGGCATCTTTTGAACTGAAAGAGTTCTCATATTTACCAAATCTCAGTTTCTGGTTTTCCTTTAAAAACTCAATTAGTTTAGTTTTATCTTTTATCTCCCATTATCACCCATAAAGTAGCAGCTGATTCACTCTTCGTTTGGCATAACGAATGGTTGAACCCACTCGTTAAATAACGAAGGGTTTGCGTTCGGTATATAACGAATGCGGATTTCAAGAATACGATTCCGAATGGTTTTGACAGTATAACGAATACGGAATCTGTCTTCGTTATTCAAGAATAGGGCCCCAGGTGTTCGGAGCGCTATGTCGAGCTTTCAGCGGTGCGGAGCACCGGGCCTTTTGTGACGCTTCGGTTTCTTACCTGAGACCTTTCAATAAACATGTACGCTCATATCTATACATGTATAGAGAGAGATTTTTTCTTTTCCCAAACTTACTTTCAAATATAACCAGGCAATAGCAGATTCATGGTGAGTAAAGATTTCATAGTTTACATCATATTTGAAATTTTAAACGCATTTTTCTTAAAGCTGCGTTTTTCTAACTGGTCTCCATGATATCTCAAAAATGGGTTGATCGAAATTTTAATGGTAGATTTGGCACATATGTGTAGTCATCGAATTAAATTAAAATAATGCAAAAATTCCGAGCCGTTTTATTTTTTTCGAAACAAAATAATTGAAAAAATCATGTAATTAAAAAATTAATTTTCAAATAACATGTCAATTATTCAATTTTCAATATTTTCGAATAATTCTAGTTCACTCGATAGTCACAGCATCACAGATTAAAATGCCGTTTGGTTTTATGATTTTAGATAAACTAAACAGCCGGAATCATGATGGAAATCGTCGACAAACTTTTTTTCGACATGGGTGCCTTTGTGATGACGATTCTGGTCTGAAAATATTTTGACTTACTGTTGAAATGTCAATAGATATTAGTATGAAGTTCAAAGTTCTATATTTTAATTATTCGTAAAAAAAAGCTAAAAAAAAAACCCCGGCCGTCACAAAGGGTGACTGCCTTAAACTAAACAGTTCATATAACGCTCATTTCCATTTCTGATATATATGTTTCCCCTTCCATATAATCTGCGTCAGGCATGCATGGGACAAAATGCTAATCTCATAATAATTTGGTTAATTTTCTACACTTCTTCCAAAATCTAAAAAAAAAAAAAAAATCTGATAAATTTCCCCTTGAAGTTTAAAACTTTATACAGGATACAAGTCAAAGCGTTTTTGGTTTTTTACATTTTTTTCACTTTTTAGACTTTTAAGCGGAAATTGCAATAAATATGAAGGCAATTAATATTTTTTAATGGTTCATTTCACTTGTTAAATGTTCACGTATCGCAATTAACTCTAGAGTGATTGTAACAATGTTTATAAAAAACGAAAATATGTTAATGAATTTTATATTAGTAAACTTACATGGATTATTGCGCAACAACTACATATTTAAAACTGAGTTATTGTGATGGATCGAAGGAACTTCCGCTTTTATATTAAATTGTATAAATTGAAGTTGTCAAAAAGTTTGTTGTTGCTCTGCTTACTTCACGTTATATTTTCCTGTAATCAGTTTTATCAGTATCTAAATGCTTTCAATTTCAGCTTTTGGGCTTTTGTAGATGTGTGATTTAGAAATAATACTTGCTAGGTCCTTTTTTAGTCCTTCAACGGCTCATTACTTTCGACATACCTATATATATGTACATACATTAGAAAACTACCCAAAACAGATAATCTAACAAGGAAAAATAAATTGCAACAATAATAATTCAGTTCAGTCATTCAGATCGCGCTTTTCTTTTCATTAGTGTTTGACAAAAAAAAATGAGTAAAAAACTTATTCAATTAATCTAAAAATAACTCGTCCGTTATCTTATATTAAACCCACTCAACATAAAACGTGACGGCGGATCTATCAGTAATAGTTACTCACTAAAATTTCAAACAAAAATCAACAAAACATTCTCCGAGTCTTCAATTTATTGTCAAGGTTTAGAATCAAAATTACCGGTGTAGGTTAACATGACAGACAAATAATTCGCGATATCTTAAAAATTCAATTATAATTCCGTGAGTATCTTAATAAAAGTTTTATTATTCGAACCGCATCTTTTTTATGGCTCAAACAAGGAAGATTTATTCGAGCAATTATTTATCTATCTACACCACACAACATGACGCATGTGTGCATAACTTCAATATTGACTTTTTATGTACATTTAGTTGCAATATGCTCATGCGCATTAATTAGTTTTATTATAAGTCGAGACTTAGCAGATAGATTTTTTTTTTTTATCACAAATATTTGACATTTTAAAATGTTTACTTATTTTATTTATTTTTTGTTAAATATTGAAAATTAATTAAGTGATGATGTGATGAAGAATTTTTTTTCTCACCAGAAACTAACTGCGTATGTCGAAAAAAAATTCGTTTTAATAAATAAAAAATTCTTGTTTTTATGTTAATTTTCTGATCGCTTTTGATTTTATGAAAATTTTAAAAATCTGATTAGTCAATTTGTAGATATATTTGTTGAGCAATATTTATTCGTGCATTTATCAAAGTCAAGGTTTCTAGCTTATCTGAAAACATTTTTTTTATGTAATATCATATAACATATGTCGATATATGTAAAAGGTTGTTCACACAGAAGTATTCTTTATATACCGATCTAAACTGGTTCAGTATTTATACCAAAAATAGCATTTGCATATGTTTATGCCAAATAGTGGATCCGTTTCATATATAGCTTTCGCTTAAACAGAACTGAAGTTCAATTTCATTTCTCACGTAAAGATACCTCTTTTCTTATATCTCTTTGTAGTCTATTTTTCTTCTTCTTTAAATTTAATGGAAAATCAAATAGTTTTGAAACTCAGTTTGAAGGTTGTTTTGAGTTTTCCATAGTACAAAATCAAGAGTGGTTACTGAAAAAAAAAAAACATTTCTTTTGTTTAAACAGATTGTATACACATAATGATAGAATTTAAGCATGTGTATATATTTATTTGTCATGCTTCTTATTAGAAATGAATTGCCAAAATTTATATCATCTGTTAGTTGTCTTTTTTCTATGGAAATTATTGCTAGATCTCGTAATCTTAAATACCTAACTCATTGTGGAACAAAGATAATTCTTAATTAATGTTAATTTGGAAAAGCTCCGTTTATAACAATATTGCTATGTTGGAAACCGATTTTTCCAACCTATATTTATGCACGAGTTTTCTAAAGTTGAAAATGATAAAAGTTATTAAAAATTACGGAAATATAACTACTTTTAAATGGCAACCAAAAATATAACAGTTTGTATTAGGTATTACGTCTAATTTCTACATTGCAATATTTCTCTTGAAACAAGCGGCGCCTTAAATCTCTTTAGCAGTTTTAATTTATACCATAAAGCGACATAAATTTATATGGTTATCGCCAATTCCAAATTTACGGCGAACACGTTTTATTTTTTCAATCAGACTTTAAAATGTCAACGTCGAACGTCGAGCACTTATTGTAATCATTGATTTTGTTAAATAAAACATTATCATATTATTTATTTTTGTATAATTTAGACAAATATAAAAAAAGTCCCCCCCCCCCCCCCAAAAATAAGTGCCGTCAGAGGCGTATCACCCCCCTCCCCCCTAGGTACGGTCATGGGGTTCCCTGGTACTACTGACAGTTTGTATGTTTTTGTTGTGTTTTGCAAAGGTAGCTAGGTACCTAGGAATTTTCAAATTAAATTATTGATTCACCGAATATCCTGGCTATATTAAAAAAAAAACAAATCATGGAAGTTCTTGCAATACTTCCAGACAAATATGGATTTTGGTATATCAAGGTACCCGCTAAAAATTTTAAATCACTCGAAAATGGTCAATTTGGTCTTCTTCCAGTCAGTAATGCACCCACAGGAACGCACCCCGGATTTGGCTTTGGGAGGTAGTCCAAAAATTAGGGCTCTAAAGTCCCGTCCTGCACCTATCTGAGCACTTAAGAACTGCTATTGTATAATTAAAGGTTTTATTTTATTTTACCGGACTTTGTAATAATATACAGACTAGATTTTACATATAATTTGTAAATGATGTTCAAAAAACTGACATTCTGGAGGGGGAGTGGTCCCGATCTACATTTTGTCCCCTAATATAGATATGTAATTAGTTTTTGAGTTCGATAAATGGTTTCGGAGCTGCAAAAGATGAAAAAATTTCCGTTTTTGTTTTGTGGTACAAAAATGGACATATTTTCAACTCATCATTATGAAGAACTGGTAAGTCGTGGAAATTCACTTTCCATGAGAAAACAGAGTACTAATGGATGTGAAACAAAAAACGGAAATATATGCAAAATATAGGAACTGGGATGTACATATATGACCCAAGTGAAAAAATCCGTCTTTCAGCGGTAAAAAGTCAGTTATATGATTAAGATGATCAAGAGTAAACTATACATAACTCAATTACCCGGTCCTCCCTCTTTAATTTGATACCATTTGAACTGGTTCAGGTCAATGAATAAACATTGCAGCTATTGTATGAATATTCAGTTTGTAAAATTGGGTATCAAATAACAGCAAATAGTGAATTAGCTCATATCATTAGGTATGTTCCAAAATCCTTTTTGCAATAGTATTTCGTAAATTTTTTATCCTGTTCATTTTTTGTCTGTCTATATTTAATTTTCTCTTGTAAATAGAATAAGTTCCTCTCTTAAGTCTTTCGTTTTGTATGGGTGAAATCGACTTTTTGCTTCGTATTTTGTTTCATGCAAATTAATTTCAGTTTTGTTAAATGCAGATAAAGTTATAAGAAATTTGTATGTTATGGAAAATGCTCATTGCACAGTGTTTGAATATCTTCGAAATATTAAATTGTTGTTGTTCTTTTTTTATTATATGGAATAATTCGAGATGTTGACATTTTTTTAAGGAAATGTTTAGAAAATCTCCGCTATTTATTTTCTTTGCAAAAGTAGGGAATTAAAATATTTATTAAAATCAATCTTGAAATTTTTAATTCTTGACGACTGTAACTAAAATTATAAATAAATACTGTAAATATTGCAAAACTATTTTTATTTTTAATTAGATTGATTTTATCTAAATAATATTTCGATGATTTTGATAATTTGATGAATGTCTGTTAAATAAAGTGTCGACCGAGCAGATGGTGTATTGGATGACAGAGATGGACAAGGAGAAACTATCCTGTGGACATGGGAATTCTAAAATCTTTGTACGTTTTTAAATCATGGTATTGAAATTTTTATGCAAACTATCTAATGACATATTTCGATATGATTTTGACTACCGTGTAATATACAACATTTCTCATGCATACACCTTTAATCAGTTATCACTTTTTAGTATAGAATTTTATTTTATTTTTCCTGTTAAATTAAATATAATAACTTTTAATACTTTTATTTACATTGAACACAACAATATTCCATATAAAATGGCTAATCTCACAAAACTGTATTTTCTCTTGTCGCTATATAAGGTCGCTTCTCAGTAGGACATTCAAAGTGCTGAAATTCAGGAAGCCAATTGTCCATTTTCTTTCCTTCTTGTTGAAACATATTATTCCAAAGAGCATTTGCCACTAAAGTAAAAAAAAAAAAAAAAAACAACCCACACGTAATTTAATAATTAGAAATCCTTTTGACATGAACATACTTACTTTTTGCGTGTGCACGTTGACTAAAATGAAAGCAATCACTTGCTAAATAGCGTAGATCAGTTGTACCATCTTCATTAGTAGGAAATATGGCATTGACAGAAAATGGTTGAAGAATCACTGTGAAATCCTAGAGAATAGAAATTCTTTCATTGGTATTCGCAATTTCATATGTGTGTTGTGCAAATATTTATACCTCTTTCTTGTGAAATTCCATACGATTTATTACCTCCAATTCTACTTCCAACCATTTAAGCATAATTTTTTTATACAATTTATGATGTCCTTTGTTAAGTTGTGAACGAAAAAAACAAGGACATTCTATGCGATCTATTAAATTGCATAATAACGGAATTCCTTTGAATTTAAATAGCTCATTTAAATTAGCAAATGGCACGTAATTTACCAACAACTTCGGAATTTTATCACGTAAGAATCTTAAAGCTTGCAATAAATTTTTCTTGTGGTCATCCAAAAATTCATCGTAATTATTTTGTTGACATATATTTCCACAAATGTCATTATGCCCAGAAAATATCGTTACCACTTTCCAGTGTTGAGTTATGTTTACATTTGGATCTGAATTCATACGTTTATATAGGAGTTCGGCTTGATATTTCATGTCTTGTGACATTGCCATTGGTTCGGCTATATTGAATCTTTAAAAATATAATTTCATACATTGTATAACAAAAAAAAATAAAATTCATAATTTACCTTGAGTTACGATTATAAGAAGGTGAAAAATCAACAGAATACCCATACAAATTCGAATTGAACTCCTTCAAAATATTTGGAAGTGTTAGATATTCTCTCCATGTCATATCACCGCCAATACTAAATATAACTCCCTTATTTTCAGAAAACATTCCTAATACATCTCTAGAAATTACTCCACTTCCGCTTGTCAGAGAATCCCCAAGAGCTCCAATAATATCAATATCACCTGGTCGAAGTTTATGTACTGAAGACGGTGGTTGCTCGCTTCTACGTCCCGGACCATTTACATCACATAAAAACGGAAAGGTTTTTGGAAGTTGCGTTTGAAATTTCTAAAAAAAAAATTATGAGCTTCTTTAATTTTTTTGTTTTTGGAGGTTAAAATTCTAACATACCCCCAGTCTTTTATTGTATTCTAGCAATACAATTTTCTCTTCGCCATTTCGATAATAATTGGCAATGCTAGTTCTTACAGTCCTGTAATATGATCCAAACTGAAGATCCAGTTCAGTTTGTTGACTAGATATGATTGGAATAATTAAGGCGAAAGCAAATAAAGATGGTTTAACGGATTCAACCTTAAATATAAACAGAAGAAAAAAAATAATTATAGGATAACACAAATTTGGATTATGTTTATATTACATTAATAGCCTTAAACTAGAACTATAGAGACGGGTGGTTTATTTGGTTTCATTTCTAAATGAGGTACTTGGGTAGTCATTGTAAGAAGAGTCATTTTTTGCTATTTGATTAAAAGAAATATATAAAAAAAATTAAAGTGATGAAAACAAGCTAGATACAACTTCGTATGCCACATTTTTTATTTCATTTCCGTCAACAGAATAATATCCAAAAGGATGACTTAGAGCTACAGATTTAAATTTAATTAAGTAACATAAGTTAGAAATGATCTGTACTCAATCATAAATAAAGATAATTTGAATTCTAGACGAGGCAATGAAAAATCTACATATTTATTAAATATATTAAAAATTCGTGAACCATAGTTAGTTCTATGAAAGCAAGCACAAAGTAAGTCACGTAATCTTAAGGATCTGGGTGTAGCATATATATTGAACAGTAAGAGAAGGTTAGAACAATTTATAGATGAAGAAAGAATATGTTTAATGAATAAAGCACATTGAACGTCACGGCTATAGCATAGTTTGGGCAAACCTTACAATAAAGGTCTTGACTCATAACTAGGTATGTTATCTCCCCAGATATTAATCCTATACCATACAAAGCGAGTAAAATAAATACTATTAATATATGACTTTGATAATAAGTAGACCAAATTACACATGCATATACTCTAAACAGGTCTAACAAAAGTAGTAAATAAAATTATAATTGTGCTTATATCCCTAAATTATTTAGAATTTCTTTTAATAAAATTCAAAATGTCTGACAAATGCTAATTTGCTATAAAAAATTAATCCTAATTCAGTAATTCAATCGATTGAACTAACATTATTTATTGAATAATTGAAGAGAATGGGGTTAGCAGACCTAGAAAAGGTCATAACTTTGCACTTAGCTGAATTTATATTTATATTGTTTGTGGAGTATCAATTTATTAGTTTAACAATATCGTTTTGTAGTTGGGAACAAGAGCTTATACACGAAACTTTGAACAATAATTTCAAATCATCCGCATAAATAAGATAACGAGCAAATTCAAAGTTACACCGTTCACAAATAGAATAAAGAAAATTTTACCACAATGACTTACTTGTGGGACACTTGAGGATGCATTGATCACTCTCTAGATAAATAGTTTTGTTTTCAATTTTAACTATTTGCTTACGATTGGTCAAGGTAAGATACTATCCACTTCAGAAAATTTGACTGAAAACCTAAGGCACTTAGTTTCATTATTAAGGTATGAATACAGACCCGATCAAAGGTTTTAGAAAAATCTGCGTGTAAATAAAATCAATCTGACACCCTGCCTTTATGGAATTAATGCAAAAGTTCGAAAATAATGATAGATTTGTTATCGTAGATTTTCCTTTTTGAAGACCATGCTATTCTGCACAAACGAGCTCCTTACTTAAAAATTTAATTTTTCCACCTATAATGCTATCCAATAATTTTGGAATGATATTCATAAGAGCTACAGATTTCTAATGAGGAGCTGTTTAATAAAAGTGGTACAGTTAATTACGTTTGTAATAAATCCTAGGTAGCAGCAATACTGCTGTTTAAATTAACAAAGAAAAATTAGAAGAGTCCGAAAGAAAACCCTTAAATTTTTAATAGGGCACACAGAGCTAATTATTCAAAATTTTCTAATGTGAAATATATTAAAAGCCCAGCCAGTGTCTGGTAAGTTCGTGAATAACACCATATTTACCAACATAATTCACAAAAAAAAAAAAAAACCAAAGTAAGAAATATTTTTCAAGTTTCTATATCTACTTCACATTTTAGCATTTTGTATAAAAAATAGGAAGGTACTTTAAAGATACGATACATGTACACGGTCAAATTAACTTCAAAATTAAAGTTAAATCATGCTTAATAACTAAAGATTAAAACTTCTCTTATTCCCTGCAGTTACATATATGTATATATCAACAGACAAATAAGAACAACTTCTCAGCTTTTTCAGTAGGTATAGAAGTTATTGCAGAAAATTGTTACCGTGAGGATTTAAATTTCCAATAAGATTAAGAATCCAGGAAAAATATCACTGAACTTCTTCACTACCATTCATATAGGCACTATTTTTGTCTTGTATAACAAAAAATAATCAACTTGCAATACGCACCATTTTTCTTAAACTATATAGGTACATATGTGAAAATTTTAAAATCACCCACACGAATTAAGTTCGTTGAAAAATAATGTTTAGTAATTCTTTTAATGTAACCTTTTACAAATATTTCTACATTACACAATAATCAAAATTCAAATCAATCAACATGTAAAGATCTTGTTAAATTCTTCAAGTAGGTATTCGTCAGTTACAGAGATCAAACTTTACTGAAAGCCAATGAGGTATTTGAGCATCCTGTAAAGTAAAGATATAAAATCATACTATTTACCTGTTGACCTCCCATGACGACCGGCACAACTGACAGTAGGTTACCTACCTACCTAGGTATAGGTATCGGGTGGTTTAATTTTCTTAATAAAATTAAAAAAAATAAACAAATAATTATACCCCAGCTCACAAGTACAAGCATCACAATAAAAACACACAAATGTTGCAAAGTTTACGCAATATTAAAAATTTTATTTTAAAATTGAATTACACATGTTTGCAGGTTAAAAGTTTAATAAATTACTGAGTGCTTGGGGCTAAAGTTGAATATACACGTGATAACTTATATACATACGTACAGTGATCGTGTGATCAGACGTTGCCTTGACAGCGAAATAAGTTTTACATAATTGCTTAGTTGGATGCTGCAATCGACATCATAATAAGGTTATTATCCGCACATCTTTGACTTGAGCTTGACATGCTTTAAGACGAGCCCAAGTGTTACTTGAAGAAATTCTATCACTCTGCGCTTTGTGCTTATACTCAACGATTTCTTCATTGAATTAATAAAAGATAATTGCAAAAATGTTATCATTTTATCATTTAATGGTGCTTATGAGTTTATATGTAAGAAATTTACCATAGCAAAATTCTGAGGTGTAAATATCCTTGAAAGGTCAATGAAAATATTTTCTGCATAATGAACTTGATATGAAGGATAGCAAGTTTCCAACTTGATCCGCATGCAATAAAAAAAATGATTTCTTCTTATAAATGATGCAAATATATGTACAAGGTAGAAACTGAATTTGTCAGACTGGTGCATATCCGTGTTAATATAAAAATATTTCTTGTAAAAGTTTCAATTTACTAAAAGTATATTTGAAGTAACTGGAGTCTCTTATTAACGACAAGATTTTCAGCTGTAGCGAAGTAAAAACCATATTCAATTTATATGCCTCTATATCTCTCTATATAACCAATTCATTATGTGAGTCATGAAATGTATGTGGCAGTTCAATGACCTTTCACTTTTGTCGTTCAATGTTCGGCATTCAACTTGTTACCTTGTAGAAATGCAATGCAGATATTGTCCACCAAGTGAACTTTATAAGTAATAGCAATAAAATTCAATAATAAGCTTCAAATATTATTGTTGGTTACTCTTATAGAATTTATCGTGAGTATAGAAAGTATAGTTGAGGATTTTTGAGATCTGAGCATGGTCAGAAAGGCGAAGGTGAAGGTGGAAAGTGTAAATCGAACAGTTGTATCGGGGATAATGAAAAATGAACTTTAGCAACAAAAAAATTTCGTCTATACTATTCCTGATTGCTAGAACAGAAAGTTCGATTTATTGACAGTTAACCCGAACTCTCTTACATAAGCTGTGTTCTTTTGTGTACCTTGTTCTAGAACACCCATATACTGAAGAGAACAAATTGTTCTGTCGATTGAAGCGAACGATTTGTGCTGTTCGCTTCATTTATAAGTCTTCTATGAAATTGTATGAGGCGTTCTTTTGTGTAGCTTTTGTTTTGCCCTGTTCTGCGGACACAAAAGAACAGAGCTAATGAATGATAAAAGTTATAATTAGTTCAAGCTCACTATCAATTGCCGATAGCAATGAAATAATAGTTTTTTTTTTTAACTTCCGATAAAAGTAATTCTTAGTAATTTTAATAATTTTTAAATGCCGTATTGATTTTAGAATCTTCAATAAGACTTCAACCGATTGCTTTCATATATAGTAAAAAAATTAAAATTTTCTACATATGAATTAGGTCAGATTTTGTCCATTTTTGAACTCCAAATTATCTTTAAATTTTCAACTAATTATTAAATTTACGTTGGTAACATTTGAACAAGAGAAGTTGAACATATTTTCTAGAAATGTAATAATCAAAAAGTGCAGAAAGAAATTTATTCAAAAACATGAAATATGGACAAATTATGAAAAAATCGTGTAAGTATAAATATAAATTGTAATGAAGAGAGTCGAAATTGTTTTTATGAAATGTTGATCTCAAGATCCCACAAAAAATCACATGCAGTTTCGATTTCATGTTATTCACGTGATCGTTTTGATAATTACCATAATACCTAATGACGTCACAAATTTATCGATATAAGTCATCATTACCGCAAAATATTTATATAGAAGGTCAACAATTTTTTCCTCCATATATCAGTAATGGTATAGAGATAAGTACATGTATGCTAAAAGACGGAAATTTTGTATAAGTAAATTTTTCTTTATGTTTATACAGTAGAAAGCCCTTAGTAGAAAGACTTTATATCGGTAAAATATTTTTTTTTAAATATCTTTCTTAAAGAAACTTATCCCGGATACCTACAGAACGATTCAGATTCTTTAAGGCCGTATATTATTACCAGAGGGAACCGCCCTAGCGATAACTGATTCATACTAGAGGCGGAGAACTTTCTTGTAGTTAATCAAATATCGCTAAGAGTTTTATTTTATTAATTATTTATTTTTGTTTTAAATGCCGTATATACATATATGTACATATTTTCAAAAGAGAGGTACATACTTATATGAGCTGATAAAATAAAAATAAACCTTCGGACAAATTATCTACATTTCTTATTTATAGGTATTAAAGAAAATATTAGGTATACTGCGCTATATTCCAGAATAAAATTGTCATTTTAAAATTTAAAAAAATAAGGTACAATAAAAGGTCAACATTTACATGTAAAAGGTAATAATGTAGATAGTAGATAATACATATCTGAAAACTTGATTCCATTATATTTTTGTCAGTTGATTACTTTATATGATTGTCGCACATTAACACCACTTAATAAACATTCAGCAGAGTTCGAAGACACTTTTGAAGGTTGAATGAATGAAAAAAATAACAAGTTATTTGTGCTTTTGCTAATACCTTCTTCACTAGATTCATTAAATATCATCCCGAGCATAATAACAATTCATCAATTATATTTTTTTCATTTTTATTTCTGACTTGCTTTTGATTGACTATATATAATATATATATATATATACAGGGTGTTCCGGAAATGTCGTTAATCCTTTAAGGAGATGAAAGTAGAGGTCATTTGGGTCAAAAAAGTCGAGATACTTTTATATCGAACTCCGCTTGGTTTTCGAGTAAATCGATAATATCGATTTTCGAGGTTTTGCATACCTCTTCAGAGTAATTTCGTTATAAGTTCTATTGTAATTAATGGATTGTGACGTTCAAACCTTCATTTAAAAGAACACATATTGGCCTTTCTAAGAATGCATAATAAGTTATAATCGTGCCTTCAGTTATTTAAAAAAAAAAAAAAAACAGTTTTCTCTAAGATTTTTCATTTCACCAAAATTTTTGTCGCGCTTCAGTGTACATTTATTCGAAATATCACCATTGCACGAACTTGGCAAAACTATGAAAAAATTTGCGCATTATATCCCCTTTCCAAAATGATCTCCTTAAGTTCTATCAACAATAACAATCAAAAGTTATAAGCAAACATTTGGAAGATGTGCACGTCGAGGTAATATTCAGTTTTTTTTTGTAGGATTCTATCGCCTCGTATAGTTTTTAACCTACGACAACCATTTATATTTCATTGTACGGGAATCTTACCTGGCTATTAGATAGGGTACTTTTCGATTTCGAATTTCGAAAATGGAGGGGGTAATTTCGAAAAAACGCTTTTTTACCAAACTTGATATTTACGTAGATTTCGTTATTCCGCATCTTTTAGTGCTACTATAGCTAGAGTTCACATACCACTAGCATGCTACACTTTTCGTGGATGAGAGCCAGGCAGGAAAAGCTCCGTGCTACACTTTTCTAAGCTGCAACACTGACAGCATACCAATACTACTGCAAGCAAATAGTTTCGGCCATTTTGAGATTTTTGCAATTTCTGATCGGGCGGCTGTGGAATTCTTTGCATGCGACTTAGGTGATAATATAATAATTAAATTCTCATTGAATGCTGTGAATTTGTGATACAATTATTATTTATATCAATAACTTTAACTGGATTGAACACGCACACAATTAAACTCGGTAATTTAATAACAAACTACTGTGGAGCAAAATTATTGGGATGACACGTCTGGGCACAAATGTAACAAAATGGTCATGTTGGCCCATAGGGCCACCTTACTTCAGTTTTCGTTGATGTGAGGAGGGTTTTTCCTCCCCAGAGTGTCTCTCACCTATGAAAAGTGAACTTGTATGAAGGAAGCACTTATGACAGAAATCTTAAACACACTTACCATAAATTTTCAAATTCAAAATTTATTTATTACAGACCCCGGCATAAGCGCCACGTAAATAAGTGTTGGGTACAGCGATTCAGGTAATTAATAATTAGTAAAAATAGCGGTTAACATAGCAGCTCATAAATTAGTAGCATTATAGTGGGTCTATTAATTCAGCATTCACATTGAATAACGTTTTAAGAATAATAATGAATATATAGAAATTATAGAACTTTCTTACTTCTCCTCCTTATCTTATATCGTTTGTGTATTTGAAATTTAAATCTTTTTTTATTTGTTTGGGCTCTTGAATTCTTACATGTATGTAATTATTTTTGTAATTTTGTTTCAACTCCATATGGAAATGGGGTGAATATACGGCCGGTACACAAGACAATTGACGTGCTTCTTTTACTTAGCCCTGCATCCGAATTGTGCATAATCAAGTATAACTGAAATGAAACCAACTTCGTTTTCTTTCTAGTATACTTTGATGTTTGGGTAGGAGAAATCTTGTTAAGGAACGAGAGGTTACAAAACAAGCGTTTTTCTGAGTAAAATACGAGTAAAAATTATCAATTTTTTTAAAAATGAGTGTCTAAAAAAGCTAGTTTTATAGTAAATATCATAATAAAAGTAAACTGTTGTTCCTAAAATACACAAAGTTCTACGGAGTTGCTGCAATTTGTAGATTTCTTCGCCGTAGTCCAACGCCATTTTCGTGTGCTGTCAAGTGTCAAAAAGTCTCCATAAAATTTGAGAACAAAAAGTTCTTATATTATTTTATTAATTGAATATAATTTACATGTTAAATATATTTAAAGTGAAAGACAACATATTTATTCTATTTTAAATGATTTAATTCAGCAATTAACATTCTTTCAATATTATAAGAATTTATTCGTCACTTGGTTTCTTACAACAGGTAAGTGGGAGGAAATTCTCCATTTTTTATAATATTTTTCTATTTAGTTTTAAAATAGAGAAATTTTTATTTAATAAAAATGTATGTAGAAAAAAGTGAATTTATGATCTTTTGAATATAAACTTTCACGATCAATTCCGTTCCATTTGTTACAAATGATAAAAAAAAAAGAAGAAAAAAATAGGGAGAAGCAAGCGCACTCGACCATGATATCATCGCTGGCCATGGTCATCATCTCATCATTTTGTACCTCACATCACACATGAAATAATTTGTCTGGATCTTGTCTGCCTACTTGTGGTTTGACTGCTCGGCTAGTCAGAACAACCACTTAGTTTTGCTTTAGGCTATTGACAGGTAATGAAGAATGGTCTAAAGAAAGTCGGATACTTAGCTGAATATAATCGTAGTTTATCAACTGTTAAGAGAGCTACAATATCGTAGTATGTGCACTACACAAATATTAGGTATTTCTCTAACACTTTCTAAAATTTTAATGAATTGGGTCTTACAGACAATCCGATTTTCTAGTATTGAACCTTGCAAGGTGTCTATATTGCGAATTATTTATTAAGAAAGATATTGAGTGAGTCATATTTGAGTTGGGGATTGCCTTTTGCATAATTTGTCAACAGCTTGCGATAGGTAATTATTTATTTATTTATTTTTTGTGGTATTCATTGCGTAGAATCTTAGTCATTAATTTATGACATAATACTTGCAATTTAGCTAATAAGAAGTACTCATATAAATATGTTTATATGCTAACAAACAAAGAGGAGTCAAGTTATTAATTATAATTTCAATTAATTAGTTGCGTTTGGATAATTCAAATTACATTTCCGTTAAAGCTTCCAGCAACTAGCTAGATGTTACGACGAAGTCTTCTATACGATATTTAGGTCACATCTTATCTGTCTGTCTAACCTTTTGTAAATAGCACAATTGTTTTAGCTGACTTTTCTATTTTATGATTTTATTTTATTCATTTTTAAAACTGTATCGTTCATTTAGCGAACTGTAATTTTAATTTTTTAATTGTAGCTCAAATTAACGTTGCTTTGGAGCGACAATCTGCAATACTTGTCATTAATACACGAAGAAAAAAATTTAGTGCTTGAAGTTCTATAGCCTATTTAACTATACCATTTTTTAAATAGTATCATAGATGGCACAAGAACTATATATGAGGCGCATTCAATGCCACCAAAATATTGACTTTTTGTCGACTAAAAGTCACTACCGAGCATTCACTCCGTCAAAATTTGACAGTAAACGACTACGTTTGACCATAGTTCACTCCGCACTTTGAATGTACCAAATAGTGGACGCTCAGGAGGATAGTCGATCGTAGTTGATTTGACAGAACTACACTAAGACAACGACTACGCTAACAAAGTGGCAGTGAACGCGCTCATGGTACATATCAGAGCAGAGGGTATACAGATTGTGAAATGGGTGATGCATTCCGGAATGGACTACCATGAAATTATTTCATAATTAAACTACATCTGCTGTTGGTGTTGGTCAAACTTCAATTCTTTTTTCCATAGGCATTTCCGCAGAAGCAAGCCCTTCACTGCTGTTATAAAGAAGCGCTCCAGCAGGTATGCTAAAAAATGGCGGGTGAAGAAGATTTTTGAAAAGCTGTACTGAGCTTTTTGATTAATCATCGCAGTGCTTCTTCTTTAATCTTTATGCCTTTATGCCTTTAAGACTGCCCCCAAAACAGTAGTAAGGTGCTTCCAACCGCAAGCATGGCTGTGAAGCAAGATACTGTGATAGGGAAAGGCAGCGGTGCATGCTTCCGAAAAGCTCTTCAGTTGACTACTTAGAGTGTTATTTATTTTAACATGTTTTATGAGTAGAGAACGAAGAACTTTGATCCTTATTCGAAACTTGTAGCTTTTTTTTTTTTTTTTGAAAACGATTTCACTTTTAATTTAACCAGAACTTAACGATTACACTTCTAATAACTCGGAACTTCACATTAAACATGAGAAACGCGTTACTGCGCAAAATGCTGGAAAATCCACAGTTGGAAAATTAATGCAAAATTGAATAAAAACACTGCCCTTGTTTCTAGAGCTCATCAAAAAATCTTCTATAGTATAGTATTGTGTTTCGTCACAATTTGTAATGTTTTCGGTTTCAAGCAGTATGTAATTAGTAGAGCGGGGTGATATTTGTCAATATTAGACATTAAAACTGTGCTAGGTTCGACTAACAAGTTACCCGTGTCAGTAGAGAAAACCAGGTCCAACTGCCTACCCATGTCATTCTTTACATTACTGATTTGGCTGAGACCAAGAGATGAGATAGTGTCTAGGAATAGTGATTCCCTTGTTGATAAGTTATTAAGAGGCAGATAGCCATCGTCATCTTCATTTAGTACCCAATGTAGGTATTTTGGGTAAGTTAAAATCACCAATAAGTAGAAGTTCGTCCAAGAGGTTGCATCATGCCATGAATAAAATTAGATGTTGAAGTTAGTAGGTCGTAAATATTTTGACCTTTGTCATCAACAATGTTTATGGAGTCTGGAGGAATATAGCAACATAGTACGTATAAGTCGTGTTTTAATAGAGACAGCTTAAGAACTATAAGTTCAGTGTAAAAATTGTTGGAAAAACTGGGAACCTCAATTTGGCTGCAATTAAATTGGTTTTTACATGCGAGGAGTACGCCACCGCCGCGAGCTTCAGAATCAGTATGTCTGTCTTTTCTAAAAACCTGGTAAGAATTGTCTAAGATTTCGGCATCACGAAAGCCATGGTGCAGCCAAGTTTCAGTGAAAGCAACAATATCAAAACTAGTTGCGACAGAGGATTTGAAGATATGTGCAGTTTTTGTCCGAATCCCCCCTACATTTTGATAGTAAAGGGAAAGCGACTTCAGTTTTTTGGAATAATAATGCTTATTTTAGCTTTATTTCTAGGTTGGCGCCCAGAAGGTACAAATAATTTAGTAAAAGCGCCAGAGGACCAAAATAAGGGATCTAATAACTTATTCTGCACATCTGCTGAAACAGTTAAGACGAAGGATGCAACCGGTTCGGAGGATTTATTAATCTTGCGGCAAGAAACACCACCTGTTGCAATGTTTTTGGATTCGAGATACCTCAATATGTTGTCACACACCGTTTCAGGAGTGAACCTAGTGACGAAAACACTTGAAGGTTTTGGTATTGTCCTCAAAGAGGTACCAATACCATTCCCTAATGTGGATACAGAATTAATATTATTTGTTACTGTGTATTCAGTAGCAGGAGCTGGAGTGGTATTATCCACGCAGTGGCTCAAAGCGCTGTATACGGCCCCACCAACCGAAGGAGACCCTGTCACCAGTAGTTGGCGGATTCGGCGAGTTAAATCCCACAGTTGACAGCACAGAACCTCCTGTTTTTTGAAAGATCTTTCCTCTTTGTAATTGGATTGCCCTTGTGGTTTTTATTAGAGCGGTTGTTTATGAAATCGTAGTCCAATGTTGGTTGTTGAGGGCAGTTCACGACAGTTGAACTGGAGCAGTCAACCATTTTTTCTCAATAGACTGAGTATTAAGGTTAACCTTGTCCGATAGGCCAACCACCATGCTCTTAAGGTTGTCCAGGTCAACTCTGTACAACGCGAGCGTATAAAAAAAAGTATGGGCCGGGGCTCTCCCACAAGAGTCGCAGACCCACAGTAAATTGCGAGTCTTTTTTAGTAATTTTAAGGCCGCGTGGAACGCTTTACCACAAACACTATCGCACGCTAAAAACTCGGAAGAGCCATTAAATTCGACGCGTCAAAAACCACAGCAATCCATAATACCAAGAACAAAATTAACTTACGACGCGATTGGAAGTAAACGATAATACAAACAAACCACGTTATGTAAAAAAAATAAAGTGGGGTTAGCTAGCAATAAAAACAAAAACATAAAATTACACGCAAAACAAATATAATAAACAAACTAGAACACTAAAGGCACAAACAAAGCACTAAAATGTAATTAAAAAACGTTTAAAAACAAAATTCACGATAAACACGACTGTCCACCACACTTGACAGATGACAAAAAAAAATAACAACATACAACATAACATACAAAATAACAAATAACCATACAACTTTGTCCAGTTTTAGAGGCCAGATGAAGCTTCTTGTTATCTGTTTTTTGGTTGACATAATCGAAGAGCAGTGCTTTTTTTTTTTTCTAAGTGCAAAAGTTGTTTAGAACAGTTTAGTAAAGAATCACTGCACCATCTATCTAAACCTAAGTTATTCAGCTTATCTCTAAACAAACTCAATATTTGACAGTTGTCACTCGCTCCTTCAAAAAAGTTAGAGCCGACAAATTTGCTCTACATCACTCCTAAGGCTCATAAAACAAAACAGTTCACATTTGGCAGGACGCTCACCAAAGATGCAATGCTGTATTCAAGCGTAATGCAATTGCAGCTCGCTCTTCAAGAAACGATCACAAATACTTTTAAGTGACACACCGCACATCAATGCAGCAATTGCATGATGCAAGAGAATTTGCTGTACTTTGTTTTAGCACTGCATGTACAATTTTTGCGTCAAGCATTTTAGTAATACTAATAAGTCCCATGACACACGATGATACACACTCGAGACTAGACACGATGTAAAACTGGTGTTTGTATCGAATGTGTATCAGCCCATGGTACACGTAGTTTATACACGGTTGATACACGTTCTTCAGGCAGCAAGAAAAATTCATCCTTTCCATATGTTCTATACGCACACAAACCGAGTACACGCATACATATGTAATAAAACACTCGTGTATCATCCGAGTCTAACCCTCTGCTCTAAATTAAGGTATACACGAAAATGTTCTAAAATAGTGCTAAGAAAACCAGTTTTTAGTACGGTGTATCGCGTGTGTATCATCGTGTGTCACCAGACTAAGCATACAACATATAGGAACTCAAATGAGGGAAAAACCTGACGATGCACACAATTTGCTTTCATTCCCAGTGGCTCCCACAGCCCCACCCACCAGCTTCTCTCACACTCGCCCCGAATATTTCTAAAATCTCTACGTCTACCTTTGTTCAGAGCTCTCTCTCTCACTCAGTCATTTAATTATTTAGGCATACGCATATGACACCGGCAAGATTGACGGCATGCGCATGACACTTTGGCTTATCCATAAGAGAGAAGCTGCTGGTGCTTGTTCCGCTCCGGAATCACACCGGCAGGCATACAGAGCCACAATAACACAGAAATGAGAATCATAGCAAAAGGCAGAAAAAAAATTCACAAAATATTCCAAAGTAAAACAGAACCAGGATATATGCAGCTCTATTTACATTTATTGACGATTTTATTATTTCAGGATTAGGAAATGGTTATGAGGATTTTAATTCAAGACAATCTCTCTTAATTAAGTGAAATATTTCTTTAATCCTCAATTTCCATTAATTCATACTCTAAGAAAGATTTTTTTTATTTATAAATTTGGAAATTTTGATGGCAGATTCGAAATGAGCGACCCGAAATCCCTTAAAGTTTAACGTAGTCATTTTAGCTTCGCTATCTTGAATTTTGGTAGATTTTAATTTTGTGATTCCAAAGACGTTATTTTATTAAATTAATTACTTTGAAACTAATTCCGTGAATTAAAATATTATATCTTAATTGAGCTGCTTACACAAAAATCGAGAGTAATATTATTTTCCCAACTACAGAGAATTCCAAAAGAAAGGTTATTTTGCTTAATTTGTTCCGGTAGCATTCGTCCTTGAAAAAAATAAACAAATCGTCAGAATCGAGATGGTGCATACGAAAAGGGGATAACAGCTGATTGCTGATTCTACTTAATTTCCTGCTCTCGTGCTGCCTACATACGTTTGGCGCGCCCATAACGAATATGAAAAAGGAAAGAACGCAAAGAGAGCTGCTTTAGCAGAAGGATCCCTACCACTTTCTGAGATGGGAGCCACAGAACACGATGCGATTGCGAACTTCGACACATTTTTCTTTAATCTGAGTTCTCTATTTATTGTATGCTCAGTGGTAATACCCAATATATGGATGAGATATTCATAGGACGACGACATGATGAAAACATTTCATTTATAACTTAAGCACTTTAAATGAGAGAAGAGAATGCAGTGCAATTGATCTTTTGGTGAACGGCTGGCGCTGGCTAATGGCTATACAGCATGTATAGATGCATGATGTAAGTGTATAGTACATTTATGTCTTTGGTGAGCGGTCTGCCTCACAGTACTTTTAAAGTGCTTTTAAAGTGCTCTCTACGTTCATGAAACACGATTTCTCAAAAGTAGTTTACTAGATCAGCTGTTCATTAAACAGACTTAATATATTGCTTTTAGTTGTTATTTAACAAATTCTAAATGGCGGAAAAAGTGTATACACAAGTTCTGAATTCGCCAGATTGATTGAAAAATACAAAAATTTAAATAATTTTTGGTTCGGATACAATTAAGCTTCGAAATAGTAGAGCAAAATGGATTGGCCACATACGTATTAAAAGTTATTTTGATTTTTGAATATCCGTAGGTCTGTCTGTCCGTCCTCACGATAACTCGAGAACGCATTTACTTAGAGAGTTGAAATTTTGCAGTTTTTTTTTTTATTTATTTATTCAAGTTTGAAAATGGGGACAAATCAGGTAACTGCTTAAGAGATTGCCATTCAAAATTTTCGTTTTTAACTATATATTTGTTCACTGCCTGAGAACGCGTCGACGTACATAGATAGAGAGCTAAAATTTTGTACACGGCGTTTTCATAAAATTAGTAAATACAATATCAAAATTGATTTAAATCGGGCAACCTTTTCTTGATGTTGTCATACCAACAATTGAGGTTTTTTACGTATACATTATGGGTACTGTGAAAGCGATCAGTCAATAGGATTGGTTTTAAACCAATTCTAGTTTTTTTTTCTCCTTGTTTTAGTTATAAAACTTCTTACAAGAAATACATCATAAAAAAAATATTTTAACGTCTTCAGTCGTTTTTTGCCTGACCATTAAAAAATATCCCAAAGTTGGGAGTCTTAACATTTTCAACATAATAGAAAATAATGAAAGCTATCCGCTTAAAATATTTAAAAATATTTGGAGCTTCTTTTAATAATCCGCATACACTTGGCAGTGCCGTTATTAAAATAGAATATTTGATATAATCTGAAATTTACTTTCATCTAGAATCCTTGTGTTAATGCTTTTCCAATCATGGAAGGAAAGTTACTTGTTTTTATATACACATGCTCAAGTTCCAGTCACCCTTCACTATATAGTTCGTTACTGTATAGCATTTCCTAAATACACCCCTTTTTGAACATGCGCACATCAGAAGCCAAATTGAACAATTTTCTTTACTTACTTCTGTTCCCTCTATATAGAATTTCATGCTGAACGCTGAATCATGAATAGAAAATTTCGATCGTCACGCCAAAATTACTTTCTTACCCCCATGATAGCCCCATCTTTTATATGTCTGTCGTCGTTGTCGGCGTCGTCGGTCTAGGTATTCGGTTAGACCTCCAATATACAGCACATTCCTTCGCCAACAGTCCTTTTTCTTCGACTATATTTATTCTCCACCGGGAAGGAAGTAGATTTTGTAGAATCCATTAAAGAAATTGATTTTTCTTTTTCTGAAATATTTTCGGTGTGAAATAGAATTACTATTATTTTCTCGCAGTATTCGCGGGGGGATAGTTTTAATCCGTCCCCTATGATATAAGTGATCGTCTGATGTAGAAGAAAGAAAAACACTTTCGTTGGATTTTAAGGGATACGTTTCGGTTTTTTATCCTACCCGCAAAGTTTAGTTCAGTTTTGATGAGTTTTTATTTGTTTTGTTGTTGCTTTAAAATAACGGAAATTTATTGAGGATTTGTATATTAAAATTAGAACAATTTTGTTGCTTTCAATTAGTTTTGTGAACTTGTTTATTTCGAACCGGAAAAAAAAGAATAAAAAAAGACAAGGTTTCCCAAATACAGGCAACATAATCGCAGACACTGCACAGTCATAAATTTACATCGATGACTCATTTATAAGAATCTCCTCCAGTGCTGTTTTCCTGCCTTATTGCTCTTATACCTTGCCGCATTTCATGGCGTTGTGAATACTTTGATTTGAGAGAAACATTAAAATTGCTTCTAATCAAATGCCTAGCAATAAATCTATTTTCAATTTTTCAATTCTGACAAACTCGGCTTTATACGTGTGGGACTGTTCCATTTTTGTTTGTGTATAATTCTAAAAGATACAAGACAATATTTATGTAAACCGTGAAATCTCTGTGATATTTGTACGATATAATATTGTTACGCATTTTTATACTTAAGAAGAACACTATTTCCATAAGAATGTTTCGAATTTGTGCTTTACGCGATTTAGCTTTTTTAATGCTATAAAATTATATTTTTGCTATAATCATTAAAGGACTTCTACCAAAGATTGCTTTATCTGTCTCAGAAAAGTTATGTCCATAATATGCATAAATGCATAGTGCTATAATCATTGCCGCAAACAATATAAGTTAAGTGTTAACAAAGTGTGTGCGTGTAGAATTCTTTTTTATATTTATAGTGCGCTTTCAATTGTAATTTTTTAGTGTCGCCTTAAAATTTTATCCATGTTTTTTTTGTGGCTTTCCTGCAAAACATCGTCGTTTACTTGTATAATTACAATCACATAACTTACAGTTGAAAAATGTGTGCTCAATGTCAGCTTATACATATGTAGAATTTAAAACAAAAGTTAGAGTAAACTGATATCCAAGGGATAAAAAAAAAATCGTAAACAGCTCAACTTCTACCATTGATATGTGCTTTTAATATTTTCGTCTATCAAAGGAACTTTTACTGCCTTTTGTATAATGATGTCCAAAGTTATCAACGACTACCGGATGTAAGTAATATATAAGATAAATATTTTCTTTTCTTGTTGGTTGTTTTTTTATTAAGATTCATGTTGCGAATTTATATAACATATAATTTTTGTTTGATGCAATGTTATATCTATGTTATTGTTAGCATTTTCTGTTTTTTTTTTTTATTTCGAAATTTCTTCTGATGTACCTACCTACCTACTACTACCATAGAAGACCTTGAAACTCGAACAAATCTATGAATTTATTTCCTGTTATATAAATATCAAATGGTGCAATCAATATTTTACCAAACATTCTTATAGAGTTATTTTTGGTAAAAAAAAAAATAGCTTCATAAATGATTAATTGGAAATAATTATGCTTTACAAGCATAAACTTTCAACAGGAATTCAGTTTTTATGTAGCGTATTCCAGGTGCAAAATCAAAGAAATTTTGCCACTTCAATAGCTTACAGGAAATTTCTTTGGGTCCAAAGAACTCTTCAGTACATTAAAATCATCTGGGACTGAACGGTTGCCAGTACGAAGAAACTGCCGGAAAAATTAAGAATAAAAAAGCACCGTTTTCAAAAAAATTCATTGCATTTTCGAAATTCGAACTCAGATAGTTAGAAATTAGTTAGAATTACCTGTATACAAACGAAAAATTCTAAATGATAAACTTAAAAATTGAAGTGAAGTTTTCTGCTCCAAACAAAAATTAAAGAAGTAGAATGTCACTAGTTGCAAAATCAAATTACCTCTTTCATTGATTAACACACTTTTGTTGGGATTTAAGTAAATTGAATATAGCCAATTTCGGTGTTTATATTTTCGAAACTTTTTGAAATTCGAATTTCGAATTTAAATGTCATCAAGTGCTTTTGATTATAAAATTCACCTACAATTCTAGCACATTTTTCATCATTGAATTAATAGGCAATCATAAATTTGATAACGTCTTCATTTATAAATCAATCATACTGAATATATGTACTTGTTATAAGAAATGGGTATTTTACACCGTATCTAGCTTTTGTAGCGTATACGATAAGCTTTATAATTCAATAGTATATAAATCATTTTTCATAATTTATTTGTAATGGAAGAAAATGCAGTAAACTTTTCATTATAATAACATTATTGATTGACCTGATTTTCATACCTTTACAAGTTAATGCAAATAATCGAGAGAAGAAAAAAAACATTCATTTCAAATGGAATTATAATTTCTAAATAAGAAACTCAGCAGTTTAATAGAACAAATTTTCTATAGATTTAGATTTCAACTTACATGGCTTAAAAATCCAATAGCAGTGTTTGAAGCCAAATTAAAAAAATAAATAAATAAAATAAAAGCACTTCAAAAATATACATCCAATTTGTCTACCGCCCATTTTGTCGTGTAATTCCTTGCAAAGAATAATACCAATTAAACGGGAATTGTTTGTACATTTCGTGGTTTCACTATGCACGTATATAGCTACTACGGTACACAAAAGGTGAAAAAAATCAATATAATAATTGCACCTTGCTGAAGTTATTCAGCAAAGTTTAACGCTACCATTGAAGTCTGACTGAGGGTTTCTTTAGGTTTGTATGCTCCTTATTATACAAGTGCATAAATTTAAAATGTTTGAGATGAATATTGTTGTTGTAGGACGCTTTCTTTTCGTCGGTAAATAGAAAATGCTTAAGAATATCAAGAAGATGTACCTGAAGAAATAGGTACATAGCTACATACGTTTGTACAAAATTATATAAAGGAAACATTTCTTTTTATTTATTTATTTAGAACTTCATCAAAGATGTGTTTACTAAGCTTACAAAAAGTATACATAACAATAATAATGAAAAAGAAAAGTTATTTGAACTAAGCTTATCTCTTTTATGAATTTTTGAAAATGAAATTTGACGAGACATTGATGAAATCGGTTCGTCCATGCCATAATTTGTATTTTGCTGAGGAACAACGAAGAAGTCATGGTTCCGCAAGGAGCATACAGGAACAGATATTTATATTGAAAGTATTTAATATCTCAGAGGAGTTTATCACTCTTTATATACAGTGAAATGCAAAAAACAACTCTGGGAGTTTTACGTCTATCCTCAAGAGAATCCAATGGAAAGAGTTTAATTCTGTCAACATATTGAGATAGAAGAACAAGGTTGTCAAAATAAAGTCCAGGTAGGGCAAATCGAATGAATCTCCGCTGCACAGCCCTCAGCCTAGGTACGATTTATGTAGACAATATAGAAGGGAGACCAGACCGGACTGGCATAATGAGTCTAACGAATGTGCAGTAACGGGTTTTCGTTACGAATGGATCATAAAATTCCTTTGATCATCTCTTTACAAGCCCTAAAGTATATAAGGTCCAAATGCCTCCTTTTACGAGAACAAGGACATAGCAGTATATTTGCTGCTATTGAGGGGAAGACAGTTAATAGCACACCATATCTTGTCATTGTCAACATAACTAAGTATTCTTGCATTAATTAAAATTCAGAGATACATCATTGATGTAAATTATAAATAGGAGTGGTTCAAGATGAGGAATGCCAAAAATATTATCTATTTCGTCAGAAAGAACTGTGCGGAATATAACTCGTTGCGTGCGATCAGATAAATTAAAAACGAAGTCAATTGACAAAGACAACAGGAAAAGTAAGATCAGTCAACTTATGAATTAAAATTTTATGATTGATTCGGTCGAAAGCTTTACTGAAATCCGTAAAAATGCAGCCGACTGGCTTTCCGCTTTCAATAGCAGAAATGCAGAAATTGTTTGTCATAGTAGACATCCTTTCTCTAGTGTGCTGGGCAAAATAATTCAGAACAGACTATTAGATGTAGTATAAAAGAATATTCCACTTCTGCAATATTGTATGAAGTCCTTAACACACTTTTGAATCTGTTTGCACAAAAATGTGATGGTTATTCAATAGGTAAAACAAATTTTAAAGGAATTGCTCAGGATAATGATAGACATATGTATGTACACTATGTGTATCTTTAGCATAGATTGGAGCAAACATACATACATATGTATGTAATTCTTTTATATAAGAAGGGAATAAAAAGCTAACCTTGTTAGAAATATACCGACATTATTATAATGCAAAGAGCTAGTGACATAATTAGGAAAAAAATCTCAGAAGTTCCTGTAAATAGGGACGGAAAGATTGAAAATTAATATTAGTAATGTAGTAAAGAGGCAGTTCTTTAAAAAAAAAACAAGAAGCTATAGCCTCTTGTCAGAGTACGAACCATGACATTATCCACCAAATGTCGAATGACCTAACAAACATCTGTTTTGAAATGCTAATAAATCATTAATTCAATATTACGAAAAAAATTTTCATCACGCTAGAGACTTAAGACCCGAATTTAAATGCTTATCTTCTCTAGAAGCAAGAAATATGATGATTCACTATTGGAGTGTTATTTCTAGATGCGACCTTTCAACGTGCAGATCAATTGTAACGTGACCAACATGTCTTTAAACAGGATCCCTTCCTCAATATTATTTTTATCTCGAAATAATGTTCAAAATCACATATGTATAGGTGTTGCGGTCGTCTAGGAAATATGTTTATGCTAAAGGAATTTAATCTCATCTATGTTGTGCAGTATTAGGAGCATGAATTTTCGAACCATTATTGGATAATAATAAGTCCAAAAGGTATGGAAAATACATCTTTGTACCTACTCTTTAAATTTTTAAGGAAGTATAGTATGTATACAATTTTTTAAATTGTATACCATTAAAGTAAAAATCCATGCTTCACATTTAAAAATCATCTCGAATATATCTGGAGCTGAACAAATATTACCTTGGAAAAAGTCCAAGACATTAAAAGCACTGCAATGTATTTTTTTTCTCGACATTAGATACGAGTGAAATTGATGGAGAAATTTCAATGTTGTTATTCAAGGAAAGTATATACACAGAAGATTACTGCAATGGATAAAAGCTGACCTAAATATTCTCGACATTATTTAAATCGATTTAAAGATTTTTCTATGAGCAACATATTATATTTGATTCTGATTGAAAGGTGTACAAAGATATAAATTCGATTCTCGTAAATTATTTTGACTTATTCCACAATATTTTATGAAGCATTCCGTAATACAACATACATATCCCTATCTGTCCAATACTGATGTTAGAATTTTCATAATAAATATCTCACTCAAACGAGCGAATATAGCTAAAAATTCTCAAAGCGAACTTTTTACAGTAATTATCAAAAAAATTTCGTTCTACTTCATATACTTTTTATGCCCCAATCATAAATTTGCTGACCTCTCTTTTTTTTTTTCTAAAAATTTATTTTTAGCAACAAAAAGTGCAACAATCACAAGCTTTTCTCATCTGAGAAGCGAACTCATCACTAAAATTTAAACAGAAATTTACGAAACTATAACTGAGTTCATTGATTCGAATTGCCATTCTCTTCTCTACACCAAGCGCTTTTATTTACATGAAAATATTGAGAAAAAAAAAAAAACGGAGCGAGATTACTTGGTAGAATTTAACAAAATATGATTCATATAATTGTTTTGAATATTCTTCGCATATACCACTTGGCATAAAGGCTTTCCTTCACTGTAGTGAGATATTTTGTTCATACTATTTTATATTAAATTGCTAATTTAGTATTGAACTTTCCTTGAACACTTTTGCAATAAAAAATTGTTTTTAATTTGCAACAATTGCAATTGTTTCCTATGCTTCCACAGAAGTAATAACTTCACACATTATTTATTTTTTCTACAAAAATGCATTATATGAAGATATTTTGAAATTGGTCAACACAAGAGTGACACAATGTCGATATCGAAAGCTCAGAAATTTAAAATATTTCGAGAAAAGTACCTCGATACAAAAGTTGTTTGTCTCGTTAAGCTCTATTAATAGGGTGACTCAAAAGAACAAACAATTTAAAAAGAAATGTTGGCCATCAAAAGAAAAAGCGTCATTTATCATCTTGTGGTACCCTGCATGATATACATATGTTCGTGTGATGCATGTTCTTCGTGCTCCTGTCTAAAACCTTTAAAAGAAGCTTTTATAGTTCTATCGCTCTGAAATTTTTATGCAACAAAAATGTAGTTGGGACTCCCTAAACTCTTAAATACGAGGAAATTGCTATTTGGAATTATTGCTTCGTCGTAAATGAATTGTGTAAATTGAATTTTCAATACCACTACGATTTTCTTTCCGTTATTTGCTCCCCTCTCTTAAAGTACATATCGGATGAGTTGCGTTTGATACATAATTCAAATAAAAAAATTTAAACCAACAACTGAGAAATTATATTTAATTACCATCTAAAACACGCAATGTTTCGTTTCAAGTATAATAGAGGAGCACGTAATTCTAGTAGTAAGAATGTTATTGATTCACTGTTTTATAAGCTATTTTCTGTGTGAAATCATTTTCTCTGTTCTCTACTATGTACATACCTATACATCGAGTTGTGAAGGTTAAAAGCAAAAACTTTCCGGAGCCACAGGGGCGGGCGGGCATGAAAAATCGTCCAAAATAAAAATATTCTAAAAAGCTTCAACAGAACAATTTTATTAAAATATTTACTCAAGTTTTCTCTTATTCTCTATTCAATGTTTTTTTTTTTTTTCCTTTTTTTCAGCCGAAAAATAGAGAGCATTGGCAAAATGACTCAAATGACGCAAGAAGAAATAATAAGCAACACTAAGACAGTCCTTCAAGGACTGGAAGCTTTACGTGTTGAGCATATGTCGCTTATGACGGGCCTAGCAGAGGCCCGTCGCGACAATGAAAAATCCGAAATTGTACAGAAAAATATTGAAAGCATTGAATTAGGAATAGGTGAAGCACAAGTTATGATGGCTTTAGCGTCACATTTACAAAATATTGAGGCTGAAAAACAGAAACTAAAAACACAAGTTAGACGCTTATATCAGGAGAATGCATGGCTCAGGGATGAATTAGCGAATACACAACAAAAATTCCAGGCATCAGAACAAATGGTTGCCCAATTAGAGGAGGAGAAGAAACATTTAGAATTTATGGCCTCTGTAAAAAAATATGATGATAATCAAGATCAGGAAGAGAATAATGAAAAGGCTCGTTCAGATCCTGTTGTTGAACTATTTCCCGAGGAGGAACAAGATGAAAGGAATAATTTATCACCTACACCACCTAGCCAATTCGCAAATCAAGCAAATTCAGGCTATGAAATTCCAGCCAGATTGCGCACACTTCACAATTTGGTTATTCAATATGCTTCACAAGGAAGGTAATTTACAAGCAAAAAAACCGCTATGAAATTTGAATTTACAAATATTTAAAATTGTGATTTTATTTTAGATATGAAGTTGCTGTTCCACTCTGCAAGCAAGCACTTGAAGATTTGGAAAAGACCAGTGGACATGATCATCCAGATGTCGCTACTATGCTTAACATTCTTGCATTGGTTTACAGAGATCAGGTAATGTATAAAATTTTTTGTTTAGGGGGATAGAGAGAGAGAGAGAGAGAGAGAGAGAGAGAGAGCGACAATTCAGTAAGATTCTAGAATCCCTATACATATGCATACGATCGGCGAGATTTGGTCTTCGTAAAATAGGAGGTTAAGGATTTTTGTTGTTGGCACTTCTCCGGATTAATTAATTGATTAAGCCACTTATTTTTATATTTGGCTTTAGTTAATTCATCAGAAAACTATAATTAAAATTTTTGAATAAGTATATATTTTCACTTTTTTTTTTTTAATATTTTATTAAACCTCCTGGGACATAACACAGAAACATCAATTCTATGCCGCAGCCTATTTCATGCGACATATTCTAGCTCAATCCATAATCTCCCTTAGATGGAGTTTCTGTTCAAATGGATTCATTCAAATGATTCTGAGTCTCCCAGTTAAAGGACCTCGTTATTGACTCCAATCAATGTCCACGGGAGTACACCTAATATTCTGATTTACTTACATTTTAGTCTGCTGGGTATTTTCAATATCATTTATAACCTTTAAAAGCGCGGATGTGGGTAAGTGTGGATGCAGTATATAAATATAAGTGTTGTCCAGAACATGATTTGAATCTTGGGGTAGCTACAAAGTGGTGTTGTCGCTGCTTGAGACATCGATAAAAAATTTTTCGCTTACAGGTATCATCTATTTTCTAGCTAATTAGAAAAACAAGTTCTCTTGAGGTGAAATCCGTCTCTTAAAATCAAACAAATAAGTATCTCTCGTTCTCGTTCTATCATAAATTAAAAACATTTTACTAATTATTATTTTTATTATTTTTTCAACTAAGATTTTTAAATCATATTTCTATTCCATTTTTAGAATAAATACAAAGAAGCTGCAAATCTTCTCAATGACGCCCTATCAATTAGAGAAAAAACCTTAGGTGAAAATCATCCAGCAGTTGCTGCAACTTTAAATAATTTAGCCGTGCTTTATGGCAAACGTGGAAAATATAAAGATGCTGAACCTCTTTGTAAGCGTGCTTTAGAAATTCGAGAAAAAGTTCTTGGCAATGATCATCCGGATGTCGCAAAACAATTGAATAATTTGGCCTTGCTATGTCAAAATCAAAACAAATACGAAGAAGTTGAAAAATACTATCAGCGTGCTTTAGAAATTTACGAAAATAAATTAGGGCCAGATGATCCAAATGTCGCTAAAACTAAAAATAATTTAGCCAGCTGTTATCTCAAGCAAGGAAAATACTCTGAGGCTGAAGTTCTTTATAAACAAGTTTTAACACGAGCACATGAACGTGAATTCGGAGCTATTGATAGTAAAAATAAACCAATTTGGCAGGTGAGTGATTGTATTTTGTAAGGTTTTTTCTACGTTTTAGTATTATTTAGTCCCTTGTGTTTTATTTTTGTTTTTGTTTTTTTTTATCAATATTTTACTGATTGTGAGTGTCGCTTTTATGTTTACGTTTTTCTTGTACTGCTCTACCTGTACTTAATTTGATTCCTTGTATTTTTTGCAATTATTTTTACTTATTGATCCTGATAACTCCATTTTGTAATGAAAACAATACTAGAAATGAAATAATTAAATACCTATCCATACACAGAAAATTAATTAGTTAATATTCTGAGGGAAGTAAAGAATATTATTTGTTGATACAACAACGTATTTTAACTAAGTTTATATTATCAGTCTCTCAACAGTGCTATTAAATGAAGGCATAGATGTAATTCATTAATGCTAAACTAGTAAAATATTAAGACTATTGCTATAATTAGAATTGCCCATAATAGACTTACATAACGACGGAAAGTACACATCATCAACGATCTATAATTTAAAGCTTTCGAGATTAGGCATTGGTATTGTCGAGGTCAGGAATATACAGCTTCAAGAATGTATATATCCATCAGTTCTGTATACATACGGTCCAGGCTATTCTCTGGTATTAAGTCCGAAAGTTTTGTAACAAGCTTTCTATTCATTCAGACAATTTTCTCTCAGATGTCCATTCAAAGCAAGAGATAAGTTAATCAAGGATCGTTTAAAAAAAATTATTCCGCAAATCAATTTATTTCTAAATATTTTAGAAACGTGTATTTACTTAAAAAATAATATCGAGACAAACGTAAAACTAATAGCGACAAATGTTATAGCTAAATAGTATAAATTTGTAAATTTTTTCTATTACTCTTACGATGGCAAACTATGCAGCAATATAACTTTTATGATAAATAAACTTGCATATACCTGTGCCACTTGCAATAAACGACATATCGAGTTAAATGGCACTGATTTGATGTTATTTTTGTGGAATTTTGCATATGTATTTACTCAACGGATAGAATACATACGTCCAAAAAACACTTGCAAACTTTTGACTTTGTCGAATCATTTGAATTACGTTTTTTATACCCTAGATGAAATCTATAGGTTATACTAAGTTTGTCATTTCGTTTGTAACGCACAGAAATAATGATGGTAGAGATGGTCTGTCCGTCCGTCCGTCCGTGCGCACGATAACTCGAGAGCGCGTTTAATTAGGGAGCTGAAATTTTATATACCGACTTAAAGTTCGAAAATGACACAAATCGGAGAACTATTTCGTTGGGTTGCCATACAAAAGTTTCGTTTTCCACTATATATGTATTAGGACACTGCCTGAGAACGCGTTGACATAGAGAGCTGTAATTTGGTATATGGTGTTTTCATAGTAATAGCAATTAAAATTTTAAAAAGGGACTAAATCGGGCAACTCCTTGGTGTTGCCATAGTTTTTACGTGTACTGTGAAAACGATCAGTCCTAGACATTTTTATTGTACTAAAAACCTCTTCAGAATACGAAATCCTATAAGATTGGCTTTAATCACTTTTTTCTGTCCGACGAACTGTTCTTGAAATATATACGAAAAACCACTGCAAAAAACAAAATTGCTCAAATACAAAATTTCATACGGGTATCACAAAAATTGGTCTTAGACCAATTCTAGCTTTTTTACTTGTTTTCTTTTGTGTTGTTTGTAACTTAGAGAAATAAATAAGGTACGATGAAAACGATTGGGCAGGGACTCTATGTATAGTATTAAAAAGCATTTTTATTTCGTGCGTCTGTCTATCCCTTCACATTAGACCACATGTAGGATAAACTTTCATTGTTCGAGGTAAGCAAAACAATGATGAAGGCCTGAGAGATCTGTAATTTCCCAACTATCCCTAGTGAAGGACTAGGAGAGGCAGGTATAGGACTCAGGAGTCCTAAACTGAAACGGGAGACGGTGGATTGAGTACTACGGTTTTGGAACTACACTGATATTTCATGTCATAGTATTCCTCATAGAGATTTATGCAATATCTTTGATTATAGATTGTAGTAGATGTCTCCAGAATCATTTCTGTGTTGTGTAGAAGATATATCTACATGTCTTTTCCTTGTTATTTCCCGCTTAAAAACTTCTAATTATAGAATTTTCAATGACTGGATATTTCTTTTGATTTGGTTTCTATGCTAGAAAAATTTAAAAGTTTTTGTCACATTTTTGCAAGTAGCGACATCTCCTATACAACACAAATGATTCTGGAAACATCTGTTTATATAATCAAAGGCAATACTGACCTGTGACAACGGCAAAAGCATCTTTATCTATATGTTTTCCGACAAGCAGACAATACGAATAAAAAAGGAGTATATACATAATGTATAATGTACAAATTTCGAGAAATAATTTTTACTACTAATTTTAGTAGATATTCGGAGATTTTTGACCAATATTATTCTTCAATTGAAGTTTAGTAATAAAAATATACTTTAGTTCTATAAATTTTAGCTATAGATATATCAGCGATTCATCATGCTTTAAATCAATTTAAATTTGTAGCCAAGAGCAGTATGATCAGAATCGAACCTTTATTTAGGTAGAATCCAAACAGAAAAGAGTAGAGGCATAGTTTTTTGTTTTTGTATTAATTTAGGTTTCATTATTTAAATTCAAAAAATACAAAAATAAAATAAAAACTACTTCTACGTTAAGTTTAAGAATTTCATTCCTATACGTTATTTAAAATTATGAATGCATCTATTTGTATCTAACATTCTTTTACACCTTTCACCATGAAATTTATAAAATCAAAATGGTCATTAAATGTAGGAATAAAAGAAAAATTACACTCATAAAAGCGACACACGTTGTTTAAAAAATTTGTGATAAATTCTCTATAAATAATCAAAAATTAAAACACATCTGACTCGTGCTAATTATACAGAATAATAATAATAATAATATCAATCGTAAATAACGTCAAATTATTATTATCATTTAACTAAAGCAATTTTTCTTGTTTGTATTATTTTAGAAAGGTGTAAAGGAAATGTTGAATATATTCTTACCCAACAAAACGACTTGAGAAGTGTTGTGTCGCTCGCTCGCTCACATCTACTATGTCTAATTTAATACATAGCAAAATGCGGGTAAAAAAAATTTTTTTTTTTTTGTTTCAAATATCACAGAATTTTTGAAAATTTTGTTTTCAATTTCAACAGATTTAACACAAGTATTAAGAGAGAATTTTGTCTTCCGACTCTGAATGATAAATAGATAAATAGCAAGGAGTACACATATACTTGGCTTATATGTCTTATATACCTGTGCAACATATACACACTGAAAAAAAGGGTTATTTTTATAATAACCTGTTATTTAAGAGAAGTTTTTTTTTTGTAAAAACAAAAATAAGAGCTTTAAAATTTACCGATTGCGGTGAAAGTTTCATATATTTTTAGAATTTAGTATACAAATTCTTGCCAACTGATATGTTTTTTTTCCTTCTAGTTTATTGAAAATATTTTTGTAGTTTTTTTTTTATAGTTTATAGGTTTTTTGTTTTTTTTTCTTTAGTGTTTCTTTTGTAAGTGAATTTGTTAAAAAGTTTATGATGTTTTATCATAAAATTTAATGAATGTTTTAGTATTAAGTTTTATTTAAATGTACTTTTAAATAAAAGTACTTTGACTTGCCTCAAAGGTTGTCATATGTTCTCTAATTATACAACTGAATTGCCTTAAATCAAGATTAAATAATTTTTTTATACTTAATTCTTGTGTATACGCTTGTTTAGTAGTTGATTGTAGTTAAATTGAGAGTTAAAAATAAATTATGCCTTCTACTGGCAAAATTGATTTTTTTTACATGTATAATTTACTCAGAATTATGATCGGAAACGTACAACAGTTTCCTTTTTGATAGATAATTCGTAAAGAAAAAGAAAATATTTCTTATCGGGACGCATTTTGAAATGATCATTCGATTTTCAAGTATTCCTTATAATTTCTGAATCACGGAAACTTCTTTAAAGGTGTATCAAATTTTCTAGCGTTACATACATATTATGTAAACATATACTTGAGTAGATCATTCGAACTTTTTGAGGACGACACTGGGCGATTAACCGAAGGTCTCAATCGAATTAGCACATGTATGCGTATAAAAAGTTACTGTTCAATTCGAAAAAGTAGCAATGATCTAATAAAATACGTTTGACATTCCACCATTAATTTTAAATGGACTTTTTCTTGCCAATTTAAAACTTTTAATCTTGGAACTATTTTAAAGATGAATTGTTGTGCACTAAACCATGAAGACTGGCACTTGTTCTTGAAAGTGTCAAAAATTTTCGCACTAGAATTGCATTAATTAGTATATATTTCGTTTTTCTCTTCTAAAATTTGATTAATCTGAAACTGATGGGGATGAGATTTTTACAGATGATACAATTTTTGATGCTCCCAAATTTTTGAAATTCGAAATTTAAGTTTTTTTATGAATTATTCAGTGCTTGATTAATGGGGAACAAAACATAGGGCAACCTGGAAACTTCTCAAAAAGAAAGAGAATACACTTTCTTCCTCAGCATACGTAATATATTCGTTTGTGTTTAAAAACTTTAAAATAATTGAAAATTAAAATAAAGTAGAGTCATTCAAGTGGTAATTATTCTCACAATTTTAATTTTTATATTATATAGATAGTACTTTAGTTGATATTTTCGATATTACAATTATTAATCAGTATTTGCCCGTTAAAACAAAATAATTAGTTTTTAGTTGCTTTATTCGTAGCCGTTCTTTTTGATTTGTTTTTTTGAGTAAAAATAAAAAGTAAATTACAAATATTATTTGAAATTATGTGTTTATCCACTAATACACACATTTTAGTTAACAGCACAATAAATTTTATAACAAACAATCATTTTCAGGTCGCTGAAGAACGTGAAGAACACAAATTTGAAAATCGTGAAAATACTCCGTACGGTGAATATGGTGGATGGCATAAAGCAGCCAAAGTTGATTCCCCTACAGTGACAACAACGCTTAAAAATTTAGGTGCTCTATACCGACGTCAAGGAATGTATGAAGCGGCTGAAACTCTTGAAGACTGCGCATTAAGAAGTAAAAAAGAAGCTCTCGTAGATATTGCAAAACAATCAAAAGTTGCACAACTTTTGGGCAGTGATAAGAGAAGATCACGCCATTTAAAGGAAGAAACAGAAAATGCTGAAAAAGATGAGGTAAGTGTTTCATCTTTATTTCACTTATTCTATTGTATTTTTTGGCTTCATTTTCTTTGTTGAGTTTGTATGAAATTGTTTCTGCGTAGTTTCTTTGAATCTTTTTCAGTAGTTTTAAAATTACATTAGTTATTTATTTTTTTTTTACTATTCTCATATTATTGATTTCTATTTTCAGTTGTATCTCAAGAATTCTATTATGAAAAGATATAAAGAAAACTGTAATATGATCAATAGTTCAGCAAGGAGCGAGAAATGTGTATAATACAGAATTGAAAATTTCAATATTATATAGTCTTGAAATTTCGTTATTTTATGATAAATACATACGACCTTGCTTGTGAGTAATTTATTAAGTTAAATATTAAATTGTTGGTGCGAAAGCAGCGGCGGCGTTGCACAAGAGAAGTTTTATACATATTTATAAAACTAATTTTCCCTGGAACTATGAAAATATTTTTGGAATTAAATTCGGCTGTGTACGGCTCCCTATAATAGTTCTTATCAGCAAAATTGTCTGTCGTGATTCGACTGATTAAGTCTTCGTAAATGAGGGCAGAGGTCAAAACGGATCTTTTTACAGTTGCGGGTCATCGGATGTGCTCTTTTAAAAGATCCTACTCAAGACGGCTCAAAATAGTTATTCGAAATTTGAGTCACACTGTCCCCCACCAGAGCCGTATGTGTTCTGCTCTACAATGAAATATTTTTCCACAAATAGTAACAAGAGTTCTGCATTCTGTCATTCTTTTAATACAAAATGAGGCATTCTTTTTCACTTATTGTTCATTTATAAGATGAATCGTTTTCAGTCAGTGTTGCCGTAGAATTATTGCCTGAAGGAAGATGAGTCATTCTGTAGTCTGCGGAGTGGAGACGGTGTACATGAAAGAGAAGACGACAAGACTTATATATTTGCACTTTACAGTTCTCTCTCAGTTTGTATTTGGTGCTTAGACCGAAAGAGACTGCTATATAAAAGTGAGCCCATTTTCTGTAGTGTACTTCTATGAGTGTTGTCAGGTGATATTATACATGTCAGTTGTCCGTTCTGATACCTAAATGAACCTACAGCATCTCATGAACAATTAAACTGGGACCAAAAGTAGGAACTAGATCACTTTCTTTGTTTATTGTCAGTTTGTGATATTCGTACAATTTGAGTTTTATTTCACGTAACATTTTCCAATGTAGGCTGCTGGCAACTTCGGTGGATGTTATTTTCGTAAATTCCGATGAATTTCTATACTTAGTCGAAGTTAATGAAATTCATTTCTATACCTATTTGCACTATGAACATCTTTATTCTATTTTCTCTTACATTTATATCAATTATCTGTTCAAGTCATATTTAAAAAAGAAAATTCATTAAAATTTTTTTACATTATCATTTCAGAAACGATTACAGAGACCATGAAAAACATAAATCTATTAGAGAGCAACCACACAAACCGGGATATCATATGCAACAGAAATGATAAATTTGTTAAAAACAAAAATACCATTACGTTTCCCAAAACAATTAAATTTATTATTATAAGAAAAGAAAAACAAGTAATAATTTGACGAAGGAAAAAAAACAATTTAGATTTGTAAGAGAAAAATGTTTTATGTATGATAGTATAGGGCATGCCAGCTAATTATTCTCCAAAAGGTGGAATTATTTCATAATTATTTAGTTTAACACCTCTACTGAAATCACAAAGAAAAACTTGCACACATTTGATAGTAATTAAACCACACAAGTAAATGCGTAAGATAGGTGGAAAAAACTATTATAATTCACGCAATTATTATAACAACAAGAATAATATGGTTGAATTATTATTTTTTTATTATCAAATGAAGCAAGAAAGCAATATCTATTGTGTTATAGAAAAAGAAAAAATGATGCAAATGTCGGTAAAAATGTATTTGTGATATTTTTAAAATATTTTACTAAGTCTCATTTATATTATTAATTATATTCCAAAAACGCTGACATCTTTGCTTATATTTGTATGACCAAATTTATTCTTTTTTGTTTTTTATATATATATATTATTATGCTATTTATTAATTGCTGATTATTCAATAAAGCACGCCACGCGTATTATCTTTGTCTATTTGTGTGTTTATCACAACAGACTTATGTAAAGGAAGGAGACTATTATTGTAAATATCTATTTTGGATCGAAAACACATATAGCTTTTTTTTATTTTGAAAGCTATTTTGTAGTTTTAAGATCTTCACAAACACAAATGAGCAAACAGAAACAAATTTTAATATTAATTTTCAACATTATTGCTATTAGTTAAAATATTAATTTTTTATTAATTATTCTCTAAAACCGACGAATATTTATAACTTTAAGAATGCACTTTTATAAGTTTAAAAAAAATGGAAATTTAATAAAATCATGTTTAAATTAATACATATAATGTATGTATGTTTATAATAACGCTTTCTTTATGATTTCATTTTGTTTCATTTTAGTTTATTGTATTTTCAAATCAGCCACGGTAGATGGAATAACTTCATAAAAACAACTTTTAGGAAATTGCAATCAATCTTATTATATCCTTATGTGGACTTCGTACGAACAGACACTTTTTTCGAATTTGTTTCGTTGATATAATTTGATTCTTGTCTATATCAGTTGGTTTTTGCGGTTATTTATTTCTCTGCTCATGATACACCTGTTGGTTGCTTCGATCAACCTAATCAGAGTTAAATTGTAATTTCGGAATGAAAGTTATTTTGTTTTCAAATTTTTTTCATTAATCAATACAGAAAACCTATCCATAAGATAGTTGCTAAACCTGTATTGCCAAAAAGATTAGAAAGGCTGAGAGAACTTGATTAAAAAATGCCCTTTCAGATCTGATAATTAAATTTTAATATGAAAAATACTGGAAAGTATTAATAAAAAAAAACGAAAATCATAAAATCAAATAGAAGTTCAAAAAAAATATATATTATATATATGAAAAGCAGTGTGTACTTTTAATACAAACGGTAATTAAAATATTTTTGCTTGATGTGTGATTTTTTCATCTGTTTTTGGGAAAGTACTGTCTTATGTTTTTTTTTCATTTCTCAACATAAATAAATGCCTTATTTATCCCCTTATATTTAAAAAAAAAAAAATTATTTCAATTTTGCTATACATGAAATCTCCTCGGACGTGCATGGGGTTTTTGAAGTTCAGTTTAATGTATTAAGCAAATTCAGGATTGCACCGATAGCATTGTAATTCCTTTCGTGCATGGTATAAAGCAAATCTAAGTCATTGAACAGAAATACATATTGGTCGGACTCTAAATGTTTTACACTGATACTTACGAAAAGTGACAAGGCTAAACATTGATTTTATAATATACATTATGCTATAGAGCCTGAACTGTTATCCATACAGGAAAATAGTCTTCCTAATGTTAAGTTTAACTCCTAAACGGATGCTGTTGAAGTATAAGCGGCATACACATTCATTATGGTCGGCAAGATAAGGAAAGCTAGCTTGGATTTGTTTGATTTTTGAAGTGGTTTTTCGCATATCTAGAACGCGGTTTGTCAGACAGTAAAAATGATTATAAATAATTTCATAGGATATTATATTCTGAAGAATTTTTCAGGAGAATTGAAACGTCTGGGACTGGTCGTTTTCACAGCATACGTAAAAAACATAAGTTTTCATATGGCAATACAATACTAAGAAGGGGTTGCCCGATTTAGTAAGCTTTGTGTGTAGAATTTCAGCTCTGTAAGTCGACGATTTATCGTGAGGCTGAGGACGAACATGCAAAAATTAAATTACATTAACATTATGTTTGGGTGTTCAATCCATTTTGCTCTACCAGCACTATTTCTATGCGTTACAAAGTTAGTATGTATACCTTATTTCATTACTTTTGGGAAGCCCATACCTTGTTGATTTTTATACTACGAGCTTGACGGCCAACTATAATTTTATAAGACTATACCATCGAGTGTAAAATAGCACAACGTTTTAAAATTTGTACCACTGATAATCTAGTAAAAAGATATAGCACGGTAACGCCATTAAAAAAACAATATCCTTCCACATTTCCAGCCGTCAGTTCACTGCCAGACCAGCTCGTTCCAGTCTATTGTGTCATTTTCATTTGTCAGATTTTTCATTCAGTCGGTGCGGGTGTTTTATAGTTTTTGGATTGTTTTGTTGTGCGAAAATCTACGAGTAATGCATTAGACTTTTTATATTTGAGTGCTCCCTACTAATTAAATTTCCGCCGAGAACATTGAATTTTCAGTTTTGAAGAGTGTAAAAATAAATCTGGACGTGTGATAAATTCTGAAAGAAGATTCCTCTATCCGGGTTCTTTTTAAATCCAATTGGATTGTAGTGAATTTTCAGTGATGGCATCAACGCATCTTGCAAAAATCCTTCAAACAAAAAAATCACCAGCAGATGTTGCAAATGAAAACTTTGAAAAATGCCAGGTGAGTTTATATTAAAGTATGTATTTTAGGCGTCGCCCTCCTGATATCTATAGGCTAGCTAGTGCTAGAGTGTACGTAGAAGTATGGACGAAAAAAAATGATTATCGGCTCCAGTGGGATTATTGTCTTGCCCAAATGGGAATCTTTGAATGGATGCCTGCTATAGTTTATTAATTTTCATCGTACAGACGTGGGAAGATATCATATTGTATTTTTTATTAGGATTTAAATGTCGCCTTGCCTTGTTTGTCGTATGAATGCAGAGTTTTATATGTATATAGGTATGCAGGTGTGGTAAAAAACGGTTCATCTAATCTGATTATCATGTGAGAGATATGGCGAGTTTTTTTTTTTTTGTTCGGCTTTTTCCAATGTCAAAGCTATAATTATGGACAACAAAAGAATTTCCTTATTTTTTCTTTTAACTGAAATAATAATAATGGAATATTGTCAAGTACTGAATACTTGTGAGCAAAAATACTGATTTCGTTCTAGAAAAAGATATAAATTGCGGTAAAAAAGATAGGTATGTTTGATAGCGTTGAAATTTTACATCTTTGGGTAGTATGTACCTATACATCAATTTTTTTTTTAAAGAGGAAACTATTAAGCGACATCTAAATGGTGTAACGCCAGATCCTCCAGCTCCTAAACAGAACTTTCTCCGAACTCTGTTCCATTCAGATCCTTGGAAAAATCTGTCTGAATTGAATCCGCTTTGGTGATGGTAACTACGAAAATTTCTCAGTGATATTACCTACCTTCACCTAGGTTTGAACATAAAATTTAGCACGCTTTGTTTGTATAATTACTGAAAGTTTTTAGAGTCTAGAAATGGAAGTGAAATATAACCCCATAAAATGTCGCACACATGCCTTGAGTACACCCCGACCCGAGTTTATCATTTGTCAGAAAAGCAACAAAAATAGCTGCTTTCCTGCATGAATTAGGTTTGAGCTTTTTTTTTTTAATAAAAGAAAAAAAAACTTGTATTTTAAATTCAGTAATTCATTTTTATTATTGACAATTCGCCTAACATTTGTACACCGATATTAAATCCACTACAAAGGAGAGCCAATTTTTAGTGCAAATGTATAGAGTTCAACTTCCGTTAAAAAAGTAGTCCCATCAAACATTTTCTACGTACAACTGCTAGGTATAAAATTGCAACACTATAGTTTTGTGCTAAGTTTTATATTCAGAATGGAAATGTTGGCGCATAGGTGAACGAGATCGTATGGAAAACAGACGAACATGGGTTTCATACAACTTTTTGTAATGTTTGCCCTACTTCTGGCATTATTTTCTACAAGAAAATGACTCAGGCTAAAGTTATTATGTCAGTGTTCCCATTGAAATCGACATAAGCCGTAATATGTATGTTGACCAAACCTAGTTTGCTTATTTAAAAAGTGTTCTTTGAAAGAAATTGTAAAATTCAAATATTATGGAAAGAAATATGAGTCACTTTTAATGATGGTAACCCTATATAGGAAGTATATATTTATTTTTCTCTAAGTCATTGATGCCAATTTCAAAGTTGCATCGTTTCTTTCCTTTTTTTTCAACTCTCTTTTACCAACTTATTTCGGTTTTGATTTCATTCGAAACCGGTTATGTTGAAAAAAAAACGTTGGATTATTAAATATAAATGCGCTAACAATCGAGCAATCATTTAACTTTTCTTAACGAGAGTTCAATGCCGCATTGAAAATATTGAATTGTTAATTTTGAGTGCAAACAAACCCCATAAAAATAACAGAACCTCGTTCAAATGACTAATTATACAGCAAGCAGATTAAATTAACTTATTTAGCGAAAAAGAAAATTCCCTTGAGCCATGTAATATGAGCAATTTCACTTACATTAGACTTTGATAAACAATGAGAGCACACGAACGTTACCATCTGCTCATATATATAGATAGCGCACAGGTACTGCACTGCAAGCCAGAAAAAAATGTAAACTCGCTCACATTAAATACGAGAGCAACTGCAAAAAGGTAAATAACCCGTGGACAGGTAGGTAGATACATAGGTACCTAGTAGCTACAGCATGCATTGCAGATTTCATTGAAAAAGTTCGCGTCGTAAGCATAATGAAAATTACAACAGTTTAAAACAATGAAAAAAAAAACGGGATTTGTTGAGCTAGACTAAAGTTTTGCTTGTTTTTGAATACATTTCCTCGCTAATCCCATCTCAGATCTTTTGAAGCATTTATAATTGAAATGATGATCTGCTGAGGGTTGAATAATTTAAAAAATTTTAAATGTGCATAAAAATACATAATACATTTTGTATAATTACCATCCATGTGGAACCATAGATACTTTCCTATTTTTGTATGGTTAAGTAATGTTAAATTCAGGGTATATTGTACAGACAAGGGCGTTAGATCGTAAATTTATTTTTGTGTTTGTAAATTTCTAAAGGGTGTCTCAGAAACGAAAATATTCGGATTTTGATACTTAAAAGTAAAACACCAGAATTAGTTCAAACTCGCTTTAATTACTGTCAAATCAAAGAGCAGTGTAGCCCCATAGGAAAATCTGGACTCCGGTAGTCAGTTGACGTCTCCTCGGCGCTAATTATTACTCTTTCAGGGAATAAATCGTGAAGAGCAGCTAACGAGTCTTTTGTGATGTGGAAAGTGGCTCCATCTAGCTGGTTTTGCATCATATTCCAATATCGATCGATCGGAATTAACGGTCTGAACGCGACCATGGTTACTCTAAAAAAAGTAAGACTCGATAATTCATTGACTTTATATGCACGACAGCCGAAACGACAATCTTAGACAAGTGTAGTGGTTTCAGATGCAGTTCCAGTGGATTACTGACTGCCGAATATCTACCATTTTGTTTATTTACGTGGCCGTAGATGTAAAAAATGGATTCATTAGAGAACCATATGAAGCTCCTAAAACGATTTTTAATTGTCTTGTAGAAATCGACTCATTTAACAGGATCGTTGGCCTACATCTCTTACATAACAACAATTTTGTAGGGGTGAAAATTTAAATGTTTGCAATTAATGCGATAAACCGTGGATTTGTTCAAATTTAAGGAAGTTGCGGGCAATTGTAGTGACTGTCGTGGATCGTCCTTAACAGACTGGCGAACGCGCTCGACATTCGTGCTCGTTATTGATATCCCTTAGCGCCCAGTTGACTTATCCGGCATTGTGTTTCCAGTCTCTTCAAACTTGTACACCCAATACTTGATTAAATTCGCACTTGGCACATTTCAAATGGTCGTTAAAAGTGTGTCCGGAAAAGATGTCAAGCAATAGTGTAAGAATCGTCATTTATATAAAACGGTCACACACAAAATGTGGTAAATACAATTTACATAGAGTTTTATCAAAAAAGCTATTCTCACTTTAATTCTGTATTCTTATGGATTTGGCACTTTTTCTTTCTCAACATACCTATCTACAATTCTAAAAAGTTGTCTAGTACTGAAGTGTACCGCTGAAATAAAAAAAAATATATCATACCATTCTTCCAGATTATATTTATCACTTTGTCGCGGCGGCATCCTTGAGGCAGCATTTCTGTGCACCCTTCTTGGTAAGATCTGCTTTTACTACTTACTACCTGTGTTGGATCTTTGACAGCGATTCAGTACGTTGGAGTTACATTTAAGACGAATCCCATAGTCTGTTTCTTTATCTGCTTGTCCTTGTTAATTGCTATCATGTCGGCCGGCGTATTCATTTCAGGCAATAAATTCGAAATATCTTTTGAGAGGTTATGGATCCTACAACAGTAAGAAAGGCTGATTCTTTAAGGCATATTCACACTATCCACCAAGCTTCCGATAGTCAACCGTCCATCAGCTATCCGTCAATTTTCATTGCATTCATACTAGCCCGTCATCTGTCCATATGCAATCCTTTTTCCTCCATCGCATGCAAAGCTCAGAGTAATATTGGGCATACATATTCACACTAAACAATTACGTCTGTCTCATCACCGACAGTTTGAAGGCGTCAAATTATTCTTTGAAAGTTTTCCTGATGGTGACTGTCGTGATGTGATATGTCAGTGACGGATAGAGCGAATGGTTCGATTCAAGATAATCTAAGGATTCAAGTGCATTGCAAAATATTTTGATGGACAGTGTGAATAGGCCTTTATTTATATATTCTGAAATGTACTACATATAGTAAAAACTACAAATAAAGCATTATTTACTTACTTATTAGGGTTCCGTACCCAAAGGGTAACAACGGAAATCCTATTACTAAGACTTCGCTGTCCGTCGTCCGTCACCAGGTTGTAGACAGTTGAAATTTTCACATACTGTGTATTTCTATTGGCGCTATAACAACAAATAATAAAAGTAAAATAAAATTCAAAATTAAAGGGGGCCCCCATACAAGAAACGTGATTTTTTCGGCGTTTTTTCCTCGTTTTATTCTCATTAATTATTATTATAATAAGTAGACATTTTTTTTAAATGATTTTCAAATGACAGCATTTTTTGCACATGACGACTACTCTTATTTGAAAAAATATATAAAAAGTACAGTGTTAAGTTTTGTACGATGGTACGGAACCTTTCGTGCGCGAGTCCGACTGCACTTGGCCGGTTATTTACTATGACTAAGCTAGTTACAATTCAGTGTAAAGCAGTGGCTACACAATATCTTAACAGACACAAAAAAATTCACAATATTCTTTAACTTTAGAATTAGCCAAACTTACTGAGCACATATTTTACTTTAAAGCCCTGTATCTATAAACTCCACCAACTCCGGTATGGTGTGCGAATGTGCTAACCTAAGCTAAGCTTAGGAGGAATACGGTTGGTAGCTATTTTTTCTGCGAACTGGGGGAATTAGCAGACAACGAGTTGGGCAACCTGGAGGTGGTTCATCAACTCTTGTGGCTGGTTTCAGCGCACCTCCTAAATTTGAGGTATCTTTTCAAGGTAAGGTTCCAATAAAATGGCATCACAATGGAACTTAGATGGCTTATGTGTGGCTAACCTAACCATTTAGGTTTCTAGTAAATATGATATCTTAAGCTGTATGTTATGCGTTAAGAATTAATGCAGAGCTTAACCTGAATAGAGATTTGAGACTTCAACTCCAGTTATTATTAGTTGAACTCAGCGCGAAACTTCCTTCACTAAAATCGTCCTTAAAGTATAATTTGCACATCAAGCAAAATATTTTATTTTTACCTTGCTTCCAATTTTGAAGACATATTTACTTCTTTTATGCTCCGATCATCATAATCTAATTAAATTTAGTCATGGCAACGAGAATGGAATAGTTTTTTTAAAGCATGCTATATATTTTCCGAATATTTACTTACTTATAATTTAATACTCCGCTTATGAAAAAAAAAAAATCTTACCTAATTTTAGAAGAAATGATGCCTCTCTCCTAAGTTTCAATGCATGCATTTCAATAGTACCTATGGCCTAAGAAAGAGCCCTACTGCATTTATATATGTTTACTATATAGACCTGGTCATACTAATATAATATCGCTTCATACATATGTATGTACATAAAAATCATACGGGCCATTTAATGAAATAAATCAAAAGAAATTTAATGAAATTAATATATCACCGGAAATACATCGCCCTCATAAAATCACGTGTTCAGCTGACATAATCTTGATCAGTAGCGAAAACGCGCATATTCCAGGGTCAAGTATTTCATCTCTAATATGTTTGTACTATGTCAAGGCAGGGGTTTGTTTTGTTGATTGCATTCGAAAGTAGAAGTTGCAATTAAAACACCATCGCCGACAGAATGATTAAGCAAGCACACGCATGAATATTCTTATTTACTACTGCGATATTTATAGTACAATTCATATTCATTGTACATACATACATATGTACATAAATATTCATGTGAGTGTCATTAAAGAAAGATCTTTTTATCTTGTAACATGAATTTTATGGCCATAATTTTGAATTAATTACGAAAATGTGTCGGCGGGATGTCGCAGAAAAAAGTAATTGCAAAAAAAAATATAAATATTTTCATGTACAAAGCTACGCATATACATATGTGTACATACATATATATATATATTTTATTAATTAGCTATGATGTTATCCATACAGAAAAATTGTTATATAAATGAATAAACTGCCTCAGATTTGAATAGATTTATTGCAGTAAAATTTTTTTTTTGTTCTTTACTGTATTCCTATGCCTATCCTAACTTCCTGGTTACCGTGAGTCAGATTCTCCCGTGCACTTTTTTTTTTTATATAGACTTTCCCGATTTTTTTTATCGTATTGATTTTCTGTCATATTCACAGTATGTATCTCTCTACATTGGATAAGCTGCGTATACACAACAAGGTGTCCTTTCAGTGGGTTCCTGGGCACATGGGGACTATGGGGAATGAAAAGTCTGACCTTCTAGCCAGGTCTGGCTTTGATTCTCCCTTCCTTGGACCGGAATTCGCTTTAGGTGTTGCCGTCTCGGTGATCAGGTTTCTCATCAAAGCGGATGTTCACATCAAACATCAGCAGCGATGGGCGAACCTGAGCACTTACAGGTGTACAAATCTTTTTTTTATATGGGCCAAATAAGAATTTCTCTGACTTTCTTTTGATGCTCGGAAGAAAACAATGCAGAACTGTGGTTGGCATCATCACTGGCCACAGCTCGACCATCATGCTCATCTAACAAGGATGGGAGTTATTAACAGCCGTGAGTATTTGTCCTGCCTGGAAGGAGAGCCTGATACAACTGAATGCTTGTCGTCCGGCCTTTGTCCGGAGTAGGCTGGATACGCCTGGGACTGCCCTCCTATATATGGGTGAGCTAAAAAAACTTACCTTATCTAGACCTGATGCGCTTTATTAACAGGAGAGGAGGAATATTTTGATGAGTGGTTTTTTAGCACGTTAGCACAATTGGATGCCTTGGTTTCCGTGCTTTTTCGTCGCTCTGCCAACAAAAAAAAATCTCTACATTTTTTGAACGACCACATTGATTGGATACTGTTCACACGGCAACTATGTATATTTTAAAATTGGTCTAGTAAATTTTATCAAATATTAAGATCGCACTGAATTTATGATCAGAGCTTAGATTATATTGCAAAAGGGATAGGCTATAGGAAGAAAAACTTAGCATTTCTCTTCATATAGTAGAAACGGGTCGATTAGTTCGTGTTAGTCATATGTGTAAACTAAGTAATCAGTATGACCCAGCGACTTCAGAAAAAAAGCTATATGGTTGTTTAAGGCGTTTATTTTCAGAAGATACCGATATTCCGGACCATTATCAAGGCTGGCTAAAAAAAATTGGTATGGCAATGAGAGCTTAATGGGTTTTTGAACCTTACGTCAAGATTAAAAGCACAAATTAAAAAATGAGTAGAAAAGCAGAAAAAACAAAATGCTCCTCAAATATTGCATAATCAACAATAATATTACAATTAATAAGAAAGTCAAACATTTAAAAAAATACATATATAAATAAATAACAATCAGAGATTGAAAACTGAGACCTGAATTTAAAGTTATGAAGATATAAACTCATATCTTGAGGACCATCAAGGCTGCCTGACTATCCGAAAGGAAAGCAATGTCCCTCCATATTAAAGGATATCTTTGCTGCCATTGCGACAGTAGTGTGCCTTCCAAGTTAGTACTCTAACCCAATGTAAGGTTCAAGAAAGTAAACAGCCGCACCGGCTCTCTCATTAGTGAGAGAAACTGAAACTGAAACTTTGTATAGCGGACCGGAGAAGGCTCGATAAAGCACTTCCCTCAGCTCACGATTCCCTTTATGAAAAACTCACAGAGAAGCGACGCCCAAAAAGAAGCTTTGATACCATCGCATGTGGGTCAGAGAGTTTTCCCGTTCTGACCCACACGTCAAAGAGCAATGGGAAGAACCAATCCAGCCGTCCTTCCAACATTCCTATGAGCGCAATCTACACACAGCCCTTTTATCATCTGCCTGAATGACAAGATCGCATAGAGCCTGTAATACCCAGTCAAGCAAGCCTTTGCAGGCCTTCCAGGTTCCGGATCACAGTCCCCACTTTTCCTCTACATGTGCTTGATATGAGGAACCAGTTGCAGAGTGTATCCAAAGAGTTTTGGAAGAAGAAATTACCTAAGCTTACGTCTCCTGGAGAAGAATCATGTGATATTAGAACTATTTTACAATTCGAGCCAGAAATAATTTGTACAGGTAAAAATAAAAGCCATTGTTAAATCAATCATGGGAGGGTACTACTCCTGAAATAGTGTGTAGCTGACTTTAGCAGGCTAAATGGAAAGGAATTAGTAGTACATAATAGCATTCAAAGTATCCCGTGCTAGTTTTCTTCGTGTCCAACATAATAAGAAACTTTTTTGGGTGCTTAGACTTCTTTCAACAATTAAAAAGCGGTGAAAATTAGGATTTGTTGTTGTTGCTATATTTTATCCCTCAATGTCATTTATGAAGGCGTTTTTGTTTCGTTTTTTTTTTTTTCTTTATTTTTATTATTATTATTTGTTTATACAATGGATAGCTATAATTATGGTTTTTCTGCAAAAATTCATAGTAATTCACTAAAAAGCTATACAGAAGTAGCTTTTACACTTTCCTTATCCATTTAGATAAGAAATTGATGTCCTTATCATACCTACTAATAAAAGATAACAGCATGAACAATATTTTTTTTTTCAACTTGCATGACTAACAATATTAATGCTAAAGTATCATCAATACTGTAATGATTGTAATACATGTGTATAGAAGTTTAAGCAGTATAATTTTATTTAATTCACTGTTTGTTTCAGGTTGCATGAAATGCCAACATACCTAAAAAAAAACGATGTAACAACTCTGATACTAATTCTAACAAAATTCTCCATTAATTCATCCTGGTTGAGATAATAAATATTATCTGATTCGTTTTATACTAAAAACAAAAAAACATCATCAAAATTAACATAAAATGAACATGTCCGATAAGGAATACTACCAATTGGTAAGAATCTTTCTCTATTATTATTGTCAGAACTGAAAAAATGTTTTTCTTTTCTCTGTTCTCCAAAAATTTTTAGACCATCAGTATTAGCAAGGCTCTAAATGGTTTAGAGGCTCCGCTAAAAGTTAAACATGCTCGTGCAGCAATTATTGGAACATATCGAATGCATGGAGCTCAATCATTATGGGCGGTTGTATTGCGTCAACCGTTAATGGAAAATCGTTTTACAGCATGGAAGTTTTGTCATTTATTGCATAAAGTTTTACGTGAAGGACATCCATTATGTTTGCAACACTCCTTAAAACATCGAAAAATGCTGATTGAAATTGGAAAAATGTGGGGTCATCTTGCTGATGGTTATGGTGTATGCATTCAACATTATACAAAACTTCTTGTAACTAAATTGGAATTTCACGAGAGAAATGGAAAATTTCCGGGAAATTTAAATCTATCGGAAAATGAATTTGAACAAGTAATCGGTGATGATATAAATTTTAAGTAAGTTATTCGATTACCGTAGTTGGAATTTATTCAATTATGTTTTTACCAATGGGTTTATTGTTTTCAGGTTCGAATTAGCAGTTGAAATGTTTGATTACTTAGATGACATTATTGCATTACAAGCCAAAAGTAAGTACAACATACATAAATTTTAAAATTAAGGCAATATTTTGGTAGTAAGTATAAGTAGATAGATTAGGTTAGATTGAAGTTTTACCGGTTGATTGATTTTATGTTATTGTTCCACTTAGACCATTGTCGAGAACATTCTACCATATAGATTCATGGAAATCTATCCTCATCTCCACCTTGTTTCCCTTAAGAAAACCAAGGATACATCAAAGTACTGTACCTTGCAGACCTATTAGCTCAGAAAAATGCTATCAATGCTAAAGCAGGGCATTCATAGAGAAGTTTCGTGGTGTCCGCTCTACTGCCCCTAAGGAGCTTAATTTTTCGCCTTCTGTTGCAGACAGGCTATAATTGCCTCTCAATACATCAGAAAACCCGATACAGTCAGTTGTCGAGTTACGACCACCTCGACTTACGACGAAAAAATTTCATAAAAAAATTACAAAAATGTGTCAATTTTCTTTAGTTTTCGCCATATGTACCTATATCATATACGTATATATGTTGCACGCTCCTGGCGATTGATGTAGTAAACAATTAAAAATCAGAAGAAAAAGCTATTAATGACTAATTATAATTACATTGTTTATTTTTGTATGAAATTCGACCTACGTCCGAAGTCAGTCCGTCTTAAGTCGAGAACTGACTGATTTAACCCATCGATAATTCGTCTTCTTGTAGCTATCGTTGGTGATATCACCGTTTAGAGTTTCGATCGGAATTCTCACATACGTTATTACATCAGAGCTATCCATTTCAGAAACCTTTTCTGCTAGCTAATTCGCTATATCATTGCCCTCGATATTTCTAAGATATACAGCGTAGTGTGATCTTGCTTCGTATGACAATCTTTTCCTTAAGTATAACTCAAGGGATTTGATTTTGTAACCCTGAAATTGTAGGAGATCTTGTTAATTCTATTTTTTTTTTTTTTTTCAGTTTTTAATTACGTTAACACATTCCATATAACATCGATGACAGCAGCTGGCCAATGTCGTTTGGCACCATTAATTCCACTTATACAGGACTCAAATCCATTATATGATTTTTCAGTCCGTTTAATGTTTAAGCTTCATTTACATCTACCTAACGATATACTTGCTGGACATCGAGAACGATTTCGAACAATTTTTAGTCAGTTAAAATCATTTTATGAACAAGTTCGACCATTACAATATTTCGCTGATCTAATACAAGTACCACGATTACCAGAGAATGCACCTAATTTCAATTCACGTGTAGATTTTGGTAGTTATAAACCGCCTGTTTTAATTGTACCTGAACCGGAGCCAGAACCTGATCAAGTCGTTGATAATTTAGTTGATATGAGCATTCCAGAGGATAGAAATAATCGAACACCAGAACCAGCACCAAAAATTGATTTTGATAAATTATTACAAGACCGGGAAAATATGAATCGTGGTCTACAAATGGAAATTGAAAGATTGGGGAAATGTTTAAAGTCAATGACAATATCACATAGGGAACAAATGAACGCGCAGGAGGAACAAATTTTAAGACTGAATACCCAATTGGCTGAAGGGCAAGAAGAATTAACAAATATGAGATTAAAAAAAGAAGAATTGGAATTGAAGGCTCAAATTGGACCGACTTTAGAACGTAAAAGAGTTTTATTTTTATTAATTTTTCATATTATTTAATAATTTTTTTTTGTAAATATAGAAAGAGCAATTGTTGAAGAGGAAAAGGCAAAAGCAATGGAAGAGAAATTTCAAAAATTGAAAACAATGTACACACAAATTCGGGATGAACATGTTAAACTGCTGAGACAAGTATTTTTTTGCTACACTCCAATAAAAATAAAGTTTTAACAAAACCCTATTTTTCTATACAAACATAGAGCGGTGAAGTGACTAAACAACTTTCAGTAACTAAAAAGGATGCAGCCGATTTATCAACTGAAAATGAGCTGATTAAAGCTCAATTAGAAGAATTTCAACAAAAATGTACAAGAGATGAGGAGAAATTACAAAAAACTGCTGAAGTCATAAAAAAAGAAAAAGAATTATCAGATAGATTTGATAAACTTCATCAAAACTATGAACAACTTAAAATCAAGTATGATGATCTTCAGGCTGATAAAAGTGCTGAAATTGCTGAACTACGGATAAAAGTTGATAATTTACTAAAGTTTCGTGATGAATATGAAGATCTTTGTGTAAAGTATAATGAAATTATTGATACAATTAAAAATGTTGAGACATCTAATAATAACCTGAAAAAGAAAGTTGAAGAGATTAAGTATGAAAAATTCGAAATTGAGAATAAATCGAATGAAACAGAAAATTCTCTTCACGGTTTAAAAGCTGAACTACAGAATAAAGCAAAGGATTATGAAGAGCTGCAAGAGAATAGTAAAAACGTAATTAATCAGAAAAATTACGAAATATCAAGTCTACAAAAGAGAATGAATGAAAGTGAACAGATGTTGAAGGTAAGTGTTAGGTACATAGTACCGTTTTTGATGTATGTATAAACGCTTTTTATATGTAATATCTTCATTAATTATTTTCATTCGCATTTGTGTCGCTAATACGTACGTAAATTATGTTCATATTTTGTATATTGCTCAATAATGTAGAATATTAAAAAAATACTTGATTATTATTGTATTTCAAGTCAGTTGTACCACATCATAACATCACAACGGTTAAAAATTTCATAAAATCAGAAAACCTTATCACTTACCTAACCCCACTCATTGGGTGTGCCCTAATCCTAACACATTTAAAAGTGTTTTATCTGTGTTGTCATGATTGCTTAGTGCTTATAGTACCACGATAAAAAAAACTCTAACAATGTTTCTTTGAAGTAATTCGTTTAGAATTTTACAGTCTTTTGTATCCATCTGAAAACATTTTCAAGTTAAATGAAGTAGGAGTTAAATTGTTACAAAGAAATTAATATAATGGATTTAGAGCAGAAAATTTGTTTCGTCAATAAAAATCTGGATAAAACAAAAACCACAAATTTGTTGTGTTTATCCCGTAAAATTTGTACAAGGAGATATTTTTAAGCTTTTTCACTTTTCCCATAACAAAAATATTAATATCTTTTGAGATAATTCTTTCCAACAATCTCTTGCTTGACAATTTGCAAAGATCTCTGGAGACTAACCTTCAAATTTTGTGTATACACTTTGGAGACGTGTCTCTAGAGACTTTTGTTATGGTCTCCAGAGACAAAAGTCTCTTGCCGTGTAAACATTTCGGAGATTTTAGTCTCTGTAAACCGGAAACTGGAGACGAAGAGTCTCTCACCGTGTATCTTTACCTTAACACTGAGACCTCTTATTTTCCAAGAAGGAACTGATGATGAAAATTGTTCCTAACGGCGAATTCGTAGAAGGAAAACAAATGCCTGATTTGTCTTTCCAGATACACACATATATGAAACGTTCGTTGAGTTGCCTTTGCTAGTTTAATTCGACGCCACAAATTAATACACGCAACTTAGTTTCCGACTACAAAAAATTATTGTCTTATATCTTATCAAGATTTAAAAATTTCCATTACTTTACATATTCCCTCCGTGATGAGAGAAAGTCAAGTGAACTGTTTTTTGAAGTCTAATAAATGCATAAATGTTTGAAACATAAAGCTTATGGTTCGTGGTAAGAAAATTTGAGAGGTAGGATAACCACAGCATCTTTACTAAAATTGACTGAGTTCTAATAAGATTTTGTTTTATGTGTGATCTAATTCAAAGAAATGTTTGTGTTTGTCATATTTTGCGGTGTTGGGAAATAATGTTGCTATAAGTTTTAAGCCGCAAGTTTTTTCCATTTACTGCGATAAGTCTGACCATAGTATGCATATACTTCGTTATAATGGAAATATAACAACTCAAATGCATCTTAAATCAACCAAGATTGCTTAATTTGCCGTATAATCATTTCTCATTGTGGATACTTCATTTTATGTATTTATGTACTCTGTATTGCCAATTGTAATATACTAAAAGCTACTTTGTACACAATCTCTCAGTGTAGGATTGAGTCCTGTTTAATCAGTTATATTTATAAATCACGAATTTTTCGATTAATTATTTAAAAAAAAAAAAACAGAACACAAATGCGATATTGGAACGATTAATGGAAGAAAAATCAACCATTGAATGTGATTTACAAGATATACTTCACCAACAGGCAGAACTTGAAGAGAAACATATAAATGCTCTTCAAACTATTGCCGCATTGGAGTCATCATTACAAGATATGAAAATACATAATGAAACATCTGTTCGTGCTCTGCTCGAAGCCTGTATAAAATCTTCCGAAAAATTGGCAATAAGAGCAATGAATGAAAATGAATTTTCACATGCAACTGGTACTCCTTCGTATTTTATGATGTTAGCTGAAGAATTGCATCAAGTTTTAAACGAATTAAATATTGTTTATGAAAAATACAAAGAAAATAATAATTTTGTTGAAGGATTAGCAAGAAAAACTGTTTTAACTGGACACCTTTTGGCTACTGTTCAAATACAAGGAATGACAATTTGTAATACATCTGCAGACATTGAGTGTGGTGAACGTAAGTCAATTATTTTTTTATTAATTTTTTTTTTAATTCATGCATTTTCTCGTATTTATAGGTATTGCAAATGAAATTAAACATTTTTCTCATGATATTATGATTCTTTTTGAATGTTTCCATCAGTTACCGGCTCCTAGTGAAATTATACCAAAGATAACTACACTTAAAGAAAAGCTAACAAATCTAACAAATATGATTCATGATTTATGTAAAAAATCAGAAAATACCGGACAAGTGGGAGATTTATTAGAATCAGAACTTGCTTCTATGGATAAAGCTATAGAGGAAGCTGCAGAGAAAATTGTTCAAATGTTATCGAATGCACGAGCATCAGACTCGGGAATAAAACTTGAAGTTAATCAAAAAATTTTAGATTCATGTACGACATTAATGCAGGCGATACGAATTTTAGTTCAAAAATCAAGATTATTGCAAGGTGAAATTGTTGGCATGGGTAAAGGTAAGTTTTTGTTATTTATTTATTTATTTATTTATTGTATACATCAATTTGTATATTTATATGAGGGCTTGAGGGGTTGTCTTTTATGCATAGCATATTGGTTTCAATATGCATAAGCCTCGGCTGAAGTATTTGCTGAAAATGGAATAACTCCCTTTAAACAATTTCTAAAGAGTTTCGCATCTCAGAATATCGTCAGGATAATCTTTCATGCCAAGAATTGAGTCATAAACTTTTGTACATCAAGCGAATCGGCATACTTTTCTGAAGATTTTGCAGTTTCCCACCTACAGTTTAACGTTGGTAACGTCCTTTGTGTTAACTCTGTACATATCGAAAAAACGATAGATTTCGGTCGTATTGTATTGCAATTCAATGACTGCACGCTGTTTTAACTACCGTGACAGAACCGTATAAATCATGTGATCGGTAATAGTAAAATTTTGATTTAATGGGAGAATTCTTTCTGTAAATCGTATAATTGTTGATGGACACCTCTCAATCACATTTGATTTATTATCTTCTTTCTTAAAGTGATTTTGTTAAATCTATCCTCTGTAGAAGCTCGATTATTGCCTTTGGCGTTCGAATGCAAGCCTTATTTGGAGTGATAAATACTTCTCCAGTGATTTGCATTCAGACTAGGGACACTCGCATATGATATGCTTGGAGGTTTCGTCTTCCTCCTCGCATAGTGGACACATTTCGCTGTATGATTTGCCGCCTATCTTCTTCACAAAATCACAGAAAAGGTTTTGTCCAGTGATTATTGTATTAATGACCAGAGGCTGAGCGATTATGTCTGCTAAGGCCAATTAATTTGCGCGTTTGGTAGGAGAGCGGAGAAGAATTCCTCATACCTGGTGCACTACGTCAGAAGATATCCAGTAGCCTGTCTCTTCCCATTTGTGTAACTCTCCGCTAAGTAAAGTAGATTAAATGCTAGGTAGTAACCAGTATACGGACTGTCGACTCCAGTTTTAGTCAGATCGTCCGTTTTTTATTTCTCTTTATTCCTTCGTGTCCAGAGACCAAAAGCAAGGTGACTTTTTTTTTGTCTTTAGCAGGTTATAGAACTCAATAGGACAGAGATTGACGCAACTTGGCTGTGTCATCTGTTTACAGAATATTTGTTCCGCAATTTTTTACCTCACGAGAATTGTGTTAATGTTTTGTATTAGTTTCCCCGATAAACAATAATTCACTTATGATATAGCTACCTACTTTGAAAATCATAAAAAGAAAGTTCAAAGGCCTATTAAGTATAGTTTATATCTGTCACGTAAATAATTACGACAGGAAGGAGCAGCTAATTAAATATATCTACAATAACTTGTTTTTTTTTTTTTAATTTTAATTAAAATTATGGGATCTCATTCATCTTTCAAGATTACAAACAATCCTAGATATAAGTATAAAAAGCAAAAAAAAATCGGTAAAATAACCCAAGGAGGACCAGTCCAAAGGGTGCTATCTAGTGTACCTTATCCGGAAACACGTTTTTTAGGAGACAATGAAGTTTATGTTTTAAATGAAAATCAAATTAATGCGCCATCCATAACAAAACTTATGGAGCACTTTAAAAGGGAGGGCCGCCTTGAGGAGAAAGTTGCTTTAAGAATTCTAAAGGAAGGATCAGAAATTTTAAAAAAAGAAAATACATTAGTTGAAATTAAAGAGCCTGTGAGTATTTGTGGAGATATTCATGGGCAATTCTATGATCTTATAACGCTGTTCAAAATTGGAGGAAGACCACCAAAAGTTCGATATTTATTTCTTGGTGATTATGTGGATAGAGGATGTTTTGGTATTGAATGTATTCTCCTATTATGGGCATTGAAAATTAATCACCCAAAAGAAATGTATCTAGTAAGAGGAAATCATGAGTGCAGACATATGACTGAGAATTTTACATTCAAAAGAGAATGTGAAGTGAAATACAGTACAAAAGTTTATGATGCTTGCATGGATTCATTTGATACTCTTCCACTTGCGGCACTTGTAAATGAAGAATTCTTATGCATGCATGGAGGAATTTCACCTGATATACGCAGTTTGGATGAAATTAATAAAATATATCGTTTCAGAGAGCCACCAATTCATGGAGCAATGTGTGATTTACTTTGGTCTGACCCTTTACCAGATTTCGATACTAATAATACAAAAGAATTGTATTTTGGTAATACACTTCGTGGTTGTTCGTTTTTCTTTAGTTATTTGGCATGTTCAACATTTGTCAAGAAAAATAAACTGCTATCAGTGATACGAGCACATGAAGTTAAACCGTTGGGCTATCACACATACAAGAGAGTCGATTCATCAATGTTTCCATCTCTTATTACTGTATTCTCAGCACCGAATTATTTAGATGTTTACAATAATAAAGGTGCTATTTTAAGATATGAGAATAAATCGATTAGCATTAAACAATTTGTGGCATCACCACATCCATATTGGTTAACTAATTTTGCAGATGCATTATCTTATACGATTCCATTTGTTTGTGAACATGTACTAAAAGTTTTAATGGCAATTTTGTCAGTGGTTGATGATAAACCTGATGCACAAGCACTTTTAAGAAGAAAGGAGCAATCCCTAAAGGAAACTGAAACACGCAGCAAAATTCGAAATTTAGGAAAGGCTGCTGCACAATTTTCTGAAGATCGTAAAGCACTTGAAATGAAAGTTGATTTAAAGGGTTTAGCACCAGCTGATAAAGGTATGGTAAATATTAGTAATGCAAAAGTAAAAGAAATTCGTGAAGGAGGTGCCAATTTTCAAGATATACAAAGTCTTGATGCAATTAATGAAATAAATCCAGCCGTTAAGCAGAGAAAAAATTGAGCTCATTGTGTATAATTTATTGTTTTTTTTTTTATTTTGTGAATGAATTAATATTAATATGTAATTATGTAATATTAATAAATTTTAGAGAGATTTGATTTGCTTTAATATTTGTTTGTTGGATCATTTCGGCCTCGCGGTATATTTTTGATATATAAGAAAAGATAAGTTCGTGAAAGTAATTTTGGGGTTTAAAAATGTATGCATAAGTATTAAATGAATGTAATTTTTTTTTTTTTTTTCAAAATTGAATCACATTATATATAACCACAAAAACGGAGAGGTTTTCCCCGAATACAAAAATGCAGTCCCAGGACGTTTTCGCGCGGCTAACCTCTTGCCAGACGAAGTTTACTATTTGACATGAGGCTTTTCACTTTCTGTTAAACCGTTTAAGTTACAAGAAAGTATGGGTTTACCCCACTGACATGTATATAAATTTTTTATGTGGCATCAGTTTTGTTTTCTGAAAGTATGCTCTCACTGTCAGTGCTACCAACTGTCGTAAACTGGCGTTATATTTATAAATTATTTGGGAATTTACTTATATGTATGTCAGTGGGATTTATCGAATTTACCACAAAATTATTTGGGACTATTTATATTGTTAAATTTTAATTATGAGCCGAAGAAAGTGTTTTTCAAAAGGCTGTTTTAGAAATACCGCTGAATTTTAAGCAATTTCTCGTTCCCAATCGTTACATTTCAGTGGGAAAGTATGCTCTAACGGAAAGAGACAGGAATATTTAAGTGGTGCCATTTGCTTCATGCAGTTTTGGTTCAACAAGCAGTCTATTTATATACATGTCAGTGGTTTACCCCAATATTTTTAAATTGAACTTAATCGTATTTAACTGACAGAACACATATCAAGTCTTGTTAGGTCGGTTCAGAGTCATAAAGGAAATATCTGGTATTGCTTGTAGAAACACATTCAAGCAAATCTCAGGCCTGGCCTCTCTTACTTCCTCATATCTGACTTCACGGCTTGTCTCAGAGAATTGAAAACAAAATAGTACAGGAAAATTGTCCAAGAAAATTGCGAAGTAGTTGAAACTTGGCATAGACATTTAAAAATATATATATATATCAAGAAACCAAGGAGTCCCTAACCACAAGGCGTGTTCCGAATTTACCATGTTTAAAAAACGTGGGTTGGACTCGATTCTCACATGTATAATAGGAAGTGGCAATTGAATCATATTAAAAAATTGTCCAAAAATAAGAATCACTCATCATATTGTAATCATTGTACGTAAGGATTAGTTTTTGACATTTTTTCCCAATTTTACATCTGTTTTATTGATCCTATTACTTCACAGACTGTGCGTAAAAAAGTGAGAAAATACATAATAAGTGAGGATTTCGGTAGCAACCGCCACCTGGGCTAGAACTCTGTAACATGGAAAGTTGAGGAGTTTGGGAGAAGAATTTTCGTTTTCCCCGATTAAAACTCCCCCAACTCTCCTTTCGCGATTGAGAGTTCGAATTTCTGGAAGAGAGGTTTTTGGGGATGGTTTGTCGTACCACCTCTAATGTGGGGTATACGTCATATTCGATATCAAATTAAAGAAGGAGGAGAGAGTAATCGAGTGGTGTAGTTTATTTTTGATCTTTTTAACGTCATAAATAACGCTTTACGGTCGAAAAACGGATTTTTTGTACTTCGGCCATATACACCTTACACCTCAGTTCCTATATTTTGCATATATTTCTTCCGTTCTTTGTTTCAAATCTACTAGTAATCGGTTCTGAACATTTTTCTTATGGGAAGTGAATATCCATGACTTACCAATTCTTCTGAATGACAAATGCTCAATATATCCATTTTTTACCCAAAAATGAACATTTTCGTTTTTTAAAAGGGAATTTTCAGTTGTTAACACTTATTCCCGAAATTTTTTATTCACACCTCGAGGAACAATCAGCCGTAGGTACAGTTGGAGGAGATAAGTTGTATCGATTCTGGTGCTGACGCAAGGAGTGATGTAATAGATTGCAACGAGCTGTTCATTTTCTTATTCCCCACTGTTTCGGATTATCTGAATTTGGTAGAATACTGGTGACGAATGCTGAGCAGCTGTTTCTGAAGTTGGTGTTGTTTTTGCAGCGATTTTTTAAATTGGTCAAGTCTATATGAATTAAGCGAAGATTTAAAATTATCTTCGCACCGTATACCATCAGAAAAAGGGTTTCACCAGCCTTTCTTACTTCTGATGGGGTTGAATTTTCTTCATTGTGAGCTCTCGCTATATTAGCCAATTGAATTTCTTTTTGCAGGTGTTTGAAAATTTTTAATTTTCCCTTCTGAAATATTTCTGAAATATAGATGTGGTATCGCAACCACTGATGAAGGCATACGCCAGTAAAATTGTATTTTTCACACGTTTGTGTGATTTTTGGATTTCCGCCGACGAAAAAGTTTTCCTTTTAATTTTGCCTGTGCCTCGTTTTATGAAAAAGATATCTTTATTTTCTGCTGTTAAAGCGATCAAGAGAATAATGTGATAAATATCCTCGCCGAATGCTTTTTGTTGAAGAAATTTCGTTAACATTGAAATCAATCTGATTTTGTTCTTATCATTTGACAAAAAAATATCTTCTTGTTTCTCTTTGTCGTTTTCATAACTCAAGTATACTTAAAATCAATGCGCGTTTAAATAATATTTTGATTACTTGATCTTTACTTGAAGTTTACTTCAAGTATTCATATAAACGTACTGATTGTCATTTTTATATAACAAAAAAATATATAAAAGTCGGTTGACAAGTACGCCTCGCCTGAGCGGATAAAATTTTCATCATTGAGCAAAGGGAGCCTTGAGACCTGAATGCGTTTCTGTCTTTATTCCAAAACTCGATTCGATAAAAAGGCTTGTCGATATCGACAATTTGAGATTACTCGATGACTTTTGGTCGATCGACTATCATAAAAACAGTTCTGTTCAAGTGATTTAAAGACAAAAGGTAAGTGAGAAGTATTTTATTTTTAATACAGTTAGCTGGGGCTTACACGCTCCAGTATGCTTCACTTTTCGTGGCTGATAGACACTGGAGGGGTTCCCATCCCCGAGTGTTTTTCATCCACGAAAAGAAGCATGCTGGAACGTATAAGCTGACGCAAAGAGAAATATCTGCAATTTTCCTTAAGCTTTTATAATTGTCTTAATTAATGAAAAATTGACCCAAAATTACGACTCAATAAATGAAAAAAAGAACGCCCTGGTGGTCGAAATAAGCAGCTCTTATTTTCACTCTTGGAAGAATATGTAATTGAGCTTATATAGGCTTTCATTGTGTAGTGGAAAACATGAAAAATGTTCTCTCGGTGCTTCATCAAGGATAGAAATGAACGTAACAAACCCCTCTATTAATAATCCTTCACCATAATTAATGACATAGACAATAATTTATCTTGTGATAATGCTAGGATACCTTTAGAATCATCCAGTTGAGTCTGAAAATAAGTTTTTCTAACTTGAATACATAAAATGTTTGTATGAACTCGATCGAGTTCAAGAATTACAACAAGCTCTATCGAATTGAGCTCTGGAAAAGTCCCCTAAGCTTTTCCATAACCTTAAGTTTAGTTGAATCAATACATGAATACGTTTGTCCTGATGGGTCCTCATAATATACAGAGTCCATCTGAAGCATTTCGGTATCTGTGCAACGAAACAATCTACATTTCACTCTTCAGCATCTTCCATGAAGTAAGTAATTCACTAATTCTTTCATCATATGCGAATCGATTAAAAATCGTCATATTTTTGCATTTTTATATTAATATCCATTGTAAACACCTTTTATTTATTTTTTATTTTTTAGGTACAGCTTCGGTAACGGAATTCTATAAACGCAATCATCAATGGACAGAAGGATTAATATCAGCAGCAAAAAGTGTTGCACAAGGTGCTAATTTACTTTTAACAGCTGCCAATAAAGCAGTAGCTGGAGAAGCTAAACATCACTTAGATTTAGTTGTTGCAGCCCAAGAAATTGCTGCCAGTACTGCTCAGCTTGTTGTAGCTAGCCGTGTAAAAGCTCCACGTGGTAGTCAAAAGCTACAAGCTCTATCTGAAGCATCACGTAATGTAACACAAGCAACTGGAGTGGTTGTAGCCACAGCCAAAGATAGTAGTCAACAATTAGAAGATTCACAAGATTTAGATTTATCACAATTAACTGTACATCAGGCGAAAACACTTGAAATGGAAATTCAAGTAAAAGTTTTAGAATTAGAACAAGGATTACAAATGGAAAGATTGCGGCTGGCCGCATTCCGTAGAAAAAACTATCAAAATTCAGAGTAATTGTCGAAGATGATGATGATGAGGTTAATTAATAATCACTTTAGTATAATTAGTAAACATTAAGAGTACAATGTATGCCACCCATTAACCGGAATAGTAAATGGAGATAGGTAACACATAATCACATTAAAAAACAAATTAGTTGGTAACAGAAGAAGCATCACCAAAGTTCGATGAATATAAAAATAAAAATTGCGCATCATTACACCTTGACCTCAATTTCATTTATTCGTGATAATTTTGTTTTTCTCTCTCTTTCCATTAAGCATTGCTCACTTTATAAGAATAGAGATAAAAAAAAAAACATCGAATCGGTAGCGATAAAATGTTCAATAAGGATTGAGTGCCTTTGTGTATTTTTGTTGTTGTGAATATTGTTTTTTTTTTTTTAATACTATTACCTGTCGCATTTTTATTTTGAAAGCATAAAGTTTACAGAGTATTTGTTCATAACAACATTGAGATAATTTTTTTTATAAACTATTTTTACCTAATTAAGAACTAAACATATACCACTAAATGTTTAAGGAAATGTTGTATAATTTACAAAATGGTTTATCTTAAATTAGTTATTTACTATAAGAATAAAGTTATTGCATAAAATTTTTCGAAGATTTTCCTTATAGCGTTTGTTATTTAACAATAAGTGAAAAGAAGTCCTTTAATAAGGTGTGAAGAAGGGAGCTCTTACAAAATTATACAGAAGTTATTCCAGCTAAGAAGATCATGGAAAAGAAGGAAAGGAGGTGAAATGAAGTTTCCTGGCTTGTTAGAAATTCAGAATAGTTTTATATGACCTCTTTTTGGCAACAGAAGCCGGTGGATAAAAAACATCAGCTGGGAGTCCGATTTTTCTATTTTTACGGATGAATCCAAGACGAATACGGCCACAAGGGCTGGAGGAGTGTACTACAGAGACTGACACGAATCTTATTTATTTATTATTTGTTTAAAAATATTAGTTGCTTTTTCCTAACCTAAAACTTAAGGCTATGCTTAAAATCTAACTAATGTTGTTAGACCCACAGCTTCTTGGCCTTCTGGGCAGCTCAGTGCTATGGACAGGAGTTTTTTTTAACATTTGTTTCGTTTGTATCTTATTTGCTTGTGTTCTACTCTTACTTATAAGCAAGCCAGACAAATGCAGTGCATTTCAAATAGAGGTTGCAGTGACTTACCAGGCGTCACTAATGGTATCAAACTGTATTTGAATTTGCACCATCCATTTTGTTCTCACAGCTCGCGATAGACGACTGAAATTGTGCATGCTGCGGTGGACATTTGACTTGCTAGTCAAACGCTGCAGAAATTCTTTGTGTCGCTGTGATCTATTGCGTTGGTGTGGCCATTTACATTGAAAAATATGTGTAGCGATCTATCTCTGCCGCTTTGTTATCGCAACCGCAATGGCGACGGTGTGAATCCGTCTTAAGACCTCTGAAAGTAAGGCTTCTAAATACCACAAGGTGGGTCTGTAAATTCAGGTATCGTAAATATTTAACTTTTTTGAAGAGACATTATTCAAGATATTCAAAACTTACGGAAAGATTCCACAATGGAATAGAATAAATAATTAAAAAAAAAAAATAAGGATCAGAAATATGATGAGGATCAGCCAGATTTGAGGCCTGAATAACCATAGCTTCGTTATAGGTGATCATTAAAATTAGTTCTTTAGGTAGGTATTATCCGAAAACCATTAGACGATCTCTACACACATTCTTATCAAGTTTTATCATTAAATTGGAATACGGTATACAAAATATAAAGACAAATAATAAAAGGTCTTATCAGCACATTTTTAACGAGTGTGGGGAACTACCTAGACTACTTTATAAACGAGGCATAACGACAAGACCAACTGAACTCCTGAAGTAATTCAGAGAGGCTACAAAGGGACTAATCCCTACACTTAAACAATATCTAACTTCAAACGGACTAACTTCGAGACTCTGACGCAAGAAAGACTGAATTAAGATCTGCGTTTAACGAAATCCTAGCTACCTCTACAATTAGGTTAGAATAAGTATAGCACGTAGGTTTTAACTATTATGAATTTAACGAAATTGGAACTATATATAATACCCTTACATGGTTAGAAATAAACATCACGAATTAAACTGAATTGGATTATAATACCCCTAAGCTTTAGAACTACGCTATAAGTATAGATTAGCTAAGTCTAAACTAAGGTAATAATAGCAGTAGCTACTATAATCAAAAGTTATTTTTTTTTCAGAATTTCGTAACTTGAAATATTGCAAATACGCACTGTGCAAAAAGCTATAATAGATTAAGCTTAGACATTGTACAAACAAAAATCATTACATTAGCTTATAGCCAATACTATGTAACTCTAGTAGTAAACACTTTCTACTGATGTTCTACAACATCCGTCAAATATGTTATAGCACTAGTCAAGTAGGCGCCATTGTAGTACAAAACTTTCTAAATGCAGAAGAAACATCACCTGTAGTGTCCAAATGGTCGTGGGTCAATCAACTTTCTTGTATCGGGATTTACAACGTTGTACAATAAAAAATTCTTTGAATTTGAATAGTGTAAAACTCACAAAGGCAAGCCAACAGTTTTCAAAACTAAATTACGCACCGACTGATGATTTTCACAGCAGTTTTACCATGTCTCCTGCTTCGCAAGGGGCAGCTTTCATGTAAACCAATACTAATTTGGCTAAAAAAGAATTAGTGTTTAAATTGTTGGTTGAATAATCATATAGAAAATTAAGTCTTGATGAGCATTCGGTAAATATTATCATCGAAGGGCTCATTAAATATCATGAAACTGGTCCCTATATACTGAATCAGCAATAAATAAATGTTTTTTCCTTGGATTAACACGGTAATAACATTTTATACATAGGGAGCGTATTGATGAGCTCATCATGATTTGTCTACTAGGGTATATGGCGGCACGTGCAGCATGCTTACAGAGATTGAGGAAAAAACAAACAACACAATTTTTTTACGAATTACAGTTTCGAATTTATTCTAATTTCTAACTTAAAATAAGAAAAGAAAAAAAAACATATATCAAGTCAAGTTGGAATTGCTAACTCCTTTACAACTCCCGCTAATATCTCTGACGTCTTAAATCTCCAATTTGCGATATTTTTACTAACTCGACACCAATCTTCTCCATGTTTGGGTTCTGCTGCAACACATCGATCTAAAACCTCCTTTTGCTGTACCTCATTGCCATGGAGTAGTTCAAATTTATAAAAATAGCCCCAAGCATCACCAAGATCTGGATCAATTTTAACCTAAAATATAAAACAACAGTTTAAATCAATACAAAATTTATAGTTAAAAATTATTGCAGATATACTTACAGTTCTATTGAACCAATCCCTGCATTTCTGTAATTTATGTTCAGACCAAAAAAGTTTCGAAACAGCTAACAAAACATGAGGATCATGTTCGCATTTCTTCAAAGCGTCAACTGATTTTGTCTTTCTCTGAGGTTTAGATTCCATAAAAATAGCCTCAGCCCATAATTCACCGGCATTTGGACATTCTTGTAGGGCACGAGCCATCATATTATGTGCGATTTCCCTCAAACGTGCTCTTAATTCAATTCTAATTGCTTCAAGCCAGAGTTGAGCTGTTTTTGGATTTTTCAAGCGCCCTCTTTCAAGAATTGATCTAGCTTTGGTCAATGTACCCTTATGTTCCTCAAGTGACGATGATAATATCCAAAGTGGTATAGAATTTGGACATTTTTTCAATCCATTTGTATAAGTATTACCGGCATCATTTAGTTTTCCTTGCTGTTCTTCAATTTGTCCTTTCATCATCCATAGTTTTGCATAATCTGGAAATACCTTAACAGCTTCATCGAGTAAATTTAGAGCCTCTGATAGATTGGTAAGTGCCCACTCTAGTTTAGCTGATTTCATCATTACACGTGGGGTAGGCGCGGATGCTCGTGCTTTCGCCAATAGCCTTCTGGCTCTCTCATATTCTAAGTTTTCACTTTCCAACTTAACAGCAGCCAGCCAAATATCTTCTGAATTTGGATTGGCTTGAAAAGCTAGCGATAGGATACCTCTTGCAGCAGGAACATCTCCTGCTAACCATTTCGACTTTGCTCCCATTAACCAGAGAATTTCTGATTTTGGGCAATGGGCAACTGCTCGTTGAAGTAGTGCTTCTAGACTTTCTCTTGTACCGTGATTCTTTTCGAAGTAAGCAGCTCGTAACCAAATACTTTTCTTCGATGGAAATTCTTGTAATGCGTGAGCATAAACTGCTCGAGCGCACTCAAATGCACTTTCTTTTGCGCACTAAAAGAACAAATAAAACCAAATTAAAGTTGATAAAATTTGCTTTTTTACAAAATTCTACTTACAAATTCTGCATCATCAATCCACGTCTGCTTTCGATCTTCCTCTTCGATTCCAATTCCAATTACCGCCTTTATGATGGCTTGGCAACAGTGAACAGCTCCTGAACGTTCAGCTTCAATTGCTTCTTGGAACCATTGTTCACGATTAATTTCAACACCGTTTGCACTCAGAGATGTGAGAGCACGGTCGATAATTTTCTCAACCATATGAATATTGCCATTAGCTTCTTCCAATTTAGCAGCTGTAGTCCAAATCTGTTTGTCTGTTGGAATATTCTCGCGAGCTTTATTTAATACTTTTCTAGCATTTTCGTAGGTCTCCAACCGAGCCAAAGCCAACCATAATTCAACGCTGGTATTGCAACATTCTACAGCACGTGATAGAAGAATTCTTGCGTCTTCAGGATTTTCTAGTTCTACGGCAGCTTTCCATAATCGAACCGAGTTCGGAATATGCTCCAAGGCTTTTCGAAAAACACGTCGTTTGGCCTTAAAAGAAAAAATGTTTGAAATTCAATTCAGACAATTAAAATATATGTATATGTGGATGTCTCAACGTGCTCACCTTCAGTTCTGTTTCTAAGTCGGAAGCTTTAATCCAAATTCGTACAGAAGTAGGAATGTGCCTTGCAGCTTGGGCGATAACAGCTTTCGCAGTATCTGGTGGTTGTAGACGAGCTGCTTCAAGCCAAAGATCCTCACTTTGAGGGTTTATCTCACAGCCTCTCATAATCAAATTTCTCGCCATTTGCACTTTTCCAGTAACCTCTTCTAGCCGGGCACTAGCAATCCAGGCAGGTGGATGATTTGGATTAGTTTCTCGTACACTCTTAAGCAAAAGTCTAGCTTTTTTAATGTCATTTATATCACCGCCATACGTTGGAATCATACTTTGCAAGTCTGTAAGATAACCCTTAGGATCAACAACCGTCTGACCCGTAACAGAATCAGAAACTTGTGATAATTTAACATTCATCAGAGTATTTCTGGCTTGCCCAATTTTCCGTAGATCAAGATCCCCTGTTGGTGTAAGCATTCCAGGAGTAGCAACTCCAGGTACAACTGATGCTAAGCCAGACCGTGGATCTAAATTTGCAGCTGATTCACCGCCTAAGTTTCTTGATAATACGCTATCTGGCAATGGAGTGAATTTTTCTGCTCGAGGATTACGTTGTTTGCGATTGCGACTATCTCCAACTTCTGGAATATTTGCCCATTCCTCAGCAGAAACTGTTGATAAATTTCGTTTTAAATCTGAAAATTGTTGTTGAATCTTTGGCCTGCGATAAGAGAAATTTGTATAAACCTTATTTTTTATTGCATTACAGAAAAAACCTACCGCTCTTGACGATATTTTTCCAAATCCTCTTTCATTCGTTTCTCCCTGTATTCCTTTCGTTTTTCATCCATACGCTTGTCTATAGATTCATATATAGCATCGGCTTCTTCATCATCTTTGTCGTAGGGATCCTTAGAGAATAAGGAACCACTGTACCCACTGAATTCATCGTAATTAGAATCATTCAAGTCTTCATCATCCTCTTCCTCCTCTTCTTTTTTCTTGCGTTTTGCAGCTGGCGGAGCATGGCGATCATCGGATACATCATTCGCATCACGAGCTGGACCAATATCCGATCGTGTTGTGAAGCCAGTCGCTCTAAAAAGTGAAAATTAAAATAATTTGTTTTAAAGTTGGATTCCATTCGTAGGAACAACGTCGCAATGGTTATTGTAATCTTACCCTCTTCCTACTCCTGCTACATAACCTAAAGGTGCTGGTACTCCAAGAAAATGTTTTTTATTTCTATTTGCAATCGCTGCTGCTGTTATACTTGCCATTTTTATAAAATTATTGCAATTTTTAAATTACTCAAACGCAAACCGTCTGTAAAAACGATTGACAAACAATTTTTGACATTTGTATTTGACAATCAGCTGATGGCTGGGCCTCGACGACGTGTTTAGTATCTTTTTTACAGAAGCGTCATCTGGCAGAGAATAGGGTAATTGAATAAGTATTCTGTAAATTCATATAAATGTGTGTTTTTTTTTATTATTTATATAAATTATATAAAAATATACAAATTATATGCATTTGGCTTAACAAATTTATAAGCGTCGTACAGAAATAATAAACGATTGCTTTTCTACATCACTTGAGTGCATTTAAATACTATATGAAACAAAATCAAATATATTTTTCTCGAATAAAGAAAAAAATTAAAAAGCTTCCAAAAATCAACAGCAAGCGCCATTATTGTAACGGTAATACGAAAAATTTTGACAACTCTCGCTACAGCACCTGCACCGCGTTGGGTTGCAGTCAATTAAGGTTGAAAATTTAATATTTGACGCCAATTTCTTGTGTTTAAAATTGAAATTGTGAATTTATGAGTCTGGAGATATTCAGGTTCTTTATTGTTTGGTTTATCATTAAAAAGTTTAAACTGTGACATTTTTACAAAGAATTTAATTTTTCAAGTGCAATGAGAGGAAAGTATAATGGCAGCGCGCGCATTTCCAGCGTTTTGCTACCCTTTTAAGTGCTAGGTGGCCGAAGTTTAGGATAGTTTTTGTGGATTACACACTTTCCGGGTTGTTAAATTAAAATTTGTGTAGTTTTAATTATTCATGCTGGACAGGCAAAAGGGAAAAAGTCATTGCGTTAGTAAAAAAAAAAAAAACTTTATTTGCGATGTATGTATGTATGTATGGGTGTAACGGGAAAGATGATCAGATGAATTGAACTGAAATGTATATGGCGTGGCGTGGTTGTGTAAATTATCTTTAGAATAAAATTAACAAGTGCTATTGATTGTTTTAAGATAAAATAATACCGATATTTAATCGTCGTGTAATTTTATTCAAACATATGAATGGTTAGTGTGTAACGTCTATTTCCGGGTTGTTGGCGCTTCTTTGCAGTGGAGTACGTTCTTTTTTTTTTTTTTTAATCGGAATTCAAATTTTTGTTGCTGAACTTTGTGTGCGTGTGTGTTTTTTTTTTAAATGTAGTGCAGTGACGGAGGAAAATGCGCGAACAATTTACTTGACAAATAAAGAAAAATCTTTTCTCCTACTGTCATTTGCATTTCATTTTGTAATTTATTTTGACTTCCCGCAAAATTAAGTGCGATTTATTCAGTGTTTTAAAGATGGGTAGTTATTATGTAATTTATTAGTGATTAGTGTTGTGTGTTTTCTCAGTTCTTTTTGTGTGCTGCTGTTATCCAGTTTATATCATCACAGATTGCAGCGAACCGGTAAGTTAAAAGTCACATTTCATATTTTTATTACATTTATTTATACCAGTTGTTGATAAGGTGGCAAATAAATTAAAAAGATCTTTTTTGATAGTGGTAGATGTTCAGATTAAGGGTTTGCTTACGAGCACGATATATCACATGCGATAGAGCTCTAATTGGCTACAGCCATATGGTCGTCGCCAGCTGAACACGCTTAATTCTTCTACGTTTCGTGAGATAAAAAAAAGTTATTGCTCGGATGCTCTTATCCGGCGATTACACGCATCAGTACTACAACTGACGGACTAAAAAACGCTTCAACTGATTATTGTCAGTTTATTATAAAAATGTCGTCAAGGGGTGTAGACATTCCTCTTCTGTATGCATTTCTAATGATTTCTTCCTTATTTCGTTATTTTTCTCTAAAAAATAAAGATTACAAGGTATATTAAACTCTTTTCCCGCTCAAAAAAGAGATGATTATAAACACAAATTTCCACTAGCATTAGTTTACGTTTGACAATTTCCTGACTAGTCAGTAGTATTGAATAAATAACTTCATTAATTAATTATAGTGTACTAAACAAAATAAAAGTGAAATATTTATAAAAATAAACAGCCCTGGCAAAAATTTTTACATTTTACCAATTCCGGTTTGTTTGTTTACAGACAATTGAATTGTCATTGGTGGCTAAATTATGTAAGTCATACAAAGGCAACGCCAAGAACATAAAAACACAGCACATTAATACATTTCGCCGAGTGGCTTAGGTTTTCAGCAGATGCCGTTTCCTTATTAGTTATTTTTTCAATGGTCAGTAGGGCAGTGTTCTACTGACTCGTGTAATCCCCGGGTTAGTTTGGTGCGATTTTCACATTAACCTCAACATTTATTTTTGTTATGTTAAAGTTCCACAGTGATGTCGAAATTTACGATGAGGTTCCAAGTTGTCCTTCATCGCGGTCGGACATTAATTTAATTCGGTCGCTTAAACTATTGGACCAGAGTAGTGTTTACCCTAAGACCCTTTTTTATACCCTTGATGAAATCTATAGGGTATACTAAATGACAACACTTATGTCGAATCATTTGAAATACATTTTTTATACCCTAGATGAAATCTATGGTATACTAAGTTTGTCATTCCGTTTGTAACACACAGAAATAATGATGGTAGAGTAAAATGGATTGGACACCCACGCATAATATTTAAAGTTATTTTGAATTTTGCATGTCCGTCCTTCCTTCCGTCCGTCTGTCCGTCTGTCTGTGCGCACGATAACTCGAGAACGCGTTCACTTAGAAAGCTGAAATTTTTTACACGGACTTAAAAAAAAGGTAGAATTAGGTTCGAAAATGAGACAAATCGGGCAACTCCTTCGTGGGGTTGCCATACAAAAATTTCGTTTTCCACTATATATTTGGACACTTCCTGAGAACGCGTCGACATAGAGAGCTGGAATTTGGTACATGGTGTTTTCATAGTAATAGCAAAAATGGACTAAACCGGGCCACCCTTTCTTTCTGTTGCCATATAAAAATTTAGATTTTTTTTATGTATATTGTGAAAACGATCAGTCCTAGACATTTTTATTGTAGTAAAACCTTTTTCAGAATGCGAAATCCTATAAAATTGGCTATAATCAATTTTTCTGTCCGATGAACCGTTCTAGATATGCGAAAAACCACTTCAAAAATTAAACTTGCACAGATGGGTGACCATACGAAATTTCATACGAGCATTCTTCTACATAGGGGTATCATAAAAATTGGTCTTGACCAATTCTAGCTTTTTTACTTATTTTCTCTAGTGATATTTTCCATGCATCATTTTGCAGATTTGCAGTCTTTCTTTATAATTTAGTGTTCAGTGCTCATTTTTCCGTAGCTCGTATAATAAAAACTTTACCCTTCAGTTGACTTCATCAACTATAAAAGTGAATTGAACGTGGCGTTTCCGTCGACTATATACAAATTATGTTACAAAACAACTACTATAATATAAGACAACTTAATTGGTCCCTCAAGTACTATATTTAACAAACTTTTTGGCGTTATACATATCTCATAAGGTCGAGTCAGGATACCTCTAAATATCTTAAAATCCCGTTACCTCGGTAACCGTTACGATTTCCCTCAGTCAATTTTTTGCTTGTTTAAGCATAACCTATCCATAGCCTTCGGGTTCCAGACCACATACGGGACATCCTGTTATAAAGTTGTGATTTACTGCTACTATGGTTGAATCACGAATTTCGATTTTAAAATATCATCAAATAATTATTGCTTCCAAAATATATATGTACATATATGTGTGTATGAAATATAATTCGAAAAGGACCAATATATTGAGCAATTTGACGCAAAGCTATTTCATCAAGAAAAAGAACCTCTCCTTATTAAGAAAGGACGAATTTTTCCTCAAAATTAATTTAATTTTCCAAATACATACATATATACCTTAACGTTGATCATATATGTATACATATAGTGGTCAGTCAAACAAGATTCTTTTGGGAATTGCCTGATGGGAAATTCCTGACTAAATTTTCTCAGGAACAAATTTGTGGCTTAACAAGCTTTGAAAAAAGGAAAATCTTTCAGGGCTTATAAATTATTCATGGGGAGCATTCTAAATAGTGAGGAACACATAATGAAAACTACATAACAGAGATAGGTAAGTCCTTTGCAAAGTCCAGTTGAATGTGCTGTAGTCGGTTGTAGGAGTAGATAAAAAACAAAAAAAAAAAACTGATTTTGGCACGATTTTAGTTTTCCTTGATGGTCCAGAAAAATGTTGAATTTCTGACGACCATTAAATTGCTCTAGGATGAGAGGCAACAAGTTGACTTTATTTAAACGGACTCAATTATCTTTGAATTTGTAATGTTGCATAAAAAGTTTCATGTGTATGATATATGTATGTAGTTAAATGTGTTCGAATCGGTCGGCAAGTGTAATATGGTAAAATATGAACCTTTAAGATTGTATTCCAAAAGATTCGATTTGCTGCTTCCTATGAAAATATTTTCCCATTACCTATAACTATCAAAACAAGTTTGTTGCAAGCTTGTACTTCAAGTGCGCCACTTTAAGATTGTCAATTCTAGCAAACAACATATATCTTAACAAGAAGCTTCATCTGGCCTCTAAAAATGCACAAGTTGTATGCCTTTTTGTTTAGGTGGGAAGAGGTAAAAGAAATAAAGAGAACACGCAATGCAATTCATGGGCATGTTGCAGGCTCTGGTGCTGTGCTGAGTGTGATGCTTTGAAGATCCACCGTACGCCACTGGCAGCGGGTCGTCAAAGCAGATAGTTTTCGTAAAATTTGTGAGAGCGGGTCGTAGTATCACCACCAGGTGAGTGGTGGGTTGTTAACAAGCAGAGAGTTTTCATACAATTTTTGAGAGCGGGTCGTAATAGAACGATCCGCCTTGTCATATAAATAAAACTTTAGAACATACGAGATGCGTATTCTTTCTGTAAGAAATTCTTTCATTCTAGTCAAGTAAACGGTAGTGTACTCGTCCCAAAAGTTTGAAATCTTCTCCACAATAAAGAACATTTGAAGATTATGTTTTTTTTTATAGGAAATCCTTTTGTAGTTATATTGATTATTGGATCCGGATAGGATCTGATTGCTATGGGTATGTTATTTTAATCACATCTACTCTGAGAGTATCTGATATGCGGGTGCATATATTCCATGTTTTCATTTTGCTATCGCAGAATAGCACCGGTGACAACTGGAGTTAATGTAACCCTGCACCGAATTATCATTTCCAAGTGTTAAGCTCCGTGTGTTCGAATTTATTGGTGCTCTAATTTTTCATTCAAAATGACAGCAATAATAACAAAGAATTAAAAACTGGAAATTTATGCAGTTTTTAATTTATTTGAGCATTACCGGGGGGAAATGGTGTATTTTCAGAAAAATAATAACCTTTTATGGAATAGTGATGACTGTGATTATTGGCTTTTTGCGCACTTGGATTTCAGAAATCTCCAATTAAGTTTCCGTATTATCACTCTATTCCAATGTTTCACCTTGCAAAAAGCAAATATCTTTATTGACATCAATTGCTGACACTGGTATTGGTAGCAAATTGCTGCAAAAAATACTATAAATTATAAAATTAAAAACATTATTTCACATCTGTATAGATTTTGTCAAAATAGATGCAGCACACAATTTCAAAATGACTATTTAATGACAATTCAGAGATTCATATATTAACAATAATTACATTGTATTAGTAGAACTCATCAGAGCAGGGGCTAGCAGCAGAGCTAGGAGCACCAAGGGACAAATGTCAATGTGTTATGGCTCCACCAAAACTGGCACCGCAAACTCGAACACATATTTGCTTTTTCAAAGGGCAGGGGGAAAACCAGATTTGACAAATGTGACAACTGTCAAAGTTTAATACGAGCGGACTAAACAGGAATCGGATTAGTCCTACGTAAGTCGACTTACGTAAAACTAGTCCTAAATAGCTCCGGTCTAAACGGGCTCTCTCTATGTCAGTTTGTGGCTAAACTAAAGAGAATTTGTAGCTAAAAAGTGGCTAAGTAACGTTTGTACCTATAACCTTAACGACATCTTCAGAAAGCTCGTAGTTAAAACAAGCTTTCACCAACAATTTTAAAGAACTTCCAACTTTTATTATTGAATTTAGTATCTTCAAATTCATACTATCCCGTAGTTTAGATTTCACCAATCTGAACAGTCTTTCATCTTCTGTATTCGAATGCGGTTAAGATAGCAGTGAAATTGCTAACGCAGAAAGTTCGCTAAATTGATTTTTGTCTGCAGCATATTTGTATTTAGATACCTCGATCCAAAAGAAGTCTTGTATTAATGGCATTTATTATTTCCCACTTGTGTTATTTCACTGAGTTAATTCTTGTCAATAATTTCTTTTTCGGTTGCCATAACTTCCGCCACGTCTATTATTTCTTTACCTTTAACAACTTTTGGGACTTCTACTACATTTAATACTGCAATTTTTTTCAATACTTCAATATTTGTAGATAGCTTTTGTTGATCTCTTCTATAAATTTCAATGTAAAATCCTTGCATCGGTGCGTAGCATGTTTTCTTCCTCAGCCGTTATACTAATTTTTCGAATAGCAGCCTCAAAACAAAACTGTAACGTCTGAGGAAAATAAGTCAATCCGATGTAACATTATTGAAATCAGGATTTTTTCACAAAGTGACTTAAGACAAGTTAAGGCTAAACTACAATTGGAGTAAAGAACTTATGATTTTGAACGAGACTGAGGTTTACTTAAGAAAAATTTATATTTTTACCCTAAATAGATATCACATTCCGTAAGGATTATTATCTTGATAAAGGGTTTTCCAATAAGAGGTGTTATTTTAATTAGCCCGCTATTTCGGTAGATGTCACTTTTGGAGCTGTCATTTTTTGACATTTGACAAGTAGAAACTACGCCATTAATAAAAATTGAACAATACACGATTCAACAACGCATTGAAATTATTAAAATTCACTATAAAAATGGTGAAAATGTGGCAGAGACGGTTCGTAAAACTTGAACATTTTTGGATCGTCATGAAGCACCTTGTTGAACCGCAATACAGAAATTGGTAGAAAAATTCGAGCTGTCGGGACAAGTTAGTGATGTGAAGAATAAAACCCGTGCACGTCGCTCAAGAACAGCCGAGAATATTGCTGCTGTAGCCGAAAGTGTTGAAGAAAACCAAGATTTGTCCATACCTCGTCGTTCTTTGGAATTAGGCATTCCACAAACGTCATTACACCGTATTTTACATAAAGATTTGGGTCTTAAGGCTTATAAAGTTCAGTTAACATAAGAACTCAAGCCGGCCGATCATCAACAACGTCGAGTCTTTGCTGATTGGGTCCTTGAAATGCATGAAAATGATCCGGAATTCCATCGAAAACTCATCTTGAGTGATGAGGCCCATTTCCACCTCGATGGCTTCGTCAACAAGCAAAATTGTCGCATCTGGGGCTCGGAAAACCCAAGAGTTATTGTTGAAAAGCCTCTCTATCCTCAACGTGTGACTGTTTGGTGCGGTTTATGGTCCCGCGGGGTCATTGGCCCTTACTTTTTCGAAAATGAGGCTGGAGCAACAGTTACGGTGAATGGATTGCGCTATCGACAGATGATTAATGATTTTTTATGGCCGGAATTGGATGGTATTGATCTGGACAACGTTTACTTTCAACAAGACGGCGCTACGTGCCATACAAGCAACAAACCATTGATCTTTTACGGGAAAAGTTTCCGGACCGTGTTATCTCTCGAAGAGGTGATCACAATTGGCCACCGAGATCTTGTTACTTAACACCTTGCGACTTCTTCCTTTGGGGCCACGTGAAAGAGAAGGTCTACGCCAACAGTCCAGCGTCGATTCAAGACCTCAAAGATGGAATTCGTGAGGCTATCGAGGACATAGGGCAGCCACTTTGCGATTTGGTTATGGAAAATTTCATGAAATGGATATGGTCCTGTAGGCGTTGTCGTGGTGGTCATTTGGCTGATGTTATATTCCATTATTAACGGCATACCTTCCTCTTTATAATAAAATAAAGATCCGATCATTTATCTCAAAAAATGGCATTTTTCTTTGAATATCAAAATAACACCTCGTATTGGAAAGCCCTCTATTTAATGTTTTCAATTTTAAAAAGTGGTAAAAGAAAAAAAAACAAATAGAAGTTGATTTAATCGAAGATTCTTACTTTCTATTAATTCGCAGTACAATTTTTATTCCGTTTTAATTTTTACATTGCACTTTTAATCATTTAGTAATAATTTAATTGTTTGAGACATCGCGTTCTTACGGAATGAGCGATTCTTACCGCACCTTTACTGACTGCAATTTGACTCTTAAACTTAACGAAAAACGAGTTAAAGTTAATTTGTGTACGCCTGTTAAATTAAAGGGCGCGTTCGTTTTACGTAAGTAAATATACTTACGTATACGTCTATTGTAGTTCAGCCCTAACAATTAATTTATGAACGTTTGTTAAATTTAAAGTGCGCGTTCGCTTTACGTAAATAACATTACTTACGTATACGTAAATATAGTAGTTGAGCCTTTAAATGTTTTGAGGGATTGATGGTATCTCCTTCGAATAATTTCACAGCTATGTACTTGTACTTTAGAAACAACACTTTTCAAGTAAATTAAAAAAAAAGTTATTGATTTGTTGGGTCTTTGTACATTAGTATAAAATATCGGCTTTATAACAATTATCTTTCTTATGACGCATTTGAAAATATTACGGTATTGCGAGATATGGCAGGTTCAATTAACAGCCAACTAGTATCACATACTTTTAAAATCTTAAGTGGTTCTCTTCCACTTTTATGCTACTTGAATTTATTTCAAAATAACTCAATCCAGCATTTGACCTTTGTAGAAAAAAGTGCAGTATATACCTAAAATATCCCTATACACGTTCAAGTAAATCTTGCGACTTGCGGATGGTCCAGTCATTTGATTTGCATGAGCGTGTGTAGCGAATATCGGAAATTGAATTGAGAGAGCATGAATCCGGCGGAAACTATTGCGTACAAGCAAAATTTAATCCTTTGCTATAGAATTGAACTAGACAAAATCGAATATCAAGTTTTACCTCCACTCGCAACGAATTCTATACAAACTTTTATTCATTTCTAAAGCAAAGTCGTCAGGTTTGCTTGTACGCAGTAGTTTCGTCTGATTTCTTTCATGGCCATGCATGGCCCAGTCGTATGATTTGCTTGAGCATATGGGTAACGGCCTTTACGATACCGATTTTACACATTTTTTGCTACACACAGTAAGCATGCAATTTTTTTCTCAATACAGAAATCGTGATTTCGAAGTTTACGTTTTCGCTACTTTCTTTAGCATATACAAATATTTGAATGTATTACCTGCATATATTGCTTGGATTTTTTTTTAAATCTTAAGCCCATGGGTAGAAAGTTGGAAAAGTTCTTAAAAATGCCTGTAATGAAACAACAGCTTTGGGAAGAAAAAGTAGCTAAAAAAGTGGCTAATATATCTAAAAGTAAAAAAATGTGGCCAAATGCTTTAAAAAGTGGCTAAATCTAGTCATAAAGTTGTTAAATTAGCAGCACTGGACGTGGCATGCCGTGGCCTGATAAAATCGAATCAGTTGGCCTACAGATTCGGATTCTAGCCGCACATACACTATTGCAACTATTACTCAGTTGAGAGTTATTGAGCGTAAAATGGTAAGGTTACGTTTAAATCAAAACTATTTTATTATATTTTAAGTAAGGTATATAGTAAGTGTAGCCTTCGGGAAGGTAAGGAACCAAGCTTTAATTACTGGATGAATGTTTTCCTGTATGGATAGTAGTAGCCTAGGCTCTATAGCTTATATAAAATCAATCTTGTCATTTTTCCCATAAGTATTAATATAGAATATTTTAGAGAATGGACTCACACGCACATATACATACATATTATTTGTACGTTTAATGATATAAAAAAAAGTTTAGTTTAAATGTATGCGTATAGTCCGCAATAAAGACTAGTAGCATAATAATATATTAGAAATATTCCATTCGATTGATAGCTGATTTGTTATCACTTTTATCTTCCAGTTCAAAACTTCATAAAAAAAAAAAAATACCAGTGACTTTTTAAAATAGCGATGCCTTAAAACCACTTGTTTAAGTGAATGGCAGTGTGCCAAAATTTCATTCCTGATGATATCGACTTACATACAGTTGAGTCTGAGTTATGAACTTGCTTTATCACAGTGTTCTTGCACTCGCACGTTTTTTGCAATTTTTTCAATACTGCCATAAGAGATGTGGTGAATTCAGAAAAACATCGACATTTTTGTTTCCTCTACTAAGTATATTTTTGGGATGGTATAATTTGCGAGTAATATTTCACTTGCTCCAATTACAGCACTTGTCAAGAATATTAAAAATTTTCTCCAACTAGTCACATATTCATACATAACTTATGTTATGAGGGATTATAAGAGTTAAAAGATTTATAACATCTCATCACAATTTTAATTCCATGAAAAAACTAAAAATTCAATAAATAACCTCAATTAACAACCACACACCAATATACTTAAACGAGAATGAAGCCAATTAGTAAAATTCTATGTTCTTTCCAAAGATTTTAATTAAACCTGGTCAATTTGTAATGCTCTCCGTTCAACTCAGCTCTTTCATGTAGGTACGTACCTACATATCAAAGTTACTCTGCAAATGTTCACTTTCATTTTTGAAGGACTTCCTAGTTCCCAATTCGATCAATTTCAATATCGCCACCTGCTCTCATTAGGACTTGAGGAAAGTGGCTTTATCTTTAAGGTTAGGTTGTAAAATTGCTATAATTTATACGTATATAGAGAATATAAACTCCAACCAACGAATTGTTCTGAGTATACCGGAGTGAAACTCTAATCAAATCGATAATATCCTTTATTCCCTTTAAGTTAATTAGTGAAGTTTTAAAAATTTTTTTTTTTTTTTGTGAACCGTAAGATAGCTTGAGCATGGCCATTATTAGCCATCAAGGGGGGGGGGGGGGGCCCTGGGAACTTTAGGATATGGGAGCCCCCTAACAGAAATTAATTTCTAAAATACTTTGGGTTATCAACAGGAATAATAACGTAAAGTATCTTAAGACCTATTGCGCATTGGAGACTTTTTGTTACGTAACTGTTTTGTCACCACCGTCAATTCCGTTAGGCTCTAATGTTAATGCGCGCATGAAGTGACGTGACAGCAACGTGACTTTTTGGTTCCTCGGCTAGCAACTTTTTGGTGACGAAACTATTATCATCCACGTTTATTTAAATGTGCATGTCGTTGTTTGACTGGCAGTTGTAAAGTTAGGAAAAAACTTACGGATTTTTTTTTTAATTTCTGCTGCAACAATAATGTGAGAGTAAGGTATAAACACATTAATACAAGTACAAATGAGACCACCACTATACAACAAAAATTTGAAGGAATACTCTGATAGCAATTTGAAGATAAAAATGTGGGGAGAAATATTCATGAAAGTATTGATAGACCATATATAGCTACAGCAAGGCTCTTCTCGGGTTCAATTGATGATCGATTAATGGTACTTTCATAAGTTACAGCAGGTCTCAAGATAAAAATCATCAAAGCTTTCAACACTTATACGGAATATCTAGAAAAATTTTCAGGGAGGATCGCACTTCGTCTAACATTAAGTAAAATTTACCTCGCTCCAAATTGAAAGGACCCAATAGCGTTTCTATCGTTGGATAAAAAAAAAGTCTCCAATGCCCGTTAACTCTAACATGAACCAGTAATATAAAGATTTTCGCTGATTATCAAATACATTGAGTTTGGCTACTGAAATGAAAGTAAGTATACCATGAAAAAATTCCGGAAATTAAGAAAATTCTGGAGCTGCAAACACAGTCCCTATACATTACATTGAATGAAAATTTATTGCAATGGATATAGAAGAAGCTTGTAATAGGTTGTCTTACTGGTTGAAGAATTGGTCATCGGTTGATCTACTATCGCCAGGGCCCCATGGATCACGGGGCACGGGCCCATGAGTAAATATGGCATTGAGCTCGAGGAGTTACGGGGTTAAAACCAAAAATATTTCACACAGTTGTATACAAATAATTAAAACTTAAACATTTGACTGACACTTAAATTAGGCAAATCACGGCAATATTAGAACGTACATAGATACATATATGTACATATATGTATGTTATTCAAACATAAACCCACGCTGAATACATTTTTATTAAACATTTTGCGACTTAGAAAGAAAGAAAAAAAAAATGTATGTAAAAATTTGACCTAAAAACAGCTGCAATCGTTCGTACATAGTAATAAGAATGTTGCCAACGTGTCTAGCCACTTACCCAGCGACTAAAATCTGACATCTACAAATTGGCGCGTATGGTTCTTCTTATGCTATAAAATAATGTGTCATCTCTGAAGAAGGCAAAAAGAGTTTTTCCCGCACTAGTCTACCACCGGATTAAATAGAGCAAAAACTAAAAGGGGAGACCATCGTTTATATTCAAAACATCTCTGTTTATTCCTCTCAAGGAGAACCGCACTAGTAAATTGGTTCGAAAGCTCTAAAGAGCCTTTCAACCCCTATATTGACGCTTTAAGACAGTAAAATGTCAGCGGACTTCTATACCAAACTGGAAACATCAGATATTTTTACTTATCGCAATGACGACAATGTTTTAACTGAGATTGCAGAGCTTTTAGAGATTTAATTACTTTCGAAATGCGCGCGTATATATGTATAATACATAAGTGTCGTGTCTAGGCATACATTGGGGAGTGCATGAAACTTTCGAATATTAATCAGAGGGTGGAGGAGTTGGGAGATTCACGTGAATGGTGTAGACACTGCGGCACTTAATTGCGGTAGGATGGGTTCGTTCTCTTTAATTATTATGGTTGCCCTTGCAGCAGAAATTAGCACTTGTATCCTTTTTTTTTTGAGAAACGAGGGTAAATTTTGTGTTTAATGCCGTCAATTTTAAACTTTGTATCATCACAGCCGTAATGAGTGTTGACTTTAGTTTGGTGGGGTATATGTATGTATGGAATGATTTCAGAGTTATTTTTGAATTTAAATTAAATTCAAATTGAATTCATTAAAATAAATATTGAAATAACAGTTAAATTTTACATTATCTTATCGATTTTAAAGGATGATTCATGATGAAGTGTTCCAACATGTGCCAATCGATTCCTTACAATGTTCTGATCAGCGTTCACTATGAGTAATTTTTCCTTAAAATCTCTCCTTCATTCCCTTTTTAACGGATAAAGATATTTGGGTAAGTTTTCATATATCACCCTGTAACTTCTGAACCTTACACCGTATGATGATTATTTAAAACGTAGTAAATAGAAAATCGTTGGACCTTTCCAACAGTCTATGGGTTTTCCACCTCCTCCTGTCCGTTTTGAGATTATGGGTCAACAAAGAAAATTTTAATTTTGTTGAGCCATAACTTCAAAACGGTGAGGAGGAGGCGAAAGGTCCAATGATTATCTATCTACCAAAGTTTAAATCATCATCATGGGGTGTAAAGTTCAGAAGTTACAGGGTGATCAATGAAAACATACCCAAATATCTTTATCCGTTAAAAGAGGGATGAAGGACGGGTTTAACGGATAAATTGATCATCGTAAACGCAGATCACAACACGGTAAGGAATCGATTGATACATGTTTGAACACTTCTTTACGAATCCCTGTTTACACAACTCAATAAGTCTCCGGTCTAACTAAGAAAAACAATTTTTTTAGAAATTCGATTTTATTCATCATCATACTCTCCTTCAAGAGTGATACATTCATTTCAATAGGTCTTAGTTTCGGCAACCACTTCTTCATTTGAGCCAAATTTCTTTCCGTGGAGCATCTTTTTGAGGTCTGGTAAAAGCCAGTAGTCGCTGGGGGCCAGATCTGGAGAGTGCGGTGGCTGGGGAAGCAATTTGAAGCGTAATGCATTCAATTTAACCATCTTTTTCATCGACTAATGATACAGGGCACAACGCAACATAATTCGAGCACAATTCAGCAGAAGCTTTATTTGTGAAAATTTCAAAAAAGGCTGGGCTGACTTTATAGACATATTGGCTTGGTGAAACAGCATTTATTTTTGTTTTGCATGTGAGGCCGTTTTTTTTTATTTCTATACTCAATCGACCCAATAATGCCAATAGTCCCAAAATACGGATGACTTTTGAGCGTTTCGTCGCTTTGGACGACTTTCATCAGCTGTTGTCCACTTAGCTAATGATCTTTTTGACTAAGATGTGTAGTAGTGGATCCATTGTCATATACCGACTCAAGGCATCCTTTTTATTTAGCTTAAGAGTTTCAAACTGCGCTCTGAATCGTCGATGTCGATTGTTGTTTTTGATCCGGTATGCGCAAACGCGGCATCCACTTCGAAAGAAACTTACGTGTGCCCAAATTTTCGTGTAAAATTGTAAACACACTATCTTTTGATATTTTTAAGATGTCAACTATGTATCTCACTCAACTTCACTTCTTCACTTCTTTTATGTTTTCCGAAACAACTGGCGATTTTGGGCGACCAGAGCGTTCAGCATCATCGATGTTTGTACGACCGCGTTTAAATTCAGCATACCAATTAATAATACATACATATATCTAACATACGAAGTTGACTTATGTACATTCAATTTACCGGCAACTTCTATCAAAACAAAACAAACGGTACACATACATACCGACTCGTTAATGACCTACATAAATTATTTCACATGTAGAACCAGTGAAGATAGATAATACCCCTGCGCGTAAGAATTCTCTCGTTGCAATATGTCGACCTTGCGCTAGAGGTAGAACATATGTATGTAAGTGACCAAATTGTTAATTCACTATTTGTACAATAAGCCGCCAGTGCTTAATGTAATCTGAGTATATTACATAAAATATAGGCAATAAGCCGCAAGCGCTCAACATGATGCTGTTGTTACAAAATATTTACATATATACAGAAGCGACGAGTGCCGTGATTTATTTACCAACAATAATTATTAATGAAATGAGCATGACCTAATACTTTTTACTAATTGTGCGTTGTGTACACAAAATGCTGGGTCGGAAGTATTGCACAGTTTCTGTATATTGATAGTAGTTTTGAGTAAGACTAATTTTGTATAAATATTTTGCTGAAATGTACAATAAAGGGCAGTCTTTTACTAGAACGTCCGACGGGGTACTTCTTTAGGAGTTGAGCTTCAATAGCTACTCCACACTAATACTAGCATACAATTGTAGTAATTTTTCATCGGGTGATCAAGGTAGTTCAAGGATTCTTTTTGGAATTCTCCGGTATGAAAAGTTCGATTATTTCGTTTTTATGTAATTTTTATTTTGTTTGGCAACGTTTCGGGTCAGGTTTGACCCATCATCAGGCCCTGTGATAGATTAACAAGAAAGAATAATATGTTTAGATTTAATACATTTTTTTAGCTTATGAAAGTGAAAGATGAAAGATGGAAAATAAAATAATTTAAGAGCAGAGAGAAAAAAAAACAAGAGTAAAAACATAATTTGAAAATCCTTACAGGGATTAGTGCAGAAACGCGTTAAATTGAAAGATGGAACACATTAAAATATGAAAATATAAGGAATAAAATGTAGGTAAAAATTATATGAAAAACATAAGATTATATAAAAGATATAGAGAATATGAGAATATAAAATCTAAAAAATCTAAGAAATCTAAAAATATATGAAAACATAAAAAACATAAATATCTAAAAATCTACAAGGATGTATCTACGTAGTACAGTAAAACTTACAGGAACATTAACGATGAAGAGAACTACCTCGTAAAAATACTAGCATATGAGTTGTGCAATTGCTACTCCATACTAACATAGGTGTTGTGCTTCAATAGCTACTCCACACTAACATAGGAGTTGTGCTTCAATAGCTACTCCACACTAACATAGGAGTTATGCTTCAATAGCTGCTCCACATGTTATGGAATTATGAAGAGTGACGTAAAGTCCAGACTGTCAGCATGAGCTGACAGATCACTCGACGGACAGCGTTAACTGCAGGGCGCCTCGGCTCATTGGCGGAGAGTGTGGGGAGGTTCCACAAAAAACCTGCCGCTGCTGTCAGCCATAATCAAAAAAGATTTCGTGCCTATCCAAAAAAAGCCGGCACACATTCGGTCCTGAACGGACCCTTACGTCACTTACCTGTATACCTTGTGGAAGGCGTTTTGTCTTTTTTGCCTTCTTTGTCGGCCCTCTCCTCCCATCTGACTCTGAGGGGAATAATTATTCAGAGTCCCTATTTGACCTGAAAAGAGAAGAGTAGCGGACCTAGACGACCTTCAAATCAAGAGGGCTCCAGGAAAGTTAAGGAGAAATAACAACTCAGCGCATTATAACGTTATAAAAAATTCTATTTAATTGACCACGATACGTTTCCTCTCGCTTCAACCCAGCATATCGCTCGCTAGAGATGTGGACATTCGCTCTAATTGGTTTAACAATATCTATACATCTATAATTCAATGGTATGGAATACTGGTTTCTCAAAAATAAAATAGGGTATGTATCTGAACTTAACTAAATCAGTAGCTATGATTATCATTCAATTGAAACTGACACTTCACAAAAAGAAGGTATATATATATACTTTTGACTTAAATTCAACAAAAGTGTGTATATGCCTATAGGATACCTGTGTACCAACTCATGCGACTTATACTATCGAATGATTAGCACGGACAATATCATAGTACATTAACTAATTAAATAAACTATGATGATCCTATCTAATATAAATTTACAAAGTAGGAAATTCTAGCGATTCTCGCTTTTGTCTGCAGTTTCTTACAGCACTTCTCTGAGGATACTATTTGATACGTATAAAAAAGGAACCCACATGAGTCGAGGGGAGAAATAATTACAACTTATGCTAATTATTTCACCTTGTCAAAATGATCTGGGTCTTACTTGCATAGTAGTGTCGGTATATATACAGGATTGTGTGTTAATATGCATATCATTCAATGTTTTCAAATAAAGAGCAATATAGCCAACCATTGTTATATAAAGAGTAATAAAATCAAATATATTTGAACTTAATATGTATACAAAGCAACTTACGTACGGCTCGTTTCCTCTAAGGAGCTCCTTGAAGGCGGTTGTGCTGTCTCTAAAAAGAAATATAATTTTTTTGTTTTGCCAAATGTAAAATTTCGAATGATCTTATTATGAAAAAGAGAAAGAAAGATAGCTAGCTAAACTATGCTCTATGTGCTCGTTACGATGATTAGCCTATGACAGCTCTCCTTGCTTCCGCTTTTATACCAATGCGGACATTGTGCTTAAAGAAGTTCCTTAGTACGACTTAATTACTGGTCCACAATCCAATGTACTGGATATCTAAACTGTTTCTATTATTAAATCAATAATCATCCGGTGACCTCCTATTATAGGTTGAGCGAGGCAACACAAACGTTTTGTAACATTAAACAAAAAGAACACAATCAGTATAGCTCTTATTAGGTTATGATGCGCGGGCTCTGTAGTATGGTTATTGGTTGTCATCCTATCGTTTTAATCCGTGCTGCTTATTGACCATCACCACTGTTAAAATCGTTAGCCTGTCCTTTTTGAATTTAATTGTTGTGTCCTGCAGCAGGACTGTGATGGTGGACATCAATCGGAGACTTTCACACAGCGATAAGTTCGGGCATGCTGACAGCAGAATGATATTTCCCCATGCTTGTGCGAAGCAGTGTGTGACCCCGGGAAACAAAAAGATTCATTAAATGCTCGAATTAGAGAGAGTTGATCCTTGGCGCTTGCTTCTTATTTTAAGTTCCTAGTTGGGTTCACTTCGGGATGCCGGCAATTGATTGAACAATGAAAATTTATGGCGCGTGGTCTCTGCTCATTACCTCTTAAGAATGGAGTAGCCGCTCGTCCCTAACCCTATTTTTCTCAATTTAGTTGCACATTGCTTGTCGGATTAGCTTCCACGTTCAGCGTAATTTTTGTTCATCGAAAACTAAAGATATTAAAAAAAAATATACCGCCTTTTTAGAATTCCTCACGAGAATTAAAGGAGCCTCCTTTCGTCTCGAGTTGACTAAACTTTTCTTCAGTCTCGTTCTCCTTCCGACTTTTTCGTTTTTTTTTCTTTTTTTTTTCTTTCTACAACCGAATTTCTCTAATACCGTACTTTTCGCACAAACTTCCCTAACCAGTGATTTTTATATATCCAAACTAGACGTCTTTTCGTGTGGCTTATCTTCCCTCCACAATCAAACCAAAAACTTTTCTTGTCCACGGTGAGGAATATTTGACGGGACAGCGATGATTGTCTTCCTCTTTTCTTTCCGTCAACATGTCATATCGAGCTTGAGGAAACGCACTTCTCTCGGTCGGGGTGCGTTCAAGTTTTCCGCTTGACAGCAGCCGGCTTACACGCTCGCTTCAGTACTTCGTGTAGCATATTGCTATATGCAATACGCTACGACCATAAACACTAATCACTCATGTTGCCCTATTAAAGCTGCCTCAACATGTTTCCCCCTTGTTCGACTGGAGGAGTTAAATCAAGAATTTCTAGAAGAAATACAACATTATTGAGTGATGTGGTATATTAGTAGCCCGAATTGAGTGGAAAGCAAACCGAACTCGCAAGGAAATACATATGTTGAAAATCCTTACGATTACTCTATCCCCGTGAAATTAAATTCTGATGGATCAATCAAAAAAGAAGATTCGCGTTTAAGCCGTTCACTCATGAAAAATCAATGAAAATCCAAATTAGGACATGCTATTTTCAGTGAGTGCAGAGTAAATTTTTCCTTTCCCGCAACACAGTATTATTTAAGTTTTTTTTCTATATAATCCTTTATACAACTATAGCATGACCATGATTTGATTCTATCGTACTGTCCCTGGACAGCAAAAAAATCTCCCTCGTGTGCAGATGTACACTGCTTTAACTGCTGATACTGTCTGTAGTTTTTTTCTTTCTTGTCCAGGTATTTAAAAAAGTCTCCTCTGTGAAAAGGTTTCTCTTGCGTCGCTATCTACAATTTATACAGCATGAATCGATTTTTTTTTTTCTACAGCCTGAACCTATAGTTAAAAAGACCATCAGACAATAATACAAATGGAAAATGCACAATTATGAGCTGGTTCAACTGAGGTATTTTTTTCAATAAAAGGATAATATAGGCATTAGCCGTATTTTATTATAAAAAAAAAGAGTTGTTCTAAGCCACACAACCACGATGGCAGCTTTCCCTGAATATTTGTTTGTACGAGTATACATAGATCCTTGAACTTGACCAGCAGCAAGCAAACAAGAATGATTCTATCATGCTACTTATATCCATTACTTATGAATGAAGTCAAGGACAGTACTGGAGAGTTACCCGGGTAAATAGGTGAGTACATCTGCAAAAGTACACCATAGCACAGGAACTATTATATTTAAAATGTTTGTGTCGGCGCGATGCCACAATCCCCAAACCGAAGCTGTGCAATATATATTCTTTCATTTTGACTGGAAAAGGCTTTCGAAAAAATATATGTTTTTTCTTCTGCCTCCTGGTTAAAGTGCTTGAAAAAGTGGAGTGGAATGGTCTACAGGAAAATATTAAACAGCAGCAAAAATGAAATTGTTCATGAGAAATTTAAGATAATCGTTCGAATTGAAATCAATATTTCAACGGGATTCTAGTCAGCTTAGCTAGAGAATTGCTGGAGAATTAAATTTGCAATTGTTGCAGAGTTCAAGTGAGTGGACTGAAAATTTTATTTTCCTTAGAATATGATATCAGTATCATAAATGGTATTTTTGTTATATTGTTCTGTAATATGTATATTCAACATGTAATAGAACTATAATCATTTTCAAGACTGAAAATTGAAAATTTATATCCTTGGTCAAGTGGTAACCATTTTCCAGCAACAGATGTAAATGCATTGTGAAGCTTTCCAGCTCATCTGCCGAATCAACTTCTAAACCTCCATAATGTGGCTTCTTACAGCTTATGTAGGTATAGTTCATATTTTATATTTCTTCTTCAACTCAGTTCTTATACCTTCATTTTTCAGTTGAATACCCTAAAAGGGTTTGTACCATTACACTTTCAAAATGGTTTTGAATTGTTAAAGTGCTCGAGTCTGGTAAAAAAAGTTTTCATCATAAATTCTTATGGGATGGAACGAAATTTTATATAGAATTTGTTCAATTTGTTTTTTTTTTTGAACATTTTTTTTAGAGACCGAGTCTAAGGACACCTCAGATTTTATTAAAAAAAAAAAAAGTTCCGTGTGAAAGTTCTGCTTTCCTTACCTGGAGTTTTATTTACTATGAATCTTTAATCGATCACGCAAGATGCAATTATTCGGGGAATATATTCAGAGCACTTTCGATAATCATGTTTCTAATCAATGGAACGCAATCTGCACCCTGGTACTCCAGGGATGTTTAGAGACTTATTTCTAAAAAAAAAACAAAGCTTATGTGCGGTGGAAATCAACCGGATCATATATCTACTACGAATGCTTTCGTATTATATGGAATGCTACTAGCAGTCACATCAAAAATGCTAAAAGATAGTTTTAGTCGAAAAAGCTAAATCCTAATCCCCTTCCCCAGGTACTCTGGAGTAATCTAAACCAGATTGGAATCGGTAAAATTAAACACTCAAACTGTGATCTAGATTCGAGCATTTTAAATCAGTTTTTTATATTCAAGTTTGTCCTTCTTCTTATCCCCCAGGTCTTGATCATGAGGCTGGTTTTGATTTTCGCTGCTTCAAGACACCTGAAGTATATAAAACCATAAGCTCTATTAGGTCGCTTACCACTGGTCCAGAGTTGATATCGATACGCTTCATAAAATTAACTCTTAATACACTAGTACCAATTATTACTCATATGAATAACCTCTTATCGGCCAGGAGCCTGGAAATGCGGCCGCGTTATCCCTATTCCCGAAAAGGCAATGGTTCCTCTCCTGAAGATTACCGGACTATTAGCCTTCTTACCTTTTTATCTAAAGTGATGGAATATCTTATGCGGGAATAAATGTTGTGGTTTCTGGAGAGCAATTCGCTTCTGTGTGACTGGCAGTCTGATTTTCGTGCAAGCAAAGCATAGTGTGTATGATGGCTCTTTTGAGGACTACCGATGATATAAGGTAGTAGTATGGTAACTTGCACGTTTTTTAATGCTTTTTTCGGGAGTTTTTTTTAGGGGAAAACTAAATTCAATCGGCTTGACTTTTTAATCCAAATTTCAAACCCAATCGTTTGGATAGAAAATTGTTTATTACTTCGGCCGACCGTAAAAACGTTGTTTCGAGAAAAACGCGTTTAAAGTTTCCTTTCCAATCTATTTTTTCGCTCTTCGAAGTTGTTTACGCACGAACTAACGAACGTACACTGACTGGTTCGTTTTGAATTTCGATATAACTGAGCTCCAAAATAAATGTATGTGAACTTTTAGTATATACAAAGGTATCCGACGCTCGAAGTAGGTATAAAGGTAACGCGTAAGCAATAGAGGAGTCCAGCAGTATGCTCAGCGTGCACTACCACGCGGCGCTCATGTATATGTATGTATGTGCTATAACTTCGTCCATATTTCAAATTTCGGTCTAAATTTTTACAGCATATTCTTAATATACTTATAGTACTTCCAAAATATGTAAAAAAAATCGATTTTTCCAAACCAAGTTACCAGACTACTACCATAAAGGCCGTGACACATTAAAAGCAGAATTTAGCGACTAAAGCAGAAGCATAAGCAGAAATCCGACATTTCTGCTGCTTTGTTAACCACATTGAAAGCAGAAGCAGAAAAAAGTGACTTATCAATTACACATGTCAGGTGTTATAATTTGTAAAAAGTTGATGTTCATTGTTAATTAATTTGTTATTTCTAACAACATTTATTAATTTTTCCTCCATAGACGACATTTTGTTTTTCTCGCATTAACACTTCAAAAGAAAGGACGCCAACAATGAAATAAAAATCTTAGCTCTCTTTGTATTGGCAGTACTGAGCAGAAGTAGAATTTTTGAGATTGGATCAATTTTCAACTTCTGCTTCTGCTGCTGTAGAGAGCTCCGAACTGAGTACAGTTTTAGCATAAAGTAATAAAGGGTAAAGAGATGACAAGATTAACTTTGCTTTGCGAACCAATATTTGAAAGCTCAATCTGAAAGTTTGGATGCAATCGTGAAAACTTTTCTTTCAGTGCTCGCATCTTCTGTATTGAATTTGCGGCCCATTGTACCAGCAGGTATCACTTCAAGTCAAGGCATGATATACTGAATGGAGTAAATGCAACACTACCAAAATTTACCATGGCATTTCAATATTCACAAAATACCAAAACAGATCTAAAATATTTTGTTCTAGTTCTCTTCAAAAGCTGGCAATTTGATGGTTTTTATTCATTTATAAATCCGTGCATCTCCTTTTATAGGGATCAGGAAAAAAGAACGCAGCATTGTAATCGTAATAGTACTGCATATTATATGCAAGCAAATTTCTTAGACGGCGATGTTTTTTTCACTGATGAATAATTCTAACAGCTTGAAATGGGAACATTTTCGAAAATATAAAAAACATTTTTACAAATTCATCAATTATTTTGATTACTTCATATTGAGATTGTGTGATATTCAAATTGTCGGTATTATGAGCGGAGTGAGAGCGACCTAGAAATCAATTTATTATACTTTTTAGTTTGCGATTGCATATCCGTCTGCCGTTCATCCGTCACCACAGTAACTTGAGAACACATTCATGGTTTGTTTCAAATTACATCATTTTGCATATACTTATTGAAAAAGCAGTCAGCTGAAGACTTTTTGATGTACTGGAAAAGTTTTCAGAATATAAAACGCTATGAAATTTGTTGTAACGATTTTTACTGTCCGACAAACTGTTCTAGAAATAGATGCGTAAAACTAACTTAGCGATCTGCCTATAGGCTCACACTATATGGCATCGAAAGAATTAGTCTTACGCTAATTATACTTTTTTCCTGGCGTTTTTAACTAAATTAATTTTCGGTTTAAATTTCAATATATCAATGTACAATATTTACCAAATTCTCTACATTTCTTATTGGAGTCGTATGTACATTTAAATTTACATCTTCTGGCATTAAAATAAATTCGATTTCGAAAATCAGAATTTAAAATTCTTGAATAAAATTGACTATTCTTTTCGGATTCCCTGTGACAATCCTTAATATTTTCAATATCGATTATCTTTAGAAAGAGGAATATAGGGCAAACGTCCTGTTTTTATATGTTGAAAAACTTTATGATAAATATCGTCCAGAAATGATACATGAAATTTTAAATTTACATTCCTCATACAATGCAGGCAACCACTTCGAAACATGTTTTCTACTCGAAAATGGGTTAAAAGAATAAAGTATACTGTTATTTTTGTAAATCAAATTTTATGTTTTTATTATTTTTAGTTTGTTAATTGCTTTGTTTTTCTGTTTAAAGAGTTTCTGGGTTTCACAATATGCAGTGCTTTTTGATTAAAATATCAATAAAATAATCGAGTATTTTTAAACGATGTTCACAACACAGATTGTCTTCTGCTAACCAATCGCTAAATTCGCTGATTTGCCTTGTTTTCTCAATGCATGTGTTCTTTATGACTTCTTTTATCGATTTCATATTTGGACTGATGGAAATAATTTGTACAAAAATATTTAAAATAATTTTCATTAGCTGGAAAATTTTTTCTGTAGGCGCGCCTCAAGTTTACCGAAATCCGAATTTTTTGAAAAATTTTTGTAAAACAAAATGTGCTCAGATTGATCTTCAAGACATATATATTCTCCTGTCTTTTTCATGCAATTTTGGCAAAATTTGCTGCCGATCTTCGGTAATATTTTAAAAAGAATGTACCTCAGAAAATATCGCAAAGAAAAGTTCTCAACGGGTTTATCATCATTATTGATAATATCAAAATTATAACTTTGGAAAAAATCAATTTCTAAACTATTACTGTCTGTATTGGAATCAGGTAAAGTATGGGAATTATCCGCACGCATTACTTGACTTTCAGTATTTTGAAAAGTTGAATTTTCAAATATAAATTCCCCATTATCATCTTCACAATTGCTGCTTTTTGATTTGAGTGCCAAAATTTTGCTAGACAAAAGCCTACTTATTATATGACTAAATTCATAAACGGAGGGATTTCGATTATTTCCACCCTTATATGTATCTTATCATAGAAAATAAATTGAATTTATATGTCAAAATAAATTCTTTTGCTGGGAACTGTTCAAGGAGATCACTTGATAAAGAAAGTATACCTCTAATTAATTGGATTAAACCATCAAAACAATTATTTTGCCTGGAAGTAGAAAAAGTTCTTATAAATGGAATAATGCCTTCGAGATATTGTCTGACGACTCCGTCTTTTCTAATTCCACATTTATATATATTTTTACTAGACGGTTACTTCCAATGAACCAGTACAGTATAAAAAACGCAGCTAATATATCCAAATGAGTTGTATATCATCGCAAAATATTTCTTCCGCCTGAAGCAATAATATTTTGTATCAAAAGAGCTTCCCAAAGTAACACATTCATATGCGTATTAATATCTACCATGCTAAATTTTGGTAGTGTTGCATTTACTCCATTCAGTACATCATGCCTTGACTTGATGTGAAGCTTGCTGGTACAGTGGGCTGCAAATTCAATACAGAAGATGCGAGCTCTGAAAGAAAAGTTTTCACGATTGCATCCAAACTTTCAGATTGAGCTTTCAAATATTGGTTCGCAAAGCAAAGTTAATTTTGTCATCTCTTTAGCCTTTATTACTTTATGGTTTTAGCCATAGAGTAGCGAAACTCATCTTTAGTTTTCTCTCCGGCCGCAAAAAACGAGTCTCTGATGATGTGCAGGTTTACGTTGGTATTAGGGTTGCCAGTTTTTTGACAAACAAAGTCGGGACATTATTTGCTGAAAATATAATATAAAACCGAAATGGTACTTTTGGCCAATTTGGAAATGACACTGATTTTTTTGTTAATCTTTATTATATATTAACTATTAAACAAGACATTAAAATAACATATATGAAATACATAAGAATTAAAAAGCTAAAAACAAGGAACAAAAAAAATTTCTTAAAATGTTAATTGAAACAAAAACAAATTAACTGAAACATACAGTAAAAAACTGCTATAAAAAGCTAAAGCAAAATAAAAACTTGATATAAAATTTATTGATTATTATTACTTTTTTTTTGTAATTCAAATGGTTTTTTTTAGTTCACTTTTTCATTACTTATAACCAAAACGAAACGTAAGTATATATTATATCATCATGTTTCTAAAATTCACATTTATCCTTTTAATGATCCATATTTATCATTTGCTTTTGCCGCTTGAAGAATTCTTTTTCCAGACTCAGTATTTAAAAATTTACGAAAATCCTTACAATTCATTTCGAAATTTTGCTTCACCATCAACTCTGCTTCGAGATTTACCAGCAGTAATCTATTCCTATCTTTTCTCCACGCATTTGCCATTAAACTAAAAATCCTCTCGCTCATTGCGTTGGAGTGTGGTAAAGATAAAATGGAGCTGGCAATCTTTAAAAGCTCTTTACAATTTGGATTAATCTTGAAGAAATTTACCCATTTGCCAGATACGGTATTTTCTTTATCAGAAGGATCCAAAACAAATATTTTGAGGATTAAAATTTCTTCAAATAATGAGTCAATGTCGACATTTTTTATATTGAAAGATTCAATAATTTTTATAAAATTAAGAAAACTTGGTTCGGTTTTTAGTGTCATCGCTGTCAGAACCTTAAATTTATTATTCTCAAAGTCGAACCATTTTGCAATATATTTTGCACTAGTATTCAAAAAATTGTTTGCGTCTAATTTGAAACGGTTTACAGCATCAGTGTTGTCACTTTGTTTTAAAATGGTATTTGCAATGGAACCATAAAAGGCTGCATTTGTACGCTCCATTAAACTTCGTTTCACATTATCCATAAGTTCAAATACTTCACAAGCCAATGCCTCATTGGACTCTAATTTAATTATTATTGGTTGGAAAATAGTAGAACATATGTTCATAACAAATCCTAAATATGCCAAGGATACTTCATCTTCAAAAAACAATCTTATAATTGGGGAAATAGCAGTTTTTGATAAAAAGTAACTTTTCACTGGATCATAGTTCTTAATTAATCTTTCGATAGCTGGCAAAAGACTAAGCCAACGAGTTGGAACATGTCGAAGCAATTCACACCATTCAACTTGTGACCAGGCAAAAAATTCCTTTAATTCCTTTGTTTTTTTTGTGGATGAGCTAAATTCGTTGTATATTTTTATCACAATCAATTCTAAGTCATATTTTAATTGGTATGCACTTTTTTTTATGGCATTGCTTAAAATGTGGCAATTGCAACCTACAGCAATAATTTCATTATTATGTTTTAATAATTCTGTATAAACGCTTTGGTTTTTCCCAAAATTTACCGAAGCGTTATCTGCACAATAAGCCGTCACGTTGCTTAAAGACAATCCATTGGATTCTAATTTCATTTTCAACGACTCAGCTATTGATTTTGACGATTCGCTGTCGAGAGAATAAAAGTCCACTAAGCCAGTCTTGACACCATTGACTTTACTGAAATATCTAACTACAAGCGGAAATGTTTTAATATTTCCTTTGTTAGACGCATCTGTTGCGATTGAAAAGGGACGGTTATCCTTAATTTCATCAATAATTAACATTTTAGAAGCTGGACCAAGTACTTGTGTTACAATTTTCGAAGCTTTAGTTCTTCCACATCTATATTTTTTTGCGATTTCAGAATCGGGAAATAACGATGCAAACAAATTGCCAGCACAATCGCTGGATATAAAACTGTGTGAATGCATAACTCCGTGGTACACAAATGTTGTCTCGGCGGCAATAATTGAATTTTCATCTTTCGAATTCTTAGTGACAAGAAAAGTAGATAGTTTACTGCAACTTGCAGCAGTTGCTAAACTTTCAGTATGAAATTTGGATTTCAGATGCTTTTTAATATCACTTTCTCCACCGTGTCCAATTGAAAAAGATTTATTTTGGCATATTACACATATTGCTGTATTGTCATCAGCACCGGCTTTTCTTAGCCAACTATACTTTTCATTCCAGTTCTTATTATATTTTACAAGTCGTTTTGGTTTTTGGCGGTTATTGTTTGCTGCTGCTCTTGCTGTCATTATGCGCTGGGGTTAGTTTAATTTAATTTAATTTTATATTAGTACAATGTTATATTAAGATCAATTTTTGCAACTATACTTACATATTTATTATACCGTAAAGGACGTAAACTGCCGGCTACATCTATATAAAAGGAGAAAGGAAAATGAAAAGAAAAACAACCAACAATTGAACAATGCATCACAGAATCAAAGCTGTCAAATATCAATTATGCATTAGATTGACAACTAGGGCTGACACAAAATAATGAGTGCACGTTCAAGAGTAGGAATAAATCGATATTGTGATTTTTATAATCCTGGTCAATTAGATTTAGATTTGTTTATCATAGTATCGATTTATTATTGAAGTATTATGTAATGAAGAGCTTTCTCATAAAAAATCGAAATAATCAAAAAAATCGGGACATTCAAGTCCGATATCGGGACGGCGGGAAATTGGTTTAAAGTCGGGAAAATCCCGCCCAAATCGGGACACCTGGCAACCCTAGCTGGTATTAATCCTAACAGGTTGAACGAGCATATTGCTTTGATTCTGGACTTTGCAGCTATATCTCGATGGTCAGCTGCAAATGATTTGAAAATTAATCCGTCTAAATTCAAAGCTATTCCTATTTATAAATCCACTTTTGTTGTTAGTCGAATACCTCAAATCTCTCTAAATTCCACTTCTATTTCATTTGTAACTCCGACTAGTAATCTCGGTGTCATCTTCAATGGGACCCTAACCTGGAATGATCCCATATGTAAATTATGTGGTTGGACGCATTTACGGATGCCTGAGATGCTTGAGACAGTCCGCTAATTTCACACCACAGAATGCGTAGATATGATCATGTCTCTGAGCATTCTGGACAGCTTTTGGGTTGCTCTCTGTCGGGTTTTCTTAAAATTAATTTGATGACCTATCTATTCAAACTAATTTATTCCAGGACTCCCATGTGTCTTTTGTTAAAAATTATCTTCCTTCAGTCATCTCGTAATAGACAGCTTCTTATACCACGGCACAGGTATTTGCAGAGCAGCGTTATATTCTTCGTTTATGTAATTAAGATCTGGAATTCACTGCCTATTAGTATTCGCGAATTCGGAACTGAGGGCCGTTTCCGGGACAGGCTTGCGGACACACTTGAATAAATTAAAAATTTCTTTTAGGCGTGCTGTTGATTTGGGCACGCAATGTTTACTTTTTTTTATTTACTTTCTTTATTATTGTTATTTCTTTTTTTTTGCTTCTTCTTTTTTACTACTTCTAGCGGCCTGATTTTTTTAATTTTTTTCTTATGTAAAATTCATTATACAGTCTTATTTATGTGAATTACTTTTGTTGTTATTTTTCTTGCGGTTATTATTTTGTTATTTCTATATTTTCTGAATTTTAGGTTATGTACCTACCTACTTTTAAAGGGCTATGCCTTACTTTGTACAAATTTTTCCTTTTAAATAAATTTGAATTTGAATTTACCAATCCCCTCCCCTAATAAGTAAAAACACAATTGTATTATATCAATTGAAAGTTACTCGAAAAGCTATCACTCTTAATTCTAATCACGATCATCATAGGTACGAGCAACTTACAGCAAAACTAATTAAGAACTTAAGAAGAAGGTAAGAATTGATTTAATTTGGTATTGAAGGGAGTTTTGCTTGAAGCGTTGTCCGCTAGAGAATTACGTTTGTTGTCGAAAGATTATTATTGATAGTATGGGAAATTTGAATTTGATAAGGGATTAAAGCCTTTATTGAGTTATGGAAGTTTTGAAAACAATATTAGTCAGTCGTGTACGACGTAAGGCTTTATTTAAAAGTTTTCATAAATGTATAGGAAGATTAGATTTAGATTAGCTATATTTTAAGGAATCATCTGTTTTTAAATTTAAGGTAGTTTAATTTGTTGATAATTTTATTATTATAAATATGAAACATGACTAGTAAGCAGTGGCGTAGATAAGAATTCAAGGGCGCATCTGCGAAATTTTTAAGGACGCCTTTTAATTCTTATGTGACCAAATAGGGTACCTGGTTTTTTTTACATATAGTGCTACATTTCCTAGTCTTGCGGTGTCTGTGTCATTGGCATACACCTGTATACTTAGTCCTACCTGATGCGTCCTTAGGTGGAGTCTGTGGTGCCTGTGCCTGTGCAGGGTTCGTGTTATCCTTTTTCTCAGGGCTGTTTCCATCGCAGGTCGCACAAATTCTTTCCCAAGCTTTTGAGGAATAAGAGGCGGCGTTCTGTTTGTTACGTCGAGGTATGAAAATTTTCCTAATATATGATAAACGTTCATCTATTGGTTCTAAGTTTGGTGGTGTATTTTCTTAGCAACTGGTCTATTGTGTCTGTTGTGTTATAGAAGTATGTTATTTCAGATTTTTGTACAGCATTTTCACGTACATCCTGGTTGGGAATGCATACTTGACAGCAACAGTACTGCTTTGTTTTTTCTTCGGAACGTACCTTACTAAAGTGACTTCTGGGTGAAAGGCAAAAATTTACAAGAAAACCTCTCGGTGCCTTGATGCTTGTAGCTGATGCGGACTGTAGGCTTTGCTTTTTTTTCTGATTATTCCCACTACAGTATTGCCTATCCCGTTATTGACACCAATTCAGTATGTCGCGGTGCACACATTTTGGACGGATATCTTTCATGGGAGGCAATAACTGCGAAATATCTTTCGCTAAGTATTTATGGATATTACAATAGGTGTAGTAGGGGTCATAAGAAATGAATTTAAACACCACATTTCCTTGCCCATACAAAAATTTAGGTGCAAATTATGTGAGGGTACTAGGTACCTTATTCGGGTGATAGAAGGTTAAACCTTTCATGGTCACATAAGGGTTAAAAATACTTTTAGAAATGGAAGTCACAATTTGTAACTCCTCAGGTATAGTCGATACTGTATTTTATAGATCACAAAAAATTCATAATTGAGAGCAGTGTGAATTATATACATTTTTTTTAGTTAAGTATGTACATATGCGCGTATTAATACACATACATATCATACCTATATATAAATTCTATCTGGTGAAAAAATAAGTAAGATGTAAGATTTGGTATTTATTATAATAATATCCAAAAATTTTATTACAAATTTTTCTTATATTAAATAGGTAATATTATAAAGAATATGTGGTTTGAATTTTATCAAAATCGGTTAAATAGATCTAGAGATATCTTGTACTTACACCAGTTTGAACAACGTAGTTTCTATAACTTCAAACATAATTTGAATTGAATTTCAAGGTGGTGTATCCCACTGACTTATAACAATGGACTGAGCGTATTGCCATTTTCGTATAGGAAAGAATGGCACAAATTTTACAGTTTTCTCTTTTGCCCTATGGCAGAGTATGAGCTGCCAACACAAAATATTGCTTACTGAGCGTTTTCTTATGCCATTTGATGTTTTTATGTTGGCTGCAGATGCAATCATCGCAGAAAGAATAAGGTAAAGATAGTGTTTACCATGGTCCGTCTCTCTTGCCCATACGCAGGATTCAGTTAAAAATAACTTTTGAAAATTAAAGTCGGAATAAGTTTAACTACTTATAAGCGTTATAAATCTCCTACTTATAGGATTCAGAAAAATCATAATGATCTACTAAACGATGTTGACATCCTCAGTCTTACCCTCTACTCATTTAAAACTGTTATCAGAAATGAAATTGAGACTCCGCAATCAGAGTAACCATTATATAATAATAATAATTCAATACTAAGAGTCATTGTATATTTCCCCTTTTGTTGATTCATCAAATTTCCTTAAGCTTTCATTATTTAATTTTAATCTTTTTACCTTTAATTATTCTCTGTTATCTTGAATTTTTGATAGTAATTCATCTAATCTTCAATAGCTATTAATAATAACTTTATATTGAATTGCATAATACTTATCTATATAGCATCTAGCTTTTTTAATTAAAATTTGTTATTGTTTTCAATCTTCTTCTGCAACTCTTATGCATATTACTTTTGTATTTTCTAGTTATTAAGATCCCGGTAGCTTTTAATTGTGACCAGTCTGTAAGCTATCGCTGTAAATTTTTCAATAAATAAATAAATAAATTATCTGTTGGTCTCCAATAATATGCATAAAAATTTTAAAGAAAATATTTCCAGTAAATTTGTAAGAAAAAATTGACGAGAGTGATGTGTGCAGTGGCGTTGTTAACGCCTGAGAAGGGGTCGTCCGTGTTTTGCTCGTACAACCCAAGCAGAGTCATGGAATATCTTTATATTATTTTTGGTAAAATGCTGGAATCCTTTGATAATTTTAATTACCACTTTGGGGCAACTAAATTTCGGCACCCCCTGCCTGGCGGGGTCTGCGTGTGCCTTTCTACGCCATAGGTAGTAAGAGGGGAGTAAGTATATTGTAGTAACTCTATCTGAATATAGTAAATAAATTAAATAATTAAAAAACTTTATTGCAATACGAATACGAAAAAATAAAAACCTTGATATCCTTTAATAAAATATCCAAAGACTTGAATTGCGTATCACTGAATTCTAATAAACTTTATCTCTTTGCTTAGCTGAATATACCGATCACAATAATTATTTTATTAGCTTTTTAGCCTTACTCCACCACAGTCTCATCTATAATGTCAAGGCCAAGATATAATAAATGTGCAAACAATTTTTTTGCTACTTCTTGATAAGAAATTACACGCCATTAAATTAATTCTCATTGTGTACTATCTGAAGGAAGAAACGTTGGTAGGACGATGAACCGAGAATTGTACGTCGTCACATGCGATATAAACATATATCACCGTAAGACCAAAGCAATCAATTATGTTATGTTGTCGAACTAGGAGCAGAAAAAAAAACTCATTGTCTACCAATTATCCGTAGGCAATGGGGGAAGCTCACAATTTCAGAATATTACACTAAGGTTAGCGGATTAAAAGGTCGCGTATTAAAATCATACTGTCGGGCAGGAAGTTCAAGGACAAAATTCTTGTAGGTTTTATTCTCGTTTTTGTTATTTTATGTCTAAAAAAGGTTTAATGAAGTGTAAGGAATCTTCATTCGATAGAATGTAGGCTGAAAAAATAAAAAAAAATATTTATAAGGTGAAGATTCTTAAGGAATTTTATTTTTATGCAGACCATTCACCATCCTCCTATTTATATATGTAGTCTACTGTGAACCTGTAGGGAACTCATTTATCAATTTATCTTCTTCGTTCACATTTTTTCAGTTAAGTTAATGTCCTGCAAATTTGTCTATAAGAAAAACATTGTAAAAACCTAAAAATATATATGTATAGCTGAAAAAAGGGAAACATTTTTTTAAAAGCTTTCTGACATTATCATGTAACTAAAAACCTGAAGGCTTCTTTTGATATACTTTTTCTATGCGGTAATTAAAGCATCAGGGAATACCATCCTGCATAGTGCATATTAACATAATTTACGACAATTTACATGGACTAGAACATGTATCCTCCATGTTCGTATCGTCAATATGTATAGGTATGTATCTCGACATATAGAAATTTATCACGTTGTATTACTATGAATAGATGTAAGCGCGGTTCCTATTATACCACTGGATATTGGCGAATTAATGTCCTCCTCATCTCACTAAATTACGAAAACCCATCGGAAAACAGTCGGAATTAATGCGATTCGAGTAAGAAATCATTATGCTAATTAGGTACCTTAACATTTTAGGTTTCGTTTCGTTCCTTGGAAATGGGAAGCTGTAACAAGTTTAATTTTTAAATTAAAATAAATTTAATTAATTTTTGTTTTTGTTTTGATATTCTTGAAATTTGTTGGCAATGGGGAGGTTAGCTCAATAATTTATACTTTTTATAAAATTTGGCTTGGTGAAGGAGAAAGTATGGCTGATACCAAGATGTATTTATGCTGAACGGTATATTTACAGAAAATAAAATTCAAATTGACAGTTATCTGATGCCTGTGTGCGCAGTGGGTTTGACTTCGTCAAACAATATATCAGGATTATTCTAGACAAATGAATTATGGTGGGTCCTATGCAGAGAGAAATGGTTTCTGGGTGATATTCTTCAGCTATATAATATCAAAGACATTTCTGTGTTCTACTTTTGATAGGATTCTTCTGTGATATTTTGTTATGAATGTCAGCATGGTCTTTATGTGTATGAATTTTTTGGTTCGATGATATTCAGGTTTATTTTCGTATGTTTTTAGGATTTCGTACAATAAAATGAAAAAAAAAAACGGAACATCTGTCTGGCACAGACTTTTTCTCAAAAACATCAAATCATTTCCTTGGCTAGCGATGCACTTATTCCAACCTTGATTCCGTGATTGGAAGCATTCCTGGAAGGCTTCTTTCGGAAGGGCCTTCAGCTGCTCTGTCGTGGCCATCTGAATGTCGAAAAAGGTGTCAAAACGTTTTCCTTTTAGTGCAGTTTTTATTTTTGAGAAGAGCCAGAAGTAGCATGGTGCTAAATCTGGAGAGTACGGTAGATGTGGACAGACAGAAATTTTTTTTTCGGAAAAAAACTCGCGTATCAGAACCGAAGTGTGACACGGGTCATTGTCGTGATGAAAGAGGAAGCCATCGATCCATATTTTTTGGCTTTGCGTGGACTCATGCGATATGTTTAGTTCTTCGCTAAGTTCTCGAATAGTAAATTGCCAGTTTGAACGAATCTGTTTGGCACTTTTTGCACGTTTTCGTGTATTTTTGAGATCGAAGGACGTCCCGAACATTACTCGGCTTCAGCCGCCTTTTTTTCGTTTTCAAATCGCTCCTACTACTAGTAGGCAATTTTCAGAGTCACCACATTATCGCCATACACTGATCTTAACAATTCATGATCTTCTTTGGAACTTTTGGGCAACTTAAAACAAAACTTAATATTAACACGTTGTTCGAAATCCATGATATGCGACAGACACGGTAAACATGACCTCACTCTTCCTATTCTGGAAGCCGACCAACAAGTCACAGCTTGTTTAAACTTAACACTGACTTTTTCAAAGAATCAGGCTATCAGACGGATGACTTCAAATGGATATAGCGTCAGCAATTGCTGCTTTGAAAATTTATTCACCGTATTTTTTGATCACACTTCGTATTTCGGCAGTCAAAGATTATAAAATATTGTTCTTTTAATTTTTAGTGGGTGGTGGGTTGTGCTCACTCAAGATTTGGTTTTTGTAACATGAGGGGTATCGTTTGAAAGGACTACATTCAAGGATTCTAATAAAAAAAATAAAGTTTTTGGTGAATTGGTTATAAATATACATGTAGTCCAAAATGTGCGAAAAAACACCGTTCTCCCCTGACCTTCTAAGTTTCCAAAACTACGATTTTGATTTTAACGCTGATAAGTATAAATTGAGTCATAACAGGAATATTGCCGCTTTTTTCATCAGTCTCATAGTAGCTGGAGAAAAAATTTTTGTTGTGTTAACTTATAATTTGTTACTAATAAGACCAACTCTTATAAAATTACTCTTCCACCTGTCTGTTTGAATATTATTAAGTTATAAATCGAAAAATTTGAACTAGATTTACATATATTCGAATTCAGTCGATTAACTGTTCGTTGATAAAGTTCTGCTACGGACTCCTAACTGCATGACCCAGACTCGCTGTTAACCGGATTTTTTTTTTAATTAAAGCTGACACACTGATGAGAGTTGAAAAATTCTGTGAAAAGAAAAGGATTGTTCTTGATATTTGGATTTACTGATGATGCTTTCGAGGCTAGGTGCTGTTCTATGACCAATTTAAATATTAGTATTATCCATAAATAAACTTATATGTATCAAGTTCTTTAGCATGAGATTGGATCTGATTTCATAGAAGAGAAATACACCAACATCATCTATATGATCCTATGTAGGTACATGTTGGTCGGAATTTGTGTCCTGCTAAAATAAAACAAATTTTCACTATCGAGTGTATGGTGGCATTTATGTAGTTGTAACATTGATGGCCGATTTCATAGTCCAGGCTTAAGTTACAGCGATGGCTTAAGCCAAGGCTTAATATATATTCTTGTTTCACAGTCAAGGCTTAAGTGACAACACTGGCTTAAACCAAGCTTAATTTAAGTCCGTCATCTCAAAGGCTTAAGCCTCAGATTATTGGTAAATATACATTTTGCCAAAATATTATAAATTCTGTTATTAAACGAAAGTATCTACGTACATATTTTAAAAGTTATATTTTGAAACTAAATTGAAATTTTCCAAGCGAAAAATAGTGTAAGATTTCATTTGACTTTTTTAGGAAGAAAGTAAAGAGTTTGAGACAAAACTGAATTATTCCGACTGTTGAAATATTCGGCTATGATAGTTTACATTGTCGAAACATTCTGCAACAATGGACGTATTCACTGACACGAATAGCGTCTTGTACTTGTAGCGTAGTGTTTATCTGTCAGTTTCCATGCAAAGTGAAAGCACGGTAGCGTTTGGTAGTGAGAAATAGTCACTTTTTGCACGCTATTTTGTTGTCGGTGAACGCGACCAATAATTTTAGATTTGATATCCTCCCAGATAAAAACCACAACAAATTGGTAAATTAAAAGTTCTTCTTATTTTCGCTTAGTTTTTATTCACAATGGCAATTTTCCTTTAAAAAATTCACGCTTACCGCAGTGATGACATTGTAAAAATTTTCATCTGCGACTTAACTAAGCCTTAGCTTACAGAGTATTGCGAAACGGAGTAGGCTTAAGCTCGGGGTTTAAGCCACACCCATGGCTTAGCTGAGCTCTGACTTAAGCCTGGACTCTGAAGCCGGGCATAAATCAATCCATTTTCAAAAGTATAATTTCACTATAGCACTAGAAATACTTTACGACCTCTAAGAGGCATTCAAAGCATTCAACATTAAATCAACTATAGGAATTGATCATACCGGGATTGCCATTTGGTGATATTATTTAGAAGATGCCTCACTGAAATTTATTGTTTTTATATAATTCAATTTGTCTTACAAATATTTCTATAACTACGTCAAACGTGCTAAATACAATTTTCTGAATAGCAATCACATAAGAAAAATAGCATCTACATAATACTTGAGATATGAAGCCATTTATTATTTGAATTCAGATTTTCCATATTGTAGCTTGAGGGCGAATGACCTGCAGCAGATACACGTGCTCTTCTGCGGGTAAATGAAATTGCATTAGTCGAAACGACAATGTTTCTAGTTCAATGGCATATAAAGCTCGTGCTATAACCTATTAGATTTTATATGTTATTTTTACGTGTTCATGCCCCCAAAATTGTTTTTTTTTTGTCTTTATAATTTTACTTTTTGCTATACCTATGAACCTATATACATGGTGTGAATGGAGATTTCTTGTATGACTTCTTAAGTGATACCTGTAATTTGTATATATGCTTTTTCGCTCAAATTTACTTGAACATATCTAACTGATCTGTATAGAACATCATAATTATCAGTTGAGGTGTCATGAACACATTACTTTTTTTTTTATATAGCAATGGTGAAATACCTTGAAAGCAGGTAGCATCTCTAAAATTTTAGCTGACATTAAAGAAATGATACAATAGTACCGAAACGTGCCGTCTACCACCGCTTAAAATGGATTTAGAAACAAGTGGTAACACAACATGTATATGGAGCGAGGTAAAAATCAAAAAATCAATTTTGATTTCACACTTCAACGTGAGGGAAATGCTTTCATTGTAAAGGACGATTCTCTCCCTAACCATCTCGTTTGGTTGTTCATTCGTGGTAGATGTATATAAATGTATATTCGTCACCCAGCACACACTAGTTGCTAGGATCGGCTTTGCATATCTCAGTGCCATACTTTATTGAGTTAAGCTACGTATATTAAAGCTTCTTTGGATGACACTTTAATATGAGCATGGTGCTGTATCTTGAATACTGTATATCTCAAAAGAGAAATTTTCTCTCACGACCACAAATTTTTATACCTACTTACAGTTTAGTTTTCATAAAATATTTCTTATAATTTTCATTTAAGCCGTCTTGACTTATGAATCCCTTTTCATATTACTCAAATTAAAATTAGCAATTCTATAAGTCAAGACTTTTAATGGACTTTGAAAGCACAAAATTTTCTAAGAACTCTTCTTTGCTTTGCAACTTACTTCCTGCAACTAATGCCTAAACTTTTGCAGCTTATCCTCAATTATATAGAATGTTTAACAATGGCATTTGAGTTCACCAGACCATTTAAATGACTATTTGATATTCTCACTGTATGACAAACGAAAATCTTTTGTAGGAAAATGATGAGATGAGAGTATAAAATGTTGGTATGTATTGTGGTTTGAGTTTTCTGCTCTTGTGCATAATTCCTTTATGAAAAAGCGGCTTTTATTATAGGAAGACTTTTATGTACCTATTTAAATTCAAGAATTGGAACAGTGCCATAATAATCTAGCAGCTTTATAATTTATACAACAATTACAATATTAATTTCACTCTTTGACGACTTTTGGCTGCTTACTCCATGACTTCTGACAATAAGGTTCAGGCCAGGGTTGAAGATATCGACCACGATTGCATTAAAGGTCATCATGATACAATAAAAGCAAAAGTAGAGAATTGATCTTATTCTTTTTACTTTCTCAAACCCATTGAAGTTAGAATCATTTAGTTTAGATTTATCTTATTGTATTTTGATTATGATTCATAACCTATATTCGAATATGAAGAGAGTGAGAACCATGATTTTTGGTGCAAATACAATGAACTGTGAGTGCGTCTTTTGATAATTCAATTTTTTTTTTATCAGAATGTTAGACAAAGAATATTGGCAAGCTGCAAAGGTTGCAAAGATTTCTGGTCCCTGGTCAAAACCATCAGGAACAACTTAAGCAGTTCCTCAATATCTTCACTACTTAATAATAGTGAAATAATTGTTGACTCACTGAACAAAGCTAATATTTTGGCTGCTAGATTCGCTTCAAATTCTCATCTTACACCCACTTCAGAGATACCTTTTTCACATCTCCCGTGTGTATGTGTACAAGAGCCAATACATATCCGTACGAAAGATATGTTAATTAAAAGCTCTGACTCATCTTTGGCTAAACCTTTGGCTAAACCTCTGTGCTACTTGTCTTATTCGACAGTAAAATTTCCAACTAGCTCACGTTCAGAGCCTTTTCCCAAAATAGGAGAGGGTAGCGATCCGTCAAATTAACGACTAATTGCAATCACTTCAATTCTTTCAAAGGTTTTTGAATCTCCCATTAACTTCAAATTAATGAAGTATCTAGAAAATATTTATCTCATCAACGATCGCCAATATGGTTTCCGAGCTGGACGTTCATCTGGAGACTTGCTAACTTTTCTTACGGAAAGTTGGAACCGTATAGTCTTCACAATTTTGGTAAGTCCAAAATCGTTGCGCTGGATATTTCAAAGGTCTGGCGTCCTGCCATTTTAACCAAACTTAAAGCATTTGGTCTCTCCTCTCCTTTTCTACTATGGATTAAAAGTGTTTTTTTTATGTAATCACCAAATACAGGTTGTATTGGTTGGCGTTACATTTGAGCCTCACTCTATAAATGCCGATGTGCCTCTCTTTTTAATTTTCATTAATGATCTGCTTTCCCTTATTTGCAATCCCATCCATAGTTTCGCTGAACCCTTGATTTCGCTTACTCCTTTTTAGCACTCTGGCAGACTCTAGAGAGAATGCCGCATGCGTTAAACGAGATCGCCTGATTAGATCATTGAATAACGATCTAGATAGCATCCTCGTTCGGGGCAAAGCGAATCGCGTCAAATTCAAGATATCTAAGACCCAAAGCTGTCTCATCTCATTAAAACAAGACCATCACTTACTCGCTCCTGTTTCTTTTGACAAAGCATTAATTTCTGATTCAGCAACATTAAGTATTCTTGGCATTACTATTTCCAATAAGTTAAGCTGGACAAAGATGTAAGAAATAATTCAGCCCATCGAATCTAGCGCTTCTCCACAAGTCCTACATCAGACCTAGAATGGAATACAATTCCCATATATGGACAGCCTTACAGCCTTAGCTTCATTGGACATTGTCCAGAAGAGAGCCTTCAAGCTCATTGAAGATATGGCAATTACTTGCCATATCGACTCGCTCGAGCACCGCCGTAATGCTGGATGTTTTTCGATCGTTTATCGCTGCATGCATATGGTCAATGTTCTGATGAAATATCTAGTCTGATTCTTTGCACAGTTCCTGCACGCTAACCTCGCGCTGCAAATCGCGCATATATTTTTATCCTTCAAAATACTTTCGGCCGTACAGTAAAATTCCGTGATCCTTTTTTATTCCGAACTGCGCGAATGTGGAACAGCTTACCATCATTTGGCTTTCCTCCGGCATATAATCTCCGAAAGTTTAAGGGCGACATGCACCGGCATCTCCGCCATTCTTCTCATATCCCCTCATCCTATCCCTATCTCCTTCCTGGCATGCTGTGCTTTGCATCATAGGGTATCCCTGAGCTTGGCTTAATAATATAAAAAGAAACCAGGTTTAATTTCGCTTTTAACCACTTTTACGTTTTTTAAATTTTTTTGTATTGCAAAATATAATTGAAATTATGTATACAATTTCACTGTATCGTAATTTGAGCTCTACATACAGGTATAGGTAAACAGAATATTTTAATAATATTGAATTTATAAAAAAAAAAATTTAAAGCATAGTTTCTCCTGGAAAGAAATTGAAAAAAGTATTTTTTTTTATTTAAAAATCATTGTTAAACATTTTTATAACCATTTCAATCACTAGATGGCGTCAACGAACGTCTAAAACTAATTGAACAAAAAATCGATTGCTGAACGCAAATTGAGTATATCCAAGTAATCTATTTGGCATTTCAAATTGATAGTAATTTTAAACCACACCGAAATTACCGTAAGTATATTGCCTTAACAGACAGACAAGAAATCTGAATAGTATACATACATATGTATTGAATAAATACAGTCAATTTCAAGGTACCTGTCATTGGCATGGTGTGGGGTGAAGCAGATATGGATTTATTAAGTTTGTTCTTTTGTTTGCGCCAGTTAAGAATGTATATCCTTTTGTTCAGCTGGTTTTTTTTTTTATTACATTATGGGCCTAATGTATGTATTATATAAATTTATATTTACTAATAATTTGAAAGGTATATAGGTATATGTGGCACCCCCAAAGTTTTTTCCTTCATTAATAAGTGAAATCACAAATGGGCCTAAACGACAAAAAACTGCCCTCTTTTGAACTACATATTCAATTTACCTAACATTCTTTTCAGGTAGAAATTCTGTTTTAATCAATTCCGTGCTTCGATTTATGGAATTAATGTCATGCAACTGTCACGATTCAAATCAATACAAGAATATTAAATAGAAATAACACAAAAACTACTAATATAGCGTGCAGTTAATTAAGGCGTAACGATCAAAAGTGGTCAGTCAATGTTGCGAAACCAGGACAAATTCTCTCTCCTTTTTATTTTTTTCTGACAATACAGAAAAAAACATTTTCCATCCTTTACTTTGTGATTGTCAACTTCACACAGTACGTACGAAAATAATATATTGAAATTGTGTTCTTTGATCTGTAAACTTGAACAGTCAAGTTTATAGTAGGTAGGTAGGCATAGCACACGCAAATTCCAACAACTCCCACGAAAGGTACTTACTTGATGATTCGCCCTTTGACCATTTGCAGAAAAGGGAAATTTCAAAGGAACTCGCCCATATCAAGGGCCACTCACGTATATATGTACATATGTATATAAAAAGTTAACTCAAGAAAAAAGAACTGAGACAGGAGAATTATATAAAAATAGGATAGGCCTGACTTTCAAGGTAAGGGTGGTTAGGGGAATCCTTCATCGTGATGTGCCTTTTTATTATTTGTTGGAACACCACTTCTATCACATCTTGCTTTGTTCGCGGAGTCGTTGAATGGCGTGTTTTTACTTTTTGGTTTAGTTGGGCGTCTATCATGGTTACTTTTAGTGGCATTCACAGCTCAGAACATTATTAAGGTCAGGGTTAACATTAGGGAAAGGTTTTTAACGAAAAGCTATTATTTGTGGGAAGCCTTCACAAAAAATTTTCCTCCGCAATTTTTATTATATCTCACACACTAATAAGAACAATCATAGTTAGTCCCTGAAATTCGTACTGCCTCTTGTTCAACCATTCATAAGCTAATGACATCTATTGTGGTCACTACAAGAGGAAATCTGATACCTGCGGCGGCGTTTCCAATTTGTCAACATTAAATTGGTTCGTGATTTTAACAATTCCTGAGGAGATGAAAATTGCTAGCTAGATTGAGCAGGTATAGGTGAATCGGGTCGATAACATTACAATTTACAATGTTTGCAATGAAGGATTATTAGCACGAGTTAATCTGTGTCTGGAACGGTTATGGTTTATTTTACCCCCAACCTAACAATGAATTTATTATTGACTGTAAAATGAGGGGTGAGTAAATTTTAAGGATTACGATGGTTCGTGAATAATTCATATTAAATTAAAGGGTTGATTGTCAATAATTAAGGTAAAATAATGGCAGTGTAAATTGGAATCAATAAACGTTGGGTGATTTGATTAATTAATTGTATTGAATCGTTTTGGTGTTATGAGCAATGGATTTGATATATATATTTATTAAAATATTTTAAATTAGTGACACTTTTGAGTCTTTTGCTTTACTTTTTCATTTTTTATACACTAGATGAAATCATAGGTTACTTATACTAAGTTTGTCATTCCGTTTGTAACACCTAGAAATAATGATGGTAGAGCAAAATGGATTGGACACCCACGCATAATATTAAAAGTCATTTTGATTTTTGCATGTCCGTCTGTCCATTTTCACGATAACTCAAGAAAGTGTGTATCTACGTAGACAGCTGACATATTGCAGATAGGCTTTAAAAAAAATAGTAAAATTAAGTACGAAAATGGGACAACTCGGGTAACTCTTTCGAAGGGTTGCCATACAAAAATGTTGTTTCTATATATTTGGAGTAATGCATGACAAAGCGTCGAAGTTTTGTATATTTTTTGTATATTATTTTCATAAAAAAAAAGGTAGGTAGGTATATGTTTTCAAAATGGGCTAAATTGGGAAACCCCTTCTTGGTGTTGCCATTAAAATTTAAGATTTTTACGCATATTGTGAAAACGATCAGTCCTAGTCCCTACTGAAACATTTTCCAGAATATGAAATCCTATGAAATTGGTTATATTAAGTTTTACTATCCGAAATATATGCGAAAAACCACTTCAACGATCGTTGTTTGGTGACCATAGAAATTTACATACGAGCATTCATCTAGGGTATCATAAGAATTGGTCTTAGACCAATTCTAGCTTTTTTACTTGTTTAAATTGAAAACACCCTTATGTTTTATTCTTAAATAAAACACAAAATTGAAATAAATTTCTTTAGTTTGGCCTTTATTTTTATTATTTATAAATTACATATTTGCGGTTGATTTTAGAATTGTATAATCTGCATAAAAATTTGTCATAATTTTCTAATTTTCCACGTAGGTAGATGATAGTCATACCACACATTCCAAATTCAATCATCTTTATATGCTCATTAAAATAACACATATCAGATGCATGTTATTACTTAATTAATTATTTAATGTGGTGTCAGTGGAAATTTTCTTTCATCACTCTATCATCAATGAAAAGAACCAAACCAATTCATAGAGTTCTACAAAGTAAAATTTTCATTATACCTACTTACATATACTTAAATATGCGTCCATCAGACCACAAATTTCCATCCATATACCTACACCTATAGAATTCTCGGAATTATTTGATTTCCTTTGTCAAACTTTAAATTAACTAATTAAACCTGAGTCAGTACCTACTAGCGGAATAACAATTTGAAGAAGTGACAAGTGAAAGGGGATTCCTACTAAAATAGGGATACAGAAGGATTGAGTTGAGTTAGTTGAATTAGGTAGGTGGTTTTACTTATATACGAACATCACAAAATTCTGTGGTTATTCTATTTGAAAGTTTCTCTCTTTACTTTTCAACATGACACAAATCAACGTTTCCTTCTATCTGAAATTTCTCTAAATAATTACATAAAACTTGGCGGAATATCTAGGATATAACTGGCATGATATTGTGAGAGAATAATATGAATTAAAGCGGAACGAAGAAATTTTAATGAGTTGTGTCTGTCTGAACGTTGAAATTCTGCGCGTTCCATTAATTTCTGAAAATTTTTCAACAGCTCATTTTAATTTCAAACTTCTAATGAAAATGCGTCCCGTAGTTTGAGAATCAGTTTTCTTTATAGTTTCCTTTAATTATAATTTATTATTTGCAAATTTATCTATCTATATAAACTTTCCTATATAATTAATAATAATAATAATAATTTTTTTTTTGTAAAAATATCTAATTTAGATTTTTGTTTAATTTCAACTTTAGTGGTAATTTTTTAAGACAGTGTGTATTTAAGTAAAGGAATTAATTACGTTTTTCTCATAAAGAAATTTATTTAGTACCTTTGGTTTTTATATTTTTACTTGAAATTTTAAAATATTATTAATTTAGAGAAAATAATTTACAATTGAAAATGGAACTATCTAATTGAAAAATTAATTATGAAACCGATTGATTAATTGCTATTTATTAATAATACAATGATTTTTACCGTATTCAAAACAGTTATTGCAGTACAAGATATGAAAAAAAAATAATTGTGTTTATAAATTTAAGTTTATTTTTTATTAGCGAAATTGGGTTTTAAATTTATACCTACTTATTTTCAAGTGGCAGGAAATCTGGAAGCTCACAGCAGGAAATTAAATAAATTGTATAGAGGGTATAGAGGGCGTTTCCTCCATACTGGTTCATAGAGCGGGAGGTGATAGTATCTACTCACCTAGCCAAACAAAAAATTGAATGGCTGGGGGGGGGGGTTCATATCAACCGGCCGGAGGTTGATTAAACAAATTGCTAGGTTTTCACAAAACACTCTGTATTTAAAAAAGTACGAGGTGTACGGTCACTATCAAGAGCATTATGTGCAGAACTTTATGGCCTTTCCAACGACTGCTCAACCAGCCGCATACCTCTCAGGAGTTATACGAATCTAAACTAAAAATTTCGGATTTTCTAACTTTTTTTTTAGTTTGACCTCTTTTTGTTTTACAAAAAGGTGGTTATGTAGCCGTCAGTTGTTAGCGCTTAAACTATTCTCAAAGTTATTCTCAAGACCTATTCTCAAAGATAATTTGTTCCCTTAGTGACTGGAAACACATCATTTGTAAGAAAATATTGCCTAATTTCGGTATGACCTGAATAGGCTATGAGCTAATAACTGTTTAACAGCTACAGTTAGCACATAGGTGTCATAGGTCAAATTAAAGAGGTGAGTCCTCAGTTTACACTTTTTACAAAAAAAAAAGTTATGTTAAACACCTTTTTGTTCAGTGACCGTACCCCCCTCCCCCCGCCATATAATTTATTTTTTGTTTGCATAGATGAGTACTATCACCTCCTGCTCTATGCACCACCATGGAGGAAACACCCTGTAGAATAGGAGATAATCAATGGAATAATACAAAAATTGGAGGATAATTTTTTTTAAGTTTGGATTTTATCAGATTAACGTAAGTCATCGGATTTTGGATAAATCTCTTAAAGCTCAACTACGAAGAAAATACATGTTCTTTAAAAGTGGCTAAAGTTAATAAAATTCGTTGCCAAGTATTATAACCATAATTAAATCAAGTGACTTATAAATGAGAAAGAAGAAATTGAAGTGTAATACATACCCCGTTATATATTTAGTTGAAATAAATTTATATTACCTTTTCTAAGTAAAACTCTAGATAAAATATTGATCAAAATTAAATAAATAAATTTATACTTAAAATGAAAATAAATATGTAAATAAACCTGATGTCAAGTTGTATGATAAGAGAAAGAAGATCATAGAAGATTTTTTCTTTAAAATTCACTTTTATTTAACTATAGAATATTTATTTAGAAAAGTTAAATAAATAATTTATTAAAAAAAAAACATTTTAAAAGGTATGCGTTACAAAACAAAAAAAAAAAAACAGGTTACCACTTCTAAAACCATCATTATATCTAATATAAAAAAAAAACTATAAGGATAACAATCAGTTCTTAATGAATGTAAATTCTCAAGCATTATCTATGTATGTAGAGAGCTTGGACTTTGATATTAATGGCTTTTTTTTATAATTAAAATCCCTGGCAGATACTTTCCATGTCAGGAAACAAGCGTTCTTACTTACTTACATCTTAATTTAAAAATGGGTAAGAAAAAGTGTTCTAATGTCTAAGCTATCGTTCATACTTAAAAATGGTCTTCTAATGATTTTGAGATTGATTCCTTATTTTTCCCAATGTAATTACATTTACATACCTTTCTTAAGAAAATTATAACAAAGTTTTAAAAAAAGCGAACACTACTTGTTTCCGATCAAAAACTTTATTTTTAAGTTAATTTATAAATTAGAGTAAGAGAAAAAATTCCGTAATCACATAATTATAAAAATTTACTGCTAACTAATTTGGGCTGCTAACTATATTTTGTGATATTTGCGTGAATGTTATTCAGAACAACAAATAAAGTTTTAACGAATAACCCGTAGATGGGGCTGGATTTTCTTAAGAAAAGTGAAAATAACGTAGAATGGATTACATTTTCGGTACAAAGTGTGATGGTTCATTCTAAAGCTAAGCTTTTGGGCTTTTTAAATCTAGTTTGAAAAATTGGTGATGATGACGTGTTTTTTGATAAAAATAGTAGTTAAATAAAAGAAACTGAGCTAAAATACCGAAATTTTAACTTTGTTGAGCCATAACCTCAAAACGGAGTGGAGGAGGCGGAAAACTCATAGACCGTTAGTAAGGTCTAACGATTTTCTATCTACTAAGTTTAAATCATCATCATGGGGTGTAAAGTTCATAAGTTACAGGGTGATGAATGAAAACATACCCAAATATCTTTATCCATTCAAAAGCGGTGAAGGATGCTGGTCACAATACGGTAAGGAATCGATTGGCACATGCTGGAACACTTCTTTACAAATCACCCTGTACATGAAAAAGCAGCCTTAATATTTATCCTTCATAATGAAAGTGCAGCAGCTTTAAGATACTTTTTCAACTTGACGATAGTTGCAGAATATCTCAGAATTGTTTTATTTTTGTCATATCTTGTACTGCATATGTGATTTTGATTTATGGCATACTTTTTTGAAATAGCTAAAATTAGAAAATCTACAATTTTTCTTAAAATGAACATGCTTTAATATATATAAATATACATATATGTATATACATACTCCTAAAGGAGTTAGATAATCATCAAATAGAGATATTATGTACAATTGTACACAGTTGTGTAAGAAAAGTGCCTTAATTTTACCAACTTATTGCTATCAAAATTATTTTCATTGTTTTTTACAAAAAGATTTCACATTAAGTATGTGGGGCCCTATCCTAAAATGCAATTTTATTTTGTAAAAAATCATCTTTCGAGTTATTTTGATTCAGTGCAATATTTTATAAATAGTAGTAAAAACTTAAACTGAGTTTAATATTGTAATATAGTTAGAAGATAAGTAGACTATGGTTCATTAAAATCCTTTTCAAGGCAATCGAAAAAATTCGTGAGTGTTTCTATAGATAACAAAAAAATATACATATTAAAAGTGCTGATAGTTGTAGATAAGTCAACTCTCTATAGATAGATTAGTTGTGAAATTCTTGTTTTGTAAAACTAAACTAAAATTATCATAGAGAAGAATAAATGTTAACACTAAAAAAAAACAAGAAAAAAAATTCACACAGCACATACGATTTTAACGTCTATCGTCCACTGGCGGATTACTGAATCCTAAAATTTTCCTTAGCCCCGATATTGTGGTTCGGTTGTTTGGATATGTTGAAGGAATAGGATAATCGGTCGGGGCCAGGAGCAATCCTCACGTCCTTACAAATTTATATACCACTAAAAACACCAAAAAACTAACCATTACAAGCACCACAGCCGTTACAACTTTAGCGAAAGTATTTAATCCAGACTCATTGGGATTTAGTGGCCGAGATGAACTTTGTGTTGCAGATCGCCTTCGTTTCGTTGCCAGTCCTCTTGCTAGAGCCGGAAAAGCTAATGACTGCGTGAATGTTAATTTATGTATTGATTCACTTAAGGAATATGGACCGACAGATCCACGAGCTGCTGCACGCAGCAAGGCATATTCTAAGTCCAAGGCATCGAAGAGGGAATATCTTGTCATTGTTGATGATCTACGGCGATTACGATCAATTTCCCGATCCGTTTGACGTTGCAACCATGGATCAGATACACGTTGAGCTTGTGTTGCTCCTAAGCTAACTGCTGCAACAGATGTCAATGATGATGTTGTACTTGAGCTTGCTGTACACATATGGGAATGAACTGTTCCCAAAATTGAATTATCATTGAACTCTGTGATATCTTCGAGTGAAGTTTGATCTGGGGATGCAGGGGTGTGATGATTACGTAAGGCGAACAATCTTGCATGATCGGGATGTAGAAGTGCACTTGATTTTCGTCGAACATTGCCTATAGATAGATTTGGAGAACCTAGGACTGGAGTAGTAACAGGTGATACTGTAGAGGATCCAGCACCGGGTGGACAAGGCAGTGCATTCGGGGAAGGCGAAGCTTGAATTGAGTCGATACCAGAATCTCCAGCATGTAATGTATCACAGAATAGGGAATGTCTTCTTTCGTTGACATTATTGTTGTGATTGCCATTTTGATTTTGATCCTCACCGATTGCTGGAAATATGAAACTCTGTCCATCCGCTTCTCCTCGTGGAGAATCCTGTAATTTATATACAAGGAAGATGTAGTTTTTTTTGTTTTGTTTTGTTTTGTATAATTGTAATAATAATATAAAATAAATAATTCTATTTCTATATAGTTGCTCTACCTGACTTGGCCACACTTGCAACAATGGTAGAGAACATGCTGGTTTGTTTGATTGTTGATTACAGTTCTTCTGAGGATCATTGATAGTTGGTTTGACATGTGTTGGACTTTCGTATCCTGTAGATTCTTCTGATGACGTTGTTTTCGGTGAACGCCAGAATTTTTTTAGACGCAGTTCGCGCCTTTTTTCTTGTTTCTGGAAGAAGATAATAAGAAATTTTATTTTTTAACTTTTATGTTTTAAATACGTTTTTACTAAAAGTGATAAATGTTAGTAGACATGAGTTAGTTTTAAAAATTGAAAATAAATGAATTAATTCATTTTTAGAATTCGACATAAAAACAATTTTAATTTCAGATTTTCAAAAATTTATGTAGTATGTATGTAACTAACTCCTTTCATTTTAAAATTTCGCGAATTCATAAAATACCTCAGTTTTAATAAAGAATTATAATTAATTATTTATTGCCTAGAGATGTATCTCATCAACGTATTTTCTATCTGTGAGTCTCTTGACAGCGATTATTAACAATTTACGAGGTGCAGAATCATAAATACAAAATTAGTTCCCATATGTGACCGGAAAGAAAGTTAATTACATACAGCAAAAATCGATACCAACGCGGATGTTTCGACCCTGATATTATCAATCATGTCTTTATACGTATAATTCGAGTATTATGGACTTGATGGCATGCTTTTGTTGTAGATCTAATAGTATGCCATCATAGATAGATTAAATTTAAAAATTATTAAAATTAAAATGATAATAGCTCATCAGTAAATTGATTGATTTTCGAAGTATTCATGTGAGTCCATTTTTGTACCAAACGCCTTAAAGGCGGTGGAGGTTTCACCAATTAAATTTTTTTTTCATCTTTTGCAGTTTGGTTGTAAGTAGGATTAAAGGTGCCGACTAAACGTTCTCTATTTTTCTGTAGGAGATATTATTTTTCAGCTGAAGGTACAATCTCTTATCGTTTCTAATTTAATGGAATCGAACGTGGAAGTTATAGTGTTACGGGATTAATAGCCATACAGTACCTATGTACGTGTGGTTGCAGTGATTACTTTAGAATAGAAATAGCAATGCTCTTATGAGAAGGTTAACTTTGAATGAGGAATCTAGAAAAGAGTTTTTGTAAATGGTCATGTTATTTTAACGTCCCAATTTAGAAATCACTCTGCCACGAACTGTGGATAAATTGGGGGTCCGGAAAATTTATCGCCCGCAATTCATCGCCAACAATTTATCGCCAAGTATTAATCGCTAGCAGTTTATCGTCGCATCAGTTTATCGCGTAAATAATTTATATCCTACAAATGATCGCCAGGCAATATAATATATAATAATATGATTTACTATAAGGGAGTAGTACGGAAATAGAAAAGACATGTATGGAAATATTTAATTTAATAGGTAGATTATGTATTTTAATAGTTATAGATGTATCACATAAATTGTAAAAAAATAATTATTTAAACAATAATATTTGATTAATTTTAAACTAAACTAATTATATAACATTAGGTAAGACATAGTGCGCTGTAAAAATTCAAAATAAATATTTATGCGATCTTCATATATAGGTACCTCTTAGTTATCATCCCGCACATAATATGCACTAAAAAGCCTTTTAATTCGTTTTTCACTGTCGCGATACTTTTTTTGATACCAGGATAACTTCCAGTTAAATTATGTTAAATGCGGAAATGTTGGGATGAAAAGCAGCGACTTATTCCTCAAATCCTATATGCCACCCTTCAACAGAATTATTCGTTCTTGGTAATTCTTCAGGAACAAGCTTGTGTACGGTTCCACATTTGATGGGAATACTTTGGTAATCGACGAAGATGTCCTCTGGATGATTTCTTTTTGTTCTGAAAATTAACATGCGATTATCTTTCCTCAGGTCCAGAATGAAATTGTAGACATAATTTTCCATTGCATGATATTTTATATTTGTTTGTAAAAACTATGTCTCTACGATGCGTTGGAAGCAGTGTTGGGCGTAATCAACTACATTTGTAATCATATTAATAATCATTATTAAATCAATCATGATTACATCAATCATGATTACCCATCAATCATTAATCATGATTACATCGAGTAATCTTAGGAAAATGTAACCGTAATCATGATTACATTTTTTTTGATTACAAATGAAACTTTTCAAGAGATTTTAAAATTTAGTTCTAAGAAAACTAACAATCTGTGATCGTAAGAATTTTTTTGTAGAAAACTCCAAGGCACTGTTGAATTATGTATTAATTGAAGTCAGTGTAAAGAATGTAAGTGCTTCTATTGACAGAGACTCACACATATCTGATCATCAGCTTAAATTCGAGGATCTTGATTATATGTGGAAAAAGATAGCGAAAAAATTAGATTTCTGGGGCGTATAAGAAAGTCGTTGAGCATGCCTTTTAACGCTTTGATTTTGCTACACTTTTCATATTGCTCCACATTGTTATATGCTAGTTCGAATGAATTCAAGGGCAGAATGCAGGTGTTGTGGAATAAGGCAATGCGAGTTATTCACTACTGACTTCGGGATAGAAATACAACAATGTTTGTTTTCTTTTTAACTACAATTTTAAACCTTTTGCCAATTTGTAATCAAAAAATGTAATCATGATTACGGTTACGATTGATCAATCATTAATCGCCATAAATGATTACTTTTCTGATTAATATTATCAATCTGTAATCATGATTACAGATTGTAATCGTAATCATTAATCATCAATCAGATTGCATTTTGCCCAACACTGGTTGGAAGAACTAGACATTAAGATTTTGACTACTATTTCATTCGTTTCATTTCGTTTCATTGTGTCTATACTTAGAAGCTTTGCCGCTTCTGTTTGGCTACAGGTTCTCGACACATTTGAATTAATACTATGAGGTGTATTATTTATTGTTTCTGCATAACTTCGAATGGTATCAAGAACTTGTGCTGCCTCAAGTCCTGCTGCATCTCCGCAATGATTATGCTCCTTCCATGTTTTAACGATGGTGTTATCTACCGTAGTAACTTCAGCGGCACATTTGGTTTTTCGGTAATTTTGACACTTATAATGAATTTTTGTTTTCACATTGCCTGTCGTTATAAAACAAATGTCCACTAATGCCGTTTTCTATTTTCCGATATCCTAATCTCCACCGACATGATGCGTTCTTAAATTCAAAAAGATGACAAATAAACTTGAAATAAGAAAATGTTGTGATTATAAGAGCTGATATACATATTAGTACCTCCCTAATCAGCACGCCCTACCCTCACTACCCTAAAACATGCTACTAATGTTATACATATATAGAAATAATATTATTATACCATATATTTATATATGAATTATATGTATTTCCTGGCGATGAAATATGCTAGCGATCATTTGTTGGATATAAATTGTTTACGCGATAAATTAACGCGGCGGTATAATGTTAGCGATTAATTGCTGGCGGTGAATTGCGGGCGGTGTATTACGGGCGGTAAATTTTCCTAGACCCGATAAATTGTACTACAATATGTAAAGTTTTGAGGTTTTAATTTTAAATCAATGAATAGCAAACCAGTCGAGAACCAAAAGTTGTCGAAGGGTGTAATAAAATTTTTAAAATTTTGGTGTCCGAGTATACAATATAAAATATCGTTACAAATATTTTCTGAGAAAACAGGATAACCTAATTTTACTCGATACTTGCTAGGATCAACTGGACTGGAAAAGAAGTGTGCCTAGTATCTATTTTCTCCAAGATTTGTTTTTGGTGAAGGTTTATCGAAGTAGCAACGGTGGGGACGAAAATTTTCCAAAAATTGGGTACCTATAATTGCTTTAAATTGATGAAAATCTTGACTTTTAATTTTTGAAATTTGCCTTGTAGTTCTATATGTAGAATGCTATCCAAGATTTCTTCATCCCAATGACTTTATAGTGAGTAATCCTCTGCAAGCAGAGTCAGTACCATTTCTATACATGGGCCTGCTGGACCCGGGTCCCGTGATCCATGGGGCTCTCTAGCCACTACGATAGTATACCATCCGGTGACCAATTCTTCAACCAGTAAGACAACCTATTTCAAGTTAGTTTAGCTGTTTGAGTTTGGCTACTGAAAGTAGATCGTGGGATTTATTCGAACTTTTATACATGTCAACAAATTTTTATACAGAATAACGAATAGTGACTGTTAGTACGTTTTTCATGAATGCTTAAGTACTTGACTTGAAATCCACTTGAAACGCAAGTAGGGTTTTCAGTTGAATTAATTCCCATTTTTTGACTTGAAATTTTCTTGAAATTTACTTGAAGTGATATTTTTCCTTTGACAGTTCTGCATTAGGTTCAGCACGTAGGTATGGATTTTTAGATAAATATCTAAAAATCACAACCTGAATTGTCAACAATAATCTTTTTCTTGTTCCTCTTTGCCGTTTTCATACATGCATTTTTTCAAATAAATCGAACATAATTTTGGGATTTACTTGACTCAAGTATACTTGAAGTCAATGCGCGTTTACATGATATTTTGATTATTTGATCTCTACTTGAAATATACTTCAAGTATTCATGTAAACGTACTGTGTGTTTGCAGCCCCAGTATTTTTTAAATTTCCGAAATTTTTTCATGGTATATTTTCAGTAGCCAAACTCAATTTATTTGGTAATCAGCGAAAATTGTTATACTGTTTGTTAATGTTGGGCCTGCCTATTGGGCATTGGAGACTTCCTGTCGCCGTGGGCTAGTTTAGTACGCATTCAGTGAATAACTGTCACCTAAAAAAAGCTCATGTTTTACATCATTCATCAATACAAATTTTGAGGAAGCAGCTGTGATATGTGTACTTGTCATAAGGATATCGAAAATATCAATGAAAGAGACTCTATTGGATCCTTCCAATTTAGAGTGAAAGAGTGCTTAAAGGAAAATTTCACTTAATTTCACTATCTGCTATCCTATCCTGTAAAATTTTCTGGATATATCCGTATGAGTGTTGAAAACTTTGATGATTTCCACAGATGTTAAGACCTGCTATAATTTATCAATGTACCAATATGCAATCATCAATTGAACCCGAAGAAAGACTTGCTGTAACTCTAAAGTCTATAACCACTTTCATGGATATTTCTCCCCACATTCCTTCAAATTTTTGTTGTATAGGGGTGGTCTCATTTGTACTTCTTGTATTAATGCTTCCTTATTTAAACCTTCCTCTCATACTATCGTTGCAACAGATATTTAAAAAAAAAGGATGCGTAAGGTTTTTTCCTAGCTCTACAAAGTCTCCCAAAACAATGGCAGTCAAATTGCGACAAAACTGTCAAAAATGTCAGTGCGTGCACATTCATATAAAAGTTAAGCCGTGGTGATAGTTTCATCACTCAAAAGTTGCTGGCCAGAGGAACCAAAAAGTCACGTTGCTCTCACGTAATTTTATGCGAGCATTAACATTAGAGCCTAATGGAATTAACGGTGGTTATAAAACAGTTAGGTGACAAAAAGTCTTCAATGCGCAATAGGTCTTAACATACTTTACGTTATTATTCCTGTTGATAACCCAAAGTATTTTAGAAAATGATTTCTGTTAGGGGGCTCTCATATCCTAAAGTGTCCAGGGGCCCGAATTGGCTAAAGATGGTCAAGAACTGAGTCAATTTTGGATTGACTTAATTCGCTATGAATTTTCATAGCAAAACTCTCTGTACGCATATACTCGTATGATTCATGAAACTGAATTTTTCTTCCGGTAGTGACCTATTCGGACAGTTTTTGGGCTTCGTTTCAGTGCTTAGGTCCTCTAAGGACTTTAATCCAGCCCTGCTATATTAGTATTCTTCAGTTGTGTTACAGCCGACAACAAGAATAGCAGTGTCCAAAACTATCTTGGTGCGAATTAGTGGAGAAAAGAAAATAGTGAATGCTGAAGTATTTTTTACAGGAACTAGTACTAGATCTGGTGTTTTTTCGGTATTAAGTCTTGATTTTATTTAATATGCTATTTTTGCCAGATTGCTCCTATTCTGAAAAAGCAATTAATGTGACATTGGTAGATATATTATTATAATTATTTTATTTTACTCTTGGGCATTTGGGTAAAGGCAAAGGCCAAGATGATATACCTATGTCATTTTACTCATGGACTCTAAAGATCATGTTATTTTCAGAGGATGGGCAATACAAAAGAAATATAATATAAGCATACAGAAGTTAAAAAAAGCTACATTTTCGTTTGATTTGACAAATAAGCCCAAATTCTTTTGAACCACTATTCAAATTACATGGGATGCCTAAAATGACACAAAGTATATGCCGTTTTATACACGCGCCGCCAAAATAGCACATTAGGTTTTTTTTTTAATTTTATGTAAAAAGATCTTGTCTTTCATTTAATGTCTAACATTCTTCAAAACATGAACGCGAACACTTACTTAAAGTGTTCTTAGATATAAAGGGTTAAGATCCACAGTTAATGTTATGTCAATTTAGGTCACCTTCATTGACATACCTACGTCCTATGTGGAAATCAAAAGACTGTTTATTAATCAATATTTGCACATTCCGAACCGCTAAAGAATTTTTCACTTGTCGAAGCTATTTTGAAATTTGAAAATAATGTACCTGCGACCATTACACGTGTATATTCAAAAATGTATACACAAAACTGGCGTGATGGTGCAGGTGGTTTTAAAGAGAAAAATTGTAAAAAGCAACCCAAATTTCTCAACCGTCTTAGAATTACAGGTCGACTAAAAAATTTTGACTCATAGAACCTTTTAAACCCTAAATCATTAGCATTTAGAATAAATTGGACAGAAAAAACTCTGCTTAGATGCCTTTAATTTCGATAATTATGGCTTCCTAGCAAGCTATTCGTTTCTTTGTACAGACTCTTTAAAAAATTGTGGATGCTACAGGTGCCCCAATTATCGGTTTCCTTTGTCACCCTCATAAATCAGGCAGACCTTAGCACGAAAATTTAAATATGGATCCAACGAGTTGCCTCTTAAAATCACATTTTACAACAAACTGGACACAATGTGAGTGTATTTTATTCGTTGTCATAGCGAATCCTATAAATTTTATTTTATAGAATAAATTACGATAAACACTAAAATCAAAATGTCTTTTCACATTTATCGAACTTTATTCATAGAAGGAATGAAACTCCACCAGCCCACCCAATCATTTTATTGCAAAATTGAGCGGAAATTTTCAAAGTTTACTTTTACGATGACACTGACATTTAATCGGAAATACTTAGCGAAATGGATAAGAAGTTAACGTGTACTTTTATCTCTGTTCTGCAGAAAAATAAAGTTTTTATTATATGAAATAAATTTGCTAATACAGTCTGCAAGAAGTATGATATAGCAGTTACTACTAAATACATGCATACGTACATTAAACTGCCCCATATCACTTAGTTAATTACATAAAGTACCAGGAATAGTCTTTGAAATTTTCTCTATTAAATTTCTTAAACAAATTTTTATTCCCTTTGTAAAGAAGTCTATTTCTTGTGAAATTCAAAAGGAAATTCCACAAACATTATTTTCTGTTTTGTTTTTATTCTCTAAGGCAGGGGCGAAAGCAATTTGGGTATATTTATGGCGTAGTAAATCGTCTATAAAATGGAAGGGTCAGATAAATTTTCTGGCACACCCACTGAGGGTAACCATAGATTAGGGTATTCCGAAACAAACCTGATACCCAAGATGTTATCACTTTCAACTTTTGGGTTTTATATTGTTCCTTTTTTTACGCCTTTTGGTGTTAATCCGAAAATGAGGTTTGATATAGTCTAGATATTCCATTTGACCTTCCTGTCAAACTACTACTGTCTACAACTCGATTTCCTTACGCCTTTTCCTTAATTCGATTTGACCCCTGTCCTAGTTTGTGAATCATGTTTAGTAGAAGCACCAGGAGACAAGTATGAGGATAATTTTATTGAAGTGATTATAGCTAACTAGTGAATTATACGTCTTTTAACATTACCTTAATAATTAACTGATATTAGATGAGATAATGATAATTACATAACTGTAGACAGTTTTAATAACTTTTCAATATTACAGCCAACAATTCCATAATATAGATGGATTGTAATTATATATTTATGCGTAGGTGTGATTCGAGTTCAAATATGATTTTTTTGAGCTTTTACCCAGCGGCATCGAAGCTGTATCACACCTTTGGCATGCATTATCGACCCATTTCTGCACGAAAACTTCGATGAATTTGACACACTATGTCCTAGGCAGGGTTTGATCTGGGAGTAAATGTCGAAGAAAGCGTCGATGAATAATCATCAATGAAAACTTCAATGAATAATTTTCGTGAAAACGTCGATGAATATAATCTTCGACGAAAACAGCAATGAATATTCACCGATGAAAATATTGACGACCAATCAATTTTTGCAGAACCAGGGGTGGAAACGCTTCTGATAGCTAAATTTCATGTTAAATTTCTAATTAAATTTTTTTTTTGTAATCCAGCTATTAAAAGTCGTTTCGACTTTTCTCGATTCAAGTTACATAGTAGCACCTCAGCAGAAAGGAATGGATTTTGGATAGAAAAGGAAGTTTAAATGGTTAATCTTACCAGAAAAATATTTGGAAAATTTGAAAATTTAAAAACATATTTTTAAAAGAGTTACATGTATATTTGACATAATAATACTAATTATAAATTAACTTAAGAAAATTACAACAACGGCATAATTCAATTTAAACTTGAAAACTGCAACGAAATTTACACAAATTCTAAATCGGAAAGGGGAAAAAAATACTCACGCATGGGCATGCTAATTAACCTGAAATTTTGATCTGCAGAGCCATTGACTCATTAATGAAATTTCAACTAGAAAAGAATAAAAAAAATCATGTACATGCAGGCTCCTTGGTCCTAACATGATTTGAATTTCAAAGTCGGGCTTCCCTTCTTTTCTGCAGGAAAGGTTCGCATATTTTTCTATTTTTCATTGATATTGATTTCGTCAAGGAACTCCTACGTACCTACTATCATGTGCGATAATTTTCCCGCTGGGTAGTTTTGATTGAAATGCATAAATGTTCAGTTGAAGCCTATATGTAGTAGGCTTCTTGAGCGAAATAACAATTCCCATACAAATTATGCCAAGCAAAATCGTTTACTGTACGCATTAAAAATAAAATATATTTTGTAAAATTATCCTATAGATAGCTCAAAGATTCTCAACTATTTTCTTTCGCATTTTCTAGAAAATAATTTTGTCATTTTTTATCAATAACATTTTTATTCTTGATCTTTTCAGTAGTAAAATTTGTATAGAAAAGTAATATTTTACTCAAACTCCGTACTAGGTCTTAACAATTAATATTATAGCTGTGTTGTTTTGTGTACTTTGTTCTAGCGCTCCCATATACTGGAGAGAACAAATTGTTCTGTCGATTGAAGTGAACTATTAGTACTGTTCGCTTCATTTATAAATCTTATATGAAAATGTATGAGACGTTCTTTTGTATATCTTTTGTTCTGCCCTGTTCTGCAGACACAAAACAACACAGCTACTGTAATTGATAACACATTAACTCGCTCATAGATAATTCTATGGGTCTGAATTCGAGCCTCATCGGCGAACGTGGCGTTTATCAATGATCGTGTCACTCTTTGTCACTTCTTTGAAAAAAGAAATTTCTGCAAATAGAGGGCTGTTGGCTATTTGCTTTGGCGTATACGGTAGGCAGGAACAAACCCGTACTGACGATTATACGGTTCCTGCTTATATGAAACGCCCTCTTTTTGCAATGAAATTTCTTTTTTCAAAGATTTTCGTTTGCATAAAGAGTTTTTCCATTATTGTCGTACACACTACGGAGAGGATCTTCTTAAAAATTACAAAAACTACAGTAAAATTTCAAAAAATCTAGCTTCCACTATTCAGGCCAGAATATTTTTACTTTTTGATTTTTTTATATTTATTTTTTTGTTCATTTACATAAATTTAATGTTCGATCATATTAGAAAGCTAGAATAGCCCGTAAGTAACAAATAGACTCAGCAATTTTATTATAACAGATTATAGATAAATGACAGTGATTGTGAGGACGGTAACGATATTTGCCAAAACTTTAGGCCAATAAAGGACTATAACATGATTAATAAAATTTTTTTATTAATCACTACTGCTACACCCGAAAAAGTAAAATAAATCAGTTTTAAAAAAAAAACAAAAGTCGAGCATCACAAGAATCTATAATGATTGTCACAAGAAAGAAAAATGACGCAAGTAAAAGAGATTACCCGTTGAAGAGAACACAACGATTGTTGTAAGTAGCAATTCAAAGCAGGAAAAAAACTGTAATTTTCTTTTATTTTATATTAAGTTGATGAAAGTGGAATCAGCTGATTCCATGGTCAATGGGACTTTTTAGCCAGACAAACCTATGATTTTTCCTAAGTATTATGTGCTCGGTGCCCTAACTTAAGAAAGCATATGGTTTATTTTCCGCTCTGTATAGTGTCCTGCAAGAAGGTTTCGTAAGCTCGACATTCACCAAAATTTTAATTGTGCTGACGCTAAAATTATTAGACAGTAAAACCGTCGCGATTTTCGTCATTATATGTTTTTGTATAACCAGGATTGATGTTGTTATGTGCCGCGCACTCCGTGCTCAAAGGACGTGAGCGCGCGTAGGAGTTTTATATAAGAAGAAAAACAAATTCACTATTTCATGTTTTATTGAGTTTTATTATTTTATTTATTTTTTTCAATGAATTTTTCACATCTTGTTTTATATTCAGCTTTTCTTAATTATTTCTTTTAAGAACTGCCGATTTTTACTAAAATTTATATCTTTCTATTCAACTTTTCTTAGTTTTTTTTTCAAAGAAATAGTTTCTTTCAATAGCTCTCGAATTTTTCTCAAAATTTCCTGCATGACAGTCGAAAAACAAACTCCCCGAGGTTTTAGCTCACTGTCCCAAGTTTTCACGATATTTTAAAAAGCTTTTTGCTTTTTGTACCGCTTTCTCACGACGTAGAAGAAACGTAGAAGAAACGAAGAAACTGTTGATGCAGTACAATTGCACCAAGAAACTGTAATTTTATATGCCTGTTACCGTCGTCTTAAAATATTAATTTTAAGACGGCAAAAATAATTGTATGCAATGACATGCAATTTAGAGAAATTGAAGTAATGTATGTTTACATGCAATTTGGAGGAATTAAAGCGTTATATGTATTCACTGTATGCATGCAAAGAGAAAAAAAGACACTGTATGTAGGTAAGTAGGCATATAAAATACAATTTATGCTTAATTGCATTTCATTATAATGTGAAAGAGTGAATTTTAAATGAAGTTGAAATTGCTTAAATTTTTGTTTTCAAGTTCAAACTTGTGATACATCAACAATATATTGATGTATTGATCTTATGGTTGTGACTCGGGGCATTGCGAACCTGAGTAACAACAATATGAATGCCGGGTATGAAATAAAAAAAAGGGCACGCTGCTTTTAACAAGTTTTTTAATTTCCATAGTATCGTACAATATTTTGTTTTGTGATTTGTTAATTAAATTAGCAAAACAAATCATATAAATAAAACATAATCTCTAAGTATCTGGTAAGTCAAACGGATACTAAAATATTTAACTGTTCATGGAATTTTTTGTTTAAAAAATGTCTTAAATTTTTTCTATGTCCACTTTTTTGGTGCCGCTTTTCTCTTGATGCCCTAAGCATGCTTAATGGTTAATCCGGCCCTGACTATTAGGAATGCGTCGGATGCTTAGATTTCGTGGAAAGTTCAATGTGTCGTTCTATCCGACTATGTCATTATAGCCTACCTTCTCCTACATATCTTCGTCATATAAAAAGAAGAAATCACAATCGATACTTTTGCCTATGAATTCCTTAAAATGTGGCACAGTTCTTGTTAATTGAGTTTCTTTTTTTCTTTTATATAAATTAAAAAGAAGTAATTAGGGACATATCCTTCAAATGATATCTGTAATTCGGTCAATTCCTTGCCTACAGTTATTAAAACACCCGTCATACAGTCTTTTCTTTTACTCGTCCTTTTACAATTAAATTTTTTACTATCCCCTTTTTGTCTATAGGCAATGCGAATTACATCACACAATTTCTTTGTCTTTATTTCATTCTCAATCCCTATTTTAAAATGAAATCATACTGGCACGTGGCACTTAATGCTCCTTATAACGTGACGTCCACCCAACAAAAAATCTTTTACATAATCTGAAAATATAAAGTCCAAAGAAATGTATGTAGACTTTATGGAAATTTTCCCAAAGGTAAGCGTAAATATGCCAACATACCTTACATAATATTAACTGGAGTTCAAAAGTAAAAATATTTCAACAGTTCATATACTACGACCCATCAGATCACCTTACCGTAACCCTTCTTCCGGCGCCAATGCTCTCTATTAAGGCACATTGAACTTGTGTTTAACTAAAGTGTTTCTGTCAGACACGATTATTGTAGAAATGAAAAATTATTGCTTTACAGTTTCTATGTGGGGAACAGGAGCAATAACATTCAGCCAGAGTATTATCTAGGCCACTGAGCATAGCTTAATCAGCTAATTGACTGCTTACCTGCATTTTTACTGGTCCTGCTTAGTCTTCTCATCCCCAGTCTCTTGTTGGCTAAGTCCCAGCAAAAGCGAGAAGAACTTAATCTGTAAAAGTAAAAAAGTGGAAAAGTTTTTCTTTAAAAAGCTTCTGGTGAAAGTTTCAGTTTGTCGTTGGTTGATAGGTTACTTATATGTATATGAGGAGAAAGATGAATTGGGGAAAACTACTGAGGAAATCATGAGATAGGGAATCTTCCTAGTTGCTATCATTTGAAATGATACATACATATGTTTATAGATGTCTTATTACTGGGAGATAAGTTTTTACTAAGTGGTTTAATAAATGGTTTGAATTTGTCTATAAGTGATATATGGCGGAAAGGAATGGATAGGAAAAAATTTAATCAAAATTATTTCAGATAACATTTATTGAGATAGTTTTACACATTCAATTATTTTCGATATAATTTATTTGTTGGAAGAGATTAGTTTGTTTGTGAAATATATACTTAATGAGGAGGAATTCATCCCCTTAAATGCTTCCATTTTAATTTTATCTTTTTTTTTTATTATTCGTTATAAGAATTGTTAGGTCGATTTAAAACGGTTAATGCGAAAACTCAAGTTTAGCGCTAACAGTTTGTTCTGTTCAGGCGTAATTTGATTTCCTATAAAACCGTTTTTACGTCGTTATAAAAACTTCATGTATCTGAGATTATGGTGCTCTGAACATACTGAACATAATAATTGTCATTAAAATTGTAGAGGAACCCAAAACTTATACGTTTCGTATATTATTATGTATTATACAGGGTAACCCAGTAAAATGTGGATAACAATTTAGGACATGATAATGGATAGTAGCGGTATGATTGACCTCAAATTAAAATCTCTAATAAAGAAATCCCGCAAAACAAAATCCTGCATTTCCAAAATATCATGTTTTCAAAAAATTTGCATTTGAAATTTTCGCTTTGAAAGATAGAAACTCCACATTTAGAGAAAAACTTTTGTGTTACGTATGTATGTACACAAATTAAGAAAAAATATGCCTTTTTCTCAAAACATTAATTGAAATAAACACTGTTAATAAAATATGTTCATTACCATTACTTATTATTTGTAATTTAGAATTTTAATTATCATTTAATTATCATGTCTGCAAACCATTGTTCTAGCTCACTAGCTCGTTCTCTTAATATACCTGTTGATCTGTTTCAATATTATGACCTATGTAGGTAGGTAGGAATACATTAGTATGACGTTTTTTTTAGATATACCTACAATGTCTAAAATATTATTTCACTTTAAGCTAAAATGTTTTATTTTGTTCATATAAATTTAGGAAGATTCTATATCATGCCATGTTACTGTTGGCCTTTTCTCCAGAATGTGCTCCTTAAACACATTCATAAGTAATGAGAAACATCATCTTGTGGGATTTATCTAGCTATCTGAAATTACGTAATAGACACATCGACCCCTCTCAAAGATCTCACTGACAGAACTTTGGCTAGAAAATATGTTCCTGACTATAATAAGTGTAAGCTTTCAAGTAAATTACGTATTTCTGTGCAAACTTGAAGGCCTTTAAATATTTCAGGATATAAACTGCCAACAGCCATAACATTTGAGAGGAGAATGGTTCCTTAAAATATATATTTACGAATTGCAGACCTGCCTTGTTCTGATGAGTTTGAAAGGTTTTTACCTTCATATATTTGGTGGTTTCATAATAAATTATTTATCTTGTAAAATACGTAAGCAAATTAAGGACGATAACCGTTATAAATGGAAGAAGTAAAATCGTTAAATGAAAGTATTTCAATGATTTTTAGATGTAGGTACCTACATACATAGCTCTGTTTTTTGTGCTGCTGAGTTACCTGTCATAACCATTACCGTCAAAAATAAAATAACCGGAGGGTTATTAAAAGTCACCTTTAAAAAGAGTATAAAGCGTAACTAACAGGATTAGCCTGTTACTGTTAGGATTTTTAACGCTAATTAATATTAATTAATTTGCAGGGTATCAAATTGGACAAGTTCAGTTCATATCTCGAAAATTAGTAGAGTTTGGGGAGGACAGCGGATACGGTTTATAGATGAATGATGTTGATCAATAACTTTGAAAGTATATTTTGTTCTCATATTATAAGGCTAAGGTTGAATTATGCGAAATAAAGCGAGTACTTTTGAACTACCCTTCACACCCTAGGGGGAGCGCTTTGAGATTTTTATTACTATTTTTTATATTTGAACATTCGTATCGCATTTCATAATTCATTTTTATATACATAATACACTTAAAGGCAGAGACCCTCCGATGCATGTTGGTATCAAGTAGTATGCACCAAGAGACTGCACCACGTAGCAGACCTTTCAGAGGTACCTTACAAAACATGCCCAGTTTTGCTTTCTTATTATAAACTGTTTAACTCGTAGATAACTTCATACATTTTACTTTTGTGTAAAAATGTCTGAGTAAAATTTAAGTAAAAACTTGCATTCGGTAGAGGGGATGATAATGAAAAAAGTTAACAGACAACTTTGAAATCCATTCAACTGTAAAAATTTTCTAGTCCGAGAAGTTTATATACATTATAGGTAACAAACTTTCGAGTCTCTGTAAAAACTTTGAAGACTGGGTAACAATTTTCGAGTAAACATACAGACCTATTATAACTAATGGCATTAGAATCGCATTAGATATGATGATAAGTTTACTGCACTTGTATTCCTCGACTTTTCTAAGGCTCTCGATTCCATTGATCATGTAATTCTTTGCAAAATTTTTTTCACAGAATTTAATTTTAGTTCTCATCCTGCTCTTTTGATCTTTAGCTACCTGAGTGATCGATCTTAGACAGACTTTTCCAATGGCACGGTTTCTTCTATTTTAGGAATAAATTATGGAGTATCACAAGGCTCCAAGTTAGGACCACTTCTTATTGTACTGTTTGTTAACCGTATATTTAGTCGTGTTAAACATTGTCAATTACACCTTTACGGAGATGGTGCTAAGCTGTTCCTGCCCAGATCAGTTGGATTGGTAAATCCAGATAAAACAAAGTTATCATGGAGTGATCACCACTCTCTACACGTTTAATGGTTGCCTGTTTAAGGCTTATTGCTGTAATTACATACAAATGTGAAGTTTTTAGCGAACTCGATTCGCAATCGTTATAAAATCTTAATGTTGCTTTCAATTCAATTGTGAGATATGTCTACAGCCTCCGCAGATATGATCATATCTCACAGTTTGTTTCCTCAAATTTTGTTTGCAGCTATGTGCTATATTTGAGATTTCGTTGTATATTGTTCTTGGCAAAACTTATTAAATACCGTGTACCTAAATATTTGCATGACTGCTTGCATTATTGCAGATCCACTAGAACAATTGCACTTAATATACCGCAATTCACCTCACTAGCTTTCAAGTGCCAATTCTTCGTTTTCAGCATTGGATTTCGGAATAGTCTTCCAATTGCTCTAATAAATTCTTTTGGAGCTCGCACACTCAACAGTTCTAAACACTAGCTCCTTTATTTAAACTTATAAAATACTTATTTATTTATTTAATAATACTATGTACATATTATCTTATTAGTTTTCATTTAGGTCTATATTATTGTACTGTCTTTACCCATTTTTGTTATTCTATTGGATATTTGCTTTGAATTGCTTGGTGATTATTATTTTTTAATCTTTTAGTTTCTTAAATTTTGATTACTTATTTAATGTTGAAATTATAATTAGAAGCTTGTACTAACTGAAAGATCTAGCATCTTACTTGTACGATTGGCAATAATAAAATGAATACCTATATCTATCTATCTATATTAGGTCGTAATCAATCAGTGGAAATACCTGATTCCATTTCTATTTTTAATGTCTCACTACGTTCAATACTTGGTTCACTTTTCTTCTGCCATATGCATATTAATGCCTTGGAATTTAGTGCTTGGGGGTTTTGATTTTGGTGATTTGAAATACCTCCATTCAACATTTTGAGCTTTTGTATCTAAGGTTATGCGGTGTTCCCTTTTCCTCAACCATAATAAAATAAGTAAAAAACGAGTTTTCAAACAAAACTGAGGCCAAGTCGCATGAAAAAGTAGAAAATAAACTTTTCTTCAGGTGGACTCAGATTTTATTCGCTGACAATCACCGATATATTTCAGTAAGATCAATCAGAGGTAATAAGTGATTTGATTCATGAAGAGAAAGAATATTCAAGAGAAATGTCCCAATGAAAAAATCTTAGTCCACCTCTGATATTTCTCTTGAATATTTTTTCTCTTCATGAATCAAATCACTTATTACCTCTGATTGATCTTACTGAAATATATCGACTTGGCCTCAGTTTTGTTTGAAAACTCGTTTTTTACTTATTTTATTTTCTGCCTTTTTCACGTTAACTAAATTGGAAAATTCTGCATTTTTCCTGAAACAGATTTATCACTAAAGATGAAAATTTTTCCGATGATTTTCCCGCTTTTCCGGGTTTTCCATGGAGTTTTCCACAAAAGCAACTTTATGCAACTCATTTCGCTCTACAACTTTGTCTTAGGTTGCAAAACGCTCAAACGCTTCCTTGGTCGGAAAAACTCCGGAAAAGCATTTTACATGAATTTTCCTCGATGTTTTCTGCAAGTTTTCACCATTGTCGGAGAGAAAGTAATGATGCCAGTTGATAGCAAACTTGATCCTGCATAATTTAGAAAAATTTTTTATCGGAAAATTTTCCGGAAAAGTAGGAAAATTCCGGAAAATTTTTCGGAAAAATCGGAAAACTCTGCATTTTTCCTGAAACGGATTTATCACTAATCAAATTTGTACCAAATTTTCAAATGATTTTTCCCGATTTTCCGGGTGTTCCATGGAAATTTCCGGTTCAAATTTTGACAGATTCAATTGTCACGCGACATGAACCTGTTTACCAAATTTCAGCTAGCTGTGATGACTAAAAGTGGGTCTACGAGAGTGTCGAAAATAGTAAAGAAATAGACAAATTCGTGTACGAGTTAAAGGCCTCAAAAACTTATTTCTATCCGTCATCTTAATTCATGCGTAGTCGATCCTAATTATTTTCCTCATGTTCAGAAGCTTGCATAGATGCTCCTCCTATGACCCTATACCAAAGTTTACAGGGTTGTGAATAAATTCTTAGATATAACAAGTTGCATGGATTAATTTTCTAATCTTGGGCTCTTATGGAATATTGTATTATCACGTATTATACTTTACATTAATATGAGCTCTTAAATAAGGTAACGAAACATTTCAAGCGTGAATTACAAGTAATTAGCATTAGTAGGTTTACATTATTATTGCCTAACCTATTTCAAACATTGCCAAAACTTACGCTGGGAATGCCTTATGTACTTAACGCGATTATATCGCCTGATTTACTACTTTGGTGGGAGTTCCAGCCTAAAGATAAAATACGAGCGACGGTGATGAAAGCAAGAACGCACATGCAAGTTTACAAATAAATCAAATAGCAAGAAATATCTGATTTCTAAATAACAAATGAATTCCACAGTAACATAAACAACAACAACAACAACGTCATCTCATAAATCAATTTTATATCTGGGGAAGTACCCACCTGTTATATGAAACATACTTCTTTCTACGTGTTCATACGTGTTCGATAATTTTTTATTGCGGAAAACATTGTCCCCTAATCGAGTTCAGGAGGTTTAGTCGAGTCGAGGAAGGAAAATCAATACGGAGATATGAAGCGAAATTTGAGACGAATTGAAAGGTATTCTAAAAAACAGTATATTGGAAAGTATAGGAAATGATAAATTACGTATGTAAATACCTATGTATATTTTAAATTTTTTATGTTAGTGTATTCTTCCAAGTACTTCATTCATTTGTAGCATTTTTATTTCTCTTGGTGGTATTTTTTTATTAGGTCTGCTTTAGAATTCCGAGCAAATATTATGCAAACATTTTAGTTACTAATAAAATGTTACCATTTTTAAAGTAGATTTAAAGTTATTTTTAGAAATGAGAAAAATTTCCTAATCTCTTGAATTCCGTGGAAAAGTATTTGCAATATTCATGGAATTTTTATATGCTATTTCAGTATTTATACATGATATGTTATTTTTTGGATTCTTTGGAATCTCCAGCACAACAGCAAAAACCAAAAAAATCTTATTTGTTATTTCATCACACAACTCATTTAATTTGTAATTTTGGGTGGAAAGCTTCAAGTCTTGATTGACTTATCAGCAGGTCCCAAATAGCGAAATTGATCTTGTCCAGTGGTGGGCTCGAACTTGAAATTTTTAGAATCGGTCAGATGGAATAGAAGAATTTTTAGAAAAAACTTTTTATTTTTACGATTCAAATCAAATTATTAAATACAAGAGAAGAAAAAAACAAACCGCCTTGTCCGATTTTTGAAAAGTTTTGAAAAGTTTTTCTAAAAACTCTTCTTTTTCGACCGATTCTAAAAATTTTAAGTTCGAGTCCACCATTGGACAAGATCAAAAATAAATAAAAAATTACAAGTTTATTTTGTTCGCATCCATCGTTACTGGTTAATGCCAGCTGGAAGCAAATAGAGCATTCGCCCGAAAAGCGGCAGATCCCGGCATCAAAAATCGGACGAGGCGGTTGTTTTTTCTCTTGTATTTAAAAATTCTTCTAAAAAAATTTGTATAAAAAATTGGAAAAATCAGATTAATTCGAAGCGAATCGAACCTGTGTAAGCCCACAGTAGGCTGAGAAAAGAAACAAAAAAATAAGCGTTTCGTGTCGGCAGACACCTTATACTCTTCAGTACATATATGAGGCAACTCTCGTATATATCTCATAAACGAGGAATAAACAAGATTACTATGACTTATTACCGGGAATAATTTTATTTTTATTCATTATTTCCCGGACGGGAATCGAACCCACACTTGTTAGAATCGGTCAAAGATGGAGAATAGAAGAACTTTAGGAACTTTTATTGCAACGATTCTTAATCAAATCATAAATACAAGAGGAAAAAACAACTGCCTCGTCCGGGATTGAAGCCGGAACCTTCCGTTTCCGGGCGGCTGCTCTTACTACTGAGACAGATGATTTTTCCTCTTGTATTTCTTAATTTGTAACTAGCCCATTAAGCCATGTTGCTGTATTATATTTTTTGGCTTATCTATTTATGTGTCAAAAATTGTGGATTCGCAGGCCTGTGCTCAGGGTGGGAGGGGGTTATGGGGGGGTTGAAGCACCCTCATCGATTCTTCGTGCTAACATCGGCTCGATACAATTCCAATTATACATTTGTGCGCATTTAAACGCAGCGAGATTCACATTCACATATTACTTCTGAAGTAGTGTCGCAGCAGCTCTCGTAAATTGTTTCAATGTAAGCGCACCTTAATTCAGTTAACGTAGAACCTTATCGGCGAACAATGTAAACAATGTTGAATCAGCTGTAGTGCGTTTCATGTAAAATTGTGCGAACGTTGGTTTACTTTGATTTGATAAAATACTTGCTGATAGCAATTTCGAAGTCGATTTTTTTGTAAAAGGCTACGGTAGGAAAGTAACGATGTAATTGAAAATTATATTAAAATTGTAATCAAGCATATTACAAGAAATAGTGAAAATTTAGATTTTGCTTTTTTGAAATTTAATTTTAAAGTAAATAATTGAATGCCGAAATTCGTTCCGATATTTCTTAGTAAAAGCGTGTTCACAATAGAACCAAAATTTTGAATTTTGTGAATAAGACGGAACAAGAAAAATCTAAAAAGTTTTGTGCCACAAGCAGAGTGGAACAGCATGAGTCGATTTACTGCCAGCGGTCATTGATGCTCTGGAAATTATTTCGACATGGAAATATGCAACCACGTTAACGGCTGCTTTTCAATTATTTTCGACCATCGAAACCGTGAATTTTCACGTATCGATTCTGGCTCTTCATTCAGTACAAAATATCGTTGAGTTGAGCTTTGCAGATAAAAAATTCAGACTTGACGAAGTGCTATAGATGATGCTGTAAAGGACGATCTTGCGTATACAGGAAAGTAAGCGACAGAGAGTTTCAGGACGATTTTCAAAAAAATCAAAACTATTTGCGAAGCCAAGGTTTCCATTTCATCAAACCAAATGGCCCAATGCAATGACTGACACAATTGAAGATTATTATCGTGTGCCGATATAAAGGTTGCCAAGATGATTTTCCAAAGAAACCACTTTATAAACTGGAATCTCGATTGCAAGCAATTTTTAGTTATTTAATTTTTATTTGAATAGAACTTTTATTTTTAAAGAACTGTTTTATATTTTAATAGAATATTAACACTTTTCAAATTAGGCATCTTTTTTAAAATTAACAGTTAGATTCCTTTTTTACGCCGTCATAATACAAAATCTAATCAGACTTATCAAAAATATTTTCAAAAACATTATGAAAGCCTACGGTGAAAACTATTCCGAATACGTAACATAAAGTTAACGAAAGAATTTTAACGAAATAATTTATATTGTGGAGTAGTGCCAGCAGAATCGGAGGACAGAGCGTATAAAAAATAATTAAACCAAAATAATTACAGCAAGAGATATAAGCCGGCACAGTTCTTCAAACAATACGTTAATCTGTTCATTACTCATCTAGAGAAGCTTTTTGAAACGTCGCAACGTTTTGTCAAATTTCTCATGTATTTTTCCGGAACAAATGAAAATTTAAGATGAGGCAGCGTGTGGACAATTTTTCAAAACTTATATATTTACACAACAATTCATCTGAAGTATGGATCAATGATGTCAAAATTTGGCTGCGCCGAATTGCAGATAAAACAATTAACAATTCTCTCGAAGTTCTTGATATCTACAGGAAGGATGCATTCCCAAATGTCCATAAACTTTTGAACAATTCTCCCGAGGCTTTTGATATTTGCAGAAAGGATACATTCCCAAATGTCCACAAACTCTTGAAAACTATGCTATAATTGCTTGTGACCACAACTCTGAATGGGCATTCATTTTCCACTTTGCGTCGTCACAAAAACCTTTTTAAGGTGGGAGAAGATCGTTTCACCGGATTAACTACTCTAAATATTCATCGGGATATAAGCATAGAAGTCGATGCAGTTTCTAATATTATTTTTTCTACCTTGACGTATCAATTTATTGAAACAATGAAGAAAAGAATTTATATTACGTTTTGAACATATTCTTCGACAAAAATATGTAATTAAGCCGTACCATGATATTAATTAAAGTATTTAGCTGACTACAAATACAAGAATTTGTTTATAGTTTTCTATCTACAAACCCTTCCCCCTTTCAAAAATCCTGCGTACAGGTCTGACCCAAAGTAACAAAATGAAAATATAGCAGAACCTTGATCCTTAATAATAATACGAAGCCAATGATTTATCTTATGCAAGAAACAGAAATTCTTATCTATGCTCAAGATCAAAATTCGTATTAGCTGTGAACTCCAATCCAATTCGCTCAAAATAAGAAACTGACATTGGTTTACAATTTCACCAGAGTCATTCATGGCGATTAGTACAAGAGAATTAACAACGGCTGTACTTAGTGTGAGATGCTATATCCTTATCGCCAGTGACGCGTCAGGAAAAAGGTATTCTAAGCTATTTCTTGAAAACCTCAAGAGGTGACAAATTCGTAGTAACAACGACGACCTGGAAATCGATTTGGAAAAAATTATCAGAAAATCTTGACTTGGGACGTGAGACTTATTTGCAAAGTGTCAATAACCATCAAACGCAAATTATTGATAATCGACTGAAATGGGCAGGATATCCAGCTAAGATAAATGAACAAATGCTCTAGTTTTTGAGGCACGCCAGTTGACTGAAATTGAGATGGGTGCATGGGGTAGCACAGGATGCTTAAGCTAACTAGATTCGTAATTGGAAGACAATAGAATGTTTAAGCAGGCGAAAATTCTAACTGGGTTGTCGAGCTAATAATGATTATTCTGATGAAACTTTGTATTTATGTAGATACTAATAGATTGCGTGTGAATAATATGTATATTTTCATTGAAAAATATTCTAATCGATAAAATTTTAATAGATTAAAATCAACTGATTTTGACTGATTGTTTTTCATTCGATATTTAATTTTAATTTGTAAAAAATTTATTCGAAACTTGAATTCGTTTTTATTATTCGAATATAAACACCATGTCTGTTACGTAGAGATCTACATACAACCAAAAAAAAAAATACTATAATTGACGTAGATGACAACTGAAACTATCCATGTTACGGTGTGCCACAAATTTATCATTTAATTTTTCCTGACAAAACAAATTTCAATCCATTCAATGTTCAACACCTCTATAAATTCCGCGCATCAAAACTACGTATAGTTTATGGTACTGTAAACTACCGTAATATTGCCTATTCATTACACATGACCTGGAAAAGTGCCTTGAGGATTCTTCTTCATTACGACTGTTATTTAATATTTATATGACAAATCTATACCGGAAATGCAAGAGACTGCATCAATTGCTGTGCACTCAACCATATCGGTGAATGCTATCGGTTTGGTAATATTTTCAATATGTGGGTGTCATCATACAAGCTTCCCGTTTAAAGTTATGCATAATTATATTCTCACAATATTATTCCACCACCGTAAGTATACACAGTATATAGAATGTATGTAAACAAACAGAGGTTTTCTTAATAAAATTTACATTCAATAGCGATTTTAGCAAGCTAGATATTTTCTAGATGTTACTGGGTATACTGGCACAGCTCCAAAATCCAGAAATCGAATTGTCTTCCCTGTTTACACTTTAGTGAAAGAAAAACGAATAAAATGTCTGCAACGTTTTCTGTTTTCTCTCTTCTTATGTAAGATACACTTTATGCTGCAGGCATTTGTTTAACTAAGAAAATTTCAAATAATTTTCATAACGTGCGTTCGAGGTTGGCATCATATACTATGTACATATGTATGTATACTGCAAGACTTTCCAAGCAAGGACAAACAAACTAGTCGAAAGCTTCATGTGCGTTTCCAACAAAAATATATATACTCGTATACCATAGTCCACTGAAAGCTTCTGCTCTTCCCTTATCTGTGTACAGTACACACAGATCTGAACCTGATGTTTCAGATATTTCGCATTGCTTTAGGGCATGACTGAACTTTTGTGAATTGTGTTATGTTAGCCAAAATCCTTAAGGGGTCCTTTGTGGGCAAAAGTATTAATTATACGAGAACAGCGAGGACACGAATTTGTGCGAACAAAAGGAAGTTAGAGAAATTGTATTGCACATGGTTAATTTATCTTTGTTTGGATCTTCGCCAAGTGAACAGAGGAGCTGTTGTTTTCATTCTTTTTTGTTTTTTTTTCTTCTTTTTTTTAGGAAATGGAAAACAATTGGACAAACTTATACCTGTACTTATACTGAAGTTATGACGACCACTTTTGAACTGAGTTGTAGGATCATATCTATATGTATAGGTATATAGCAAACAAGTTTTAATGCACGTGGGTATCCTTATAGGGATTTTTAGAATTCTGTTTTGTTTTATTTTAAAGCGAATCGTGATAAAGTGGTAGAAAAAAAGTTTATTTTCATATTTTTTGCTACAACGCAAATGATTTATCCTTCGTTAAGGTCAAAGCGAAACATACATACATAATTGGGTAGATAGACCCGTTCACAAAAATATAAATTTAATGAAATTTACTCATATCCACTGTGTATCTGACACTTGGGAATTGTGTCTCTTGTGACTATATATTACTACAACATTGGTTTTTTAAGTTATCAGCATATCGAAATAATATATGCGGCATTTTATAAATAAGCCCTGTGCTCGTGCCCCCAACACTTGTTTAACCAGAAATTGATACTATAGTAAAGTGCATTAGAATTAATATAGGTACAAAACATATATTAAAAAAAAAAATTTTTTAAATAAATAACTTTCGTAAATAAATTGCACTAAAAAGTAAAAAATATATTTTTCTTTCTCAGTGATATATACAAGAAGAGTTTCATTGTAAAAAAAAATGCTAGAATTCAGATTAAATCTTAATCAAAATTGTTTAACTGCAATCTATGCCGAAACTTTTAACTTAATATATTTTATTTTATACTTTTTAGTCAAAATTTCTATACACTCTCTCTCTTCACTCTCGACTCTCCACTCTCGACCCTCCACTCTTGACTTTCCACTCTCCCCCTCTTTCTTTTTCATCACACAAAACTATGTAAATCCATCCATGTTTACTATCCAAAATTGCGCATTTTAACGATATTCGGATGAAAAAAGTCTATTATAAACTTTCTTATAGAAAAAAAGAAAATATGCCATTTAATAGCACTCAGAAAGAGCTTTGATTTGATATCACACACCGTCCAAATTGGACAACCCCAAGGGTTGTAGTTTCTACCCCTATCTCCACCCCGAAACCCCCCAAAATGTAAAAAAAATGCCCTCATCGGAAAGCTTCACATTCACTCATTCTAAACCAAAAACTTCATGTAAATCCATTCGCGTTTACTACCCCAAAACTCTTTCGTCACGAACGGCACTCTCAGGCGGTCAGACACAGAGTTTTTTAATCAGGGGTTTGTGAGTTGATAACAGTTATTTAATAATAAAGGCTATCGGCACGCAAACATATTATATAAACTCCGATAGCCAAGCCGCGATATAGGCACTAAACTCTAATGCATTTATTTCAAAGCTAGTTGGGGACTATAGCAATGTCTTATATTTACTATCAGAAGATAACAAAATAACCCTTATCAGGCCACGAAGGGTATATATAGGTAATGAGACCGCTGAAAGAAGTGGACTCGCCATTTGCCGGACGCGAACACCTTTACGGCCTTATTAAAAAACATCTAGCAGGAGAAATAATGTTCATAATAGAAAATCCTCACCAGGAAAAATAGGAGAACCCTCCTGGACTAAGACGCGGGAAGATGTTCATTAACTTCCCATACAAAGAATTTAAAAAAGTCAGCAATGTCAGGATATTCACTCGCTCAATGACTGACCATTGCCCTTGGATACATATACTTACGAAAATAGGCAAGACCACAGACGAGAACTATCGATTCTGCAACTAGTAGGTACTATGCGAATGTGCAGGACTTGCTCGACAAAAACTGTAATTAATAGATAAGAGCTTTGCGACCCCATCAGACGTCCGCAAAAATAAAGTAATAAACGTCCAAGCGAGCCAATACGGCAGGAGCATATATGTATATAATTGCTGCACACAGTGATGAAAACTCCCGGGAATATTGCCATTCTCAAGGAAACTTTCCGGGAAGTTTTCAAAATTGCTCGGAACTTTGGGAGTTTTCGTCAGATTCTGTGCATTTTTCATGACTTCAGTGTTTTTAAACAAATAACTATAGAGTAAAACCGCCACGTGAATAATGTCTGAAAAAGTCTAAGGATGCAAAAAATATAGTTTTAATGGTAAATTAGTACGAATTGTGAAGATTATGGAAGGTTAATTAAAATATGGTTTTTTACGCATCCCGGTTAGTTTTTACTGTATTATTTTGGAAAATATGCATGCGCGCAAATATACGAATATTACCCTGAAAATGGACTTCTAGTAAATTAACCAGGTAGGTAATTATTCAGTACTCCTACCGGTTAGTTTTCTGTAGATGAGTATGACTGTACATCTCTATCTTAAGGTCATAAACGCGAATTCTGCTTACCTGTTCGCTCCAATTTATGTAGTAGTAGGTAATTCAGCAAGCCCATAACTGGTGGATAGCTGATTAATTGTTTTCGCTTCATATTGATTTACTTATTTGTATATTTACATTTACAGCTTACCTAGAAAATAAAGAACTTCCTATGTATGTGCTATCAGGTAATTTTCCACTTATCGTTACCTGCAATCTTTTAATGTGTCTATTTATATATTGTATTTAGCGACACACTTCGTCATTACATGCAGATTAACTTTAGTCTTAACAGTACCTGGAAAGTTGGTTATTTTCGATTTCATAAGATGGTGTTCAATTGCACTAACATCAGTAAATTTTTGAAGCTGGTGTTTCTTCTTTCGATACCCTTTGTTTGAAGAGAATAGTATATGTTGGGTTTGTTAATTCATATATGCATTCTAGGTATTTCCGATATTGGGAAAACAAGAGTTCTTCGTCGTTTTTGAGGCGAAGAGGGAAAAAGATTGCTATATTTTTTGTATGCAATGTCGTGACAGTTCAGTCAGTCTTCATAGCTCTGGCGAGTAATATATTAGTCGTGCATATTCAATATTTCGCGTGTGATTGCTACAATTTTCGGTCCTTAACGATGCCACGAAGATCGTCAAAAATCTGGGACTATTACGATTTAATTAACATAGATGGCAAAAAGGTAGTTAAGTGTAGGTATTGCAGAAAAACATTTTTGCAACTGAACGCAACTAAACTAAAAAACCACTTTGTAAGTGTTTGCAAGCAATGTCCCAACGAAATAAATCGTTCGTTTCAAGATCATCCTCCACAAACAATTTCATCACCAATAGTTTCAACATTTCAAGGTCAAATAGAAAGGAATGATCGGCTAGAAGTTTCTTTACCTGCTCCTAGCCTTTCACTTCTATCACCGGGATCTGCAACCTCATCAAGCTCTTTGAATCCATTTCAAGATACATCTCTTCAAAGTACCGGAAATGTGAGTGCAGAACAAAAAGCTCTCAATCTGTTGGAGTCAAAACTGTGGCAGAAAGCGATAACCTCACTCCGATCTGACTATACTGCTCCTACGAGATATATGATTAGTAATAATTTTCTGGACGCGGAATATGAGATTTGAGCGAAAAATGAAGCAACAAATCCTTTCAGAAGACATTTGGTTAAAAGTTGAATCAATTCATAAAGTTTTGAAGCCAATTTTTACAGCTACAACCAAACTCGAAGGCGATAAAGCGACATTGCCAGAAGTACCTAAGATGTTTGAACACGTCGCAGAAAACGTAAAAAGCTCCTTATCTGCTGCTGAGACCATATCCAACGATGAGAAAAATCGTATTTTCAGTGCAATTGAAAAGAGGCGTCAATTTGTTGAGAAACCAATTCACTACGTTGCTAATATTGTAGATCCCAAATGCAGAGGAACAAAATTATCAGCTGATAAAATTTCGGCAGGATTAGAATTTATACACATCTATGCTCAATTGAAGAAAATGGATGTAAATAAAGTTATGTGTAACCTAGCTCAATACCGAGCAAAGAGCGTTTACTTTTCACAGAATGGTATTTGGGCTGTTGTCGGTCTATTAGAGCCGAGGACATGGTGGAAAGGCTTCTGTGACTCTCAGGTGATTGCAAGTATTGTAATACAAATTCTCAGTGTTCCACCATCTTCAGCTGGTAGTGAAAGAAACTGGTCACTATTTGGAAATACACAAACTTTGAACAGAAATCGTCTAACAACTGATAGGTTGCAAAAACTGATCGCAGTAAGGGCTAATTTACGATTATTGTCGGACAGCTGTCACGCTCAGTTTCAAGATTCGGAAGAAGACTCAACACTCAGCGTTTCTGATGACGATCGAGACGAATTCTGAAGAGAAAGACCATTAGCGTATTAGTCTAATTTATGAATTTCATTTTAAAAATATTTCTTATCATTATTATTATTATTATTATTAATTAAAGATCCACTGATAAAAAAAAGGGTTACTTTATTTATAATTATATTTTGGAAACTTTCGTTTTAAAATGGAAATATTCCCAGGAAGATTGGGATAATTCCGGAACACTTCCGGATTATTCCTGATTTTTCAACACTTAACTGATAAAAAGGGTTACTTTATTTATAATTATATTTTGGAAACTTTCCTCTTAAAATGGCAACATTCCCAGGAAGATTGGGAAAATTCCGGAATACTTCCGGAATATTCCGCATTTTTCAACTTTAACCATAATACTCTTCACCCAACCAATCCAACTATTCAGTAATCTTGTTAACCTGTAAGCCTCATTATACCTGAAAAAAAAATTGTAATTCTCATCTAAATGCAATCAATTTAAAACTTTTTTAATGATGATATTAATGGTAACATATTCATACATGCAACAAAGCTTATAAATATTTCCAATAACACTCCTTACCAATATTCTTAATCATGAAATTCTCTAACAAAAAAAAAAGAAAATGTTATCATTTCCCGTAAAAAATAATCTTTATAACCTTCTCACGCCCCACCACCACATTACATATAAATCACATACTCGTAGACACGCTAAACAATTCCACCTCCTTCGTGAGCATTTTTTCGTTTGTTTTTCCCTTTTCAAAGGACTCGTTAACCTTGAAATGTGTAACGACATAAAAGCATTCGGCCTTTGTGTGTATATAAATAATTCAGGGCATCACAACTTAACTAGAGAAAATCTAAATTTATGCGTCATTTCAATTGGTGAAAATTTATTGTTTCCTAAGGCGTTAGCATTTTATCATTCAATGTCAGCTACCCCAAAAAGCACAGAGAGAAATCTTTCAGCAGAAAAGAAAAATTGCATATCAAGTGACAAATTATGGACCGTCGTTTCGCGCAGTGTAAAGTTTTTCTGTAGGAAATAGTGTAAAGGATAAATTTTGAGTCAAGCTCGTATAAGGAATAAGTTTAAACTTTAAGTTGTAACCGCAAGTTCCTAATTTTATGGTCTGATCACAGGAAATGCAGTCTAACTTCTCTGACAAGTCAAAAAGTTTTTCCTATTCTCGTAGTAAAGATGGTGGTTAAGAAAAAATGAAATAATAGAAAACACTGTCGAAAAACGGAGATACTGAAAATCTACAGAAGTGAATCGATTTATGTGAATTTGTTGTTCTTTATTCGTTATAGTGCTTGCTGATGTTAAGATTACTACTATAGCAAAGTGCCTTTAAAACAATAAGCAGAAAAAAAAATCTTTTCCTCCCCTACCAACGAATAACTTTGTGTGTAAAACTTTTAGGAAAGCATAGCTACTTCTGATTCTGCTAGTCATCCACAGTTTTAAGAGGACTACTAAAAATTTCATTGAAAATTTCTCTAACAACACTCAACCGAAGAAATTTATTCTTTTCAAGAAGCTATTGGAAAATACTGTTGTGACATGATATGTTGCCATGTGAACGAGTGAAGGGGTTATTAACCTTTTCAGACCATTTCAATTCTACACAAACGACTGTTACATACCATAGATCATGAAATTTTAATGAAAGTCTCTTGAATGAAACCTTTCCTATATAATATCTGTGTTCTATATGAGGAAAATTCCTGTATATGTATAAGAGACTTAGCCTTTTCAACATGTTTCATGGACTATCAGAGCTTTTAAAAATGATGGGGTATAGATATTATAATCTGACCCTTCTTGATGACATTTTAAAAATAGCGCTCGGGTTCGAAGAAACTCTCAGACGAGTTATGGAGAAAGAACCTTCATATTGTTCTTAAGAGGATTATTTTTTATGGTTGGACAAATTTTAGGAGGTACTTGCTTTTAAGATAAAAATTATTTCTATGAAAGGAAATACTATACATGTATATGTATTTTGCTAGACTGTATTTATGCGATTTTTCAATGTCAAATGAAAGTAATTGTATTTATTTGGCTCTCTAATGTCTTCTTCCTAAATATCGGAAGGGCGTAAAAGAAGAATAAATTCGTTCACTTACTTATAATCTCTAATAAATCACAAATTTTTATCTTTTTTATCTAGACTGGATGAATCGATGGTTTTTACTAATAAAATTGAACAATAATAATGGTAGACACAAGCGTTACTTTTGAGGTCCCAAAACTTTTCCCATAAGAAGTCAGAACCATGTCGAAATTCATGGTAATTACTGTCATAGTTTTTTTCGGTCTTCTATGTATTTCTGTCACTTTAACATCACAAAACAAACAAGTAAAATAGCTAGAATTGGTCTAAGACCAATTCTTATGATTCCATAGATGAATGCCCATAGGTAATTTCGTATGGTCACCCATCTGTGCAAGTTAGATTTTTGAAGTGGTTTTTCGAATATTTCTAGAAATAGTAAAAATTATTATAACCAATTTCATAGGATTTCATATTCTGAAGAACGTTTCAGTATAATAAAAACATCTAGGACTGATCGTTTTTATAGTATATGTAAAAAACGTAAATTTTTATATGGCAACACCAAGAAGGGAATTGAAAACTTCAGCCCTCTACGTCGACACGTTCTCAGGCAGTGTTCAAATATATAGTAAAAATCTAAATTTCTATATGGCAACCCTACGAAGGAGTTACCCGATTCGTCCCATTTTTGAATTTTTCGTTTTTTTTTACGAAAACTGTATGCAAAATTTCAGCTCTATTGCCTCAAACACATTCTCAATGTAAGCAGTAAACTAGATCTAATAGAAGAAATCAAGACAACAAAAATTTTACGTCTACACGTTGTCAGACCAAATATATAATAAAAAAAAAGGAAATTTTTGTATGGGAGCTCTACGAAGGAGTTACCCGATTTGTCCCATTTTCGAAATTTACTTTATGTTTAAAAATCTCATGCGCAAAATTTCTGTTCTTTAAGTACACCCGTTTTCGAGTTATCGTGCGGACAGGCAGACAGACAGACAGAAGGACAGACTGACATGCAGAAATCAAAATAACTTTTAATATTATATTTAATATTATATTTTTTACTAGCATTATTTCCGTGCGTTACAAATGGAATGACAAATTTAGTAAAGGTACCCTATGATTTCGTCTAGGGTATAAAAATGATTTTCTAAAATATTGACATGAAGTTCAACAGCCTGGTCCCGCACTTGTCCAATGTAGTAATTTTCTCCACTTACATTGATGAAATTTATTCAATAACTACATATATTTCCCTTAGTACCAGTAGTACTAGATAGAGGATGAATGACGCAGGATTTTTTGGGAAGTATACTTTGATAAAGGTAGATGATATTTTATAAAGAACTTCTGGAGAGGTAATGGCTGATAAATGTCTTAAAGTAAAAAGAGAAGGAAAAACAAGGATGAAGTTCCATCTTCAGGAAGAAATTAATTAAAAAGAAAAACGATGAATTTCTTTCACAAGTCTTGATTAAAAAAAAAAATTATCTACAAAAATGAAAGAAATTAAATCCAGAAATAAATCTCCTTAAATGATTTCCATGTCTAACTTTTTACTCAAAGCATCCTCAACGAAGTATGGTGCAAGAAAGCTAACGAAAGTACACTTTTGCTGAAAGAGTACACTTTATGAACAACTTACACAGTATGAACAACTTCTTATGCAAAGTTTACCAGAACAACATTTCAGAAGAAGACCACTTGGTTATCCAACTAGAATTTTGTTGCTAAAATCCGATAAGGATATTGATCCACTTTATAATTTTAATTGATCAAGAAAATAACTTGATTTATTTTATGCTCCCACATGCCCGAACTATAGACAGAGGTGCTTAAGTGCAGTCATCGTATAGATAATATCTATACTTACTGAAAGACCATCCTTCCTAATCATATTATGGTGCTTCTTCTTATAAACGATTCTATCAATCACAGAACCAAATTGAGCCTAAAAGCGTGTTATAAAGTTTAACGCTCTTGTCTCATAGTAAATACATAGGTACGACTTTACCACCTCATCAAGCTGAAAAGCTCTGACGTCATTTACATCTTCTGACACATGTAATGGATCCCTTTTATTGCATGTACGCAAACAGCCGGATGTCTTGTACGCCATTGTAACAATATAATCCGGACGTAATACAAACGAGGATATAAATTAGAGCAGCTTTACAGCGTTGAGTATTCATGAGGCAAAGCCTTCATTGTGCCCCCGAGGTATGAGGATACATTAAAATTGCACGAGCTTACTTCAGTGCCGCAATCCTGGGACAAACATACGCCAATCACATGAAAAGATTCTTTTTCCTCTCTTAAATTAAGAAGGATCCACTGGAGAATTGTGAAGCTGGTGATGAAATAGATGGAATAGGTAGTAGGAGAATAAAAAGATATTCGTTCTGTCCGTATCACACCTGGTACATATTATGTATATACTCTTTACTCAATTGTTGGTTACAGGATCTTTAATGGACGAAAGCAGTCTAAAGTCTTCAAGTCTTCTATATAAGAAGACTGTTGAGATTTGCATAAGATAAGTATCCCGGGAGATGATTTTGTTTTCTGATACTTACATTGCTGAAGTTTTCCCCTGTGATGATATGTGGCTGTGACGTAATTTAATTTAGACTCCTTTACATCATGGAGGACAACAACAAAACTAAGAAAAAAAAAAACAAATACGTGTCATTATTCGAAATGATGACGCAAACAACAATAATTCACTTCTTTGTTGCAATATAGCAGAAGTAGTTTTAGTATGTGGCTTGAGCTAACTAGGCATTTTAAAACAGCGGTTTAAAAAGTTAATTTACAACAAGGCTGAAGACCCGCTGATAGCAAATTGTTTTCAATTTTGTTGACAGGAACTGATAACAATTCCGAAAAAATTATTTGCTTAATTTACATATATTTATACATAGGTATATATTTACATATTTAGCAGATCCTCTTTTCGTGGTGGACATGAATTTGAAGTTAACTTTGGGATTATTGAGCTTAAAATAATTATTTTAAGTTTTCATTTATTCTACTTCTGATGGATTTATTTCTGGATAAATTGGAATGGATACATGGATGGGAAACTGAAGCTGGAGCAATAGATAGAGATGGATGTATATTTTTATGTATAGATAAGATATAATGAAATCACATTTATGTGTATGAGTATATTGCGTGAGATGGATGACATTTCTGAATGGATGAGATTTCTGCGAAAAAACTCTTTATGCAAATGAAAAATCTTTGAAAAAAGAAATTTCATTGCAAAAAGAGGTCGTTTCATATAAGCAGGAACCGTATAATCGTCAGTACGGCTTTATTCCTGCCTGCCGTATACACCATACCAAACAGCCAAGCTGACCCCATATACATATAGATTTAAAATAAATTTTAAGTGTGAATTATATGAGGCGAAATACTACGTATTTACTTGAATGTCTAGCAAGATTTAGCCCTATGCGGGAGAAATTTCTGTTGATAATATGGATTCGATTTAAGAAATTAAGAATGCAAGGATCGTTAAAATGTAAGGCTCAATTTGGGATAATTTAATGCCACTTCCCCGAATTTAATGCTCTAGTATTTTTTAAAAAAATCAATGGATAATTCAGTTAGGTTAATCAAAAGTTAGGATCATCACTATTGAAAATATAATAACCTTCCATACCAATATGAGGTATGGCGGTACAAATTTAGCAAAGTATACAGTAAAGTCATGTTAAAATGTAAATAATGTTTTACTGGAAATAACTCTTTATGCAAATGAGAAATCTTTGAAAAAAGAAATTTCATTGCAAAAAGAGAGCGTTTCATAAAGCAGGAACCGTATGATCGCCCGCTTTTTTAAATGAAATTTCTTTTTTCAAAGATTTTTCGTTTGCATAAAGAGTTTTTTCCACTCAATTCTCGAGCTGCAGACTTAGCAGCAAACTGAGTCAATTTCAGATTGACTTATTTCACTATGAATTTTCATAGCAAAACTCTCTAATGTTTTTACCGTGGAAAAAGAAATGTTAACCGTTTGTTTTCTAATGATGGTTGTAACATTAAATTTGAGTACGTTTTTAAAGAGGCCAAGAACCGTAGGTTTCAAATGCCTACATGCAACAAATTAACGGCCAACCGTGGTTAGAATTTTAAGCTCTTTCGGTACACGATAATGTAGGACAAACAAATTAAGCTTGCAGCAACCACTGTATTAAGCTACGAAAACTAAGTGATTACAGAGAATAAATGTAATTACTTCCACATATATTTACCGTAAATTCTTTGATAATTTGACAACTACCGAAAAGCTTTTATCAGGGTTCAAAAACTAATCTTCTTCTTATTTTACAATATTTTACAATACGCAGCTCAAACTGTAGGGGGCATTGAATGTCAATGTACTTACTTTCGTTTTAGTATCTACCACAACTGTCTAAATTTCGCTGTTTCACCTAGCAATGGTTAACCACTGGTTTGTTAGTTGGTTTGTTGGAGATTAGGCATAATACTATAGAAAAAAAAAAAAATCAAATGAGTAACATTTTCTTTACGTTTCTGTGGATAAAGTCTTATTACACTCTATCAATCCTGAAAGGTTCCGAGTATTCAATTCGTTTCCAGTATTATTTGTTGATCACAGATTTTAATCCTGTTGAAAAACACAGTAATTTAGAGTGTAGGCTCAAAATCGATGGAGCATTTGTGTTTTAGATTTTTACTTTTATGTTTTCTTAGTCACGATTGATTTTTTACTTTCAGGGAAGAGGCATTAAATTAGACCTAATTGAGCCCTAAAATATTGTGCAGTGCACTCTATTGTGACAATACTATTTAACCTATTTTCAGTAGTGGTGGTTCTATCTTTTGATAAAGTTGGATTATCCCTAATTGAGCTCTATATTTTGACGTATTCAAAACTTTTCTACTATGAAATGGCGGTCCCAATTTAATGTGATGAATAGCAGACAGTTTTTTTTTCTAGATCAATTGCGATAGAAAATAAGAAAAGATGAACGAAATAGGTAGGATAGATTAAACGGATGAAAAAAGTGGTATGGATAAATAATATTGATATAATAGATGCCCGTGATATAATGCATATAAAATGGGATGGATAAATATTCCGGATATATGTGAGCGATATGATATCTGTACCGATGTAATCGATGGACTCAGTCGATAAATGGATTGTATATAAGAAATGCAAGAGTAGACTGTTGGATGGATAGAATGGATAAATAGTTGAATAATATGCATAAAAAGAATGAAATGAATGCAAGTGTATAATATGTTGTGGATGGTGGTATGGCATTTGTGAATCCAAGAAATATATAGATTAATATCCATACTTATAGATAGATATTAATGGAAGGTATGGATAGGATAAAAATATTTGATGATTCCTGGGATAAATATTTATTAGCAAATTTCCTTTCATACAGATACTTAGATGCTCGCTTTATCTAGTAAAGCCTTTTTTCTTTAATTAGCCTACTATATTTTAATTTCTAGTATTCTTAATTTTTCTGTCTATTCGCGCCAAAATACAACTGCATTTACTCATTAATTTCTCTTTCCTTTTTTAGGCTGATCATCTTGAGCAAGGTATGTAATTTAATGCTATTTTTATTTTTATCTAATGGAAGACATGATGATGCCCACATAGAGGACGAAGCACATACTAAAAACCTATCACACATACTATGTACATCTACACAATGAGGCATGCCTTCCCTATCTTCTTAATATATAAAAATGCCGTGTCACTGTGTTTGTACACTAATCTCCGAAATCGCCCAACCGATTTCAATGAAATTTTGTGAATGTGTTTGGTGATGGTTCCAGCTTTAAAGATAGGATAGCTTGGACACGATATATGGCGCTGTTGTCGAGGTGTAGAAAACTGCCTGAGAGCGCCTCGACCCGAAAAGCTGAAATTTTGTACACGGCGTTTTCATAAAAATTCCAAATACAAGTTCAAAGATGGTTTAAGGCGGGCAACTCCTTCGTAGGGTTGCCATACAAATATCACTTTTTTTAGTATATATTTGGACACTGCCTGACAATGAGTACACGTAGAGGTACGTGGTGTTTTCATAGCAATAGTATATAAAATTTAAAAAATGCACTAAATCGGGTAACTACTTCTTGGTGTTGCCATGCAAAACTTTAGTTTTTCACTATATTTTTGGAAACTGCTTGAGAACGCGTCTACGTGGAAAGCTCAAATTTTGTACACGGCGTTTTCATAAAAATGTAAATTCAAGTTCGTAGTGTTGCCATACAAAAACTTCGATTTTAACTATATATTTTGGCACTGGTACTTGGTGTTTTCATAGCAATAGTAAATAAAATTACAAAAATGGTCTGAATCGAGAAACCTCTTCTTGATGTTGCCATAAAAAAGTTTGGTTTTTCACGTCAACGTGGAGAGCTTAAATTTTGTACACGGCGTTTTCATGAAAATTGCAAATACAAGGTCAAAAATGGACCAAATCGGGCGACCGCTTTTTGCTGTTGCCATACAAAACGTCGACGTAGAGAGCTCAAATTTTGTACGCGAGACTTTCTTAAAAAAATGTCAGTTAAGTTGAAAAATTTGACCAATCGGGCAACTCCTTCGTAGGTTTGCCATTTAAAAAATTTGTTCGTGGTGATTGCTATGAAAATAAATAAAATAAATAAATTTTCAAATATGGACTAAATTGGGTTGATTGATTGAACCAGCCCCGGCACCCACTGCACTATCACACTGTTATTTCCATAAAGGGAGTTCAGGGTGGTTTTGCACTTCATTAATAATTTGGAGGTTATAGAGGGTTTAGACAAAGCTTTGACAGCTTCTTGGCTGTCTGAGCAGATGGCTATCTCCTTGTTCTCAATATCTGAGTTAAGGAGGTGCCTTTCCGCTTCAAGAATAGCCTTGAATTTTGCCTGGAAAACCGTCGCATGGGTTTCAAGATGTATGGCCAGTTCAATCTCAGGCTCCTCGCAGAAAACTCCCGCTCCGGTGCCTTCAACGGACTTAGGCAGGCCGCACATTGCACAATCACCGACTGTAGTCGGTGACTAAAAAGTCAGTTGACTTTGCTCGTTACACGCAACAGCGTTCGGTACCGCAAAGTACTCTAGTTGACGTCAGTCAGCAACTAAAAAATGAGAAGGGAGTTGACGACTCTCAACTGACTGAACGAACCGACTGTTGTGCTCAATCAATCAATCAGTTGATTGTTGTTGTTTGCTGCCGCGAACTGTAAGTAATTATGTTTATGCTCGGAAAGGATGGACGGATTTTTCGACATCCTTTTTCTTGAAATCCTTCTTCTTCGCCTTCTCCAGTAGTAAATTACTACAGGGTTTATGTTTCTTATTGCAATTTTTAAATCAGTTATCTAGTATTTAACAACATTGTAAAATTTTAACTAAGCTGGTAGAAGACGATGCAATATGCTACTATTGAGTCGGTAGTGTGCGGTCTCCCTTAGAGACATCAGTATAAATTGTAATTGGGATTGTCAATGGTTGAAGCACGGAATGTGATTCCCATTCTGCCCTGGATGGAATTTTAGATTCAAAATTGCTTTTCAGCATAGTCTCGAGGAGGTGGTACTAAATTGGGTTACCCTTTCTTAGTGATGCCATACAAAACTTTTGTTTTTTACTATATACTTGGTAGCTGCCTGAGAAGGCTTCGAGGTGGAGTACTCATATTTTGCATACCGCGTTTTCATAAAAATTGCAAAAACAGTTTGAAAATGGGACCAATCGGGCAACTCCTTCGTATGGTTGCCATACCAAAATATCGTGTTTTACTGTATATTTGGGCACTGCATGAGAAAGCGTCGACGTAGAGAGCTACACTCTCAAACATATATGAATGTATGTACACATACTCATACACGCACACAGTCACACACATGCAGATACAGAGTGAAAACCTAGAGTACGGAATAGCTTAGATATTATTATTTATCTCTAACCACCCCCCCCCCCCCCCCTTCTAGGTATCTATATTATCGCCGGGCAACGCCGACGGGCTCCCTCTAGTATAATATAGTTTTGCTGTCCTGTTAGATTTAAACAGTACATAAAATGTAAATCCATTCTGTTATCAAAATTACGTAGAGTAGAGCATGCGTGTAACTAAGGTTGTTGACTTCAATAATATATTAAACCTGTTCCTATTATAGTTATACCAGAAAGTAAAGAAACCGCCTGTAACGAGAATAGAGGTGTTGTGTTAGCAATCAATTAAGAACCATTTCTCATTTCATTCTATAAAGCTAGGAATTCCAACTATATTCACCTGCGGTGATATTTAGCATCAGTATAAATGTAAAGGCCAAAAGTAGTGCATTCATACAATGCATCTATGTTCATTAGCATAGCCTCAAATAATTAAGTAAAAGCCTTCGTAGTTATAAGAGTTCTTCTGCTGGTGGAGTTGGGGCAGTACAGCTTTTGTTTGATGAAAATTAATGACCTCATTTTCAATGATGTTGCTAAATTGCAGGTTGCTACACCAGGACGTCGGAATACCTGCATCTGCCACCATTATTTTATGTGAACAATCAACTTGATTATTTTGCAGCGTTAGAATTTGCACAGTTCACACATAGTTTTATGGTTTGATATAGGTATATATATATATGTATATACGTATGTGGATATAGAACACATCCACGTGTTATAATGTTTAACCTTTAAACAAGACTTCATTATACCTGTTGGTATATACATAGATTTTATTTATGAGTCTTTAAAGATCTAATTTATACTACATATTGTATACAGGGTGTCCCGTAAGTCGACGTCAAGCCGGAACCGGGTGATAGACCAAATCGTAACAGTTACCAGAAAAATATAAAAAAAAATCTAAGTCATGTATTTTTCAAATTATAGGCATTTCTTTTGTTTTCGAGAAAATGTACACCTTGTGATGGTTTTTAACCTCCTGTTGCTACAAATCTTTACTTTTTTTCAATTTTATTTTTCTTATGTAATCCCGAATAGTGCTTATGTAACCAGTTGCTTTAAGTTCTAAGCCAACTGCTCCAGCTTGGAAGAAAATGTCACATTTTGCCGAACGAAGAATATAAAATTAATACTTCACCCAACTTTAACTGACTGTACTAAAAAAAAATGTACTACGCCAGTCTGGCAAGTAACTTTCAAAGTTGACGCATTTAATAAGGATTCTAAAATGGTACAACACTTGCTACATTATTTCTTAGAATACGGAAAAACATTTTTTTCTTCAAGAAACCCAGTTTCGAATAATTTCTTTTCATCTACTAAAATTGATTCTAGTGTACCCAAAGCTTGCCTTAAGAGCGTAACTTTAAGATTCTAGCTTGAGTGAGACGGAGAGTCATTCCATGAAGTGTGAGTGAGACAGATAGTGACGCTTTCAAGTTAGAGATGTTAACTTTTTGTTAAATTTAGGACAAATTTTCCTTAATTTTAAAAATTATACGAAGTCTAACAGACTGAAATTTATTGAAAAATGCATTTAAGTGCAAAAGAATGATTGAACTTTTCGACCCAGCGATCAGAGAGGTCTCATCGGTATGGTTATTTCTGATCATCAATTATTTGGATGCTAAGATTTATTATTTACAAAAGATGTTCAAACTGCCTTCCTTCAGCTTCAATACAAGTTCGACATCTTCTTAAAAAATATCGGGTTATCAGATGGGCAAATCTTCCGTTGTTGACAAATTCAACTGCTTCCGTAATTCTTTGCCGAAGCTCAGCTAAAATTTCAATAGACTTCTTATAAACTTTCTCTTTTAATGCTCCCCAGTAAAAGAAATCTAATGGATTTAGATCAGGTGAACGGGCTGGCCACGAGATCATACCAGACCGCCCTATCTATCTGTCCGGATATTCTTCATTGAGATATTCTCTAACTGAAAGGGCATAGTGCGCTGGGCAGCCGTCTTGCTGATACCACATCTCTCTGTAAATACTTAGTGGCATGTCTTCCAGTAAATTAGGTAAATGGTTTTGCAAAAAATCTAAATAAACTTCAGCATTAAAGACCTCTCTGGCAACTCAAAAGTTCTTATGACTTTTCCGTTTAAAATTCCGGTCCACATGTTTATTTTAAAACGATATTGAGATCTACTTTGTCCCATTAAATTCGGATTCTCTACGTGCCACTCGTGTAAGTTCATGTGGGGTTCATGTAACCGTCTTTTTTAAATGTCGATTCATCCGACCACAAAATTTTCTCGAAGAATCGCGGATCTTACCGTTGTCTTTGTAGCATCGTTTGGCAAAACGCAACCCGAGGTTGATAATTCCGAGGTAGAAGGGTTTGTACTCGCTGTACATGGTATGGGTGGAGCTCATGTTTTTGTAATATTCGGTGAGCTATACTTTTGGGCACTCCTGTGCATTCCTGGATTGCACGTACCGAACTACCTGGATCTTCTTCAACTGCTTGAAGTATTACGTCCTCGTAAGGTAAGGAACTCTTCCTTCACCATGTACTTGGTTTGGAAGTCGTCCCTCTGTGGAGAGTAGACGATGCACATTTGTAAAAACTCAATGATTGGACGAGCTAGCGTCATTATCTTGCTCACTCACATTTCATGCAATGACTCTCCGTCTCACTCAAACTACAGTCTAAAGGTTACGGTCTTACGACAAGCTTTGGGTACACTAGATTCATTTTTAGTAGATGAAATTTTTTTTTCGAAACTGGGTTTTTTGAAGAAAACAATTTTTTTTCCGTATTCTAAGAAATAATGTAGCAAGTGTTGTACCATTTTAGAATCCTTATTAAATGCCTCAACTTTTAAAGTTGCCAGACTGGCGTAGTACATTTTTTTTTCAGTACAGTCAGTTAAAGTTCAACGAATTATTAATTTTATATTCTTCGTTCGGCAAAATGTGACATTTTCTTCCAAGCTGGAGCAGTTGGCTTAGAACTTAAGCAACAAGTTACATAAGCACTATTCGGGATTACATAAGAAAAATAAAATTGAAAAAAAGTAAAGATTTGTAGCAACAGGAGCTAAAAAACCATCAGAAGGTGTACATTTTCTCGACAACAAAAGAAATGTCTATAATTTGAAAAATACATGACTTAGATTTTTTTTATATTTTTCTGGTAACTGTTACGATTTGGTCTACCATCCGGTTCCGGCTTGACGTCGACTTACGGGACACCCTGTATATGTTAAGTTGATGTAGATAGCCTTTGCGCTAGAGGTTATAATTCATTTAAAAAGAGTAAAAAAGCATTAATGTAGATGCTTTCTAGTATTGAAAGCCAACAGTTTTTAATAAGGAGTATGTTAATTTGTACGGTATTTAATATAAATACTATTTCAAAATTTTTATTTCTTTGGCCGTAAAAATTCCAAAACCTGTGGAGTTTATTGACGGGATGTATGTTTTTGTTGAGGATTTTTTATGAAATACCCTGTATTTTCAAAATTATTTCAGTATAGGTTATAATAGGGAGGCAGAGCATATCTGTTCAATATACATATATGTAGACTTATCCAAGCACCTCTTATTATTATTTTATTTAAAATTTTTATTATGTACAACTTGAGAATAATATATAAAAATATATGTACATGAAGCGCATTCCACTGATATAAAAAGCTGAGAATTATAATTATGGGGCAGAAGAGATTTATAACTTTGTCTCACACTTTCAATTCAGTTGATAGGAAGCCAAGCCTCATTTATATGGATAGATATTGTACAAATGTGCACAATACTTGACCATAATAATTAATTTTCGCTTTTATAGTACTAAAAGTGCAGTGCACCGCAAAATATCCTGTAGCGATAAAAACAAGATAAATTATTTTAACAAATACATACCTATACATATGCATACATATTATAAGAGTATAGAGAGTCTAGGGACATACAATGAGTTATGTGTATTCCCAAAACCCATTGATAATACATTGTAGCCGTTTCGTCTGTCGACAAAATTTTTCATATCTTTGAAATACTCTTTTATCGCTTGTGATAAATTTATGAGATTTTCTTCAAAATGCGATGACCGCAATGGAGCAAAAGTTTTAAGTAACACCATTCTATGTATGTGGAAAATCTGCAATGTGGGAATATGTATATACATATATTGCAACCCTCTTGGGATGGAATACTTGAAGCTTTTAGTCGCATAATGGCGGAAAATCATGAATAATTAAACTATATCTAGGCAGGAGTAATCTAAAATGGTATGCTTATGGCAACTATATACATGTACATATATGTACATATGTATGTAGGCATAGTGAACTTTCTTCTATGCTATTTTTAGATAAAAGGAAGTACTGAGGGTATATTGAATAACGTATATTCACTCATTAATTTATAATTAGACTTCTCCCATCCACACAATCTTGTAAGTGCTTCTAGGATAGGGTGTACTGCGGATATCTAGAATTATGTTAACAGCATTGCAAATAAATCCATTTTTTTTTATAGACATGCAAAACTATGGGTTGTAGGTATTTCGTAAGGGTGTTTGAAGTTTACCAAGAGAGAGATTTTACTGGATGGATAGTTAAGTGCAAGAAAAAATATGGTTTATATGAAATATAAATAACTTAAAATTTTTAAAAACCGTTGAGAGACGGACAAATTCAATTATGTTATTTAATTATTTAAAAATTACTTAAGATTTGGATTTAAATTACAAGAATTGTGAAATATATTTTTTTAATTTAATTTTTTTATAAAAAAAAACTCGGGATTTTAGAAAAATTCTGGTTTACCTGCTAATGAATTTTTCTAACACATATACATACTTATATATCATATGTCCTCCCAAATCTTTTATCCCTGCTGGACATGGACTTCATCTTTTCTTATTAGGAAAACAAATTTAAACTTTGATCATTTTCGTGAGGATTTATATACTTTTGGAATTTGATCTTTCAAAAAGATCTCATGTCTGCTCCTCTTTCTCTGAAACACGCACAAAGCAAAAATTTCATTATTTATATATTAATTACTACTCCTACCACGATTACATTAACATCGACGCTAATTCTTTAATTGATGAATGAATTAGATATCTTATTTGTAAACGTGAGTATTTGTATTATCGTTATAGGCGCCTTAGGACCGTTGAAGCGCACCGGCTATACAATATTGTTCGCAATAATACTAATTTGGCTATTATACGTGCTAAACGTCAATATTATATTTCTAAGTTCAATCCGAGTCTTCCTCCTCGAACATTATGGCGGAATTTAAAACTAGCGGGTCTATGTGGCAAAGACTTGAGCGATATCTGTTTTCCCGACGAATTAGATGAATTTTTCATTACTGCTGTAACATATGTACATACCTACGATAACTAGCCAACCCAACTTTTTTGACGGTGTATTAGAAGAATATGTTACCCTTAATCTCTGTAATATATTCTCTTTCCGTGCGACTGACTTAAGTGAACTTACCGTGGCTATCAGTCTCATTAAGTCTAACGCACCTCGGTTCATCAAAATGCTATTCCCGTACATTGGTAAGTATGTCTTACATATCATTAACACTTGCTTAATGTCATCTACGTTCCCTTGTGACTGGAAAGTAGCAACTATTCTGCCGGTGCCCAAGAGGTCCTCTCCTCAATCATACGCTGATTACAGGCCAATAAGTTTGCTGTGTTCTTTGTCGAAAGTACTACAAAAACTTATTTACAAGCAAATACTGTATTATGTGGAATCCAGCAACCTATTAACATGTTGCCAATTGGGCTTCCGTTCTTCCCATAGCTGTAAAACTGCAGCCTTAAAAGTATCTTCAGACATAAGACTGGCTTTGGACCGTGGACAAGTTCACAGCCTTGGTTCCGTTGGATTTTTCGACAGCCTTTGATAGCGTAGACCATCGCATTCTTCTCCACAAGCTTTCATCATCCTTTAATTTCAGTACCCCAACAGTTTCCTGATCAGCAGCTCTTTATCTCACCGTCATCAACAAGTCAAAGTGATAGATTCTCTCTCCCGTGAGCGGTCGCTTCTTCGAGAGATTCCTCAAGGATCAATTCTGAGTCTTCTGCTCTTCTGCTTATTCATGAATGATCTACCGAGAGCTGTACGTGATGTTAAAATTCATCCTTATGCTGTCGATGTACAGCTGTATCTAAGTAGAACTATTGGTCTCCTTGAAGATTGCATTGCATGAATTAAGTCTGATTTGGACCGATACCGAAGGGAAGTCACATTGCACTACATTTTATAATACCTCACCTAATGAAATTGAGATTCCACCTATACTTTTAAACGGAGTTACACTGCCCATGATAAATAAGGTCACCAACCTTGGGATCGTTTTAAACCCAAATATGAAGTGTTGTGATAACATTAACAATACGATCGGGAAAATCTATGGGGGCTTACGCAGACTGTGGCTTTCAGCGAATATATTATCTGGTCGTTCTCGTTCAAATCTAGTATAAACATTCATCTTGCCGAATTTCACTTTTGGACAGTATCTGTACCCGCGATATAGAAGTTGCCCTAAACGACTGTGTGAGGTTCATTTACGGGTTGCGCGAATTTGACCATGTCTCACATGTCCGGTCTCATTTGTTCGGTTGTTCGTTTGCCTCTTACCTTAAACCAAGAAACTTGGTTTCTTTGTTTAATTTGTTAAAAGTTAATAATACAGTAGACACACAGCACGATCTAATGAATCATTAGCACTAACTATTCATTAAAATGCCGTGTGGCACATAGTATACGTCATTATGGTTCGAAAAGCAGATGATAATGAAGTACACTAAGGAAGTGTTTTCTTCTTTCATTATAGCTATAATGAGGAAAAATATGCTATATTTAGCATATAATTTAAGTATGGAGCTCCGCTGTGCATCTGCTGATTAGAAAAATAATAAGAAGAGATGCAAAGCGCAAAGTAATTATGTCAAAATATTTTTTAATAAAATGTTTTTTTAATTTCTCAATCGTTAAATGAAATAAAATAAAAATTAATAAACACAAAGTTTATCGCGTTAATTCGATCCATATTGCTTCTTTAATGTGATAAGTTTATCAAAGCCAGTTTGACAGAACAACTTAATTAAAGAAATGGCTGTGTGTCTGCAGTTTATAATGAATCATTATACAGTAATGAGTCGTTAGTTATTTCTTCATTAAGAGCGCTGTGCGTCTAGGGCATAAGCCAGAATGCTTTAAAGAATTGTTCCACTTCACTACCTCTCAACCAAGTAGAAATCTGGTATTGCCTCGTTTTCATAAGACTGTAATGGAAAGTTTTTACCTTGCCCAAAGCATCCGTCTGTGGAATGATCTCCTTCTCAGTATGCAGGCGTCTGGTACTATCTTTGAGGAGAGAACTAAAGGAGACGACAACCCATAGTAAAGTATATGTATGGCAGCGTAGCCAAAAATTTTCGCCATCCTGATATTGGCAGGGTGTTTGACTGTCACTTTTTTGTAAATAAAGAGCCGCGAAGTGTGTTTGGCGCAGAGACGTAGTTACAAATGGGATAATTTACTTTTTATAGGAAATGGTTAATGGCTATTGAACTAAGTGATAGTAATATAAAAAGGAGTTATATATGCTCGAAGATTTAGATACAATAAGCCGTGCTGAGGAAAATATTTTTGTGGTAAATTCGGTAAATCCCACTGACTTGCATATGTAAATAAATTCGCAAATAATTTAAATATATCGTCAGTGAGAGCATACTTGCTGAAATCAAAACTGGTGCCACATGAAACAGGAGATCAGTCAGTCCATTTATGTATGTACATGTCAGTGGGTAGTGCGGAAGATTGTGCGGAGTTTCTAAGAAATGTGTTTGAATTTTCGCGCCATTAATTTGTTGTGATATTTAAGGCATCAACAATTTTTAACGCCGCCTCTGGCACCTCGACAAAATAAGAAGAAGAACGATAGTTGCTACGCTTTTTTCATCACATCCTTTTGTTCCCTCCTCGATGGGTACTATCTATGCATTTAAAAAACTCGTTAACATGTACATAATCTAGCTCTTCTATATCCATTCATTGTGAAGTAAAACTTCTTATGTTAGGCTGCGAACTGTCGCGAGAGGGAAAATGAGTGACAAAAACCTGGGCTTTCTCCTCTTCGCGGCGTTCACTCTCCTCCTTTTTTGCTCATCTAAGAGTCTACGCTCAAAAAATTGTTAATGGCTCGAGCACCCGTTCTCGTCTTCCAATAATGCATAAAATTTCTATCGAAAAAATTTCCAGTAAATTTTTAAGATAAATTTGTGGCATACCCTACATGTTCTTCAGAATTTGTATGCATTTGGCCAGCATGGGTGCTTGGGGGGCGACTAATAATTTTTATGAGCGTAGACGCTAGTTAAGCAATAAGCATTCATTTCTTCTTAGAAATTTACAGAAAATAAAAGATAAATTTAATCCTAATCAAGCTACAATTAGAGGTGGTACAACTATTGATGCGGTGTTCACGAGATTTATTGATAAAATTAATTCAATTATATTTGTTTTCTATTATTCCTACCACAAACCTATTGTAACTTTTATAGAATATTCACGTAAAGAATCAACACTATCAACACTATCAATATATTATATTTCTTTTCTAAAGTATTTTTGTTAAAAAAAGTCTATTAAATTGATTAAAAAAAAAAATAGTTAAAATTGTTTTTATTTGTACCTGCAAATTATAAATGTATTTTAATTGCTGTCAAAGGTTTTTCCCTATTTTTATATTAAATAATTTCCAATTCTTTAAAAAAGAAATTTACTTTAGTTTTAGCTTTAATCTTTTTAAATAAACTTTATAATTCTATTGCGTGGATATTTGAATCTCTCACTCTCTCTTTTCAATACAAAGTGAGTGAAATAACACAACAATACTTGAAGTTTTGCTTCTTCCCGACCCCCTTTCTTTTTTTCTTTCTTCTGAGTTGTAATTTTTACTTAAATTTTGTTTTTGTCTATTACTTTGAATTTTAATGAATGTGACTCTATACCACTACTAAAGTTGTATTCTATAAGATTTCAATCTTGTGTAGGTATCACTGACTTAAAACTGAACTGAGCGATTTGCTAATTCATGTGGCACAAAAAATATGTTTCTGTATATCACCGTTAGAGCACCCTTTAAAACGTTTACTACATAAAAATATGTAAAACTTAACCAATCAGATGAAATTTTACTCCCGTAAATCGAATTAAATTAAAAAATATTATTTTCTTTTGTCCAAGTGATATTTTAATCCCTTATAAGCACTCTTATAAGAAATTAAACTAATTCCGACTTTAATTCTCATAAGTTATTCTTAACTGAATCCTGCGTATGGGCAAGAGAGACGGCGAATGGTAACACTATCTTTACCTTATTCTTTCTGCGGTGATTGCATCTGCAGCCAACATAAAAACATCAAATGGCATAAGTAAACGTTCAGTAAGCAATATTTTGTGTTGGTAGCTCCTACTCTGCCATAGGGCGAAAGAGAGAACTGTAAAAGTTGTGCCATTATTTCCTATAGGAAAATGGCAATACGTCAGTCCACTGTTATAAGTCAGTGGTAGGTATACATTACCGAAATAAAGTTTATTCTTATTCTTATCCAATACCCTTCTTCACGTCAATTAAGTTGGGACCGCCATTTCATGGTAGAAAAGCTTTGAATAGTCAAAATTTTGGCCTCAATTTCGGCTAATTTAATGCCACTGCCACGAATTTAATGCTCTTCTATTTTTCAAAAAAATCCATGGATAATCCAACTTTATTAAAAGTTATGACCACCACTACTGAGAATAGGTTAAGTCGTATTGTCACAATAGTGTGCACTGCATAATATTTTAGGGCTCAATTAGGGCTAACTTAATGTTCCACGAATTTAATGCTCTTCTATTTAAAAAAAAAATCCATGGATAATCTAACTTTATTAAAAGTTATGAGCACCACTACTGAGAATAGGTTAAGTCGTATTATCACAAATGTGTGCACTGTATAATATTTTAGGACTCAATTCTGGCTAATTTAATGCCACTTCCCCGAATTTAATGCTCTAGTACTTTTGAAAAAAATTCATGGATAATCCAACTTTATTAAAAGCTAGGACTACCACTACTGACAATAGGTTAAGTAGTACTGTTACAATAGTGTGCACTGCATAATATTTTAGGTCTCAATTAGAGCTAATTTAATGCCACTTCCACGAATTTAATGGTCTTGTATTTTTCAAAAAAATCAATGGATACTCCAACCTTATTAAATTTGAGGACCACCAAAGTTCAAGGTACTGGAGCATTAAATTCCGTGACAATACTATTTAACCTATTCTCAGCAGTGGTGGTTCTAACATTTAATAAAGTTGGATTATCCATGGATTCTTTTTAAAAGTACTAGAGCTTTAAAGTCTGGGGAGTGCCATTAAATTAGCCCTAATTGAGCCCTAAAATATTATGCATTGCACACATTTGTGACAATACTACTTAACCTATTGTCAATAGTGGTGATCCTAACTTTTAATAAAGTTGGATTATCCATGGATTTTTTTGAAAAATACAAGACCATGAAAATCGTGGAAGTGGCATTAAATTAGCACTAATTGAGCCCTAAAATATTATGCAGTGCAAACATTTGTGACAATACTACTTAACCTATTGTCAGTAATGGTACTCCTAACTTTTAATAAAGTTGGATTTTCCTTGAATTTTTTTGAAAAATATAAGAGCATTAAATTCGTGGAAGTGTCATTAAATTATTCCTAATGGAGCCCTAAACTTTGACGTATTCAAAACTTTTCTACCATGAAATAGCGGTGCCAACTTAATTGACGTCCCTTCTTCGCCATCTTCACGCGCAAGCCATTAAATTAGTGTTACAATTTTGCACGCGATTTTTATACAGAAAATTGTGAATATAAGTTCTAAAATGGGATAACGGGCAACTTTTTCCTAAGGTTTTTCAAACAAAAATTCCAATTTTTCACATATACTTCTGGAAAATAGTCAGTCCTAGATGGTTTTCATATATGTACTGAAGAGTTCTTCAGAGTGTGAAAACCTATAAAATTGGTTATGTACATTTTTACCGTCTGTAAAAATTTTCTAATAATATGTTTCACAAAACAAAATAGATGGTCCTTAGTTTATCAAGGACTCTCGTGTAGAAAATATAGGTACACAAGTATACAATAAGGAAAGCAAAAACTTTTATCAAAAGAAATGCTGGCATTAATTATCATTAAATCTATACAGCGCAATTTTACATTGAAGACTCTTATGGAGACTGTTTGATTTTGATATTTATTTTAGACATCCTCAAAAATTCTTTTCTAGTTATTAGGTTATGATCGGTGATATGGTGATCCAAGGTTATCGGAATTAATGGAACTCAAAGCAAATAAAGCGTAATAATGTGGTTTCCTTGGTATATTTGTGAAATATATACATAGATCCCAAAGTGTTGTGCTTTTGTCCACCTGCTGCCGTGTCATCTGGTAGTCAGTAGTCTTATTATGTATTTATATCGAGAAACACGCACGTTTTAACAGAGACTATAAATCTCAACATGACTAATTCTTTCTAATAAGTCAGAATTAAGAGCATCTTTGCAACATTGAAAGACGTGTTCCAAGTACAAGATGAAATGGACCTGTAAAACTTTATTATCTTGGACCTTGTGCCGTTATTCATTCAAAAGTCTGAGAGTTAAGGGTGTTGATTGAAATACGCACGATAGAGGCCCACAATACGAAAAACATCTCATTTATGTACGTATACAGTTATATGTATGTATGTATATCCGCATTAGATAAATTCTGTAATAAAGTTGTTCTTTTCTGCTACCACGTGAAAAGTGAAGGACATGATATAGTCGAGGTAGCTCACAACGAAAGTATAGACACACACTCAGTCAGCCAACATCTCGTTAATTTCTTCATGTTACGTTAATTTAGCACCTGGATTCAATTGCGTTATCCTCTGTAGCCATTTATTTTATATCTTAAGTAGCCTTATACCTGGCTCCTATGGGAGCCATCAAAATAAATGGACATTGCCGCCAGTAGAGCGTCGAGCAGTTGGTAAATTACTTTCAAGAAAAGCTCCCATTTACCTACTACATGGCGTCTAATGAAAAAATGAAACCTTCATGTATCTCAATGGTGTGCGTAATACTCATCTACACGATGAATTGCCTGCTTGCTGCCCTTGAAAAACTAATACCCATCAGATCATCAGAAAAAACAACTCCCCCGACCATTCAGCTGGTGTTAGTTAAACTTTCATAGGGAACAGGTGAATGTTCTCTACCGTGTACCTTGTTTTTTTTTTAAGTGTTTACCTTTTTTTTTATTCACCAGCCAACTGCACCAACGTATAATAATTAAACGAATTTATACCCACCAACCAAAGGTAAATTTCAACCTGAAGACAATATAGGTGGGTTGGTTGGTAGGTAGTTGGGTGGGTGGGTGGTTAAATGGATTTGGTGAAGTACGTGCGTGTACTTTGTTTCATAAGAGAGTCACTTTTTTTAATATTCATGTTGCCTACGGGGTAGCGTGGGTCTTGCTAAGCATTGTTGAAAAAGTGTATATACCTAGTCGAAATTTAACAAGTGGATTAGTTTGGGATGGTGGGGGAGATATTTCTTTTTGCCATATACCAACCCATTGCATGATATGATCCCTTAGGTATTATATTCGAAAATTTAACGAAAATGTTTGATATTTTGTTTTCTCCAACCATTATTCCACCGAAAATGAAAGTTGTAAACGAATCGCGGCCGGGCGGCTGGTATGAGGGTATGTTTGTATGTAGGTTTGTTTAACCAATGTTATTCGGGCAAAAGGTAAACACTTGAAAAAACTTTTCAAGTCACTGAAATAACAATTGCGGGGAATTTCTATAATAATTATAATATATAAATATTTACGAAAGTCTCATAAATATTACTGGAAGGGACAGGGTTATTAATTAAACCGAGAAAGAGATGGTAGTTAAAAGTGAATTACTAACATGGGTATTTTGCTGTTTACTTAGGGTATGGAAGAAAGAGGCATGACACGCAATCTTTTCTTACTTAGCCTTATTGTTTTAAACGTGAACAAACTGTATAAGTGTTTGGGACGAACTACAAGAATCGTCTTTATGTTACGTAAAATAGGAATAATCAAAATTTTCAGTTATATACATATGTATGTATGTACCTACCTATATCCAATATGTATCTGCATATATATAAAAACACCAATTTCTTCCCTGAAATAAATATTAGTACCTACAACAATTTCTACATGTCCTATTATTCCTTGAAGTTATTATGAATATAACAAAATATATACCTTTAATTTTTGGTGTGACTAATTTAAAAGGTCAATCCCGTGTGTTATTCTGAAAGAGTACTATAAGATAAAATGTAAAAGAAAAAAAAAAGAAATTAATATTCAGTTTTTAATTTTTAATGATACTAAATTTAGAACCCTTCATTTATTATTAACAGCTGCCAGAGACCGTTGAACAGAAGAATTAATTTCCTACCAAAAGATCCCCACATCCTTTCTAAAACTTACAATAGAATTAGAACCCCTTTTAAGCAGAATTGTTTAATTAATATTAATAGCTGTTAAATGTTCGGTAATTTTTGCTGCTATTTTCCTCTCCTTAACTTTCTAAACAAAAAAAGAAAACAAAAACAACAAAAAAGAAATTGAAATCAATACACCATGGAAAAGGTATTCAATTTCCTTGTCTCTAATGAGTACAACCACTAAACAGCCTCCTTGAAGGACTTGCTATGACTCCATTCAGTAAAATTTTCTCAGAAATAACGAGTTCCTCCTCATTTCTACAAGAAAGCAACTCGACCAGAAAAACAGAGGCAAAGAATTTATCTCTCCACAGATTTCAGCAATTAACTACGAAAGGGGTTATTAAGAATACCCGGTATGAAGGAGGATAGAGATAAAGAAGAGGAGAATGTGAATGGATTTGAGTTTTTCAAGCTCTGCATTTTTGTCCTTGGAAGAATAATTACATATAAAATAGGAATTGACATGCAAGGATATATAGAAGGTTATGAAAAACCCATTCATTATATTGTAGGTGGATGATCCATTACCGTTTCCACGATTGCGTATATACATAGGTATTACACATAATCAAGTTAGTTTTCATGGTTCTATAGAGAATATGTATGTTGACATGTGGTTTTATCAAACTGCGAATGGGCATTCTGCTAAGTGAAAAGTGATTGGGTTTGCGATATATTGATACTTCACTCAGTGATATAGTCAGCGCCCAACTCAAATTGTTAGCATATGAAACAGATGAATTCTTGGAATTTGATTACACCAAGCGAGTTAGTATCAAAAAAAAAAAAGTATCAAAATTTTAATATAAAACAAAACACAAAATATCGTTATATTAGAATATAAGCGTAAATTATTGAAGTTAAATTAAACTAAACAAGGGGAAAAGTTATAAATGATCTAAGACCAATAATATTATACCCTAGATGAAAATAAAAGTTAAATGAAGTGAAAACCAAAAGTTTTATATGGCAACATCAAGAAAGGGTTGCCCTATTTGGTCCATTTTGAACCTGAATTTGCAACTTTCATGAGAACGCCGTGAACAAAATTTGAACTCTCCACGTCGACCCGTTCTCAGGTAGTTTCCAAATATGTAGTGAAAAACCAAAGTTTTGTATAGCAACACAGAGAAGGGGTTGTCCGATTTAGTCCGTTTTTGAAATTTTACTATTAAAACACCATGTACCAAATTTCAGCTCTCTAAGTTGACGCGTTCTCAGCCAGTGCCCAAATAGTGAAAAACGAAATTTTTGTATTACAACGCTACGAAGGACTAACCCGATTGGTCTCATTTTCGAACTTAAATTGAAAAAACCTCGTGTGCAAAATATTAGCGCACGAAGTGAACGCGCTCTCGAGTTATCGTGTCCATGTGGGTGGACGGACAGACACAGACGGACGTGACGTGTACATGAACATGCAAAAAACAAAATAGCTTTTAATATTATGGGTGGATGTCCAACGCATTTTGTTCTATCACCATTATTTCTATGCGTTACAAATGTAATGGCAAACTTAGCAAACCTATGATTTCATCTGGGGTATAACCTAAATTGGAGATACAGATAGGTTGGTTTATAGATAGATTTCGATATTAATATTTTTTGTGTTGAGCCTTAACTTCGAACCGGTGTGCGAAGAAGGGAAAATCATTATGGAAAACTGGAAAGTTCGATTATCTATCTAATAAATTTTAAGCCATCTTTATAGGATGTATCTTTCTCAAAGTTTTATGGTATAATGCATAAAAATTGTCAAAACAACAAATGTTCAACATTTTCCAAATTGTTAGGATTTAATGCAATATAAGAATGTAAGTTTTCGAAATGAGGCAGTGGCTTCTAAAAACCAATCATATTACTAAATATAAGCCAGCGCTAAATGATTAAAAGCAAAGTCTGAAATTAAATTTCTCAAAAATATTATTACTAAAATTCTTTTAAATTAAAATTCAATTCCTGTAAATTTCTTAAAAAAAAAAATTCAAATTCAACGATATAGCGATTTTAGAAAAGTTGCTTTATAATTATTAGACATCGGATTATAAGCAGGGTGAGAACAATGATCGAAATTCATTCATTCTTTAAAAGAATATTCTTAGGAGAATTTTAGCTTTCATTCTCTCGCGAATGAATGAATTGATATATGCTTGAGTCGGTTTCATTCGTTGCTCGCGAGAGAATGAAGTTATTCATTCCAAAGTCTTTTGTATTCGCGAATGATAAAGAGTGAAAAAGAATATTCTTTTTCTTTCTTTTATGTCAAGGGCCGAATTATATAATTGTGACTTTATGCTTTCACTTAGTGTATTTTCCACATTTTTTAAATGTAAATGTCCTGAAAATTTTTACTTTTGATGGTAAAAATAAAACAATAATTAAATTTAGAGTTTTCATTTTAAATCGCGTCTTTATCTTCGAAAGTTATTAAATCTAACAGGTTATTATTTAGTTATTTAGTAGCACTTCGATGGCTGCTTGCAGATATACAGCATTTCTTCCACTTAATATTTCTGTGTTATTTATATTTTTTTTTTCTCAAAATTATGATTGTGCACAGTTATATACTGTCTTTTGATATTTCCTAACAAATTTGTGATGACGTTGGTTTGTTTTGTTCGTGGGTAGAAGCTGAAACGGGAGCTTCATCAGCTTAAAGCCAGAAACACAATACGATGCAATGCAGTGTTATAGCAGTGTACTGCACTGTAAAGCACAATAAACGCAGTGCAGTGCTTTGACAATCATTTTTTGAAGATTTCATATATAAATTTTTTATATTGTGGATTCATTATTTTGAGAAAAACTCTACCCATTTTTCTTCTAATGTCATTTTAAAATAAATTAATCAATTTTAAATTGAACAATTCCTCTATTCTTTATAGTATTTAACAAATGTCAACTGATGCAGTGTTTTAGAAATTAGCATAAACGATGCAGTGCAGTGTATGTGAATTGCCACATGGCATTACATGAGCTCTAAATTTTAATGCAGTGCAGTAATCGACCGTGCTCTTTTGACATCGTTTATAAGGTTAAGTTTGGTAGAGTTTGTAGTCGTGTTTTTGTAGTGTTCACTGTTGTGTATTCTGTACGTTAACGAAAATGCCGCCCATTAAAAAGAATTCTTTTTAATGAAAAGTTGGATTAAAGGTTTATCCGGCCAATTTACAACTGATGGTACAGTAGTATATTGTAAAGTTTGTGGCAAGCGTATTCCGTCTTCGAAAAAATATCATATTGATGTACACATTAACTCGGCTTCTCATATAAGTAAGAACATTTATCGATTCTAAAAGTGATAAGAATTTTTATCAATTTAAATTTCTTCATTGAGGGGCAACAAATAAGTCCTCGACCAGTTGTCAACAGCTATTGACGCAAATCACTCCTTCTAATTCTCCATCATCACAGAAGAGACTGAATTTTGTAAAGATTTGTGTGACTTATTTGTCAGTTGTCCACCATATCAATAACGTGTATTCAGAAAATTGCTGAAGAAGTATTGTCCCAATTAAGTAATCCTAGAAGAACCAACGATCCGTAAAAAGTACGTACCAGCTATTTATGAAGACATTTCATTCAATTTGGTCTGGATATCAACTGATGAAACTACAAATTCATGTGGATGATAAATAGCCAATTTGATAAATAGAAAATTAACAACGAAACCCTCTACTCCACATTTGATTGCCTGTAAGACCGTAGAAAAAACAAACCATTCAACTATTGCCCGATTCGTAAAAGATACCATAAAATCATTGTTTCCCGATTCTTGTATAAAAGAAAAAAAAACATATATTTTTTACTGACGCTGCAGTATTTATGATAGTAAAAGCTGATAATAGTCTTCAAGTACTTATTTGACCCGAACTTTCTGCACGTAACCTATTTGGCACATGGATTGCATCGACTGGCAATAAACTATCAGAAAAGATTTCGTAAATGTCAATGACTGAATTTTATCAACAAAAAAGTGTTTTAAAAGCTCGTTCGCGTATAAAGAATTATAAAGAGCAAATTCCGAATTTGCCAGTATTTCCGAAACCTGTAAAAACGCGATCGGGTATCTGATTGAAGGCAGAACTATTCTATGCCGAGCAGTTTAAGGTCATAAAAGGAGTAGTCGGTCAATTTAACTGTTCCGATGCACTGGCGATTGAATCATGTTAGCAAGTACCTACTTGAAGACTTTAATAAAGAAAAATATAGCAGTCATTAAAGAGCACATCAGTGAAATACCTGACGTAAATGAAAAGTTAAAAACTAAAAACCTTCCTCTTTGTAATTCAATTGCAATTACAGAAAAAATGATCTAATCCATGAACTTCCGAACTCATTTTCGGTAAAACTCGAAAATAGTTTAGATACTGTTTTTGCCAGGTTTTGAAGCAATTAAGCAAATAAATGCTAATATTAATATGTAGCACAAGTCAAAGCTTGCTGAGGTGATTTCTGCAAACAACGTCACTAATTTCAAATATAAAATTTAGAAAAATATTGCAATATATACTGTCATAAAAACTATAATTAATTTCTAATTTTTTTGTGTTTTGTTGATTGATTTTTAATACTCCTGTTGGTTTAAATTCTTTTCTAGATTTAGCTTGTATGTTGATTTAAGCAGTAAAATATCATGAGGTATAAGGTATAAGGATTCTGCTAGTTAAGATCTGTCTGAAATTTGCAATATGTTTGCATCATTTTTCGAGAATGCATTTTTCTCGTCAAATTTCCAACCTCAAAATAACAACTTCAGTCATTTGAACGATTCTCATAACGTTGTATTCACTATGACTACAATTGCACAAGAGGATATACGATCATATTAATGGGCTTCTAAATGATTTCACAGCGGCCTCTGATGGGATTCCTCCTCTCCAACCTTCTTGAAGTCGTGTTGCTTTGCCCTGGCAGCTCCACCGAGAATTATTTTCCAAAAATCGCTCGATAATGGCTGTTTCTTCCATTCTTTTATCTTTCTCTTATCATATCTATCCACAAGAGAGATAGTAAAAGTGAAATTTCTAACTATAATCCTATTGCAAAATTATCTTGCATGATCAAATTACTTGAATCTATCATTTATTCTCAGCTATCAATTTTCTGGAAGAATTTGCTCTCTTCAAACCAGCGTGGCTGTATTTCGGGCAGGTCTACAACCACTAATTTGTTGAAATTTGTCTCGGATACCATTGTCGGGTGTGCAAAGGGCTACCAGACAGATTGTATTTATACAGAATTTAGTAAAGCCTTCGATAAGTTATCTCACTCCGTCATACCCTTTAAAATGGAAAAGTATGGGTTTTCCTCTTCATTTCTAAAATGGATGGAGTCTTATTTAGATAAGAGAACATACCAAATCTATTTCCGACATTCCATCTCAACAGTCTATAAGGCGTCATCTGGCGTACCTCAAGGGAGTCACTTGTGCCCGTTGAGTTCTGTGGTGAGGTACTGTAAGGTCTTGATTTATGCTGACGATGTTAAGCTTTTCGCTCAGATTTAATCTGTTAACGATTGTAAACAGGTACAGTGTGACCTTTAAAAATTTTACAATTGGTGCGAGAGCAATAATTTGGTACTAAATATCGACGCATGTGACGTTATGACTTTTTATAGGAATCAGACACCAATCACTTGAGTTCTCGGACTCCTCGTTTCGCCGTGTGGGCTCTCTATGTAATTTGGGTGTCAAATGTGACCACAGATTGAATTTTGTTTCCCACATAAACTACATGGGATCAAAGAGTAGCTCTATGTTGGGCTTTATAAAATGTTGGTTTCGGGAGCTCTCGAATTTCTTCATAACATTGCGTTTGTACACCTGTTTTATGAGACCATTTCTTGAATACGCTAGCCAGGTTTGGTATCCTTTTTACGATACACACATCCACCGTACCGGAACTTTCTACGCTTTGCTCTTAGGCTCCTACCCTGGAATAATTCTTTGATTATTCCACCCTGTCAGGATCGCTTGAAGCTTTTAAATATGCACTCGCTGGAAAAACGTTGTGCATCAACTTTTAAACGCGAATGTTTTTTCTCCGTTGCTACTGGACAAAATCTCTTTCCGTGATAAATGGCACGATTTTAGAGGGCTACCTCTGCTGCATGTTAACTCCTCTAGGTCTGGCATGTATGAACTTATTAATTGCATGTGCATTGATGTTAATAATATGGCTGAGTGTTTTTTGTTGACATTTCTAAACATGTTTAAAAAACGTCTATATAATATTTAATCCTTTTCGTTCTATTTAATTTTCTTTTAATTTTTTGTATGTTGCATGTCATTTTATCCGGGGTTTGGTTTATGTTAAGTTTAACATACTAATACTAACACCGACTAAGTGATGAAACGCATGTATTGTTGATCGTTTATTTATTAAACGTTTCACTACATCGAGCTTGTGTTAAGCTGGTTCTGGTAGTCAATAAAAAAAAAAATTTCCTCTAACAAAGTTGTTTCTTTTTTGATAGTGCATATTTTATCTTTTTTTTTCTTTATATGTTTGCATTCATATTTTAGCATTATTTTGATAGTGATATAATTCGATGTCTAATAAGGATGAATAAAACTGTCAAAAAAATACAGATATTATTTAACTATATCCAAAAATCAAATTTAAAAATTTTTGCAAAAAAAATATTTATTATGAAATCCGTATTTAGCTACTATTTTTTCCAGATCTTGCGTTTTTCGAGGATTCGACACGATTGCGAATAATTTCTAAAAATAAAATCCTCAAATTAAAAATTTTTACAAATACAAAATCTCGAAAAATTTAATTTTAGCACAATTTCATTTCCTATCTGAAAAGTATGTATAAAGAAGTCAAACAGTGTTTCTTAAACCAATTAATTTTTTTTCTCTCATTCGTGGTGAAATTTATTATTAAATTTTTAAAACTTATGTATAATATAAGCTTTAAGCAATCATAATTTACTAGACAAATTTAACAGGGCAATATTTCACATATCTTTTTATTTTCTAGCTGGGTTTTCTTAATATCCAGAATATTCGTCGTAAAAATCGTAAAAACTGCTGATATCATTTTATATCCCTCTCCAAATTAGTAGCAATCGATAGTCTCAGTTTATTTCCATTTTTCGGTATCATTACACTTCTTCCTACTTTTATCAAAAGCTGAAACTTTTACATCTGCATAAATTCCACTTTTCACATAAAATAAAAAAAAAAAAAAGCAAACTTGAATAACATTTTTCTTATGTGACAGACGTTTTCGGGACAGTAAAAAAGTTTGGTCGATTTTCTAATATTTTTCCCAATTTCATCATGCAACCAGACGCGCCCGACTATGTTCTATTAACAGATAAAAGGCACACAGTGAAACATCATTAGGGTTTAAAGAAATTACTTTTACCGCTAAAAAGTTTTAACGTTTCAGCAAGGCAGTGTTACTCCGGTGGAATGTGGTTAATAAATAAAAATCAACCGACCAACAACGGCAGGTTTCATACCGTCCTTAATTAACTTTCCAGAAAAAAACATGAAATTTCACAAAAGTCCACTCAACATTTTCACCACATAAAATGGAGAAAAGATGGTCATATAAAAGATCATGCAAGGATTTGATATTTGATGTTTTTTTTTTTGCAAGCTTCGTGTTTATTATAATAATTCACAAGAACACTCACACCACCACCATCAACTTCTTCACTTGTTCATGATAGAAGATGAGGTTTTTTCTGCTGTTAAGAATGATATTTTATTTTTTAATTTACGTCCGTTGTGGGGATTATCATTAATTCAAGGCGACTTTAAATGAATGTGGTCTGGGAATGGCTAAGGGTAATCCATTTGCTGTCTCTCTATTACATAACCTGTGACCTTGATTATTTAATGCATAAGGAAGTTTAAAATTGGAATTTCTTAGCCTTAACATTGCGGCTAATGGAAATTTGATGACTCTAAATTTTTAGAGCTTTTTAACGGCATAACTAAGCCGCTATTGAAAGTATTCGCATGGTAGTTTTATAACCGCATAGTTTTTTCTTATGTAGGTAATGTAACTAGGAAGAAAGTTATAATAAAATTAATTATTTGTTGATAAACAAATTATATGCTCGGTATTAATGTACCTACTTGTTTAGCTCGGTCTGCAATATAAAATTATTTTATTAAATATATTAATTGAATGATTAAATCAGATGAAAATCCAATTAGGAGACAATTTCCTAAAAAAAAAAAAAATATGTGGAAGCAGAATTATATCCACAGCTTAGAGCCGTTCGAAATATTTTATTTCTTTAGCAGAGACAATAAGACAAAAAAAAAAACGACCTGACTATTACAAAAGAAAAGAAAAAAAAAAAGAAAAACAAACACAGAGGCATAAAAAAAAATCATGAAATGTAAATAAAAAATAAAAACAATAAACAAAGCCAAACAAAAACAAATTAAAATATAACTAGAATAATAATAAATTATAAAATTAACATAGCAAAGTATGTATAAGTAAAAGCGAAAAAATTACTTTTATTCGTAAATCAGACTTTTCAACTCTGTCGAAGTTAAGTTAAAATCAATGAGATATGAGTGGTCATTGAAGGCTCTCAACATATTGCAAATAGGCTCATTATGCGATGATGATGTACATGTAACAAGGTATACGAGTCATTCCTCAAAGTTCGTGGGCGAATATTGAAGTTAATTTTAGATAAGAGCTCAGGAGCGTCTACGTCACCAGTAATTATTTGAAACAAGATGACTACATTACTTACCTGACTTCATCTAGTGAGCGTAAGTGAAAATTTAATCTCTGCTCATATTAAGGAGGAAGCGTGAGAGGATTATCCCATGGGAGACTACTAGGTGCGAAACGAATAAATCTCCTTTGTATACATTCCAAGCGCCTTAGATGACTATCATAAAAGGATACCAAACGGAGATAGCATACTCAATAAGAAGCACAAGGCACAAGGCCCTCAAAGTAAAAGGATCATTAAAATCAGACGTCCAACTTCTTACAAAGCCTAATGCAGCATTGGCCTTATTGATTGTCTTGCCAATATTTGGTAAAAACCTACGTTTGGTGTCCAAAAGTATAGGTACCAAGGTCTTTGACTTCATTGGTTCCGTCAAGATATTGATATGGTATGTAGGCAGAAGTGGACAATTTTTACGGGTAAAGCTAATGTTTTTATACTTGTCAATATTTTGGTATATAACATATTTCTTACACCCAAATGAAGAAACTGTCAATGTGTGATTGAGCTTTCGACCGTCTTAATAATGTTGGTAAATCGTTAATATATACATAAGATGAAAAGCAGCAAACCAAGATGGTTGCCTTTAGGAATACCGGAAGATACAGGTATTTCACAAGATACAGCAGACCTAATTAGAACTTTCTGGATCCTATTTGTTAAATATGATTGTTAACCATTTAATTAAAAAAATAGGAAATTCAGGTACACCAGGCTTTTTTAGATAAAATTGTGCAAGATTTTCTTATTGCTAAGAATTTTGGGAATACGTACGTAGATAAAACCTATATGCGTATATATAACCCCAAAAAGGCCATTTAAAATGGTTAGTTAAAGCTTTAGCGTTTGCTATTTCACTCTTGTTTTATAATCCAATTAATTTGGTGCTATTTCAAATCATATTCGGTCTGTGACAGTTCTCAAAAATAAACCTGATCTAAATATTATTCTTATGTTATACCCAGGATTCGTAAATAATTAATTAATTTTCAAATTCTCATACAAAAAACAAAAACAAAAATATTTATCCAATTAAGATTACTTCTTCAACTATTTGCACCTATTAAGGGGCTCTGTTCATTGCTTGTAAACCTACAAAATTTGTGATTAATAATATAAAAATCCTAATAAATTTTACTTTAAAAGTCCGAACAAAACAGTTAAACTTTACTTACATAGTGTTTTAGTCCCCGTTAAATGCTTACATATGGCGCCCTGTAAAATAGTGCACCGAAGTACAGATGAAATAGGTTTTACTAATAGTAACGGAAAATTTAACATTTAAACATCCGCAAGTGCTATTTTGTAGTAATTATCACAGTGTACTTTAGCATTCAAATATAATAAGAAAAATAAAAATCACTTCATGAGTTTTAGTCTTGATCAACAAAGATAAAAATTACAATGCAATTTTTATTTGTGATTAAGAAAATCAAACAAAATCAACAAATGACTTTTTTCCTAATGAGAAACATCACCTCATAATGATTATTGATAATAAAAATAAAAACCTTTCACAAGCATTTCTCACAAAGACTGGTACCATTATGTACAGGATGTTCCAGTTTCACTATGCAACAGGACAATTCTGGAGAATTTTTTACCTGTATAAGATTATTTCTTTTGGGCGGAGATAAGTGTGAGATTTAGGGATGACACACAAAAACTATTATGTTTTGAGCCATGGTTGGTCTTCTATTTTTAGTGCGATACCTGTAAACGTTTCTAGGAGAGGTTATTGGACACTCATAGGTGAGGTTCAACATTGTTTTATTTAAAAACGAGAGATTAAAATTAATTGTGCAAAATATGTTATTCACAGACCTAAACGCAAATGTTAAAATTATGAAGAAGGTTTTACTCGATTTTTTTGCTCAAGTGCTTAGTTTTCCCACCATTATAAAAAATTATTATTTTCGAAATCATTTTGTTCAAGTATGGGCGAGGTATGTGCATGACATCTTTTCCTGTATCTCGGAGAGTATTTGAGCTAAGCTAATAATGTTGCATTTATCTGAACGGTAACAGATTAGGGATATTTTCTGTGGGTATGGAACAGTTAGCTAATATGGTTACTTTAGGAGATTTTTGACCTTCAAAAAAGATAATTTTTCGGTATTATATTATTAATTTTTTACTTATCAACAAACTCTTTTGAAAGCTAGTTATTATAAATGAAAAACAGTAGTAATACGAATAAAACTAGACCAAAATGGCATTTCAGTAAGCAAAACGAGCTGAGTTACAGCCAAAAAAGCATTGTAAGAACCACATTTTCGAAAAAAAACTAAAGTCCCCTGCGATTTCGAAAACAACACTTTGAAAAAAATGAATATAACATTTTCGGTTGCAAATCACCTCATATTAAAGGGGTTTCAGTATTGCGTAGGGAAACTGAAATTCCTTGTATGTACTTGAGTAAAGTTCAACACCTTTTCGTTCGGACTTTTAAAGTAAAACTCATTGCTAAACTCATTGAACAATGAGCTTTACCATGAAACATATAAACGTTACGATCCCTGGTTACATCTTTATTAAATGTACGTTTGTAAAATCACATTTAAGAGGCAGCTGTTTTTGTTAAAGATTTTTTTTAATGTCTTTCTTGTAAAATATCCTTAGTCGAATTATATTTTTGCATACTGTTTTCAACAGCCCAATCTATGGCAGTGTTAATTACTTCTATAACAATAATAACAAATGATTTCAGATATAATGTTAAATTTGCTTTATCAAGTTTAAGTAAAAACAATCAAAATAATATTATAGACGACTTCAGGAGATGGTGGAATCTAGTGTTAAATCCAAACAACAAACAATTGCACGAAGAATTTTAGTAGTTATTAAAGAGTTATTTCAATCGGTTCATAGCCACTCTTTAAAACTCAATCTTAATTAACCTAAATGATAAACATCTTACAGAACTATACTCGAGAAATAAGTATAGCGATTATTCAATTTTAAAAATGTAAGCAATTCGAAATCAATATTTGGTAAACAATAATTATAAAATTCTTAATCTTTTCCTGTATATATATCTTGGCTTTGCAATAGATCAAGAAATTATTAAAATGATAAATACTGCGATGATAAGCCTGAGAAATTAAATTCCTTAAAATTGAAAACAATTTAATTTCTTAATATCTCTCATCTAAGATTTTATTCAAAATGAAAAACTTGAGGTATACTACCTACTTAATTGAAGCGAAATAATTAATGACAGTGTGGATTTTATTATATAGATATATGTAGGTTTATATATGAATTTTTGGAACAAAAATATGATCAACAACCAACACACATTTATGATTAATCAAAATTGTAATTAGTTTTCATATATACCAACCATTTAGAGTTATCCATTCCTTGCACAACACTCTGTTGGAAGACTTCTTCTTTACCGTCGTAGAACAGGTGGAAATGTTTCGAAAGAAGCTTGCGTGTGTGTGTGTGTGTGTGTGTGTGTGTGTGTGTGTGTGTGTGTGTGTGTGTGTGTGTGTGTGTGTGTATATATATATGTATGTATGTGTTTGGGTGAATATATGTATTTGAAAAAAGGGGATCTCGTTTAATGTATTTTTTCTTTCCGTTCCACACAATTAAGGCTGATTAATAATTTATCATATGTACTCCAATAATAGCACATTTAGAAATGGGGTATACATCGAGCACTGAAACACCATAGAAGAAATTCACAAATCTTTTTACACACTAATAGCATGGACCCTTATGATCACATACTCTTGCACAACACTTTCACTATATTTATATTTATATGTACTCACTTACATTAAACTTTTTTTCATATTACAAAATGGTAAAAGCTTAAAAACATCTAAAGAACCTTTTTAAAAGAATGATTGTCTTATGAACAATTGCTTGGAAAGGTAACACTTCACACTTTATATAGTAAAGTATGTCACCCCTATTTACTTAAGAGAGCTGCTGCTGCATTTATACTCTGAAAAACTTTGAATCACTGGAATTTGATAAAAACGACATCATCACCAATTTTTCAAATATACCTGCAAACTATTGCCTAGGATCATTATAATTATTGAAAGAAGTTTTAAGTGAAAGAAATAAAATAAAACGACAACAATTTGTCTCTAGTTGATTTTTTTTTTTTTTTGTTATTGTTCATAAAAAAATATATGTATATGTATTTAACCGTTTTTGATAGATTCCGTCGCGGTATAATATACGCAATAAAAATATCCGACGTTGTTGAGCCTAAGCAACAAACTGTTGGGGTTGGTTCTATTCTATGGATCAACTTGTGTAGCTTTTTGTTTTTATCTAACCTTGTTTTTCTCCATCACACCATCAGGGATGACCGTGTTGCAGCAGCGTTTAAAGCTTTATATCCTATAAAAAGTTTCCGACATGACCCTATAATATGGAGGGATGGTGGTAAATTATTGCTTTTCAGAAGTTTATGGTAAACGTAACAAGTTGATAGAAATGCATGTTGAGCGTTGAAACTGAAAAGCTCTTTTAATTCCTTGAACTTACATATACCCCTTATTGTTTTTTTTTGTTTTTTTTTTTACTAGATTCCATTTACAATAATCTTTCTTAGTTTACCCGTTCTGTTTGGTCTAATAAAACGTATTTTTTTCTTTTTCTTAGTATTAAAGTGAATATGTACATAAGTAAGGTTCCTTATACGAAAAGCTTGTGCTGCAAATTGTTCCGCTTTCCACCGGCATTAAACTATAAGATTTTGATATCAGTTTGGTTGGGTCAACACTTTCGTGGGTAGTACATATTTCATATAATCTTTAACGTTTTATACATATATATATAAGAAGATTTTGATTTTGCAGGATATCTAGCTTTGTCTTTGGGATTTAGTTCAGAAAACATGATATCGGGTGGTTGAGCGAACCAATATCCTTCTATATTTGCTATTGGGGAAATGTTTCAAGAGAAAGATTAAAACCTTTTTGATTGTGTTCACAACAGGAAAACAATTCGATTCAGTTTAATTTTGTTTGTTTTGTTTGTTTGCCTTCCTGTTTAGTTGCACATTCATTGCTGCTGCATACAATTACAATTTTAGAAAGGAATTTCATCGGCGGAATTCAATTATTGTAGAATTTATTTCAATGGTACATACATATAGGTAGGGTACACTATAGTTTCAAGGTTCTATTTTGTAAAGAGCAATTAAGGGATTGTATGCATAGCTGTTATTGTAGATTGATGTGCCATCTAAGTAACATAATATAATGACATTTGTGGTAATAAAAACGGGTTTTATATTACGATTTAAACCATATTAATCCATTTCTGGCCAGTAGGTAGGTATAGGTACCTACTTGCCGAAATTGATGGATTTCTTTTATTTACTTGTTTGGGGCTGTTTACTATTTGGGGCCTCCAATAAAATTTTTTGTGCAAAAATTTTTTTTTCGGAAAATTCTCGTTGACGAACAATTTAGATTTTTTTAAAAACACTTTTTCAGTGATAATTATAAAAGAAATTAAAACAGTTACTTGTATTGCGTTTTTCAACTATATTCTTAAATAGTTTCACCATTTGTAAAGCGAAATCTGCATATACATGTTATGTGCAGAAAAAAGTATAAGTATGAAATGGCTTGCTTCTTCTCGCTTAAAATTGATCTTTCTAGGGTTTGTATTCTACAGAAATGATCAAATTTTGTTAACTTCTGAATATATTTTCTCCATGTCGTGTGATTTTAGATTCAGCAACCAAAGTTAAATCGAATATTATTAAATAATCAAGGCTAAATGTTTTTTTTTAACCATTCTATTCTATTAAATTCAATTCAATTCAAGAGAAAAAATTCTATTCAATTCAATTCTATTCGATTCTATTCTAAACTAGATTTTCTTATTAGAGCCAGTGTATTTTTCAATTTTGTTATCGGTGGGGGTTAATCTTATATTATGTAGTTACAGATTAGCCCATTGTTACAAAAACATGACCTGGCTAGATAATACTGGTAACTTAGCATTGTTCTATAACAGTTGCAGTTCCGATGAATTCCCAAACTCATTGAATTGTTTTAAATATAGTATATAAATATATTGGGATAGTGTCGTGCTGGTTCGGCATCCATCTAAAATCGTAGGTCCCATCACTGCATTTATCTAGAAACAGAAGATAATGCCCATGTTACCCAAAAGGAATTTAGGAGAAGTAAATAAAATATATTAAAAGAATAAAATAAATAACTTTCGTAAATAAATTGCACTAAAAAGTAAAAAAAATGTATTTTTCTTTCTCAGTGATATACACAAGAAAAGTTTCATTACAAAATAAGAAATGCTAGAATTAAGATTAAATCTTAAAAGTTTGAACATACAAACCTGTAATCATAATGGTCTAACTGCAACTCATGACCGAACTTTTAAGATTTAATCTGAGTTTTAGCATTACATATTTGCAATAAAACTTTTCTTGTGTATATCACTGAGAAAGAAAAAAATTATTTTTTACTTTTTAGTAGGTACTTACAATTTATCTATGAAAGTTATTTATTTCAAAAGTTTCTTAATATTTTTTATTTTCTATCTTTTCATTTTCGCTAAAAACTCATATAACGGTACGTAATTTATCAGACATATGCATATTAATTTGCATCTCTTGCGAACGTTGTGGGGTAATTTTTTTTTCTCTGTGGTAAGTAGTTTAGAAGATTATCACACTTTAATGTAAGTACTTCCATGTCAAAAAAGTTTACATGAAAAATCTGGAAAAATTTATTTCACATCAAAACCCATATAACGGTTAAACATAGAAAATTGAAATGCTCCCATGAAATATGTAAAGCTAAAGCGTTTAAAAGAAAAATCAGCCTCTCGCACCAACCTACACCCGTTCTGTACACAAATTCGAAAATCACGCATTTTAACGATGTTTGTTTGAGAAAAGTCTGTTATAAAGATTCTTACAGAAGAAATGCAAAATGCCATTTAATAGCGCCGAGCAAGAGCTTTAAGCCCAAATTGGACAACCCCAAGGGTGTAATTAATAGCCCCCATCTCAAAACCCCCCAAAAACGTGAACTTTTGTTAGCCCTAAGGAGAGCTCCCCATTCTCTCATTCTAAATAAAAAAACCACCATGTAAATTCATCTACGTTTACAACCTTAAAGCTCTTTCGTCACGAACGTCGCCCTTACGGACAAAGTTATTTAGTCAGGGATTTGTGAGTAGATAAAAGTTATTCAAAAAGAAGAAATTGATGAAACAAAAATTAAGATCGTTGGTAATTTTGCAGAACTGAATAACTTCTTTATTGGGGAACTGGTTCTAGAAAGATCAGTAATCTGCTTAAAATCTGAAAAAGGGTAAAAAAAAAGAACTATTAAAGGGATATTTTCTTGTGATTATACTTGATGACTAATGGAATAACAAAAAGAAGGCTTTTAATACAAACTTTATTATTGCCAGATAGGTATGTATTTAAACCTTTCAGATTTATACTTCAGTAGCTATATTATGTAAGGAATGATGTAAACGAGGTTTCCCCACAAAATATTTATCTATGGAATCTATGATCCTTGGCAGATGCTCTTTAAAAACAGTTTCCTTCAGGCAAATTTATATTCTAACATTAATCTCTCCAAATCGACTTGTAAAAAGAAAAAAACCTATTTCAGGCAAATATCCAACAGGCGAAATATTTTTGCGACAATTTTTCATAAATCTCCCAGACTGTAAATAAATTGGCATTGGTATGACTGTAGGCAGTCATCTGAGAAATTGAACTTAGCCAGACAGGTATATTGATATGTATATATGTGTATATATGTGTATATATGTCACAAAGTCCAGATTCATTTTTGAATGAAGGAAATACAAATGAAATCTCCCTCTTCTTCCACCTGCAACTGCCCTATTTCCATTCTGTTTACATTTTTCACAAATTTTGGACCGTGACTGCTGGGTTGGTGCAGAATCGATTTTTCCTATATCGAGATGTATGTACAACTTTTCTTCTAGTAGGTAGATATACCTCTACTGTAAATGTACCTGAATGTATTTGAAGTTTTCAAGAGTCTTGAAACATCTTGAACAGTTGCAAAAGTACTTAGAGTAACACAAATAGCTGGTTCGTATTTGTAAGGGTATAATACATCCTACTACGCCAACAAACCAAAAATTTACTTTAAGGTAACCTTGGGGCTATACACATAGGTATATTAAACAATAAAAAGCTAAAAAAAAAAAAACAAAAAACTAGAAAAAACTATAAATGGTATTCCCCTCCAGAACATAAAAAACAACCCAAAATATTTATGCAATTGGGTGCTCTAAATTCATCGACAGATGTTGAACTTATTTTTTTTTTTACAATTTTCCGTTTCGATAGGTCAATAGAGGCTTAGTCTGGGAATTGCAAGCTTTGCATATATCTAATTTAATTGGATTCAGATTATTGTTTTTGTTGTTGTATTGGGTTCCCTGGATTTTATAGGAAAATACCGAACAGAACTGAAATATGTGCATACATAAGCGAAACTGTATCTACTACCTTCACTCTCCCTGGGAGGTACAGAGAAGGATTTTTGCTAGTCCAAAATTGAATGCGGTTAATTTTAAAACTAGTTACACGTCATGGATCCATAATACATATTAAAATGCAATATTTATTCCAGAGAATAGTCATAATGCTGTATTAATTAATTAAGTATTTAATTTGTGACCTCATAATTTATTTTTTATTTTAGTTTTGTAAATTTTAAAAATGAAGTTCTACTTTTGGAGATTTTATGAAATATTTGTGTGATGATTCTGTAATTTAGAATGAGCTTTGTTTGAACGATCAAAGAATGTTATTTCTCTCGTTAGTATAAGATGGGAGTCCTTAGTCTATAGTACATATCTCAAGTAAATCAATAAAAAATATATATGGAAAATATTAACGGTCCTAAAATTGAACCATGGGATATAACTTAACCCATTATCCGCCAATGCGCATTTTTTGGAACACATTTAAAAATTTTTTCTTTTAATAACTGCAACGTCTAAATAAAGTATAGTCGTTAAAATAATAAGATTATATCACGTGTTCCATGATAGTTCTAAAAATTCCCGCTATTTTGTTTTAAATCATTGCAAACTTCAGGTTGAAGCTAATAACCTCAGTCTGCCTTGTGCGCGTGCTCATTTCGGATATCGCAGAGTGTTCACAATACTTCTAAATAAATAACTTTTGATTAAAACTTATTTTTTGGACTTTAGCTGACATTGAAAACGAAGACCATAACGATGTAAATGTTGCAATTATACCACCAGATTGACGGATTTGGAAAATACAAAATAAAATGATTTGGATAAAAATGACACGAAGAATAAGAGCGGCGACATTCCAGGAAGTTTCGAGTTATTTACTCCTCACATTAAACCTGATATTGACGAAAATCAAAGAGAAGAGAAGTGTCAGCAAAATTGTCATAGAAAAATTAGAAGGATATTCAATAATTGAAATATTTGTATGTTTTGTATGTTTTCTGATGACATACATATTTCAACTTAAACGAAATAATATCGTAAATTTTCTTTGAGTTTAGAGGATTTGAAGAAATTTAATGGGATTTTACTAAAAATTGGCTATCACAAACTACCACAAGGGAAGAAGCACTTGATGCTGGTGTATCGATTATTTTTGATTCTATCAAATTAGGGTGATTTCGAGAAATAAAGCGACATATTCATTTAAATGATAATAGTAAACTGACAGGCAAATTTATAAAGTTAGAAAATTCTATGATATGCAAAAAAATTTTTTCAAGATTTGGTGTTTTTTGTAGCATGTTATCTATAGATGAAATTATCGTTCATTACTATGGAAAACACCCAACTAAGATGTACCTAGTCATATCATAAGTTCTGACACAAGACTTTAACAATGAAATTTTGACACTTAAGTATTCTAGAACAAGTAGCAGCACCGATTTTTAGATTCCACACAAAAAATTTAGTTCAGTTTTTTTAAGCATTAAAATGGAATGGATCGTAAAGAAAAATCGGATCGCAGTCATTTTGTTGCACCAATGCAATCACTGTGCAAATGACATTTTTAAATTGCTCGAGCAACTTAATTTGACACTTAGATTTATTTATCGAACCATAAAGCGGTAAAATGAGGTCAGCTCAGCAGATGAATGAGCAAGATGCAGTCGACCCAGTTCTGTACGGACAACAGCCACCACAAATGCAGTAAAGGCCCGAATTAACAGAAATCCGGTTCGACGACAAAAAAAAAAACAAGTAAAAAAGCTAGAATTGGTCTAAGACCAATTCTTATGATACCCTAGATGAATGCCCGTATTAAATTTCGTATGGTCACCGATCTATTCAAGTATTGATCTTGAAGTTGTTTTTATTTCTAGAACAGTTTGTCGCACAGAAAAAATGGTAATAACCAATTTTATAGGATTTGGTATTCTGCAGAAGTTTTTAGTACAATAAAAATGTCTTGGACTGATCGTTTTCAAAGTATACGTAAAAAACCGAAATTTTTATATGGCAACACCAAGAAGGAGTTGCCCGATTTAGTCCATTTTTGACATTTTATTTGCTAATGTAGTAAAAACATCATGTACGAAATTTCAGCTCTCTACGTTGATGCGTTCTCAGGCAGTGTCCAAATATATAGCGGAAAACGCATTTTTTATATGGCAACCCCACGAAGGAGTTGCCCGATTTGTCTCATTTTCGAACTTAATTTTACTTTTTTTTTTTAAAGTCGGTGTACAAAATTTCAGCTCTTTAAGTATACGCATTCTCGAGTTATCGTGCGCACAGACGGACTTTTAATATTATGAATGGGTGTCCAATCCATTTTGCTCTACCATCATTATTTCGAGGTGTTACAAACGGAATGACAAACTTAGTATACCCTTTAGATTTCATCTAGGGTATAAAAATGGCTCATGTCAAGTGTTATATCCGAGGACGTTAAGTTAAAAGCTTATTGTAGAAGGACCGGTCAACTTTTGAAACGTGCTTTTAAAAAAATACGACTGGAAGATCAAAAAAGCTTCTGCGACGATATGCCAGCAACAAACACCGGGACATCCTTTCTACTAATGAGAAAATTTTCACCATTGAGGAATAAATAAATAGGCGAAATAGTACAGTTTATGCACATAGCAGTAAATAAGACGAAGAAGCGATTCCCAGTATTCAGCGTGACCACCATCTCGTTTCTGCTCGTTTGGCTAGAAGTGTCTTATCTTGGTGCAACAGAGATTCATTTTTGTCCACAAGGTGTCAAAACTGGAGCCAAAGTTTATCAAGACACCATCCTGGAAAACGTAGTGAAGCGCCTGTCAGAGCAACAATATTCAACCAACAAAATTGGGTCTTCCAACAGGATTAAGCTCCTGCTCATAAAGCTCGATCCACTCAAGCGTGGTTACAAACCAATGTTCCAAGATTTATTGCTCATGAAGATTGGCCGTCAGGAAGCCAGGACCTGAACCCACTGGATTATATGCAGCGTTTTAGAAGAGAAAATCTGTTCGTCCCAGCACAAGAGCTTAGAAAGCTTGAAGCATGCTTTGATAAAAGCTGTGGCGAATTTAAGCTTAGAAAACATCCGTGATTCAATAGATGATTAGCCTTGTTGTTTGAAGGCTTGTGTTAAGGCTAACGGTGGCCACTTTGAATAATTTGTAGGTGTAAGCATGTAGTATTACATTATGAATTAATTTATATAAAAAATTTGAATAAAGGCCTATTTATATTTTATATTTGTGTTAGAACTTATGAAATGACTATAGGCATATGCAAGGAAAACCAATTAAATTTGGATATCAAATTTGGTACTTGTGTATAGCTCAAATGCATATCTTTATAATTTTTATCCTTATCGTAAATCAAAAAATGAAGGTCCCGTAGGTTCCAGAGTAGTGAAAAACTTGATAAAAGTAATTGCACTGGACACTGTAGAGGACCAATAGGTTTTTTGACAACTTCTTCACGGGGCATGAACTTCTAAGGGAAGCACAATGTATAAAATTGAGCTCAACGGGAGCTATTCGTGAAAATCGAACTAAGCAGTGTCCACTAATGTCATCCATGGAAATAGAGAAAAACAGTTTGACAAAAACGGTTAACTTCTTATGGTACGATGGAAGGACAACAAAACCGTAACTATGGCATTAAATTATAGCGACTTGTTCTCGCAAGGAAATATCAAATGATTTTCACGAATAGATGAGCAAAAAAATTATTATTCCAATATCTTTGTTTAGAGAATATAATAAGAATGTGGGTGGCGTCGACTTGCTTGATAAGCAATTACAAGAATTCGTTTAAAAAAATTGTGGTGGCGATTATTTACGCAATATAATAAAAATAAAAAATTTGCGATTGTGTCAAATATCGCATCCTAATGATAAAATATCACTCCTTGACATAAGACGCAAAACAGATCTTGGTTATTTTTCAGGTGTGAAATCAAGCCGTTAAATACCAGGTCCTCAAAAATCAAAACTTGTTGGAGAAAGACTAAGTTTAGAAGTACGCTATGATCGAATAGTTGTAATGTAATGTTCCGTTACTCGACAAATGTTTTGAATATTTTCATACTCCATAAATATTTTTTTTTGTATTATTTTCTAGAAAACTGAACAAAACTGATATATAATTTTACGACATTCCCATTCCGCCAATGTCCCAAAAATGGGACGGGCTTAAATTTTTTTATTTAAATAAAAACAATAACAATTATGGCAATATTAGTTCCAATAGTTCCAGTTGGTTAGTATGCATATCATTATACAGTTAATTAATTTATTTTTTTGTATTTTAGAATCACGGCGAGTAATGGGTTAATAGCAAGAATTTCTGACATATTATTTCAGTTAAAGATAACGAAAACCTTTGTTAATGTCGAAAGTCACATTTAATCGTCGTGACAATGTTATGTATGACACATTAGCTCTCAACTGTGATTGATTAAGTATGTATCTAAAAACTATTCCTACTTATAATGTAGAAGAAAAAGTTCATTGATTTCCTGAAAAAAGGTAAACTTTAGCCATAACCTACCATATCAACAGCTCTATTCGGAAAAAAACAAGCAGGCGAACTACTTTGAAAACTTTTTTAGTTTTCAATTCAACAGATAAAACTTTCTCTTCATTCATATGTAGTCTGGAACATAATTATTTTTTTTCTATTTTCTCCTGTGAATCTTTCAATGAATTTTCCACGCCGAACTTTTATTATTAAGAACTTTTTTTGATAGGGTAAGAGGGACCATTTCACATTATCTAATTGTTTTATTAAACTTATTATGTTATATTGATTGTGTCTGGTAGAAACTATGATTATGCTGAAACTATTTGGGATTAAATTAGTTTATGTTAAAAAATGAAAACTTCGATGCTGTATAATTAAAAAGCTCACTAGAATTTAATTCAGATTTAATTTTATTGATTATGTGTGTGTGGAAAATAAAAGAGAATTAAATTAATTGAATTAATTGAATTTATTCCTCAAATAATGTATGATAATATTTGATATTAAATTATCATAAATGGCAAAATTGTAAAAGTATATGATGATTTGGAATTTATCCTTTGGCGAGTTTTCTATACATTTTATGGTGGTTTATGAGAGTACATCCCCTTTTTACATAAATTTTAAATGGCTACCGTACTAAGTATATGCACATAACAAACATAAAAATTATATTTTGTTCGCATAGTAGAGTTATGCATTGAACAAGATGAGTATTCACTTCCATCATATACCTAACTATTAATTAATATGTGGAATTTATTTATTTTTGTTTTTTTTTGTTAAGTCACTTCAAATCTTCTATGTCTGAATCGTCCTACAAGTTTTAGTGAACATGGTAGCAATCTTCCCATAACAAATCTTGTTTAATATGTATTCCCAAGATAGAATATATAAATTATGAAAATTTTCGGTAATAGCTACCGTGTGAAAAACTGTTTGTACATAAAACAGATACAGATATGTACATACATACTTTGTTGGGGAATGAGCTAATCCCATTGAGCACTTTATTTTGAAAAGTGATTAACATCAACGGAATTAACTCGATTCCCTCCCACCCAAACCTCTCTCCATTTAATGTTAAATTGACCCTTCCGAATATGCTATCACTCAGAAAATCAGAAGCTATCCGCCGCAACATTTCAAATGAGGGTTATGTCCTTTAGATATAACTCATGAAGGCATTGAAAGTTTTCCATAGGGAGCATCGCAGCTTCTACACTGCTATGCCATGCCAATGCTTTTTGCATGTCCAAATAAATTTAATGATCTCGGGTTTAAAATTAGCTCCAACTTCTGGCGTGTTTTCATCGTTTTACATCGTTGACAGGGCTTTAATGAAACCAACTTTTTCCCTGAAAATAGAGTTATAAACTGAAATGAAAAGAGGAATGAAAAGACGGATGTTATCTAGAGTGTAGGTATGTACATATATCCAATACATATGCACATATATATTCATTAAATATGAGAATGGAATTCATTATGTTATTCAGAGCAAAATGAATATATTTGAATATACATATATATATATGTATTATATACCCAGTGTATGCTCGTGATCGAGCTTTTATTGCAAGACTTATATGTAGATTAGAAAAAAAAAAAAAAAAGCACATTTCTACTTAACTGCCAGTCCTGTTCGTGTTGATGTGCTGTATTTTGTATAATGGAAAGTCTTAAATGAATTAATAAATTAACGAAATATAAATAAAAATAAGTAAACGCTAAAGTAAATACTTAATATTTCGCCTCATATGATTCATATTCAGAATTTAAGCGCTGAGATTATATAGGTATGAGGTCAGCTTGGCAGTCGTAGAGGTACTGATGAGTATTGGTTCCTGCTGATTCGAAACGCCTTATTTATTGTAATAAAAATAACGCTAATCTTGATAGGTTACACAAATTCAATTATCGTACCATCAAGATCGACCGATGCATTATTCTCGAGCAAGAGCTGACGATGTTACGAATGTTTGATTTTCTTCATTACTTCAACTTAAACCTACCGGAAATACTTGTAGAAAAATATTTTCATTAAAATCGGATTAGTCAATAACAACAAGTCAATAATTAAATAGTTGTGTACAAAAATTCATTCTTTAAGTCAACCAAAATATCAAACACTATATATAGTGAAAAACTAAGTTTATCTATGACGACACTACGAATAAGTTGATGATTTCATACATTTTTGAATATAGAAGTTCTATTCTTATGAGAATGCAATGTACGGAAGATACAAACACAAAGTCTGAGTTCTGTATATCCGATTTTTGTTTCTTCCACATTACTAAATTATTACCCGAAAAAGTTTGTTTTTGTAGCTATCAGAATTAAATTACGGATTTTAAGTAAACTTCCCATTTTGCATCTGACACAAACTGTTGCTACTCATTCGAATGACTCTTATTTACAATAAAACAATTTAAAACAAATAACTATCCGTTATAGAATGTATAAAAAAAAATGTTAGTTCTTCTGTGTCTGTATGGACATTTAAGGGATATTCTGCAATCCATTAGTATAAACCTATCAAGCATAGTTGAAAGAAGCTCTTTGGAATTATCAGCTCTGTTGTGTGTGCAAACATCGACTGTTTCTCCTTATATGGTTATTCAATAACTCAAATATTTATTGATCATTGTAAAAGGTATAAAAGCAAATTTTTTGAAAAATAAACGATGTTTTAGATTTCTCGATATAAAGAATTCGAAAATACTCATTAAAATAAAAACTCAAATTTTTTTGTTACTTTGTTGACCTGTGAATTTATTGTGATGACAGTGAATTCATTGATAGGTAAATTAATAAAAATTTTCTATGAATGCCATTTTAGCTAACAAACAATTGACAAACTTAAAAAAGCTTTATCGGATTTTATATGAAATTAAGATCTAAACTTTGCAACACTTGCATTAGGTGAGTAGATTATCTATTCTAATTTAATTGCAATAAAATTGCAATAAAATTAGGTTATTTCATATGCACTCCATGTATTATAATAGAACAATTAAATTTCATTATTTTAGACAAAAAGAACTCGCCCCTTTATTTGTCTTTAATACGTCTGTTTCTTGACGTAAGATAAGCAATGAGCTAAAAATGTTGTCAGCTCGGCTAGAGCTCTTACTTTTCTATATTCTATCTACCATGATTAATTATGTATGCTTTCTATGAAACAGAGCGAGCTAGATGAACCCAGGGCCTCAAAGAAAGATATTTAAGTCAATGTTCTTCCATCGTAAGTTTCAATCCAAAAATTTTATAACGTGCGATAGACTTGATGGCTAACTACTGAGCTATTATGAAAAGCAATAATTACCTGAAAAAAAAATGGTGGCCGACACAATCGGTGCATTGCCCTATACTCTAGACAGACTGTGTCCATAATGACTTAATTTGAAATTCAGTCATTTCAAGGAAATGAAGAGGTGACAGACTGTGGACGAAAATTATATCATTAACAGTTCCTTAATGTGAGTAAAAATCATGGATGGGTTAACTAATTTAATTAAATGCTATCAAAAAAATTTGCGAGTATTTGCTGTAAAAACAGAGATCAAAAAGGAAAGAAATTTGCGAAAAAAAATCATTCATGATCACCTGATGGCTGTCGATGGCTTTCGACTTTCCAATAACATCAGCTCATTTTAATGACGGTAGGTGGAACTCTTACTGCAATTTCACTTAATGGAGTAAAATTTGGTCGATTTGAGAATGATTCGAAATGTTGCAAATGGGTTCTTGATAGACTTCATTTGTATGACACACATCTCATTTGAAGGCGGCCTGCAGAACTCGCCCAATTCAATTTTTTTTATGAAATAAAAAAACAATTTAATCTTCAAATTTGAATTGAAAAATGATTCGTCGAAAATATTTCATGAACAAAGTCTGAAAAAGAGAGTAGCGGGCCGGTTAACAGGCGAACAACACAGTCGTCTTGTCTTGTCTTACTGCGGGAGTTTTTCATATAAAAGTAGTTTGTATTTTGTTCAAACGCTATAATTTCCATAAATTTGTTCTAGATGCTATTTTTTTTTACAGCCATTAGAAAGAAAACATATTTGGCTGCAATTTGTTTTAACTTCTTTTTTCCGTAGAAGTGATAGTTTTAGGCTTTAGGATCTGTTTAAGATGAGATCTTAGTTCTTCCTCCATGATGAATGTACAAAACAGTTGAGCTAAGGACTTTTAATGTGTCGGTGTCAACGCCAACTTCATGGCTTGTATCTTCCGGGGGTTACGACACAACCCAACAAAATCAAACCGAACACTTAGACGTCTATACGACGATCGTGCTGTATGAAAAATTATTATTCGATTAAACGTATGTATTTATATACAAAAACTATCGATAGTTTTATGCCGAAACAGTGAGAGTATCGATGTTTAAGGAACACTTTGTATAGTCTGCTCTGGTAATAAGACCGCTCTCAGTTAGATATGAGTAACTCAGTATCCCATCACTGACTCTGATTCTCAAAGCTGAAATTAAGTCATTGTGGAGACAGTCTGTCTAGGGTATTAAGCTCCAATTCGAGTTTATAACTTTATAAGCTGATTTAACTGAGAATGAAACTTCCCTATATTTATATTGAACGAATCGTATAAGTTGTGAAATCTAATGTAATTCTGTGGTCTCTCTGTCCCCATTTTCATTATTTTCTACATGCGTACGCAGCTCTTTTCATAATTATTACTGAAAAATGCGATGAATGAGTTGTGAGATTGTGGGCTCGTAGTAGGTGGAATGTTTGCTTGTCAGTTTGTGATGTTAGTAGAATTTCGAGTGGGTACTGTAATCAATTCGTAAAGATCGTTATTCGAACGATGTAACATAAATAATAATTAAATTGTGTAAGTTCTTCGGTAGAACGCCGCTTAGTGTTTTTTTTATCATTCCGTTCAGTGGACAGTGATTTAAATTTGTCGACAATATTGTCAGTATGTTACTTTTACTTTATGCCGGTGATATTATAGGGACAGTGTTCAGAAGACTTTAATTTAAAATAGATTTTCTTTTCAATATTTCTGAAAGTCAAATTGGCGATTTAATGAAAAATTTATTTCATTAGCACAGCACAGCATTAGACGGTACCTAAGTAAGAGAACTTAGATTCGTGTCAGTGTATTGTTTATGGTAGCATGTGGAGGTCGGACTAATTCTAGTAAAAAAATAAAGCGAATTACCCACTTTTTCGGGGTGCTAACTTGTAAGGGTTTTTTTTTCAATAATTCTATTGATGCGGGTCGTGTACAAATATTCCCCTTCCAAGTACTTGTTAGGCTTCTTGTTTGACGAGTTTAAGCCAAGAGTCTGCCTTTTTTATCATTGTCGTAAAATTTCTACTACAGAATATTCGCCAAACAAAAGTGGAATAAACAAAACGGCATTTATAACTTGCACATTTGTATGTCCTTTCTATAAATCGATGTAAAAGAAATCAAATGTACGTACTATACATAGTATTTAATATGTTTATGCCCTTAGTTTATGCGATCTTAATTAAAATACCAAACACCAATCTCTTCCTCAATTTCTTAAAAAAGTGCAAAACAGTGCAAAGAGGATGAACAATTCTATATATATTTTTAAGTAGATGAAATTTTTCATCAGCATATTTATGTAGTAACCCAAATACGATTTTTCCTTGAACTAAGTAATCTTCGTCCTTCGTTTTCCCTTATAAATCAGAAGAATTACTCAGATGTTCAAGATGACATGGGATATCCATTCTGAAGGAGTTTTATTGTCATCATTGTGAATTCTTAATCTTCGCCATCAAACCGTGTATCTATATTTCCAAGTATCATGTCTTTCTTATCTGTGCCAAACCAATTCGTAGCTGGGGGAAGGAAGGTGTGCTTTATAACCTCAGAGGGTTTGGGGATAAAAAATATGCAATTTATGTTGTTCTCCCTTAAATTGTATGTTTTTTAACCGAAGTGAAAATTGATTTTTACGCGCACCCTGAGTGGTGTTATAATTTTAAAAACAAATTAATTGTATGTATGTATGTATGTAGTGTACATATATAATTTCCCAAATTTATCACATCACATTTTTCGTCGTCGAGCAGTCCATTCTCCAATCTTATACTAAACAACCATATGATACTTAATATTATGTCAGGATTATGCAATTAGAGCCTGTAAGCTCTCATGAATTATGCATAAAATGGGATTTTTTTGCACTCATTGTCCTACATTTTATTGAATAATGATAAAAAAAGCTGTCATTTGATTTGACTAATTACAAGTCTAGACATAAGTCGGGGCACGCACTTGAACGCCTATTCAAATGAGCACGCAACACGTCCTGGAAACCAATTAGATTATTTTATATTTCATCGTGTACAATACCTTATATACCCCTTACGTTATATAGGTCATAATATAGGCATTTATAGCATAGTGTTAACTCTTATGACTATTATTTTGCACGCCATCAAATGTAGAATCAAAACTATGTACATATACCCATTGCATGTAAATGTAGCTAATATATGTCCGAACAAATCTTGTACGTATCTATGTCTAATTGACGTGCTACTAATGCATGTAAAATGGGTCAGTTATAAATGAAAATAAATAATTGAACAAGGACCAAACTAGTGCTTACATGACTTCTGAAGGAGCGCACTAAATTCACTTTATGGCATATTATCCGGAGGGGTTGAAACTACTAACGGCAATTACTTAAATAATATGGAACCCATAAAGTCACGTAATTTTAATAGGTTCTTGACATTTTGAATCCACTCCATATGTTGTAAGCTTATTTGACGTGGCAATAAACATGAAAAGCTTGATGGAAAGAGAAAAGTAAATAATAATGACAGATTTCATTTCATTCGTAAAGGTGTCATGCTTTTTATTGTGGTATATGTGTTATAACTTAATTATATGGATATTTTTTGAGTTGGTTAGGTATGTTTGAGTAAAAATTTTTATTCAAAATCGATTGAGATTCGAATCTTAATACTCTGATTTGTAATTTTTCTATACTGGCTACTGCCTACTGGGTCACAAGTGTCCTCTTCAATTCTCCTTTTAATTTTACTTTTGCAAGTAAACTATCAAATTGGTCCACAGAGCTTGTCGATGTCATTAATTCAAGATTAATTGCTACTTACATAAAAGTTATTAGAAGTTTTTTTTTCGATTTTGAAGGATTTGGTATAATTCGATATTAACTTCAACTTTATTTACTGTTTTCGTACAAAATATTTTAAGATCTTATAGTAATACATATGCTACTTACCTCTAATAATGCATAAATAAATAAGCAATGCAAATTATATGGAAAGAGCCACAAGAAGTAGTATACATTAAATTGTATATAAAAATATATTGTGCAAAAAAGAAGAACTAATGAATATTGTTTACTGAAAAATTTAATTCTAAACTAAAAATAAAAATAATAGACTAAGAAAAAGTAAATTAAAGAAAGCGAGACGTAGGTTGACTAAGCAAAGTACACGCCCGCTAATACCTACTGTCAAGAAAAATAGAAAATTCAAGGTAAGCGGATCGAAGTCAAACGCCTGTCAAATATATCAGCGGTACTAGCTCTTTGAACGCTAGTGGGTAGATTATTCCACTTACGTATAACCTGCACAAAGAAAGATCGCTTGCCAATTCGAGTTCTAAAGTTAGGTAATAATAAGTTACGGTGCCGGGATGAACGTAAGGAACTGAGTACGATCACACAGATATTCAGGCTCCTTAGAGTATACCAAATTATATAAAAACTTTAATCTTTTTTCCATTACATAAATACACATCCAGCGTGTAACCTAGGTATGAGTTGGTGTAAGGAGACAAATAAGAAGCTCTGGGTAAACCGTGAATAAATCGAATAATGTCATTAAAATCTAGCTACTTTTAGCTTGTGCTCACATCGTGAATCGAGTTTCAGAAAAATAAACTTCCAAAAGTGAAAGGTGGTAATACAATAGCTCTTGAGAGTACCCATGCAAATTTGACGGGACAACATAATGGTAGAAAATCTCTTCTCAGATAAGAATAAATTTTTCTAATCATATTAGAGATATGATTACAGCAAGTGAGCGTTCTATTTAACTTCACGCCAAGATTCTTAACAGAATCGACTTAAGGTACGATGGTGTTGCTCACCTGTATTGAAGGTAAATCTGAAAGATCGTAGCTTCTTCGATACACTGGCATACATGTGGTCTTCTTGCGGTTGAGTATTAAGTGATTACGTTTCGCCCATTTACCAATTCTAAACAGTTCGTCATTTAGTCCTCAATTAGCCAATTGGCTTATCTAATTATATCTGAATATCAGCAGCATAGAGGTGAACTGATGCGTCAAGAATGCGTCACAACCACATATCATTATAACTAAATGAAGAGGAGAAGTGGGGAATAGATTATAGATTGTGTTTTGTATAGTCATAATAATTTTATTTTTAGTTATATTTTGACATTTAAATATCCATCGAAATTGCATTATATTTATTTTAGTAAAAACAAGGCAAGAAATGTGTGGCTTATTCCAGGGCTCGCATCATGAGAATTCTCGAATCTTCCAAAAACCAAAGTGAAAAAAAGAAATCAAGACTCAATAGCAAACAAAATTTGGAAACTTTCTCATATAATTACCTCAGTAATCCACTACCGTTAGAAACTAGAGTTTCATCAAGTTCGTTCTACCAAAAAAATACTATTAAAAAAATTGGAATGAAATAAATGGTTTTGAAAGATATATTTATCATTCATCGGCCATATTTGTAGAGGATAGTTCTAACAATCAAAAATAACTATAATAACTAACCATGTTTAAAAAAATAAACTGATCTATTTCACTCTTCGGCGGTGAACATATACAACTCCATCTATTCGTAAAACAATCAATAAAAATACCGGTAGGCACAGGCGCAAAAATATTCGTAGTCCCTTATCACCATATATGTAAATAATAAACACAGAAATAAAATGCAGAAGAGGTTAAAGATTTTTCCTTTGAGTCACCCTATAACTTCTGAACTACTAGTTATAATGACTTAGAATTTCGATATTAGAAAATCATTAAACTTTTCCAACTATTATAATTTGTCAACCCATCATAATGTAATTCTCTTTGTTCCCATCAGTAGTGGTATGAACCTACATATATGCTAGTTACCTTTTCCAAGTTAATCAAAGCAAAATAACTATTATAGCATTTGCATTAGATTTGGTCTAGAGTACCTACATATTATGAACACATATTTTTTTTTTATCTTTAGATAAATGCCAACTGATTTTTTTCCCCCGCTTATCTTTCCGGCACCCCAAAAATTGTCAGCAAACGTTGAAAAACTAAACGTAGATAAGATTAGTCAAATAATTAATCAGAATAATCGATGAGTTATAGAGATACGATAACAAACAAAACCAAGCAAGAAATTCTTATTCGTTTAGTATTAATTCATTTTCAGTCGCGAAAGCACACATATTATAGTACCTATACAGTGAAAAAATGTCGTTATCTTATATCGTTTTAATATGCTGTTCCTTGGCAACAATTTGTTCAGCGATGAATCTACGGGACGATAATGGCCTTGGAGAATCAGATGTATTTTCTGATATCCAAATTATTCAAGATATTGAGGCATTTCGTGCGGAAAATCCTGATGCCAAAATTATCCCATCTGATTATTCTATTAGACAGGGTGGAGGGACGAATTTTATCTTTGGTAGCCCAACAAAACGTAAGTTTTTTCATATACATTATATGAATTGCTATGGTGTGTCGAAAACTACCACAAAATTAATTGAGTTAATTTATAGATGATGTTATAATAGCTGAGGGATCTAAGGCTTTAACTCACACTGCACCTCAAGATTTCAAAGCTTTTATTGAATATCCTTCTAAATTATCACATGGATCAGGAAAAAAAGTGACTTACGTTGATATTACGATAAATACAGATTCAATGAGTCCAAAAGTTTACATTACTTCCGGTGGGATTGGTCACAAAAATATCAAAATTGCAATGGAAGCGACCTATGGGACTCAGTTCTCGTATAAAGCGGTCCTATACAGTAAGTGAAATTGAATTTTCTGATATCAATTATCAGAAGAATTGACAAATTTATTTATTTTGTAGGTTCTGCAAATCGAGCAAATCCATTGATTTACTCTATGGCAATTGTTCTAATAGTTTTTGTATCAAAAAATTTTATCAAGGTGTAAATTGTAAAAATATTCTATATTACTTTAGTTTGAATGAATGTTTTCTTAAAAATTGTTTTTCTATGACTCCTCAATTATATTGAAAGTATCTTATCAAGTTGTTTGTAGATTTGTTTTTATTTTTACTTGTTTTGTGTATGTCTTTCTGAGGAAATGAATTAGTATTACGCATTGGCTAATGTACATTTCTTTAGAATATTTTATAATCTTTTATTTAGTTGATAAGATAAATTATGAGAAACAATGCCTCTACTATAATTTCTTTAGAATATATAACAAATAGGAAAGGTGAGAAGCCAGATTTTGCGTAAGAAATTTTGGGAGTCTATGTTTCTATGGTTGAGAGTTCAATGCAGGCTTACATAAATGATAAATTCAGAAAGAGGCAAACAGTAATTTTTATACGATTAAAAAATATTTTTAGTTTGATGTTCTAATTTTATTTAATTCAGTCGAATAAAATATTTCTGTGAATTTCTTTTATAAAAAAGTTCTCAGTGATGAGAAAAAAAAAATCTTATATCTAAACTCGAACAGATGCGAGTATCCCAGTAACTTATCACAAATACAAAGCTCTCCCCCATAGAAAAAATATTCCAATGCTGCCACTATTCTTCTTCTTAAACTCCTTAACAAACCAATATAAAATTTGACAATACCAGCTCCCTCAGCATCTCATTTACTACGTACGATGTATTATATATTCTTTTGTTGAAGCGATGCGCTCATGTACATAAATTTTATCATATTACCCATTATATAGGGAAAAACGAAATTTTTGTATGCCAACTCCACGAAGGAGTTACCCGATTTGTCCCATTTTCGAACATAATTTTTTTTTTTTTTTTTAAAGGCCGTGGGCAAAATTTCAGCTCTCTAAGTGATCGCGTACTTTAGTTATCGTGAGGACGGATGGACAGACAGACGGACGAACATGCAAACATCAAAATAATTTTTAATATAGATTTCATCTAGGGTATAAAAAGTCAATACCAAAATAGACGCAAATGTCTTAGGAGTAAAATAATGCTTTGTAAAAGGTGGCGAGCCAAATAAACAATTGAAGGAAAATTTAATTGAGCTTTTTAGAAAAGGCGAGACACGTTCAATTTTTTACTGCATCATTCTCAAGGAAAGAAATTCCATCCATTTAATCCCCTACATTTAATAATTTCCCAAGTGCTACTGCAGTGCCCAGGTTACCTTCATAATCAACCATGAAGTTGAGTTCGAAATTAATTTTCTTAAATTGAATAGGTAACATTTTTTTATGTACTCAATCGAGTTCAAGAATAAAAAATCAAATTAAATCGACAAGCTCTATCGAAACGAATGTAGTATCGATTCAAGTTGTGGAATAATACCCTAGCTGATTTTTTTTCCCCCGCTTATTTTACTGATAACCCAAAAATGTTATCCAAATATTTGAAATCTGCACATAGATAAAATTTGTAAAGCGATTAATCATTATAATTCGCGAGTTATAGAGATACGTGAACTGAGCAAAACCGGTGAGCCTTAAATATTAAACCTAAAAATGCTTATCGGCTTAGTATCGTTACATTTTCAGTCGTGAAAGCACAGATATTATAGTATTTCGGTGACAAAAATGTCTTCATCTTATCTTGTTTTAATTTGCTGTTCCTTAACAATAATTTCTACAGCCATGAATCTGCATAACGATAATGGTCTTGGAGAAGTAGATGCATTTTCTGATAGCCAAACTATTGAAGATATTGAGGCATCTCGTGCAGAAAATCCTGATGCCAAAATTATCTCATATGATCATTTTGATATACTGGGGGGAGTGACGAATTTTTACTTTGGTAACAGAACATCACGTAAGTTTTTTTTTTTTTATATACATAGATGAATTGTTATGGTGCATCGAAAAATTTAATTGAGTTAATTTATAGATGATGTTAAAATAGCTGAAGCATCTAAAGTTATATCTATTATGCCGCCTCAAAATTTGCATGCTTCTATTGTATATCCTTCTAAATCAAATGAAGATGTAATGAAAGTAACTTACGTTGAAATTGCGATAAATACAACATCACCACTGGACCCAAAAGTTTACATTACTTCCGGTGGAATTGGTCAAAAAAATATCAAAATTGCAATAGAAGCAACCCTTGCGACTAATTTATCGTATAATTCGGTCCTATACAGTGAAGTGAAAACAAGCTTCGGTTCATATTCAGCAAATCGAACACAGCCATTGATTTATTTTATGACAATTCTTCTAATACTTTTTGTATCAAACAAGTCAATTAAGGTGTAGATTCTAAAAGTAGTAGTTTAATGAATAATTACTCACAAAGCTTTTTTCTTTGATTCATCTATTATTCTTGATAGCATCTTATCTTATCTTTGTAGATATATTTTGTAATAAATACTTTTTTGAATATGAAATATAAATAAAATATGAAATGAGTTAGTAATACGCATCGGTTAATATACATTTCATTCGAATTTTTTATAATCTTTTATTTATAGTTGATAAGATCAATTATTAGAAATACAAATTTATACATAGATACCAATCATGATACAAAGATTAACAAGGTATGGCCGAGTTTTCTATTAATTGCGTGCTTACGTCATGTGGGGACTATTGCCATTTAGTGAGATCTGTCATTGTGTCAAGTTCATATGATAATTGCAATGTTTGACAATGGCACCACGTCCTGATCTATTGGATAACCTTGAGAATAAGGACAGCAGGAGCACACTTTTAATTTATATAAATGTAATGGCAGTGAACGAATACAAAACTGGACGCAACGTTCTCAAAGAATCACTTTACATGAGTACAAGCAAGATGTCATTAATTTATATAAGCAACTATTAAATTTTATAAACACTAATCCTATTTAACTTGCCGGCAATCTTCAATGGGTTGATTATAGCGACAAGTACGGCTTTCCATAACGACTATGTGACGAAGAAATGGGTGTCATGTTCAATGATACTACAAAATTATTATGCTTCTAAATAGCATAAATGTTCACTTCATTGATAAAGATGGAAAGGAAACATACATACATGAATACCCTTCAGTATTGGAAAAAAAAATGAAATTGCTATCGTATATTAAGCTTTTTAAAATCTATTATTTTAAATATAATAATTATAGCTTATTTATAGATGAGTTTCCCATTTTTAAATGAATAAGACATACGCTCTCACGTCTTTCTCTCTCTACATGAGAAATATTTATTTTGCTGCTTGTTGTATGATCATTTGGCAAAATTCTTGCCTTTCCGACATCTAGAGGTGTTGTTATTTCAGCTAATATGCGTCCAGATCATGCTCCGCAAATAGCTACACTGAAAAGAGTAAGTTCAGTTCCAATAAATATTGCCTAATTCAATTTAAAATATTCCTAAAGCGGAAATTGTATCAACCAAAAGAGAATTTCCTGAAATATTGTCAAATATATCCTCTATAAACTCCCTTTCGACTTCCTTCAGTTTTATGTGCGGTCCATAATATTTCTATTGAAGAAACACCCATTTTTATATCCTAGATGAAATCATATGGGTATACTAAGTTTGTCATTCCGTTTGTAACACCTCGAAATAATGATGGTAGAGCAAAATGGATTGGACACCCATTCATAATATTAAAAGTTATTTCGATTTTTGCATGTCCGTCCGTCCGTCCGTCCGTGCGCACGATAACTCGAAAATGCGTATACTTTGAGAGCTGAAATTTTGTACACGGACTTTAAAAAAAGAAAGTGAAATTAAGTTCGAAAATGAGACAAATCGGTCAACTCCTTCGTGGGGTTGCCATATAAAAATTTCGTTTTCCGCTATATATTTGGACACTGCCTGAGAACGCGTTGACGTAGAGAGCTGAAATTTCGTACATAATGTTTTTACTACATTAGCAAATAAAATTTCAAAAATGGACTAAATCGGGTAACTCCTTCTTGGTGTTGCCATATAAGAATTTCGGTTTTTTACGTATACTTTGAAAACGATCAGTCCAAGACATTTTTATTGTACTAAAAACTTCTGCAGAATACGAAATCCTATAAAATTAGTTATAATCATTTTTTCTGTGCGACAAACCGTTCTAGAAATATATGCGAAAAACAACTTCAAAATCAATACTTGAATAGATCGGTGACCATACGAAATTTAATACGGGCATTCATCTAGGGTATCATAAGAATTGGTCTTAGACCAATTCTAGCTTTTTTACTTGTCTATACTAGATTAACGAAGTTACTGGCGCAATTAAACACCACTGTGCAACTCTTAGCTCATGAGCTAAATGCTTGCCAACAGAAACTAAGAGAATTTAAAAGTCAATGTGTGTTACTCAAAAATGATATAGAGAGCTTCGAAATGACCGTCGTCTATCTGATGCTGCGATAAGGAGAATCCCTGAGGAGCCTGGCGAGAGTCTAATGAACATCTGTAAAAGCCTTGCAACCCGAGTTCAGCACAACCTTACTCCATATGTCGATGTGTTTAAAATTCAACCTAAAGCTCTAAGCAATAATGGCTCAAGCAAAAATAATCGGACTTGTTATGCCCCTCCTATTATGGTTCGTTTCTCTTCGAAAACTAAATTTCATGTTTTCATATCTTCTTTTGCAAAAAATCGGGGAACTAAACTAAGCCAAATGGATGGATTTGTTTCTGATAGTAAGGTGTATGTAAATGAAAGCCTGACTCCTAAAAATCACTCAATACTAAGGTCTGCGAACCAGATGCGTAGTGATGGAAAGCTGCACTATGTGACGACTAGAAAGGGATTTGTGTATGTTAGGCGAACAATGGATGGACATCTCGATAAAATAATGGATCACAGCCTGCTGTCTCGTGACTTTGTTTGTAGTTGATCGGTTGGAGGTACATTACAATTAGGCATTTTCTTTCAAATTAGGTACTTAGGTACTCTCACATTTCATTAGCTTAATTTAGCATTTTAGAATTATTTTTTTATTTTTTTTTTCTCTTCTACTTTAATTTCCTTTTTTTTCGCCTCTATCATTATGTTTTTCTTTAATTATGAACTAGATATTGAGCATAGTTCAACTGGATGTATTCGGTATTTACTTGCACTCTTGTGCCTTGGATTGGATGCATTGGCGGATGCCCCTGTGGCCGACGATGAGTATAGATATGGATCATCCTACTGGTGTTACGTACAATGTGGGAGTTCTTCTGAGCATTAACCTCTGTTCACGAGCGCGATACGATACGTGCGATATTTTGGTGACGTCCTGCTCTTTGCATAGATCTATCCCTATTTACGGCTGGTTTTTATCGCGCCATACGTTCACAAGGTTGACAGCGGCTACAACTTAATTTGTTTAATTTTGTGGTGGCAAGGAGATATTTGTGTGAAATTTACATATCTTATGTTTTGATATTTAAATATTTACATCTTATAGCAAATTTCGACATCACTGCAGAGCTTTAGCATTCGATTACAAATGTAAACAAACATAAATGTTGAGGTTAAGGTGAGAATCGCACCAAACTAAGAGCATTGCTGCGATAAATTTTTGTATCGCACGAAACCTAGAAAGAGTAAGCATGTTCAGCGACAACTACATTGCTGCAGCCAATCAGAGCTCTGTCGCATGCCATAAATCGCGCTCGTGAACAAGCCATTATGTGTAAACGTTTTAGTGGTCTGAATATTTGTGTAATAAATGGTAGGAGTATCCGGAATAAAGTTGATGAATTGTGGCTGATCTTCGGGGGGTCTGATGTACATGTTCTATTAGTTAGTGAAACTTGGCTTTACGATTTAATTCCTTCTTCTACCGTGATAATCCCGGGTTACAGATTGTTTAGAATTGATCGTGATGACAGAGTGGGTGGCGGTGTTGCTATATTCGTCAAAGACTGTATTGGTTCCCAGTTAATACAATATTCTACAACCGGATCTTTCGAATTTTTATGTTTGCAGCTAAATATAGGGGCAGATAAATGAATTATATGTTCTACATATTGTCCTCCTAATGTATTCAACCTTAGCGATGCTGATGAATTTGGAAATACTCTCACTGAACTGTCACATCGGTACTCCAATGTAATTGTTAGTGGCGATTTTAATATAAATATATTATCCCATAGTACTCGGTCTTGTGGCTTCCTCTCATTCCTATCATCCCTTCACTTGAATTTAGTCAACTCTGAGCCAACTTATTTCTTCACATCTAATCCATCTCTGCTTGACTGTTTACTAACATCAGACCCAAGCGGTGCTCTATTTCATAGTCAACTCAATCCCATAAGCACTATGGATCACGATACAAATGGGCATAATTCTATGATTCGTGACTTAAGGAGCATACCACTGGAAGCCTTGGCTGAAGAGACTGCAGTTTTTTTTTTATTTTACCGGTTAACAAATTAACTTTTCGACAAATAGGTTCCTCTTCGTAATAGAAAGGGGGACAATAGTGTCTGTCCTTGGTACTCAGGGAGGATTAGAACCCTGATTAATGAGCGTGATTTCCTCTTACGCCAGTACTAAAGACTGAAAACAATTCAATCCCTTACGCTGTATAAAAAGGCTGGTAACAACGTTACATGTGCTAATCGTAATGCTAGGCGACACTATTTTGGGTCAAGGTTAAACCCTAATCTACCATCTAAGATCCTGTGCAAAAATCTGAAAGATGCCTGAGTCTATGAAAAAAGCAACTGTAAATGCCACTTTAGTGCAGATGAGCTCAAAAACGTTTTAGTTCTAATTCAGGTAACTCAGTTATTTCTTCTAATGTTTCCACGCTCTCAACCCATCATACTCGTGACTTATCTATCCTGGGATTAAATTTTGAAACTCCGCATTTTGCATTTCGCTCAGTTAGCATGGATGAAATGATACTGGCTATGGGTAAGATAAAATCAGAGGCAGTGGGTCCAGACAAGTTGCATCCTCGTTTTATTAAACATCCTCTACCAATCGTCTGCCCATATCTTCTGCATATTTTTAACACATGTCTCATGTCCTCTTGCTTTCCCCAGTCATGGAAACGTGCTAATGTTTTGGCTTTCGCGAAGAATTCCAGATCTACTGATATAAAGGACTACAGAACCATAAGTATTTTATGCTATATTGCCAAAGTGCTCGAAAGACTAATGTATATGCAGATAGTTGAATATGTAGAGAGTAATGATTTGCTTAATTCTTTTCAGTCTGGTTTCCACGTACAGCATAGTTGTGAAACCGCACTATTGAAAATTACTACGGATATTAGGGCTGTGCTGGATAGGAATGAACTCGGTCTATTAGTGATGTTAGATTTTAGCAAAGCTTTTGATTGCGTCAATCACGTGAAATTACTCGAGAAACTCTCCTCGCTTTTTCGGTTATCTTCCTCTGCCGTACGACTAATGAAAAGCTTCCTAACAAATCGACTACAATGTGTCGGCAATGACCATTCTGACAGTTTTATAGTCCGTCCTGGGTCCGCTACTGTCTAGCTTATACATTAACGATCTACCATGCTATGTTGAGGATGCGAGTGTCCATTTATATGTTGATGATGTGCAGCTGTACTTTGGAAGACCTATTGGATTAATGGATGACTACGTTGAACGTATTAACCTGGATTTAGTGAGAGTCTCCAATTGGTCCTTAGACAAAGATCTCATGTTGAATCCTGACAAATCTAAGTGTCTAGCTTTTACTCTGTGCTCTATGAATGCTTGTGATTTTCCGCCCGTGTTATTGAATGGTGTCACTTTAAGGTATGAGCGCAAAGCCTCCATTTTAGGAGTGATGCTTGAAACACGAATGAAATACTGTGAATATGTCACTGCCATTCTTAGTAGGAGCTATGGTTGACTTCGCACACTTTGGTTGTCTGCTGGCATTTTGGATACTGAAATTCGCTTAAAGCTGGTTCCTAGTTTATTATTACCTCATTATACGTATGGTAGCGTAATCTTTCCCACGTTAGATAGTAACTGTCTGAGGAGGTTAGAGGTTGCTTTTAACGACTGCATCCGATTTGTCTATAAATTAAGAAAATTTGATCATGTCACACAGTATAGAGACACACTGGTTTGGTGTTCACTACGTGTTCATTTACTAAAAATTGTGCTAATTCTATACTACAAGCTGAGATGTTACAATAAGCCCGAGGACTTAAGTTGTCACTTGCAGCCATTATACTCTTCGCGGTCCCTCGGATTTTTAGTCCCGCGTTTTGTGCACTTAGTCATAAAGAACTCCTACTTTATACTGATTATTCGTGCTTGGAACTCACTTCCTCGGTGAGTTCAGGGTTCGGCATTCAGGAAGGCTTTAAATACAAATTTGCCGAATATTAACATGTGATGTATATACTCCACTTGTATGCTCAATCATCTTTGCTTTGCCTTCTTTGAAATTTTTCACTTTTTACTTTTTATTTTGTTGCTTTATAGTACTTAAAAGATTTGTTATATTGTGTATGGATACTGGAAATAAACTATTGCATTGTATTGTTTTGTATTTTTTAATTCAATAACACACAAAATACAAAACCCGGCGCAAAATCACGAATCTGACCTTTAATTCGAATTGACACAATTGACCAATGTCAAGTCAAGTTAACTTGGTTAAACCTTGGTTAAACTTGGATAACATCTTCTTGCCTTTCCACCACTTCGACTAAACACCGTGTTACCCTCACACCGATAGGGTTGTTTTGCTTCCATTAGTTATATATTCTAGTTTTATACCATACACCCATGATACAAAACTTAACGTATGGCCGAATTATCTGTCAATTGGTTGGTTGCCTCCTTTGGCGACAATTGTCATATATTTTTTCGTCTCAATTTCAATAGTCCTTACCAAAGTGAAAAAACTTGCTATTTGGAAATTTCTTTTCTTTCCCACTACCACATAATTACTTTTCCCGAAGTGATTTAAGCGAAAAAACTAATGTTTTGTCAAATATTTTAATATTTTATTTTAATATTTTACTAAAAACGTATCCAAGTCAATATAACACGAAAAACTCTAAACAAATTCGCTGGAAATGACATTGTCACCTCATGACGTAGCAACACAAAAAGTTCCTCACGAATCGGCCATACTTGTTATCTTTGTATCATGTCAAACCCCGACGTGTTATTAGAATCAAATGACAGTCTTTTAGCCTTTAGAGAGTCAGCATTCGAATAACACAGTTGTGTCCACACCCCAAAGAAAGATTCGGGGTTCTGATGTGGTGCCCTAAAAACTTCATGCAAATACTTAGGTACATAGCGCTAATTGCATGTCGCTGCTCTTTCCATTTTAAGTTTCTAACTGGATCCTCCACTAGAATTTAAACTTACACACATTAAACGAAATTATCAGAATATTTTTAGTCTCTTCATATTACGTGTCTTATTTATTAAAATCTACTTTATAGTTTAAAAAAAAATTGATCGAAATATAATATTACTAAAATAGTTGCCATAGAAAAAATAAATGGTTGTAGTCGTGTTCCTGATGCTGTAATAGATAAAGAGAAATGGGGCGTGATTTCAACATACATCAATTGGTTAAAATTGTTTAAAATCCTAATCACCTTCTATTGTAATGATATAGTCAAGCTTTCGATAAAATAACGCTACCAATCTAATTTTTATGTTCTCTTGTCCAATTCCACCGTCCACAACTCTGGCAGTAACTGTATCCGCATCAGTTATAACTTCAAGTTCAGCGCAATAAACATAGCGTCCTCGTGAATAATCGTTTGGATACTTCAGTGAAAGAGTAAGATTTGTTGGTTCAGCGCTAGTGAAATTATCTTTCCCTGTAGCCGTAATTGAGAACCCTGCAATTTGTATAATATAATTATGCTTATTGCTTAATTTCTCATGGTTTTTGTAAGGTTTAAAAATTACCTGAGGGTTTAGCACCATAGAAGAAATTATAAATTTCCTTCTTTTCCTTAGCGACATTATGATAAGAGACTTTGGAATCTATTTGTGGATTTACCGTTGCCCAGATTCCTGTTACAAAAAAGCAAACAAATGTAAGGCAAGATCCAAACATTTTATTGTTTATTTTAAATGTTTTTCTTTTTATAATTCCGATGCAATATTTATTAGGATTAAAGCTTATTTCATATATATCTTGGAATATAAAAAAAATACGACAAAGAAAATGCTAAGCTAAATATTGTAACTGCCAAGATTATTGACAGCTCTCAGTCTGATTGTTTAATTTTTTTTTTTTGCAAAAACAAAAGGTCTGTTCGCATACTGGCTTGAAAGTAAAAGATTGTAAAACTTTTTTAAGTTTGTGCAGTATGCTAGAGCCAAGAAATTCCTGTTCCTTTACAAAAAATATGTAAAAAAAAAGGTCATGGAATGCTCAGGGAGTGTTTTCCGTGCCGATTTCTTGAGGTAGTATGCTATAAAAAAGAAATTCGAATAGGAAAACTCTAGTTCGGGTGATTCTGATCTTTTGTCGTACTTAAGTGCTTTGCTTCTTCCTTGTGGTATGATGAAAATGACACAAGTTAATCACTTTGACTGTCAAGTGAAACTTTGTAAAAAGTCATGTACACTTTGACAATAAAATGAATAAGGGCAACTCAAAAAAGTCCTCATATAATTATACAGGAATTTCTTCTCAATATTCTACTACATAGCTAGCAAGTGTACACAAAATGTCAGTTACTGAAATTCTATGCCTTTTCATTTCTTATCCAGTCAAATATATGTAGTTAAAAACGAATTTTTGTATACTGCCTTTATGAAGAAGTTGCGCTCATCCACTGTTTTGATGATTTTTCCTATTCGATTTCTTAAATTTGTATAGTTTTATTCTGATCGAATCGACTTTAGTAATAAAAGGTCCAGCACAAATGACGTATACTGCTAAGACATCTCAAATTCTATTGCGTATGTAACATACATACATTCATATATTTCCCTACAATGTACATAAGAAATGTTAACAGTTTATATTCTTTATAAAAGTTATAAAAACTTTATTTTGCAATTTTTCGCATTCTCTGGATCTCAGTGATGGTTGCAAAATTAAGTTTATTATTATTTTATCTCACCAAACATTCCGCTAAAATTTAATAACTGTTGGAAGTAATGTGAATTGATTGTCTTCTTTGACTGGTATGTTATTCATATCAATGTTTTCCAACATAATTAGGGCTATAATCAGTCTCTCAATTAAATTCTTTTCCATATTAAGCAAAGGATTGTGCTATTTTCCATTAAATTTACCGGAATTACAAATAAAATGAAAAAAGTTGCATCTATACGAAACGATTCAGATTTTATGGGACTATTTTAGCTGATTGCCAAAAATTACAGTTATTTACGGTCTCTCATTTTTACAAAAATCATTATTACAAATTCAAAAATATTATTGAATTTCAACACTTTTATTGCTCTAATTAGGTGTAGAATATCCATTTACCATAGTATAAAATTTTTGTCCAACCTCTTGAGCTGTTGACTAATTTGTCGCATATTTAGTCGTGTTTTTTGTCGTTTCTTCACCGAAAATCAATTTAAGTTGATTTTGTGGTAGATAATAGTGAAGACACAAAATGAACTGTGTTGAAAAAAAAGTGCGACAAAAGTGAGGTGAATATGTCAAAATTCACGCCTAAAATGTATGACAAAATATCAGCTGCAGCCGCAGCCAGTCATAGCTGCGCGTAAGTGCTCCTGACTTCATGAACGAATTTAGTCATTGCCATCTTCAGAAATGTTATCATTGGAGTATGAGTTACATTTCATGTAAATATACAAAAAACAATTAATACCTGTGATCTTTTGTCGCACTTTAATGTCAAAATATACGCCTAAATGAAATGAACTCTTCTATTGATTTTTTTCGTGTTTTTATTCAGTTCAGCAAACCTTGTATTACCTAGAATGAACTGAAAATGACACTTCACATTACAAATTCAAAATATTATTTCGAATTTAAGCACTTTTATTGCTCTAATTAGGAGTAGAATATCCATTTACCACAGTGTAAAATTTTTGTCACAACTTCGGAAGCGGGTGACTAATTTCTCGTACTTTTAGGCGTGTATTCTGCAAATTGATTTTAATTTATTTTGTGGTTGATAAAATGCATAAATCAAAATGAATATGGTGAATATAAAATTATGACAAATTCGTGGTGAAATGTCAAAATATTTGACTAAAATATAGGCCTTAAGCCTGGTATTGTGTTCATTTCGCGGATAAATTTTGTATGGAAATTTAGCGGTGAAATTTAGTTGCGAAATATTTAGCCAAATCGCTGAAGAAAGTGGTATTGTGCTTTATCAGTGAAAAGTTTGTTTAGTTTTGACAAGTAGATGGCAGTAATTTCAACAAACATATATTTAGCATCAGATTTATCCGCTCAATACCTTTTTCCGCGCTAAAATTTTGACGTTTGAAGTTGAATGAAATTGGAATACAAGAGTGCCAGTGTATTTTTATTATTTTTATCTGACAAAAAATTCCGTCTTCATTTAGACAAATTTTCGTAGGAGAAATTAAAATAGTAGGTATAAATATAATTTTCCTTACTATTACGAGATTGGGTAATTGCATTAGCTATCTAAAAGAACACGAAATAATATCACAAATGCACGACAGCTGATTGACAAAAGCAGCCACCTATAGTTCAAAATAATGAACAATTTTAGCCGTAAAAAAGGTCCCTGTTCGATTGCTGCTAAATATTTATCCGCTAAATGAACACAATACCGGGCTTAAGCTACGACAAAGAGATCAGAATTACCCCTCTGCTTCGTTTATTAAATCAATAAATGGCTATTCACATAAATGGTTACATTTCCCATTATTAAGGCACTCTCACATCAAAAACAAGAATTTTAAAATGTAAACCGAAGAACTCAATCTATTCCACTTTAAAATAGGATTTTTGCTCCCCTGATTAATAAAAGATAAATTAAATTTAACTAAGAATTTTACTAATAAATTAGTATATTTTCTCAAATTTTTAAGAAAAAGACAACTTTTATGTTTTATCATTGGAGCAAAAATCTTGGTTTAAAGTGGAATAAATTGAGTTTTTCGGTTTACATTTTTTCGATTTTTGTTTTTTATGTGAAAGTACCTTTACAATAATATTTATTTACTTTTCTGTAATTTAAAAATAACGACAAACGAAAATGTCAGATGAATGCGTTTATGTTACTGACATATATAACATGGACTCATTATTCAATGCATGGACTGCCTGATTTTCTATTTCATATGGGTCAACTTTCGTTGGCAGGGTGTGACAATTATCTTAATTTCAAGTTTTACTTTCGTTTTAATATTCATATTAAAAGTTCAGCAAATTACAGATGCATTCGAAATTATTTCTATTCTTGGAAGCTTATCTTCTACAATACCAAACTTGAGTTTTAAAGGAATAAGTTTACGCAATTAATGTAAGCAATGTCAATTAATGTAAGCAATGTAGCGTCAGCAGTCCATTGTATATATGTCAGTGGTTTATGTTAGTTACCCCACGATTACACGAGTCAATAGAGCTGACGGACAGCACTGGTTTTGCCTGTCAATTACTGACTAAAACTGCTATGCATTCGATCGACTAGTCAGTTCATTATAAAATGGCGTCAAGCGGTGCAGACATTCCTCATCTGTATGCATTGCTAATCATTTCTTCCTTGTTCCGTCATTTTTCTCTAAAAAAATTAAAATTACAATGTATATTAAACTATTTTCAGGCATATGCAAAAGAGAGAATATTAGAAACATAAACACAAATTTCGACAAGCATCTACCTTTTATTTCAAGTTTCGGCTATTTTAGTTTTACTACGTTTGACAGTTTATTGAGTACTCAGTACTGACTGACCAGAAATCTAATCAGTAAAAAATACTAGTCAGTAGAGGTTTACACGAGGCTGCCTCAGTGTCAGTTCTACTGACTCATGTAATCCCCGGGTTAGCTAGATAGCACTGACAAGTCGACACCGGCTGTAGCTGTCAACGGGCTATTGGGAATTTCTGCACACCAGGAACTGTCATTTAGCAAAGTCAAAAATATGCCTATTGCATTTCCGAACGACGATAGCCATTTCTGCAGCAACCATAGCCGGCTGTAGCCAATTTCATGAGCGCCATCCCGATACCCTTATTTGTTAGCAATTTTAACGATTGTGGAATAATTTTAAAAATTGAAGAATGATTTTTCAAGATGTAAATCAATTTAAAGTGACAAGAGGAGCAATATAAACTGCTTTATGTATATCTTCATTTTTCAGTTGCTTAAAAAACATTACGTTTGCGGATAGTTTTGCAAAATTGAAGAAATTCCTTTCCATTAAATACAGATTTATTCTACAAATTGACTCAAAAGGCGTACTTAAAAATTGAGAAAGTAATTGTTGACGTCGCTTTTCCTCTCCATTCAATTTCTTTTTAAATTTAACTAGAGAAAGATCGTCAATCACTTCAAACTTCTAGTGTGAGTTGCGACAGCTCGTCGCCAGTTTTGACAAATTGTTACTTTCAGGGTAGTACACGAACTTGCTAAGTACATAATAAAACCAAATAAAATATACATTATATACCTATTAGAGCTTTCTAGAAAAAAAAAAATGGAAAAATCTATTACTTCCTTTCCAAATAGATGCACAGTAGTTCACTAATAATAATTAAATAAACCAAATATTTAATCCACTGACTGTTTCTTTGACGTTTTACTCGAAGCTACTCGCTTAAATTGACCCAGTTTAGACAGGTTAGGATGCTGCCTCTGCCGTATGAAATCTGTAGGCAGGATGATGCTTCATTCCATCATCTTACCTTAAAGTTTTCGTGAAGCAGAGGCAGCATACTGACCCGTCTTAATAAAAGTGAAAGTATATAACAAGCAAAACTATTCTAATTGGATTGCGATCGTTTAACATACATTACTAACGATAAATAAAGTAGAGTTGATTGGTATTGTTTGTAAATTGTATAAAAGTTTTTTCATATATTTGTTTTGAAAAATACGCGAACAGACCTAAATATTGCAATTGTGTCATTTCATCAGACCTTACTATACGTCCACTATCCTTCAATGTAATTTAATGAATAATAATTATATTTTTTAAGTCTTACTTACACATTATAAGCAAAAAATTTTACTTTCGACGATTTCCATAATGTCATTCGATTTCAATTCAATTTGAAATCAATTTTAAGCCTAATATTGCTGCGTTTTTTTTATCTCTGTAATCTGATCCGGATCAAAGGAGGTTATCGATTGACGTTGGTGTCAAAAACGATTATAAATTTACATGGTTTTCTAAATTCATAAAAAATCATCACATTGCCATGCTTTTGTTAGTTAAAAACTTCAAAATTTGAACCAAATTTTATTCAGGTTCTATTTTGACGTTTTGTGAAGATTGAAATCATGGCAATTTGATAATTTGCCTCATATGTAAAATCATAGCTACCTACAGACATTTTTTAGAACCAAATCAACTTGAAATTTCCAATGAACCGGATTAATATAAAAAAAAACGCAGCTATTGTGTTCATATCGTGGATAAATTTTGTATGGAAATTTAGCGGTGAAATTTAGTTTTTGTTCCTATATACATAAACTATGTAAAAATAAGTCATTGAATGCTGAATGAATTTTTTTCTTTGCCGATTCCTTGGTAATATGCTAGAGAAAAGTAATTCGAACAGAAAAACTCTACTCGATTGACAAAAAGAGGTCGTTCTTTTTCGAAAAATCAATTTATGTCAATGTTTCTTGAAGAAATAAGTACCGATGCACTTATTTCTGTAAAGGATTTTGCAGTTGGTCGAATAATTGAAAAATTTAAGTTACGAACGGCGATTTTGCAAGAGGTGAATCAATTTGAAACTGAGAAATTCAGGAATACAAATTGCTTTACGTGTATCTTCATTTTTGATTGGAAATTATCCATTTCTTCACTTTCTTTATTACTTCTTTATTGTCTGAGAAATGATACAATTGTCAAAATTTCTTGACCTAATGTCAACTTTTCTTCAAGAAACAAGTGGAAAAATCCCTTGGCTCTTGCATACCGTGCTTAAATGAATACAATACCAGACAATTCGTTATATTGAGAAGTACATAGATGGCGTAAACATAAACTCTCCATATTGCATTTTCTATGTTTTTTTGTTCGACATTAACGCAGCTATATTTAAGAAAAATCTTGTGTCAGATCACTAAATTCGGATCAAAATTCTAAAATTTGTAAATAATTACTGGTACTAACACATTGTTGCCAAATTACAATTTTAGATGCTTTTCTTAATTTCATTAAACATTACATTATTGATCTCAATTTGCAGGCAGACATTTGTTTATTCAGATATATATGACGACAACATAAATAAATTTTCTTATTTCCTCTGCAACTACGTAATCCCTTTTCCTTTTCTGATATTATTTTTATTATTATAAGCGTAGTCTGTAATTATAAGAAGTTAATTACTTTTAATTTTCCAGCTGAGTACTTCACTCGAATTGCCTTAATATACATATCTTGATTTCTAATACTGTAAGAGTCCATGAAAAATCAGACTTAAAAAAATAATATTAATAGGAGAGAAATTACAGTAAATTTCCACACGTTAAACTAAATAATTAGAATTTTTATAATCTCTTCATATTACGCGTCTTATTTATTAAAATCTACTTTATAGTTTAAAAAAATTGCTCGAAAAATTATTACTAAAATAGTTGCTATAGGAAAAATAAATGGTTGTACTCGAGTTCCCGATGCTGTAATAGATAAGAGAAATTAGACGTGATTTCAACATACATCGATCGGTTAAAATTGTTTAAAATCCTATTCACCTTCTACTGAAATGTTATATTCAAGCTTTCGAAAGGATGTTGCTTCCAATTTAACTTTTATGTTGTCTTGCCCAATACCACCCTCAACAACTTTAGCAGTTATTTTATCTGCGTCAGATTTAGCATCTAGTTTAAGGCAATAAACATAGCGTCCCCGTTCCCGTGGATCGCTTGGATACTTCAGTGTAACACTAAGATCTCTTGGCTTAACACTAGTGTAATTATCTTTACCTGTTGCCCTAAGCTGATACGCTGCAAATTGTATAATGTAATCATGTTTATTGCTTAATTTAAAATGGTTTTTGAAACGTTCAAAAATTACCTGGGTTTTTGGCACCAAAGAAGAAATGATAAATTTCCTCTTCTTCCCTAGCGACATTATGATAAGGAATTTTGGATAAATTAGGAATTGGATCAACTTTTATTTCAATTTGTTTTTCTTGTTCATTTACCTTTCCCTTTTGTGGACTCACCGTTGCCCAAATTCCTGTTATAAAAAAGTAAACAAATGTAAGGCAAGATCCAACCATTTTATTGTTTATTTTAAATGTTTTTCTTTCTATGATTCCGATGCAATATTTATTAGGATTAAAGCTTATTTCAGATATATCTTGGAATATAAAAAACATATGACAAAGAAAATGCTAAGCTAAATATTGTAATAATCAGAATGCCAAGATAATTGACAGCTTTCAGTCTGTTTGCTTATTTTTTTATTAAAAACTAATTGTGTCACTTCGCCACACCTTACCACGCCCACTATGCTTCGATGTATTTTAATGAATAATAATTATATTTTTTAAGCTTATAGAATCTGTACCTTATGACCAATATACAGGGTGTCCCATACGTACGCATTTCCTTTATACCCCGGATTCCTCCCTCAATTTCGAAAAACACTGTATGGAAGGAGAGCTGGGAGGTTTTGTGATTTTGGGTGCTTTTTATCCTAATACCGTGTAAGTTTCTTGTTATACACCCTATGAAGGGGACTTGGATCTCAGATGATAGTAAACCCTCTACGGTTTCCAACAACTGCCCAACTACCTCTCTACCCCCTTTCCGTCGGTAGTTATAGGACGTCAAAGTAAAAAATTGGAAACTTTTGCAATTTCTTTTTCAATTTTAACGATTTTCCCGCTAAAAGGCAAGATAAGGATAGCACTTTCTTGCAAAATTTCGAGACCTCCAAATGTTACCTGCACCTACCTAAATGCTACCGTTTTTGAGATATTTCCGTTTTGATGATGCATAATTTCATTAATTTTACTAATAACAATTTAAATCGCGCCTAATTTTATGCAATTCCACGCAAATTATATATATACATATTATAAATTTCGACGTTTTTCAGCGTTTTTCCTAATTACGTTCCTGACTTCAAATCAATTTGAAAATGTCGTTAATTTAAATCAATTTTAAGTGTACATAATTGAAAGATTGAATTCGTTATATTCAGAAGTACATATATAGCGTGAACATAGTTTAATTCTCCATATTGCATTTTCATTGCTTTTTTTTTCAACATTAAGCCTAGTACACTAATCGAGCGAGATTTCGCTTGCATTCTGCGTATACACGGAAAAGAGTTCGGGGGAAAATGTAGAATAGAAGTGGAGAGTGAATAATTGAGAATTTACTTGTGAAACAAACTTACTGTCACTGTTACTGTTACTCTTGTTTTTCATGTTTTGGTTATATGCACTAAAGTGCCAAACATCAAACGGTATCAATAATCAATTTGCCAATTTTTCGGTGCGAAACACTGGCATGTATATAAATATAATGTTATGTAATTTTTATATTTCAAACATTTTCGCATTTTTCACGACATGAAATCTTTAAAATTAATTAATTTACGTTCAATAAAACGTAAAACGCATTTCAAAGTGCAAAGACACACTTAAAGATCATTATGAAATTATCTAAAACTTCCATAGAAAATTTCCATAAACAGTTTTATATAACAATTCTCCGGAACCCAAGTATAAACCTTTAAGAATTCATATAAACAAATGTCCAAGTTCCCTTAGATAAACGAATAAGCCTAATCATTCAAATCGTTAAGTAATTCATAATGATAACATTAAGCGAAAATTCAAATATTCAATAAACAATAAATATCAAATTACAGTTCTGCCCATCGCTACAATAATATTTGAAATTAATATCGGAAGCTTAAAAGCGTTAATGTATAAACATGAATATCCAATTGAACTATGGATATTCAATATTGAATAAATCATAAACATAAATATTTGCACCGTGCCATTTGTTTATGCGAATAGTTACTTGTTTGCGCGAGTTAAATTATACAGTAAGCCAAACGATAAAAAAAAACAAGATTATTGATTTTAATATAAATTTATTCCACGATTTAAGTTTTCTACTTCTATTGTTAAATTAATTGCCTAACTTAATAAGTTTTTCTTTAATGCTTACTTCTTGATCTTTTAATTATCATGTTACTGTCTGAAAAACTGCTGAAGATCAAAAATTGTGGGAACTTGGTAAAATAGCAAATTTGAGAATAATAAAGGAAATTGCGAAAGTTCCATATTATTTTAAAGGTAATTGACTTTACTTTATGAATTACATATAATGCTGATGAAAGGAAAGTGTATGTATATATGATGATATAGGGGCACGTGGAGAGTTTGCTATATATTGTGAGTATGAGGGTACGTAACTTGCGCATATCCATTTGTTTATGCGAAAATCTATTTGTTCATGCGCTTATCTTCGATAATTGTAAACAAGGGACATGGTTCCTTGGATGGAATCATGGTACGGGTAAATAAATATACCATTTTACATTTAATGCGAAAACATATTCAAGGGTTTCGATTTCATAATTGGGAACCCACTAATGAATGTATCCCTCCAGATATGCTCTTTTTGATAGAGCCCCTACCAAGTTATGGCTCTAGATCCTTCTTATTGCGTATTAAAGTTCTATAAAAATGGGAATCTTTGCACAGGGAAAATCAATCTAGGAAGGAAGTCAAAAAGTGCATTTAGTTTGCACCTTTTCTTTTGAGTTTGGAGTTCAATCTTCAGTCTCCAAAGTGTAAGAAGTTAACAAGGGCATTTTGGTTGCACATTAAGTTTTGAGTATTTTGTGAAAATAAAATAAAAAGTGGAAACTTTTGTCTTATAAGAGTTATAAGTGGAAATAAAAGAATAGATTTATAAAATAAGAAAAATTTAGTAAAAGTGTAAGTTTAACAGTGTTTTATTAGAAATCTAAGGAAAAATCATAATTAACAAACTGGGTAAAATATATGTATATAACCAAAAACTGATGTCAGAAGTGACTCACTAATTACTATTATACGAACAAACGTTATAACAGTACATGTCAGTGGTGCAAAAATGTCTGGTACAAACTAATGACACACAAAGCCAGAACAAAAATATGCAACGCTTTTCTAGAATATAAAATTAACGATGCCTCGACGATGCCTCGCTCGACTTGGCTTTTGATGACGTTCCAAAAGGGTAAGCCAGCATTACCTCGCTCTCGCTCCATAAAAAACATCGTTGCCTCGACCCGATGAAGGGAAGGCCACAATTTTTCTTAGAAATTTACTGGAATTATTTTCCTTAGAATTATACGCAATTTTGGAGGGCAACAACAATTTTTATGAGCGTAGACAAGCAATAAGCAATTTTTTGCTTCTTTGATCGATACCTAATATTGATTTTTCCAAATAACTTCATGAAAGATATCGCATAGAGAAATTCAAAAGCTATCAAATTTTTTAGATTTTATTCAAGCTAAAATTGCCAACTGCGGATTTGCAAAGTATAACTTCCTACAGGCTGAACTACATTTTTATACCCTACATGAAATCTAAAGGGTATACTAAGTTTGTCATTCCGTTTGTAACACTTCGAAATAATGATGGTGGAGCAAAATGGATTGGACACCCACGCATAATATTAAAATTTATTTTGATCTTTGTATTTCCGTCCGTCCGTCTGTGCGCACGATAACTCTAGAGCGCGTTCACTTAGAAAGCTAAAAGTAAAATTAAGTTCGAAAATGAGACAAATCGGGCAATTCCTTCGTGGGGTTGCCATACAAAAATTTCGTTTTCCACTATATATTTGGACACTGCCTGGGAACGCGTTGACATAGAGAGCTGAAATTTGATACATGATGTTTTTATAGTAATAAAAGAAAAATCAAAAATGGACTAAATCGGGCAACCCCTTCTTGGTGTTGCCATATAAAAATTTTGGTTTTTTTACATATACTGTGAAAACGATCAGTCCTAAACATTTTTATTGTACTAAAAACTTTCAGAATACGAAATCCTATAAAATTGGTTGTAATCATTTTTTATATCCGATGAACGGTTCTAGAATTATATGCGAAAAACTTTTTCTAAAATCAAACTTGCATATATCGGTGACCATACGAAATTTAATACGGGCATTCATCTAGGGTATCATAAGAATTTGTCTTACTTAGACCAATTCTACCTTTTTTACTTATTATTTTTCAAAAATTTCACAATTTCACTCACGTTTTCATGCAGACGGACAGACGGATGAGCGGACAAATCAAGATAGTTTTTATTATTTTGCGTAGGTGTCCAATCCATTTTGCGGTACCTATAATCATTATTTCTATGGATTACACATGGAATGGTAAACTGGTATATACTTGCTCCATTATTTCATCTAGATTCTAGGGTATATGTAATAAAATTTACTTAACGTCCGAATCATACAGAAAAGCTCATGCATTTTTCCAATATTTTTGAATTCATCAAAATAATATACATAAATTAGTTTGTCTACCTTATAATAATTCTCATATATTTTTCAACATACACCTATTCAAGTTGGGTTAATTTTACCTGAAAAATTTTGTATTTTTTGTCATTAGTATGTACATATATATATGTATATTATAATGAAAGTATTGTATGTGGCTGAAAATAACTGCAGTTGGCCACCAAAATGAATAAAAACTCTACCGAAACATTTTGTGTCAATTTCTAAAAAAAATTGCTTATTTGCTTATCTATACTCGTTCAAATTGTCGACCTACAAAAGTGCGTATAAATTCTAGGCAAAAATTTACAAATTTCCAGTAAATTTCTAAGAAAAACTTGTGGCCTTCCCTACATCATGTCGTGGCATCGTTCATTTTATATTGGAGCGACAAGTTCCTGTCGATTTCGACCAATGCATAAAAATTCGAAGGAAGAAATTTCCAGTTATTTTCTAAGAAAAAATTGTGGACTTCCCGAAGGTATTCTCACTAAATTTTTGACACATTGCAGCTGATGTGCCGTGACGTCATTCTGTGTTTAAAATGTACTCTATATATATAGAAAATTATAAAGAAAAACAAGAAAATCTTTGATAGCTTAATAAATTTTGCAACAAATTACTGAAATTGTGTATAAATTGAAAATTTTGAACATTTTAGATGTTTTTTTTTTTATAAAGCTTTTACTATAATTAAGTTCAATAAAGTAAAGTTCAAGTGATAATGTAAACAGAAACAAAAATAGTTTTTATGCATAAATGTATTAACATAACAATAATTTTGTATCAGTAAAATATTTTATTAATACATAAATTCATCTTTTGTAACTTTCTTGTTATTTACTGCATTTAAATTAGTTTTCATGCTATAAAGTACAATTATGTACGAATAGTCACAACGTACCTACCTATGTGAAATGATTTCACTTACCAGGATGCTAACCTGTGGTTTAAGAACTTTCATTTAGTCATCGTCAGGTATTTGGATATGAATATGCATGTAAGGCGAATGTATTTGAAGACAATTTGAATGTTGAATATTTTCATACCTGTGAATTTTATTTAAAAATGGGTTTACATAACTAATTCACATGCAAATATGATCTCCCAATGACGTTACAGGATTCACAAGTCCACCTTTACGCTGATGACGTGCAGATATATTTTGACCGACCAATAGGGCTTGTCGAGGATTGCGTCTCTCGATTAAGCGACGATTTGCAAATAATATCTGACTGGGCGAACCGTAACTACCTAACGCTAAATCCGATCAAGTCAAACTGTATAGCATTTTACAGGAGAAATCTAGATCGTAGTGAATTGCCTCCGATAATGATCAACAGTACTATTATACCATACTCAAACTCAGTTAAAAGTTTAGGCATAGAAATAAATCAGCGGCTTACATGCTGCAACCACATCTCCTCTGTTCTAGGAAAAGTGTATGAATGCCTTCGTCAGTTAACAACGTCGGCTAGTATATTATCGAGTCATATGCATATGAAACTCGCTAAATCTTTGGTATTACCGCACTTAACTTTTGGCAGTTTAATTTTTTCCAAACTCGATTCTGGTTGCCAAAGAAAGTTAAATGTCGCTTTCAACGATACTGTCAGATTTATTCATGGGTTGCGTAGGTTTGCTCATATCTCTCCTTATGTTGAGGCCTTTGTGGGATGTTTACTTGAAGCATACTTGTCACGAAGACGCTTACTATTTCTGTATTCTCTAATCCACGTAAAGGAGCCAAGTTTCTTACTTGATAGAATACAATTTTTAAGATCGGCCCGGCATCGAAACATTTTTTTGCCAAGCTTTAGAACCTTATCAGGTGAGCGCTCTTACTTTATGCAGATGTTCCACTACTGGAATTCTCTAGCGCCCAATATTCAGTGCGCGGGATCTCAGCACGCATTTAAAAGGTTGCTGACATCAGCTCACATAACGTAAATTCGCAAACTAATAGTTTAATCATTTCACTGGCAGAATATGCTTTGGATCTTATATATTCAATATTTATGTAGACTTTATAGGTGTACAGTTAGTTAATTAAATTTAAATGTATGTTTATATATATCTCTTTAACAAATAAATTTTCCCTACAGATTAAGCACGTACTATTATAAGATTTGTAATCTTGTGTACTAATTAACTAGTAAAAATAAACAAATAAATACCTGACGATGACTAGGTTATTTAAGTTCTTATGCCACAGTTAGGATTCTCGTCAGTGAAATCATTTAACATAGATACGTTGTGACTATTCTTACTGAATCTTACTTTATAGCATGAAAACTAATTTAAATGTAGTAAAAAAAAAACAAAAAGATTAATTATGTATTAATTTAATATTTTACTGCTACAAAATCATTATTATGTTAATACATTTATGGCATAAAAAAAACTATATTTGTGTCTATTTACATTTTCACTTGAACTTGAAAGTACATCTTTTTACCTTACTGAACTTAATTATGGTAAAAGCTTTATAAAAAAAACACATCTAAAATATTCAAAACTTTAATTTTATACACAATTTCAGTAATTTTCTTATTTTTCTATATATTTTTCTATATATATAGTACATATTACACGCAGAGTGACATCACCACAATTTTCTCTCCAGACAAAATGGCGGAACGTGGTTCGGATTCTAAATACCTTGGACTTGCCTTCATCGGGTCGAGGCGACGTTGATCTTATATTGGAGCGAGGCATTGCTAGTTACGTCGTCAGGTGCAATTCGAGGCATCGACGATTATATATTCCAGAAAAGCGTTGCATATTTTTGTTCTACGTGCCCAGTCTTTATATGTTATTAGCTTGTCTGTGGTCTGGATATATCACAGACTTCAATAATATAGACTGCTAGCAGTAGGCCTTTCCCATACAAAATTTTGAAGCCAACATAAGTATGGGGGCAGAGGGGCAAAACATTCCAAATTACTGTCCTATTGCGGGATATTACATAATTAGGACTACCATCATTAGCTAAAATTAAGGGAAATTTTCAATTTCATTTTTAAAATAAATTCTGTACGAAGTTCTTAATTATGTTGTTGCTAAATATTCAGAAAATATTTAAGTATTTACGTTTTTCTCCTTCGAATTTTAAAACTGCTGTTCATATGTAATTACAACTACAATGCTGTAATAAATTTTATATTTTATAAGAATTCTTAAGAATCTGGACGTGTATAAAAATCTTAAAAGTTTATATGTTTTTTCAGGAGTTTTTATTTCATGTAGTCATTCCTTTTAAACTTGAGAAATAAATATTGCAAAAATTCTCTGTACTCCGTGTAGTTTTGTTGAATCAAAGTAATAACTGCAACAATTTATATTTTAAAGTTATTAATACAGTTTTAAAATTATTAATACCACCTTTTGAATTTTCTGAATAAGCGAAACATTCTTTTGAAAGACGACATTGTCAATCTTGACTGATTATATTATGTAGATAGAAAAACGATGTTAATCAGTACTGTAAAACTCTTAATTTTCTTGAGGAGCGGCAGTTTTGGCATCATAAAAAATGGATGAATGAATGAATACTGGCATGAGTTTCTAAGATTGTCTACGACGAATGCATTATAATTTCCTAAGTAAAGGAGCAAAATAGTTAATTACCCTGATGTCAGAATACCTTAACCATTGTTTCGCTTTATTATAAATTTAGTCGAATAAAGCCAGGATAAAGCCACCATTTTCACATCCCAGGTTGAAAGCCGAATTACCTATCATATCGGTCAAGTATCAATGCGCTAATCCAAATACCGAAATCATGCTTGGTCAAATATGAATTATTCCTGCATACCTACCTTATAAGAATATTTTCGATGGAAATTTGTTTCAATACGTGCACATTAAAACTGTACGCGTGAGGTTTTTCTGTTGCCAATATTATGGAATATTGTGGAAAAATTCTGTATTCTTTAGAGTGTTTGTTATTTTTTTTTTTAATTATATAAATATTAATATATTAATCATCAAGTTAAAAACATAATTTTGCAATAAATAATTTGATTTTATATGTGACAATTTCCCTTTCGTAAATATTTTTCTTGATTTGTGGCAGCACCAATCGCTAGCAACATAAAAAGCATATTTTAAACTGGCTTCACTTATAAACCGCTGCGGAAAATGTCTCCACTTCATATTAGCGCAATCTGCATTCCATCACCTCAACATCGATTTTTTCTTTCGAAAAGCGTACTATTTTACGAAATCTCAAACCGAAATGTCCCTGGCACTTTTCGCCCACATTTTTTTACATAGATTTTGTATAAGAAACGAAATTTTAGCTTGATCAGAGTACTAGGCTTTAACGCTGTTATATATAAGAAAACTTTTGTGGCAGAAGGTCACTAAGTTGAGATCGAAATTCTAAATTTTGTACATACTAGTATATACGATTACATACTAGTACTAACACATTATTACCTAATTACATTTGATGCTTTTCTTAATTTCATTGAACACATTATTGACCTCATGGCAGACATGCACAGGTTATATAATGAAATTCAAAGTTTCTTCATATTACGTGTATTATTTATTAAAATCTACTTTATAGTTTAAAAAAAATTAATTGAAATATAATAATACTAAAATAGTTGCCATAGTAAAAACAAATGGTTGTACTCTAGTTCCCGATGCTGTAATAGATAGGAGAAATTCAAGATACATCGATCGGTTAAAATTGTTTAAAATCCTATTCACCTTCTACTGAAATGTTATATTCAAGCTTTCGAAAGGATGTTGCTTCCAATTTAACTTTTATGTTGTCTTGCCCAATACCACCTTCAACAACTTTGGCAGTAATTTTATCTGCATCAGTTTTAGCATCTAGTTTAACAAAGTAAACATAGCGTCCTCGTTCCTGTGTTTCAGGGTTTGGATAATCGAGCATAATACTAAGATTTCTTGGGTTAACGCTAGTATAATTACTTCTACCTGTGGCCCTAAGTTGGTATGCTGCAATTCGTATATATAATATAATCATGATTATTGCTTAATTTAAAATAATGAAAAGTTGAATAATTACTTGGGTTTCTGGCACCAAAGAAGAAATGAAAAATCTCCTCCTCTTCTCTAGCGACATTATGATAAGGAATTTTGGATAAATTAAGGAGTGGACCAAGTTTTTCTTCAATATTGTTCATTAGTAGTTTCTCTTGTTCATTTATCTTATCTTTTTGTGAACTTACCGTTGCCCAAATTCCTGTTACAAAAAAGCAAATAAATGTGAGGCAAGATCCAAACATTTTATTGTTTATTTTAAATGTTTTTCTTTTCAAGATTCCGATGTAATATTTATTAAAATGAAAAATTATATTATATATTTCTTGGAATTATAAAACAAAAAACACGAAGCAAAAATACGACAAAAAAAATGTTAAGTTAAATATTATAATGAACAGAATACCAAAATTATTGACAGATTTCAGTCTGTTTGCTATTTTTTTCTTTTTTTCAAAAGCTAATATTGCAATTGTGTCATTTTCTGATACCTTACCACGCATGCTTCAATGTAATTTAAGGAAAAATAATTATATTTTCCAAGCCGTATTATACCTGACACACTACATATGAGCAAAATCTTAAATTTCGACGTTTGAATGAAATTAAAAGCTTGAATTCATTATATTGAGAAGTATATAGATGGCTTGAACATAGTTTAACTCCATGATACAAAGATAACAAGTATGGCCGATTCGGACCGAATTTTTTATGCTGCAAGGACAAATATCATTGCCAATGACAAAGTAATTGTCAAATTTCCAAGCAAAGAAGGCAAACTCTTGTACTGTATCGAAAATGGGTGTTTCTTCAATAGCAATATTATGGACTGCATATAAAACTGAAGGAAGTCGAAAGGGAGTTTATAGAGGATATATTTGACAATATTTCACCTCTAGATGTCGGAAAGGCAAGAATTTTGCCACCTGATCATGCAACAAGCAGCAAAATAAATATTTCTCATGTAGTTAAAAATCATATTTCGAGAAAAAGACGTGAGAGCGTATGCCTTATTCATTTTAAATTGGAAACTCATCTATAATTATAATTATTATATTTAAAATAATAGATTTTAAAAAGCTTAATATACGATAGCAATTTCATTTTTTTTCCAATACTGAAGGGTATTAAACGGTTGTCATGTATGTTTCCTTTCCATCTTTATCAATGAAGTAAACATTTATGCTGTTTGGCAGCATAATTAATTTTGTAGTATCATGACACCCATTCCTTCGTCACATAGTCGTTATGCAAAGCCGTACTTGTCGCTATAATCAACCCATTGAAGATTGCCGGCAAGTTAAATAGGATTAGTGTTTATAAGATTTAATAGTTGCTTATATAAATTAATGACATCTTGCTTGTACTCAGGTAAAGTGATTCTTTGAGAACTTTGCGTCCAATTTTAAATCGTTCACTGCCATTATATTTATTTCAATTAAAGGTGTTCTCCTGCTGTCCTTGCTCTCAAGGTTCTTCAACAGATCAGGACATGGTGCCATTGTCAAGCACGATACCGGTAAGCTTTTAGGCTGCGGGCTACTATTTATACACTCAAAATTAAGAAGTTGTCCGATTATTGGCCGTTTTTCGGGATTAAATTGCAACATTGTAATTATCATATCAACAGCGCTTTTCCTTATTTACAGTTCCCTCAATCCACACTTTTTAATTTTGCTATATATATATATCCCTAATTGTTGTGGAATAATTTGAAAATGTCTGCATACAAAATTTCAAATTGTATCTTTTTGAAATTATCTTAACATGAGACTATGACAGATCTCACTGAATGACATTTGTCCCCATATGACGTTAGCACGCAATTGACAGAAAACGCGGCCATACCTTCTTCTTCGTTTATTATGGTTTAACTCTACATATTTGATTTTCCATTGGAATTAATTGAAAGTTATTAACTCTCAATTTAATTGCTTACTTTAGTTCAAGATAATTATTCTAATGTTCTATTACTTACAAAAAAATTGTAAGAAAAAAAGTATCTTACTTGAGAAAATAAAAACGGGTTTTCAGTAAAAATCATCTAGCACTATATTTTTCAACAATTACATACTACAAAGATTCTGCATCTGCATTGTAATTATTACATACTGCTTCAATTCGAACAATGAAAAGTTAAGGATAGATATACTTATATATTTAAAATAAACGTATAAGTTTTTTTTTTTTTTATTATATAATGTATTAAGAAATACGCTTTTTTTCATTATACAATTATTTATTGAATGTTATTTTCACATTAAATTCAAAAAACTTTTCGCAGAATATGTACCAAGCCTAATAAACTACCTACCATAAATAAAGGAAAAGGCAGCTTTACTTGATGTCCTGAACCTGAAAAACATACAAAAATTTAATAAAATACAATTTTGAAAGCCTACATAATATCAAAGAACATATAACAGAGAAGGATAAGATAAGTTTATGTTCTTTGATAATATGTAAGTATAACTAGCATTTTTAATTAAATAATTAATATGACCATTATACTAACTATAGACATAAACTGTATAAACAAATCGATAAGTATTCAGACCATCCAGATAAATCGTAAAATTCTTTTGACCTATTCCTCCTGAAATGATTTTAGCATGCGCCACATCTGATGTAGTTTCAATATCAGCTCTAACGCAAGTCACTTTAGCTGCTCTACGAGTATGTTCACGCTTAGGATATGACAAATTAATATTGTAGCTTAGAGGAGTAGAATCAGAAAAGTTACCGCTACTCTGTGCTACAAGGATGTCGCCTTAAAAGGGGAATAATTATATCTACACTTTTAGAACGATATTTCACATTATATAGTATAAGTGATAAATTGCAAAACATACGCTTAGTTTGATTTCCAAAGTAATAAATCAAAGTTTTTCCGGGCAATTCATTCGGATTAAAAGGAATCAACTTCGAAACATTATTTTCTGCAGGAAATTTAATTTTTGTATAGAAAACTCCTTCGATAATTCCATGATGTGTAGTATTTGCTGCGAAGCAACTTGAAACCCATAACGACAAAATTAAAACGATATAACCACGTGACATTACCTGTGGGGTTCTTTCTATTTCTTTTACTGTGAAAATATATACTACTTGAACAGCGCGAACTATAATCTTGGACTGCAGAGTTCTGATAATAAAGAAAACTTATAGGAAACAAAATTGAAACTGATTACAAATTTTCTAAATACGTATTAAATGGTTTTAGTACACAGTTATCTTTTATCTTGTCTTTTGAAATCAATTTCTTTTTATAACAAGTCTGAATTAAATCAGGCATATATAACTGATATGCGATGTTTTTAAAGATATGAACAAATTTACTTATCAAGTACGTAAAATTGTTAATGAAAAAAATAAAAATAAATAAACAACCATTGAGCTTAATACTGGCGACTCAAAATCTTAATTGAAATCGACTACTAAATTCTTCTTTTCTTCTTTTTCAGGTATTGCGTCATTTTTTGGATATGCTGCGTTATTTGTCAAGTAAGTGTAGAATTTTGTTTTTTTTTTTATAATTAATTGACTCATTTAATGTTTTTTACAATTTATGCTGACTATTTCTGACTTCTTAAATTGTGCAAAAGATTGTTGTTTTTAATTTATTGCCCACTTATATTGATTTCGATGGGACGAAAACAGTGTTTCAATTTTTCTGGCAGTGAAGAACTGGAAGCACTGAGGCCCATCGAACATATTTCTGTCATATTCCTAGTATATTTGTATACACACGTCTTATACATTCATATGGAACTGTCAAATGTAATAAATGTCCTTTATTGATATATAGAACAAATTCCTTCTTAAACTTTATGGAAATTATCCAAATAAAATCTTTTAATTTATTTAACTAAAAGCTTCACAAATAAATGCGACAGTACACTTTAACAGAGCAGATGTCAATGCAACTTCAATATGTATTTGAAACACCGAGAAAAATTTAGTGCAAAGTACACAGTAATAAAATTGCACAAATTGTTGCCACAAAATTTATGTATTTTTCGATAAGATTGGAGAATATTCCCTAAAATGTAGGGAATATTCCGTAAAACGTAGAGTTTTTCCCCCTAAATTTTAGGGAGTATTCCGTACATCCGAACCAAGCCAAGCGAGGTTTATCAGATATTCTTAGGAAATTTTTCTGTCCTATGAATGAGTTGCTTGGAATATATTATACCGTTATTATTCCAAAGAATTTCTTTAGAAATCATTAGAACACGGATTCTCTATGGAGAGTTTGTTCGGGTATTCTACAGAATTATTCCACAGAATTTCTTGATAAATTATAAAAACAATTCTTTTGGAATTTCTTCAATTTAGCATTTTTACTAAATTTCTCCATATTACAATAAATAAAACCATTTAAATTTATTTTTGTTATCGAAAATAAAATTTATTTTTAAGTAATTCATTCAAAACAACAAAACAATTCAATTGAAAAAACTTACATATATTATTCGCAACTAAGTGTTTTTCCTCCAGTTTCTCTGTGAACGAAATCGCTATTAATTTTAAAGCTAATAAAATAACTAAATTTATATCTTGCTTTATTCGTCTTCTATTGACTCCTTTCCTTACGGAGTCTTTTAACCTACAGAGTGAAAGTAAATAGAAAATGTTACATTACTAGCACAGACTTCAATATATAGACTGATGACAGTCCGCAAAAAAAGAAGCCAACGTAAAATCATTGAATAAATAACTAATAAGGAAGTGGGGTATCGTGCGAATACAGTGTACATGTTTAAGCAATTCAATGCCAGTTTGACCTACGGGGGGGGGGGGGGGGGGGGGCGAGAAAAATGACAAGATGGCCTCGTTGCTATTTTGTGTCAGTTCAACATTCTGACATTTCATAATTTTAAAAAGAAGTTCTCGGATTTGAATTCGCGATATTGTGAAAAATAAATAATTAAATGTGATTTTTACGTAATAGTAGTGTGAAATAAGTGCAAAATATTCTTTTGTGAACGATATTTTGTGTAATAGAGACTCCGGAGTCTTAAATTATCATAATGAAGTGAGCTGTGCTGTGCTGCAGGAACGAACGGAGTTATTGTCGTGGGACAGCATTCTTCAACTAACTTTAATAGCTTTACTAATTAATTATAGTATTTCTAGCAAAATAAAAGTGAAATATTTATAAAAATAAACAGCCATGACAAAATAATTACCATTTTACCAATGCCGGTTTGTTTGTTTACAATTGAATTGTCATTGGTTTCCACATTATTCCAGTCATACAAAGGCAACGCCAAGAAATATTATCTGAAAATAAGGGGGAGCTAAAACTTTGTTTATTTTACATAGGAATTTGGATTATAAAAAATGTTCCCCGTCAGAATGTTAGAATTTCAATACTGCCATGACGAAACGAATACAAACAGAGCACACTAATACATTTCGCCGAGTGGCTTACGTTTTCACCCGATATGCCGTTTCCTTATTAGTTATTTATTCAATGAGTTATTCAATGTGTAAAATATGCTTTTTATGTTGCTAGCGATTGGTGCTGCCACAAATTAAAAAAATATTTATAGAAGGGAAATTGTCACATATAAAATCAAATCATTTATTGCAAAATTATGTTTTAACTTGATAATTATTATATTAATATTTATATAATTAAAAAAAAATGAAAAATAACAAACACTCTAAAGAATACAGAGTTTTTCCACAATATTCCATAAAATACAAATATTAGTTATTGGCTACCAGAAAAACCTCACGCCTACAGTTTTAATGTGCACGTATTGAAACGAATTTCCATCGAAAATATTCTTATAAGGTAGGTATGCAGGAATAATTCATATTTGACCAAGCATGATTTCGGTATTTGGATTAGCGCATTGATACTTGACCGATATGATAGGTAATTCGGCTTTCAACCTGGGATGTGAAAGTGGTTGCTTTATTAAAGCGAAACAATGGTTAAAGTATTCTGACAGCAGGGTAATTAACTATTTTGCTCCTTTACTTAGGAAATTATAATGCATTCGTCGTCGACAATCTTAGAAACTTATTCCAGTACTCATTCATTCATCCATTTTTTATGATGCCAAAACTCAAGAAAATTAAGAGTTCTACAGTACTGCTTACCATCGTTTTTCTGACTACATAATATAATCAGTCAAGATTGACAATGTCGTCTTTCAAAAGAATGTTCCGCTTATTCAGAAAATTCAAAAGGTGGTATTAATAATTTTAAAACTGTATTAATAACTTTAAAACATAAATTGTTGCAGTTATTACTTTGATTCAACAAAACTACACGGAGTACAGAGAATTTTTGCAATATTTATTTCTCAAGTTTAAAAAGAATGACTACATGAAATAAAAACTCCTGAAAAAACATATAAACTTTTAAGATTTTTATACACGTCCAGATTCTTAAGAATTCTTATAAAATATAAAATCTATTACATCATTGTATTGCAATTACTTATGAAGCGTAGTTTTAAATTTGGAACGAGAAAAACGTAAATACTTAAATATTTTCTGAATATTTAGCAACAACATAATTAAGAACTGCGTACAGAATTAATTTTTAAAACAAAATTGAAAATATCCCTTAATATTAGCTAATGATGGTAGTCCTAATTATATAATATCCCGCAATAGGACAGTAATTTGGAATGTTTTGCCCCTCCTCCCCCATAATTTGCTGGCTTCATAAATTCTGTATGGGAAAGGCCTGGTACTAACAGTCCATGATACAAAGATAACAAGTATGGCCGATTCGGGAGGAATTTTTTGTGTTGCTACTTCATGAGGTGACTAAAGTCATTTCCAGAGAATTTATTTTGAATTTTTCGTATTTTATTGACTGAACTGAAATACGTTTTGAATATATTAAAATATTTCACAAACCATTAATTTCTTCGTTTAAATTACTTCGGGAAAAGTAATTATGGCCTAGTTGGACAGCAAAGAAATTTCCAAATAGAAATTTTTTTCACTTTGATAAGTACGATTGAAATTGAGACGAACAAATTTGTGACAATAGTCGCCAAATGAGGCAAGCAACCAATTGCCATACCTTTTTAATATTTGTATCATGCTAACCGTCTATATTATTGAAGTCTGTGATTATACCTAGCATACATAACTTACTCTGTATTCAGGGATACATTGCACCATTAAAATGAAGTAATTTAATCAAAGTTCTCGATTTTCTTTTCTTATAGTTCATTTGTGCACAAAATTTTAATGATGTGTATTTAACCAATCAAAAATGACAAAAGTAACTTCCAAAATAGCTTTGTCCAATATTTGTACGTTATTTTTCTAAAAATGCAAAGAATATGGACATTTCTTTGGACAAAGTAAAAATTTTAATTACACCACATTTAAATTATATATGAAAAAAGAAAGTTATTTCTTTATACATTCTACAAATTGTCTAAGTATCACCATATGAACACACAACAAATTACAAAAAACGCTTCATTTCACTTTCTAAATGTATTTAATAGGAAAAAGGTTAATTTTTAATTATACCTATCAAGCCACAATACTATATACATATAATACTTATTAAATATATATAAAAAACATACCTACAGCAATTTTCTTACCTCTGTTTATATCTTTATTTGAAAAATGTATTAATAATTTCTAACTCACTTGACAAGAACACAATACTAAATGAATCTGATTTCACTTCAACAATCACACCATTCAGTCTTCCATAGCAAAGTCTTAAATACAAGAAACAATAAAATATTGGAATTTTGTTGAATAACGGCTGGATATAGTGCAGATTCATTCTGAAGAACATCCATGGCAAGTCCACTGTTAATTTATAATTTTTTCAACAAATAAAAAAGAAAACGAACGATGAATTTACCAAAAGTTTTGTCCGGTAGTTGTAAACTGTTTTACCGATAAAGGAAACTGTATGGAGATTTCTTTGGACAAATTGAAGATTTCAATTTCTACTTTTTCTGCAGTATACCCAAACTTTCTCCATATATTTTCATATACGGAATTCTTGAGATAAATAATGGATAAATCAAAGAACAATTTTAAATATTGTCCGAAATTATCCACTGCTTTTCCAGTTCTTATCTCATAGAATATTTCAATGAAAATTTACTAGATTTTACAAGAAACGGCCAAATAGGTCGAGTAAAACTTCAGATATAGTAAAGACCTAATTTTATGGTAAAATTTGTTGGATAAATATTGGAATTCCGTCCAATATTTTTGTAGTATAGTTTGGAAAATGTGAGGACATCGGAACTGTGGTTACTAGGGATTTTAGGGCATAGTCGTAATATTTTTTACAGTATAAGAAAAGTCAGTGCAAACTTAGTATTGCAGTTTTGTTATAAAAGATGTCTCATCGAACATTTTCAGTGATGCACTACTAGAAAAAGTGCAACATTTGTGTTGCACTGAAGTCACATCGAAATCAACATTAGTGTTCCCGTATGCGATGGGAGTATCTCTATTGATCTTGACGTAACATATGCCCTCCTTTTCTGTATAGCCTGTATCCAGACTTCTTGACAAGGTATATATTAGTTCTCATCTCTGCCGGTCTCATGTACTCGTAATTTTTTCGTAGGTGTAGTAAACTTTTGACCGGAACTATTATGCCGTATTCACAATGCAGAGTGAAGTAGAGTGAGCTTTGAGTCCAGAATAAAGGTGTTAACATAACAAATCATCATAACAACGCCAAATCAACAAACAAGCAAGCAACTATCGTTGTCAAAACAATAAATTCGAAAAAGGAAACACCTGTTGGCATTGGCACCATCAGATTACTTAAAACTAGCTAAAAATTAACGTACTTTTTTTTGTTTTTAAATCATGAAATTTGTAAAAAATACCTCTAGTTTTTTATTAGCATTCATAAAAAATATTAATTCAGAAAATAACATTAAAACATGTTAGTTAGTAGTTCGAAATTTCAATTCGCAAGCTTCCGGCAGCGTGAAAATAGAATAAAACGTATTTTCATGCAGCTCTACTCTGCGCTACTCTGAGCCATACAGAGATATCCATATGGATATGCACCACTGCGTGCGAAGAAAAGGATGCCAGTTGCCATTCTACGCCACTCTAGTCCACTCTGCATTGTAAGTGAATGCAGTATTAGTTTTTTTTTTACGATTTTTTAGGCTCTCTAACCCAAAATACTAAGATTATCCTCATAAGTTAATTTTCAAAACACTGCATGTGACTGCGATGTCTGTTATGTATGTCTGTATATACAAATAACGCTTAATTAACAGTTCACTGAACTCATCTGATTACATAGCATCCATAGCTTGCTACTTCGTAATCATAAGACCATATTTATAGCCACTTAACTGTGTTTTACCCCAAAAATATATCTTCTTCTGAAGATTAGTGACACTTGAAGTTCTCTTCAACTTCTTACACTTTGTGTATAAAATCAACGGCATCAGCTTACCTAGTTACTAGGCAGAGTTACTTTCATCTTTGCCAACGTTACATTCTGAGAATATTATGAAAAATAATGAAAAAACTTAAGTCTAATGTGAATCAATGGAATGAAATGCTGTCCCTCATCTCAGAACAAAATCATAAATATTGTTTCCTTTGAGTTCAGGAGACAGGATTACAAGGAAAATGTAGGCGTTTCTTTTCTTACAACTTCTCAACGTTATGTTGGTTGACAAGAAACTCTTAATAAATCTGATAAATGTCGGCAACTTTATAGAAAATAATCATGATACAAAGGTAACAAGATATGGCCGATTCGAGAGGAACTTTTTGTGTTGCTACGTCATGAGGTGACAATGTCATTTCCAGCGAATTTGTTTAGAGTTTTTCGTGTTATATTGATTTAAATACCTTTTGAGTATATTAAAATATTTCACAAAACATTAGTTTTTTCATTTAAATCACTTGTGGAAAAGTAATTATGTGCTAGTGGGAAATCAAAGAAATTTCCAAATAGAAAATTTTTTTCACTTTGATAAGGACAATTGAAATTGAGACAAACAAATTTATGACAATTATCGCCAAATTAGGCAAGCAACCAATTGACAGATAATTCGGCCATACATTGTTATTCTTTGTATTATGGAAAATAGCCAGGGAAAACTTGTCATAATTATGGAATTAATTTAGATAAGCTTATTTTCTTCGGAGGAAGGAAAATGTTTACGTAACCGATTTCCTTTTAGAGACATGTATATTAGAGGGGCACTGAAATTAAAGATTTCCGATGTTCTGTCATGTGTTAAGGAAAATAGAATCAGCAGCTTTCATTTCACTGCAGGATCTGCTTCTTGGGTTTTACGATTCTTTTTCACATGGTTCGTGGTCCCCGATGTAACGCTTATTTAAAGATTTCAATCCAGAAATTGCTTGACTATTAGTAGTAAGTCTGTTCCTTTATTTTAAGGAATTATAATTCCCGAATTTTTCCTTTTTTATGTGGTGGAGATAAAAGTGTTTACTATGCGATTAAAATGTAGGAAATTGACTTTATAAATCTGAAATAGATTTTTCTTTAATGTATATTCAGGAGCTATGATGAAACACAAGTTCGGTTAGTTGTATTTCTTCTAATTGGAAAAGTGGCATAATGCGTATACTATACGCGGGTGTTTCCGCCTAAGAGATCAATAGAGCAGGGACACCTAGGCAAACAACCGTTTAGGAGTTACAGGGTGATTAAGAAAAAAAGCTAGTTTTTCACAAAACACTCTGTATCTTAAAAAGTACAGGGCGTAAGATCACAGTTCAAAGCTCATTGTATGCAGAACTTCATGGCTTTTCCAAAAACTGCCCAACCAAGCCCGTACCTCTCTCCTCTCAGGAGTTACGATTTTTTTTTTTATATTTCTTTTTACTTTGATCTCTATTTTTGCAAACGCTCGTTTGTTTTAGAAAAACTATAAAGAGTTATTAGCAGTCGTTGGAAAGGCCATGAAGCTTTGCATACAATGAGCTCTTAACTGTGACCAAACGTCTTGTACTTTTTAAGATACAGGGTTTTTTTGTGAAAAACTATCGTTTTTACTTAATCACCCTGTGACTCCTAAACGGTTGTGATGGTCCCCCCCTGCCATACAATTTTTTGTTTGCCTAGATGAGTACTATCACCTCCTGCTCTATTGACCCCTAGGTGGAAAAACCCTGTATAAAATGTTCTTGAGTATCTACCCAATTTTCAACAATCAAAATATGTATAATGTGTTTTCAATAAGAAGTCAGAGATTCACTGTTGTGTCCCATTAAAAGTCATTATCGTGATATGAGTACATATGTATTTATTTCACTAGTAACTATTCCTAATTAAACAATTCATTATTATTATTGGCTGACTCTAATATTTTACTCTAGATACAAGCTGAGATAACCTACTCAATTAGACCACAACCGTAATGGATGGAAGCTGACACGGAACTGACTGCTGACACTCATCCGTATGGTTGTGAGTTGTGATGATACATTTGTTTTGTCGGGTTCACCCAAGTAATGTGTGCATACATATCACTTTCTTCCTCTACTTGAAATTAGGTACTGGGTTGGTAGCGGTCCACGGGCTTACGGATCCGCTGTGGTCTTTTACATGTTTCTTCAGGGGCTGGTACCAATTTTGGTTGTATTTCATTATCTGTTTGGATTCTAGGACAAGACCGGGAATTATTAGAAATAGATATACTTGCCAACTCCGAAGATTGGTTCGTGAGATGTGGTTCTGTTGAATCCTGATTCAGACTTCCAGGTTCTTCAGTTGGTGTAGACTGATTCATACTTGAAGACTCTGCAGTTGGTGCAGGCTGCTTCATACTTGACGGTTCTTCGGTGGCTGAGGTTAACTGTGGATTGTTGATGCAGAGTGATCTGGGTTTGAGTTGATTTTGATGCCTTCTCCAAATGTATCCATTTGCTTTTACTTTGTACATCATACGACCTACTGTACTGATTATGATTGCCTCTATCCATTTTGATCCTCTTCCATAGTTTCGAGCATATACCGGTTGGTTTCTCCTGAAACGCATTTGTCTGGGCTGGTTTTGTGGGTAATCTTTTGTCCCATGCATACTCCTTAACAGGGACAGCAAATTTCGATGTTGTCGTCCGTGCAACATCTCGGCTGGTGATTTTCCTGTACTTGCATTTGGCGAAACTCTGTAAGTACTTAGGAATGTAAGTAAAGCTCCATCTTTGTTGTGGGCTTCCTCCAATACTTTCGATAACTCTGACTTAAAGGTTCGCACGAAGCGCTCAGCTTCACCATTTGATGCTGGGTGGAAAGGGACTGTAGTTAAATGAGTCATACCATTAGCTGCGCAAAAATCCTTATATGTGAATTGGCTGCCATTATCTGTCACTATGCATTGAGGCAATCCTTCGAGGGCGAATATACCTTTGAGGGCTTGTATAGTCGCTACTGAAGTAGTGGATTTCATTCGGCTAACAAAGGGAAACTTTGAGTATGCATCTACACATATTAACCACATATCCCCTAAATAGGGTCCTGCATAGTCCAAATGAATTCTCTCCCAAGGTTGCTGAGGTCTAGGCCAGGTGCTAAATTCACGTCTTGGGTTAGGGCTGTTTGTTTGACAGATTCAGCAAGAAGCAATTTTATCTTCGATGTCCTGGTCTACTTTTGGCCACCAGCAATATTTTCGGGCTAGCTGCTTCGTTCGCACTATACCCCAGTGACCTTCATGAAGAAGTTGCATAATGTGTTTTTGTAACGTACCAGGTATTACTACACGATAATTGTTGGTGTGCAGCAATAAAACACCCTTTTCGATAGTAAGTGCTAAACGTCTATGGAAAAATGGCTGTAAATTTTCTTGATTCACAGACCTGCTTTGAACAATCATTCTAATATTGAAAGATAACGAATGTATACTGAGAAAAAGTATAGAGCAATGTAAAAATAGGGATAGAAAAATAAAAAATATATGATTTTCTTTTTTAATTTATTTCTTGGTATTCAAAAATAACATTAACATTTCTTTCATTAATTAATTATCCTTACTTACTCAGATATCACTTAACGACACACAATTTTTTTTTTTTACTTCTATCTATCTTACAAGTACAAAACAGTACAGGAAGTCACTAGGGAAAGAATTATTGATTCTTGCCACAAAAAGAGATTTTCATCTACGAAAGAGCAAACATAAAAAGATAAACAAAAATAAAAGATAACATAAAAAAAAATAATTAGAATTTACAAAAAGACAAGGTCTCTCCAAGAAGAAGAATATTAAGGACAGACTAGATTTTATGAAAATTCAGTGTCCTTTAGAAAGTTTTGGAAATTAGACAAGTTTTTTTTTTTTCTTAAAAATCAGACTCTCGGTGGAACTACCTAAAATTATTAAGGAGCTTATTTAACAGAGAATCCATCACCAGTTGGGTCCAAAATCCATGGATAATTGTTTGGACATTCCATGCATGTAAACAGTCGAAGAGTCTCTCCTGGTAATTCCCTTGTTGTAAGAGGACAGGCATTTGGTAGTGAACAATAGGGTTGTCCCTTAACGTCACATTTCTCTTTCCATTCTTGGAAATCTCGTAGCGAATTTAATTCTGTTGGATTTTGCATCCATTGGATAACTTGTAACATAGTAACAAAGAAGACATCATTCCGTCCTAACATTTCTTCAATGAATTTGATCAACTCTTCACGGTATTCTTTTTTCGATTTCAACCAGGAAGCATGGAAATGAAGACCCAAAGGAGCACGATTACTATTGTAGTGACGATTGAAATTGTGACGAAGAAGACGTCCAAATTGTTCACCAGATTGGATATTTGAACATGAATCAACCATATGACAACCTGGAAGAGATTCATCAAAGCTGGGATCATCACGTCGATCAAGTTCATTCATGACCATTTCCCAAACGGGATGGCTACGTGATGGGCAATTATGTGCATTGCCATTACATTTGTGTGGCATTCTAAAGTAAAGTGTGTACGGCCAGATTGGAACACGTCCTAAAGAAGCTGTAATTGAAGCATCATAAACGAAAAATTGATCAGCCATCATTTCGAATTGTTTGTTGCCACCAACGCGAAGGTATGGTGCTCTCATGCCAATAATTGATCCATCAGTGATATTAGCGAAACGTTCAATAATCAAACGTGCTCCAGCCATTTCAGCAAGCCAATCATCATAGGTACCATGACTCCAGTAGTTTGGTTCATCTTTGTGTGTCAAAGAGAAGATACCGATTTCATGTCCCTTTCTATGAAGATCCTGTACGGCGGAGTAGTTTGTGTATTTATGCGACACAAAGTAGGTGCCTTTAATGGTACAACCATTTGGATTTTGTCTCTGTCCATTGAAAACATCTTCATACAGATCAATATTGTCAACATTAACAGCTCCGTTAAAAGTAATAGTTATCATTTGTGGAACTTGTTGGGGCTCAATTCCGCCAGGAATACGTGTACCATCAGCTGAACAGAAACAATCTGGTAAAGTACATTGTGTTGGATCACATTCTGGTGCACGATTTGGATCATCATCAACAGCTGTAATAATATTTAGAAAAATATGATTTTAGTTTAAATAATATCATATTTTTTAATTGGATAGATTGGACGATACTTACAGCAAGCATTTTCATCAGATTCATCCTTACAATCAGGTTTGCCATTACAGAATAATTCCTTTTCGATACATTCGCCATTACCGCATGAAAGTTTTCCTTCAGGACAGATTGGTTCATCCGTTTTCAAAATAGGAAGAGCTTTTCTTGGTTCTAAAGTAAATATACAGATGAAAGATATTAGAATAAAGTTCCTGTAATAAATTATATATGAGTGTGGATGTGAAACGATATGTGCGCATGTGTAAGGTTATAGGCAAAGAATATAGATTTTACAAAAAAAAAAACAGATGTTTCTCTCTTTAATAATTATGGGCATAAAAAAAGTTAAATAGAATATTTGCATCAATGTTGTGTAAGTCTTTTTTTATTGTCAATTCATTTTAGCCATCATGCAATTGAATAGGATCAATTTCTAATTAATATAATCTATATTCTTTGGATATAACTAGTCAGAATTCGGCATGCAAATTTTGAGTGTGTGTGGTTGGGGTGTTAATATTTCCTACATTCACCAATTAAGGGAGGAAAGAAGGCAAAATTGGAATATAAAATGAAACAATGCAGAAAAAGAATAAAATTGAGATACGTTTAGATAAAGATTTTGACATCGAATCAAAAACCGAGGTCGATGCAAAGAAATAAAGACGATATGAAAAATTGACACCAACAGCTACATATATTGACGTATATATTTTTTGTTTTAAAATGCAATTTCTTTCTTTCGACAAATGTTTCTAATATGACACTGGTTCCGATGAATGTATCGGTATGACATCAACCGTTTGCCTATAAATGCTAGTATCATTTAAAAATCTAATTGAAAAATTTCATGTTGTTTTTTTTTTACTTTATCAGATGTACTACATAGGTATTTAATAATCTGTTAAGCAAAATTCTTCTTTTCTCCTTAAAAAAAATAAATAAACAACAAAAGTGAAAAAATTAATTAATTATTTACAGTGCTTATGCTAGAATAGATGTTATAAAGCGTGCTAAAATTAGTACAAAAAATTACCATCAAAACAAAGTTAATACAAAAATAGTAATCCTGTATTATGAAATCATGCAAAAATAACCACTTACATATATTTACAATAGTGCACCCATATTTTAAATTATTTTTATCTTTTAACCTACAAAGGCAATATTTTAGGCGAAATCTAAAAGAAATATTACTCGTTGCTGAACAATTTACGGAGGGAAAAAAATGTAATGCTGTTTTCGTGAGGGTTTTTTTTTTTTATAAGCTTCGATGAGTGTTTTGCGGCACTGTAGTATTTCTATCATCACCTTAACATTCTAAAACGCTAAATAAAAATTTTGAACTACAGCCAAAATACAGAGCTCGACAAAAACCCTCTCTCTCTTTGAAAAATTATAGAAATGATGATTCCATGTGGGGAATAAACTCAGTTTTTTTTTTTTTTTCTTAAGAAATAGAAGATATTGAAACAGCATTTATATGAATATTGCAAAATATTATTATAACAATGGAAAATAACTGGTATTGTGTGCAAAGTAGGTACACCAGATTTACTGGGACAGGGTAAATATATATAAATGTATAAAGAATTAAAACAAAATCTTCAACAAGACGATTTTACATTGTAATGGAATCTATAGTAAGCTGTGGATTCTTAAAAACTTAATATCCAAGATTATTACATAGCACACATATCAAAATAATCGTTTTTCCTTGTTTTCTTTTTGGAAAAACATAAAATTGAGAACAATAGAAAGTCGACAAATATTTTTTGAGGTAATTTTACTTTATATTTCGTAAAAACAGCAAAACAAAAATTATTTCTCTGTGTAATCCCAAACCAATCTCCATATATTTGCAAAATACTACAGCACTCGTGAGTTGAAGAACAAAAAAAAAACAAAAACAAAAATAAAATAGCAAAAAAAAAATTGTTGTGTGTAAATTTGTAAAACAACAAAAATTATCTCCAAAACTACGTTTTTTCAGTGTTTTTTGTGTTTTCAATTTCCTATTCTTTTTTTTTTTTTGTTAACGTTGTTTGGTTGGTTTGAGACTTACTTTCTTTCTGATCACAATTAGTGACTTTCGCTTTCCAGTCACATGTCTGTTTATCGATATCAAATGCAAGGCCAGATGGACAGGTAATTTGCTTTAATCCTGATCTTGTACATCTGTTTCACACGTTGAGTTTTTTTTAATTGTTTTTTTTTTTTTTACAAAATGCACAATATTTTTTGATTTTTGTTTTATATATGTATATAATTTTGTTAATGGAGATTACATCCCAAATATACATACATATGTAGATCATGCATTCGCCGAATTATTTATTTATTTTAGAAACAGGCAATGCAGATTTATATACGTTATAAAGTTATGGATACCACATTCATGAAGACACGATTTCGAAATTTTATAATGGAAATAGAAAAAAAAACAAGTGAAAATTAGTTATGATATTAAAAAGAAATAAAAAAAGAAAATACCTAGAAAATATGAAAAAATAGTTATAATAAGTATATATTATAATGCTTTGAAGAATAAAGAAAACATAAACATTATTAATTATCAGCCGAAAGGCTAGATAAATAGGCGCCATTTTGTTAGTCACATTCAAGTTACGATTTTTTTTTCAAATGACCATAACGATTGGAAGCCGTTAAAAAGAACATATATGTATATAGAAAGAAAATAATGTGGATTGATGTTTGATTTAATTATATTTTGTTGGTTTTATTTTTTTAACTTGTTTTTTTTTTTTTCATCAGACTTACTTTCAATTTGATCGCAATTTTTAACATTTGTCTTCCAATCGCAAGTTTGGCGCGTTATATCGAATGCTAAACCAGTCGGACATCGAACTGATGCAAGTCTTGTTACGCCATTTTCACCGGCATTGTCACACCTAATTTTTGTTTTGTTTTTGTATTTTATATTAATTCGTTTTTTTTATATATTTTCATTTGTTGTAGTAATTTCTTGTTAAGTTTAGTGTTTTTATTTAATTATTTTTTTTTTTTTTTTGTAAGGAAAATATTAAAAAATGGTTGAACTACATAATTTGAACTATTTTAAATTAATAATCACTATAGTACGATGTATGGTAAATAATATACATACATATATTCTTTTGTTAATATTATGAAAGCCTGGTTTTTTAGCTTTTACCTGATATAGTAGAATTGTTATATTTTAGCGTTTTTATACATATCACATTTTGTATTTTTACGGCGTTTACTTAATCTTATTCTTTTTTTATTATAAATATCTAAATATCTTTGTAAGATTATATTTCAATTGGAGTTTCTTTGTTGAGAATTATAAAGGATCTATATTTATCACTCTTCTTGATGACGTAAAAGAATTGTATTACGATACATTGATTTGAGACAATTAGTCTGAAAAAATTATCCCTTTTTTGTACTATTGTGTTCGTTACAGAAAATATAAAAATCCCCTCTTCCGAAATAATTTCAGAAAATATCTCTAAAATTTTATGAAAATTGTTTGAGGACTTTTTTTTTACTTTACTGTGAATTTTGAGTACAGGCTGTTCAGAATGTCGTGTATATAATATATGTATATAAAAAATATTTCATAGTGGTCAAAATATGAAAAAAAAAATAATTAATATTGCGAAGAAGACGATGTTAATGAGTTTTTTTTTTCATATTTTATGAAGCACTTTATAATTATTTAAAACATTTTGGTTCATAGCTTTTTCTCCCCCATCAATCTGTTTCAAAATTATGGTTTCTGCGATTTTTGCACTTTTACTTAAGCTATTCACCATTTGAAAGCTGCTATATAATATATCAAACATTTAATTTAATTCATTTAGATAGGGTGTATCGGTCAGAAGTTCAGTTAATTCATCCTACATCATAAACGAACCATTTTACACTCAACCCCCCCCCCCCCATATTTCTGTTTCCCATCATAATTTTTTTTTTATTTTGAGAACTATCAAATCCCTAAATATATATAGTACATATCCTTCCAGATACCCTGTTTATGTAAAATAATTCCTAAAAACGCATATGATTAAGACAGCAAAATTTGTACACCCCTGTATATCGCTTTATTAAGCATAAAAAAGATATGACGTATGGCATATCAAATTAAAGTTTAAGTATCAGGCTTTCACATTATAATAACAAATAATAACAAATATATATAGGTATGCTTTCAATATTTTGTGATCTATTTCTCTATTTTCAGAATTGCAAATGTTTCGTTCTTTTTTATCCTTAAATATCACTTCATATATAATATTTCTTGACTTGACCACTATCTTTTTTCCATTAAAAAATCTTCTATACAATCTAATATTTCAACCATTTTATTATATTTTATTCTCACAAAATATCCTAAGCTTGAAAATTAAACTTTTCTTTATTATTTTTTTTTTTTTTCAATTACAATAACTTTAATAAAATTATAATATATATAAATTATCTACGTAAAACTAAATTATAATTAAATTTAACTATAATAATAATGAAATTACCTCACAACATCCCGACAATCATTCTCTGTTGACAATCTAAAATATTCATCCCCAGGCCTATCGGCACAAAGTTCTTCAATCGATCCACCTTCTGAACCTTCGTCATCATCTTGTCTCTTTACACGTACTGTGCCAGTCACTGGAAGAAGAAGAGGAACAAATGAAAAATTACACAATCAAACACAATTTCCATAAAAAATCAATTTAATTTGCAACAGAACGCAATTTAATAAGAGACATAAAAGCCAGAAAATTTTCATATCTCTTGTTTCTGTTTTATTGACAAGATGATTTCACTTTTCTCAAGTATTTCAATGGGCGCGCATCAGAAGAAAGTCTTTCATCATATGATGGATGAACAATAATTGTGTGTACATACATACATAGATACATAATTCCATGGGAGAGGAGGAAAATGGGAGTATTATTCTTGCAGCTGCTCTGTATCTCTGCCCATTCTATTATTATAGGTATTTGGTATGGAATAATTGCAAACGACCGTGGCGGCTGTACGAACTGATTTTATTTTTAATTTTTCATGACATTGAGAAAGTTCAAGGAATTTCGCAATTTAATTTCAAGGTGAATAATTCTTGAATTAAATCTAGTTTAGGAGTTTAAAGAAACTCAAATAGTATATTCGCCTCCCATACTATTCGATTAGCATATCCAAGTTGAACTTAATTTTAATTGAATTTCATAGACTTTCCCGGCTTTTCTTTTTCTCTCTTTTTCTCCTCCATTCATTAGATAATCAGATATACTTACAAAGCTACAGCAATACACTCGTATAGTGCAAAAAAAGGTCATCGTTGTTAAGTGAAATACAATTTTGAAATTACGAAACATCTTAAAATGAACACGAACAACCGATAACCTTTTGAAATATAATCTACCTAATCATCGTCGCCGCCGCCGCACCTTAAAATAACAAAAGAAATTGCAATTTCATTCGAAAGTGAAAACGGTTTCTCTCGTGTACATAAAACTTGTTGTATACATCTTATGTATATACATAGTAGTATTAATTACATACATTTTTCATCTCATCTGAAGAAATCACGATTAAGGTGAGTCCTCCATTCGGCGGCATATACTTGGTTACAAGTTAATAATATAAAAATACCGTAAATTGCTAAATAATTTGCATCTCGTAAATATCATATCACGCGGTAGCCCGTTACTGCGTTGTTGTAGAAAAAAAGTCAAGCCCATATCGTGGCGATATTAAGATGATCCTCTACTCTATAGATAACATTTGATCTTTGAAAATCTTATATAACTTGAAAGTAAAAGCGAACGTAGGTATAAATCCGGTGTATAAAAAAAACAACATTCATAGAACTGGTTTTTCATTGTCTCCATATAATGCTTAATTACAAGCTATATGATCAGAGTTCCGGAAGATTTTTATTTTCAAACTTGCTTGTAATACTTAGTAGGTACCTACTTCTTAAGAATTAGGATCAATCCAGAAAAGAGTTAAATTAACGAAAAGAGTAGTAATTAAATGCACGTAAAAATGTGTTGAAAGCATACGGAATAGAATTCAGAAATAAATTATGGAATGCTCTTAAATTCCTGTCCCTAAGAGTTACTAAACTAATTTAAAGTAACAAACATTTCTCAACGAAATATTAAAAAGATAAGAACAAATTTGCTATTGTTTTAACCGCTCCAAATAAGAAAAAGAAAAAATTTATAATAAAAAGAACAAAAGAAGCAAACAACTCAGATAAAATCTTTAAATATCGAAAAAAATAAGTTAGAAAAGCTGAATTGCCGGTCATTCTAATATATTTTTGTATTTGATGTATTTAAACAGTCTTACAGTTATGAAAGAAGGATGACGGAAATGAGGTATGAGCCATTTAAAGCTGGCAAGACTCAGAGTTTGTTACTTTTTTTTCCTGGCCAGATGTAGTATGTTTTTTTTTACCATTCCATTAATCGAAAATCGAATCGACATATCTAGCTCAATAATAAGTTTCACATAAAAGTAACAATATTGTGCCGACATATAGCCAATCATAGGATTATGACGATAGCAATATTTCACATATTATTCGTCGCAGTGTAGTATAACTGCTATTGTGTGACAAGGCGGCAAAAGAAAAAAGTCATGGTTTCTCAAGGAGCGACAAGGAGCAGAGATATTTAGGAGACCAAGTAGCTCAGGAGAATTAATTCTACCATGCAAACAATCAAATACAAAAAGGATCCTAGAAATGTCACGCCTCCTCTCAAGGGTGTTGATGGAGAGCAACTTGAGTCTGTTAGCTTAAGGTGGCAAAACTACAGGGTCATTCCAAGAAAGGCCACCAAGAGCAAATTTAAGAAATCTGCGATGAAATGCCTCAATCCGATTAATATGGACAGAGTAAAATGGTGCCAAAACAAGACTGGCATACTCCAAGATCGGCCTAACAAAAGCGTAATAAAGGGTCTCTGTTAGTTACAAAAGTATCATTTAAACTCCCTAGACCACATCTTAACAAAGCCCAAAGCAGTGTTAGCCCTAATGACAATATTAAAAATATGGTTTTCAAATGAGAGTCTGGAATCAAAAATAACCTCCAGATCCTTGGTGCTGTTAAGTCTTCCATTGAGGAAGTAATTCAGATATGAAGGACTACGATTACGATAGTAAGACATAACAAAACACTTATCGATATTCAAATGAAGAAAATTCTTAGAACACCAAGAGTAGAAGTGTTCAAGTCAGAGTTAATCAGAGCACAGTCATCATCATTCGAGATAGTTCGAAAAATAATGATGTCGTCAGCATAACAGAGAATGTTGGTATGAGGAAGTAATATGTGTGGTATGTATAAATGACAAACAATAGAGGACCTAGATGCCTACTCTGGGGTACTCCAGATATATTAAAGATATTTCTGGATAGTATACCGTAAAAAGAGACTTGCTGGTTACGGTTAGATAGATAAGAGTTTAACTAAAGGAGAAACCGAAAATGAAAACCCAACAAAGTAAGCTTATGTAGAAGCATCTTATAGCTAATCCTGTCGAATACAGTCAACTTGTTTGCCTGGATTAATGGGGCAGACATACAGTTATTATAAAACTCCAATAAGTTGGTAGTTGTTGACTTACCCCTAGCAAAACCATGCTGGAAGCTACCTATTAACGGCTTAGAGTATATATAATAGCCTCAAAAATTTTAGGAATAGCTGAAAGATTAGCAACTGGTCTATAATTAGTTATGTCATTTTTGTTTCCTTTTTTATGATGTGGAAAAATTAAGGAGTGTTTCCATAACTTATAAATGATTTCAAATCGACAGCAGAACAATTTAAATAAGTGGCATAAGATGGGGATAAGCGGAATGCTGCATTTCTTCAACAAAGAAGATAGGACGGCTATCCACCAAATTCGAAATATATTTCGAAATCATGGCTTCTTCAAAAACAAGATCCTTCAATCCAAAAGAAGTCGAAGGAATCATCGTCAATTGAGTAAATTCGTTAAGACTAATATCACAGTTGGAATCACTAAACGCAGATTAAAAAAAAATCAGCAAATAAATTGTCAACAATTTTAACGATAATTGCTTTCCTTGAATCAAAAATAATGAATTCATTCCGACCACAGGATATTCATGAAAAAGACAGGCGGCGACAACTTTTTATTCGAAATTATACTTTGTTATTTTCTGTATGCTTATAGTACTACTATTTTGTGGTAATGTAAATGAATGAATAGTGGGGATATGCTAAAGACGATATCTATGGAAAAACATTAGTAGTAGTAGGTAAGAACTCCATCGTAGATTTCTAAGTCTGATTTATGTATATCTTTGCACACATCTACTCTAAAAAAACTATATCTCACTATTTCAGTGCAAAATGGTATTAATTTCTTTAAAAAAAAAAAAAAAAAAAAAACTACTTAAGTATACTCGAATACATGTACAAAAAATATTGATTTGAAAAACAAAATATACGAATATCACATTAAAATGCAAATGAAATGCAGATATTTAAGAAATATATAAAGAATTTGTTGAAGACTTGTATCGGAAGACTAGATCAATACAATTCTTATAAGTGTCCTTGGAAACGGATTTAAAAGTGGGACGATAGTATTTATATTCGAAAACCACTTTCGAAAAATTTTATCCACTCCGCCATATTGCCTACTTCCGTTATGATACCAAAAAAACCTTGGGAAATATTTACATACGGAATTATCGTTCTAGAATATTAATTTTATATAGTAGGTATTTTTCTTAACTGAAAAAATTTAAAACGTATATCAAATCATTCTTTTGACAATCTTTAGGTGAAAAACATCTCACAACAAGAGTAGGTAGCTACCGTAATATGCCATTAGCCACAAATATTAAATCAACCGCATAATAAGAATTTGTATTTTTCCATAACGAAAATTCTAGGAAAGACTTTTATGAAATAATTTTCTTATAATACCAGCTCTACTATGGTAACATTTCAATGTACGTCAGTAGTTTTTTTTTTATTTATAAGATAAACTCTACATAACCATAGTTATGACGACAATCTATCATGTAGTCCTTGACATCTCATCATCAACCACACCATCTCTTTTGGTTTCTTCTTATTTTTTTTTATTGCAATTTCAATTCCTATCACGTAATTTGCCGAAGAAAAATAAAAATAGAATGATAAGTTAAAGCGATGAGACCGAAAAAAACCTATTGAATACAACAAACGTTAAATAAAAGCCGTCGTATAAAATTCATTTTAAGTGGTCAATGATGATGAATATCGCAGCAAACAGCCTTGAATTTTCATGCAAAGAAAAACTTTTTCTTGATAATTACAAAGAACAAAATAGAAATCAACAAGACACTGTTCCATGCCATGTAGATGATCTTTCTCAAAAAAGTCGTAATGGCTGTTGTCTTGCTTGTCTTGGACAAATGAATAAAAAAAAGAAGCAAAAAACCTCTCTTACAAAAGTGCATTAACATAACTAGTTTTGTTACTAAGCAAATATTTTCACTGTAAGTTTCCTTTCCATGTCGAAACAACTTTTACAATGTTTCTTACTCTAAACGGTTTTTGTTTTCTTGTTTTGTTTTTCAATTTTTCGAAATGCTTGCGTAATTTATTCCTCATAGCAATTGGTGGTGGTGGTGGGTGATTGGTAATCCAAAGTTCTTTGTTCACTTATATGAGGTGCACAGAAAATGTTTAAAAAAAATATATATATATATAGTATCCTTTTGCATAATACAATAACACTCACTTATTTTACTTATTCTCTTATTTATAATAAACAATTATTTTTTATTTTTTTTAATGTTTCACACTGCAAAACCGTTTTTAATAATACTTACCAAGTGCACAGCAAAATAGAAATACACTGATCGTACGTAACACACGCGCCATCTTGCGTATGTGCTACTGAACTAATTTATGTCTACAATATTTAAAAGAAAAATTTAAGTTAAGAAGTTAAAATCACTTGACGAACAAACAAACAAAAATAATCTTAAGTTTTTATTACAATTTCAATATATATAAGTTAGATTTCCTCTCAAAGAAGATAATTCAAATGTTCTCCGTTAAAACAAAACTAAGAAGTAAAAAACAGCTCTTGATGGCTGGTGGTGCCGATGCGCTGAAGACTGAGAAGCCCAGCACTATTTTAAAACACAGCCACGCTTACACTAGGTGTTGGCTTGTTGTTTTGGGTCCTATTTATTAAGACTTTCACTTGAATGGTGGGGCCTAATCGCTCAACCTGCTGATCGGGTTGATGTTGGGAATTTTTGCATTTTTACTGCATATATATATATATGTATGTATGTATGTAAGTAAACGGCGCACATAAGAAATACCTTCGAACATAAGATATATCTTTGAGCGGCCAAGATAAGTGGAGGTAGACTATAAGAAATTGGTAAATTTTCTCGGTAGTGCTGTGGGTTTGTTGAGTAGTAGGATTTATATACGTAATAAGGGGAAATTTACTAAAGGGGAATATTAAAAACGTTTGTCGCTTTTTGTCTCAAGTGAAATTTGGAGAAGTTTATTATTTTATCTAGGCTATAAAGGGAGGGTAGAGAAAATTCACGAATCAACTTATAGTACAAATGTGAAAAAAAAATATTTCTCCAGGGATATTAAAGATGATCTTTACGTATTGTATAGAATAGACAGACAGTTAATTGGTTTATTAAAAGTTGATAGATGCACTCTTACTCTTATCTTTCTAGACTATTGGAAAAGGGAAGAGTATTATGAAATATATTTACAAAAAAGAAATATATTTTTTGCTTATTTACATTTTTATGTATACCTATGTCTTTTCCTTTGGTTAATTTTCTGGATTTAGCTCTATAAACTTTTATCATTATATACAGTCACATAAAAGATGCATATTAGTTTCTTTATAATATATAGCCCTATGATTTACCAATACACTTTTCATAAAAATCTTTATTCAAATCCAATAATTGCACTTAATTTCATTTAAGGCTTTCACTTATTATTACATGATAATAAAATCTTGATTAATTTCACTTCCGCTTACATACATAAACATATTCATACATACATACGAGTATGTTATACTCTCCAATCTTCTTGTGCATTCTTATAATAAGTATTCTAGAAACTTCTACTTTACTCGTTCTATTCCATAACCTTGTAGCCTACAAATTGTGATATCTGGCAAAACTTAAAGGCTAATAAATATTTCATTTTAGACAGTTACCATGATGCCATGCCTTTCACTCGCCAGATGGCATTGTATTTTTCGCAGTGTTTCACGTAAGCTAATTACAATTGCCGTAGGAAATAGTTAAACTTAAAATCATGTCAAATTATGATTATTACAGAAGAAAGAGAAAAAATGTATTTACCTACCCTCTATCTCGAGTTCCGTTCGCACTTAATTTTTCAACGAAAATTTCAAATTTCACAACAACAAATAAGAAAATTTTAAAATATCATAAAAATGTAAATATTATGGTTGGAATCAATTTAATTTATCTTTTGTCGTCAACTGTTTGGGTGCAAAATCTAAGAGATATCACGGAATGTTTTAAATTAGTTGAGATCGTTTTTTTTTTTTTTTTTTTTTTTTATAGATATCTTACCATTTTCACAATGGTAGACACCTAGGCTTCGGGAAACTTTAATTTTCGATCGATTTCACAAAAATTCAAGTATATATATCTTGTTGGCATGTAGGTATCTAAACGAATAGTGTACGAAAATAACTTTGTACATAGGAGAGCATAATCATTTTTTAACGAAAATACTGTTCCACAAAATTGAATCCAATTTTTCGGATTAGGATGTTATATAAGGACAAATAACCAAAAAAGGCTGTTACAGGATTTTTGCCAGCGTCTGATTTCGAACAAAGAAGATTTTGATTTTAATATTATTACCTATAATTTCATTTAAAAAAGTTAAGAACAAGAAAATGTTGCAAATCTAACTAAACTTTTAGAATACCAAAATAAAATAAAAATAATTGGCTCATACAACGTTTTTCACGGAACTAGAGGTAGAACATACAGGGCTGTTATAATCGTGATATCTGTCTTTAGTAAAGACATGTGGACGATCTCATAAAAAGAGATAACGATCATTATTAGTCGATAATATCGGCGACAAGTTCCCTTTTACCGTTTTAAGAATACAAATTCTGGAAATTTCCCTACCTATACATATACAGACTACAAGGTAAGCCTAATAACTGTGTACGTAACCAGCTGTGCCATTGACATATATATAAATGGACTGCTCGTTGAACCAAAAATGCATGAAAGCAAATGGCGCCACATTATATTTTTGTGTCTTTCTGTGAGAGCTTTATTTCCCACTAACAGTAATGATTTGTAATGAGAAAGTTCAGCGGTACTTACTAAAAGTTATCCATTCTTTCCTACCAAAATAACATTGTATAATTAAAATTTACAAACAAGAATAGTCCCAAATATTTGTATGGATCTCAGACACATAAATATGTATAAGTAAATCCACAAATAATTTAAATATAGCGCCAAATTACGACTGTTGGTAGCATTGACTGTGAGAGTATACTTTTTGAAATCAAAATTGGTGTCACATGAAATCATTTAATAAATAACTAATAAGGAAACGGCATATCGGGTAAAAACCTAAGCAATTAGGCGAAATGTATTACTGTCCTGTATATTTATATTCGTTTCATCATGGCAGTAATGAAATCGTGACATTTTGAACGAAGACACTCTTTATAATCCAAATTGCTATGTAAAATAAACAAATCGTTACCGCCCCCTTTCTTTAAATAAACGGAATGTAGGGCTGCCATTGAAAAGAAGAAACCTTCTGACATTTCTCAAATTAATATAATGCTCATGTGAAAATTCAATTGTAACCAAACAAACCGGCATTGGAAGATGTAAAATTTTTTTCCATGGCTGTTTGTTTGTATAAATATTTCAATTTTATTTTACTTCAAAACCTGTAATTTATTAGTAAAACTATTAAACTTGCTTGAGAAATCTTTTCCTACGACACAAACTCCAGTTGCTTGCACAGCGCACTTCAACACCATAATTCAAGACTCAGGAGTCTCGATTATATAAAATCTCATTCTTGTTAAATATAAACCCCTTCTAATCACTATCAACTATAGCACAAAATAACTAAAACAAATCCAAACTTGTTTTCATAAAATCTGAAATGTCAGAAATAAATCAGAAATGTCGAACTGACGAACAACAAGTCGATACCCGTCTTGTCATCCCCCCCCCCCGCCCCCCGCATAACTACAAAAAAACAATGCTTAAAGCCCAGTATGTTAGAGCCAAGAAATTTTTATTCCTATACAAAAACTATATAAAAAAAAGTCATGGAATGATCAAGGAATTTTTTTCTTCGCCGATTCCTTGAAACCGTATGCTAGAGAAATACAATTCGAACAGAAAAACTCTACTTCTCGATTGACAAAAAGAGGTCGTTCTTTTTCGAAAATCCATGTATGTCAATATTTCTTGAAGAAGTAATTACTGATCTGAGAATATAGAGACAACAGGAAGTGTTGTTACCTGTAAAATTCGTATGCAGAGCGTGGATTTTTTCACGGTCCCGTGAAGTAGGTCAGCATTATATTGAAGAAAGAGACAAATGTATTTTCAGTTGTCAAACGAACTTTCCTAATTTGGAAGAAATTGAAAGTTGTGAAAAGTGAAAGATATTATATTTAAAAATAGTGTTAAATAAAGTAAAGAGTGTAAGTAATTATCTGTTGATATTATAGTGATAAATTTCTAAGTGTTGTTCATGTATTTTCGGTGAAAAATTGCCACAACAACACCAAAGTTTATTTTGTGTACTTTACACAGCTTTTTATATCAAATTACATTAAAAATACATAACAAAAAGGATGAAATATCGAAAAATTCCTTCATCCAACGAGATTTGTTTACGTTTATGACATATGAGAAATTCCCAGGGTATGTTGGCGTAGTGACATCTAATAAGAATATTTTCGGTGGGAGCAAACGCAATATTGTCAACCATATATCTTGTTGCCCCGCTCTCTATATTGATTCTACTACACGGCTGTACTGAGCTTTCACTACAGCGGCAACAGATACTAACGCAACCAGAATTTGATTACACCAAATTTGGCTTATCACACTTCCTGTACTCTCTATATTCTAAGGTACTGATGCTATTATTTCTGTAAGGGGTTTTGACGTATATGGAATAATTAAAAATTGAAGGAAGGAACGGCGATTTTGCAAAAGGTGAATCAATTTTAAACTGACAAATGGAGGAAAAAAATTGTTTTACGTTTATCTTTATTTTTCATTCGAAATTATGCACATTGTGTATTACTTCTTTATTATCAAATCCAAATTGCCAAAAATTTCTTGATCTAATGTGAACTTTTCTTCAAAAAATAAGTGGGAAAATTCCTTGACCGAATTCCTTGGCTCTAGCATACCGCACTTATCACACGTGCACGAATTTTACACAGCATAGCCTATCCTTTTTGAAGCAAGCGCTGTCTCAGTGAGACAATTGAGACAAAACTTTGAGCAACCGTCTCAGTTGTCTCAGTTCAAACCAATCAGCTGATTTTCCAATTTTGACATTTAAATAATTTTGACCACTCACTAAACTTTAATTAGTAATTAAAATCACAAAATAACGAAACTGAGTCAACTGAGACAAGAAAATTCAGTTTCACTTGTCCCAGTTGCTCAGTGGTTGCGTTCGAATTTTGTAGCTCAATATGGAACTAAGACAGTTCACCGAAAGTGCAGTCTCAGTGAGCCAACTGAGAATATCTCACTTGTCTCACTGAGAATGTGCTTGCCGAAAGCGCCTAATCTAAGATGATACCCCGCTTCCTTATTAGTTATTTATTTAATGCACGAAATAGGAGATCAGTCAGCCTATTTATATACATGTCAGTGGCCTGTGCTTACAAAATTCCACAACAAGATAGTATAGTAGGCAGTTCATGTTATTTGCTTTGTATTTTGTCCTACAAACATAGTTCCAAAAAAAACTGTCAAATTGAATAATTAATATTAATAATTATTAAAAGTTCCTGCTGTCATGCAAAAATTTTACCAAATTTCCTATGTTACAGTGTGTTTAAAAATGCCCAAATTATGCCAGCCTAGAGTATATAGTGTATTAAAAAATCTTAAAGCATGTTGTTTAATTTCACAAGAGAGAACATTCGCTAGTAAGAACTCAACAAACCTTAGAGAAGTTTTGGATTCTTTAATTCCAGAAAAAAGAGAGCTTATCAAAAAAATTAAATCATGTCTTGGAGATACGGTAATTGGTGACATTAAAATTAATAATCTGTATGGAGGAATGCGAGGTTTACACTTGCTCATATACGACACTTCTTTTGTGAGTCCTACTGAAGGTGTTCAATTCCGAGGAATGTCTCTTGAAGATTGTCAAGAGAGATTGGTGAAAGCTAAGGATAGTTGTGAAATTCTTCCTGAAAGCTTATTCTGGCTACTAGTTACGGGAATACCACCGACAGAAGAACAAACGAAATGTCTCTCTCAAGAATGGCGAGATCGTGCTAATCTTCCAAAGCATGTTGTAACTTTATTACGTGAAATGCCGCCAAATATGCATCCAATGGCGCAATTATCAGCGGGAGTACTTGCATTAAGCACAGAAGGTCAATTTACAAAGAAATATGCTGAAGGTGTAAAGAAAACTGACTACTGGATATATATCTATGAAGATGTAATGAATGTTATAGCTAACGTCCCATTAATATCCGCACATATTTACGTAAACAATTTCCGTAAAGGTAAAGGAGGAGAAAATATCTGCATTTCCGATTTAGATTGGGCAGCTAATTTTTCTCGAATGATAGGATTTGACGATCCGATTTGTTATGAAATGATGCGCATGATGTTAAGCATCCACTGTGATAATGAAGGTGGAAATGTTTCAGCGCATACTGTCCAATTAGTTGGTTCTGCTCTAAGTTCTGCTTATTTATCATATTCGGCTGGAATTAATGGATTGGCAGGGCCATTGCATGGTATGGCTAATCAAGATGTTCTAATTTGGATAAATAATATGAAAAAAGAAATTGGAGATAGTCCATCAAAAGACGATATTGGAAAATATGTTCAAAAAATTCTTAAATCAGGTCAAGTTGTACCCGGATATGGTCATGCAGTACTACGTGCCACGGATAATCGTTTTAAGGCCTTAGCTAATTTTGGAAAAAAACATTTACCAGATGATCCTCTATTAAAACTTGCGTTAGACATCTATGAAGTCGTACCACCAATACTGAAAGCAACTGGAAAAGTTTCAAATCCTTGGCCAAATGTTGATGCTCTTTCTGGCACTATACTGCAACATTTTGGATTGAAAGAAATGAATTTTTACACAGTTATTTTTGCTATATCACGATGCCTTGGTACAATGGCGGCATTAATATGGGCTCGAGCTTTAGGTTATCCAATAGAAAGACCCAAGTCCATGCTTACTGAACATTGTATAAAATTGGGTATAGAGAAAATGGTTCAATCTGGAAAAAACAAAAAATAAATAATTTATTAAATTTAAATTCTTAATATATACATATTAATATAAGTAAATTATTATTAATATAAATATTTTAATATGTTGTTATGTATTGTTGTATGTAAATTATTAATATAAATATTATGATTAAATTCATAATATAATTATTATTATATGTAAATAAATTTTTGAGTGATTTTTTATTTTGGAATTTGAATATTTTTTATGGAATTTTAAGCATTTTGATTGGTGTAATACTTATAGTTTATATAAGTGCGAATAAGAAAATTTTTCTCGTACTAGAAGTCTAACTCATGCATGGCTTGACTCAGTTATTAATATATTAGAAGCTGACTGCAAATTTTGTTTGTATTTTAATGTGGAATTTCCAAATTTAGCTGATATTCTCATTTAGTAAAATGTTGTGTTGAATTCTTAAACAATCAATCTGCTAAATGACCCCATCAACTTCTCTCATACAATTTTTTGTTTCTCCCAGCATTCCTTATAACCTCGTATATTAGTGCAGAGTTTTTGTAGATAATTTTGTATAACAGATATGATAAACGATGTAAAACATTTTAAATCTCTGGTAAAGTTCAGTGCCGAAATATTGAAACAATATAGAGATTGCTCTTCCAATAATTATATGTTATTCCTTACAATCACATATTATGTATATCATGTGTGCAAGCCGTAATTTCGTAGTTATGGCACATATTTCGGAATTTGAACTGAAGTACGCTTACAAAATTTTAAGGCTCCTACATATATTTATTGCCTGATATTAAATAGGACTTTATGGCATTTTATTCTACATGCGTAAATTTATGAGATCAGAAATTCTGAATTTCAAAAGACATAACATCGGAATTGATTTTATTATTCATTTCGTAAAGGTATTGACCAATATCGAGCTATCTGTAGGCATCTTGTACTACATAGGTGTACCCAGCTCAGTTTTTTTTTTTAATTAAAGCAATGAATCAAATTGTTTGTCTTTATACTTTTTTTTTATTAGCTCTGTTCTTTGCGAAGTAAAAGGCCACAATGAATGTCTCACTTTATTTATTGAGAACTTCATCAAAAATCTGATTACTAAGTTTACAAAAGTGAAATATATAACCATAATAATGACAAAACTACATAACCATAATAACAATAAAAACTATACATAACAATAATAATGAAAAAGACAAGTACCTTTAACTAAGCTGATCTCTTATTTGACTTTTTGAAAGATGAAAGTCAATGCAATCAAACTGGGAATTAAAGAGACGAGACATTGATGAAACCGGCTCGTGCATGCCATAGTTACTACTATGCTGAGGAACAACGAAGAAGTCACAGTTCCTCAAGGAGCGCACAGGAACAGATATATTGAAAGTATTTAAGAACTCAGAGGAGCTTATAACTGCTTGTATACACTGAAATGCAAAGAAAACTCTGGAAATTTTTCGTCTATTCTCAAGAAAATCTAATGCCAAGAGTTTAAGCCTGTCAACATTTGGAGGCAGAATTACAGGGTTGTCCCAATGAAGTCCACGCAGGGCAAATCGGACAAATCTTCGCTGCACAGCCTCGATGCGATTTATGTATACAGCATAGAAGGGAGACCAGATAGGACTGGCATACTCCAAAATGGGTCTAACGAATGTATAGTAAAGGATCTTCGTTATGAAAGCCAAATTCAATATCTGTCATTCGAGGTATAAGCGATAAAATTCCACAGGGTGATTCAAGAGCTTTGGTCAATTTTGTAAATGACTTTAATGTTATAACTGCGTTATATATTTTTGAATACTTTTAATGTCCTTAATTTTCACTAGTATACTATAGAAACGTAAAAAATAAAAAACCGGCCAAGTGCGAAACTGACTCGCATACGAAGTGTTCCGTACCATCGTACAAAATTTAACACTATTTGTTGTTATAGCGGCACACTCTGTGAAAATTTCAACTGTCTACCTATTACGATTCATGAGATACAGCACGCTGACAGACAGACGGAAGAACACTGGAGGCTTAATAATAGGGTCCCGTTAGCACCCTTTGGGTACGCAACCCTAAAAAGGGTAATTACAAAAACATGGAAACATGCAGATAAATCCACTTCTCTATAGCGACACGTCCTTGTAGTTTTGTATATAAATTGAGCTGAACTGAAGTTAAGGACAGTAAATGAAAAACGGAGCTATTACATAAATCCATACTCGGCAACGTTGCGTAATCTTTATGTAGGTATAAAAAGTTAAGATATTTATAAACAAGGATAATGAAAATGTAAATAGTATTAGTTTGATTTTTTTAACTACATATTTCGAACATATAGGTACGTATATAGATAAATCTGTGGTCACTATAGTCAACTAGCGAAAACTCTAAAATTTAAATTTCTCATTATAGCTAGCCATCGTATAAGGATATGACCAAAAATTAAGTGAAAACACTGGAGATATTTCTAACGTACCATAATTATTATACATACCTTCCTATTGAAGATGGAATTATTACAAGTAGACAAAAAAAACTGTGTAAGTCAAATCAATTCGAATCACATTTATTTTAATAGATAATTCTCAATTTTGGAGCTATCATTAGTTAACGAGTTAACAGATATGTACAGTGCTTGGCCAATGAATTATACTCAAACCAATCATTAGCATATTTTTTTTTTAAGTGAATATTCTTCAATCTTCAATTGATTTAAAATAATAATTAAAGGAAAGGACATTCAAATATAATTAAAAACGAGTATTTCGTCCAACTACTACGATTTCTTACTAAATCTCTTACTCGAGTTTCCATACTTTTTATGTTATTTGCTGCAGTTTTTTTTAAACCATACTTTTTCAATAAAATTAATTAATACTGCCCATACATTCTCGATGAAATTCATGTCCGGTGAATTCCAAGACCATGGTAAAGTTTTAATATTATTTTCTCTTTGGAAATTTTTCAGATGTTTAACAGTATGGCAGAGTGCACTGATATATTCGCCATTTTCTTCGAACAAACTTCCCACTTGATGAAGAAAAACATCCTTGAGAACTTTCATATATTGGTCGGAGTTCGAAAAATATAATGCTCTGAGCCCTTTCCCAGGAATCAAACCCCATATGGTTATTGCTATTGGGTGCTTTATCGTTTGCTCAACACATTCAGCCAGCAGTCTTTCACTTGGTCACCTTCTTACATAAATTGCTTGCTCTTCAGTCACTTCGATCCGGCATTCATCAGAAAAGCAAACCTGTGAGATTTTTCAATTCCAAATAATGTCCTTGAGATTTAAAAAAAAAATATGTTTATGTTATTATTATTTTTTTTTTGTACACTTTTGCAATGCCAATAGAACTTCTGCTCCTTCATCTACCTCTTTTTTATATTTTTTACTGACGATTGTGAAATATTGGACATTTCAGCAATTTTCCCTTACAAAAAAGTCTTTTTCTTCTATAATTTTTCCACAATTTCTTTTGTGTCATTTGAAATGTCCTTTTTTCCCCATTATGCCCGGGTTTTTACTATTACTGTTAAAAAAATATTTCTTTAATTTTTTTCCAAAATGTCAGTTAAAATTCTATTCGTACACCATTTTCACTCACAAGAACTATTTTAATGTTATCCAGAACGAAAATTTTAAAATTTCCATAAAATAAGGTGTGTGAAAATTTCTCTAGAATAATTAAGATAGCAAAAATAAGGTAATAAATGGATGGCAAAACAGCCAGGGTATTTACAGCTCTTGGAATATGGAAATATCCTCAAGGGACTTGTACTACTGTTTTATTTCGAAGAAAAATGCTTTAAGTATAATTCATTGGCAGGTACTGTATTATCTAGACTAGAACAATTATTTCTTGGTAATGAACTCTAATCTCAATTCTTCATACACTAAATTATTTACTGGACTTGCTCCAAAAAAATTTGGAGGCCGATGATCAGAGCTGTAAAATATTCAGTATTTAATGGATTAATACTAGTTAATTATGAATACCAAGTATTTAAGAATTGACAATTTCCAGTACTAATACGAGTGTATTGGAATTAAAATTTTACAGTCCCATTCCCGGAATGACAAATAATACTTTCAAATACCGGAAAGTAATTAAATTTGCGATTCTATTACAAAAATACTTATAAATTCCTAAAATGATTTGGCTATTACTATATAATTTCTTTCAATTCCTTTCAATTCTTTTCAAATACTTTTAATTACTTTCAAAATTTCAGTATTAAACATGATATTGTACTTAATTATGAAATGAACTATGTAGATCAATTTTTTTTTAATTTTATTGTTTTCGATATTTTCGAGCAGGTCATTATTTCGAGATGACAATTCATCTTGCCTCTCATATCATACGATCTTTTGATTCCACATCATAGTCGCTTGGTTCAGGAAGGCTCTTTTTTCATGCAGATCCCACAACTTTGGAACACATTACCTGCTACTTTGCAGAGAGTTCAGTAGTAGGTATATATAACATAGATAATCTATTCTAGTAATTAGATAAATCTTTTGGGTGATTCCGAATCTTACCGACAAGCTTCTGATTATTTTGCTCTTCAGATGAAACACAGGCAAACAACGGTATGTTTTCTAATACAGTACAAACTAGTTCGAACATTTTAAACGAATTTATCAGTTTTTCTATTTGCTATTGAACATTAAATATTATTCACTTTGCACTTCGTAACAGAACCCCTCATGAACTAGAACAAAATATCACTGAACCGTGCAAAGAAATCTACTTTGAAATTTAATGTAAAAATTTCAACACCACTCGTTAATATATCTTAAACCATCAATGCGATATGTAATATTTTGTGGATCTGATTTGGAAAAAAAAAACACTACCACATAGTAAGAAGTACTTACTTCAAAATGCTAGAAATATCTATTTAAATTATTTAATTACAAAATCTTAATACGTTACATTTACTAGTAAGTGCCTATTTTGGAAATTTGGCTAGAAAAAATGTTCTATTTCAAAGCAGTGTAATGAAAGATTTTGAAAATAGTAAAATATATTATGTTTAATGTTTGGCTCAATATAATTGTATATTGTATTATTTGATGAGCCATTTCAAATAAAGTGTATTTAACTAAATTTAACTATTGTTTTTTATGTAGCTAATTGCAAATTTAAATATAAAAAAATAGCAAATAAGTAAATATTTTCCTAGAGTGTGACTTTGTATTTTTTAACCTCTTGGCCTAAAACTTTTTTTTAAAGCAAACGTACTATTCCAGACTACTTAATTTTATTGCACCTCGAAAACATCGAAAATAAGGAAATTTTTTTTTTTTACAATAAAATTAAAAAACTATTGATCTAGCTCATTTCATAATTAAGTACAATATCATGTTTAATACTGTAGTTTTTAAAGTAATTGAAAGTATTTTGAAAAGAATTGAAAGGAATTGAAAGGAATTATATAGTAATAGCCAAATATTGTTGGGAATTTATGAGTATTTTTGTAATGTAATCGCAAATTCAATTACTTTCCGGTATTTGAAAGTATTATTTGCCATTCCTGGAATGGGACTGTAAAATTTTAAAGCCAATACAAGAGTATTAATACTTGGAATTGGAAATTGTCAATTCTTAAATACTTAGTATTGGTATTGGTACTTGAATTTTACAGCTCTTCCGATAATATATTCATTCCATACAAAATAGCTTATACTATTGGCTTAACCAAAGAGACATTATTTTTCATAAATATATATATTTAATTTTCTTAAGAAATAACTCTTACAATCTTACAGGTAACATATAATCAGTTACTTCAAAATAATCTCCGACAGAATGTTACCTAGAAATTTCTCTAATTAATGTCTAGAGGTCAAATGCTTGAGATACCAACGAAGAGAGTATTCATTCAAGGTTTTCACACTTAACAAACGAAATACATCTTTACAACCTTGATGAGGTGAAGCACTTTTGACACAGTTATGAAAATATAAAAATTATATACTATTCCATATGCATATAAAACAACATACATATCTATATGTACATGTTTCGAATCGACCAAGAAATTAACGATCATCGATTGGGTCAATAGCGTCGATGCCAATTTCATAAAAATAAATCGTCTGCCATATCGACCATAGATGAGAATCTCATGAAATTGATGGAAATGTTAATTTTAATCATGTCATGCCATATCGGATTATGTGTACAGCACAGCAAAAGCCATCACACCACATTATGTTTGGTTTGATACTTTCGAAATAACATGCTGCGCGCTCATCTTTTACTTTTATAATTGACCACGAATCATAATATGCAAGAATCCCGTAAGGAATGCACTTAAAATGAAAACTAATCAATACCTAAAGAAAGTTCAATATCATTCAAATAATGGCGGTCAAAATTGAATTTGATACATTTATATAAAATTTTTACTTTCATAATAATATTACGCATAAAATATGTATATAGCCACTGTTTTTTTTTTTCTTTTCTTTTTTTATTATATAATATTAATAAAACTAAATAAAATTCAAGTATTTTGCATCCAGGGTTTGATGCAATAAATTTTCGCGGACAAGGTGTTATAATTAGCATATGTTTGACACTTTTGATTAAATGTATACGAGTATATACATACACACGTATATAAGTGGAAAACTTGAGGATGTTCAGATAATTTTACGCAAGGTTACACAAAGTAGCGTTATGTAAATTAATAAATACTGTAAATTATGTGTTGATTCAATTATAAGTCTTTCGCAAAAATGAGAAAAATTGGTGGAAATTTAATAGAATACGAATTCAATATGGAAAATATCATAGAAAGTGCTTAGTAGAGATTTTGTGTGTTTTACTTGAATAGCGTTTAATTCAGCTGAATTTATAGGTACTATAAACGCTGAACACTCAACTAACTTTCAAAGTTCAGTTTTCACAATCTCTTTAATAAAATTATATTTTCATTTATATACTTTGTTGAAGTAGAGCAAAATAGTGTTCATATGTGGGAAAATTATTATTTAAAAATTGCATTCTGATGACCCAATTTTTATGACATAAAACGAATTGTATTTCTCCAATAATGCGAATTATGATGTCCTTCAGGTCAATAATCGTTCTTGTTTTGGTATTGGTATAGACTTATGATTTGACGTAGCTCCTGAGAAAAATATACACAAAAGCTTTAAATCACACTACAATCTTAATGTCCTAAATATATCATTATTTCTCGTGAAATAACGAACCCACAAAACTTTGATTTTAGTAAATCTAGTGATTGACTCACTCTAAGACATGCTGCGCTATTATCTCTTGTTATAAATATATATTCGTTAAGTCTATATACCATTAAGGTGCCACAAGAAGATTGACTGCAGTGATTTCAGGGAAGAATCTGACTGTTACATACCTTTCCCAACTTGTGGTGGGGATGTCAATGCTATGATGCCAACCGGAATTCATTGGGATGGTAAAGAGATGGTGGAAACATCCGATATCTCTATCTTTACGGATGGATCCAAGGCAAGTGCAGGTAGAGCGGCTAGAGTGTACTCCAGAGACACGAGTCTTATAGACTGCTGGCCCAATGTAGTATTTTTCAGGTAGAACTGGTAGCGATTTAATAGCCAACAATATTGGCATCTATAGATGTATACATTTACACTGAGCCAGGCAGCCATTAAGGCGTTGAATGCTGTCCTGGTTAAATCAAAATTGGTGCAGTTATGCAAGACTAGCCTTGACGAATTTTCTGCACTGCGTTAGGTGACCCTATGCTGGGTATCAGGCCACAGGTATATCCTAGACAAAGAAATGGCTGATGAGTTGGCCAAAAATTGCTCTGAAATGGATAGCTCCACAGCGATAGCTCATGTGAGGATCCCGATCGTAGCAGGCAACCCTCCGGTGAATCAACAGGGAAACCTGCCGTATCGCAAGGCAATTGTGGCCTGCATATAACAAGAAGAAAACGAGAGAACTGCTTAATGGCAGCACAAAATATACAGTAAAAAAGTAGGACTATTTCCTAAAATTTAGGGAAAAAACCTACGTTTTAGAGAATATTCCTAATCTTATCGAAAAATACCTTAGCTTTGTGGCAACAATTTGTGCAACTTTTTTACTGTGTATACCAGGAATCTAGTAGGGGTCATTACGGATCATTGGGCGTTAGGAGACCATATGCTAGAATACTGGGAGTAGCGACGAACGATTTCTGTAGGAGCTGTAATGATTCGGAAGAAATAGAACCCGTCCAACGCGTACTTCGCTCTGATGAATAATTGAGGATGGGCTATTGGGTAGCTACTTCTGCTCTGAGAGATCTGCAAAGCAAAGAGTTCAGATGCATCCTGAGTTTCCTAAGGAAGCAGGATAGATTTAGTGTAATTTTATAGGTTATTCCATAAGGGCAAGGGGCACAACGGACCCACTAGTGAAGCACGCTAGGCGCTTCTAGCATTTTACTGAATATTAGTATGTTCCCAATGTAAGAAAAAAAAGTAAGTTTGTAATATGCTGAATAAATACTTTTAGAAATTAAATTACTTACCATAAATACTATGCAAAAAATTGTCAATTTTCTTTAACACCTCGTGACTCGAACTCATGTATACAATCGACTTCATCTTCACTTATTAAGAAAATTTTTTTTACACAACACTGATCACACGAAATTAACATATTTAATTAAATTTTCCTTAAAGATGATCGGCGCAAAATTTTCTCATCATTATATACTGCAAATTAATGTGTGTAGCTTTTATCTGCCTATTATTTACTAATGTTAATTTATATCGGCAATCATTCGTACTTTTAATTATTTCCATCTATATTATGAAAAGGAAATGTATACATACATACATACATAAATAACTATGCACCTGTGGCGATTATGTTCGTAATTAACTCTGTGGTTAAAAATGTTAAAATAACAAAGGTATGATTTTGACGTAAGTATACATAAAAAACAGCTATTAATAAAATTATCATCTTACAGTTTATTAATTTCATAGTCATAGACCCCATTCCCCGCGTCACATCAATTTCATATTCCTATGTTGAAAAGTTAACAAAAGTGAAAAATAAATTATAAATAATTATAAAGCTTTGAAATTCAGACAAACTGTAGTCTATAAAATATTCATTTATGACCTTTACAGGATATTTTAAATTTCTGTATTGTTATCTGTTACCGGCAGTGGTTAAGATAATTATGCTAAAACTAAATACGTATAAATAAAATTATTGTATACCTATTCAATACTTATTTGGTATTGGAATAGTGACTTTAGAAAAAGTTAGTTAGACATATTATTATAAATGCAAATAACTGTGACTATCTCCGTTGCATCTTACTTATATTTTTCGGAATTATACATATTACCTACTAAGAATTTCTTTTGTAAAAAAAAAAACACTTCGGAAGTATAAGCAGGTGAGTCCAGTTATGCATAAATATGCTAGCGTGCATAGGTATTTACTAATTAAAACAATAGACAAGATTCTTGAAGACTAGCTGGAATTCATTATGAATTCTAAATGAAGTAAAGTAAATAGTTCCAGTCTCATTTATTTTACACATTCACGTCTATAAGTTAACAGGTGGCTGGTAAATGACATGAATTACAATTTCTTTGAAGATAACTGATTCAGGTTTTTAGAAATGTTATTAAGCTTTCCCACACCTCCTATGAGGAATAACGATTAATCGTTTCTCAATTATTATGATTATTATTAGTCTTCAATAACTCTTTTAAAGCATATGAAAGATATAAAAATATTTTTTTTTGATTTATTATTTGATTTCTTACCATTATAGACCCAGACACACCAAATGTTGTTAATAAAATGCTAAATTTCTCATGGACTCACAGATTATTACTATTACTTCTTTATTAGATAAAAATAACACTCTTATAATAACAGCTCACAATATATGCTTGATATATAATAAATATTGAGAGTTTGGCTAATTTCAATTCATACAATTCATTAAACATTACTTTTTACATAATCACATAATTTTCTCTAAAATATGTCAATTCATATTTCATATCTTAATTAGCTGGGTAAACCATTAAAAAATTGCAAACCCTTATAAATAATCGAATTTTCCGTGCTCGTTCGATTCCATCTCTCCAGCATTAAGCTTGTCATGACGAAGGTTATAAGGCTTTAACTCAGTAACATAACACAAATTTTCCCTTATACCGTGATGCATTTTAAATATGAAAATCATCGCGTCGTATGTAAGTCTTTTCTGAGCCTTCACCCACTTTAGAGTGTTTAGTATACTTAAAACTGGCGTGTATACACTGCATCTCAAAATTACCCGCATAGCTCTATTTTGATGTATTTGGAGTCTTACCTTAATTTCACTTGAACACGCATACAGCAGTGTTGAACAATATGAATAATGTGATAAAATCAATTCATTGTATAACAATATTGCAGTTTTTAGAGATAAGCACTGTCTTATCCTTCTCTAAAAATCTATCTTTTTTGACAGTTTTTTACATATGTTATTTCCGTGGTCCTTAAATTGTAACTTATTATCTAACCAAGATACGTCTTCAAGATATTTAAAATTTTTAACACATTCCAGATATTATGTATATCATCACTTATATTAAACTTCATAAACTTTGATTTAGAAATATTCAATTTTAGCTTGTTCAAATTTAGTAAATCCTCATTTAACATTCTAGCCATCTCATCAATATTCTGCCCACTAATACATAACAAAGTATTATCAGCAAAAAGGGATATTCTGCAAAAATTCAATACCAATACTATGTCATTAATATACATCACAAAAAGCATACCACCCAAAACGGATCCCTGAGGTACTCCCAATTCAATATCCACAGCGCTTGATAGGACATTCGTTACTTTGGTTCTCTGCTGTCTACCATCGAGATATGATTCAAATCACGTATGTTCCACTCCCTGAATTCTAAATAACCATAATTTTTTTTTCAGCACTGTCCAACATCTCGAAAGCTCATTTAAGGTCAAGAAAAGCCACAACTACTGTCTTACTAGCATCTAATTCCTTTTTCAAGTCAAATACAGTCATGTTTAGTGCTACCTGACGTGAGTGAGCATGCCTGAATCCTGATTTTTCTTTTGCAAGAAGTTGATTTGATTCAAGAGAAAAGCTGCACCTGGTCTGCTACATATCTCTCCAAAATTTTTTCGATTAGCGGAAGCATATTAATTGGTCTGATTATATGAAATATTCTTGGAATACCATGCACTCTTGTTAAAATATATACATATATGTATCTCAAATAGCAGACAATTTACATAACCCTAAAAAGGCAAAGTATTTATCGTCATGGGTTTCTAACAAAAATTGTTTGTTTTTGTGTCCCTCATAACTACCTAAAGTTTGTTCACCTAATTTGGAATATTTATTTATTTAGCAGAGCCAACCGGACAAAATTCCACCTAACTATTACAAAAGAAACGAATAGAAAGCAAAATAAAAAATAAAAATAAACACAAGACCATAAAAAGCAGAAAAAATAAAAATCATCAAATGTAAATAAAAAATAGAAACAATAAACAATTTCAAATAAATAAAAAACAAAAGAAAATAAAACTAGAATAATAAGTTATAAAACTAACACAGCAACATGTTTATAAGTAAAAGCGAAAAAATGACTTTATTCGTAAAGCAGACCTTTCAATTTTAGTTTAGGTTAGATTAGGTTAGGTTAAGGGGTAACGTTAGGGGCGACTAGGAAGCTAGAACCTTGCGGACACCACTACCAGAACTTATTTATGTATTATAATGAAAATCTTTATTAAAGAGATACTAAATGCTTCTGCAGTGATCTATAACCTTAAAACTGCAAGCTTACATATGATATTTCATCTTCCTCTTCGCACATAGTATAACAACTTTTATTTACATATTTACAGATAAAATTTGCCCCTTCCTCTCCGCCTATGACTGCATTAAATATTAAAAGAGGTTTGACTACTGACCTGTAATTTATCTATGTTATTTTATTTTATTTTAACTGGAAAAGCCACCCATTTGTCTCATTCTTCGATAACTGATTGTCACTTTCAATTTTTACAATAACTAAAACAAAATATTAAATAAAAAGCAAAGTAAAAGCACATCAGGATACAAACCACTTGCTGTTACGTCATCATTGAAAAATCCAGAACTTTGATCCGTATTCAAGGTGATACCTCCCACATATGTGTACACATCTATTCCTGTACTGCTGTAAGGTCAATTCATCAAAAAATTAACTTTATATTCTAAACCACGCATAATAAACTGGAGAATCCACTTAGTTGGATGCAAGGTCCTCCCACCCATACATGTTTTTTTCCTGAAAACAAAAAATATGTTAAATTTCTAAAAAAAATCTTGAAATGATTTGTTTTCAAGAAGTAAAAACTCTGTTTAAAAAGCAAAAACAAATCCATTTTATAAAAATCGTAATTAATTAAGGAAACAAAAAAATTATAGCTCCTTCTTTTCTTGATGATGGAACTCTTATACCTATATCTAGTAAATTTTCACATATGCATACATATGTATACTCTCGTAGTTAATTACTTATCAGTTTATATTGCAACACAAGTATATGTACGTGCGATCATTTAAATTTTTTTTAACTACCTCAATTTCAAGTGCAGGGTCATTATCGCCATACTGTTATTTAACATTGAAAATGAGCTACACAAAACAAATAGAAATCGTTCGGACTTGAATTATTATACTACTAACACTATTTTTCCATCCAACATCATGGTAAGCTGTCCGAAATTTAAATTCGCTCAATAATTACACAGCCTCCACTGTATTAATTAAGGCGTGTACAAATACTTAATTTTTTTTTTTTTTGTTGGTTGTATTGTTTTCATTGTCTTTAAGTACGCGAGTACTTAGTGATCCCGTCACGACTTTGTGTAATCCAGCGTATTGTCGTGAAGTTCACGATTACGATGCGAATATAAAAAGCTTTTCAGAATCATTAAGGTCAAGCAACCCACCTAGCTGTATTATAGCAAAGCGGATGTTTGTTGTATGAATATTCTTCGATTTGAAGAAAGTAAAAAAATCTTTAGATTAATACTTTTTTTTTATCTTCACTCAGGTGCATTTCTCTTTCGATGAACTCTTTCACTTGTTAATAGAAAAAAAAGAAGAATTCAATGAAGATTTGATTTTTTTTAGAAGGTGTTATTCAAGTCTTAGTACTTTTGACATGATTTATTTGTACAGATTAAGTTAACTTAAGACAGCAAAAGGAGAAATTATCAGAAATAAAAATTGTATTGAACCGAAAAAATATATCATCTATGTTCCATGCAGTAGTAGAAAAAAATCCAACAAAAAAGATGACATTTTGCTGGAATATATCGAAACTTTTTCAAATTTAAGATATATGCCACAAAGGTAAAGTTGGCAGCACTGTTATTATCACTGAGGATATTTGTATTAGTGGTGGGATCGACAGGGGAGGATACTGACAATATACTTGTAGCGTAAGACTTAATCCAGAACAACTAAGAAAATGCAAACTAACATGAGCTAGATCTCGTGGATCATCATCAATAACAAATTAAATTAATAAATTGGAAAGTATCTTACTTTTATCACTTTAGCTGTTCGACACCAATATGTATGCAGATTTACTATATGGCTATGAATCCAATTTATGCCAATCACCCAATCCATTATCCATATATTCTAGACTTTTGTTAATATTATAAAATATTTCTAAAATTTCGCTGAACAGATCAATTTTCAAACGAATAATAGGCCCAGAACAGGATCGATAAGGTGTCAAAAGTAGAAAATGGAATTAAATTGTTGATTGTCAATCCGTATCCGTATTTGACAATATCTCCAACAATATTGATCATTTGCTTCCTGTCTCCCCCTCTTCCGAAATCGTCCTGGCAGGAGATTTTAATGTCCATAACATACACCAGACATTCTTCTACAACAACCCCTGCGAGCCGATTTGTTCAACTCTTCTGTGAATCTTTTAATTTACAACAGCTAGCTAGTAGATGAACCAACCCAAATTCCTGAACAGCTGGAGACAGAGCCAATCTACTTGATTTGTTTCTAACATATCACCCCGACAAATATTCCATCTCAGTCGGTTGCCCTCTTTGTAATTCAGACCACTATTTAATCACGGCTCAATTTACCACCTCAAACCTGTACCGCCATACTTTTCCAGGTACAAGTAGGCTTCTCTGGCACTATAAAAATGCTTATTGAGAAAGTCTCAAGTCTTAGAGTAATTGATTGGTCGGTCTATTTTTCTTTAAGGTGTATTGATGAATGCACATTAGAAATTAGTAACATAGTAAATCTTGGCATGCTTGAGTACATTCCGTATTCTTACAGCAGATCTCAATAACAACAAAATCGCTCTTGGTTCAACGATAACTGCAACCAAGCAATAAAAGCGAAAGAGTTTGCTTTTCGCGCCTTTCAATTGAATCCATGTCCAGAACTGAAACAAATCTACAAGACTGCACGGAACACCTGCAATTCCATTATCCAGGGAGTAAAATTTCCTTTTGACCAGAATATTAGACAAGAATTTTGGCAAAGGCAGCAAAGGTTTCTGGTCCATGGTCAAAATCATCAAAAACAACTTCAGCAGTTCTTCTATACCTTCACTCCTTAACAACGGTGAAGTGGTTGTTGACTTCCTGGATATTTTGGCTGCTAGATTCGCTTCAAATTCTTCACTTCACAGATGCCTGTTTCGCATCTCCCGTGTGGATGTGTACAAGAGCCACTACACATCAGTACGACAGATTGATTCAAGAGATCAACGTCTCCAAAGCTAGAAATTTAAAAACTTGCTGAGTTTTCTTGCAGAACGTTGGAACCGTAGTCTTCAAGATTTCGGTGAGTCCAAAATCATTGCCCTAGATATTTCAAAGGCTTTGCCTAATACGGGTCATATTAGATGGCGTTATATCTGAACTTCATCCTATAAATGCCGGTATGCCCTAGGGCTCCGTTATTTCTCCGACTCTCTTCTTAATTTTCATTAATGATCTGCTATCTCAATCCCATCTATAGCTTCGCTGACGACAGTACCCTTAGTTTCGCTTACTTTTTTTACTCTTGCGGACCGAAATTGCATGATTAGATCATTGAAAACCGACCTTGACAATATAGTCGCTTGAGACAAAGCGAATCACGTCGAATTCAATGCGTGTAGGACTCAAAGCTGTCTCATCTCTTTTGATGGAGCACTGATTTATGATACGCCGCCATCTTTATGCATTCTTTGCATTAATATTTATTTATTTATTCAAAAATTTGCAGCGATAGCTTACAGACTAAAGTCACAATTAAAAGCTACCGGCATCTTAATATCTAGAAATTCGAAAAGTAAAATGAACTTTTTTTTTTCTTCCCTTATCCTTCATAATATGCATAAAAGTTGCAGAAGAAGATTTCAAATAATCAACAAATTTTAAGATTAACAAAACTAGATGCTATATCAATAAGTACTATAGAATTCTATGTAAAGCTACTATTAAGAGGAGTCAGTACTCAGCAAAAGTTTCAATTTAGATACCAGCCAACCTGTAGGCAATAAAATTTACTATACGTAGGTTTGTGTCCTGAAAGTGAGAAAATTCATATAAAATTAGCCTAGACCCAGACCACAGACCGTATTAGAGACATCTAGCGTAAAAGACAGAAACCTAACATGCGACAATTTAGGACAAAAAATTAATATTTGCAGTTCAAATAAACTTAAAATTTTAACGAGAATTAACTCTCCTAAATTTTTTTTTTTTTGCACATAATTGTTAAACACACAAATTTTCTTTGTATTTCAACAACTTTCAACGAAATATTGCAATTTCTTGTCGGTGAAATATCGGGACAAAAACAAGTACTATTAAAAAGCGCCCCTAAAAATGAAAAAACTCGACGTTATTTGCTAGATCTAGGCTTTATCTCTCAAAAATAGACACAATCTAAAGAAATGCGAGTATACTAACAGGAATTTTATTTAAAAAACTTCAATACATTTTTTTTAATTTTTGGCGACGTTATTTACTAGACTTGTTCGTTACCTCTAATTTAAGATATAAATCATTATTCTGCTACTAATAGTTTGCCAGAAATTCGCATTTAAAAATGTACGAAACTTTCAAATCTTGGTACTGACTTCTCTTAGCAGCTGCTGAAGTTTTGAATTATTACTATCGTACAAGCAACTAGATATAACCTAAAGTTTTTAATAAAATTCAAGATAACAGGGAATAAAGCTTAAGCTTAAGGAAATTTGAAAGTTTAAGAATAACACACATCAGCTCCTCCGCCACTCTCCTCATGTTCCATAATGCTTTTCCCTTTTTCCTTCCTGCCATGCTATGCTTTGCATCATAGGGTATCCCCTGAGCTTGGCTTAATAATATATATAAAAAAAAACTCGTATATAGGAATCCTAAGGACAGAAGGAGAACCGCAACTACTTGGAAAATTCAAGATCGAATTTAAAGCTAGTGCACAGGACAGAGTCCGCTGGAGAGCTATAGTTTGGCATAGGGTATAGGTATTAGTTCCGGCCATATACTTATTTTCCTCAACTTGTATCGCTAATTTTACTGTAATACATAAAAGATCTAAGTGAAATCCGGCCGATTCAAGTTATCTACAGTGATACGAATTCAGAATATCTTACTTGATATAGTCTTGATGACTAATTATTATATAAATTAACCAAGGATTAAAGCAAAGTATGATAATTTTCCCTTTTCCGTAACTACGTCGCTGTATTATTCCACTAACAAAACGAAAGACTTAAGCGACGAACTTTATTTGGTTTTTTTTTTTTACCTTTCAAGCTATGTAAATTGCGTCAGTTATGATTGCCATTCTTATTGCATATATTTTTTATAAGAAGATTACAAGAACTAATAAGGGCTGTAATTTTAGATTATATAATTAATATGAAGACAGATGGAAATGTTTTATTAATAATCCCAGAAAGATTAAGATTGTCAAAAAACTATAGAAGCTATACTCATTGATTTGTGGTTGCCTTTCTGAGTTTACTTGCGTAATGACTTATGTATATGTTAAAACCACAATGATGTGCAATCGGTTGCAATTAATTAGATTTATTGAGAATTAAACAACCAAACTAGCCAATAATAAATCTGAGATTCTTGTATATCATATAATACATATATGAGCCGATGAGAACCAGAGTGGCGTAAATCAATTTTGCATAATTTAGAGTAAATTGGTGTTTCGCACCTCGGCCCATAAAAAGTATGGAAATCTTTTGTTGAAAATGACAATGAAAACGATGGTGCTTAGCGGGTGATGGTTAAAAAGTAAGATTTTGGTCTTGAAAATTATTGACTTACGCCACTATGACTCTCACCGCTTTCTCGCTAAAAACACTAAAGGTTCTAAAAAATACAAAAAAGTCTGATGGCCCGTGATTAGTTGATAACGTTATTGCAATTATAATTTATACCAGAAATGTATCGCAAATAACACTCGGTATAATTTAATGTACATATATGTATATGTACTTATTTGTGGACAACATCTCATTTCATTTCATGAAAGTAACAAGTTCATTTCCTTTTAAAGATACGTGCAGACTGGGCATTATCTTAACCTAAAATCGCTAATGCAAACTGTGAATTTCTTCATCTCAATAGACGATGATAATATTGTGTTTAGTAAACATGTGCAATCGTAAAGGTGTACAAACGTGGACAGAATTTGCAAGTGTTATACTCAAACGACATCCAAGAAAACTCATCTATTTTAATACAAAAACACTTTTTTGTGTTGAACTTCTCTTATTGATTCCGAAGGAAAACTTTGAGTATTTGGAAAGCAATGTAGAAAGTGTTTTTATGACTTTAAATCATTTTTCATTATTCGTTTTTTTTTTTTATGAGACATGTAATTATGATAAAATGAAAATTTAATTGGTTAATTTAAATTGAATAAAACTCAGATGAGTGTTGAATTTAAAACTTCTTGAAGTATCATTTAAATAGCAGAGTATACCATTGCAGCAATAAAAAAAAGCAACAAAAAGTGAAATTATATTAATTCAATTTTAAACATCTTTCTTTCCGAAAGTCGATACTATTTCAAATCGAATCTGATCTGGCTAATTTTTGTTTATTATATACACATATATATATATATATAGTATACCTGTTAAACCAGCTTAACCAATCAATTTGCATATTTTCGCTAAGTAACCCATCTTTCTATAGTTATAACAATCAGACATTTTTAGACTATTTCTCTAACAGTATCTAACGTGACCGAATCAAACAAGTTTTGGTAATTTCCCATACGAATCTAGCCATAAAGATGGTATGCGCGCGCATGAATTAGAAAAGTAGTTTGTAGGTCAAGCAGGTTATAGTAAGTACCTACGTAACTGAAGTATATTTTTAAAATTAATGAGGTTTGAAATTATTTCATTTAGTATAATCTCGCAAAAAAGAGATTATATTTATCTCTATAGTGTCGGCTCGTAATTTGTGTATGGTTTATCTTAAATTATTAGGCGCCAATCGCCTCTGGTATTTGCATACCATATTCACTAATCACTTACCTGACTTACATATATACACATTAATACGAGTATAAGTACCTCACTGCAGCTAAGAAAAAAGCGAAACTTTGAAAAGTGTTCACCCTCTTTTCTCGTATGAATGTTTAAATCGTATATATTATATACTTTGATATCCGTAGTTGGTATCATCTTGTCCAGTTACACAATTCTCTATTAAAATAAAATTTATATAAAAATAAAAATGTTAATTTCATTTAAGCGCGCTCTTTTACCATCTGCCAAATATGGCACCATGCAGATATAGTGAAAGTGTTTCCATTTGCATTGCATTGGAGAATGAAGAGGCCGAAAATGTGGTATTTCGGGCTATAATCAAGGTTGGACTGGAATGGAAACTGCTACCTGTCTTGATTTTCGTTGAAATCGATTGCGAATGCATCACTCCAGGTGATTTGTTTGAAGAAAAGAAATTAAAATAAAACAGCAAAATAATAATTATATGACAGTAGTAGTCAACTTGTGGCAAAATTACTTTTTTTTTTTTTTGCTTTTCTTATATGAGATAAGTAATGAGCTGTAATTTTGGCTCTAGAAGATATTTGTATCACAGTCAGATGCATTGCTAGCCGTTTTAATATTGTTTATATAATTTCTATTATTTATTGTGATCAAATAAAAAAATCACAATTCTGAAAGGATGTAAAGCAATGTAAAATCTCTAGATTTGTCTAGACTTCTGATATATGTATCTAGGTAGTTTTAGATTTTCACAATTTCTTTCTTTATTTTATCCAAATCTTCTTATTTTCGAAATTATACGAAATTAACTAAAAAATAATACCATAAAAATCAACTTTCAACCTCCAAAATTATTATTCATAATTCCGAAAGGTTCATAGACCTACAATGTCGTGTTCGATTCGACGCTATGAAAGTAGATAGCCTTTCAAAGATAATTCATATAAAATTTTTCAAAACAAGTTACACTACTGTAATTCTGCTTATTAATAGGACTTCAGAAAAAAAAAACATTCTGTAAATAAATCTGACATTTAAAATTTTACCGTAAATCATCAGATGAAAAAATAACACGATAAAGCCGGCAAAAAGTGCCACAGGTCACCTTTAGCACTTAAGGAAATGCCAGATCATCAGTTGTTCCGCGTTTCTTTACGTTGTGTGAATCGTAGTAGTTCGTACGTTATCTTTTTCATTTTTTATAGCAAGTACTCATTATAACATTCGTTGAATATTAAAAATAAAAGTAGTCAAGTAGACAAGGCCTTTACCGGTCTTACACCATCCATCGTGGCACTAGATTGATTGCGATGTTTTTCTAGATCTTATTAACCGATATCAAATAAGTTATCGCAACGCCATCGCCGCCGGTTTATTAACTATTATCGATGAGAAACTACAAAGTTTCTTTGGGTCAGTGTTGAAGTCGTAATATAATGGATTTTCCGTCGTCACGACTAGCAATTATACTATATACCATATCACTAAAGAGATAGCATAATTATTTGCAGTTATTTTACGTAAATATCATTTGCCACGAAACCTCTAAGAAAAGTGGTTCGCGTGCACATAGTTTCAAAGAAAAACCACAAAAATTTCGCCTAGAGATAGCATCCTCAAAACAAAAAAAAAATTAATAAAAAAAAACTCGCGCAATAATTTCCAAAGCTTAAACTCTTAACTGAGTTTCGTACAAAATATGTGCGCAGCCGGCTTTAAGGCGCCCCGCTTGAAAGAAGAATTACTCCGAATTTTTTAACATGTGTCTTCTTACTCTTACTATCATCTATTCGATATTGGATAGGTATCTATTGTATATTATATAGTAATCAAAATGCAGAGTATGGCAACGGGTATAGTTGTTAGGGAGAGAAAAAAGCCAGTCGTCTTGTGTGAAAGATATTAATGAGATGCTAAAGAAGACGATGCTTTGCCACCTTGACATTTTGAACGATTTCTATGCCAGTGGGGTACAAAACGGGCGGCAAATAGCACCTTAGCGATTGCACACAGTAAAATTTTATTACTGCGGCTATTAACCGGAATTTGGAGAGCGGTTTTTGAATAAGTTTTGAGATTTCTAATTAAAAGAAAATTACCATATTGAAGAATCATTAAAATTGCCTTATGTATTTCACATAAATAATATTGTAGATATTGTAGCATAAAATGGAAGTTTTTAATTGAAATCGCACTATATTTACTGTATTTACGTAGTGAATGCAGGTTTCGTTTTTAGTTATGAATTAATATTATTTTTCAGTTCAATTCAATGATTGAGCTATCAAAAAGTTTTGTAAAGATACAAAAACAGTAAACTACAACACTTATAAAATTTTATTGCGATTGAAAGACTTCATATAAAACTTTAGTTCCTACTAGCTTGGTATTAAACATTATTCTGAGTGGGCATTGCAATTAAAAAAGTTTATATACGATGTACCAATTTAAAATTTTGTCTGCTAACTGACGTCAACAGCGCATTCCGTGGTAATTATCGTCTAATTCGAATACTTGTGAGTTATAACTTTAGGCTCGAAATGAAAATATCCACCTAAAATGTCAAATAACAAACCATCATACTGTCGAAAAAAAAACATTAGAGGGAATGACGGGTCAGTATTGACGTACGAGAGTTTTCTGAAAAGTTTCCTACCTAACAAAGATACAAGACATTTTTTCTTTAAATTAATTTTTATTTTTCTACGTTGTCTACTTGTAAGTCTATACACTTTCTCCAGCGAGGCTTCCATCTCTTCAATTCGTCCAAATAGTATTCGCCGTCTTTTTCTACAAAATAGTTGTTTCCGAAGTTTATGACCTCCACATTCGACAAAAATCTTTGTCCTCCGAGTGCAACTTTTAGCTTGGAGGAACAAAAAAAAAAGTCTCTTGGGGCTAGATCTGGTGATTAAGTAGGATGGTCAAGAGGTTCAAACCGTAATTCGTGGACTTTTGCCATGCCAACCACTGCGGTGTGAGACAACGCATTGCCTTGGTGAAACAAAATTTGTTTTTTCTGTAAATATTACCTTTTTCCGAAATTTTTGCCTTCAACTTATTAAGTAATGATGCGTAGTATGCTGCTGTAATAGTTTTTCCTTTTTTGAAGATAATCGATTAGGATAACTCAATGTCTATCCCAGAAAACACTCACCATCACTTTCCCAGCTGAAGAAACAACCTTTGCCTTTTTTGGAGGCAATTACCCCTTCGCAGTTCACTGTTTTGTGTGTGTTTTTGTTTCTGGAATATAATGGTGTATCAATCGGCACAAGAACTCCGATTTATTGCGCCTAAACTGCACCAACACAGCGTTGGAAATGTTCATTCGAACACGTTTTTTGTCCAAAGTGAGCAAACGTTACACCCAACGTGCAGATAGCTTTCTCATGCCTAAATCTTGATGCAATATATGAGCAACACGTTCTTTCGACATGTTCATATCCTCTGCTATCTCTCTAACTTTGATTCGACGATGTTGTCGTCAGTGATTGCAGTTTTTGGACGTCCCGAACATTCATTGTCATCCAAGCTGGTACGGCCATGTTTAAATTCAGTTGTCCAAATTTCACAGTGGTAAATGGTGGTGCAGAGTCCTCGTACACAGCATCCAACTCATCTTTCATTTGTGTAGGCATATTGCCTTTCAAAAACAAATATTTAATAATAGATAGATTTTTGTGCATACGCAAACACATTTCCCCAAATTTTGTTTACGAGTGCTGCTATCTTCATGTTGAGGTCGGAAACTTTTCAGACAACAACCCTCGTACTTTTCCGTTATGAGGACCTACTGGTAGCAGTCTTCCATTATCATCAATTCATCCAGCTCGTAGACATCCTTGTATAAAAATTTACATGAGAATGACGCAGTGCAAAGTTCAAACATAAAGTAAGCAAACGGATGGTGTCCGGAAAATGGAAACAAATAATGAAATATTTCACAGTTTCATTTCTATACAAAAGTGAATAAGAATCATAAAAAAAAAAATACAAACTTGCAATTTTTAATCGGTTATGCCTAGCTTATATGATAATTTCAGCTGGTCAGACTTTAGGGATTGGGGAGGAATAAGATCATTTGATACATACAAAAGGGAGCAATAATGTGAAATTTTTATTATGGTATCCCGTCCAATATTATCAGAAAATAATTCTTTGAAATTCAAATCAAGTCCATATGTAAAATTGCATACCTCGCAGAGAAATTAATCTAATCAATGCAAACACCAATCAACCGCAAAGAAATATATTTCATACTCAGAAACTGATAATATAATAAAATATATAAATTAATTCAAAATAAGTTGTTTACATTCTCATTATCCAAGAATATCTACTATATGTTTTTCGTAGAAATATTATGTCGATGGCCACTCCTTCCTTAAACTTAAGTTTGCAATGCACGCAATTCATTTTCCGTTGAATTTTGTTTGTATCATTTTCAAAATACATTTGGTTCAAGTATACTGTCATTCTAATTCATATGAATTTGTTGGGTAATTATAAAATTTTTATTAATTTTCAACGTATTTCCTGCGTTTCTTAATTATTATAAGCCTCCCCATCCGGTTCCCTTTCTCTTAAGACCTTAGTAATATTTATAATGTTAGTTATGCAGAACAGGAACAAACCACGAATAACTTGACTTTATTTCCTGTAGTTTACTTATTTTATCTTGAAATAATATTTTGCCTGTACCTATACAATTCAATTATTATTCTGAGTATTATCGTATTACACATATGAAATTTTATATATTTTTTTTAATATCGCAAGCGTTATTTTACAGAAATTTCAATTAAACATGTATGCAAAATACTTGTCAACCTTCACAAAGCATATACTACTATTTGAAAATTTGTCACTTACTACCTCATAAAACATATGCGCGATATAAAAAATTTTTAAGGTCAAATAGTAACTAACTCTGTGTACCTGTATAATATGCGTTAACTGTTCAATTTACAGTTAATCTTGACTAGTATTATGTAAGTATGTATATCTAGAGAAAATTAAATCTTTTCATCAAAATTGATTAAGCGCTTACATACTGAAATGAGTCAATTGATTAATTGCTTCCAGGCAAATCTTGTTGACATTGTAGGTTAGGCGGGGATTTATTAAAAATTCCACGAATAATTTGAATAATTTCGATAAACACGAGAATCACACTATAGTTAATCTCAATAAGTGTCCATAATTCTGTTTGAACTATGTTGATACGACTTTAACTGTATAGATTACTGCGAGTTCAAAAAGTTCGTTTTGTAGCTTTTATCCTTAAATATATATATATGTACTATATATGTATATATTTTTTTTTTTATTATAATTTTAGCTATTAGAGCAAAATGAATCCATAAAGAAGAGAAAAAATTACATATCCCTTCTACGTTATACTTATCATAGGTTTTAAGGGGATATATATGAGGAGGAATAGATTATTTCCATAAACATCACTACATAGGACATCAATGTTAAAGACTTTCAAAGATACATGTAAGCAGATGATAGAGTCAAGAGAAATGTATTGAGGGCTTTAATGGGACATACATTTATAATTCTGGATATAATCCAAAACTTAAGTTTTCAAGTGAGTAAAAGCCACTTCTAAGGCTTACCAAAGGAGACTGTTCATTTTATGCCCGTCATGAACAGACATGAGAGATTTCTTAAACAATGCAATATGATACTCTGAGCATATTTGTTTAGCAATGTTTATTTCAATTAAGCGGGCGAAGGCTTGGGGCTGTCAAGTCTGATCTAGTACATTTTGGAAGGTCTAGTACAGAATCATATTCCTTAGGTCCTGAGAAGAAGTTTGAGTACCAACACTCCTATACTTGGAGGCTTAAATAGCCATACCTCACTCACTTTTTTAGTATTTCCCTCTTTTTTATTCGAACTAAGGTACTAGATTTTTCGCACCTTAAATCGGCTCTATCTCGGTAGAGTTATGTCCGATCTAAAAATGGATTTCACTGATCGTTTCAGCTCATTACCAGCTACAAAATTCGTAAAGGGAAATTTTCTTTGCATACTTTTAGGGTGCGAGTAGCAACCCCCAGCTGAGGGCATGTTGCATATAAAATTAAAGGTCTTGCTGAATACTATCGGGTTGTGTATCTTTTTCAGATTCAGAAAACTTTCTCGGGACGTCGCTCAAGCTACATTCGTTCGCCAAAGCTTTTCCCCCGCTTAATTGAAATAAACATTATTAATAAAATTTGTTCAGAGTATCATAACGCATTGTTTAAGATATCTGTCATGTCTGTTCATGTCGGGACTAAAGTTGTATGAAAAGTGGGCATTCCCTGTTAAAAGTTCAAATCTATGTTTATTAAATTTTCTCTCTTTTGCACGAAATTTTACACTTCATTTAAAATTGTCTTGTATGACTTGTTCATCATTAGTGATTATTATACTCTACAATGTATGATAAAATGAAATGGATTTTTTATATCTTAGAAGAAGCATGCTTGCTAAAATGACTATTCTCTGTCACTTTTTTGTCAACATAGTATGAGCTTATTATGGTAGCTGCTACTACAAAAATTTAGTAAAGCTCATTATCAATTTAGTACAAAACAGTAGTTGTGAACTGAACTGAATCAAAATGAACTATAATACTATTTTTTTAAAGTTAATTTATGAATTAGGAAGACAAAATATTTCCTTTAATAACTTTCAACGAAGTAGGCAATTAATTTGGCAGTCATATTCCAACTGTTTTTTAAATGTTGTTCAGCAAAACCTTGTTGTATTTTATTTTCTCTGCTCCTATTACTATTTTCAGAAAACAGAGGAAAGCACTACTAGAATCGTAATCGAATCCTATATATGTAGGTAAAAGACGCCTTCTTCTTTCAATTATCTTAAATGAGGTATAGATGTATGTAGTATGATCTGCAAGATTTCACTTTCAATCACTAACTCAATTTAAGTCCACGAGAATAGTGTTTGTCATTCATTTGTTCTAGAGGAATCCTTGCTTAAAGCCTGATATTCTACAATGTCTCATTAAATGCTATCCTGTTGTTTATACAATCTTGACTATTCCTTTCAACAAATCAGATCCTTTATATCTACTTTTTTCCGTAATGTATATTAAATTTTTTTTTTATAACTCTGCATAAAATAAGAAATTATTATCAATTCCAGAAGGAAGAGTGCACACGTATATACGTAACAATCATTAAACATTCCTAGAAGCAGTCACATTTCTTATGAAGCACTTACTAGTATGCTTAAAAGAGAAGAGCGGAACTTACGTAAAAGTTAAAAGATAACCCCCGAGATTATATGTATATTCATTTTCATTTTATTTTACTTACATGCCTGCCAATATTGTGAAGCTAACAATCGAAAGTATATTTTTCAACTAAAGGTCAAAAAGGTCATAAACTTATGTAAATCTTTTTTTTTTTTTTTCGTCTGAGTTGCCCGTCTGAAAAGAGTTATCTAACGAAAGGCAACTTTATAATGATGCGCGCCAATCGCCGCCGGAGAGAAGTCTTGATTGACAAAAAGAAATGCAACGACCAGTATCTTTCTTTACCTTTTCCTTGGTATAAGTGATGGTGGTGGTGGTGAGAAGCATGTCAAAAGAGATATATTTTAACTAATGCAATATCGTATCGTACCTGCACAAAATGTGAAGTCATTTGGTTTTTCCTCTTGGTGTCGACACGAGATTGAAGTAGGTAAATTGCAGCGAAAAAAAAAGACATTGTTACGGGGGAGGACTCTCTAATTTTGCAATATTCCTCCAGATGGAACCATATATGTGAATTTATTGAATCATAAAGAATTTAACAACTATAAGCCGAAAGGCGTGTGTTTTGTATAATTAATCTGCTGATTTTTGCTTAGGTAGATCTAGAGTTAATCCGAAAAAGTATGAATCACAAAATCAACAGACAACGCCCTACAATAATGAGTGATTATCTTTTGCAAATTTCGGATGTATTTACTTATTGCAGCAATTACACATAAATTATCATATTGAAACTAAATTACACCCACTATAGCCTGCTTGCACATCTTATGTACCTACATTTATGTCAGGTAATTGGCAATAATATTTGATATTACAAATTTGTTTACATAATTTCTTTTAACACAATTATTGAGAGAGTGTTGAAAGGATTCGGAAGAATTATGTATGTACGTCGTCCGATATGTGTACACCTATGTTTAGTTTGGGTGTGCTCTTACAACAGCAAAAAAGACAACTGAAAATTATCTTATACTATGTATAAATGAAACTTTGAATATTATCGATAAATTACCCCAGATTAGAATACCGCATTCTTCAAGGTTTTTTATTTCTTTTGAATATTTTACTATAAGGTGTGGTCTCTGGTTCAAGGTACTTGACACCAATTAATTTCGTTAAATTTTCACTTGAATTTAATTATGCAAATTAACTAGGATGACATCGTGATATGATAGCCAATATAGTTTTCTGGTTATTTGTCAGTCAACTTGATAATTTTTAATAATTTTGTTTCTGCTTATTTTTTTTTTTTTATTCACATACCTACATATATGTACATACATATACATTAGCATTTTATTTAATTTTAAATGATATATGTGCATATAATTTTCAAAACTGAAATTCCCATTGGGACGAAAAACCAACGCTTCTGAAAGGAGCACAATTTAAACGCTTCCGTAGTCATCATTTGGCAACTCTTTAGAAGAATATTCACTTATTTATCCAGAAAAATAAGCAAAGACGCAGGTAAGTATCTCAAGAGCTTCTATAGCAATCACTTAAAAGATAGATAGAAGATTATTTGATGAGCTTCAGCAAAAATGCAACAAGGGTTGATCTCATCTAATTTTCCACGAATCTAAACTGTGTTGTACGAAGTAACGCATTTCTCATTTTCAATGTAAACTTCAGAAGTTCTTCTTATAAAATTGAGAATATTGGATTATTTAATCAATTTAATAAAATTTAATACCACAAATAATCATGAGCAAGCGCAAGCACCTTACTAATGCCCTCAGGAAGCAGTCTTGAAGTCCTTTTATGAGGTTAAGGAAGAAGCACTGCGATTATTATTCAAACAGCTCATAAAGGGTGTACATGGGCTCCGAAATTTAAAAACAAAGCATTTTTTTTTATTCTTTTTATCTAATAGTACAATATGTCTATAATATTTTGCCAAAGTTTCAAGTCAATCGGAATAAAAGAGCCCTTGCAAATTATCCTCATTAAGCTAGACCGGCCGGGAGCGACGCAAGTACATTGAGGCAGCTGCTTAGCTATTATTTGTCTGTCTCTTTCGCTCGCTTCTCGCACTTTTTCTAAGGGTCACCTATTTTAAATATTTTATTTTTAATATGCCATAGATATTGCAGCTGCCGCAGGATCTTTTCTTAATGGAGCTAGAACCGACGATTCTATGTAAGTCAAAAACAAACAAAACATTTTTTTTTCGTTTTATTGCTACTTAAAACTTTAATCGATTTTTTTTTTTTAAGCACTATTTTTGAGCTCGGTGGACACGATTTCTCAAAAATTAATGCACCGATCTTATTAAAATTTTGCACACTTCTTCAAAATAGGATTGACTAGTGACTGAACGAAAGCTTTTTTTTCGATTACAACTAATTTCACAAGATTATACGTAGTATGAAATGTATCAATAATTGTACTTTTTTACATACAACTCTGCCAAAAGCTCAAATATCAATTTTTTTTTTAAATCCTTCTTCAGTCACGAGCTATACTTATCTACTAACAAAAAAAAATTGGTTTTTTAATTTGCCTTAGCTCAAATTAATGAGTTATCCTGACTACCACGAGGACACTTTTTTTTCGGGGTTTCCGGAAACCAGGTCCCACCTGCTGAATTTTCGAAATTTTTGAATGAAAATTTTATAAAATATTCATTAAATGTTGCTCTTTGATATGCTTTGATATGCTATATAAAACAAAAACAATAGAAAAATATGCTTTTTTTAGCCTTCTAAACCCATGTAACCCTTTAAAGTTGTTGGAAAGGGCACCTTCAAAAAACTTCTTTTTCCATATCATTTATAGCATACCTCCTAGAGCGCTTCTTAAGAACAGAATTGAAGCGCGCCTGCCTCTGCGGGCATGCCTATGTTAAAAATCAATAGACTGGGATAGGGAATAGAAACGCTGTAAGCTTCTAGGGAAGAGGTTCAGAGTCATGGGCAATATGACACTTTTTGCTGAGCCAACACACTCTCGCTCACTCACTTGAGTGAGCCAACACAAAACACACTCCATTACTGTAATATTTATAATCACCAAACTAGTGATAGTAAATAGAAGACGAGCAATAATACCATAAAATTTAATTTTGTGTAATAAATAGCAAAAAAGAAGAAAAGCACGAACAGAAAATTATTTATATTTTTGTAAGTTATTACAAACACTTAACAGAAATATCAAAGTATCTCCAAAAATCATTATCATTATTAGGTTTGTTCGGGTAAATCTAGTGTAATGACATTTCTCCTGAGTATAATTAGTTGTAAAAAATAAAATAAAATGTGCTCTAGCTATTTATCTATTTCTTTTCTTCTAATTTTTGCTTATTTTTGCTCAAGAAGTAATTTATATGCCCCAATCAGCAACATATTGCAAGTGACAGTTCTCAAGTGCGAAATGTCAAACCATTACCCCAAGAAAATTTTAGGTTAAGCTCGGGGTAGCCCAGGTTTTTCAAAAAACAAGATAGTCTAGCCCGGTGTAGCCATAGGTTTACCCGGGGGTTTTCATCAAACAGACCTATTAATCATCTCCCCCCCCCCCCCCCTCCCTCCACAACACAATTAATACGCGGCCAAATATATTCCACCCCATTCGCATCGTACCTCAGCTACACCTCTTCATCCCACGCCACAAATGCAACACTTCAATATAGTAGCACGTAGCACACAGCACAGGGAAGGAAAGTCGGAGTGTGGATCATAAAATGCAAAAAAAGAGCTGACGCAACACCATGCACAGTTAAGGCCAAAACATAGTGAGGACGACACAACAAAGTCGCCGTAAATTGATTGCTGTCAAAGATTCGAATATATGGAAGTCCCATATACTTAACACAATGAAAGCGACGCGATAAGTTGCCAACAAAAAATTTGGGAAAATCTCTAAATTAGTCGCCAAAATAATTGACATTTCTGTGTGGACAGTGAATAATTGACATTCATGTTATGTGGATTTGGATATTTTTATGAAACATAGTTAATTAAAAGATAATAGTAAATAAACAGTTATTAAAATCTTGTATAAAATTAATGTCATTTATTAGTTTGAGAAATTATGGGTTTTGAGTAGAAATTAATAGAGAAAATGAGGGAAAAAGTTATGTTGGCCAACAAACATCATCCCATGTATAGAAATCTCTTCTTAGTCTTCTTTTTAGTATTTTCTTTATGCTTTGCAATTTTAAGTAAGCCGCATAAGCTATACTAGCGATTTTCCTTAATTTTTTCCTTTTTGCCATTTCTTTTAATTGCCACATTATCGCCTATTCAGAAGGTTTCTTAGAGCGCACTTTTTCCTAGTGGGTTGTTACAGACAGTGTTGGGCAAAATGCAATCTGATTGATGATTAATGATTACGATTACAATCTGTAATCTGTAATGATTACAGATTGATAATATTAATCAGAAAAGTAATCATTTATAGCGATTAACGATTGATCAATCGTAACCGTAATCATGATTACATGATTACATTTTTTGATTATAAATTTGCAAAAGGTTTAAAATTGTAGTTAAAAGAGAACAAACATTGTTGTATTTCTATCCCGAAGTCGGTAGTGAATAACTCGCCTTGCCTTATTCTACAATATCTGCATTCTGCCCTTGAATTCATTCGAACTAGCATATAACAATGTGGAGCAATATGAAAAGTTTAGCAAAATCAAATCGTTAAAGGCATTATTACATTTTCCATGCTCAACGACTTTCTTATACGCCCCAAAAATCTAATCTCTTTCGCTATCTTTTTTCACATATAATCAAGATCCTCGAATTTAAGCTGATGATCAGATATGTGTGAGTCTCTATCAATAGAAGCACATACATTATTTACACTGACTTCAATCAATACATAATTCAACAGTGCCTTGGAGTTTTCTACAATAAAAATTCTTACGATCAAAGATTGTTTGTTTTCTTAGAACTAAGTTTTAAAATCTCTTGAAAAGTTTCATTTGTAATCAAAAAAAATGTAATCACGTAATCATGATTACGATTACATTTGCCTAAGATTACTCGATGTAATCATGATTAATGGTTGATGGGTAATCATGATTGATTTAATCATGATTATTATGTAAACCAAGTGTGCTAGGGGTAGGCTTGGCCCACATCAATTTGCAGAAATTTTTTAGATTACTCTGACTAAATAAATAATCGCACTGGGTTTGAAATTCAAGATCTACCAATACATTTATTCCTTCTTCAAAATCTCTCTGACAATTTTATCCATCTGTCATTCCCTACGGCCGTCCCTAACAACAAATTTAGCTAATAAGTATGGTTAGTTAGGTTAGAAATTTTATTATAATTTATTATATGTGTTGAATTACGTTAGTGTGATTAGTTCAATAAGCTGGATGAAATTACTTGATTAGAAATATTTTACGATTTTCCTTCCTGCCATGAGAATTTCCAGGAACAAACACGCGTATCGCTTCTTAAAGCCCTTTTAAATTTTCCTCCTTGTGGATGCCTTGATGAGAGCTGTAGGATGTCCAAACAATTACAGTTTGTATTAAAAATCTCCAGACCGGATCGCTTGCGCAAAATTATATATAAACTTTTAGCCGAGCAGCTTCTCTTGTCCACCTACTCAACTTCCAGCCAGTCCAACCAAGAGCCAAAAAAAAACTCCCCTTTTCCGGTCTTCGTGTTTACATCTCTCCAAATACCCAATATTTTCGCTGTTTAGGTTTTAAATAGGGTTTTGTGGTGGTTCACATAGACTTGGTTACATTTTCTTCGCTTAGTTGATCATTTTGTGAGTTTATTCGAGCTTGTTGAGAATATTTCTTCAAAGTCGCACGTGTAGTGTAAAATTTAAATTTTTGATTTCTTTTATTGTTATTTATTGTTATTTATTATTTAGTTTTGTTTCCTTGTAATCTGTAAATTTTATTTATCGTGGGCTTATTACTAATATGAGGGATCTTGTAGAATGCAAATGTATTGGCTAATGACAAATTTAGACTTGTGATTCTTTTCAGCCTTACGAGGTTAATCTACGTGGAGGCGCATTACATTACAATTAATCTGATTACAAATGTAGCTGATTACGCCCAGCACTGGTTACATACAAGTTACTTATTTGATTCCACACAATTAATTAATTGCAGACAATCATCTAGCTCCATACATGTAAAATATTAGCTAATCTATTGGTTGTCATGATGGATGAACTTTGTAGAAATTTTTTAACTAATCAACATCCATAGTAGGACTACATTTATTTATTTGATTTATTTTTATTAATATTAAAAATTTTAAAAATCTTGATAGTTACCCATAAAAGGCCACCTGCCCGGATCATTTCTAGTTTAACCCTCCAATTCATACATATAACAGCCGTAGACTTGAAAATTCCAATACTCCTCCTTCAAGAAATTGTGGTCATAAATAAAGCTTCCTTTTCCTAATGAATTTCACCAGAATTGGCATGGAGTTCTATCTTCTGACACCCGTTGTGAGCTACATACATATATCAAGAAGATTGTTTATAATGTTTATTTTTATTCCTGATTGTTATGACCACCTAATCTGCATATATACCTTTGAATTTATAAACGAAATTAATCACCTCTTGTAGGAGATTATCGACAACTATAAATAGAGGCCATAGAATACCGCAACCCACTGTAGCGATTTTAAAAATATTTTCTTCTATTTCTATAGATAAATTGTTTCTTCCCTTTTTAGTGCAAGGTTTACGACGAGTTTTTAATCACCACACAAACTTATTGTTTCATCTTGTTTCATTGTTAAAGCAATATATGTTCTCCAACTTCATAATTATACCAGTTCTAATATTCCATTATCTACTAAATGATTGTTCTTCTTTGATATTTAACGTAAAGGTTATAGCGGCCTAAATTTGCAATAACTATATTAAATAACAATTACGAACCAACATGCTGGCGAACTTCTGGTTTACTTTCAATATTAATTTACATATTAATTTACGATGATTATCATTTGAAAAAAAATCCATATTTACGCTTTTTGTAAAACTTCTAAATCAAAATGCATCCTTTAAATATCAAAATGATTTTGATTTTGGGGTGCAAGCAGCAAACTATCGCATCGACAGAAGAAAGTTTCTAAAAAACGTGTCAGTGTGACCATTTTTATCCATTTAGTATAGAAACCTTTATAAAATTTTTGAGTATTGTTCGGGAGCCCTATAATGCAGGTTTTTTCTGCCACCAGGCTTTTTGCATTCCTGAACGCTATACCAAGCACCTCTACAAAAACTAACATTTAATTTGAAATATTCTATGTAATGTTTACCAACAATTTGTTAATGTTTGTCATACAATTTGGCACCCATTTGAATCGACAAGACTGTAGCAGCATACCTAGGAACTTCTAATACATATATCCCCATTTTTTGAATTATCATAATAGAACACAATAAAATTATAAAAAAAAAAAAAAAAACTCAATTAAAAACTTTAAATAAAATATTTCATCACATAAGTTGCAAAATCATATACACAACAAAGCAGAAGCAAAAATAAATATTTCTAGAAACTTGTTTAAAAAAAAATCTATAATCACTGACAGCGTTGAACGGATTCTAAGAAATCCAAGGAGTGCCAAATTGCTGCTTGTGTATTATTTAATTGTTGAAATTTCTTTGTTCATCGATATACATAATTTTGCCAAACTGGTTATTATCATAACTTAAGGGTTATACCAAAATCCCCAGATGATGCCGGTTTTATTTTGCTGAAGGGTAAACAAAATAAGTATAAGTGGAAAATTTTTGTCTAAAAGACAAATTTATTAAAAAAAAAAAAAATTTTCAATAAATTTGCAAATTGCATTTAAAATACAGAAAAATTTCTCAACCCAGCGATCATCATCAATGAAGTTCTTTGATAGGCGATCAGAGATGACGATACTAAGGAGATCTTTCTGATTGCTGGGTCGAAAAAGCAGCCATATTTCAATATTTTTTACATACTTGCTTACATACTAAAGGTCTTTTAATCCATAAAGATATCCAGGACGAAAATGGTATCTCTCTATATTCTACTCAGTTTTGTTCGACAGCTTTTCAGCTCACAGCATGATTTCGCAGTTAATGCGACTTCTGTTAAAATTGTTCTGTTTTTATGGATCCTTCTGCGGTCTATTGTTTGACAGATTTCATGGTAGATCTATTTTTGTCTCACAACCCCTTTAAATGTAACCTATGCCTTCATCTCGCTCCTTTGGTCTCATTCCATGCATGATCGTGGAAGTGTATCCGTTCCATTCACCCCCCCCCCCCCCCCCCCCCCCACCCTCATCTTCATCAGCTGACAACACTAATTTATTATAATTTTCTTTTAGTTCTTTTATAATTTGAAAAGGGCTCAAAGCTAAATTTCTTTATTTGATCTCATAAAATCGTTAGATACCATTGCCATCATTTTGTATATTCACATATTCCATACAGAACTTAAGTATTCATTTGTTTTTGAGAGCATAATAAAAACATTTGCCGCGAAATCTTTCATTAGTAACACAGCGCTCCACCTGGTGAATAATTAGCCAACAATCTCGCCATGTGATTTTATGTTGTTTAATGTAGTTGAGACGGTGAAATTGATGAAATGTCGCTATACCTTTCTGCTTTCAAGGTGAACGTGTTTTAATCGGGTAGGCATGCACGAATGTATACATATTAGCAGAAGTGCGCAATGGGGAAATCTCACGGCTTCCTGCTTTATTGTATAGATACTTGCGCTCGCAGGTAAAGAATGTTAAGAAATGCATCCGCAGTAGATACTCTGCAACAATTCCATGGCGGCATGAGAACAGTCGGTTACAAAACTGTTCTACATTTTGTATTATGTATACATCATTCATATTACTAAATGCATATAAGAATGAGGTGATCGTACATAGGTACTTAACGTAACTAATAGGAGAATGCTTGGACTTTTGGAGTGCTGCAGTATTTGAAGGTTGAATCACATTGAACTGAATGAAGCCAAGATGAAATGACTTTTCTTGGATTTTATCAAAGTCGACAATCGAGAAATTCTGAGACTCGTGAATTAAAATAATTAAATGCGTCACGGTTTAATATGCAGTCATGCCCGCCATTCATTGAGGAAATTGGTTTGAATTGTTTCGTGGTGTCATTCTTTGTTGGCCTCGTTTAGTCAGGGATTTTTATGATCCGAAGAGAAAGATTTTTTTTCTTGGAATATATATATTTTTTTTTTTCGTTAAATGCGATGTTATTACTTTTTATTTTTTATAATTGATTATACTTGCTGTCCGTGTATTTATATTAAATTTTCGATAAACAATAATTATATTGAACTTTTAATGCTTTACATGGTCTGTATTACGCAGTTTTGCATTTACGTGCTATGATCTTTGTTATAATCACAAGTTTATGCATTTCTGACACCTGGTTGGATGAGATAGTTGATAGAAACTCAACTGTCAGGTCTTGCAACTGCATGATTATTTAATTCAGTTGGACATTAGAGAACAGCGAGAGGTTAAACTTGTTAATTAGTTATTAGAAGAAAACTCATATTGCGCTATAATTGACTACTATAACAACCAATTTATCAAATCTTTATAACATCTATACCAACAACAAAAATGATTAATTAGGTACAGGTGAAGACAAGAAAAAATACATTTAATAGTGAATAAGAATATATAATCGGGAATTAAAAATACTTAGTATGATTTTCTTTACAAACAATTTTTAAAGGCCTAATCATAATGCACAGCTAGCGTTTTTATGGGCTTATATAATATGATTATATGAGTTTTTAGGAATACATACATTTAACAGAATTCTATTTTCAATCTTTTAATTTCCTTTTGACGTTTTGGGATTGAAAACCCTTATCTGCAGGAGTTTAAAATTCAACTTCTTAAGATCTGTAGACTGAAGGTGTAAACAAGCTAATAAGTGTATGCATTTCTATAAAATTTCAATGTCTACTTTTTAAACAAATTAAAAATAGTGGCTGTTTTGCACATTTACGAATCCAAGTCTACATCTTCATTTGGCCCTTTCCATAACTGCTAGACTTAGATCAGATTTAGATTTGTGGAGGGAAGTGCAGGTGTTGGTCTTGCATTCACTGCGATCTGAAAGATCTATTGTGAGTCCCCGTGCGACTTACTGCCTTCCTAGGTTTAGACTATTAATAAGGTCCATTTTGGGACTTAGGTTCCACACGTAATTTGATGGTGGAAAAGCATGTTCGAAGTGGAGTAATCTCCACCTAGCCAATACTTCACACTTGCAGAGCAGGTGCTCCGAGCTGTCATGAGCATCCTAACAGAAGTTGCAAGATGAAGTCTCAGCCAAGTCCACCTTATATATAGGTGATATCTCAATGGGCAATGGCCTCAGAAGAGCTCTGTAATCATTTTGAAAACTCTGTTCTCCTAAGAAGTAGGAGTTCTTTTGTTTTTCCTTATAGCATTTCCCAATAAAGGGATTTTTATTTGTTCTCCCAGCTATTTAGTATAACTCTAAGGTAACACTTTGAAGTGCCACAAAATAGTTCTGGTCCGACCAAGGGATTTCTGCTCCTCTTTTGGCTAGGCCTTCAGCAATTTAATTGCCTTTATGACACTCATGTCCAAGCACCCACATAAGGATAACTTTTTTTCTTCTTGATAAATTTTTCAGAGTTTGCAGGCACTCCCAGACCACATATCCTTGACTTAATGGTGGAGGACTTTAAGGCCTTGAGAGAGCGGCTTGACTGTGCGAGATTCACTCGAGAAATTCAGCTTTTAGAATATTGTTTATTTGCCTAGCTCAATATTTTACCTATAAATAAAAGCTAAAGCCTTCATTTCTATTTTTTATGAAGAATTTATTTGGATTTTTTTTTATGCCAACTGATTAAGAACAATTTTTTGAAAAAATCTAACTCCTAAAATGGAAGAAATGTGGCAACTTCGGGATTCCATAGAAAAACTCAAAGATATAACATATATGGGAAAAAAACCAGCCCCACAAAGGTTCTTTAAAAAATAAAAACAAATTTGATTTGTTACGAGCATTTCTACTGCCACACGGACCATTCTAGAAAAATTTATAAAATAACCTTAAAATTTTTCTCGAAAATATTTCTTCTGAATTTTTTGCAAGCATATGACGATGAGCATATGAAAATAACTTATCTTATGTGTATCAGCGAGTTGTATCAGCTCAAAATTAACTTAATTAACTTAATAAATATTCAATAGCAATAATTCAGTGCAGTACCTACCTTCTTAAGAAGTAGTAAGATTTTATTGGAATAAGGATTTCAGAGTTATTGAAATGAATTCTGTTCATTGAAAAAAATTTAGAAGTGTTTTTAATTGTTATGTAGAAAAGTGTATATAAAAAAATTCAGAAATAATAAGAAAACCATAACTTTTTCTATGCGTTACCAAAGCTAGTCCATATTTAGAAAAATGGTGAAAAAATTTTGAACCTACGCAAAATATAAACTCTCCAAATTGATTCTACATAACTTCTAAAACAGCAAAAATGACGCAAAACAAGTAGAATATATTTAAGATAGAATAAGAAAGGAAAGTAATACTAAACCATTAGCACAATGGACCGCATTGGCATCCGTGCTAAAAATCTTTCATCTTCCTGTTAAAAAAAAAAACAGTAAATCAAATAATGATAAATACGTCACGATAAGCGGACTAAGGAACACGTTTATTAACAGACGATTTCTTACACCTTTATAGTCCCTTTTTTTTCTATAACCCCATCCGGTAAGAATTTCAGGCAGCAAAAAGCAATTGACAAATTCGAGTGTAGCTCAACATAGTATTAATATTTTTTTTATAAATATTCCTAGGCTAAGTGAATGCAAAAAATATATCTTAATTTTATGATGCGATAGATATAAACTATCTCGCTTTGTATTAGATAAAAATTTGGTAAATAAAATTGTTGTTGTCGAATGTGGCGATCATTCACGACTACATACACCAAAATATGCTGATTTTTTTTTTTCAATTAATGGTCCTATTTGCTCTCATTCTCATCAATAGATAGATATAATAAATTGCATACTAAAAACATGCTTGAAACAAAACAAACATTAATAAATAGAATAAAACACATTTTTTTTCCTTATAATTTTTATTTATTTAATTTTTATATTTTTCGTAATATTTTAAATTAACACAGCGCGACTTTGTCCGCAGATAAAAAGTCAAAATTGTGAAAAAACTAAGTACAAAGACCTAATTATAAACATAAAAACAGACAATTACTATAGAAAAAAAAATATATAATATGAAATAACTACAGAACTAGTTAAAGTAATTTCCTTACAAGACTTGGCAGATTGGTTGGAGAATTTAAAATATTTTTTTTATTTATAATTTTTTTTGCTTTTTTTTTATTTTTTCATTTATGTTTTTAAATTTATTACTGAAAGCCTTTCTATCTAGGCCAATCCGGCGACGGCAAGAGGTCTCTGATACAGTATGGAAACTTTTTTTTTTGTTTTGGTTGAGTATCTTTGAGCTCATTCTTATATTATTTACAAAATAATAAATTTCAGATAATTAAGTATATTGAAAATTTTACAAAGATAATATACAAAAAAAAAAAAAAAAAGTAAAACAAAGATGTCATCTCTTAGCAGTCATTAAAATTGTCGTCTTCTAAACGCGAATAACAGGGAAACAAACAAAAAAGATTTAAAACAAAATAAAAAAAAAGTTTTAGAAGAAATAAAACTCAGTACAGTACGGGTAGAATCAACAGGATATTGCCCCGATTATTTAGTAAATATTTCTACGATACACAACTTGTTCACCCTACTGATTGAAGTAAAATTTCAAGATTGTAAATTAAAAAAAAAAAAGGTTTAAACATTCAATTTATATATAACATGACTTAGAAGAAACCGTCACCGGTTGGATCATTCATCCATGGATAATTGTTAGGACATCTGACACAGGTCTGTAAATTAATTGTCTCTCCGGGTACCTCCTTTGATGTTAGCTTACAGGAGCTTGGTACCCAACAGGCTGGTTTTCCTTCAACAACACACTTCTCCCTCCACGGTTCGAAATTCTTAACTTCTGAAACAGTTCTTGGATTCTGAATCCATTGTATAACTTGAGTCATCGTCACGAAATATACATCATTATGATTTGATAAAATTTCATCAATCCAATAGAGGAAAGCATCCAAAAATTCTGGATTATTTTTCAGCCAAGCAGCATGGAAATATAGACCTAATGGGGCACGATTCTGTTCGTAATGGCGATCGAAATTATGATTAAGGAAATTATAGAATTGATCACCGGTTAAAATATTTGAACAAGAATCAACCATTGCACATCCTGGTAGATATTCATCATTGCTAGGATCTTCACGACGATCTAATTCATTCATGACCATTTCCCATACAGCATGTGATCTTGTTGGACAACTTTGTAAGTTTCCATGGCAACGATGTGGCATACGGAAATACATGGTATATGGCCATAATGGTGGGTTCGATAAAGGTGCTGTAATTGTTGAATCATATAAAAATGCTTGTTCTTCCATCATAGTGAATTGATTGTTGCCTCCAACCCGAAGGTATGGAGCACGTACACCAACGACTGAATTATCTGTAATATTTGCGAATTTCTCAATAATAATCCTCATACCAGCCATTTCTTTAGCCCAATCATCAACAGTTGCATTTGACCAGAAACGTTCTTCATCATTGTGTCTATTTAAAATGAAATAAAAATTTATTTATAATATAATAAAACATGTTTTCATCATAGAACAAAGAAAAAAATCTCATTCACTTACGTAATTGAGTGTGTGGCGATTTCATGACCTTTACGATGTGTCTCTTGAACAGCCGAATAATTGGTATATTTATGTGAAACGAAGAAAGTTGCTTTAATGTCACAACCGTTGGGATTTTTGCGACCCTTAAAAATATCCTTATATAATTCAATATTATTGTTATTAATGGCATCATCGAAAGTGATTGTTATCATCATTGGAACATCTTTAGCTGGAAGATCCCCTGGAATGGTGGTACCATCTTCGGAACAAAAACAATCCGGAAGAACACAAACAGCTGGATCACATGGTGGAGCCCGGTTAGGATCGTTGTCAATATCTAGGCAAAAAAAATATATATATGTAATTATTAAACTTTATGTTTTTGATAAAAGCATATACCTAATTTATCTTAAAAAAAAAAGATATGCATAATTATAATTGGTAAAAATTTGAACTTGCTTTCTAGTATATATATTTAAATATATTAATTTTCATTAAGATAATAGCAATATTTTATCAAACTTTTCTCACGATTATTTTGAGCATTTTCTTGCCAAATACTTCGAGTTTATAACAAGTTGAAAAGCTGTTTAAATTTTCATCCATTTTGAATCTTCTCATTGGCATTTGATAATGAAGAACGTTTTTTGTATTCTTGGCATAATTTTAACAGCATTTTCTGCGGAAAAATCTTATTTCCCCAGAATATACTCAGCAAAAAATATTTTATTCTTCTTTACAGGTGAGAATTCTGCTATTGGTTTATATTTCTTAATTAAGCTCTTGTGGTAGGCTATTTTTTACATGCTTTAATTTACCCATGTAAGCTAGATAATTAATAACAATATCGACTTGTTATATTTCTCATTACTACATAAAATATAGCTGTGCTCTTTTGTGTACTAGAACTCCCATATATTGAAGAGAACAAATTGTTCTATCGATTGAAGTGAACTATTTGTACTGTTCGCTTCATTTAAAAACTTCTATGAAAATATATGTGTATCTTTTGTACTGCTCTGTTCTGCGGACACAAAAAAACACAGCTTACAAGTAAAGGATATAATAAAATATAAAAAAATTAAATTATACAAGCATATTATAAATGTATAGGTATGTAAGGTATCTATACCAATAATAAACTTTAAATTAAAATTTTTCTCAGTAGGTAGGTATTGCAAAAAAAAAAACAACATTTTACATTCTCACTGAGAACTTCTTCAAATATCCTCTGCTTTTTATGCTATAGCAACTAAGTTACATATTCTAAAGAAAATCTACACGAGTCTATACACAAGATAAAAGCAAAAAGAAAAGATAAACTAACGACAATCGATAATTCCAAGACGTTCGACACGAATTTCTTCAACACATTCTTTCAATATTTTCCTCCTTTTATCACTTTAATTTATTCCTTTTTCTGTGGCAATGGCAACTGCCCGACTCTCTGCTGCTGTTGCTGTGAATATTATTTTTCATTCGCTGACAAAAGTGAAGTTGCAAGACAACTTTTTAACTTTTTCTCTTCACGCCATCATCGTATCGTATCGTATCGTACGTAACTCATGATGGAGCCATACCATGTAAAACTTGTTTTTATGAACTTTTGCTTTCAAGCATATCCAACACTAATAACAAAAACAACAAAAACAACAATGTTAAATTTATCTTCTTAAATGGATTATCTTTAATCGACAGTGAATCATGAAAAAAATATTACGAAAAACGACACTGTACCGTGGCATATATCTTTACCTATATAACAAAAATAGATATAAGTTGAGTCCATCATCATCCAGAAATATATAAGTATCCGCTGTGACAAGAAAATCCATCATCAGTTTATTTTCACTTGAAAATGCTTTCATAATAATATATGAAAACCCCACCCGGAGCTTCATATTGCAAAGAGAGAAAGAGATAGATGAATGCGTTAAAGTTAAATTCCCTGGAAGGTTCTTCAATTCAATTTGAATTTCGAAATGTGTTTTGATAGGCGACAAGAGTAAGTTTTATTTTACACTTCAAGGAGATTCAATGATTTTTGATTTCCAGTTGAGAAATGTTTATCGGAAAATGTTGGCATTTTTACCGCATAAATATTATCGTTAAGTGTACACATATACATATGTAGTAGGGACGAAGCCTTGGTTTTATGTTTTCCTAGAAAGAAGGAAATTAAATAATATCAACTTGATGAACAGAAGACAGACATATGTATAAGGAAAATTTCCGTCTGTCTTTTGAAGGTTTTTAAGAATTTTGAAAGTGGTGCAGATACAATTTTGTATAATGTTAAGAGAATTTCAATGCTATTCGGTTAACTTAAGTTTAATTCAAATAATAGTTATTAACAAAATTTATAAAATTTACCAAGAACTCATTCAAGGGTTTAGATAACAGATCACAGGGTTCGTGCCTTTGAAATACTTGATTACATTCAGGTTTTTCAAAAATCTTATTTCCGCTTTAAGCGCACAGGGTGGACGACATTCATTCAAGAACAATTAATCTCTACGCCCTTAATGCTGCTTATACAGTCACAATATACTCGTATGTACTACCCATGAAATTATTTAAAAATTATGAACACATTTATATTTATGTATATCATTAAAACTCGATGTCAAGAAACTCGTTTTTCTTCTTATTGTATGTACCTACATAAATATCTCTCAAGTACGCATAAGTATAATTTCCAATAAGTGAAAGTTTCGGCGATAATATGTCGAGCAAGGCAAGCAAATATGTATAAGAAGCCATAAACGTGGCGGCAGGGCGACCAGATATGAGTTCATATCAGGTAAATTACATCACTCACTGTCATACTGTTATGCTTATAAAAATAACAACACATTTCCACAAGTGATTATACCTACATATATTATATCTTATCATTATTGGCACTTTCTTGATTACCTAGAACACCTTGTCTGCAATCGCAGCTACTGGAATTTAATAAGCATATACATACATATATGTAGTTAAGCGGAAGATCAACAACCTGATTGTGCCGTATCCCATATACATATACATACATATAATACTTGATAGCCTAGGCAATATCTACCTTTTTTTAGATAGGTACACGCTTGTTTCATTTGTGTTTTAAGCCGGAAAAAGAAGTGGAAATCCAATAAAATGTTTCTGATTGAATACAATTTTTATTAAAAAAAAAAATAGTCCATCAATAGCATTATCTGAATCTGGCTAGCCTTATATTAAGGCTGGGCAGGCGGGTCGATTGGTCGGTCGGTTATTTTCATTTCTTATCCGCACTTAATCACGTCGTCGTGTCGTCTGAAATCGGTGTCTCTATAGACTAAAATAGTTTTCTTTCAATTGCAGCATACCTCTACCTAAAGGAAAGGAAATCCACCGTTTGAATCTTGAATTTTATACCTACTATACCAAGTTAACTGGTGGTGAGAATTAAAAACAATCACCAGGTGAACGTGACTGAAAATCGAAATGAGCCGACACACGTTTGGAATAGCAAACACCTTGGACTTGAACGGTTTTGCGGTCTTAATAGGTTTTTAGCATTGTATCCATATTCAGTGGATTTTATGATGTGAAGTGAAAATTGACTCCTCTCTAGCTATTTTTGTCTGCAGCTCTTGATTTATTTCGATTTTAAATGCTGCATTCCAATATTATTGTAAAAAGGATTATTCAATTTTATTCGATTTGAAATGGCAGATTTTTAAATTACATATATACGCAAGCATTTTATGGTTTTGATGTTAATGCGATGCCATGTTTTTGTTTATATGATAATAGAAAAGTATTTTACCTACTGCATAAAGTAGAGAACCTCATTTCAATAATTGTCAACTAAAAGAATTGTACATTTCACGTTACTGTGAACTTGTTCCTTATTCGCATTATTTTGAAATCGTTGTAATGCGTTCTCGAGAGAACGATATGAATTTTTTTTTTTTTTTTTTGTATAAGATTGATGAGATTTTATTCTTTCATTCAAATTATCATCATCAATCATAATATAGTATTTAATATATGTATAAAATGAAGTATTCTGAATCACTGAGGGATCATCGCACAGTTTTAAATGCTGAACCAAGGAAATTGAAATTTTCCTGATACTTTTATAGCTTATAGCATAAGTAAACAATAAGGTGGATTTTCCTTTCTCTTTCATCCTACTTCTGAGGAGATAAAAAACAATCAAATATTATCAGTTTGAAGTAAAAATAATACTGTTATATTGATATCACGAAAAATATATATATAAAGGGCAATTACGGCAATGCGGTTTAAATTAAAGAACGAAAAAAAAAAATTAACTTATCTTCTAATAACCATGAAAAGCGTCATTGATAAGATAAACAATATTCATCTTATGTTACGGTTAAATCTAAAAAAAAAAAGCTCTTGTGTAAACATTTTTTTTGTATACCTAATGAATATTTTGAATTATTTCCGTGAATTGATTAAAATGGAACATCCGGTATTAAAAATCCTATATCAGCTTGAATATTTGAAAAAACGTATAGTGAAGACAAATACATGACGGCAATCTTTTCACCGGCATTAGATTATATTATCCAATTGAATTAAGTATTTAGAACCATGCTCATAACGCGAAAAGGAGTACATGAGATGATAATAATATTACTTTTTGACTTTTTGATAAAAGTCTCATAAGACTTTTAATCATAGGACTAAAATGAATAAAAGTCTCCGGTAACAGTTATGCACTGACTATTAAAAGTCTTATGGGACTTTTATGAAGAGACTTTTATTAATAAAAGTCGATAACAGTCTGATGGAGACTTTTATATTTTACTGTCAATTATACTAGTTATAGAAGACTTTTATTTATTTAAGTTTCATAATGGATCTATCACAGGTCTTTTATTGTTGCAGATCTTGATATTTGATTTTGTTAATATCCGGATACCCGGATCTGCGGACTGTTCGATGCCTGAAATCCAAAATCAAACACTAAGATCTGCAATAATAAAAGATCTATGGTAGATCCATTATAAGACTTAAATAAACAAAATTCTTCTATAACTATTATAATTAACTCTAATATATAAAAGTCCCGATCAGACTGTTATCGAAAAATTGAAAAGATAAAGTCTTATGAGACTTTTATCATGGGACTTAAATGAAAAAAAGTCTCTGGTAAAAGTTATGAACTGACTAAATTTATGAAAGTCCTCTAAGACAGCTATCTTGAGACTAAAAAATTAAAAGTCTTATACGAGTTTTAGGATGAGACTTTTATTAATAAAAGTCTGTGATATTTCATACCACTGAACTAAAAGTATATAAGTCTTGTAAGACTGTTATCATGAGACTTAAAAAATAAAAGTCTTTTGGGATTCTTATCATAAGACTTAAATAAATAAAAGTCTTTGGTAATAGTTATGACTGTCTAAAAAAAAATACATTTAATAAATAGCTATTTTCTTATGATCTAAAATTTTAAAATTCTTTTATAACAGTTACATAGAACTAAGGAAAAATGTTAAATTTTAACTATTAATTCAAGATGTTTTCAAAAATATCATAACAGTTACGGTCCCTAGGCCTGGCATTATGATTCGTACAAATTATTCAAACTGTAGGTATAATATCTCGATTTGTCGACCATAGTTATTGGAATTTCCAGTCCACACTCCAAACCTATATACATATATGAGCTCACTTACTAAATAATATTAAATAAGCTGCAAGAAAAAACACCCATGACCCCGATATATGAATTTCTTCTTACTATCGATAGTAAAATTCTTTCTTAATCAAAGCAAAAATAAAAATAAACAAACAAACAAATTAGGACAACTATTGACCCAGACAAAAACGTAATTTGTAAGATGTTGTTTGTCGGAGATAGATAAAGCAGTTCCCATCCAGAATACAAACAGCTTCATTTAGTGAATCTTTGGAAGCCTGATATAAAAACCTATTACCATGTCATCCTGCGTATAACCATGTTACTACACGCCCAATTATGTATGTAAATACATATTATTGTGTCAATCCCATTGCATTGCAATATCTATTCTAGCTCTATCCTCAGTTGACCATTGGTAAAAATTATTTTTATATCAAAGTTCTCCCTGTTTTTACTGTGAGATGTGCCATATATCGATCCTTACGGCGGGGAGAGGCCAGCACAATATAAAAATATCGATCAGAGGAAATTGTTAATCGGTGACTGCACCATTAAGGGATGATTGCATGAAACCTTGATATTTATTTATTGCCAAGATAACGTCAACTGATATTTCATTTGCTGATTTGCTGTAAAATGCACAACTGAACATTAGTCCGCATCATTACTACATAGATATATAGATACATATGTATACGTACAATAATAGGAATTTTTCATAGGCCAAGGGCGCTAGGGAATTTATAAAATAGATTTGTTATGTAAATATTTGTACATGTGCATACATATACTATACGTGTATATAAATGACCAAATTGATACAGGAAACAAAATTATTCAATGAAAGCAGTTTGAGAACATTATGTGGAAAGGTAGTCTACTCTGATATGATACGGCGCGGCGTTCTGATGTTAGAACTGGATTCATTTCCTATTTACAAAAAAAAAATGTTCAATATAAAAATTTAAATATGAAAGGAAAAGTCCCGAAAACCAACATCATACTCCTAATTCTATGCTGTTTTGACAGGTATCGTATTAAAATGACACACTTAAATCACAAATAAGTAAATATACAGATGAAGAACGCATATCAGAAAAATGAAAACCTTATCAACATTTCTGGTAACCAGGTTAGTTAGCTACGACGAAAATTGTAGTTAAAAAATGTTGTTATTAACAGAAAATGTTCCTAATGTTCAGGTACGTCCCGAAGTTTCTATCTTTTACCAGAGCAAGGCAGATATGCTTAAATCATAGACAAACTAATGGCATACAAAGACTGGACAAGTAGATCTAAATCATCAACGCTTTTCTCAAATATAAAATCGACGATGCCTCTACTTGCACTTGATGACGTAACCAAAGGATAAGCCAACAATGCCTCGCTCCAATATAAAATCATTGATGCCTCGACCCGATGACCGCAAGGACACAACTTTTTCTTAGAAATTCACTGAAAATTTCTTGTTTCGAATTTTTATGCATTTCCTTAGAATTTATGCGACAATAATTTTTTATGAGCTTAGACGCGTAAATATGCAATAAGAAATGTTTTTTTTTTTTTAATTCACAAAAAATATTTCGGTAAAATTTTTATTCACTTTGGTCAAAGATAACCTAATTAATCTGGCCGATTTATTTTCAAATACAATACTTTCATTTGTGCCTTTTTCGGCCTCCAATTGCCAATAAGCATTCATTTCTTTTGCAGTTGTCAATAATGTAATAAATCTTCTAAGGAACAAATTTCTAGTAAATTACTAAGAAAGAATTGAGGCATTCCTACATCAGGTCGAGGCATCTTCGATTTTATATTCGAGCGAGACGTTACAAATTTTTTTAATTGATTCGCACATGTATCTGTGTTCTGGTTTACAATTTTTCTATTCGATTCGTTATCTGTATATTTACTTAATTGTGCTTAAACAGTACCCGGAAACATAATCTTGAGAACCTCGATATTGATATTAGCCGCGTACTAACTAATATCAATATCGAGATTCTCTCAAGTATTTCAGAAAATGAGTATATGTACATATGTGAGTGTATATTTCAGAAAATGATCAACGCGACGAAAGAAAAGAAGCACCTGCTCTTTGAATGACCTATGCGCGCTCGATTACTTGTTAAAGACCCCATAAGATATTTGCAAGTCGACTCGAACTAACCATAAATTTGGTCAATGTGTAGATTGCACAATAATTAGCTTGAAACTTGACAACAAGCCTTACCCAAAATTTCTTTGTTTTTGCATAATAGGTATATTAAATTTCCCTTTGAGCTTCAATCTAACTAAAAATCTTAATTTTTTATACATCATAGGTATAACTTTAAGGATCAATTTTAAGTCCTATACAAGCTGTGAGTGTATACGTGAATTTAGACAAACATTGGCGCATTATGACGTCACTTTACACCACAAAAGATGAAGATGAAAAGTAAGATTCAGAATCAAAGTTATAGTTAGTGAAGTTAAGTGAATTGATTTTATTATCTTGATGCCTACCAACAAACACAACCTCACATTCTGCTATATTATCATGTCAACTTAAATTTCAACTTTTGACTCTAAATATGTTAACTGTTATAACAGATAATTGTAAACTCAACGGTGTTTACGTGAATTCGAAGAAAGTGCGACTTTTCTAAGCAAAGTCAAAAACTCGACCACGAAGAAGATAAAGTCTTTGTCTTAATTTTATTTTAAGATCTATTGACAAGTCTAATAATATACGTAACAAATCAAGATATTATTATAATTATTATCTCATCATCAACCTTGCTATTATATAAAATAGAAAAAAATCGCAATATGTACATACCTAAATTTAGACAAAGCCTGTCTGTGCAGTAGGTATCTACCTATATAATTAAACAAAACAAAGACTAGGACGAAAATTTTCATTGTGGAAACGTATGGTATGGTATATATGATGACTTGATCAGATAACACTAATTATTTTATTAATAAAGACAAAGTTTTATTCAGACAGCAGGCTATTAATTACTGTATTGTACCTATGTATTAATTACCATATTTCTTATGATGTCAACACAAATAACCGCAAAAAATCCTTACAAACAAAAAAGGCAATACCAACCAAAAAAAAAAAAAAAGAACACGAATTAAATCCATTACGCAATATTTTTTTTTATGATTTGAGGTCATGGTCAAAATCCTTAACAAAACCAATCATGTAATCCATTTTCTTGTAAGCACGAACAAAAATTGTGTACGTTTTAAGTCTTAGGAAGCACGGAAGTGAAATGAAATTCCAGAAAATAACAAAGAAATTCAGTCGCAGATTACACAGGCAAGCCCATAGTAGTAAATAATAAGTTTCACCGTGAAATATTCAATTTGTATTTCATACCTACTACCTACGTTTAACATTTAACCCACAATCGATTTCTGCGCGTTTATTTGCACTTTTACCTTTAAAATTTCATCAGCAGCAGCCAGTCGATTTTCCGCCTTTTTCACAACTTTTTCATCTTTATTTTCTTTTTATAGGCAGTACGTAAAGACACACATATACTAATATACATATTTTTGAATTTACCCTGGCATCGAATATGAGCCGACAGATTGGCGGTATATACCTATGTATTTACTAACTATCTGCGAATATTTAAATTGCATAAAAACATACGCCGATAAGTGTCTAATGCCAAAGAGACTTGCAGAATTATTATGCAATCGCATCACACATTCCTTGAGCCAATCTTAATAATTTTTTTCTCTTTCTTTTTTTTTTCTTGAAAACTGCATGTGAGAAGAAGGAAATTATGAAAGCAGAAAATTTGTGGTAAATTTCGTGTCAAACAGAGTTAATTTATCATTCATCAAGAATAGCGCAGCTAACTATAAGTAGGTATTACAGTGATTTTCATCAATGTACAGCGCAGTCGCGTGCAGTTTATGATTCATTAACAAAAAAAAAAAAAACATGAATAAGTAGTCAGGAGGCTCCAATCACAACTTAACACAGATAAAAAGGAATAAAATCACATGCTATGATGATTGCTGCTGTTGTTGTTGCGTTAACGCCAAAAAAAACATCAATCCAAAACGGAAAGTGAGAGTAAAAACAACGGCTCAACATTAGCGAGCATACAAAAAACAACAGGCACTTCTAAAAAAGGGAGGTGAAAAAAAGAGGTGATAGAAAAAAAAACTTAATCAATTTGCATGCTTGATTTGTTAACAAGATTAAATAACCGAAAAAAAAAAACGCTGCTTCCATTGCTCGTGGAGCTTGACTTTATACATATATGTATTTATATATGTATATAAGTATGTACATATGGATATGGATATGGATAGGTCGAAGTTGGTTAGAAACTTTGGGTAAGTGTGAAAAATTTCTTTAGATCCGGCTCCGGGATGATGTCTTTTCACTTTCAATATAATAAGAAAAAAGAAGGAAAGAAATTTGTTTTTTAACATTTTAAATATTTTGTAATATCTGTTGATGACCTGATTTTTTTTTTTTTTTTTTTATTTTATCTTTAGCAAGTTTGTGTGTTGTGAAAATAAAATAATATAAAATAAATTTAAGTAAGAAATGTGGGTACTAATTAATCTTTGAAGTTTCAATGATTTTAAATGATCAAATAAATATGTTTGAATATGCGTAAAGAACAAATGTTACAAGATTGACCCTTGTTGTAAACCAACCATAACATTTTCATTGGCTCATAGTATTTATTTAAAAATGTTGTAAATAATAATTTCTACATTATAAATTTTTTTGAAGAACCATATAGTGATTGTGCTTTCCAACTCTCGGTACTACAAAGTTATACGTTATTGAAAAATAAAAATATTTTAATTCTAGATAATATCCAAAACTGTTTCACTGCATCGAAATGAAATAGTTTTGGATATGATCTAAACTTAAAATTTTTACTTTTCTGGCACTTCTCTCCAAAGTAATTTTCGAAGATGTTTGATATATATAAAAAAAAATAAAAGTAAATACTATCTTCACACTTGCAACTTGCACTTGTAAAACCTTGCTTCTACAAATATGAAATTACGAATTACACCAAACGGAGTTTATATACAATTTCTGCCAAGCAGAGTTACACCGAAAGGAGTTTTAAAATAAATATTGTCAGAGTTTTCCGCTAGATAGAGCTCCGCTGGGTGTTTTTATTATCCAATGGATAATATTTTTGATATTTTCATACAATACAAGTCTCATTCAGATATATAGGGGAATTTTTACATCATTCGGGGTAAAAAATTTAAAACTCCATGGTCATGGGGTATAAATTATTTAAAATTATCCGAAATCGATTCAAAATTCATGTTACCCAGCAAACGAGGTAAATTAAACACAGATTTTTTTTTTACTGTGAGATATTTCTATATATACATATGTTTTGCTATCGATGTAAACAATTTTATCACCATATGTAGAAAGGGAAAGGATTTCATATTGTTTGTTATACTCCTTAAAACCATGTCCAGCTCTATGACGTACATATGTATGTATTTATAGTGAGAGGTTATGTGAGTTTAAGTATAGTTCATGGTAGATTATCAATAAATCGGACCATGACAATTTGAAGGTTATTCAAACCTCTGACAGTATGCTAAATCTGATTTAAATTGTGAAAAAAAACTACCTTTTGCCTAATGTCTAAATTCTCTAAGAGAGAGATATTTTTCAATATTTGTCACATAGGTAATTGACCACTTCTAGTTAAGTTTCAAGACGAGGCGGTGATATTGTATGTCTTATCTTATACTTATATACAACAATTTTGTTTAGATTCTGCCAGCATATTACAATGTTTATGTACAATTTTGCGTAATATCCCAGAATGCATTTCTTTAGGGGATATCCCGATATCGATAGTTGTAAAAATGGGGTGATTGAATGAAGTGGAAGAGCACCTTCAAATCTTAAATTGTGCTGATTGTCGGCGACCTCTATAGAACCGGAGGCACCTAAGATTCTCTGTAGATAAATCTACACAGTTAAAACTAATTAAATGGATTAATTACTCCGCTTGATAAAATTTAAAACAACAAATAAATCAAATTAATAAAACATAGAAAACGGTACTCCACTTGATAAAATTAAAAAAAAAAAAAAAAAAATTAAAAAAACATAGAAAACAATTGCAAATTACATTAAAAACCACAAAAATTCAACATGAAATTCTCAACAGAATAAAAAATTACTTGCGGTCAGTTGCGAAGGTATGGAACCTGAGAAAAGGTATGGAAGGTATGGAACCTGAGAAAAGGGCATCCTTAAATATACATAATTAATTCAGCATCACAAAAATTTCCTTTAGCTGTTTATATACCTTGAATTAAGCGTTTATATACCTACCCATATATAATTTAATTAAAAAAAAATATATAAGTATATATATTTTGTTTTATAAGAAATTATTAAAACGAATTCAAATTCACTCGTAAATATTTTTAAGTTCCGAATTTTCTAGTTAATCTGATAAGAGTCTTGAATATATCTACATATGTATGTATGTACAAATCTAGGTGAAAAATTCATTTCAAATTCAATTGAGCTAAAAGTCACGATTTCAACTACTAAACTAAATAAGATGAAATTATAAATAATGCATAGAGATAGTAGGTACTTACCGCAACTATTTTCATCAGATCCATCACCGCAATCTTTTTCTCCATTACAAAACAGACCACGTTCAATACAGTTTCCATCACCACAGGCTAAGAATCCATCCTGGCAGAGTGGTTCATCTGTATATAAAAGTGGTTTCACCTTGCGTTCCTTGTTCTTTAGTTTGCAATTTTTAACAGCATCTTTCCAATCGCATGTCTGTTTTTCAATATCGAAGAAAAGACCGGCTGGACAACGGATAGCTTGTAGACCCTGGTAATTTTGTGTATAGATTGAAAGTTTTGAAAGTAATTTTTTATTTTATCGTACAAAAAAAAATTGTTTTACTTGTTTTTTTTTTAACTAAATTCGTTCAATTATCACAACTTTTAAAATTTTTTAATATATAGTAACTCGAATTATGCAACAAAAAAAATATATGAGATTGTAATTTTAAGAATGCTGCTGCTGTGTACATAAGTATATGTATAAGCAGTAAATATACACTTACCGATGATGTACATTGAATAACATCGCGACAATTATCACCTTCACCAGCTACCAACCTGAACCATTCACCAGCATCTTTATCTTTGCACAATTCTTGCTCAAATGATTCCTCTTTCTTTGGCGTTTCATCAGCTTGCCTCTTAACACGGTCAGCTGTTGCTGTAATAGTTAAAAGAAAAAAAAATTGTAATTATTATTGATTAGTTTTTTTTTTACTATTCTCGAAATTGAAAATTAATAAGAAGCATGAAATACTGTAGGGCTAAAAAACTTGCATTCATTGTTGTGTAATACAAATAAATTATTATTATGATGATAATTTTATAGTATGAACACAAATGTGGTATTGATACTACCTATATACAGTGGTATTCATATACTATACGTAGTATAACAGATATTTATGCAATCGATATTAATTAATTAATATTTTAGTAGTGCTTCTCGATTTTTCCATAGATTTGATTGCATCTGTTATAAGAAGATTGTTTATTTGAGGTATTTCAATTTATCACACATCGCTACTACAGATATTGATCGTGGAAAGTTGTCTTTGATGGTAAATAGTTTTCGACCCTGTTTTGACTTATTCACGGAGTGTCCAAGTGTTAAATTCTTGAATCACTCTTATTCAGTCTGACCGTACTGAATTGTATGGTATGTATTATTTGTGATTTAAGGATTCCCAAGAAACTATCAAATTTAGAACCATGTCGACAACAATAACAGTTGCAGTTGTCAGGAAAAACCTCCTTGTTTTCTAAAATTTAGTTTTTCCGATGTGTACCTGGACCTGCGATGGTCTGGACACATCAGTAATTACGGACTAAAAGAACTATTTGTGAAAATGACTGGGTAATTTTTATGCGGGTTTCTAACCATTGTATCGCACCAGATTGCTTGATGAAAATTTTTCATCTGTTCTTCTACTATGGAAGATGAGTTAAAAGACTTCTCTCAGTTAGTCAGTTTCAGCTTATCAAAAAATACGAAAGATTCAGTGAAAATGAGAAAGAACTAACTTAAGAGTATACCAAGGCGAAAAATACCTTTAAACGGTGTCTTTCGGTTATTATTTTTTTAAAGAATTAAGCTTACCAACACCGCTTTAATCACCTCCATAATCGAACAATAAACTCCTTCAGAATTCAAAAATGAAACAAAGCAACATTTTATAGAACAATGATAAATCCCCAGTAACCACTAAAAATTTACAGAAATAAACAATTTTAGATCGAAGCAATGTAAATGCGCAAATCAAAGAGCAGTGAACCGAAAATCCAGAAAACACCGGCATGTTAAACGAGAAAACAACAAGTTTGGCATACTAATCGGAATAGAAAATTTAAAGTTCAGTGGCCTTAAATATATTATACTTAAATACATATATTTACTTGTATGTATAGAAAACAACTTGAAAATAATAAACTCTACCAGACGATCCAGGAATTTCCCCCAATCAAGTAATTCAACGGATGTTAAAATATAGTCAAGTTAGTTTTGAGTTTAACAAAATAAAAATAAAGTGAAAAAATGTAGTCCACTTCCAGATTTGGATAATCGTGCAAGATAAGTTCAATGTTTTTTCCATAACTTGATGAAGAGTAAAGGAAGCTTATCAAGCTTCCTTATTTGGATAAACTGTGAGTTTTATGGTTGTTTTTATTTTTACTTTTCTTTTAACTGTCTATCCACCTACGGTTCTCTTTAGTGTAATCTCCATATACATATCTGGCTTAACATTTTTGTTTTCTCTAGTACACATAGTCAAAGTGATATTCCTATTATAAATCCTTATAAATTATAGATGGCGTTATAAAATGTATTATTTTTTTTTAACCAAATTCATTGAAACTTTTCTGTTATGGTATACATATAGCTTTCTTGCTGCATATGGGCATAAAAAAACACCTTATTTTTGTACCTCAGAAATTTCGACCTTAAAATTGAAAATTTTGGTTATTTCGTCTTGCAGTCAAGGAAAAAAAAAGAGGGACAAATTTATTCAGAATCTATATATGTTTTATAATTTACTAAAAAGATACAACTTGTCCAACTATAAAACCAATAGAAGTAATTCAATTATACAAATGTTACTTTACCTGACGGTTTACTGACTTTCTTTTTAACACCAAATTTTAGGAGATACATATATAAAAAAAAAACTGTAAATAAAATTTAAAACCTGATTTGAATTTCCGATAGAAAATAAAAAGTATTTTCCAATTTTTGTAGTAAACCAAAGCAAGATTTTCAATAGAAACACAATGTTAATCAGCCATTCCACACGAAACCGATCACCTTGAAACCCGACCATCTCCAATTTGGATGAAACTTTCACAGTTTGTACCTGACCCATATTGTTTTGTTTTCCCCTCACAAGTCCGACACCCTGCTAGGGGGGTTAGAAATTTCGTGATTTTACGATGAAACGTCATTATTTTTCATGATTTTTCTGATTCAAATGCCAAATAAGGCTTAATAATAGTATTTTTTATTTTTATTAATAATTTTTGTTAATAATAGCATTTTTTCAAAAAAAATAGTATTATTTACTAGAGACGACTAACTAATTTTTTGTTATGTACTCGCTGACACCTTTCTAAGAAGTATTCACATGCCTAGGTACGTAAGAAAGTAAAAATTACGATTTTTTCGTAAGCGTTGCCCTTGGAAAATGCTCAAATTTGCAAATTTTCGCGGGAATTCTCGCAGTTAAATTGGCGCATAATTTGAACGAAAGCGCCAAATTTATTCGGATCAAATGCAAGCGATAAAGGAGATATGTACCTTGCTGATTCTGTAAATGAGTGTCATGTGCGTGAATTTTCATAGACCGTCAGTAGATGGCGTAAAGTAGGCATGCACAATTTTTATAGTTTTTATCATTTTTAAATAGAACTTCCTAAAATTTCGTATAGATAATCTCCTAATAAGCGTGAATCCATAAAAAAATGAAAAATTGGTTTCATCAACAATTTGTTTACGTAAGTTTCGAAATTAATTTTTCAGACAGAAATTTTGACCGTCGAAAATTTATTTTGGTAACGAATCTGGGAGGAGAACGAAGATATGCTAAAAAATCAGACAAAATGTAGCAAGAAAAATCTTGCAAATCGGAAAATATTTACTTGAGATTTTAAGTTGGGGTGGTTTGCTTCCATACAGGTTACTTTGGGTATACGGGATGACTTTAAAATTTCATATATCAAAAACGAAGCCGAACACCATCGCAATTATTTGTACATGGAAACATAAAGCAATATAAAAATACAAAAAAAAAGTGCTACGTGTTCTGTTTAGTGAATAATACTATTATCTTTTGGAAAAAATACTATTATACTACTATATCATTCGATGCTGCTATATTTTTTTATAAAAAAAAAATGTAGAGCTATAAGCTTCATTTGGCATTATTTTTTATTGTCAAAAATAAAAATCATTTGCTATAATAACAATAATAATTAGTAAATTGAAAAATAAACCTTCAAATATTTGGTATTACAAAGGTTGCTTACGATATGCAATCATCAATAAAATTTAAATTGTTCAATTTAATTAAAGTTACACACACACTTTAAAGTGTATAAGGGTATTTTTTGCATTAAAGTTAATACTTAGCCATCCTAAAAAGACGTAATCTACCGGAGCACTTTTTATTGAATTGAATAACAAGTAATGCAATAATAAAAACTTAAATTAAATTCTCCTAATTTTTATTGATAATTGATCGCTATCAACCAAACACCTATAATAACAATAATTTTTGATTTATTCACTTCAATATAAAAACAAAAACATCAAATAATTTGTTTTGTTATTATAGCAAATGATTTTTATTTCTGATCAAAAATAAATTAAAATGAAAAATTATTATTATCTTCGATTATAAAAAATTAAAATTAAAATTAATTATTATTTTTAATGTAAAAATTAAAAATTAACAATTAATAATTATTTTTGATTTAAATAATAAAAATCCAAAGAAATAATCTTAGAATGATTTTAATTTTAATAATTCAATTTTTTCTAATTATTTCTCATAATGAAACTGCATGAAAATATATTACTATGTAACTTATTCCCACTACTTATGGTAGGTAGATATATGATTTTTTCATTTGAAAAAATCAGTTATAATTATTATTTATTGTCCCTGCTTAAAAAACATTTCTCAAACAAATTTTTAAATTTTATATTCAGAGAAAATCAAATTATATGTATTTAATTATCGAGAGTCTGGAAAGTATTTTCTAAAAGAGAAAATTCTAATCTGAAACCTATACATAGATAGAATTCTGTAAAATGTGGAATGCTTAGAACACTTATATGAAAGTAACACAAACCTCTAGCAAGCAATCTAATATTAATTCATATCCATTCGCGGTACCAATAAAAGATTTTCTACCACGAAAATAATGTTTTACAAATGGCACACGATTTAAATAAAATACGTAGAAGCCACCTACACTAGTTGTGTATGCTGAAAAACGACCGGCAATATATGTATGTATGTATGCAGATATAAAACGTGGTGAATATTGGTAGTTTTGCTTGGTTAGCAACAACAAGAAAGCTCTTCTACGACTTATATAATACATATATTATGGCAAGAGGACTTGTAACATTTTTGTATACATATATACCGACGACGATAACCATCCAGTTTGGCTAATTAAATACGAATATAACAAGGAAGTCATCCTGACGCCTTTCAACGATTTACAGCTTTTTATAATCACGACTAATTGCATTTCCATAAATCTGTAATAATTATATGACGATGTTGTACGCGGCGCTATACTGTATTATAGTAGTAGTACTTAAATATTGCCCACTGCTTGCTATACTCGTCAATGCATTCCAAATAGTCAGTCGGCTGTGCCGTGTTATTGGCTGCCGACGACCGACCGAACCTGCACTTTCCAAAACTTACCTGAGACAGCAAACATAGCTCACTGGTATAATTGCAAATTGCAATGTGAACTGATGACATTTAGCACGACCGGATTTTATTACCGGCGGAATGTTCCATGGCAGTGGTGTTTCAATCCAAATCCGGTACTGTACATATATATACTACATATGTATATAATAACTGCACCTCGCACCACTAGTACCCGTTACTGTACTGTACTCAGACAGAGTAGTAAGTATGTATATAATATCTACTTCAGTAGGCCGAAGTTGTTGGGTAAATGTCTCTACTTACTACAGGTAGGTACCTACATGCTAGCTGTTAGCTTAATAAAGTTGCTTGGAATTTTAGAAGTCGTTAAATGTCTTTTAGCTCGTTAAATTTGTAATCTTACTTACTTATTTGTCTCGACTTAAGTTTCCAATTGTTTTTGCAATTAGTTTTGGATGACCTCGATTCCCGATGGAAGAATTACAACAGAATTAATGTTTACGTGTCGCTGATAATTTTCTTAAGTGATATTTGAATAGAAGGATAGTCAAAGGTTACGAATATCCCAAGGACCTCTATTCTTCTATTAGTAAGCGCCACCACAAGAGAATTACGTCCAAATTTGTAATGGTAAAAGTTTCTATATGTATTTTTTTGTTAACAGTGTTAAAACGTTAGATTGAATAGCCATGCGCAGAGTTATCTAATTGGTAACGTGACTGTAAGCATTACAAACAAAAATTGATTTTGATGGGATTTTTAATTTTTTATAATATATATATGTACACTTTATAATTTATCATACACTCTAAAAAAAATTGGACCATTCCCTAAATTTAAGACACGTTTGTTTCTAAAAAATAAATTTCATTTCTCTTATATATATAAAGGGAAAATCAGTTTAATTTACCCAAATCAATGGAACATTCAATGAATTGAGGTATTTGCCACCAGAAACCCTATATAGTATGTAAAATTCCCGAAATGTTAAGCTTTTTCGAATAAAAGGAAGAGAACATTCAATAGTTAGGTATTATTCTTCATTTGGAAGTATCTACATTTTAGGGTAAAAACTTATTCCGCTTTTTCCTATAGGTAGCTTTCCTTAATCTCATCAAAAAATACCTAAGCTTAGTAGTGTACAGGCAGACGAAGAAATTCAATAATGTGTCACGCTACTTGAAAACATTTTTCCCATCAAAACGGAAAAGCAGATAATTCAGTGACGAAAAGTCCCTAGATGTAGATGAAATCATGTAACAAAAAAGCTTAAGTTAGACGAGCATGCATAGAATCACGACACATTTCGATTTCTTTACATGAACGTCAGTCCGTCTGTCTGGCTGTCCATCCTCGTAATAATTGTAGATCTAAATTCAAAGATAAATGAAATCGGACTTCTTCTTGGTAGGTAAGGGTTGAGAAATACAAAAATTTCCATATTTAGATTTTTCACTCCGAAAACAATCACTCCCAGACACTTTTAAGAGTTTTTCGGAAAGTAAAATCCTTCTTATGGTTTTCCTTTTTCATTCCATAATGTGTCACGACTTAAATGTTCAAATGTCATCTAAAAAAATGGTTCCAGCTTGAAGAGATATTTATTTTCTTGATGCTACACTTAAACTGGTTAACTCTCCATACATTTTTCAAAGTAAATTTCGACAGTTATAATAATTTGCCAACAGATGGTTATTACACCACTGAAACTACCTACATAAAAGTCTACGGCATTTGTTATGCAGAACATTTAGTTTACAGCTCGGCGAAAAATCTTCACGTGGTAGGTACTCAGAGCTAGATTTTAGTGCGCACCTTGTGATATTCTAGAGTAAAGGAGAAAAATTCGAAGACAAAATGTTTCGAAGCAATTTACTTTACATACCTATTGATGGAAAATAAAAAAAAAATATTAATTTCTATAAAAGTTAAATCAGTTGAGAAAAATTTAAATTACCGGCAAAATTAATGGAGGAGAATATCGTGATTAACCGAGCCAAAAAACAAAAAAAATTTCAAGTCCATGCATGGCAAATTGTATACAAGGTTAAAGTAAAATATGTACATAAGCACAAGTTCCCTGGAATGGAACTATTAGCTTTCTTTCACAACTCAATGTAAGCGCATCTAATAAATTACATGGGAAAACAAAAAGTGTTAAATAGCAATCTTCCGGTATACCGGGCCTATACAATAGAAAAACCAAAAAATTATTTCACATAGCATTACATATTATTGTGGGTTCACAGCATTCATTATTATGCAGAATAAGCAAGCGCAATGACAATGACAACGATTTATTTTTAGCTATACAATTCAACTTTTTTTTTTCTCAACCTTTCTTCATTCAAATTAAATATCTACATAGGGATGTATGTACCTAGTTGAGAAAGAAAGTTTTCTTTTGATCAAAGCTTCATTTAATATTTTTTCAGTAGCACCACAACCTATATATATGTATATTAGTACATTACATAGGTTAATATAAATATAAACCGTCTTGAACCAGTATTGTACCACACATACATATCTAATCTAAGTTGGTATATAGAGAGATCAAGGAAGACTAACAAATATTTTGTTCAGTCCTTTGTGTTAATGTTATGCAATTATTTAACGAACAATATAATTACAGTGCAGTACTATGAAGAATGATAATAATCAATTCTTATGGCAATCAATTAATTTAGATTAAATTGTTTCCTTTTCATTTTGATTTCAATTGAACGTGAGGAAACAAAAACAGTAAAAATTCCCAGATAATCCCATCCGAAAGTAAGAAATTTAATTATAATTTTTTTATGGGTTGTGCGCAGTCCTTTATTAGTTTTTTTTTTTTCAATATCCACATTTAACTCATTAAAGTATGTGAGTATATACTTATTTCACAATTTGTATATAGTACTAGTAGGGACGGTTTCCCTTTAACACTGCTTAGTTTACCGAAAAATTTTGATGTAGCTTAAATTATCAGCTTTCATGGAAGAAGAAAATATCGTGCACAAGTATGCATGAATATTCATTATCCTCTGTATTTTTATATTTTTTATGTAGATTTCCTCAAGATTTCCGTTAAATCAATAAGAAGCAATAGAAAACTAAATAGAAAATCTCCTAGTTCTAGTAGATAAGAACCAATTGTGTTAAGAATCTAAATTTCGTCCAAATGGAATGCCGAATGAATTTTCAAGTACTACGATTACTAAGAGTAGTTGAAAGGAAAGGGTTTGCTGGGAGCTATTACCTATTTAATATGTATAATGCCATGGAATTAACGAATTGATATCGTGTATTTTTCGGAATATAGGCTTGTGAATTGCTTACACCAAATAGGTAAAACCAGTTGTATAAATAGTACGAGTTCGGCAAAAACCATAATGTCAAAGTTCTAAAAGGATTGTTTATCTTACCGATGGCTCAAATCAATCGAAGATCCAAATGCGTTTTTTGTTTTTTTATAAATCCAAAGTGAAAACATAGAATATAGACATAACGGGAAATGTAATAGCTTAAATTTAGCATAGACTAAAAACTTGTACTGGAGGGAATTAAGAGAAAATTTAGGCAGGGCAATCGCATTCATTTTTAATTAACTAGTTAAATTTATTTATTTTATTTTTTTTTTTTTTTGTTAATTGTTTGCTTATAGCCTCGTCGATATGTAATTATCTTTATAAGCAACCTCTACATGAAACATTCATTTAACACTTGCGTTTTCAATTAAAACAAACTATTGATCTCCCTTATTCAAATATCTTTTGTCCTTCTTCAAGTTCCTCTAGAAAAGCCACACTTATTATGATTTTTTTTTTCTTCTTCTTCAATACCCTTAAATCTCTTATCAAGTATGAGGCGGATGGAAAAATTAATCTGTTTCTTAGCAATTTTGCTACTTGGACGACGGTCAATTTTAAGGTGCGCTCCGACCAATCGAGAGAAATCTTTCTCGCACATTTTAGGATCCCAATCGGGTTATACTGAACAATGGGTTACCAACAGAATGTCACTGATTGGCGCCAGTAGACTTCGAAACCAGACTCAATTGAATAATGAGTTAAAGTGTCTTCCATCCGCGCTTCAAAAGGGAAGGAGAAGGTGGACGGAAGCCCATTTAAAAACATAAACAACTCTTTGTTAAAATTCGAATTATTTCTATATGACATTAAGATTCAGAAATCATTGAGAAATTTCTAATTTTCATCCCTCACCCTCCCACCACTCAAACCATTAGGATATGCATCCCCCCCCCCCTCCCCCTTTCACTTTTTTATTCAAAAAGCGCTAGGCTAGTAATCTCAATTAAAAATTTCATCTCCTTGTCTAAATTATCCTCACCGCCACTGATGTATCCATTGAAACAAATAAATGGAATTACTTAATCCGGGGAAAAAATACTAAAATATCCCGAACTAACTAGGTTAAGTAATCCGAATGCAATACGAAAATATTTCGAGGTCGGGGCTTGTCTGACTTTGCGCCTGACTACACAAAATGGTTATAATCTTGAGTTATGTGCGGCAAAGACGAGAAAACCTATGCAACTAAAAACTTTGTGGTTTTTTTTATTTTATTTAGTATTTTAAGGTGTATTTATGATTTCGTAATATTAAATTCTTAATTTGTTTCATTATTTAAACTGTGATAGCTGTGTAATTTTACCTCGATTATGTGTAAGTATTTAAAAAAAAACAAATTTAATATCGCTAATTTAAAACATTTAATCTCAATCGGTTTGAACAACAATAATTTTAAGTGAAAGCAAAAATTATGGATTCTCTAAAATATTAACTTCTTGTAGCTTCTTCCTTGCATTTCTTAGTGTTTTTGTTTTTTTTTTTTTTTTTGTATCACAACACATTCAACAATAGCGTACACGTCACATATTACACATTTTGCACAATATTATATTTATTTTTATAAAAACAAAACAAAAACAGGAAAATACAGGAGACTAAAATTAAAATAAGAAGAAAAAACTTCCTTCAAACTGTATAATACTAAAAACACTCACCCGATGTTACAGCAACAGCAAAAATGGCAAAAACAATAAATATTTTCGCCATTTTGAAATGTAAAATATTTAAAAAAATACTATAACTAAACAACGAATTGTTATAATATTAATTAAAAAAAAAACAACGTTCCAATTGAGCTGATGAATTTTTTAAATTATTTTGTTTCAGTTACTTCCAATGGGCGATACGTCTCGCCTTCTTCTACACTTCGACTAATACTAAACGATCGCCTTCACTATAGTTTTGTGTCAAAAAATACTGCGCTTTTTTTTTGTCTTTTTCCTTTTCTTCTTTGTTATCTCTATGTATATATATATACATATAAATTAATTAAAACAAAAAAAGAACAAAAATAAAATGACACGCCGTCGGATTTGTAACCGACTTCCAATGAACGCAAGAGAGAGTATCAAGATTTCACGCTTTTATATCAACTAGCTTAAGTGTCTGGTGGGAGTGAAATATTAGCGGGGACTGTACATCAGGTGGGATCTGCAGAGGTGATCTTGTCTCCATTACCCCTTACAATTTGGCTTATGTATGAACATGACAGATAGATGTTGCCCCGATTAATTTTTTAATTCCTTTTACAAGTATAAGGTAGATGGTGCTGGGGCTGGCTGGCCTGGCTGGCTTCTTGGCTAACTACGTTGGAGATGGTTTCATTAAAGCCGATTACCATGGCTTGTTGACGTTCATGAAGATCACGCGAATAATGTAGATGATGATGATGGTGATCTTCTTATCGAGGTTGAGTGTTGCCAAATTCATGCAGATTGTTTAATATTTTATTATCACTATTGTTCACAATTTTTATTATGAATTTTGTATGTAACTGTATATACATATATACATAATTATATAGGGGATACTTTCGAAATGAGTAGCAATTCCAAATTTGATGAAATTCTGCATATCTAGGTACTAGATAAATACTAATTACTAAGACTGTACCTCTTATTTTATAGAAATTTGGTTTATATGGCCAAAAGGTGAAAATAGTAAAAAAAAAAAACCTTAAAATCGATCCCGAAATTTCAAAGTTCCACTTGAAACTCAAATAGGGTTTTTGGTTGAATTAATTCCAATTACTTAACTTGAAATTGTCTTGAAATTTACTTGAAATTATATTTTACCTTTGACAACTCTGCGTTAGGTTCAATACGTACGGATTTTTAAATAACTTGTGATCTTTTTGCTGACTATTTTAAATCAGTGTATAATAACACCCACAACTATTTAACCCATAGCTCGTCTAGCGAATTTATACATACAGGAAACATTATAATTTCTCATTGTACACCAGAAAACGTTAACAAAGTATGAAATTCACTTGATATTAATAAAAAAAGTTGGCCCGGACGGACTACCAAACATATTCTTAAAATATTTTGTACATAATTTGTCAACGCCCATTTCACACCTCTTTAATAAGTCCATATCCGAGAATTGTTTCCTAAGCAAATTAAAAAAAAACCCAATATTTAAAGCAGGCGACCCAACATTAATTACGAATTATCGCCCAATAAGTGAATCAAATAGCTTATCACTAGTTTTTGAAATGATCATTTACGATCAGTTCTTCTCCCAAGTTAAACACTTAATAAGTAATTATCAACACGATTTTTTTCCACATCGTTCAACTTCTATCAATTTAGCCCTGTACACTGATGTTATTGCAAAGGCTTTAGATAGAGTCTTACAAGTCAATACAATATACACAGATTTTTCTAAGGCCATTAATAAGATAGACCATCTTATCTTAAAAAAAAAAAAAAAAACTGAGTAGACTTAGCTTCCATACAAATTCAGTTCACTGGTTTGATTCATATTTAAAAAACAGGAGCTTGTCTGTAGTTCTTAAGGTATATGATCCACCTTCACCCAAACATCTGGTGTACCCTAAGGAACAAGGCTTGGCCCCATCATTTTCTTATCCTTTATTGATGATCTTCCATTAACAATAAAATCTCCATGCCTATTATATGCTGATGATACCGAAATCTTTAAAATTATTTACTCTATTGATGATTGCATACAAAATGATTTAAATAAACTTCATGATTGGTGTATAATAAATAGACTTCCTTTAAATATAAATAAATCCCGTTGCTTAACGTTCTCCAGAAAACAAAACACACTCTTCTATGATTACCATATTTCAAATTCTTCCTTTATACGTGTCACAGAAATAAGAGACTTAGACTTAAACTCTGATGCCAGATTATTATTTGATGGACGTACCACCATATTTTAACTCGAAATCGTCAGAACAAACATTAAAGACAAATCACCTCTATATATAATCCAGAAACAACACAGTAATATTTTTAATTCCATGGACCTCTTCGGTAATAGTCTTTCTTTCTCAAAGCGCTCTACTTTGGACATAATAAAAACTCGTTTTCTCCCTCCCTGAAATTCCACGTCTTTCCGTTTTTCGCACAAAAAAAAAAAAAAAAAAAATAATTTAACTTATATATTACTTCCGCAATAAAATGTATGTGGACTTTAATTATATAATTAATAGTTCCTGAATTCATTAAAATTTACTATTATTTACATTGCTCTTATTTATAGCTCTTAACTCACATTAATTACTCAAAAAATAACTGTTTTGCTTTAATATTTTCCCGGTAGTATGCAAAAGGATATACATTAAGTCTGTTATACATACTATTGCTTAAACTTTCTAAAATAAATAAATATTATTCGATAAAAGTGCTAAAAATCACAACCTGAATTATCAACAATAATCTTCTTCTTGTTCCTCTTTGCCGTTTTCATAACTCGCAGAAATGAAAAATGTTCAAGTGCTGAAATTGCGTTTACTTAATTTTTTTCAAAAAAATCGAACAAAATTTTGTGATTTAATTGACTCAAGTAGGTATACTTAGGTATACTTGAAGTAAATGCGCGTTTACATGATATTTTGATTACTTGATCTCTACTTGAAGTATATTGCAAGTATTCATGTAAACGTATTGTATGCTATGTGATTGAAGCTGCCATTTGTCAATCATTATGAGAAGTATTCGGGAAAGGTTGTTGCCTATTTCCTCACCTCACTGAAGTATACTACATATTGAACAATTTACAGTCAGAAGAATGCAGAGATTTATGAAATCGTCGCATGCTTAATCCTTCAATGTACATAATTCTATCTTAAGGCTTAAAGGCTAATTTACAACACCTTGTATAAAACAGTAAATTTCTACATTTTGAATTTATTTTATTCTGCATGTGAAACCATCGCTATGCTTCGAAAACGTATGGCATCTATATTAAATAAATATAGAACAAAATTGTAATCAAAATCTGCACTTGAAAGGTAAATCTTACACCATCTTCTCTAGAACCAAAACTGGATAAGCCAGAGGTTCACGTGTAGTACTACATTTAAATTGTACTGAAACAGTTCACAGGTCAATGAATAACGAGCCCAGATATTGTAGGGAAAAAGTTTCAGAAACATAATATTCATTTTCACCTCACTATGTACCTGTCGCACTTCTTAACATCTACACTTTAAATAATCCCTTATGTAACCGTAATCTATTTTCAGAACATGCACCTTTTCAAGCAAATGTTTCCGACAGCCTTTCTAAGCTTTCTGATTTCATTTACCTTTAAAGAAGGACTCCAAATTATCTAGATACTAAAAAAACAAAAAAATCATCGAGTCAAAAGCAGAAAGGAAACATCACATCAGGTTTTGTAGAAGTCTACTGTTTTAATCAGTCGCAAGAATTTGCTTTGTTGAATCAAAAACGTGCCAAAAAGCAACTTCAATCCAAAATCTCCTTTTGTAGACACATCAAATTACCACCAATGTATATATACACATATATAAAACTATAGAAGGACCGAATTCAATTACATCAAACTCCAAAATAGTTAGTCCTACAAGATGTGGTAGAGGGTAAAAAATTTGGGGTAGTGTTGATGGCAATTTATTGAGTTTCATTTCAGACAACGTTGATGATAATCGCTCCCCGGACACTCTACACTACACGGAAGCCACTTCCATCTTGCAAAATAAACACGTACATGTGCAGAGCAGTATGAGTATAAAGGTATACCATAGTAGTGGAGCAAAGTGTTTGCATTAAATAAGGGTCCTTTGTGGGCACTGGTACTCGATTGTTGAAATTTGCTGTAGCAAAGTGACTATCCGCAAAAACTTACAGATTAGCCTCAAATGGCGACAACTGGAACGTGGGATTCTGTTTGAACTCGTGTTGACTTTTGTGGCTGACTCTTATTGTACCATGTTCGTATAATATACAAATATATTTTCAGTCGGTAAACTTGAGTGTACTGGGCAGAGATAAAAATTGCTGATGTCAGGATCTTTTCACGTTGGGGTAACGAGACGAATTAGAGGAGCCCTTACTGGTGTTATCTTGAGCAAATTTATCGATTTACCCACAAAAATAAAGCAAATAGCAAGCCCCCAGACCAAAGTTTGTTATCTAAAGTCAGTCCGGGACCATGCTTGTTACGGGATGATAAATTATGTTGTTCCATTTTATCTCTACGCCAGGAGAATTGATGGTGAAAAGTTAGAGGTAGGTATACTATACGTGTATCTTCAGTGTTACTTTTAGGTTTTCATAAATTAATGTAGGTAAGTTGTATGTTTTGTGGAAAGAGCTACAGTGTGTAGAAAGAAATGAAAAACTGATAAACACAATTAAAGCAATTAATTTAATGTAGAAATTAAATAATTTTGCTTAATTACATAGTTAGGAAGTAAAAGTTGAAAGTTAAGAAAAAGTCCAATTCAAATTATTATTAATCAAACTATACCACAATTGAATAATGCAGAGGATATTTGCATACCATCTCAAATCATCTCTAAATCATAATATTGTTGCGTACGTGGCCTTTGGTTCGTTATTTAAAACACAATATAAAGTATTTAATGTACAAGTTCTTTATTTTCGCTTTACACTTATAAAATTCACAATACTTCAATTAATCAACTCAACTTTAATTATCGCTAATACTGTACTTTCAATTATCGCAATCCAATCACACTTTCGCCTGTTTATTACTTTCGTTTGTTAACACTGCAATGTCTAAGACAAAACTATTTTTCTGGCGATGACAACTGTTATATTCATACCCTAGAAACTCTCCAGATTCTTCTAGCGTGTTCTATTCCAGAATCTTCTTGACTATTCTATTCCTGAACTTTCCCGAAGATTCCGTCAACGATTCTCCGAACCTGAAGTTGTTTACTCTCCATTTCCAATAGATGTCACCAGTTGTCTCTTTTTGTTCCACTTAACACTGCCCCCTTCTTAAAATTGTTCGTCCCAAACAACAGGTGGTCCACGGTCTTGATGCTCGTAGTACTGACACAAGCATTTCCATTTCCATGGATACATCCTTCCATGTGTTGAGTCTCAAAGCCATAAGGTTGGAGTCTAGTCTCTCTACGAATAGCTTGCTCCCTAGCTCGCCAACTTGGGCATTCTTCTCTCCCTTTCTTTTCTGTTGATTCCCTTCGACGGCGTTTCTTGCAGTCGCTTTGAAGGTGTCCCAATTTATTACAATCCCAACATCGAAGAACACTATTTGAAGGGGTGCTCAGTGATAACTGCAATCTGTTACAAGTCTGCTGCCCAGCTCAATATCTTTGCAATTCCACTCTCCTCTCTTCATCTACAGATTCCACTCGTTGGCGTTTTCTGCAGTCTCTTTGTCCCGGTCTATTACAATTCCAGCATCGCAGAATAACACATGAAGGAGTGCTCTGTGATGGCTGCATTCTATTACAAGTACATTCGTCCACGAAAATTCCTCTCATTCGTACTGCACTCCGCGAAGCTTGTCTGGCGGATTCATACACTAATGCATAGGCTAGTGCTTCTGCTGTTGATTTCTTTCCTGCTAACCTTAATGCTTGTTGTAAATTCTTATCTGCAATAGCGTTCACAAATGCCTCCGTTGCCACTTCATTGAGAAAATCCGCATTTACGCTGGAGTATGAAAGATGCTCTAATCTTTCTACATTAGCCTGCAGTTGTAGTAGTGATTCGCCATGCTTTTGAATCCTGTTGCGTAACTGTAGGCGATATACTTGCTGCATGTGTTCATCTCCGTAACATAATTCTATCGCCTGTACTCATGAAGTGTAATCACGTTGCTTTTCAATCAGTACAGTTTGTAAGAGCTCTGGCGCAGGACCTCGAAGTGCTAATACCAGAGCTGTAGCTTTGTCTTCATCATTCCATCCAATTACCTCTGAAGCTGCCTTAAATTGTCTTTTGAAGATATGCCACGAATCTTGTCCATCAAATATTGGAGGTTTCTTCATTTCTTCTATGCTTCATCCTTTCCATATCTGCTTTAAGGATGTCAAGCTGCTCAGTAAATTTTTGTTTGTTTTTGTTTGTTCCTGCTCGATTTCTTCAATTTTAAAATTTTGTTCATCTAATGAGTTTTTCAGAAAATTTTTCTGTTCCTCTAAACGAGTTTCTAGACAATTCTCCAAAGAACTCTTTTGTTCGTCCATGCGGGCTTCCATAGATTTCTACTGCTCTTTTGTTCCTCAAAAGCATTCTTTTGTTCATCAAAACGGGCTTCCATTTTCTTCATTAAAATACTCAAAAGCTGTTCCATTTTCATCGTAGGCTCTTTTTCAGCTTCGGTTTCTTCCAAGTTCTCTTCGAAAACAAAAGTCAATTGCCACCAGTTTATTTCGCGAATTTATTTCACTTCTGACACCAGTTGTTGCGAGCGTGGCTTTTGGTTCGTTATTTAAAACACAATATTAAATATTTAATATACAAGTTCTTTATTTTCGTTTTTTTTCGCAATCCAATTACACTTTCGCCTGTTTATTACTTTCGCTTGTTAACACTTCAATGTCTAAGACAAGACTATTTTTCTGGCGATGACAACTGTTATATTTATACCCTAGAAACTCTCCAGATTCATTTAGAGTGTTCTATTCCAGAATCTTCCTGACTATTCTATTCCTGAACCTTCCCGAAGATTCCATTATCGATTCTCCGAACCTGAATCTGTTTACTCTCCATTTCCAATAGATGTCACCAATTATCTCTTTTTGTTGCACGTAACAATATGCTGATATGATTTTGAAACTGTACCTTTACCAACTCATCTCTATCGATACCAATTAATCATACAAATACACTTATTATGTATATATACGTGCCGCATCTATCTAAGTAGAACTAGCTAGAGGATAAAAATATTTTCGAAAATTATGAAAAAGCACTTTACCAGCTAATGTTTTCAAAATACATTTGTCACGCACAATTCAATTCATATTGCCACCAGAGTGGTAGATATAGGAACCTTATAACTTTACGACACTTTTTATATTCAAATCTATACAAATATTACTGCAACAGGCTTTCTCCATTAACTCCGCTATGTGCAGTTATACAATGTACACACACATACTGTAGGAATAACTTAGAATAAAATTAAACTTTAAATGCTCCAAGCAAATGGAGAAAATCATTATAAAGTACCTAGTCATGCTAAGCACTTAAAAGTATGTTTGTTACCAAGATGTACCATGCCACAAAGTTGCATTTCAGGTAAGACAGCAGAAAAGCTTCTTTTAACCTTTTACTACTACTGCAGTGCGCTACTTTATCGATTGAATTAAAACTTATCACCTATAGCTATCGTTGTGATGAGCAAGTAAATTAACCATTTTTTCAATTATGCTAATAATTTTAACTGTATGCTCTATCTGAGTTAAAATGTTCACAAAGTCGAAATTTTATAAACCACCGATTTTCTGATATATGTATGTAGGTTGTAGAGTGAGTGTTCTATATACTGATATTTTTTTGTATTTTTTTCTAACGTAAGGGGACAAGAGATCTAAAACATGGAAACCATTCTGCTATCCAGAAGATCTTTCACCAAAACCTTCCTGTTCTTCTAAAGAAGCGCATCATGTCTTGATGAGGAAGGTTTTTCAACTCGTCTACAGATAGAAGGAAGAACCTAGGGTATCCAGCCTGCACCGGACGAAGGCCGGACAAACACACAAGAAGTATTCGGTTGTCTCAGTCTCTCCTTCCAGGCAGGACAGACACTCAGGGCTGTCTACATCGCCCATCCTTGTTAGATGAGTTCTACATTCTTTCCTTCCGAGCCCCATGACAAAATCAAGATAGTCCTATTGGGCCCATCAAGAAATAGCTTTATGCACCTGCAGGTACTCGCTTTCGCCTATCTCTCTAGATTCTTCTTATGAACATCTGCTTTGAAGAGAGACTCAATACTCAAGGTGGCAGCGCCTAGAGTGGGTTCCGGTCAGAGTAACGGAGAATCAGAGTCAGTCCTAGCTAAAAGGTTAGCCTTTTCATTCCCCATGATCCCCATGTGACCAGGAACCCACTGAAGTGACACCTTGTTGTGGATACACAACTTATCCAAGACGACCTACAGTCCCCCAGTAACTTAAATGCTATCCGAGAGCCACCCAAAGCCATCCATGACTATCCGAGAAGATAGCAATGTCCTCACCCATGATTTGCATATCAATGGCTATGGCTATGGCGATGACTTCAGTCTGGAAGAAGTGGTGTGTCTTCCAAGTGAGTACTTCATCCCAATGTCAGGTTGACTAAAGTAAACGCCTGCCCTGTCTCCTTCATTTACCATCTGTAAAAAATTTTAGAACGGACCGGGGAAGGCTCGATAAGGCACTTTCCTCAGTCCACGATTCCCTTCCAGGTAAACTTACAGAGAAGCGACGCCCAAAACGAAGCTCTGGTACCATCACATCACGTGGCATGCTGGCCAGAGAGTTTTCCAAGCCCAGCCCACACGCCAAAGAGCAATGAGAAGAACCAGTCTAGTCGTCCTCCCAACATCCACATGAGCGCAATCTGCACACCACACAATTCTTTTGGCATCTACCTGAATGACAAGATCCAGGAGTAGCAGATTAAGTAGGACCTCAAGAGCAGAAGTAGCCGTAGTAGAACGCATGGAGCCCGCAATTCCCTTTGAAGGCCCGCCAGCCTCCGAATCACAGTCCCCACAAGCGTCCTCAGCCACCATACACAGGAGGCATATGTGAACATGGGTTTAACGATCGAGGTGTACATCCACAAATTGAATAAATTTATATATAAAAAAAAAAAATAGTTTTAGTTTTATTACAAAACCTAAATTAAATATTTCTCTGCACCACTTAAGGATTTTCAACTATTTCATCAACCGAAAATACTTGTCAAACAATTTTTCATAAAAAGTCTACTCGTCGCGACTTCTATCTTGGCGCAACATAAGCAATTTTTTGTGGTAGATATCAGAGGTATCTCCGCAAAATTATTAAGGAGACAGCCTCGTAACATAATATTCCAGCGTAAAGTGGGAGCATAGGAGGCGATGATAGCAATCTTTTTAGCTCCCCCTTTATTGTAATTTAACACAGCAATGTCATTAGAGAGGTGCAGTATAACTTTTATTAGCTCTCTTCAGATAAGTACAAAACGATCATTTCATACATGTATTATAAATCTATTGCTCCATTATGACTATCTTAAAGAAGGCTCACAATATTTCCCGCTGTGATAAAATCAAAAGCGTTACGAGAGTGATGGAATGAGGTAAAATGTATTATCAGTTAAATATCTTCAAACGACTCTGGTACACACATCTACCCATTCCGTGTACCACAAAGGTGCCAGATTTGACCTTTTTTTGATCTGTTGCGAGTGATAAATTTGACACATAATCTGTAGCGAACAACATACATAAATCATGATACCTATTGTAAAATTTCAACGCTCTCTTAATGAAAAGATGATCATAATGATCGTTCTGATCGCAGATTTTAAAATAGCATATCATTTATTAACATAACAAAAATCGCGCTGTCGCTTATGTCGAAAGTTAAAACAAAGTTAAGCTAATTTAAATGATTTCCTATTATATTAATATTGTATACCCAATTGGGAGTGCATCACTGAGTATTAATAAATAATCGGATACTTACTAGAAAAAAAAAAGTAAAAGGAATATAAAAAAAAATAATCGGTTCAAGGTAATATAATTAATATGTAAGTATAGCAAGACAATAATTATCTAATTTTAATCTATTATTTTGATTAGATGAACTGTAAATTGTTATCCATAAACTGGAACAAAACAAGTTTCACAAATCAATATTTTTTATTAACTTTGATGATTATCGAAAAAAAACAAAACAGCTTGACTCTAGTTGGTCATCTCCGGTGCCTAAATGTACATCGATATTTAATTTAAATTGTTTTAATTTCTATTTTTCAATTTACAAGAGCAACTAGTAGTTTTGCCTTTCGACAGTTTGGGGTGAAATACTCACACATAGATCTACCACATGAAGAAAGATAAGCTGTAATTTTTGTTCCCTTGAAAACACCGTTCTTAAATGAAAATTAATGAAAATTGTGAATTTCGTCTGGCGACAAAGTCCACTGTAAACCTGATTTCCTTCATTAGAACTATTCAAAAAAAATTATGTCTCGATATTAATTCAATTTGGTTTCTATCAAAATTTAAGAATTATTCCCCATTTAAAAAACTGCCATACTCTCCTGTATTGTGCTTTCTACTTCACTAACTGCTTTAATCCAAACGATCATACGTCGAAAAAAACCAATTTTATATTAGTTACTAACCATTCCTCGCAACCATACTTAATAACCGTAAAGACCCAATAGGGCAGTTAGCTCGACTTCAACAGTAGATACCATTTCGATATCGTACATCGGAAAGGAAAACAATATCTTTTGCTAGACTGATTTTCTCGATCATTTCTTGTCGTATACATATATGTAGTGTACAAAAGAGGTTATGAGCACAGAGGACAAATGGTTTCTAAAAATTTTTGAAAATATTAGTAATGCCTCATCGAAATACCTTGATTGGAAAATGAAAGGCGAAATTCTGTACAAGCATTCCCGAAATATTCTTCTCTTGCAGTGGAAGCTGATAATTGGAAAAAAGTTATTTTCCCTAAGAAGGTTCAGAAATTCTACGTAAATGATATCGTTATGGAGTAAGAATTATATATTATCAGATTCTACGAAATATTTTACAGCTAGCTTGCTAGAAATTGTTGCAATTATAACATTCCAGTCACAATCCATCATCATTGATATAAAATGAAGAAAGTATAAAATACACTATCGTAATTAATATTTAATTTGTTTAATCATATTGATTCTACTTTGTGTGGGCACTTGGTGAAACATGTTACACATGATGTAACGTGTTATAAATTTTAAGCAAATTTAAATAATTTAAAAAAACACTTGACAATTTATGTTCCACTTTATAAATGTATTTGTCATTTTATTAAAAATAAAAAAATAAATAATTTAAAGCCGATGCGTTTTGTTCGATCAGAACATTATCAAAGCTAAACGACTACTTATTATCAATTTTGATTGTGCTGGCTAGATGCTCTGAGAGCTAATTTTAACAATAACAGGGTCTAGCAGAGGTCATTAACTAGAAAAGTACCATTCTTCTGTTGCTTTCAGATTTCATAGATTTCGTACTTCTCTAATATTTTTCCACCTTTTAAGCAATGCACCAATTCCAGGTCGTTTAAATTAGCTGAATGTTTATTATTGCGTAGATATTTTGCAAAGCCAGAGTTCGGGTTATTGGATTTACTACATTTTATGTGTCCAGAAAATCTTGTCTTAAGAGATCTTTTTGTCTTCCCTATATAAACAGCTTGGCAATCGTTGCAGTTAAGCTTATAGACTCCACTTTTATCCACTGTATCAATTTTAGGTTTTATCTTATTATTGGATAGCAAATTTTTAAGAGTATATCTATTGGAAAAGGCTGGTATTATATTAGCGTTTTTTAAAGTAGTCGTGAATTTATTAGATAAACCTTCTATATGTGGAATTTTCTTATATATGTCATCTAGACTATTACCCCACACTGAAGGGTAAATGGAATCGACAACTTGATTGAAAGATTTTTTCTTTAGAATACAGATAATTGCACTCTCTTTATATCCATTATTTATTGCTATAGTCAAGATGGTGGACAATTCTTTATTAAAATCAGTTACACTAAGAGGAACTTTTAGTCTGTCAATCATACAGTGAAAAGATGCCATTTTTGTATTCCAAGGATGACAAGATTTACTTGGAATTACAGTGTCAGAAAATGTTGGTTTTCTTAAAATATTATAACATAATTTGTTATTGTTCTATTTTAAGCGTCAGATCTAAGAAATTGATTTTATTATTGCCTACTTCTACAGTAAATAAAATATTTTTGTCTAATTTATTTATTGTTTTACTCACAAAATTTTCAAGTTGTCGTTTGGTTCCCGTCCAGATGCATTGAATATCGTCTACATATCTTGTCCAAAATAAAATATATTAAAAAAGTAAAATTGGTCTAAGACCAATTCTTATGAACCCTAGCTGAATGCCCGTATATAATTTCGTATGGTCACCTCTATTCGCAAGTTTGATTCTTAAAATAAGTTTTGGCATATATTTCTAGAAAAGTTCGTCGGACAGTAAAAATGATTATAAACAAATTCATATGATTTTATATTCTGAAAAGCTTTTCAGTACAATAAAAAAGGTCTAGAATTGATCGTTTTCACAGTATACGTAAAAAACCTAAATTTTTATATGGTAACACCAATAAGGGGTTACTCCATTTAGTCCATTTTTGAAATTATATTTACGATGACAACACCATATTTAAAATGGTTGAAAAAATTGGTATAAACGATGCATATTTTTTATACTTTCGATCTTATTAGTTCCACGAATACAATTTTTCATGTATAAACTAATAAATATGGATATCGGCATCTCTAATACCAAAACAGTCTCATTTCTTATCCAAATTTAGTACAAAAGCATAATGTAAACGATCAAAGGATAAACTGTGTCCATTTAAATATAAGGATCAATTATGTTCAGTATAAAACTAATACATTAACTAGATATTTGAGTGCCTCAAGCTTTTATGGTGTAAACTCTATTCCTTCAGTATAGAAATACTTAGAAATATGTCATACGAACAGAAGAATCAAGCGAGTTACGCATAAATGAAAATTTGTCACTGGCCGGCACACTTACGCAGTATGTATGTAGTTTTGCTTCGTACGACGATGGCAAATACGTATAGGAATGGACGTTCTTGGATAAGACTATGGCTGAGGATTGTTAGTGTCTGGGCAACATAACATATTATAGTACATTTTGTTGATAAAAATTATTATTTTTTTTAAATAAATATTTAGATTGTTTCTTAAAATTAAGATTTGTTTTTCTTTAAAAATGTTTTAATTTCTATGTGAGCAGGGGCCCTCATTTTTTAATACGTTTGACAGAATGCAAATGGTTAATCATAGCTTTCTGTCTAATAGAGTACGAAGCATCCCAAAATACGTACAAAAAGCTACAATTCCCTGTTTGAATTCGAATCAATTCGATCGATCGAAATCACCAATAAGGTCTAAGCTGTGTATAGTGTATACTGCATTTGTATAATACCATCAGTATAAAGGTTTATTCACGAAATGAGATACACCTAATAAAGGGTTTTCCAATAAGAGGTGTTATTTTAATTAGCCCGCTATTTCGGTAGATGTCACTTTAGGAGCTGTCATTTTTTGACATTTGACAAGTAGAAACTACGCTATTAATAAAAATGGAACGATACACTATTCAACAACGCATTGAAATTATTAAAATTCACTATAAAAATGGTGAAAATGTGGCAGAGACGGTTCGTAAAACTCGAACATTTTTGGGTCGTCGTGAAGCACCTTGTCGGACCGCAATACAGAAATTGGCAGAAAACTTTGAGCTGTCGGGTCAAGTTAGTGATGTGAAGAATAATACCCGTGCACGTCGCTTAAGAACAGCCGAGAATATTGCTACTGTAGCCGAAAGTGTTGAAGAAAACCCAGGTTTGTCCATTCCTCGTCGTTCTTTGGAATTAGGCATTCCACAAACGTCATTACACCGTATTTTGCATAAAGATTTGGGTCTTAAGGCTTATAAAGTTCAGTTAACACAAGAACTCAAGCCGGCCGATCATCAGCAACGTCGAGTCTTTGCTGATTGGGTCCTTGAAATGCATGAAAATGATCCGGAATTCCATCGAAAACTCATCTTGAGTAATGAGGCCCATTTCCACCTCGATGGCTTCGTCAACAAGCAAAATTGTCGCATCTGGGGCTCGGAAAACCCAAAAGTTATTGTTGAAAAGCCTCTCTATCCTCAACGTGTGACTGTTTGGTGCGGTTTATGGTCCCGCGGGGTCATTGGACCTTACTTTTTCGAAAATGAGGCGACTTCTTCCTTTGGGGCCACGTGAAAGAGAAGGTCTACGCCAACAGCCCAGCATCGATTCAAGACCTCAAAGATGGAATTCGTGAGGCTATCGAGGACATAGGGCAGCCACTACGCGATTTGGTTATGGAAAATTTCATGAAAAGGATATGGTCCTGTAGGCGTGGTCGTGGTGGTCATTTGGCTGATGTTATTTTCCATTATTAACTGCATACCTTCCTCTTTATAATAAAATAAAGATCCGATCATTTATCTCAAAAAATGGCATTTTCCTTTGAATATCAAAATAACACCTCTTATTGGAAAACAGAGATATAAAAAAAGCATATCTTTTATAGTTATAAATACATTTTATACGAGAGGTTGATTGAATTATATATAAAATTTATATAAAACAGTTTTATATCCAGCTGTATTATATTAATAAACGTTATTATTAAATTTTATAAATTGAGGAAGTATACAATTTATTCAAACTTTTTATGGACCTATATGTATATTATTTGTTTATAATATTTACACCTAAATTTTAACCGCATCATCTAACTAGAATATTATAAATAGCAAAGAGACCTGAAAAAATTATATTTGTAGTTTAATTATTATCATTACCCAGGTGTAGGGAGTTTAAAAAATATTTACGTTTTCCAAAACATACAGATAAGACATTATGCTCCACATTACATCTAAAACTAATCAAACTTTAAATCATAAAACTTTCAACGCTTTCCTGTCTCTGGAACCCATCTAGTTTCCAAACACAACAGAAACTCTCATTAACTATTACTCATGCCGTTAATGAACTACCAAAAAACTTATTCTCATCATCTCCAGGAAAATTATTTAGTATCTTGGAAGTGCCAAGCACTCAACCAAACTTCGTATGCAAAAACTAATTTTCCATTGTTCTTATAATTTAAAAGCCAGTATAAAGTCTGCAATGATGCAGCTTTTGTTACTTCTACATTCCCATATACCTATTTTATCCTCGAAATGTCTCTCAAGTCTATGCACAAAAAACTTACCAAACCAGGTAAATTTGAAATAAAAAAGGATATATTTTTTTTACTACCTTAATTCCCTCCCTTCTCTATGGCTTCCTACTAACTTATGGACATATCTTCAGTTAATTGTGCAAGCGAACAAGAGAATTAATGGAATTTATGCTTAAAGAAGGGAAAAACGAACAATAAGGGAATAACTATAGCTCTAAAAGACATAAATTTCCGACAGTTTTGGTACCTATCAATTCTCTCTCAGGTTAAATAAAGTGCTGCAAGCCAATTTATATACAATTGCACGGTCCACTATAGCAGGACATTTTATGCATTCCTCTTGCAATTCGCCTATGTACATATTTTCAACTCATTGCATGTAGTATGTATATACAAACAACATACGAGAATTTCATAGACACTATTGAATTTTTTATTTTGAAAAACATCTTCCGTAGAGCAAGTACTAAGGTAGTCCGAAATTTTATTAAAACTGTTCTGTTCTCAATCTCGTTGAACTCTCCATATATCTTCAATTCGATAGATTCAATTTTTTAACACACATAACTAGAATACAATCATCCATGACAGCAGAACGATATATGTAGTACCTCCTCCGTTTTATAATATATCTTAGGATACCTAAATGAAGTGTCAGCATTCAATTCCACGGTCATGGCTTCAATATTTTTTGCACGCTATGCAGTCGTAAAAAAGCTTAATGGCAGGTGGTCTATCCGGGGTAAGCTTTATAGCAACTGGAGAAAATTCAACGCATGCCAAGTAAAAATTTGGGGAAATTATATATGTACATAATATGATGGGGAAAATAGTCAAATCGAACAACCTGTTAGCGTTTCAAGGTATAAACATTTTTTTAAATACAATTTCGCTCTTCCATCTGTATCCTTTTGAAAGCTAATTAGTATAGAAGTTATGTTGAAATATGAATTCTTCATGATTACAACAAAAATATTATTTAAATTACCAAAACTAGTATATACAAATACATCTGCAATATTCAATTCAGAAATTAAATTTATAAGAAGACTAAACTTAAATGAAGTTATATGCGATTTGAGAATAAAAATTATCGATTCATATTAATTTATATATCATCAATAATCCCTCGTAGGGCATAGGATACTTCTATTTCACTTTGCTTCGAACATCTGCCTGCAGCGATATGTGGTTCAGTCCAACTTTCTGCATTACTTATCTCTTCCTCTTGTTTAGAGTCAGCAAACTCTACGATATCCTTCTGAGTTCCACTCAAATGATTCAACAAGCAATTCAAATGATGTTCAATTTTCAATTTTCAATTTAAAAAATACTTTATTGCACAACCTTAACCCTATGCTTATGTCTAGAACAATAAAGTCTTTGGCCCACGGCGTCCAGGCCATCCGGGCTCTGCCAGATTTTCATTCCTAAGCTATTTATAATTCTAGCTGTAACTCTACTCATACGTAGTATGTACTCTAATTTATAATTCATGATCTATAATTCTATATTCCATGCTAATGCTAATGCTAATGCTAGTGCGTATATTTAAGTCTAGTTGTAAATTCAAACGTAAAGCCCTTCAAGGTTCAAATAAAAAAATTAAATTACTATGCTATTGCGACTTTTGTAGTATTACTTTATTCCTAATTCTAGTTCTAATTCAGGTACTACTATTTCAAGACAGGAATAGAATCCGTAAAGGATCTATTCTTCGTGCGTTCCTTTTGAATTTCTTGCCCTTTCTTTAAAGCTGTGGGAGCTGTTGATTGTTCTTAGTTTTTTTTTTTTAAAGGTCGTTCGTTACAGTCGAGTTGTTAGGCCATTTGTCCTTAGCAAGTTAGGGAAAAATGTGTTCATGTCCTCTCTGATCCGTTCACGTTGTTCCTGTCGTTATTCCTCTTTCGTCCAGTTACCTGAGTAGCTCCCCGCACTCATTGAAGATATTCTTGCGGCTGTGAGCAGCAAAAGTTGCACGTGGGACACGACTGCTTTGTAAAGGCTGAACTACAATAAAAGTAAATAACTTTACGAAATTGAACGAGATTGAGGTTTACTTACGAAAAATTGATATTTTTAATCTAATTATATATCAAATTTAGTAAGAGTTTTATCTTGATATTTAATGTTTTCAATTTTAAAAAGTGGTAAAAGTGAAAAGATTAACAAATGGAAGTTGATGTAATTGAAGATTTGTGCCTTCTATTAATTTGCAGTGCCCTAATGACATTTTCTGTGTTAAATTTAAAAAAAAAAGGTAAAAGTGAAAAAATTAACAAGTGGAAGTTGATTTAATTGAAGATTTGTGCTTTCTATTAATTCGCAGTACCATTTTTATTTTATTTTAATTTTTACATTGCACTTTTAATCATTTAGTAATAATTTAATTGTTTGGACACATCGCGTTCTTACGGAATGAGCGATTCTTAGCGCGCTATACTTACGGAAAATTAAATGTTTAAACTTAACGAAAGTTCCCCTCATGCGAGTTAAAGTTAATTTGTGTACACCTGTTCAATTAAAGGGCGCCTTCGCTTTACGTAAGTTAATGTACTTACGTATACGTCTATTGTACTTCAGCCTTAAAAAGGGTGTTCTTTGGAGGCCAGTAAATGCCACAGCCTGACGCTAGTCCCCAAACCACATACAGGATAAAATTTATATTAACCTTTCGAGATCATCTGACTCGAACATTGGATTGTTCTTAAATATTCCATAATTCCAAGGAAACTAGTTACAGACAGGGCCTCGAACTTTCCCTAATCTAGAATGCGTGGGCAAACCACGTCGTCAAAACGACATAGATTTTTGTGTTTGCTTCACACTCTTGCCTTTGAAAATTCATGCGTGCAAAAATGTCTTTTCTCTTTCACTCGTGTAGTAGTTAATCAGCAAAAACAATATATAGTAATACCTCAGCTGTATTCAGCTAATTTAGAACCATGTAGGGGAATTTAGAACAAAACAGCTGTAAACTGGGACTGGTACTTTCAGTCTTTAAAGCAATATTTTATAATACACTGTGTTACAAAAAAAGATAAACTCGATATACTTTTTAGTTTTAAGTTGGTGTTCCTAACAACGGCTTTTCAAATTGTTATTGTTGTAGTTGCTGTATTTGTTGTTGTTGTTTTAGTTGTTTATTATTGCATTTTTTCGCGTTTTCCCAGTTTTCGCGGTTAAAGTCCAGTGCTTCTTCAACTTTCTCTGTAGTTTAATATTATACGGAAATATAGCTGCTTAATGAGAAAAAATTCGATAACTCAATCAAATTTCAACCGGTTTTAGTTAACAATTGCTCATTAGACGCAGAATCGAATTCGCTATTAGTGATATGAACAGAAAGAAAATATTGTAGAGCAAAATAAACAATCAAACTGTTGTCAAAGTTGAAAAAATGTGTAAAAAATGGTAAATTCGAAATGTTTTCGACTGTAACTTCGTGACTTTTCATCGCAACAAAATAAGGAACATATTATTAGAAAGGCATATCTCTCTTCTTTCAAGGACCAAAAAACAAATTCGACATCGAATTAAAAATGGCGGAGTTATAAATTATTATATACATGGACCTACCGAATAACGGTTTTTTTGGTCTATAAAATGAGATTTTGAGGGTGTATGAGAAATTTCTAGTATGCCACTACCTTTAGTTCCACTAGACCTCCAACCTACACTATGTCTCGTCAAAAGTATATTTTCGCTGTAACACAGTGTTATTTGACTTGTCCCAAGCAATTTCTTAGTTTACTATACAATAATATAAATTATTGAGACCAAATATTTTCTTTGATGTAATTCACGATGCAATCGAGAAAGCAATTACATTTATGATAATTGACAGATCAACAGCTGTTTAATTTTGCAGTTACCACTACTTACATATTTCGTGTATTTATATGCATTCTTCAGCACCGAATTTACCGCAAAAGTATTTGGGACTATTGTTAAATTTTAATTATAAGGCGAAAGAAGTGGTTTTCACAAGGCTGTTTTGGTTGGAAATACCGTTGAATAGTTACAGTTCAGTGGGAAAGTATGCTCTCACGGAAAGAGACAGGAACATGAAAGTGGTGCCATTTGCTTTCATGCATTTTTGGTTCAATTTATATATTTTGGTTCCATTTATATACATGTCAGTGTCGGAGCATTAAAATGCTGGGAAAATTTTGGCATTGCCTGTTTCTATGACAGTTTTCAGTGAAGAGAAATAACAAGGGCCTAGTGGCTATTTTGCGTCAGTTCAACATTTCTGACATTTCATAATTTTGAAAAGAAATTCTCGGATTTGAATTCGCGATATTGTAATAAATAAATAATTTAACAGGATTTTTACTTAATAGTAGTGTGAAATAAATGTAAAGTATTCGTTTGTGAACGATATTTTATGTAAGAGAGACTCCGGAGTCTTAAATATCCATAATGAAGTGCGCTGTGCTGCAGGAACGAACGGAGTTATTATCGTGGGAAAGCATTACTAATTAATTATAGTGTTTCTAGCAAAATAAAAGTGAAATATTTATAAAAATAAACAGCCATGGAAAAAAATTTAACATTTTACCGATGGCGGTTTGTTTGTTTACAATTGAATTGTCATTTGTTTCTAAATTATGCCAGTCATACAAAGGCAACGCCAAGAAATGTTATCTGAAACTAAGGGGGCGCTAAAAATTTGTTTATTTTACATAGCAATTTAAATTATAAAAAATGTTCCCCTTCAGAGTGTCAGGACAGGATTTCATTACTGTCATGACGAAACGGATACAAACACAGCACACTAATACATTTCGCCGAGTGGCTTAGGTTTTCACCCGATATTCCGTTTCCTTATTAGTTATTTATTCAATGCAGAAATATCGATGCTGCAAGTTAAATATGAGAACTAGTTTTTTTTATGGTTTACACCTGCGAGTTCGTTTTTTCTTTTAGTTCGGTTACCCCAAAATTTATGTTACGTACTCTGAGGTACGCAAAGGCTCGTCCAAGAGACAGGGTGGATCACTAGAAAAGATTATTAGTTCTGCACAAGTGTAAGTGTTGGGCCACGCGATTTTTCCCGTGCAGGCGGATAAGTCACAAAACCGATCTTAATTCAGAGCAACAAAAATTTCAACTTTACAAATATTATTATTAAGCAACGCAAATCGAAGATAGTATATTATTATTAATTATCCTAATCTCTACTAGTGTAATATATGTCTACCAATGTGCAAGTTCATAGAAATTATAGTATAGCGATGCCCGTCAGACCGAGGACGTACAGAGGCATACAAAATACACAAAATGCTATTATATACTGTAAATATACTTAGCTCTGACTCCCCCATGCTTTTTTCCTGGCTCTAGACCGTTTGTAACACCTCAAAATAATGATCGTAGAGCCAAATGGATTGCACACCCAAGCATAATATTAAAACTTTTAAAAGTTATTTTGATTTTTGCATGTCCGTCCGTCTGTCCGTCCGTGTTGCTGAAATTTTGTACACAAGTAAAATTAATTTCGAAAATAAGATAAATCGGGCAACTCCTTCGTGGGGTTGCCATACAAAAATTTCGTTTTCCACTATATATTTGGACACTTTCTGAGAACGCATCGACATAGAGAGCTGAAATTTAGTACATGGTGTTTTCATAATAATAGCAAATCAAATTTCAAAAATGGACTAAATCGGGCAACCCCTTCTTGGTGTTGCCATATAAAAATTTAGTTTTTTACATATACTGTGAGAACGATCAGTCCTAGACATTCTTCAGAATACGAAATCCCATAAAAAAAATTTTTCTGTCCGACGAACCGTTCTAGAAATATATCCGAAAAACCACTTCAAAAATCAAACTTGCATACATCGATGATCATACGAAATTTTATACGGGCATTCATCTAGCTAGGGTATCATAAAAATTGGTCGTAGACTAATTCCAGCTTTTTTACTTATTTTTAATTTTTTTTCCACTTAACTCGTCTGTATACTATCGAAGACCAAAACGGAAGAGAGCATTCGAGCTTTTTCCCTCCATTTTTCTTGTGCCAAATTTTAGTACGTACGTTTATTACGAAACGTTATATTGTTGTCCACATTTGAACTAGTCATAAACCATAACTTTTAATTAATATTTCCTTCTTTAATAATTGTGCTTTATTTATTGTCTCTTTTTGTTTATGTTACTTGCAATATATTTTCTAATGTTTCTTTATTTAATTTTTGCGTTATACACATAGCAGCTGTCTCCCTTATTGATTTGTTTTTGAAAATTAAAATGCCTTTATTGCTTTTGTTTGTTATTTTTCTTCTGTTAAAATTATTTTTGTCATATGTATATTGTTATTACGTAATTATTTGATCTTGTTATCACATTTTTCTTGTTATATTTTGAACTTTATTTATATTTAACTCTCACATTAATTTCTCTCTGGAACTTGTGAACTCTGGACTTTCTTCCTGCATACAATGCAATAATATCGCCGACATTAATCTTTTAGAGCTAACACACAGTCCTGACCTCTTCCACAGATGGTACACGAAATAGATGTCGTATGCAATACCCAGATCAGTGAATACAAATTTTATATGGTTGGGTGGTTTATTCCGGAATGGACCACATTTGAAATGATGGAGACGTCGAGTGATTCATATTTTGTCGCATTTGTGTGCTGAGGAGGCCGATCAAATGTATTCAATGTATTCTTAAATAGAATAAAAGCTATTAATCAATTCAATTTGCATTGCATGGAATTTCATCTACTGTTATAACTTCTCTCCTGTTCTTGTTCTCATTTTTATCTATGATTTTGTAGCTCTCACTGTAAATTCTATTCACAGTTTTGATATATACTCGTTAATTTCTATAGTCTCCCCTTGCGGAAACGCTATAGCTCAGAACCGTTGGCATATATTTTGTTTAATAAAAAAGGCCCTTATACTAATACTCGCTTGTTTAGAGCAAATTGAGTCTTGTTTAATGCATCTAATATCACTCAAATATAACCCAACAACCTCTTGACCTATTTCTGTAGATGGTGTGGATATCATGAGCTGGCCGTCCCTAAAAGTCACAGAAATATCCGCTGAAAATAACTAGAAATGGTAGTCCAAAACAAATCCTTCGGGTTATTAAGGATGAAATAAAATAATATCAAATAATACGTTCCCTGAACCACCGGCGTCATGTCAGATGTCTTTTACCCTACTATTCCTATTATAGGTTTCTTCCTATGCTTATCACACGAGTTTCAATCCGAACTCATTCCCACACCCTTCAAATTCACATTTAACATGAAATCTCCTCAATCCTTCAAAACTAAACCTTATAATCCGAAAATCTCTACATCTTGTTCTATTTTTTTGTATTGCAAAAGCACGGCATCATAGATATCCTTTGAAATTCAGCATTTTCATAAAAATAACAATTTTTGTCCCAGTAGGATAACCACGTTGAGGTGCATCGCCGATGCTGGGATTTTCATTGCCTATAAAGTAAAAAAGCTAGAATTGATCTTATGATACCCTAGATGAATGCCCGTATGTAATTTCGTATGGTCACCCATCTGTACAAGTTCAATTTTTGAAGTGGTTTTTCGCATATATTTCTAGAACGGTTCGTCGGACAATAAAAATTAATTATCATAACCAATTTCATAAGATTTCGTATTCTGAAGAACTGTTCAGTTCAATAGAAACGTCTAGCACTGATCGTTTTTACAATATATGTAAAAAACCTAAGTTTTTATAAGGTAACACCAAGAAGGGCTTGCCCGATTTAGTCCATTTTTGAAGCTTTATTTACTATTACTATAAAAACACTGTGTACGAAATTTCTGCTCTCTACGTCGTCAGTCAATGTTCAAATATATAGTGAAAAACGAGATATTTGTATGGCAATGGCAACCGTACGAAGGAGCTACCCGATTCGGCCCATTTTCGAATTCAAATTTGCATTATTTTTAACAAATCTGAGTGCAAAATTTCAACTCTCTATGTCAACGCGTTGTCAAGCAATGTTCAAATATATAGCAAAACACTAAATTTTGTATGGCAACCCTACAAAGGAGTTACCCGATTTATCCCATTTTCGAACTTAAATTTACTTTTTTTTTAAGTCCGGTGTGCAAAATTTCAGCTCTCTAAGTAAACGCGTTCTCGAGTTATCGTGAGGACGGACAGACAGACCAACGGACGGGAGACGGACATGCAAAAACAAAATAACTTTTAATATTATGCGTAATGTACGTATATTTCTATTGTAGTTCAGCTTAAAGCTGTTCGACGAACGACGATAGATAATAGCAGTGTGGATGACAACGCTGAGGCGTTTTTCGCGAAAAATTAAATCGGGTGGTTTGATTTTTCTCCGTACGCTGGCCGGTGAAGATAATTCCAGCCCGGTTCGTGTTCACATGACGGATTATCTCAAAGGCGGAATAATTCTAGCAAATTATAAAGGAAAAGCACCACTGCAGTCTATCTCTGAACACACTACTCTCGGCTTGTGGACAGAAAACTACCTCAGAAATAACTTCAATATTTTCTATAAAGAAATATTTAATAACTTTCTATTTCGTAATATTTAATTACAAACTCAAACCTTATTTTTGTTTATTTCGACAAATAATTTTACCTTACAGATATGTATATGCCATAAAATTAAAGCAACAAAACAGCAATATGGCAGCTCCAGTAGTCGAAATTGACAAATTAGGATTACCAATAACAATGTTTTAGTTTCAGTAACTGTAAAAACTCCCTAGCCTTGAGGTCTTTATATGGTTCCGGACACGCACACAGTGACAAATCGACGTCCGGAAAAAATTCCGGACGCGTTTGCTTCTCTCGTCACTCATAAATAAATTTCCGTATACGATGTACTATCTCCCTCCCAATTTCTGTAAAAATTGGATGTCATCATAATATAAATCCTGCTTTATACTACACAAACTCAACGACGAGTAATGTGTATGCTACAACGACGTACGTCGTTCGTTGAACGGCTTTGTCTGAATATAGTATTGCCCGTATTCCCGATCGAAACTTGGAATTTCGGCATTTTTCCTCCCCCGAATACTTCTCGCCGGTAAAAAGTGCCAATATCCGCCCATGTGTGGGCTATGGCCATGTCCCACACAGGGGAGGATCGATCGGGAGTACGGGCAGCATACCAATACGCCAATACTATAGCAAGTCGGCCATTTTGAAATTGCGAAATTTCTGAAATTTCTCATCGGATAGCTGTACAGATGTTTATTTGCGATTTGAGGTAATAATATAAATACGTGTTGTGAATTTGTGATACAGTAATTGTTTATATCAAAAACTGTGACTTAATTGAACGCGCACACAATTAATTTCGGTAATAATATAAGGAACTACGTGAAGGAACATTATTGTTATGGCACGTCTAAGCCAAGGGAAGGAAAATCCTTCCTTCCTTAAAAAGCTCCCGTCTGGGTTGGGCCTATGTGAAACTACCCTACACCAAAAAAAGTGTCATAAGCAAGTGACAGTTCAAAGCTAAGAGCCAGCTGCTATTTTACTGCAAACATTTATTCAAGATTAATTTTTAAAAACCCAAAGCTTAAATGGAAAATAAGAATCCAACACTATCTACACCAAGCCTCAGCCAATATTTCGCAAACGATCCACCAAGTTTCTTTGATCAAATCCCCGACAGTAAGATAAGTAGAGGTATTTACATAAATTTGAAGGTAACATTTATTTTTCAATAAAAATTTAATTTTTATGTATCTAGATACTTCCATCGGTGGACCATTACACTCTAAAGGCTTTGAAGGAAAATTTAAAGTTCCAGACTATCTAGATACTCCCGAACCAGAAGACGACATAAAAGTGAGTGACGATGTAAGGAACTTTTGGGAACATCCATACTCCGAACCTGGAATTCCTCCTCTATTAACAACTCCAGGCGTTCTATCTCCGGCAGATTTAGTATTTTATCATTTTTTCTGCACATTTATAGAAATCAAAGGAAAACTTTGAATTTTAGACGGATCCAATTCGTGAAGCGGTTCAACAATATCTGGGCGATGATGATTTAATTCATAGGAAAGTGATGACTGTTGATGATGTTACCCAGGATGAAAGAGGTTTGAGAATTTTAATAGTGTCTGGATGCTATCGTTCTGCAGTCAATTTAACTGGAAGGTTACTGACAATATATGGACAAGGTAATTTCATAAGTTTTTTTTTCGCGGACAACTCAAAAGTGAGATTATTAAAGGATATGGGCGTTCAGGTCAACCGGCAAAACATAGCCCTCATTCTCTACAATTATGGTTTACACGGCTGGCACTTCTCACAAAGCTTGGACAGTATGATCTTCTTCAATCGGAAGCGGAACCGTTTGGTTTATTCAATCGTCCAGATGTTTTCTATGAGGTATAAGCCATTGCCGTCTTCTTTGTTTTATATATACCGTTTTCTGAATATTTGAATTTATTAAAAATACAGTTTTATCCAGAAATGTATGGAGGGAAAAAGGGTTCGATGGCGAGCTTTTCATTTAGGCTTTTACTAGCTGAAGTACCCTTATACACTGGCCAACCTCAACTAACAATGGATCGATTGTCAGATATGCTAAATATATGCAGTGAAATCCAGATGTATTATAAATCGGAAAGTCAAAATTCTGAATTTTGGAATCGACGTAAGATCAGGGTGCTTCATTCAATTGTCAATTGTGCAATTTTGGTCAGTAGAACTTAATACTTTTCCCCTTATCTAAATTGCTTGTTTATTTTGCCATGGTAGATGCGGGATTACAGTTTAGTGGACGACATTTTGTCAGTTTTGCAGACTCCTAATGATTTGACCCGAGAACAGAAGCGGGCATTATTCTCTGCTTGGGGGAGAATCTATCTACAAATCGGAGATGTCTTTGGAGCTGAACAAAAGTTTTCCGAAGCGAGGAGATTACGAGAAATGTATGTATACTATATATAAATTTCTTCCTTTTCTATTTTTGACTGGGGATTAACAATTTTTGCAGGCATTCATCCCCAGATTTGCGTGATTTAGTTGATAAGGGATTAATTGCTGTCGCTCAAAATGATTTTCAAGAGGCCCATGTGAATTTTCAAAAAGCTCTACAGCATGATAGTGGGAATACAATGGTTTGTTAAAAAAGCACAAGTTCATTTATTTGTCTTCTTTTGCTTATTTTAATCACTTGCAGCTTCTCAATAACATGGGAGTTTGCTTATTATACTGCGGAAAACTTAAGGAAGCAATTAGTTTCTTAGAAAAAGCTATTAATGAAAACCCAGAAAAAGCTTTGAATGAAAGCCTGCTATTGAATTTATCTACTCTCTATGAATTAGAATCAAGTAATTCGAAAGGAAAGAAATTAAATCTTTTGAGGCTAGTGAATAGATTTAAACCAGACCTTAATATAAGCCTGGATTATTGTTTAAAATTACAAAGTAATAATTAATCTAGAAATTTAAAAATAAAAGGTAGATGTTTGCATCATTTTGCTTGAGCACTTTGTAAATTGAATTTGAAAGAAAGTGTTGCATAGTGTTGGAATACAAGGGTGAATTTATCACCAAAGGAAGATCATGGAGAAAATCTTTCTACTAAATTTTCAAAAACTCGTGTATTCACATCACCTCTGCAACTGTTGTCATTTGATTTTTTTGATTTCGGAAAATATGAAACGAATTCTCGTTTACGAGCTTCAACAACGACAATATTATCACAATAAGGCGCCTTTTTTGTGTCTTCTGTATACATATTTCGATGGCATTATTTATGGAGAGCAACAACAAAAGTCCAAAAATATTTTTAATGCATTTTTGATATGGTGAATGTAGAAAATGTTACGCACAGTGTAATACCTCTGTGGTAGCAAATTAGTTTGCGCGTCTGTAGATGAGTGGAGGTGAAGAATTCCTTCACTTGCCTCATAACGAGCACGCTATCCAGTATCCTGTCTTTCCATTTTCGTAGTTCATGCTAAAAGTGACTGGTATGTGCCAAATGTTAGGTAGGGACGACTAGTATAAGAACTCTGAGCTCCGGTTTAGGTCAGATCGTTTGCTTTTTTATTACAGTCCACTCTTTGGTGTCTAGTAATCTAAAGCAAGAATGGAGAGATCCACTTCTGGACCCACAACCCCTGAGCCTGTTTTGTTATCTTTTTTGGATCCGTCAGTATACTAAAATTGGGATCCCCTACGGAAACTGGAGCTCTGTCTAATATCTGGCTTCTCTTGTTAATGTTTACCTGGTAATCTCTTTCGAAGGAAAATCTTAGCCGTAACATCCGCTGGATCTTCTCGGTCTTTAACCTACTTCGAGCTACCACACCGGAAGAAATGTGATCTTCCTTCGAAGCATACTAGCTGCTGCTTCCCTCTGTAACAGGTGGTCCGAATGCAGGTATGAACACGACTTTAATATTACTTTCTTTGCCATTCTTCGGAAGACCATAAAACTATAATTGACTTGTTCCCGCAACAATTTTAATAGAACTTAATTTTAAAAAACCAACTAGATAATGTTTTTTAACTATTATTGCCTATTATTCAAAGAAGCTAAACTTTATTTAGTTTACAGAACACTAGAAAAACAAGTCACATATTTCTTAAATCATTCCGAACTCTCCCAATAATTTCAATTGTTACAATCTTCCTACTATACATCTGGCAATAATCTTAAAAGAAGTTGACAGGCGATCAAAGAAAGATAAAATTATATTGGCATTTCATTTTACTTCATACCAAATCAAATTTTTGTAAACACATCATTAATGTATTAGTGCAATATTGTATATAAATAGAAAATTGTAATCAAAACTTAATATGTGTGTGTGTTATGTTTATGTGGCCAATATCAGTGTGGGAGATATTAGAAGATTGCAAATGGCGAACAATTGGTCGGGCATAGCTATTTCCAAGTTTTGTAAAATCGTGAAAAGCACGCTTTCCGTAATGTTTTTATTGAAAAACTCAATAGAAAATTAAATTATAAATTAAATGTGATTGTCTTTTTTAAAAATTTAGTAATTTCAGGTGAGTTTTAGGTGTTTTTAAATGATAGTGGAGGAAATCTTGTAGTCCGCAGTGATGAAGAAATGAAAAAGCGAATTTCCTGCAAATAATTCAAGTTTTCCAGTGAAATCAAGAAATTTTTATTATTTTTTTGTAAAAGTAAATTATATTTAATAAGAAAAAGTCTGTGGATATCGAAAATTTTAAGAAATATAAAATTTTACGTTTACCGCCCTTTTCTCTCTATCAAAATGGGGAAAGTTTATGGGAACTTGTACGAATGTACGAAGAATTTGTTCAGAATTTATTGCTAGAGAGGTTCCTCTTATAGATGTTTGACACTTACTGGCTTCAGGTATTTTGCTGACTACCAATAAGTAGCCTTCACATTCTAGGTATTTTTAAGAAGAAAAAAAAAACAGTTCTTATTGGATCTTTGAAAGGGGGCGCCAATATAATTTTGTATGGGAATAGAGTGCAGCACATGATCATCTTCAATAAATCCTCTAAACTTTTAAACTGAAATATTAGATTTTGAGAACACAATAAAATATTCAATTTCTCAAATATAGTTAAAAAGCAGCACCACCAGTCAGTTGTCTGGATGCTCACATAATATTCACGAAATAGGATTTCTGCTTCATGCAATAGATTGAGAGTTTCCCTGTGACCAACTCGTAACTGCGTTGCGTACCGCAATAACATTTCCATCTACATTTTCTGCCTCTGCTTGTGCTTTTTAGCTAGCTTACGATTATGACTTTTCAAATGTCAAAATCAGTCTACCGCCAGCTGCTGAAGTGAAAACACTTCTCTGACCTCTTATTGGGGGTCGGAAAAGGTGGTACGAGCGATATTTAAGGTAGCAAAAGATTTCCGGCTAGTCTTTATCAAGTGACAGTTAGCACGTGGAATCCTAATTCTAGCTGCATGTATATATGTATCTACAACTATTGGAAGCAAAGCAAGTTCTCGTCAAGCAGAAATTTGTAAGAGCAAACGAATAGGGGAGATACAGATAACACCACACCATATTCTGGTTCGATGTGGTGTTATTGTTGTTTTATTACAATTCACAAGCGAGACTGCTCGCGCGGACCTATTCAATTCACTTTCAGTATCTTTTTCACATTCGTTCATAGCTGAGGATGGTGGTGGTTATAATCATCTACGCGAGACTGAATTAAAAACTGATTACGTTTACGATTAACATGATATTGAAAATGGCACGGGGCGATTTTTTTTTATTGAAAAAACAAATCAGTCGCAATGTTTATGCTTTTTCTCCGTTGGGGAAAATCATAAGTAGAGATGCAATTTTTGTGTTCCGACTGTTTGCTCTTTTCTTTCGGATTTCGTTGCTTTGGAAAAGGGTTTACTTCAAGGATATTTTGCTTAAATCTTATTTAATGTCTTTGGAAAATTAATATAAATTTATACCTACCCCGTAGGTTTTTGATGACTTATTTTATTTAATTTTTTTTAATCGTTTTACATTATTTTCCAAATTTCTAAATACGTATATAGGTGCTACTGATCAAAGAAAAAAGAAGTGAACAGAGAAAAATATTTGCAAAAATAGTTAGTTATAATTGGTCTAAGATCTACAATATTATACCCTAGATAAAAATAAAAATAAAATGAAAACCGAAGTTTTTATGGCAACATCAAGCATGGGTTTCCCGATTTAGTCCATTTTTCAAATTTTGTTTACTATTTCCGTGAAAACACCGTACACTAAATTTCACCTTTCTACGTTGTCGCTTTCTCAGATATAGAATATATAGTGGAAAACGAAATTTTTGTATGACAACACTAAGAAAAGGTTGCCCGATTTAGTCCATTTTTCAACTTGTGTGTTCAATTTATATGAAAATGCCGTGTACAAAATTTGAGCTCTCCACGGACATGTTCTCAGGCAGTGTCCAAATATATATAGTGAAAATCCAGATTTTTTTGTGGCAACACCAAGGAGTTGTCCGATTTAGTTCATTATAGAAATTTTATTTACTATTGCTATACAAATACCATATATCAAATTTCAGCTCTCTACATCAACGTATTCTCGGGTAGTACCCAAATGTATACTGAAAATCGAAATTTTTGTATGGCAACTCTACGAAGGAGTTGCCTAATTTGCCTCACTTGCATGCAAAAATCGAAATAACTTTTAATATTATATAAGGGTGACCAAACCATATTCTACGCTACCATCATTATTTCTATACTTTTTAAAGGGAATTACCAAACTTATTATACCCTGTAGATTTCATCTAGGGTATAAAAAACGACAGAAATAGGTCAGTTAGTAGTTTTAATTAAAACAAGAAGTACATATTATTTTAATTTTTATTTATATAAACTAATATCTCGTATTTCTTCTTTTTTATTACGTCCTCAAGCCTACTTGGAATACTTGTGAATTCTCCTATCCATGTGGTCCTAGAGATTTTCGATATGGTTCAAATCCGGACTTTGGGCAGGCCAGTTGTTATGGAGCATTATCCTGTTGGAATATATACTCGTTCCATTCTGAGCATATTCCAAAGCCGGAATCAAACCTTCTTCCAAAATGTTAATATAAAAATTCGCATTTATTTTAACACCCTGAACCACTTTCCCTAACTTTTCAATCCTCCTGCCGAAAAACATCCCCAAACCACAATTCCTTGGTTACCCTTTGTTGTCGTTTGAACGCACCGAGGATCATATTGTTGTCTGTTGAAAGAACAAACCTGTTCTTACCAGACGATAAAGCTTTCGACCAATCTGTGTCTTTAATTCATTTGATTCTTCTGCGCTTATGAGTTGCTATCCGCGACGGAACTCATTTGCATCGAATACTATGAAATCCTGTGTCCTTCAGATAACGTCTAACAGTATGTCTGCTAACTTTAGATCCAGATGTCGTTTGAAAAATTGTTGCGACTTCCACAAAAGTCTTTTTTAAAGCTTAATAGGCTTTAATGCGTGGTGGGAGTCTCTTTCTGTCAATATCTACGGTCTTCCTGATCAAGTCTTACGGCCCTCGAATTTTGTACGATGAAATAATTCTATGGATACTGTACTTACGGTTACACCTTGTTTTATTATTTCACGTCGGATGGCTCTGATTTGCTACCCTCTTGTAGCCCAATAATGTACTCTTTTTGAGCTCCAGTCAATTGTTTGCTGCAAAATTAAAAAAAACTAATCTGAATTAAGGTCACATTTAAATCATTAAATTTAATGAAATTTTCTGCACTTTTTCCAACAAAATTTTTGAAAATCGCATCAAATGTAGACAATTGACTTAACTTATAACAACAAAAACATATATATACAGTCAATTCTCAACATACGACGGAGTTCAGTTCCGCAATCTTGAGCGTAAGTCGAATTTCATACAAAAACTTTTTTTGTCGTAAGTGCGAATGGTCGTAACTCGAGAACTTACTGTAATAACACAAAAGTGCAAAACAACATTCACTTAATTAAGCAAACAGCAAAATTACTTACTGTTTAGCAGGAGGCATTACAAACACATTGTAGACAAACTATTATAAAACACTTAATTTAACAATTACTTCACTTTATTTAACTCTGATTTTTAGTCGTATTAATAGCATTTTCGAAAAAGAATGTGATAAAAGTATTCTACACGGATGTTTTAATACCCCTCCCACACGTAGAAGAAATGAGGTGGAGTGACTGTGAAGTTCAAATTTCAAGAAGATTGCGGCTGCTCACTTTTTTTTTCATCATCGCTCCAACGTAATTTCATGTGATACAAGTTTCAATAACAGTTTTATGAAGCTATCTAAAAAGATCAATTCGTCACACCTATGTATGTTTTATGGAGATATATATAAACAACCTTGTCCCTACTTTATAAATGTAGCTCCAATGGACTGAACTTTTTTTAACTGCTTCTTAAAAATAATAGTACTACGGATTGCTCTATTTGTTAAGAATTACTGGAATTCAACAAAAAATTGAAAAGATAATTGAATATTAATTGCATTCTAGGCATAAAACAAAATTCAGGTTAAGTCCCTTTAAAAAGGGATTGCGGAAGAAAGCGACGTGTGTTGAACACTAAATCTAAACTTAGGATTCTGGTCATGAATGATACTGCAAGTACCTCAAAAGATATGTGTACTGCATCATCACCTGTTGGCCCATCAGCATGGGATCAACTGACTGCCCCTCAAAATCAAAATGATGCAGCTGTGGCTAACAGTAATAGCATTATATCATCATCGCCAAATAGCGGTAGTAGTATGCCAACCACACCAATTAAAACAGTCGCATCTCCAGATTCACCTGTAGCACATACACCTCAGGGACCTCCAACAGCAACGCATGGTGCAGTTTATGGTGAAGAATTAACTGCCGAGTTATTTAATCAAGGATGGCGTAAATTCTGGTCGAAAAGAGAAAATCGTCCATATTATTGGAATAAATTAACTGGAGAATCTCTTTGGGAAATGCCAGGTACACAGAATAGACAATTTGATCCGCTCACAGATCCTTTGGGTATATGTAATCCAGGACAATCTACTCCTGGACCAAATGGACCATCAACTCCGGTACATGGAAGTCTTAAGCGACGGCCATCTGAAGATGCACAACAAGTACAGGGTCAAACAGGAACTGGTGTCCCGCCACCTATGAAAAAATTCATTCTATCCGGTCCATGGGATTTGGAAGTTTTTACAAATGCTGTGATTGTTGAACGACCACCAACATTATTTCCACATCCTCATCCAGAAGTTGAAGCAATGCGAGCTGGTTTGACAATGAAATTAGTTCGAACCTATGAAGATTTATGTATGAGACGTGAAAGTATAAAAGCACCTAAAGATTCATTTAATAGATGGCTAATAGAACGAAAAATCATAGATCGTGGCTGTGATCCTTTACTTCCAAGTTTATGTAATCCTGAGATTTCACCGTCAATGTATCGCGAAATAATGAATGATATTCCCATAAAAATTGTAAAACCAAAATTTACCGGTGATGCTAGAAAACAGCTTTCAAGATATGCTGAGGCTGCAAAACATATTATCGAATCAAGATCAGCACCTCCGGAAAGTAAAAAAATTGTCAAATGGAATGTTGAGGATACATTTCAATGGTTACGGCGTACAGTCGGTGCTAGCTATGAAGATTTTCAGGATCGTTTGGCTCATTTAAAAAGACAATGTGAACCGCATTTAGTGGAAACGGTAAAAGGAAGTGTTGAGGCACTTTGTACAAAAATTTATCACCTTTCAGCAGAACATGCAAAACGGATTCGAGAACGTCATATTCTATTGCTGAAAGAACATGGAATTGGTGAGCCGACACCTCCACCACCTCCGCCAACATTGAAAAAAGTCTGGTGCTATCCAATTCAATTTGCTGTTCCTTCACCTCGTATGCCTGTTGTCGAATACATTCAAGACCGTGATCATATGGTTATTAAGTTTACGCCTTCGGTACTGGGTCAACCTGATGCACAGTACATAAATTTAACACATCTTCAGAAGTTGGTAAGCATCCTTTTTTTTATATTTATATAAAAGTTGTAAATATTGACAAAATTATTAGGAGCAGTTATATCGCTACAATTGCTTTGATGATAAAAAGTTTGATCTTTTCATCGGAAGAGTATGGTGCATGCTGAAGCGATATCAAACGTTTTTAGGAAACGCCTTAAATTCATCTCAGGAAGCCGAAATGACACAGGCATCACTGCCTGTTCCAGTTTTTGAGTGCTTACATAGACATTTTGGTGTTACATTTGAATGTTTTGCTTCACCATTAAATTGCTACTTTCGACAGTTTTGTTCAGCGTTCGCAGATACTGATGCATACTTTGGATCCAGAGGGTAAGTTTACTTTGTTTTCTACTTTTTAAGCTACATGCATATCTGCATATTTTATTTCATTAATTCACTAAAAATATCTTTGAAATTTAATGAAAAAAACTGAGGAATAATATGAGTTTGTAGAAGATTTTCAAATGACACTAGGTTGGGATTTTGTTCTTGTTTCAAACTACAGATTACAATGTGGGTAATAATTATCAGGTGCTCAGAATGTATTTTGGCCTTGTGGTTGAAAGACTATATTATATAGATATAGACAAAATATATCTAGATGTACAAATAAACAAAAAGATGAAGATGAATAATTTAATTAAAACTTCTTTTGGTTTACAATTCGTAGTAAAAAAAAAGGGGTCCCCAGATTATACCCAAAATCAAAATTATTCCTCCTACCTCCCCTCTTTTTTCCCTTTTTCCTTTTCCTGTTTTTTTTTGTATTATTTCTTTATAAATATTTTCATTAGTTTGAAAATGATATTGAGACAATAATTATAACTAATAATTAATATGATGCATTCTTTTCAACAGTCTACATTTGTCCGTTTCATAGTTGTATAATATTCAATTAAATACATGTCCCAGTACTTATACTGGAAATAAATTTACCAGTAAAAGTGATTATGTGTTACTGGTACTTAAATGTTTTTACCAGTACTCCCCAGTACCACTTAGTGAAATTTATACCGCGTAGTGAAATTTAATTGTGGGAGACAAAGACAAGAGCATATGATATATGAGACGGATTTGAAAGACTGATATGTAGGTTAAAATGATTATGTGAAATGGAATTCATTGACTTAATAACAAATTTTTGTGTACACCATTTATGCGTCTTAATAATTATAGTAAACTAGAAAATACTTAAAGGATGAAAATTACTGATACTTACTTTTTATAACTGGTTTTTATAAATTTAGTACCCATTTATAAAAACCAGTAATCATAAGTATCAGTAAATTTTCGAGTAAAAATAAAAAAGTTTTACCTTGGAGTAAATATTTTTTTTTAAGTTTTAGTATGAGTACTGGTACTGACTAGTAGTAGTAGTAGTAGTGCTTTATTTAACAGCAATAAATATATGCTTTAACCATAGCATATATTCATATCTTAACTTCTATACAATAGGAATATTTGTTTTAATATATATTCAATTATTATTTTAGTTCACTCTCATTTCTTATTTCTATTGGTAATTCATTATACATTTGCAAGCCTTTATACATAATCATATTTCGTGTATTGGTATTTTTAAATTTACTTAACCTAAACTTATCATTTCTCAATGAATAAGGTTGCTAATCATAGACATATTTAACATAATTACACAAATATTCCTGGAAGTATATTAGTCTTAATTTTAAATATAGTTATTAGCATACTTAAACACACCCGTTGCCTTACACTTAACCATTTTAGTGCATCCATCATATGTTGCCTTAGTGTTATTTTATTACATCGAAGTATAATTCGCATTGCCCTATTTTGTTGCTTTTGTAACCTATTGAAGTCTTCTTTCGATACCATAAAAATTATCGCAGCACAATATTCGAAATGATGTTTGATTATTATATTATATATTTTGATGGCACTAATTGTCGAAATATTGCTTCTGATTTTCCTGAAGAATGAGATCTTTTTAACTATTTTTTACAAATATAATCTATAAATTTATTGAATTTTAATTTATTGTCAATTTCCTTGACTAGTTCATTATGGATAATGAAACCATTTCCTTACGCAAGTTTATATCTACATATATTAATACACATCACTTCGTTTTATCTATATTTAATTTCATCTTCTTCATCTTTAACCATTGAAAAATTTCCTTTAAGTCCTCCTATAGCTATTTTACACACTCAGAAACATTCACTCTTGTTATAAATATTAGCGCATTATCAGCAAATAGTCGAAGATCTGTATACCATAATGAATAGCAAAAGAATGCTAAATAAATTCACTTACTTACTTACTTAAAACTTTTCCCATATCATTAATATATAATATGAACAACAATGTTACTAATATTGACCCTTGAGAAACACCAACCATTACATCTCTACTGTTCGAATAAATATACACCACCAATTTTTGTTGTTTGTGATCTACCTGTCAAGAAAGATGTAAACCACTGGCGCTGAGCTCTGTACCCCTGACACCATATTGTTCTAGCTTTTGAAGTAAAATTGCTCGATCAATCGTCTCGAACGCTCTTCTCATATCCAAAAAGACTGAAATTACGAGTTTCCCTTGATCCATTGCCAGATTCCACTCAGTTAAAACCCATGTTAAAGTGATTTTGCAAGAAACTTAAAATCATACAAATCTGGTCGTTGGAGAACGTCTATGAGTGGGTGTGTGTCCTCAGTACATTTTGGTTTTATTCTTATCTCTTTTTGTGCTTGGTGTTTACACCTAATTTCACTGATTGCACTTTTACTGGTTGGCTGTCAAACTGCAAACTCACTTCGGTTTGTTTCGGGATCTCAATATCACTTTAAAAATATGCTAATTTTGCCCCTGACCCCTGATTAAAGCACAAGAAAAACACTTCTCTTCTTCATATGAATCGCAACACAAACCTCCATGAACGAAAAAAGAAAAATCTTATCTTCTGTTTCTGTTTAGGATGGCTGACCAAAAATGGACGTATACGTAGGTAAACATACTTGCGTAAAGCGAACGGGCCTTTTAAATTAAATAGACGTACGAAAAATAACGTAGTCTATTGCCATCATAGCCGGTAGTAAAGAAACTCTTTAGTAACGTACAAGGGTCCAACGGTGGATAAACTTCCAACATATGATGGTGGAGAAGTACGGAATGATATGGATTGGATGGATTCAAACGAGGTTGGGATTCGAAAAGGGTCCCTGGAACGTAGGCCACAACAAGGCCTCTTTTTCACCCTCCAGTTCAACCGGACGCTCTAACAAAATTCAAAATTGGCTCCCAACTTTCCTTTCCGACTTCATGCAGTTTTTCCAGTAGGTGTGAGTCAAGGTATCTGTAATGTCTTCCTGAGAGGGCCGGACGGGAATAAAGAAAAATAGTCACCGTTTCGATAGACCCTCCGAATATTCTGCATACCGTATCGTCAACAAATTCCATCCTGTATATGTGACATGGAATGACATACCTTGTTCCACTCTTACAAAAGTCCCAGGAGAACACTTCAAGGTCAACCCATCTTCATTTGATATTATTATTGCGTTTTAAAAACTTTTAAGAAAATTAAAAAATTTAATTTTTCTTATGACAGCTGCAAAAATGGTGCAGTAATTAAAAAGTTCGGTAAATTCATGGCAGAGAGAGGGTAACCTGTGACGTTTGCGAAACTCGTGTAATTTTCTTGCACGAGAAAGTAAACGAACGGAATATGTAGAAGTTCATGAAAATGCATTATAATGCACGTAGGAATTAGAACACTGCGGTGTTATTATGAATACACTTTAATGAAATATAATTAATTCAAGAGTTCACAATATGATTAAAACTAATTATGATAAGAAATGATTTAGATGCATAAATAAACTGTGAGATATCTACTGCTGTGATTAAACTACTGTGATACACACTACTGAAATGCAAAACTACTGTGTTACAAAAACTACTGTGATAAGCAACAACTCTCTACTTTACTTTACAACTGACTGCTTTACTTTTCAAATTGACGACTGCTTGCCTACTGCCTGACTACTGCCCAACTGTACTACTTTACGCTTGATTAATTGAACGCTTGTTGCCTGGTCGGTCTCTGATAACGGGTCGATCTTTGTTTAGAGATTGCAATTGCAGAACAATTGCAGATGCCTACATACATTTTCCCAAAAATGAGTACTCGAACAGACAACCCTTCTGTAAATTTGTTTGTGTGGCACAGCATATGACTCCCTTCTCCGAATTTTGTACGTTGTACCTACTAAACGTCATTAATGACTCGAAGAAGAAACATTTGACCACTGTAACAGATATAAGAAACCTTTTAATACATCTTTTTTACACACATTTTAATTATTCTGTAAATTGTAGAAGAGATATAGCTATAGGATAGATAGGTAAAATATAGAAAATTTGTGACTCAAAATGAAAAAAAAAATGGAGTCTCGAGCACATCATATTATTTCATGAACGTCCTTCGAGTCGTTTGCTTGGAATAGCACTAAGAGTGGAATACAAAATAGTTCAAGATTATTAAAAAAAAAACTATAAGCAGAAATCCCATAGGAGTACTTGCCACCCTTCTTATTGTGCGAATTTTGCAGCTAGGGATTATGGTTTGGGGATCTCGCAGGTAATCCGTAAAAAAACGATAACACAATTTCATTCTACATACGAATAATAACACAAAACGCAATTAAAATAGCCGTTCACCACCTCCACTAGAGTGTAAAACCACCCTGAATTCCTTTTCTGGGTGTAATGTAGTACTCGTCCTAAGGATACTAGATCACAGCAATATAAGCTGAAATAAAAAGGCTGACGAGATCACCCGTCTTGGAGTAGTCTTGGAGGTTTACCCCTCCACAATCGGGACTACATAAAAACACCTTACTTCTAATATCTTGGCTTGGGCCAACGGCCAACACTGTCGTCTCTGGTTAAATGACCCCTCGGGTAGAAATACAAAAGAACAGTGGGGGAAACATAGCCCAAACTTTTGACGAGTAAGATACTGGCACTTAGCAAACCAACCATGAGAATCCCCGTGCCATATCTTATAGGACACTCATTTAAGGTCTATTCATACTATCCATCAGGATTCCGACTGTCAACCGTCCATCATAATATTCTGCAATACACTCGAATCAAATCATTCGCACTATCATCCGTCACTGACACATCACATCACAATAGTGTCTATCAGGAAAACTTTCGGAGAATATTTTGATGCCGTCAAACTGTTGGTGATGAGATGTGATTGTTCAGTGTTAATATGTGTATCCAATATTACTCTGAGTTTTGCATGGTATGGAGGAAAAATGATGAACAGATGACAATCTAGTGTGAATGAATTGACGGATAGCTGAATGGAAGGACGGTTGATTTTCGCAAACCTGATGGATAGTGTAAATAGGATGGGGCTTGTTGAAAGACAACCTTGTATACAGAGGATGCAGAGAGTAATCCGAAACTGAGACTCACTTCCTTTGTCACTATTCGGACCTCTCCGATAAATGTTAAAGATTCTTTGGCTCACACTTCCCAGACGAATTGCATGAATCGGGTACGGAGGATTCTTATAAACCTGGAAGGTCAAAAATAGGCCTTGTTGTGACCTACTAAGCTTCAAAGAACCCTTAGAATTTTCAACCTCTAAAACACTGTCGATAACATTTTAGATAATAATCCGTACAAAAAATAACTCAACAAAAATCAAGTTTTTCCTATTTTTTATTTTTGTGACAGACCGTTTTTAGAATTCAAACCAGTGTCTGGATCATTTCAAGTAAATCCGCTACATTGTGATGAATTAATTGATGCAACACTGGAACATATCGATAAACTATTAACGGATTCAATTGAACCTTTAAGGTATATCAAAATTAATTATAACAATAAATTCCACACTGTAATCTCATAAATTTCTTTCAGCTTTATAGTATTTCTTCCAGAATGGAAGTGCCTCGCAAAATTAGAAGAAAACATTCATAAAAGACGATCAATGGTGGTATTGGGGATGGCCCATGAATATAGGCATGGATATCAACATATAATACCAAAGTAAAACATTTTCTCTTTAAAAATAAAATTTGTTTGTAAATATTGTTGTAGGTCTGAAGTGAATGTGAAAAGCATGCATGGAACAGTAGTCGTTTGGTTACAAAATAATGCTGGATTTGCAAGATGGGGACCAAACGAAAGTCGTGTTGAAGCCTTACGAGAAGCATTCCGACCAGTACGGGATAAGGAACGTGAAAAAGCTGCACAACAACAACAACAATCACCACAAAATCAAGTAACAGCAACAGCAGTAACAGTTGCTGCAACAACAACAACAGCAGCAGCAACAGCAGCACCACCATTATTAATAACAGAATCTAACAATAATACAGAGACGACGACGACAACGGTAACTACAGCTAATTCAGCTAATTCAACAAATTCAGTTTAGTTTTAAGCATTTAAAGAGACTTTTTTTATATACATATTTACATACATATACTTATATTTATTATAATTATTATTTTTAATCTTGTATAATTTCGCCATAGAGGGGATAGAGATATGCAAATCTATTACATAAGTAAAGGGTAGGAAAATCAAGAATTTTTAACAATTATGTGTACTATATGCAGTCGTTCATAAGAATTTATTTTTTGTTTTATATGTATAAACCGACATCATTTTAAAACAAAAATTTATCTGTTATAGTATATTTGTAGAGAGTAATATACTACTGTATTAGAGAGAAATTATCTTTAAAAGCTTTATCTATCTTTGATCGAAAATAAATTTTTATGCACGTTTTCTTTTATCAGCCTCATCATCATCATTACCATAATTGAAATTTTAATTTGTGGGGTCCTAATTGATAAAATTTAATTTGGAGAATTCAAATATTTCTTGTACATATATAGTTACTTAAGTAAAGGGGGAGGGCACCTTTGGATTTGAATATTCAGGGTGTTATGTGAATTTCCAAATTATTAGAATTTTTCAGTGCGCACAAATGTTTAGGTTCATAATAGGAAATCACCGATAATACTCGTGAAACTCTAGTGTGTATTGGTTCCACAAAAACCACTGCAGATTCGCCAATCCGTGGGTATGTGCGGACGCCGCAGGCGAAATTGTTGCGGGCGCTTCATTCGCATTGCTCTGTCCTTGAAGTGGATGAGTTCCGCACAACGAAGCTGTGCAGCAATTGTTTTCTGCCGGTGACGACGTCTCGGTCTCCACATAGGTACCAGTTTTGTACAAACTGTCGTATCACGTGGAACCGAGACGTTAACGCCGGCAAAAACATTTTGCAAATTGGCCTGGCCCAACTCCGGGGCAGGCCAATGCACGCAAACTTCTCCCGAAGTACCGACCTCCCCTAACAGTAAAGGCTGAAACACAATGTGAGCGCCAGTGTTTTTACGGCGGTTTTTGTCGTGACGCTCACATTGTGTTTCAGCTGGAATAGCTGCTCAGACAATCGGCCGTAAAAGGCCGAAATGTATTGACCAGCCATGGCCCCCTTGAGGGGTTTAAACGGACCGCTCTAGGTTGCGGCAGCACTGGCCTACACATAATGTGTATAGGCGTATGTGTATGACGCTTATACTACAATAGCATCCGTTTAATATGCTCTACGTAAAACATTAAATATTGTAGCCACTAGAAATGAAATTAATTAGCTTTTCGTCGATATTTGTGCAATTGACCAGCTGAAAAGCCACTTCATTATTATGTAGTAGCTTAAACTATTGCGTTATTTCTATTCGGTGAAAAAACAATTCTCAAGTAGGGCGAAATTTAAAACTCATCATTACTGCAGAGATTTTAACTGGATTTTGTATCGATAAAGTAATGTTGCGTATTGAATTTCACTCTAACTCTCAGAGAGTTATCCAAAATAGTAAGTTTCGCTAAGCGCACTAAAAATCCGCTAAGTCAATTTGCAAACCAGTCGAGTCATATCAAGAGGTAGGCTCCTGATTCAAATTTTAGTGGATGATTGGGAAGTGGACAACTTTCTTCAAGCTCTCAATTTCTCTATCAAGAAGAGGAAACTGGGGAAAGCTTAAGTTTAGCCTTGTGAACATACGTTTTTACTGACTACAAAAAAAAACACTAGACTGTTACCGATATAGCACTGAAAAATACAAAAAAAATTCTGATTGTACATATGTAAATACGTTGCTGATTCCATTCTTACTGTTTTAATCATTTTCTCTCATCTAGGATGGAATTTCTGTACTTCCATCATGGCAGAGGACTGACTATAAAATGTTCATGGATCGAGCAACATTTTTATATAATTGTAGTTAATAATAAGATATGATGTAATGATGAATGATGATTTGAATAGTTTCGAATCAAAAAACGTATCTCTGTGAATTTATATTTTTTTGTCTCCTTTTTAAGAATTTATTTTCTAAGATCTGTTGGCAATATTATTTTTATTAAAATTACTTTATCGGAAGGTTTTGATAATTTTTTTTGTTAGTTTTTCATGGACCTTAATGATAATGAGAAACAAACTAAACTATCCTGATGATTTCATTGAATGTTATACAAGAGTTATCCTAACGAACACTTGAACTGCAATATCCCATTCAGTCTAAATCATTGTTGCTGATATTTGTTTTATTCGAATACCTTTGTGTAAAGTTATTACTTTGTCGTCTCAATTTAAAAGGGAAGGGATTCCACAATATCCTCGATCATTATTAATAATTGTACCAGCATGAACCTAGCTTTATTTAAAGATATGATGGTCCTAAGATAACTCCAAGCGGTACATCATAGTCGATATAAAGGAACTTAGACTTTTTTCCTACAGCCACCAATAAGTTAGCATCGAACTTTAAAAAATAAAACATATTTCTTAAATACTTCGACATGGGTAAATAATAATAGTCCCACTTAAATGAGAGGCTGTGAGAAATAGAGAATATGGCATTGAGAAATTTCATCGACTCAATGATATAATAATAACAAGAGTTGTTGCTGGTTTCAGCTAAGGGAAAGGATAATTTATTTACTGCTAAACATCCGTCCTCGCCAAACGTTCATGTTAAGGTTATGTAGTCAGTGTGAGAATAGAGTATTTTTTAATGCTCTTAAACTATATGCAAATGAAACACTAATTCATAATGCAATTTTTGCTTGTGAGAGTTTAGTTTAAAATAAAATATTAAGAAAACCTGGATTGCTGTAAAGATAGAATTGTGATCCATTCCGTGCAACGTAGAGCTTTATACGGAACCGTAACACCCGGGATATATAAGCCATGAAGTAAGTCTAGAAAAGAACGTAGCGATCTGGTTATCAAGACATCACAATTTTCTTGCCTTGTCTTTGTGCAGGAATTTTTCATATAAAAGTAGCTTTGTATTTTATTCAAACACTATAGTTTCCATAAATTTGTTCTACATGCAATTTTTTTTTTTTGCCATTAGAAAGAAAACATTAACTTAATTTTTCTGTGGGAACGGTAGTTTTAGGCTTTAGGGTGTGTTTAAGATAAGATCTTAGTTGTTCCGACATGTTGAGTGTACAAAAACAATTGGAGTGAGCTCTTATTTTATGGCTGTAGTTGAGCTGAAAATTTTATCCGAATATCTACCCGGATCTGCAAACTATCAGAATCCAAGATATGCTGATTCGGATCCGAACTATCCGGAGATTTCAAATTTCATCCAGATTGCATTGCTTCATTGGGAAAATATTAATTTCATGACATTTCCATTTTCTCACTGAAACAAGGCAATCTGGACGATACTTTGAACCCTTTTTGCTTAGTCTGGATCCAGATCTGGTTTATCCGGATACCCAGATTTGAGCAATCCCATTCTAATTATTTCGGATAATCGGGATACTTTCAACTCTAATGTCTTAATATATTTCTGTCATCATCGACTTTATGGCTTGTATTATATTCCAGACTTTAATATAAATTAATTGTTTATACCTACTAATAGTTTCCTTTTATCGAATGAAATAAAAATTGTTTTTGTATTATAGTGCCAGAAGGCACTAAGTAGCAAAATTATTGTGGTGGCATGTCTAGGCCCAAGTTCAGAAATTTGTGCGTGCTGCGTGATAGCTACGTGTACGACGGCCCTTGCAGTATGCGTCTCATCTGCAACAAATCCAGCATGTACCTATTCTAAATTATTTCTTTCGCTGACAAAGATTGCAGCAAATTTTTCTATTCACTGGAAATACGTTTTTCGCAAGTTCTTTAAAATTTCAGTTTACTTTTTATTCGATGCCTCAAAACCGGACTAATTCAAAGTGAACGAGTATGGTTTTTTGTTCGTACAATGAATTTTGAGAACTCTGCTATGGGAAATTGGATTTAAGCTTCAAAGAAATAAACACAGTAAAATTATTTCAACTAAAATCTATTAAATTACAATTTAAGCTGGCACACAGATATTCTGGCTATTTTGTTCGCTAGATTTATATGGGAATCGATTTTCAATTTTTTAATTAATTGTTGTAATCTATTTTCTAATTTTCTACGTAGAACGTTCTACAACTGACTTCAAAGCCCAATAAAATAAGCTTTAGTACTTTACTTTACTTTGTCGTCTCAATTTAAAAGGGAAGGGATACCACAATATCCTCGATCATTATTAATAATTGTACCAGCATGAACCAAGCTTTAGTTAAAGATATGATGGTCCTAAGATAACTCCAAGCGGTACATCATAGTCGATATAAAGGAACTTAGACTTTTTTCCTACAGCCACCAATAAGTTAGCATCGAACTTTAAAAAATAAAACATATTTCTTAAATACTTCGACATGGGTAAATAATAATAGTCCCACTTAAATGAGAGGCTGTGAGAAATAGAGAATGTGGCATTGAGAAATTTCATCGACTCAATGATATAATAATAACAAGAGTTGTTGCTGGTTTCAGCTAAGGGAAAGGATAATTTGTTTACTGCTAAACATCCGTCCTCGCCAAACGTTCATGTTAAGGTTATGTAGTCAGTGTGAGAATAGAGTATTTTTTAATGCTCTTAAACTATATGCAAATGAAACACTAATTCATAATGCAATTTTTGCTTGTGAGAGTTTAGTTTAAAATAAAATATTAAGAAAACCTGGATTGCTGTAAAGATAGAATTGTGATCCATTCCGTGCAACGTAGAGCTTTATACGGAACCGTAACCCCCGGGATATACAGGGTGGGCCAAAAGTCACCATGGGGTTTAAAAATAACTAACTTTTTCGTTTGTACATTGCTCCACACCCTGTTGACCGTTTCTCTTCATTCCTTTTTTACATGATAGCCAACTGTCTGTTCTTCATAGGTAAGCATGTTTCCCCACCCCACCTTACCCATCCTTTTTTTCATCCTACCATATGTTACCAATTTAATTTTTAAACCCCATGGTGACTTTTGGCCCACCCTGTATAAGCCATAAAGTAAGTCTAGCCATGCAAATGTTTTTTATGCCGCCGCAGGTTTTCCTTTTACCACACATTTTAATCCTGCCAAATCTGGAAATTTTCTATTACCTTTGTTTCGAATATAATATCATAAAACAACTTTTCTAGTTCTTTTGTGCTTCGGGTATGGAAATTAATACTGATTTTATTTTGCCACAATTCCGTGGCATCTTTTGAACTGAAAGAGTTCTCATATTTACCAAATCTCAGTTTCTGGTTTTCCTTTAAAAACTCAATTAATTTAGTTTTTTGAGCATATGATATTTTCGCACATCTTTTATCTCCCATTATCACCCATAAAGTAGCAGCTGATTCACTCTTCGTTTGGCATAACGAATGATTGAACCCACTCGTTAAATAACGAAGGGTTTGCGTTCGGTATATAACGAATGCGGATTTCAAGAATACCACAAGTCTCGATTCCGAATGGTTTTGACAGTATAACGAATACGGAATGTGCCTTCGTTATTCAAGAATAGGGCCCCTGCAAACTATCAGAATCCAAGATATGTTGATTCGGATCCGAACTATCCGGAGATTTCAAATTTCATCCAGATTGCATTGCTTCATTGGGAAAATATTAATTTCATGACATTTCCATTTTCTCAATGTGAAACAAGGCAATCTGGACGATACTTTGAGCCCTTTTTGCTTAGTCTGGATCCAGATCTAGTTTATCCGGATACCCAGATTTGAGCAATCCGATTCTAATTATTTCGGATAATCGGGATACTTTCAACTCTAATGTCTTAATATATTTCTGTCATCATCGACTTTATGGCTTGTATTATATTCCAGAGTTTAATATAAATTAATTGTTTATACCTACTAATAGTTTCCTTTTATCGAATGAAATAAAAATTGTTTTTGTATTATAGTGCCAGAAGGCACTAAGTAGCAAAATTATTGTGGTGGCGTGTCTAGGCACAAGTTCAGAAATTTGTGCGTGCTGCGTGATAGCTACGTGTACGACGGCCCTTGCAGTATGCGTCTCATCTGCAACAGATGCAGCATACACCTATTCTAAAATATTTCTTTCGCTGACAAAGATGGCAGCAAATTTTCCTATTCACTGGAAATACGTTTTTCGCAAGTTCTTTAAAATTTTAGTTTACTAAATTACAATTTAAGCTGGTACACAGATATTCTGGCTATTTTGTTCGCTAGATTTATATATATAAAATAAGCTGCTAATACTTTAGTAAATCATGAGAGTCTAGTTAGTACTCGTATTAAGACTGATAGTGGTCTTCAGAAATCACTATGATTTCCAAAAGGACTAACTTTGAATTGAAAGTTTGGACTTTTTCCGTTCACTAATATGCAAAGTTTCTTAAATGGTCTACAATAATTTTGTTCTAAAATGTTAATGGCATTATTTATAATTTTGTTCCTTACTGTCCTTTGTTGAATAATTTCCTACAAATATCCCTTTTTGAAAATAAAGCTTAAAAGTGGTTCGTATATTTGTTAAAAAAATCCATCGACACTAGCGCCAATAGTTCCGGGTCTCCAAGTATCGTATATGACGCGTGTGCGCGACACTAGCGCCAATAGTTTTGGATTCCTCCCCCCAATTGGGGTGAAAATAAAAACAATTTGGGATTTTAAAAGAGGATTTCTTTAACTAATATACGAACCACTTATAAGCGTTGTACAAAAGCGTTCTAATTCGATGCTGTCAGTTTGCTCCCCCTGCCAAGCCAACTTTCTTTCTAAACTTTATTCTATGATAAGAACAAGATGGCATCGCACCAATTTTATCAAGTTTTTTCGCGAAGTTCTTCCAAATCGAAGTCTACCTTTTATTGGTATTATATATTCTCCTTAATGTGTTGCAGGCATTGTTAAAACTTAATATGATTCGAATTTCATAAAACTAATTTATTTGATACGGTTTTTAAATGTCAGAAATGTGATTCGAAGCAGAAAGTGAGTAGAAGGAATAAAACGAAAGCCTTTGTTTCAAAATCCGTGGTCCCTCGGGTCTCGATCAATAAGAAATTTTATTAACGGTAAGTTTAATTTGCTCTTAAATTACTTTACAATATTGCTCTATTGAAAAAAAGAAGTTAGTGTTTTCTAAATCAGAAGGTCCAGCCCAAAACTATACCTACCATTTTCATTAAAAAAGGTGAAATGGGAATGTAGCGTTTTAGGCCGCACTTCCTCAAATAGGGTTGATATTAATAGGTGCGGAGGCTTTTAGATTTAACTTTATTGATAACAAATTGCGACGAGCCTATAATTTTCGAACGAAATAAAAATACCAAAACTGCGGTTAAGTAAAATTTTTACAATGAAAATTACTTGTATCCCAGAGGAAGATTAAATTAAGATTAATTGCGCGTTGGTCTAGGCAGAACAATACTATCTATGCAAGTTGAATCCATTCTAGTTCTATAAGAGTGATATCATCAGTCCTCGGAAGCATATAATGGCAGCACACATCCAAGTAGAGATGATATAAATGCTTGGAGAATCGAGATCAATATTATACTTCCTGTACTCGATTACCAGGTACACCGGGATAATCCTTTGGGTTTTCCATAGCCTTATTTCAGGAATATCTGGATTCAATTTATTTCTTAAATAATCCCCACAAAATCCAGCAGTTTTATTTTTTACTATTTTAATCATACTTTTGATTTCTAACAAAAATAGTATAGAACAAAATCATTTATAAGAAGTAGTGGTAGGCAAAACAATCAGGTGTGCCCATGGAACATATTATATATCAAAACCAACAAGGGATTAAAGGCTGAAGCGCAGAGTGCGCTGCCGCCTTGGGAACCAATGTGTAGAGAGGGTATCAGCTAAACTACATTAAGAGTCATAAGATGAAGCAAAACAAGTTCCTTGAACTGTTTGGGAGGACCAGTTCTCCTGACAGATTCCAGAAGTGAGTTTCAGAGGCAAGTCCCTGACCAAATATGTCATTGGACCCGAATTCTTGTTTACTCTATACAGGCTTTAATTGTGTAGATGTTATAAATAAATAAACGAATTTGAATCGGGGGCGAGTTCTCTGGAGGACAAATCTGGAGTCATTAAGATTTCTCCATGAGAGCGACTAGCTTATGTATGCGGGTCGAGGGCACGATCTGGCTTTATGTATGAAGCATAGAACTCAGTGAGGTGAGGGGTATGAACAGCTGAGCCAACGCGGAGATGTGAGACTGCCTTCTAAGACGAAAAATGTACCACACGCACGCTTCATGTGCTCTGTTAAAATTTAGAATAGAATAGAAAAGCATTTATTAAAAACCTCAGTTTACGCTACGTTACAACGTTAGATACCTACATCGAGTATACAATATATATTGATAATAAGTCGAGTGAATACAAGGCTTAGAAAAATAACAAAAATGCAACAAACAGACTCATTGCAGTAGAAAATTATCTAGATTGTAGTAATAATAACGAGTGATAAAGTTTTAGGACTTAAATTAAGGTTGATGTAATGCAAAATACAAGATAAACAAGAATGAAATAAGATAACATAACATAAGATAAACAAAACTAAAATAGAACAAATCAACAAAAGTATAATGAGTAACAGATAAGATGTGACATCGCAAGATCCTTGAACTGCTTAATAGAGGATGTATTTGTGATAGAATCAGGTAACGAATTCCACAGGGAGGTTCACTGACCAAATACTCCATTAGAGCCAAAACGGGTGTTAGTTCGGTGTGAGACCAGGCTGGAGGTATTAAGGGAGCTCCATGAGAGTATTCACTTATGTACCTCGGTAGCAGGTTCCACCTGCCTTTATGAATGAAGCACAAAACCCTAAGTTCAAAGAGTTTGGTAAGGGAAGCAGGCAAAAAAAGCTGCAACAATTGTGAAATATGAGAATGCCTCTTAAGACAGTAGATGTACCGTACATAGCATTTGAGGGCTCTGTTTAGCTTCGCTATCTCAGTGGCCTGTAGTGGGTAGAAAACAGCATCAGCATAAAAAAAATGCGGCATGATAAGTGCTGATACCAGGGACTGCCTTATGGATTGTGACAGGTGATGTGATACAACATATAAAGAACGGAGGTCATAATAAATTTTGGAGCACATCTTGCTTACCTGTGGCCGCCAAGTAAGTTGGGGGTCCATAAGGAGGCCAAGATTCTTGACATGATTGCTCGTTAGAGGAACGACTTAGGGCCAGACCATTACCTAGGCACCAACCGGATAAATTATCAAGAGTAGAGTTGAGTTCATCTATTATTGACGGAAGATCACTCATACTAGCAGCCTTATAAATCTGAAGATGATCAACGTATAAATGGAATTTTACATCACCCAGCACTGAGGTGATATCATTTAAGATTTCGTAGGCATACAGAGGGTAGGTACATAACAACATCGGCATAGTAGAAATGCGGCATGATAAGAGACGATATCTAGGATTGTATTTTGCTACCTACTCTACTAAATGACAATTAGTGTGTATCTATGGAGAAGTTCAGAAACTATTTAAAAATTCAAAGCACTTTCATCATTGAATATATGGGTAAAGTTGTATACAAGAGATATTGAGCACTTCCCACTCCCATAATTAACATCAAAACATGGTTATTCCATATCTTGCAGATTATACAAAATTTGGATAATCTAAAGCAATGCTAAATGAGACTCTTCCACTCCACCAAATGACAATGTTTTTTGCGGATAATTACAAAAGAAGTGTGTCACTGTTTTGATGTTTTCTAAGATAATAGTATCCGATGACAATAATAATTGAAAATGAAATTTATTGGATAAAATCCTTGTATGTTACATAATAAATGTAATATTTATTTTAACTATATCTATGATGCGTCTGTTAAATCTAATCAAATTTATTTAATTCTTAATAAACCAATCTTTTTTGCTATTTTCGCGCAGATTAAGTCGATGTGGGAAGAGAATTTCAATTGGTTGACAATAAATTACTCCCAAATACTTGATTATATCTACCTGGGTATTGTCTTCGTCATTTAATGTTAGTCTTATCCTGTTAACATTATTTAGCGCCATACATTTTATTTTGGACACATTTACGCTTAGTTTATTCATGTCTATCCATTGCGTTACTCCGTTTAGTACCTCTTGCATTATTCTTTGACATTGTTGAATGTCTTTTCCGGCTACGTATAATAGTGTGTCTATTCGCAGACGATCTTTGCATTTTTGAGAGTATTGAGCAAGTCATTTATGTATAGTATGAAGGGAATGGTATATAAAATTGTACCTTTTGGCACTCATATGTTATAGCTAAGCAGGTTTGATTTATTCTTATCTAATTTTTTATCTGAGTGCGGTCAGATAAATACGACTTGAACTAATTGTTTTCGATTCCTCTGACTTCGTGTTTTCTTAGTTTTTTTGAGTATTTCCCTGCTTGATCCTGCTTTTCCTGAATAGTTAAATATAAGATTGTTCTTCAATATTCGAAATGTGGTTTAATTGTAACATTGTACATATTGATGGCTGTTTGGCGAAACCAATCTTCTTACTAACTTTTTTGCATATATGTATAAGTTACCTGCCTATCAAATTTAAGTTTTGAATCAATTATTATCCCTAAGTAACCTGTTCAATTCTATTTCCATCCACAACTAGATTAATATTTAGTCAAGAACATCCTGCATAGCCCGTTCCCCTTTTTTAAAATCATCCATAGCCACAAATAGTAATAATAATTTATTAGTTCATATAAACCTTAATTTGACAAAAATATATTATATAGATTTCATTTAAATTATGTATTATTTGTCCTTAAATATTCCAAAAATCTTTTTTTTTTTAAATTATTAAATCTATTTTCACACTTTAGTTCCATTGGTAGGTTGTTAAATAGTAGTAGTCCCTTATACAATAATGAATTTTGTACTCTATTACTTCTTCTGCTGTCTAATCGATAATTTACTTCTGCACCTCGCAAATTGTATGGTTGTACATTACACACAAGATTCAGTTTAGTTTGTAGATATTCAGGTAATTGTCCTGTTTTTACTTTGAATATAAACATAAGCACATTAAATTCAATTCTCTTTTTGCAGTTCATCCATTGCATTGCTTGTAGCATGTGTCTAACTGGCGTAAATCTGTTGTATTTTAGTATACACCTCATAGCCTTGTTTTGAAGTATCTGTAATCGATCTAATAATGCTTGGTTACACAGAAACAATATGGTTGAACAGTACTCGAAATGGGGTCTAACTATGCTGTTGTAAACCTGTATGGCAGTCATTAGAGACATCTTGCGTCTAATTTTTCTGAAGAAACCAATTTTTTGCAAATATAGTCTGCGTGCTGTTCAAAATTTAACTTTATGTCTATTATGACACCCTAATATTTGATTTTACTCCCACTTTCTATTACCTCTCCATCAATATCAATTTCCATGTCACAGTTAGCATTTACAATCATTAATTTAGTCTTTTGCAAGTTAAGTAGGAGCTTATTCATTTTCAACCACTTATTTAAAAGATGCAAATCTTGTTTTAATTCATTTTTCGCCTGATGTATGTCATTGCCAGATATATACAGTAATGTGTATCATCTGCAAACAAAATTGATCTTCCATATTTCATCACTTTTTCCATATCGTTAATATATATTAAGAACAGAATAGTTCCAAGAACTGATCCTTGGGGCACACCTAAGATTATGTCTTGTGATTCAGATAACACCTCACCTATTCTTGTTCATTGTGTCCTCCCATTTAGGTAACTCTCAAGCCATTTAAGTTCTCTTCCCACCACTCCATATTTAGACAATTTTTGGATAAGAATTTCTCTGTCAATTGTTTCGAAGGCTCTTTTAAAGTCCAGAAATACTGCCAGTATAATGACAAGAGGGTCTATTGTGTGCGTCAGTTCAACATTTCTGACATTATTTTATGAAATGTAATTGCTGCCTAAATTATGTCAGTCATACAAAGGCAACTCCAAGAAATACTATCTGAAAATAAGGAGGCGCTAAAAATTTGTTTATTTTACATAGCAATTTGGATTATAAAAAATGTCACAATTTCATTACTGCCATGACGAAACGAATACAAACACAGCATACTAATACATTTCGTCGAGTGGCTTGTTTTCACCCGATATGCCGTTTGCTTATTAGTTATTTATTCAATGGTGTGAAATCTTCATAGTATTTTGAATTTTTTACTTTTCCGGTCTAATATGGAATCATTAATTATTTGGAGTAATACCTGGGTTATCTTTGGAAATACATCCATTTTCATCTTTTTATTAACTAGCTTTAAGTCATTTTTGTTATTCATGCCATTTACGATATCCACCAACCCCTAAATCTATACTTCGAAACTTGAATCTGGATCCTACCTCCTCAATTAAATTTCTGTACTGTACTAGTTGAATGTTATCATTTATCTTTTTTACGCTATCAATAAAATATTCATTAAACTATCCTGCAAGCTGTTGATCCCCTTTTATTACCACCCTCTTAAAGCATATATTACTTATATTGTCTTTTTTCACAGTCATAACTATCGTCTTTATCGTCTTCACATCGATTTAACAAGTCGATCGATCTCTACTTGTTAACCCTTCAACAAGTTCGTTCACACACACAATTCTTTCTCGGTTCTACGTTAATTTCATTTTCAAAGATTTCTTTTTGAGCACTTCTATCTTACCCTTACTCTTTTCAATTTGCGAAACATGGATTTCTCTAGAAATCACAATCGTCTCATGATCCGTTATATTTAAACTACGATTTGTTCGAGCTGTGCTATTCGTTAAAGCTAAGTCTATTAATGCTTAGAATTCGCGGTTATCCTAGTTGGTTCTGTCACTATTTGTTTACATGAGTTCATTATCAGTGTATTTTTAATTCTTTTTTAATAATATTTTCAGGACAAAAATCAGAAGAACTGTCAACTTCATTTATGTAAAAAAAAAAAGAGTACAACAAAGGAAAATAGTTTATAAAAATGTATGCCGAGTGAGAATTGAGATTTGCTGATGGAAGGATAACAAAGAGTTATCATTCACCCCGAAATTAACTAAGGTAAATTTATTGACTTTATATAAAATTAGAACTGACCTCATGCGCTTCCTATTTCATTTGTATGATGACAAATTTGATGAGTGATCAGTATCAGATCTTATATTATTAGAATCAGTTGCAATGTTGAATTGTACTGCTTAAGTATGTTGTATCAGATCACCGGACAATTACACTTGCAGCAATACATTCACCCTATACCAGCGGTAGATGAGAGGGACCCATTTCACGCAAGTCCAACATCGTTTTTCCATGAACCAGGATATATTTGAATTTCAACTATGTAGAAAATTTGCCTACTCCAATTAAGGTATCCTGTGCATACTTGTTATATATATATATATATATAAATTTCTTATTTCTGAATAATTGTAGGGAATTTTACAACATACACTTCAAACTGAAGATGTAAAGGCTGATGGTGATGATGCCAGTAATTCGATATATGGAACTCCTACAAAAAATTTTTTGCAGAAGTTGATGGTGCCGTAGAAACAAAGACTGCACAAAATCATTAAAATGATAGACTACTAGTACTACTGGATTTCCAGAGAAAAATGGAGTGCTGAAGTGTTTCATCTTATGGTATTCATCAAGTTGAATCCTATTTCAGTGATGTAATCTGCGCAAAGATTGGTTTCTTCTTTAGGAAATTGGTAAAGAAGAAGAAGGCTGGGTACCATTCACCGTTTTAATCACTTTTAAAAGGTTGTCGTCACTATGCACTGATGTGGATGCTATTGTAAGTGCTTTAATGGCGTCATCTAAAGAAGCCAATGTCGAATATAATGAGGAGCGTCGAAAGATTACTTTGCATAAGCATATGCAAAGGGATTTCCACTTTATGCAGAAATGTGTGATGACACATCGACTTCTTCAATCATTGTAATGAGAAAATATTCGGACAAAGCTTCGAAAGCGTATAAATTCAAAAGAAGCGTATATGTTACATTTTCCAAAAGGGAACAGTACGAATTGTTTATCAGTAAGGAGAAGGTATGTCGATTTGGGAATAGCATCAAAAACCAAAAAGGAGTTTCACTTATCTTTCTTTTAGGTAGAATACTACACGGATAAGGATTTAATCAGAAAATCACAAGAACAGTAAGTTTGAAGAGAAGAAGAATGAAGACCGTGGGTCTAAGAAGAAACAAACAAAATAAAGAGGACAAGAAAGGGAGCAATTTTACGAGGGCTGTGATGAAAATACAAAACTAGAAAATATTCGTGAAGGCTTAGAGAAGCTCGTTGCTGAAATCGTAGCCGAAATAGCATTCATCGAATTTAGTAAGGGTGACAAAACTTAATTTGTTCTATTAACTACTGGAAGATAAAAAGGTGAGCGAATTTATGAGTTTTCTTGTACGCATTTTTCAAAATAAGCAGTTTCTACATCTTCATCTTGAATCGTTCGTTTTTTTACATTGATGCACACACAACAAATGTCTTTTCGTTTTGCAGGTTATTGTAGATTACTGACACGAGAATTAGAAACTACCAAATTAAACTCGTAATTGGGTTTTGCAATAAAATCTTCCAGAAAATTAATTCAAAATTGTCAGAATTTCTTCGTTGAATTCATAAAGATTCAGCAGCCTACTCCTCGCTCGCTCCCTCCCTTTTACAATTATATTGCAATATTTTAAATATTTTACTATTTTTTTCCCATTATTTATTATTATGTGCATGAATAATTCTATGTTTATCTTTTTAGTTGAAACTGAATCACAGTGCTGAACTAGTTTTTCATACTCTCACAGAAGAAGGATTTCCTAAAGAAGAAAGAAGTCACGAAAAATCGAAATAAGGGTAATCTTCGAACCCACGATAAAGAAAAGATGAGGAGCCACCTGTAAAGTAGAAGAATTAAAATATTTTTCTCGATTTAGTTTTTATACATTTTATTTTATTGAATTCATGTTAAATGTTATTTGCTCACGAATATAATAATTAATTAATGTGCTAATGTTACAAAAAAGTTGCAAGAAATAATGTATTTATGTAAATTACTGTTATTTTGATTCTAAAGAGAAACGATTTATTTAAAAAATTTTAATTTGAAAAGAAAATTACTCAACTCTTCGAATAAGATTCTTTTTTATAAACTATATTTATGTAAAGAAATTAATATCTAATATTGTATTTAATTGCGAATTTGCAATGCTAGGTTAATTACTACAGTTCCTGTATTACTGCAAACAAAACGCTTCTAAGCAATATATCGCCAAATGGCCGTGAGAAAGCCATACTAAAAATAACGCTGCACCTACCCTCGAAAAATTTAACAATGGACAATTTTTTTACGGCATCGTGGACAATTTCCTAAAACCCTCTAAGGAGAATATTTATTAGGTTTACCAGTTTGTTGAATTTAAATGTGCAGGTGGGGGAAGTTCCAGTGATGTGTAGTTGCCGTCTACAGACAAATCAAATGTATCAAAAAACGTTTGGTTTTAACGCTAAATTTAAATTCTATTCGTATAAGATTCTGAATAGTTCCGATATTAGAGTTTTAGTTAGTTAGTTCTCTTGTGATTTGTAATTAATTTTTTTTTATATAACCAGTAATTTCAATAAAAGCAGTTTTAAAACTTATTTCGTCGCATTTTATATTTTTAGTTAAAATTTAATTTTGCGCCTAAAAGTATGCAATATTTAGTGAGGTGGCATTTTGGCCAGCCCTGGATTAGAGGCTGCGGGGGGAAATTTTTGAAAAAATTTCCCCCCCGCAGCCTCTAATCCAGGGCTGGCCAAAATGCCACCTCACTAAATATTGCATACTTTTAGGCGCAAAATTAAATTTAGTGAGGTGGCATTTTGGCCAGCCCTGGATTAGAGGCTGCGGGGGGAAATTTTTGGAAAAAATTTAAATTTCCCCCCGCAGCCTCTAATCCAGGGTTGGCCAAAATGCCACCTCACTAAATATTGCATACTTTTAGGCGCTAAATTAAAATTTCAGTTGAAAATCCCTGGAATTGTTCGGCTAGTAGTGTAGTGTCAAACATGTAAAAAAAAGTAGATCATGTAGAATAGAAAAAGAGGTAACAATGAGAGATTCAAATCGGGGGAAACACGATTGCTAACGAATTTTTCCATCATTGAATTGTTTGAGGATGGGCGCAACGATATTTTGTGTCATTTTCTTTAGATGAATTGGTGCGATATTGCTTGGACACATTTCTTTCCAGTGATACAAAATACTAAAACGGCGGCAATTAAATGCATTGTAAATTCGCAATTAAGTACAATATTAGATATTAAATTCTGTTACATATTGTTTATAAATAAAAAAAAAATCTTATTCTATTTGTCAGTGTTGAGTAATTGTCTTGGCATCCATCTAATTGTAAGTCACAAATTTTTGTAGTTGATTAAAAGCCCTCAGTGCGCCACTCATGTTTTCCCGTTTCTTGTCCTGAAAAGAGTAACAGAAGGATTAAAAGTACTCAAGTTTTTGAATTCATAGTGCTACAGTAACTATGCTCTACAGTAAAGTACCTTAAACTAGCAATATAATGAACTTTTAATTATATATATATACTGCCTTCCGAAGGAATCATTCATGCGAAATTGCTATTATTATGGTCCTTAGTGTACTGAAAGAACAATTATCAAGAAAAATAAGGTAATATATGTATTTCTGGACTTGCAACGTGCTTTTGAGACAACAGAGACATATTACTGCTCAAGTTGCAGTAATATGGAGTAAGGAATACAGAGTTGCTGTGGTTAAGGATTTTTTAACTAATAGGCGCCAAAAAATCAAAGTTAACAGGGTCGGTTTGTTATATACATAAACGATCTACAACGAGTTTTAAAACATGCACAAGTGGCATTGTTTGCAGAGGATGTTTGTAGTACAACATAATTGAAGAAGGAAGAAATGCAAGAAGATTTAGAAATCTTAATCTAATAGATTACAATCTGAAATTTAGTGATTACATTTTATATATATGTAAGAAGATTGCAAAAAAATAGGATTTATGCGAAGAATCAGACGAGATTTATCGGTAGTGTCGGCAATAAGCATATACAACGTTTTAACCCGCACTTCCAATTCTGTGCTACAGTTCTTTTTTTGAGTAAGCAGGAGCGATTGACATAGACGCCAAATAAGGCAATGCGTTGTATTTTGTATTGTGATATGTAAATTTTATGTTACAAGCATTAAAATGGTTAAGTGTAGGCCAAAGGTTAAGAATGAACATGTTAATATTTGTATATAATTAAAACACAATCTTGTTCCAAATTACTGAAGTAGACATATAAACTACGCAGGTGAATGTCAACCATATGCATTGAGATATGTTGATGAATTTTGTCTTCCAGGCTTTACAGAGCAGAGCTTACCTTGTGGATGAAATTTTTGGTCACAACCATTAGCGAAAGTAAAAAATTCCCAGAAACCTGAGGATTTTCGGCCGGTTATAGTTTACCGGTCACAGGAAAGGTATTGGTGAAGATCGCGTACAGGCAATTGTTGCCAATATCTGTAGGTGAACTCATTACTTATTGAAAATCAATCGGGGTTTAGACGAAAACAGCGATTAACATGGTATTAAAAACATCGAAGGAGGAAACAGTATCAAAAAAAGAATAATGTGCGTGTGTTTTTAGATTTCCAGAGGCTTTCGAGACGATAGATAGGCAACTGCTTCTACGAAAAATGGAAAAGTATGGAGTAAAAAACAGAACTGCAATGGTTTTGAAGTTATAAATGATATAAGTACAACGATTAGGCATTCAAAGTTAGCCTTATTTGCGGATGATACGTTAGTTTATATAGCAGGCAATAGTATCAGCGAAATACAATTCAAGTTACAAGAAGGGTAGTTTAAGTTACTCGTTAAAAGTAAATAAACCAAAACTTAATACCGGGAAAACAAAAGAAAGGAGCTCAGACTGAGTATGTGTATGTGATGATAGAAGTATTAAAGGAATTCAAGTGCCTGAGGGTTGTGATAGACTATAGGCTAAAGTTCACTGCACATGGCAATAGGACGGGTGCAAAAATTTTGAAGAAAATAGATTTTATAAGGAGTCAAAAGAAATGTACCAACCTATACAACAATTGTTAAATATAATAAAATTGCAAGCCGCATTTTGAATACTGTTCCACTAGATTATTCTTAAGTAATCAACAAATAATAAATAATCTTCAGACGTTGCAAAATAAAGCAATGCGAATTATACTATACTTATACTGTTATAGATCTACTCCCATAAGATGCTTGATCGAGACGTATGTTTTGAGGTCAGCGGATGATTTTTAAAATATTTCAAGAAAAACTTTTAGATTCAAGTAATTAACACTAAATATTATAGATTTGTTTAAATACCTATGAATTGCTAATAAATATTATTAATATTATTACATTCATCCAAATGATTCTAGACTGATCTACTTTTTTACCTTGCGGCGTATGGTCCAGCTTCATTCCATCCTATTTTATTAAATATCGCCGACAATCTCCTGCGGATTATGCATTTTATGTAAATGGATGTTTATAAACTAGATTCCATCGTAATTTTCTTGGCATGCATCTGATTGCTCCTCTCAGCAAAATTCATCATTCACAGTCATCTTTCATCTTGTAAGCCACAATTTGTTTATAGTTGATTAAAAGCCCTAAAAGAGTAACAAAAGGATTAATAATACTCAAGTTTTTAAATTCATAGTACTACAGTAACTATGCTTAGCAGTAGAGGTTGGTGCCTTAAACTAGAAATATAATAACAAAATTTTTATTTATTTTTTTAAGTACATATTTAAGCTATGGATAGAAGAGTATGAAATGCCGGAGCATAAACTAGTTGTTGGCGAACAGGTATGAGCAAAATGTGATGGTTTACAGAGATGAAATAAAACAGGTAATAGAGGATAACGCATTTAAATTAATCATTGATAAGCCCACTAGGATAACTAGGATAAATATTTCCCGAACACTTATTGTGAGGTGACTAATAACAGGAATATTACAGCGCGGGTTAATAATGGTCTTAGAATTCCGATCATGAAATTATAGAAGTTATAATGCCTGTTTTCAATACGCAAAACAACATAACAATAGGAAAGAGATAGACATTAAAATATAATAAAAATAGGTTTTTAAAGGCACTTTATGAAATTAATATTAATACAATAAGTGAATTATGTGATTTAAGAAGATCTCTTCTTTTAGAAGGATAAGTAAGGGAATGTCTATTGCTACCTCAATTGAGGTTTTCGACGTGATGATAAAACAACATTTTGAATATTGTGCTTCAATTTTGTTTACAGTATCAAACAGTTTTAAAGAAGATGGTAGGTGCTGCAAAATAAGGGAATGAAATCTATCTTCAAGGTCGGAAGATTTACGCCAATTCACTTTCTTTTAGATTCGTTGAGTGTAGAGCAAAGGCTGATATGGAATGTGTTAGTAGTTATATTTAAAATAAGGTATAATTTATTACCCAAGTACTTATCTAAAAATATTAGTTATGAACAAGGTGTTGAGCAAATAAATAAATAAATTTAATAACGGTCTAAAAGGTTTTAATGAATTACCAAGTAGCATCAAGAATAATAGAAATTTAAGGCAGATATAATTAACTTTATAAAGGATGAATTTCCTGTACAAATGTGTAACTGTTTTTATAAGAAAATTATGAATAACTAATAAACTACTACTACTACTTAAAGCATCCAGGGATGAAATAAAGGCGATAGAATTTGAGGATGGGTATTATGAAAAAGTTACAATAAACGAAATTCAAATTTTATAGAAAGTGTTAATAAAATTAATAGCTCCATAAAAGACATTAATTATGTGAATTTCATCACGTTTACAACTGTCATGAGGTGAGGTCGCGTTGTGCTCTTGAAAATTTAAAATTTTAATTTCGTGGTTCTTTAAAGAATTTAATTGTTGTTCGGGGCTATTTCTAAAATAAATTAAAGCGAAATGCCGGCTGAGTGCCGAAAATGCTCTAAGGCGATAAGGAATGAAGCTGTTTTTTGTGTAATGGGATTTGCTGTAGTTTATTCCATGAAAAATGTGCGGGGTAGCTGAATATTATAGGAATTTGATTGCTACAAAACGTTATATTGTTTATATGTGTGATCAGTGTGTAGATTTCAAAAAGATGATAATGGGAAAATTTACAAGAATAGTGGAATTAATTAGTGAAAATAATGGGGCAATTGCAAGTCTAGCTAGTGATGTTAATAAATTATCAGAGAAACAAATTGAATCAGTGAAGCTAATCAAAGATAAGAAGATTTATGCTGATCAATTAAAAAAACAGGCACCTGTGTTATTAAAACCAAAAAGTGTTCAAAATAGTGCGAAAACCAAAGATTTAAAAAAATGTTCATTCCGTTAATTGAAAAATTGATGGAATGTCGAGTGGTCATAAAGGTTCGGTAAAAATTATGTGCTCAAATGTAACGGATCGAGCTAAGGTGAAATCAATATGTGAAGAAAAATTTAGTGAGAACTATCAGGTAGAGTTGCCAGTAATGAGAAAGCCTAAAATTCGTTTATGTGGAATGAATGATGAAATTGAAAAGTGTGATGTAGAAAATAAATTGAGATTGCAGAATGATATATTAAAGGATGGTGAAATTAAATGCCTGAAAGTAATGAAATTGTTCAAAATATTAAGAAATAGTGAAAGATCATTTTCAAAATAAACCACAAAGCGAATGAATGTAAGAATGATGCAGCGTGTGCAAAATGTGTGGGTGATCATGAAACAAGGGACTGTGGGTGGGAACCTGTAAAAACAAATGTGTGAATTGTATAAAATGCAACAGTAAACTAAAATTGAATCTGGACATTGACCACTATACATTGAGTAGGGAATGCCCGTTGTTTAAAAGAAAGCTTAAGGTTGAAATGAATAAGGTTGCATATTAGCAATTAAAAAATATTAAGGGTATATAGTATTGAAAACAGGATAAACAAGGCGACGACGCAAAAAGAAATGTGGCGAGTTTTGAAACAATCTGTTTTAAAGAAGATAGAGCCAGAAATAAGAGAAGTAAAATTTGGTAGCATTAATATCACAGATAATACGGAAATGGCAGACAGATTTAATAATTTCTTCATCGAAAATATTAATGAAATACATGAAACTATACCTAAAGAACAGTACGTGAATCCACCAATATTTTTCAATTCAGGGAAGTGACGAAAAATTGAAATCCATTTGCAAAAAAAAATCAACCAAAAAAGGATTTTAATAAGGTTAGTGCGAAGATAATCATAGATAATTGGTCGGCGTTAGGAAACACCATGACTTATTTGGTGAATAAATCGATGTCTGAGGACAGGTGACTGGCGACTTGGAAAGAATCACTGATAGTCCCAGTGCAGAAAGTCATTAAACCAAAAAAATGTGAGGATTACAGTCCAATAAACATGTTGCCGATATTTGAAAAGATATTAGAGTGTGGTTCAGCAGCAGCTGGAGGTATACCTGGAAAGCAACCAATTAATAATCAGTGAACAGTCCGGGTTCAGGAAAAATCATTCTTGTGAAACTTCTTTGAATTTTATCATCGCACTTTGGAAAGAAGAAATGGATGCAGGGAAGAAGATAGCGACCATATTCTTGGACTTAAAAAGAGCATTTGAAACGGTGAACAGAAACATTTTGTTACAAAAATTGTGGAAGTATGGAATAAGAGAGAAGGAGTGGAAATGGTTCGAAAGTTATCTGCAGTATAGAACGCAAAGAACGAAGGTGAATGGAATTTACTCGCAGGAAGTAGAGACGAAACTGGGTGTTCCCCAAGGATCCGTACTGGGCACGCTGTTGTTTATTATATACGTGAATGATTTAAAGTTGAGTTTAGTGCACTCGAAGGTAAATTTATATGCGGACGATGCTTTAATATATTGCTCCGGGACCAGTGCTATAGAGATTAAATCAAAACTCGAATTTGATCTAGACAATTTGGATAAGTGATTAAATAGAAACAAATTGAAAATTAACATTATGAAAGAATGGTATGTGGGTAAACACAAATGATAATCTACAAAAATAATCTATAAAAATAGGAAATGAAAATATTGAGCTGCTACATGAAGTAAATTATTTAGGAGTGATATTGGCTTACAAATTAAATTTTAAAAGACACGTAGACTATGTATGTAAGAAGTTAGGGAAGAAAATTGGGTATTTTAAAAGAATGAGAAAATCACTTTCATTATTTTGTGCAATAATATAATACAATACAATGTGATGATAAAACAGCATCTTGAATACTGCTCCACAATATTGTTTCTGTGCACAAAAGAGGGAATTGAACGCCTCCAGAAAATGCAGAATAAAGCAATGCGAAGTATACCGTTGTGTAGTAGATATTCATCTGTTAAGTGAATGTTGGATACGCTTAAGTGGATAAAGGTACAACAACTAATTGAACTAAATGTACTCTTATTAATTTTTAAAATAAAGAGTGGGATATTATCAAACTACCATAAAGAAAAGATGACCTTCGAGGTGGATGTTCAACCCAACAATTTGAAGAATATGGATGTCAATGTGAGATTGGAGTCTTACAACAAAGCCGGAACGCAGAATTCGTTAATATACAAGGGCTTCCAGTTGTACAACAAGTTACCTGAAGACATAAAAAGAGAGACGTTTGTAAATTTTTTAAAAAGAAATGCATAGAATTTATAAAATGTTACCGTTGTTGAAAGTATATTCTAAATACTAATGAAGATTATTCTATTCTATTCTATATATTTGAATATTCAAGGCATATTAAACAATTTTGAGTAGGTGGAATTATTAGCTGAAAATTGTGATTATGATTTTATAGCTTTAGTTGAAACACATTTGACGGAAGCTGTGGAAAGTAATGAAATAAATATAAGCGGGTATAATGTGATGCGGTGTGACTCAATTTCGAGCAGAACTAACGGTGTTGTATTATATTTGAAGAATATCTGGAAGTATGAAATAATTGCACAAATAACGATCAATAAGGATATGTGCTGGATGCTTGTAAAATGCTGGTTTGAGAATGTATGTCATGTTTTAGGACTGCTTTATTGATCACCTTCCCCTTCGGATAGATTTATGGATTGGTGTAAAGCGGTTTGTGAAATAAAGCATGAAATTATTATAATGGGTGACTTTAATATTAACTTCCTCTGCAAGGGTACGTATTCAAATAAAATGAAGTTAATTAGAGTTGATAATGGATTTAAGCAAGTAGTAGAGGAGTACACTAGGATTACTGAATCATCGAAGTCCTGAATCGATTATATAATAACTAATGCGAAATGTGTAAATGTTAAAGTTAATAGAGCATTAAAAATCAGTGACCATGAAACTATTGAAGTTAAACTTGAAGTAAATCGGAGAAGTGAAGATGTTCGAATATTTAAAAAGTACTTTAAATATAATAGAGATATATATGAACGGTACTTAGTTCAACAAAATTTGAATGAGGTGTGATTTATTGAGAGTTTGGATGTAGCGCGAGATTGTTTGAGGAAAAATTGAATCTAGTGTCAGAGAGGTGCATGGTAAAAAAATTTGTTAAATTGAATGCTAATGAGTGGTATACGGGTTATCTGTATAGGATGAAAACTAATAAAATAACAAGCTATATGAAAGGAGATCCGAATGACTGGTTGAATTATAAAGTAAAGCGAAACTTGTATAAAAAGTATATAAAAGTAGCGAAATCGGAACACATAAAATATAAGATTAGTCGTGCACGTGATTCAAAAGAAATGTGGAAAGTGCTCAAGAAGTATGTAATGAAAAAGGCAGTGAAGCCCATAAATAATATAAGATTTTATGATACTAGTTGTGGGGTTGAGGTATTTATTGCGGAGAAGTTTAATAATTTTTTTGGTGATAGTGTAAATGAGAAAAGCAACTCTATTCCATATGTGAAATTTGAATGTAATTTAACTAATGTAAATAGCAATTTTGATTTTAGAAACATTGATTTATCGGAGCTGAAACAAGTGGTTAAATGTATGAGCAATAAAATAATATTGGTGTTCCACAAGGCTCGGTTCTTGGTACAGTACTTTTTTTATTATACATTAACAATATTGCGACCATTTTATCGGATGTAAAAATTGTGTTATTCGCTGATAATGCATTACTTTACATAGCCCAAGACGATATTAGTTTGTGTGTTTCCCGGATGGAAAGTGCTTTAGAAAAAGTTAATTTTTGATTGAAAAATCTAAATGCATATTATTTGGTGGCGAGAATATAAGTGGTATAAATATGAATAACACCGTTATAGAGTGTATGACAGAAATTAAGTACTTAGGTGTCATTATAGAAAAAAATTTATCGTTTAAAAAACACACAGACTATATTTGTAAAAAGATGGGAAAAAAATTGTTTTTTTAAGAAGAATACGAAGTCAAATTTCAATGGCTACAGTAATACAGATTTATAATGTCATCGTGAAACCCCATTTTGAATATTGTTCAACGGTGTTATTCTTAAGTACCAAGGATCACCTAGAACGTATGCAGAAGCTACAAAACAAGGCGATGAGGATTCTACTTTATTGTAACATATACACCACCATTTCACTAATGCTGAATACTCTCCAATGGATGAGCATGAAAGAGGACATTTCATTTAATGATTTAATTTTTGTATTTAAAATCAAGAATGATATTTTACCAGAATACCTTAAGAAGTATTTGCAATATGTAGGAAACGTACGATCAAAGAAATGCTACAGAGTTTAGATTAGGTTCGTTTAGAACATCAAGAGCACACAATTCTTTAATTTATCGTGGTCTTAAAATGTACAATCATCTTAAATATGATACAAATATTTATCGTTTCAAAAAATATTGCATTGAATTTATAAAAGCGAATATTCACGTTCTTTGGCCATAATTCTTAAGATTGTACTAAAATGTTTATATGTTGTTGTTGTTGAAAGCTTTTAAACTAGCTAATAAAGAAGTACTACATAGTACTACTACTACTAGATACTGTTAATACTCAATTCAAATTTATTGATTATTGCGTTAGTTAATCCCAAACCAGATTTGGTTAAAGACGGAATAGAATTGTTATTATCAGTTTTGTTGGACTTCATCAATCATTCAATGCACAGTGCAAACTTTCCTGAGTCCTAAAGGGAAAAATTATTATAAAAAGCTGTTCAGATAAAATTGACAGACTATATGGAGTCGAGCAAACTACTAGCATAAAGAAAACAGTATTAGAATAGAAAATTGTATGTTGAAAATTTTGCCGCAGAGCTTCTGATTTACTTCCTAATAGCACATGACTAGCCTGAAAGAAAGCAACATCGAACAGCTTAGAGTCGGGTTCGCTGATATATGCACGCACACTTGTGTTTATCATGCATGCGAGCCGAGCAGAGTAAAGTGGCAATACCATCATAGTCAATTCAAAAACTCTTTTAAAATCGAGGGAATATTACTGCCATATATTTTCCAACTCTGTTATTGCTTCTCTGTGCTACTAGTCAAGTATCAGTAAGGATTTGGGGGCAAGCTTTCATGCGAAACAGCTCTAACATGGGTGATAACGGATTGGAATCAGAAAATCGGCTAAGATAAATTTGTTGTTGCTATTTTCCTGGATTTAAAAAAAAAAGCGTTTGAGACGGTAGATCGTTCAATATTACTTAATAAACTAATTAAGTATGAAGTGAGAGAAAATCAGCTATCACTTTTCCTATTGTATATCAATGACATGGACGAAGTATTGAAAAACATTGAATTACGTCTATTTGCGGATGAGGATTTAATATATATATATAATCGGAGTGAATTTTATAAATTGTGTTAAAACAATATTAAGTGCGGATTTAGAACGGCTTTGTGAATGGCTAAAAATGCATAATATGAAGTTAAATGTAAGTAAAACTAAATGAATGAGTATTAATTCTGATATGGATTATCGAGTGTTTATGGGCAATAACATCATTGAAATAGTCAGTAAAATGAAATAAGTGTTAATTGATGATAAAATAGAATTTAATAAGCATATCAACTATATTTGAAAGAGAGTGGAAAAAAAGCTTTCATTCTTCAGAAGAATTTGTAATAATATATCCACCTTCATTGCAATAAATGTGTACAATATCGTAATAAATACTGCGCGCCAATAATATTTATGAGCACAGCACAAGAGAAGATTGGAATAGATTGCAGATGCAACAAAATAGAGCAAATGAGGATAATTTTACGACGCAACAACAAGGAGCCTTCTGTTGGAATCATTGAAATGGTTAAGTGTGAAGCAGTGTTTATTCAAATAAGTATATAACTGCATTTAAAATCAGACACAATCTACTGAAGGAATAGTGATAGATTTAGGTTATAAATAAATATAGATACGTGAACACTTGCAATATGTTAATGTATGTAACGGATTACTTGTTTAATGAACTGCAGCAATATTTAAAACATTAAAATGAAATAAGGATGTTTAAAAGGCATATAATAGAAAATAGAATATGTAAGCAAAGCGGCCCTATTGTATAACAAAAATGTTCCCAAACCATACCAGTATGCTAAGGAAAAACAGCTGCTTGTTCGGGTATACACGGATCAATGAAAACTCGAATTATGCTATTCTAGAGTAATTTACTATGTTTCTTACCTTACGTCTGATCCAACATCTTCTTTATTAAATACCGCCGACAAATCTCCGGGAATTATGCCTTTTATGTAAAGTGCCTTAATTCATCATTCAAAGTCATGCATCTTGTAAGTCACAATTATTTGTAGTTGATGAAAGGCCGCCAATGCTTTCTATTTCTTGTCCTGAAAAAAAAGTAACAGACGGATTAAGTTTTAAAATTCATAGTGCTACAGTAACTATGCTTAGCAGGAGGGGGTGCCTTAAACTAGAAATATATAACGAAATGTTTATGAACTTTTAATTATTATATTTTTAGTTTAACGTTACTTTTATATTTCCGCCCAAATCACACGTATATGCTAAGGAAAAGCAAATAGCTGCTGATTTGGGTATTACTGTTCAATGAAAACACAAATTACACGATACACAAGCATCCAAAGGATTCTGACTAATTTACTATGCCTTACCTTACGACGTGCCACGTGCGATCCAGTTTCCTTCCATGTTTTTATTAAATATCGCCGACAATATTACCCCGGACAATACGAATGAAAAAGAACGAGAACATCACGAATAGAAAAGAAACTAAAATGTTATAAACTGCGGAAAATTTCTCGCCTGCTGACGGCCTGACGCTGTGCAGAAAGATGGCGAAAATGTAGGAAATTGACGACTGAGGAATTTTAATGCCTAATCTAATTATACCTAAATTGCCCACTCAATTGGTTTGGTTCACTGCTGAGTGAAGCCCAATTCAGAATCGGCGCAGCATGCATCAGCTGTGCATCGTTGCCGTTTTAGTACGAAAGGTACTAGATTTAGTACTTTTTAAGTTAACTTAAGCTGTATGCCTAAGCATTTAAACATAAAGAAGAATAAGAAGTAGAAAAGAATTGCGACAGCGGGCTGTATGCTCGTGTATGTGTTTGCAGATGAAAGGCTACGGAAAGCTGGTTCTGTCAAAAAACTACCGACATTTTCTATTGGGATTGAAATAATTATCAATTTTTTCAATTTATATAAAAATTCTGTGCGGTAAATTAACTTGTTTTAACTGAAGTTACTAAATAATGGCATGTGCAGCGGTTGCTGCTACTAAAGAGCCAGCAGCTTCCGGGACTTCAGCAACAGGACCATCAGCTCCAGGTGCTACTCGGCAAGTTCGTGGCACTATGGAAGGCGTTGGATCTAGAGTTATTCGTGGTCCTGATTGGAAATGGGGCAAGCAGGTATATTATTTAAAAAGATTGGTGAAATTGTTTTCTATTTTAGTGAAGAAAAAAAAAATTTAAAACTAACTCTGAAAGGATTGAAGTTCCAAATGTCTAGTTAAATATTGTCAAATATTTATGTGGAAGTCATAATACATATTTCGACGACAGTTATCCGGAAAAGAAGATACAAATTTAACGGAATCAATTAATTTTATGTTAATGAACAAAAATTTCACAGTAAAAGTCCTAACCTTGACCTTAAGTAGATCAGAGAAAAGACATCCGACCCGAAGAGTTGATTGTATATTTCAGTTCGTATCGTATCTAATAAAATTTATGTTGTCCGTCCAATAAGATATCTGGTGGCGATGACTTGTATTGTATGTAGAACATTTTACGATCAATCATCATAATTGAATATGCATTTTTATATTGCATCTAATCTACTACGGCGCATGCCGATTGCGATTTTAATTATCGCCAATTTAGCTTTCTTTTATAAATGTGATAGTTTACGTTTTGATACACTATCTGTAGAAAAAATCTTACTATTTACCCGGCTGATAAATCTGAATAACCTCGTATACGTAATAAGATCAAGAAACTCTAAAACTAAAAATATTTGTGTACAAAATTACAATTAAAAAGCTACGCTACAGGAAGTTGGTATAATGAGAATACAAAAAATTAATGAAGAATAATAATTACATAGGAATCCTATGTCCTTTGCCTAATGATTCTCGGCTTTTGGTCCTTAGTTTAAAAAGGGATATGAATTGAAATAAAAAAAAAAGTGCTAGACGTTCTAGATCTGCTATAGTATTATCACGGAGGTGCCTAGTAGTTGTAGGGAAGCTTTCCCTACTTTTTAAAAAAAATAAAAATATAATTTAACATATTAAAATAATACAAAATTTCAAATCATTTTAAAATAGGACGGAGGTGAAGGTCACGTTGGCACGGTTCGAAACTTTGAATCTTCAGAAGAAGTCGTCGTAGTGTGGGACAATGGCACAGCAGCCAATTATAGATGTGCGGGAGCATATGACCTACGAATATTAGATAGTGCTCCTACAGGAATTAAGCATGATGGAACAATGTGTGACACGTGTAGACAACAACCAATTTTTGGCATACGCTGGAAATGTGCTGAATGTATTAATTATGATCTTTGTTCGATTTGTTATCATGGAGACAAGCATCATTTGCGTCATCGATTTTTCAGGATTGCAACTCCTGGTGGAGAAAGAATTATGTTAGAACCACGACGAAAATCGAAAAAAATTGCTGTTCGTGGAATTTTTCCAGGGGCTAGAGTTGTTAGAGGAGTTGATTGGCAGTGGGAGGATCAAGATGGTGGAGTAGGACGTCGTGGTAAAGTGAATGAAATTCAAGATTGGTCTTCAGCTTCGCCCAGATCAGCTGCTTATGTTGTTTGGGATAATGGAGCTAAGAATTTGTATCGTGTTGGATTTGAGGGTATGGCAGATCTTAAGGTTGTCAATGATGCTAAAGGTAACACCGTTTATCGTGATCACCTTCCACTTCTTGGTGAAAATGGACCTGGGAAAGGGCCACATGGTTTTCAAATAAGGGACAGAGTTACTGTTGATTTGGATTTGGAAATTGTACAATCTCTGCAGCATGGACACGGCGGTTGGACAGATGGAATGTTTGAGTGTCTAAATAATATTGGAAAAGTCGTTGGAATAGATGAAGATCATGATATTGTTGTAGCTTATAATAGTGGAAATCGTTGGACCTTTAATCCTGCTGTATTAACTAAAGTTGCTTCACCCACTGTTACTGCGCCAGAGTTTGCTGTTGGAGATATCGTTAAAATATGTCCAGATTTAGAAAGTATAAAAATTTTACAAAGAGGACATGGGGAATGGGCTGATGCGATGCAATTGGTAGTTGTTTTCTTTTTATTATTGTTTCAAACTTAAGAAAATTAAAAAAAAAATTTACAGACCTTGGGAAAAGTTGGACGAGTTCAACAAGTATATCATGACATGGATTTAAAAGTTGAGGTGGGAAATACATCATGGACATATAATCCTCTAGCTGTAACTAAGGTTGTAAGTAGGAAAATATTTTAATATGCTATAGATAATTTACGAGAATCGACATTTTTATTAAAGGCTTCAGCCACTGCTGATGGAAATTGTGTACCAGTCACATCAAATGGTGAAAGACTTTCTGCAATTCTCAAGAAACTCTTTGAACCAAATGTCTCTGGTGATGCTACTGAAGAGTTTGTTAAAGCTGCTGCAAATGGATATGCGGTAAATTTTTTAATAATGTCCTACCTACCATATTAAAAGTAATTAAATTTGAATTATTTATCTTAGGCAAAATGTGAAGAATATTTAACAGGTACGTCACCAAATACATCGTCAAACACTACAGCTGATGTTAATGGAGTTTTTGCTGGACATACAGCTCTCCAGGCTGCAAGTCAGAATGGGCATATCGACGTAATCCAAGTACTTCTTCGGCATAATGTTGATGTTGAAATTGAGGATAAGGATGGAGATAGAGCTGTACATCATGCTGCTTTTGGTGATGAACCAGGCGTTATCGAAATATTAGCTAAATCTGGAGCTGATTTAAATGCAAGAAATAAAAGGCGACAAACAGCCCTTCATATTGCAGTTAATAAGGGTCACTTAAATGTTGTTAAAACACTTCTTTCTTTGGGATGTCACACTAGTTTACAAGACTCTGAGGGTGATACCCCTCTTCATGACGCTATTTCAAAGGAACATGATGAAATGCTATCCTTATTACTTGAATATGGAGCAGATATAACTCTCACAAATAACAATGGTTTCAATGCACTTCATCATGCAGCCCTAAAAGGGAATCCAAGGTAAGATTACGAATTATTTTTTTCTTCATTTTAAAATTGAAATTTTTTTCACTTCACATTTTCATGTTCATTCTTTTTAGTGCTATGAAGATACTTTTGACAAAAACCAATCGTCCATGGATAGTTGAAGAGAAAAAAGATGATGGATATACGGCTCTTCATCTTGCCGCTCTAAATAATCACGTTGAAATTGCTGAACTTTTAGTTCACATGGGTAAGGCAAACATGGATCGACAGAATGTCAACCTTCAAACAGCTCTACATTTGGCCGTAGAACGACAACATGTTCAAATAGTCAAACTACTTGTGCAAGAAGGTGCCAATTTAAACATTCCAGACAAAGATGGTGATACTCCTCTTCATGAAGCTCTTCGACACCACACATTATCACAATTGAAACAATTACAGGATGTGGAAGGTTTTGGAAAACTTTTAATGGGACTACGAAATGCTAGTGATAAGAAAGCTTCAGCTTCTATTGCTTGTTTCTTGGCTGCAAATGGGGCTGATTTAACGATAAAAAATCGGAAATTACAAACTCCTCTAGATTTATGTCCTGACCCGAATCTTTGTAAAACTCTTGTTAAATGTTATAATGAAAGAAAAACTGATGATACCGAGCTGCCAGGAAATGTGGCAGGTTGTAGCAATATAGGGCAAATACCAGATATTACAGAATCTATATCAAATTTAGCTGTAAATGATAGTGGGCCTGGTATTGGAGCCCAGGTAAACAGTAATCCAATTATAATTGATACTGATATAAGCAAATCTAATTCGCTTGATGAATGTTTAGTTTGTTCCGATATAAAGAGGGATACAGTTTTTAAGGTAACTCAAATTTTACGTATTGCGTAAAATTACTAATTTACCAATTTATTTTAGCCTTGCGGACATGTTTGTTGCTGTGAAACTTGTGCTCCTCGAGTTAAAAAATGTCTTATTTGCCGTGAAACGGTTACTTCACGCGAAAAAATTGATGAGTGTTTAGTTTGTTCAGATAGACGCGCATCAGTCTTCTTTAAACCATGTGGTCACATGGTAGCCTGTGAAAACTGCTCAAGCATAATGAAAAAATGTGTTCAGTGTAGAACGCAAATTGAAGAAATTCTTCCTTTTACACTTTGCTGTGGAGGAACAGGAACTGTTGAAAAGGTAAGCAACTGTTTTTATTTGATAAGGTTATGATAATAAGAAAATATCGTAAATACTTTAAAATATCTGATCCCTTCCCTGGTAATATAATTGTAATTTACAAAGAAACAAATCTTTTTTAAAAAAATTTATTTAAAATATTCAATTGAAAATGTTTCTTAACAGATATCGATAATATCTGACGACAACAATGAAGCAACAGTTCATGGAGTCAACAAATCAGGTCTCGGAGTTGCTATGAACAATACAGTTCCTTCGGGAACACCAATTCCTGTAATTTCAACACCTAGCTCAACCCTGAATAACTTTCATATGGATGATGTCCAGAAACTAAAGCAACAGCTGCAGGACATCAAAGAACAGGTATGGAGTTTTTTTTTTAAGTTAATTTTATACTCTAGATGAAATCATACAGATTATCATCCGGTGATCAGCGTTTATCTGTTCAGATTTCAATTTCTTTTTATATCTGATAATAGAATATAATGAAATGTGAGCTGATGATCGCTGATGACAATCGCATTTTGTTTCCCGCTTTACTCTTACGATAAAATTGAATATGACAATAGGGTTCAAACCATTTATAAATCCATCCCTTTTATTCCGTACATTGAAAGTTTCTGTAACAAAATTTGTCTGTCTAAAACCAGTTTCAAATCTAGGAATAAAGCTTTAATAGCATTACCGGCATTCAGTTCTTTCTGCTGAATTTTCTTCTGTAGCTAGTTGTAGCTAATAAATTCCTCTATTTAATTTACTTCACAAGGTAGTTAGATACATGTCATTCAAGTATTTTTACTAGCATACTTATTGGACGAAATTCCTCACAATTACTTGCATTAGATATATTTTCAATTGGGGAAACTATTGTTGATTCTTTCCAAGTTTTAGGGAAAATAATCTATAGCAATAAATTTATAATTTTCAACAACACAGAACCATAAACAAACTAAACATACAAAAACTGAGCAAGTAGAAAAAATATCTGCAACGCCTCGCTCCAGTATAAAATATGCCTCGACCTAGTGTAGGGAAGCGAAATTCGAAATTTACTGAGATTTTTTCTTTAGAATTTGTATGCATTATTGGAGGCCGACAATATGGGTGCTTGGGACGTTAACAATTTTATTTTTATAAGAGTAGATGAGAAATAAGCCATCATTTCTTTTTAGAAATTTACAGAAAATAATGTTTCGGGAGAATTTTTATTCACTTTGGTGGTCAACTGGAATTATTTTCAGATATAATACTTTCATGTGTTCTCTTGTTGGTCCCCTCAAAAATGAATAAAAAATGTCTAGTAAACACATAACAAAAAACTGTTACTTTCCCTACATCAGATCGAACCATCATTGATTTTATATTCGAGCGAGGCATTGCTGGCTTACCCTTTGGTTACATAAACAAGTCGAGGTATCGTCGATTTTATATTCCAGCGAGACGTTACTGCTTTTTGGTCTTACTTGCTCCGTCTTTGTATGTTATTGGTTTGCCTATGACAGAGCTTAATAATTCTATTGATTGGAAGATTATATCACAGAGTAAACCATTGAAATTTGTCTTCCTATTACACTCATTCAAAATATCACAAATAAATAGAATAAATAAATAGAATTGTTAATTTCTTTTATACTCTTGGTAAAATATATGTTAATTTTGTTTGCTGTGTCCCGTTCCCCTATATATTCTCGATCAAATCTGACTTTCTTAAAATCAATCGATTCTCTAATTATAACCAGATTTTTAATTGCATTCCATTGCCATTTCTATTCTCCTGAATGCGTTTGTAATTGTTTTTGTATGAGATTATTTTTCGCCCTTATTATGTTTTTGTTATACGAGTTTCTACTGATTCTGTATCTATCCTTCTCATGCATGTATCAACGAAAGTTAGTCATCCTTTGCAGACAATATATCAACTTTTTATCGAGATAAATCATTATTGAGGAAAATGTTCGTAAACTTAACTTCATTTATCCTCAACTTTAGTAGTAATTTTTTTCAATAGTCTTCTGGTCGGTTATTTTGTGGTTCCAATCAAAATTTACAGATACATCCATGATATCTGCTCCGGTGAGCAATTGGAGTTTGTAAGTCTAGTTATTCCAGTTGGTTGTGTAATTAAATTACTTACTTTAAATCTTGATCAGTGATAAGATTTATAATAATATTATTACTATCATTTCATAGAAAATTTATATTAAAATCATCGGTCAAAAATTGTCTTTTACTTTTTTTCATTCTCCATCGATTTGGCAAATCAATTGGAATAAAATGTTTTAAAGTCGCACACAATTACAATTGTCGAATTTTAGTTATCTATCCATATATATATCTTTAAAATGCATGCCAAATCTGCAAGCTTGTATTGAATTTTTCATTTACAAAGATTATTACTCCCCCGGGATGCCTCGAATGACAATTCAGAACTGCTTTGCGTGTACATAGAGCTTAAGCTAATCTATCTTTAGTATATTTCATCAACTAGACTTTAATTTGGATCAATTATTATAAATTTTCTTATGTTTTTGTTTTTTTTCTTCAATTCTAGACAATGTGCCCAGTTTGCTTTGATCGCATCAAAAACATGGTATTTCTTTGCGGTCATGGTACCTGCCAAATGTGTGGGGATCAAATTGAAGGATGCCCAATATGCCGAAAGACTGTAGAGAAACGCATTTTATTATTTTAAGTGATTAACTTTTCGTAATTATTTTTGTTGCACCCCGTTTTTTTCTCTATTTAATGTTAAGTTTAATGTTAAATATCTCAAAAAATTTTGTAGACACGTAGAGGTCAAATCCTCTTTAAGTTAGTTTTTGGAATTGTATTTAGCTTTTGTTTGTTATTCTGGAAATTGGTTATTTGTTTTTATTTTATTTCTTATATACATCATGAAAGGCCGTAAATAATTAGCCATGTGTCAATATTCGCCCGTAAAAGTGCATCTGTGCTCTGCTTCCGCTGAGAACTTTTGTTAACTTAAATCTTGCTATGAAAACTTTCATTACTTTGGTTCAAGTGCATTTTAAGGATGATCCACAAAACATTACTTTGAAAGATCCACATTGGATTATTTAATGAGTTATCCTATGTAAAATATATGAAATAACTATTTTCACATGCAGAACTATAGTAGCATCCGATTGGAATGGAAAAGTTCGAATTTCTAACATATCCATCTGAAAAGCAGATATTATAAAGTCTGAATTTCTCCATTCCAAATGACTATTTTTATTCACTAATATATAATGCTGAGGAAGAAATAAACAAACACCAATGGTAACTTTCAGAAGAGGTCGCGCAATCTCACAATATGTTTAGAATTTATTATAATTTTTTGCAAGCACAGTTTCATTTTTTCTCTTTTAAATTGTTAAAATATTTCATAAATTATAACCAGACAATTAAAGATAATGAAAAATATGTTTTATTTTTTTTTTGTTCATTTTCGGACGAAGTTTTATATTTTCATTGAAATCCCCCATAAATTAAAATGAAGAAGAGATTTTGAGTAATGTTTTCTTTTCATAAATAGTTTCACCTGTAAGTAGGCTGCTAATCTTAGATAAGAACAATCTTTGTTTCAAAAACGTCACATTATTGTGAGAAATTTATTTTCTCAATTTCTTTAATATTTTTTTTTATATATATGTATATACAAAAAATATAAAAATGAGAAGGTACAAGACAGCTAATCAAAATACTGAGAAATCCAAGATTTCGATAAGTACAACTTCAGTGTTGGAATCAAATAAAAAACTTCTGAAAAGTTGCCTCACATCATCATCATCATCAAGTGTCAGTAAAACTGCATTCTTGGTTCCTGCAGCGCCAAGATATGAAAAGAAATATTTTTGTGAGAAATCAATGGGGAAAAAGATATGCCACAGTATAGAACTTCAGCCACCCTTTAAAACTAATAAAATGGAAAAATGTCATCCAATACCAAAAGAGCCATCTTACATGAAAATATTTCGAAAACAGTATTGCTCAAACGATGAAGAGCAAAAAGTGACTAGAAACATCATAAAAAAAGAATCAGTATGTAGCTGTTCAAAGACATCATCTAGGGAAGCAAAAGTATGTAGCTGTACAAAGACACCAACTTGGGAAGGAAAAAGTCTTTCTCATAAACTGAAAGATACTCAACATAAAGCTTCAACAAAACCGATAAGTCGCATAAATGGATCTCAGTGGAAGGCACCATGCAAAGCAAGTAGGTTTGATGAAAGGGACGATTATTTCATAGGTAAATGTAACAAAGAACAGCTAAAGAGAATACCACCGAAGCGTCCTAATTGGAGACCGGAATTTAATTTAACAGAAGATCCTAGGATGACACAATGTCTGAGAAATCCAAAAGAAATGGAAGAGCCAGAAAATCCTGAGGATCGTTATAAAGAAATAACGGAAAAAATAAAACTTGCCGATAATGTGGAAACGCCTTCTATATCTGAAGAATCGAATACAATATGTATTGAAATGGACTTGGACAATCCCATTGGATTAGACTATCAAGGCAGAGACTATAAAAACACGTATGTGAACGATGAGCAGAATATTGAGGATCAAAAGGAATACATGATAGAAAAACGTCACGTTGAACGAAGACAATTGAAGAAACAAATAGCAGCAATGATAGACGATGAATTATATAAAGAGAAGGTGGCTACCCCCAAGTTCTTTGATATAATGGTTGATTATAATTCAACTGGAGATGTTTACGATACTCAATCAGTTCACATTGGTGGCACACAAGAAAACGAAGAACTACCAGAAGATACGGTTAGATTGGCAGGCCTGTTTAGGACTCAAGATAAAGCAATCAATATAGCTATTACCGAAATGGAAAATGAAGGGCGATATGGTAAGATCTTTTATAATGTCCCATAATCTTATTCATAATACTCAGATAGTTGAATACTTTTTTTTGTCCAACAATTTTATTCCTGTCTCTTGCTTAGCGCAGGTCGGTGACAACAGAGATTTTGACAAATGAGCACTCATTGGACGCGGAATAATGAGAAGAATGTAACTGTAAAATTCCAGCTCGTTTTCGAGAAATAACCGAAAAACCAATCCTAGGTAGTCTGGCGCAGCTTTTATCTACCAGTGAACTTATCACAACAAAAACTATACACATCATTTTCTTTTCTTATTCCGCTTCAAATGAGCCATCCGTCGTTTTCGAGAAATGACCGAAAAATCAATCCTAGATAGTCCGGTGCTGCTTTTTTCTGGTCTATTTTTTTTTATTTAGGCGATTTTTGAGCAAAATTCTTTTACACATTTTAATAAAAAAATATATTTCTCGTCGAACGAGCCATCTCTCGTCCGTATAAAGTTGATAGATTTATTATTATTATACTGCAGGTGTGTAATTTAAATTTTTTATATATTTTTTTACGATAGGTAGGTACCATAATCTTTACTTAACCAAAATGGAAAAAGAAAGTGCAGAAAAGGCTGAAGAAGGGAAAGCTGCCCAGATAAATGAAGAAAATTTCATTTTCGACACAGCACAAAAAGATTTGGAGGATTTTATAGATGAGAAAGTGGTTGAGATCAAGGCAAAATTTGACTCTGCCCCGAAAATTGAACGAAGAAAATGGTATCCCCATAATCTCCGTGAAGCAAAACATTTACGACATAAAATGAAAAAATCAAAACGTATAATACGTGACAAGGCCATTCTTAAAAAAGAGTTCTTTAAAAATCAAGGATACGACAAGGCTGAAATTGAGGCAGACCTAATTATCGATGCAGATACAACATCAGTCGAAAGTCCTAGTGAGCAATCAACAGATGATGAAGATGATATTAGCGTAGGGCCAAAAGAACCCAACAAATATCTTCTTCGTGGATTCCATTTCAAATTAGGCTCTGAGCCAAGAGGAAAATTGCATATAACTCAAAAAAGGCAGGGTGGTCGAGCATTGCGAACATGCAAAACACGAACAGAATGGTTCGATAGTTTGGCCCCAGAGACTAGAGAAGCCCCCTTTTACCAATATAATCCTCCAACTGCTCCGAAAAATCAATCCCCCGATGACCCAAAATTACAGTTGTTTCCACCTGAAAAACCGGGACTCATAACATGTGAAGAAAGTCCGATTAAGCAGTTTATTGATGAAGAAATTGGAATTCAATATAAGAAATCTAAAGGCAGAACTGTTAAGGTGAAGAAACCTAAATATGTCAAAGTTAAAAAGTTCAATCTAACTGGATATCTGTTTGGAGCAAAAGAAGGAAATATAGATCCAGGCTTCATGACATCACTTGTCGAAGGATCAGGTTTTGGACAATTGAATGAATATATGCGAAGTCAAATAGAAAAACGTGAGAAAGAGAAAAGACGTCAAAGGCGACAAAGGATGCGTTACCTTGGGATACCGGTTAGTTCAGAAAAACAACGAAAAAAAATCGAATCTTGCGTAGATATCAAATCTGAAGACTCTGATTGGATCCCTGAATTAGAACATATAAAAACTAAGCAAAAATTCGATGATAACTTAGCTTCTAATATAAAAATGCATCGATCAGGTCATGCTAGACTCATCACCGGGCCAGTTTTACATGTACACAATATGCCAGCACCTGAATTTCGAGAGCCAACCCTTAGACGGCATCCGAGAAGACCTCGTATGAAAGAAGGCGATGGGTATACACTAGACAGATTAAGCGATAATTTTGTAGTACCTTGTCTCGTCGCACCCGAAGACGACAAAATAATACCCTTCAATTTGAAGGAAAGGGAAACTGAATATACACATATTTTTGATGCCCGTCACCATCATGATCATATAGAACCTACTCAACATAAGGCAATTCGTGTAAGATATAATCCAAAAATTCCAGCAATTGTTACAGAACAGAAACAAATCGGCGAAGTGGAAAAAACAAAAAAAGTAAAAACATTTAAGAAAGCACTTCCCCAAGGGCCAGCTCCTGGAAAATTTGTGGATCTATCAATTCCGAAAATCCAATCTGAAAAAGTGGTTTTAAAATTGAATTTAAACACAAAAGAGTATAATGATGAAAAATATTCACAGAACATGATTCCAACTAGCCAGAATGAGAAAGTTATTCCCAGTAGACAAAGGAGTGGTGCTGCCTGGGGAAAAGAATTTCCAGAATATTTAAAAGTACAATCAAATCCAAAAATTCCAGTTATTGTTACAGAAGAGAAACAAACTGGCAAAGTAAAAACGTTTAGGAAAGTGCATCCACAAGGGCCAAACCCTGGTGAATTTGTAGATCTATCAATTCCGAGCATCCAAACAGAAAAACTGATAAAATTGACTGTAAAAGCTAAAGAGCCTTCTAATGTTGGAGAAGCATTTTCACAGAACACGATTCCCACCAGCTCCGATGAGAACATTATTCCTTGTAGGCAAAGAGGTGGTGCCTCGGAAAAAGTATTTCCGGGATTTTTGAAAGTCATTAAGGATATGGCCAAAGAGATGAAGAAGCGGTTGGAAAATGTAGAAGATACCGAAGAACATTATGTTATCGATAAGGAGGCATACTTGAACGAACTGCAGGATGAATTAAAAAGCATAAATTCGTGTGTTACTTCACTGGAGAGTTCAATATGCACGAATTTTACAAACGATAGTGGCAGTTTTTTAATGGTAAGATTTTTTTTTTCTTTCGTCTTTGAGACTTTATCCTCGCTCTAGTCGTTTTAAGTTCGTCTCATAACTGTTATATAATAAGTCTTATTCCAACAGTTGAATTAACAAATTATGAACTTAAGGCTGAACTACAATAGAAGTAAATAACTTAACGAAGTTAAACGAGACTGAGGTTTACTTACGAAAAATTGATATTTTTAGCCTAAATATATATCACATTCCTTAAGAGTTATTATCTTGATATTTAATGTTTTCAATTTTAAAAAGTGGTAAAAGTGAAAAAATTAACAAATGGAAGTTGATGCAATTGAAGATAATGCCTTTAATTAATTCGCAGTGCCCTAAAGACATTTTCTGTGTTACATTTTAAAAAGTAGTAAAAGTGGAAGTTGATTTAATTGAAGATTTGTGCTTTCTATTAATTCGCAGTACCATAATTTTTACATTGGACTTTTAATCATTTAGTAATAATGAGCGATTCTTAGCACACTATACTTACGGAAAATTGGATATTATAACTTAACGAAAGCTCCCCTCACACGAGTTAAAGTTAATTTGTGTACGCCTGTTAAATTAAAGGGCGCGTTCGCTTTACATAAGCAAATGTTCTTACGTATACTTCTATTGTAGTTCAGCCTTTTGTTTTTTTCGTAATTTTTTAGGCTCAAGACCACGCGTACTATAGGATATGAACAATATTCAAAATACGTTAAAAAATTAATTCAAATTAATTTTTTAATTTAATTTGGTATCAGCTTTAAATTATATAGCAAAAAAGGGTAGGCTATGAGGAAGAAAAACTTGAGTATTTTTCTTCATGTAGGAGAATTGCATTACAATAATACTTGAAGTAAACTTCAAGTAGAGATCAAGTAATCAAAATATCATGTAAACACGCATTGACTTCAAGTATACTTGAGTCAAGTAAATGACAAAATTTTGTTCGATTTACTTGAAAAAATTCATGTAAACGCAACTTCAGTACTTGAAAATTTTTCATTTTTCGAGATATGAAAACGGCAAAGAGGAACAAGAAGAAGATTATTGTTGATAATTCAGGCTGTGATTTTTAGCACTTTTCTCAAGATATTTATCTAAAACCCGCACCTATGTATTGAACTTAATGCAGAGTTGTAACAGGTAAAGTGTGTAAATTTGAAGAAAAGTAAAACAAAATTACGAAGGTACAAAGTTCCCACTTTGAAAACTGATATTTAGGGTCCAATATGGCCGAACCTCACGCACGCATAAAGCGGCATTTTGGTTACGCTCAAGGTATTCTCATTAGAATTTTGACACCAGAGCTGTGACGTGTTTCGTCCTATAACGTATATACATTTCTATTTAAAAGACAGAGAGTGGAGAGAGAATATTGTGTTCTCTGTACCGTACTTTCCTATACATTCGGACACAAATGGCAGAACATGGTTCGTAATGAGAATACTTTGTATCTCTGTACCGTGGGTTACGCACATGTACATATATTTTATACACAATGCCTACTCCATTAATTTCCTGCTCGAAGGGCCAGGAAAATGGGGTACAGCAAAAACATATACTGTGTCGGGCTATATGATGATGACAATTTGTTTAAATATGTTTTTTATGTGTATTATGTTTGGTTATGTTAAGTCGACGGAGCACAAGTAAGTTTCATGGAAATGAAACTACCGCTACCAACGTCACGCTTAATTCACTGTTATAGTTTATGAAATCAACTTATATGAGTAAAATTTTGATTTACGAACTACGGGAAAATGAATACCAAATATATATTCGAGATACTTTAAACCTAATGAAAATCCTTAATCCGGTTCGCCGAAGCGAGCGAATAATGTAAAACGTCCGAACGCGCTGAGGGACAACTTGGTTGGAATTGCGAGCGAACATCGAATTTATTTTCATAAAATGAGAAATATCAGATATGTATGAAGTAGAAATGTCTACCTGACGCAACATAAGGGCAAGCCCTCTTGTCATTTCCCCCGCCCGCATGTCTACATAAAAAAAAAGCTCCTTACGTACACGAATTTTACACAACATAGCCTCTATACTTTTAGCTATATAATCTAAGGTCTCTCCCAGTCAATAGATTGAAAATAATTATTTTATTTAACACTAACTACAATCATCTTCTAAGGAGTATGTATGTTCTTACAAATTCAGAGATAATATAAATTTCAAGATCAATTGCAATTGGAAGATGAATAGTTATCGGCAATTGAATGTAGATATACAATACATATAGCCTCACTAAACTATAATTTACTGTAGTGGTTAAAAACGATACATCAAAATATTACTGGACGAATTGATCTGTGTCAAATTACAAGATAGAATAGAATCAATTAATACATTTTCGTTTGACGATGAAATATTTGATGACCTGATTTCCTGATCCGAACTATTTCATTTTACATTTAGGAACATTGTAATCACCAAAGCAGCACAAGTATTCATTACGAAAAATTTCCAAGAAGATAACATTAATGAAATATATTACTGACATGTTTGACGTACCATACAGCACTAGAGGACTAGATTCTTACAACTATTACATATAACTACAACCACCTACCACTCCACGAGCTAGGTCAGTAGATTTCAAATAGCAATCCTTAAGAAATGACCACATTTCACCTGATTATTAGCAAGATACATTTCTCTTTGCGTTTAGAATGAAGATTCTTTCCCTCGTGAGAAGTATTCATTACGAAATATTTCCAAGATGAAGAAGAAATTCCATTACATGAAAACTAGCATTGAGATTGTAATGCAAGATCACGTCTTATGGACGGCATACACTCTCCGCTCTGTCGTACTCGAACACTTGCATGCACAGAGACTTTAGTCTTTTTTCTGGTACAGATTGATATCAGATTCTGCTTGACTTTCTCTCCGTGCTTACAAGTAAGAGAATTTGGTAGATAAAATCTGTGTGATAATACAGTTGTAACTCCAATTTTGTGGTCTTCTCACCGTAGCACATATCTATATTTAAAATTTTTAATTCCTTGACAAAAAACTGCTCGGAACTTCACAACGGAAATCGAAAAATACATCATCTGCAATAAGAACACAAGGAAGTTGTATTATGATATTCTCTCCTGTGGTTACATCGCTTGAGGAAGTAAATGCAACCACAAAAAAATTCGCGAAATTGTCATTGCTTAAGAGGCTTTCTTAAATTGAAAGACGTGAAATATGAGTAAGCTTCCATCATATATCATCGTGCTTGCAGATATATGTAAGTTCACACAAGCATTTCTTCTCTTAAGACAGAGCGTGTTTGGCGACCCCTAAAGAGTCTTACACTACTGGAGCTGCGGTTTTCATGAATTCTGAGCCTACACTATTGTTAATTTTACAAATTCTACAGTGATGTTAATATGTGTAAATTCATATTTACAGGTACAAGATATGAAAATTCCACTAGACTACATACGCAAATCATTGGTACCATTTGAAGAAATAGACCGAACTCGATTAAAGGCCTCTACCAGAAATCCAAATGCAACATATTATTATCCCTATCTTGTTGTCCCATTTGCGGGTCAAAAATTAGAACAGATAAAAATGACAAAAGGAAAAACAGATCAATTTTTTACTTTCAACACAAGAATCCGAAATGGTTTAAGGCGTCGCCTTGAAGTTGAACCAGTTGATCTCAAAAATACTCCTATAGGTACCGATAAAATACAGGCACTAGCACAAGTTGCTACAGATCTTGATGAGAACTACATGAAAGATCTTCAGCAAAGTGTTTCAATGAAAAATTTTTCTGTCAAATCAGCACTTCCTCTAGTAAAAGTGGCTCTTCGTAAAAAATTTGAAATCTGGTATATGAACAGTCAAATTGTCCAACAGCAAATAGCAGAGAAAAAAGAAGAAGAGTATGCTGAAGAAATATTAAAATTACAGAGACTCTTCAATAAACTATTTACTAAATGGGAGAAAAAAGAATACGACAGATCAATGGGAAAAGTTCGTATGGTGAAAATACATTATGAGGCAACAGCTTTTTTGAAAAAGGAGCTTGCAGAAGCTGAAAAAAATTCAATACGACTAAATATGCGAATTGTTTTCACTGAAGATGATTGGATTAGAAGAACTATTTTACAAAATTTCCATTATTTAATTATGAAAAATAGTTGGCGTGAAGAACATGATTGGATTCATCGAAAGGATGATGGAACTCTGGAAAATTATCGAGAATCTATTGAGAAGCGAAAAACTGTTAATATTCGAGTACGTGATCGAGATGATGCTTGGGCAATAAAAGAATTCTATGAGAATAATTATTTAAAAAATGCACATCCTATTGTTATCGTATTTCCAGACGCTGCAAGTTTTAATAGAGGTGTAGAAAAGTTAAAATCTAGAACTTTTGTTTGCTTACTAGAATTACACTTCACTCTATGGCTATTGATAAATTTAGAGCGAACATATCGGCAATATGAATCATGGACACATGAGTTCATTGAGTCAAGATCGAAATTTGTAAAAGCTAAATGCACTAAAAAGTATTTTATGGAAGATCGTGAAGAGAAATTGAAGCAAATAGCATTGGATTTATTGGGAGAACCTTTAAGAGAATCTATTAGTTCACCATATTTAAGAAAGATCAGATCTTATGGTGAAGTGGTATATAATTATGTTGTACCAGAAAGTATAAGGCATAACGTAAAACAAGATTTGAATATTTTGGAAAAGGTGGGAATGGTTTTTGGGACTCTTTTTGATCTTTTGGGTAAGATAATATTTTTTTTTTATTATTATGATATGGTTGTTGTTGTTGTTGTTTCTGTTAGCGATGTTTAAAGGTAAAACATTGTGGGAACGACGAATAAGTATCTATATTTTATCTTTTCTAGGAAAACTAGAAGCTTTTCCAGCCAAAAATGTTGCTGTAATTGAGAAAAATCTACGCAAAAAACTTCACTATGAACAACGTCAATCGGCACAAGCTTATCAATTGGAGAAACGTATTCTGCAAACTATTGAAGAGATTAAGCGTAATATGGCTCCACCATATAAAAGACCAAAGCGAATTGGTAAACTTCCACGTACTTATTTAAAGAGAAAACCTACTGCAGCAGCGGTACAAGAAAAAAGACTGTCGAAAAGAACATTATTCTTTTATAAAGCATTCATAGCTGATGATGATGATCGAAGTATGCATGATGATAATGAAGAAATGCTAGAAATGAGCAATATACAAGATACATGTATACCTTTCTATTTTGATCATTTCCTTCGATTACACAACTATGAACCGAATTACAACTTTAAAACTAAAGTAGAACTTACTTATGGACCAGAAGAGAGACCATTCAGATATAAAAAGATTTTGCCTGAAGTTTATTCGAAAATGGAAGCTTGGGAAAATTTCAAGAGGAAACAAATGGAGTCTAATATTAAAAAGACTATGAATATGTACACTGATATTCAGGTTTAGTTTAGCATTTCTGTCAAATCATGTATACATATAATAGTAGTAGTTTATAATAAATTTTGGATGGTTTATTTACTATCTCCGCAATAGTTGTTGTTGTTCTTAAATTCTTTAATTATTCTCTATAGCCTTTTCCTTCGTTGTTCTGCTGCTGTCTTCCTTTTGGACGATTAGTTCCTTTATGATGTCTTTCTTCTGTTCAAAATAGTCTCTGTACCATAATATATGTTCTTTCTTATCTTGTGCAGTGATATAAGGATTTTTCGATAATCCAACACAAACGAGTTCCATAAAGTGACGAATAGGTCCTTTATCTGGGCACCAACCTTCAAGATGTTGCTCCATGAAAATATGTTCAGAAAAATCAACTTTAGCTTCCTCGTCTAGACCTTGTTCATTATCAATGGGAAACTTCCACATTTTACCCTGTTCAGTCCAGAGTGCCATTTTTTGGAAATAATTTGCTGGAGGATGAGTAACACTTAATTTCAATTCTCTCTGATATAAATAGTCCCAAGTTTTCAAGATATCCGGACTAGGGTTAAGTTCGTCCTTACTCTTGAATATACCTATGGGTTCACCGCTGAATAATTTAACACTGCCTTTCGACGGATGAGGCTCTGTTGACATTTCTTTAAAACGAGGAAAATGACGTTGCTGCTTCGATTCATAGCGATCATCAATTGTTTTCCGGACATATTGTCCTCGACTTGGAGGAAGAGTTTGCTGCTGTGGACGTGTTCGATCAATTTTCATTCCAACGATAACGTCCCTGTAAATAATAATGTAGAATCGTTTTTTTTTTTTTTTGGGTTAAAATTTGATTTACCGTAAATTCAAATCTTTTGTGTCGTTCGTTGCAATTTTTCCTTCCGGACTCTGTAAAGTTCCATCAATATGACCACGTAATTTGGATAGAAGTTCAGATTCAGTTTGTTTTTTATCATCCGCATTAATTAAATCTGCAACATTTTTAGCTGCTTCTAAAATGTTTTTTGGCTTTTTTTCGCTGTCATCTTGTTTTAATTTAGCTTTTTCTTTTTGAGACTTTCTACCGACAGCCGTTGTTACTACATTAACCTTTTTGATTTGTGTTAATCGATCATTTGTTTGCATACTTGCCAGTAATTTATTAAGTCGCTCGGCAGCAGCATTTTTTTTATCCATGTCTTCTTTACTTTCATTTTTTGATTCATCTTTGGATTTAGTTTCTGATGATTTTTTCTTGTCATCGGAATAGTATAGAAGTTGAGATGTTCGAATAGGAATAGACCTTGAAAATAAATATTTTATTGGTCGCTTTATAAAAAAAAAGTAATTTTGAAAAAAAAGGAGCTTTTGAGAAAATGAACTATGATGGAAATACTTACGAGTTGCTATCAACTAATAACGCAACAGTGTTGAACAAAATTGACACGAAATTTGCTACAAGAATTACGGAAAACGGCTGCACATTTAATTGACCATGTGGTAACTAATCACAATCTTGAAAGATATCACTATAGATTGGAACTCAAAGATTGGCCTCATCTGGACCATCGCATTATAATAACTAGGCTTAGAAAGGCATTAATGCAGAGAACAAAAATGTTCAAAAGAAAAGTGGAAAGAATAAACATAGAAATATTAAAAACTAAGGTCAGATCTGCTACTGAAAGCTACTGAAATTAAAATGATCAGATCTCGTGAAATATTAAGCAAAATTAAACAACGTAATAAATTATATAAGAAAATAAAAGAGGGATCAATTAATCTACAAACTACAAGAGGATTAAGAACGACATCACTTGGAATATAAATAACATGAATAAAATTGAGCTATGTACAACAAAGAATGCAAAAAGCAGGAAGCGACTCAAAAAAGATATGGAAATCAATAAACGAAACTGTAAGAAATGGTAATTCGATGGGTGGAACCGGCAGTATTGTTGAACTAAAAGTTGAGGATAATGACATTAGAGACAAACAGCAAATTGTAAATTATATGAACAAACAATGTAAATGTAGGCCTCTTACTTTTGAACAAATTGGAGGACAAGTTCGATTTTCGTAATCAACCAATAAAAAATGTGACAAGGCAAAACTGTGTTTTTATTAGGCCGGGTAATTGTACTGATGTGGAGGAAGTATTATCTCTGATGAAAGAGGACACGCCACCTGGTCTTGATGTAACAACAATAAAAGATTTGAAGAATATCAAAGATATAATCACTGAACCATTAACGAGAATAATAAATAATTGTATTGAGAATGCGAAGTTTCCAGCTTGTTTGAAGTCAACTTGCATATTGCCAATCGTCAAAGAAGGTGATAAAAGTTATGCTAATAATTATCAACCAATATTGCATCTTAATATTGTACAGTAAAACATATGAAAGACTAATTCATAATAAACTAACAGCTTTTATACAATTCCATGGAAGTTTTGATAAACAATATGGATTCCAAAAGCAAAGCAACACCACAACTATAATGACAGATGTAAAGGAGCACATTAACAAAGAACTAGATGTCGGTAACTATGTCATTGGAGTATTTGTAGACCTGAAGAAAGCGTTTGACACTGTAAATTATAATGTGCTAATAGAAATATTAAACAAATTGGAAATTAGAGGAAAATTTAAACCGTTGCATTGCAAGATAGACAAATCTGTACAAAAGTGGGAAAACTGTTAAAGTGAGAATGAGATGATGAATACTTAGTCCCTCAGTGATCAATTCTGGGTCCGCTCTCTGTACATCCAAAATTTAATGGAACTGGGATGACCGCAGAATATTATATACATATATCGTCGGTAATACTGCATAACCGCAAGACTAGCAATATCATAACCGCCTAAAATCAAATTTTGAAGTTAATGGCAACAGAGCTTCGAAGTTACATGTTTTATTAAATCCAAAAATATGATGTTTCTTGTCGTATCCTAGAGTTCAGTAGCAATAATTTTGTCATTATAATAAAAAAAGAAGAAGTTTAGTGTCGCCTGAAAACTCACTTTCACTTTAACTTACGCGGTAGTGACATTAGCAGTCTCGCGGTTATGCAGTATCATCGACGATATGCGGATGACAAACTGCTCCTGTACAAGGGAACGAATGGTCAAGCAATACAGAGGGAAATAAATGAGGACTTCTGCGATTAGTCTACTTTGCGCGCTACAAAAAAAAAGGCTATTTTTACTAATTTTTTTTTTTGTATAAGTATTGATATAAAAGTTGTTGGGCTTAATAAATACTCTTTCGAAATATAGGAAATTTTTTTTTAATTTTTTATACACAAAAATGATAGACAAACGTAACGTTTCAAAAAGTAGGCAAGTGAGTTGCGTCAGCCATATCTCTGAAACGAGTTATCTTAAATAAAAAAAATCACATGGAATTAGATTAAGTATAACAGTGGGTTCGTCCTGAACTATAATCATCTCAAAATTTCAATTTTTAATATTTCTTTTATAGCAAAAATCACTGAAAAAGGAGCCTTTTTTTCAAAATAAGTCCGCCATTTTGTTAATTATGTATAAAAATTAATGGTTGTAGTTCGGAACGAACTCACTATTATACTTAATCTAATTTCATGTAATTTTTTTATTTCAGATATTTCGTTCCAGAGATATGGCTAACGCAACTCACTTGCCTACTTTTTTATACGTTACGTTTATCTATCTTTTTTGTGTATAAAATGTGTTTAAAATAAAAAATAAAAAATTTTTTTTCTTGCTTTTCGAAAGTGTGTTTATTAAGTCCAACAACTTTTATATCAATATCTATAATAAAAATTTCCAAAAAAAAAACATTAATAAAAATATCCTTTTTTGTAGCGCGCAAAGTAGACTAATCCCTTAACGCGGCACACAGGATGACTATATGGTAATAAGTTTACAATAAATACATCGAAAAAAAGTTTTATTGTCTTTCAACAGAGAGGCAAGCAAAACCTGGAAATTACCCTATAAGTGGAAGGTGAACACATTAAAAGAGTTGAATCAATAAAATATCTGGGATTGATAATGGATGATAATTTGATCTGGAAACATCACAATATATGTATATGTGAGAAAAAAGTGGCACCACTTATAGGAATCATGAGGAGAAGAGCCTTTTTTAATTACTGGACGAGAAACCTGATCTACAATGCATTTATACTACCAATAATTACCTACAATAATCAATGTAGCAATAATTAAAGAAAGTGCATGCATAGAGTATTAAATAAAGCAATAAAGTCAATTTTCAATCTACTTAGTCTTACCAACAACGCTTGTGCTCTATGAAATGACAGAATGAGCTTAAAGTAATTAATATACCTTGAAAAAGCTAAGATGATATATATTGATAAGAAATAAAATTACATAGTTCAACATAAACTTAATAGAGCATAGAGATATACATAACCATGACACGAGATTGCGACACCATATACGTCTGCCTGACGCTAGAACTGACAGAAAGCTAAGGAGTTTAAAGCATACATCTGTACCTATATACAATGGACTACCAAGAAGAAATAAAAAAAAAACAGAGCAAGTGAACAAATTTAAGAAACTGATAAGGAAATTTGCACAAGAAAATGTTGCAATTGTGTGATGTGTAAACGGAGTACATTGTAACTAAGTTAATTAGTCACTAAAACAAGAAAATTAAAAAAGAGGAAAATTGGAAAATAGGAGAACTGCTCTTCACTAATATTACTAATACCAGCCCTAGGCTGCCGGTGGAGATGCCCAAAGTTTAATATAAGAAGTATAAGGAAGAAAATAAATATTACTATTATTAATATTATAAGTGGTGAATAAATTGAAATTGAAAAAACTATGATAAATCCAAAACAAATTATAGAGTAAGTACTGCAAATATATATTTAATAATTATGTATTTTGTTATGTCACTGAAGCAAACCTCCAATGTAAATTAGCCCAAGAATAAGGTAAAAAATTTGTAGACAGTAATTTTGTGAAAAAATTACGTCAATTTGGTGGATGAAAAAAAAAATCGGAGTGTCGGATACACGAACCGCCTCTCTGGTAATAGTACTACACCAGACGAATCTAGAGAATGTCATCAGGCTAATGCATAGGGTACTGACACTGAGTCAACATCAGTACTCATTAGATCACAGTCAAGTATTATATATAAGTATAGTAAGTAATATTTATAAGACAATAAAATGAAGTACATACAGCATACACATTAGCCTTAATTATCTTTATGACCCGAGTCCACATCCAGCAATCTGGAGCCGGAGAACACTTCCATAGTGTTCCCATACAAAAGTTTTAATAATCCCCTCTTCAGTAAATTATTTGTACACTGCTTGAGAGCGGAAATATTGTACATGGCGTTCTTGTAATAATTGTAGTTGAAAAATTAGCAGAATCGGGCAGCTTAGAGTTGCCATACAAAAAATTACAGTTTTGCAAATTTTTCACGCATATGCCAGATGAGCAAATGAGAGAGAGCAATGATTGTAATTGTGCGCAAATGTTAGAAAAGCTTTCGTCAAATTTGACTGTTGGATAAGTAGCTTAAGTAATGTGGAAAAGTCGACTCTGATCAATGTCTTGTAAAGTACTGAGCAAGTAGACCGATCTTCTGCCCGGTGTTTTACCGACTATCTCCTCTATTAAATCTAATGCAACAGGACCAAATGAGCTACAGCTCCGTAGCCTCATGACATCTCAGTTTCTTACTCTATGGAAAAAAGCTCTAGTGGTACCCATTCCAAAAAAGTCTAATGGCTCTATGGCTAAACACCGAGCTGCTAGCACTTCATGTTCGGAAAAAGCTTAAAGCTTGCTAAAGCCCTAGTTCTTCCCTACTTTACTTATGGCTGTAATTGCTTATGGCCTATAATGATATACTTCGCTTTATATGTATACAAACTATACATACATAATTCCTTTTTTTTGATTGCTCATTAAAAGCCTACACATGGGCTAAAGTTTTTACATCGACTCATATTCAGCCAGCAGTCAGGATACCTAATCGCAGTTGAATAGACGCAAGAATCTGCTAATACCACGATGTAGATCCCAATACGGGCAGAGTTCCTACTTTGTCCAATGTGTTCGTAAATGGAATCTCCTACCACATGATATACAACTTACTAGGACCAGAAGGACCTTCAGTAGACAATTTAAATCAATTGATACACTTTAAAAAATAAAATCGGCGCGTTTTGGATGATTCAGAGCCATCATACTCCACAATGTTAGGTTCAGGAAAGTAAACGCCTGCCCCGGTTTCCTCATTCGTGAGAGAGACGTCGGTGAATATTTTTAGAGCGAACCGGGGAAGGCTCGAAAGGCACTTCCCTCAGTCCAGCGTACACGCTAAAGAGCAATGAGAAGAGCCAGTCCAGCCATTCTCCCAACATCCCAATGAGCCCAATTTGCATAGAGGCTTTTTGGCATCAGGAGTGGCAGATCAAGTAGGACCTCAAGGGCAGCAGTAGCCGTAGATCGCGTGGAGACCGTAATTCTCAGACGGGCAAGCCAGCTTCCGGATCGCAATCGGCCACTATACACAGGGAGGCATATGTGAGCGTAGATACGATAGAGGTGTATATCCAGTGCACAACCCTCGGTCTTATGCCCATGTGCAGCAAAAGGTTCTCCTGCATTGAGCGTATACCCTCATAGCCGCATTAACTTTTTCCGCTACGTGAAATCCCTATGTCAGCTTCGAGTCAATGTAGACTTCGATGTGCTTTACATGGCGAGAGATTTGCAGAGTGTGTCCAAAGATCTTTGAAAGAACAAAGTACCCAGGCTTACGTCTTCTGGAGAAGAGCACCAAGCTGGTCTTTGTAGCGTTCACTGTCATATTATGACGGGTGCACCAGTCCTCAACAATATTGAGACCTCGTTGCATGAAGGCACAGGCGTCCGCATACGCTTCAACTAACATACACCAGAGTACCAATAAGCAAGGATGCTATGAGGTGTTTATCCCTTGATATATTCATCCAGGAGCCTCTCCAGGGATTAAAAAAGGAATGAGGAGAGGTTTATGGTTCGAAAACTCTGCGGGTCCATATATAAAGCCTACCCAGGCCTCGGAACGAAGGCAACCCACACCTTCCTCCCTCCCTCAGGGACATATCCAAAAACGATACATGCGCTGAAAATGGAATCAATGTAAGAAGCCAGCACAACGCAACGCTTTCTGCCTTAAAAAGGACAGGCAGAATACCATCTAGCCTTCTTAGAACACTCAGCTTAGCTGACGGGTCAACCCCTTAAGTCCTAAGCAACCTAACCGGCTCACGATAGCCTTGGTCAATCTCCTCGCAGAAATAGATTGTGATTACAGTGATTAATAGTAATAATAAAATTTTTCTTTATTTGGTATAGTACTCAGATAACAGACTTAGTACTATATCAAATAAAGAAATTATTGTTATTATTATTAATCACCGTCATCTCACATAGGCTATTTAGATAATAAAATATCAATTAACATCCGCCTTGCTTGGATTAAGTCAAATATCACATCCACCAACAATAAAAATTTATAGAAGAAATACAAAATAAATACGAGCATGAAATAATCAAACTCAATATTTTGTGTTGGAAACAACAACGTCGCAAATTTATTGTACAAAATTAATATTTGAACAAATGCACTTGTTTATAGCTCGTGTGGCTAAAAACCAGATATAAAAGCATTGCGATTTATTGAAACTTTACAGAGTCTGGTTGCCTTTGAAATGATTTTGTCTTCAATTATATTTTTGGCAAATGTTCTTGTTTTTGGAAATACCACCCCAATACTCGAGGGTCAAGACACAGGAGTAATAATTGAATATAATGGCCAGACCATTGTCTTCAATTCTGGGCAATTTCCATACGTTGTACATTTATCGATAGAAACTATGAAGCAATCGAAAATAAATCCACAAAGATATGTGATAGATGTTGGAGTTTGTGCTGGTGCACTTATAAAAGAAGATGTCATACTAACTGCAGGTCATTGTCTTGATGATATATCTAGCATTCAAGAAATAGTAGCTTGGGCTGGTATTGTTGATACTGTAAGAGAAAAAGACAAAGGACAAAAAATCGCTGTTAAACATTATAAACGTCACGAACACTATAGAAAATACCATAACGGAATTTATCTATTGAATGACATTGCAATTCTATGGCTAAAGAGCAAATTTAAAACTGATGGAAAATATATTAAATTAGCAACACTTCCAGAACGAAAATCAAGTATTGTAGAGAAACGAGGCTATATAACTGGTTGGGGCCTTCAAACATGTGGACAGACGTCCCCAATGCTTCAAAAGGCCACTGTAAGAGCGATATCGCAATTAAAATGTATGAGCTATTACCAAACAACTATAATAAGTGATCGAGTAGTTTGCATAATGTCAGATGAACAAGTATCTACGAATACCCAAGGAGATTCTGGTGGTCCTTTTGTTGTTAATGGAAATGTTGTCGGATTGTGTTCATTCGCAGCAGTGGATAAGATTATCAAAAAAGATGGTATTATCGAATCGGTGACTTGTAATCCGAGAAAACCTGGTGTTTACACAAAAGTTTCTAAATATATAGATTGGATAAATAAACAATTGGAAGATGGACCACCAATTAAGGTAAATAAAAAAAAAGTTGTAAGAAAAGAAAGAAAGTAATCGGCATTAAAAAAATTGTAAACTGAAAATAAATTGAACAAAATGTAAAGAGAATGTCTTCTTTGTGTGGGGTGTGTGTGTGTGAATCGTAGTGCTATGTGATATAATTCGAATTCTCTGAAGATCAGCACATTTACTGTAGCAAGTACATACTATAGAATGATTCTAAAATTTTTACATTATACTGAGATAACGCTCGAAGGAAAAAATAATATTAACTTTTATCAAGTCAGTGATTGATTTTGTGTGATTTTTGCTGAAAATCCCCAAGAGCAAAAATAAAGTATATACAATATTTATTGGATATAAAATGTTGCCCGACTAACAATAAGATAAAAACAAACCTTTCCTCCTTTTCCATTATTAGTCTTGGGTCCGGAATAAATTTCATCAATCGCTCACTGGCTGCAATAGTGGCACAATTCAAAAATCAGAGTTTCTTGACAATCGACATAACAAGTTTTGATAAAATTTAAGGGACACCAACTAGAGGTAAAATGAGTAATGAGTTGGGGATTTTTGTAATGACGATTGTTTTAGCATCAATAATTCTAATTCTAATAGAGTTCAGATAAAGGCACAAATTTCTCAAATTTTGAGTTATGTCAATTTGCTGCCGGTGAGCGAATATTAACTATTGTTAAATAAATCGAATGAAACCAGAACAAAAGTAGTAGTTACACGCTTGTTACATACACACATGTGTATGTGTTTTAAACTAAATGGCCGTAGTGAATGTCGATTACAAACCGGGAACTTGGTACTTTGGTACTTTTGTTTTTCTTGTTTGGAACCTGACGCAAAGACGTAGTACGATGCAGGAAAAATAAAAATTGCCCAATTAACATTACCAACTGATATAAATATCTATTTTTTCCATCAGTTTCAGTCCACACAAAATTCCCAATGAATATGTTCAATGAGAAAATGTGTGTTATGTATATGTATATATTTGTAATGATGCAAATATCTAATAGATTTCGCTTTCTATCATACTTCCACTTTAAAATTTCCCGCCATTAATTAGCATGGCGACTCCATATGCCGAGAAATGTTCTCGACTTCACTGGTTTTAACCCCAAACCCAAGACTTTTGACAGTCAGCTGATTGCATATCGAAGTTACACGCCCTCTTAAGCATGTGTAAAAATGTGTAATTTTGTGCAAGATTTTGTTCAAGAAAGATTTTTTTTGGAATTCTCCGGTTTCTTTCTTCTTTTTTTCATTTTTTTCATTTGTTTTTCAAATCATCCAATTTCGCTATTTGGGACCTGTTGATGAGTCAAACGAAGACTTGAAACTTGCCTCCAAAAATTAATGGGTTGTGTGATGAAATAACAAATTAGAACATTTTTTAGCTTTTGCTATATACCGGAGAATCCCAAAAAAATTCTTTCTTGAACAAAATTAAGTTTAACCCGGTAAAAAGTCCAAAAGAGTAATCTTTTTATTTATTTGTGCAAGAGGAGAGAGAAACGTATCAATTTACTCGATTTTCACGATATCCAGAAGTTAGCAGACGGTTTGTGTGTAAATTTGCGTAAAGGTTTTTACACGTAGTAAAAACTTTCGAGTTAACAGTCAGACCTAATAAAAACCTCAAATTTCAGCTGGAAAGTTAATACGTATTTGCACAAATGTTTTAACACAATTGCGTTATGAAGTAGACTGGTAAATTTTCTTTATATATAAAAGCTTTGCGCTCCACCAAAATTTCAGTCTTCTTATTTTTGAAATGTTTTTGTGTCGAATCTTGCTTTTCGTAACGGTTATTGTATTTGGGAACACCACTCCAATACTCGAAGGAAAAAATGCGGGAAAAATAAAAGAAAATAAAGACAAATCCATTGTCCTAAATTCGGGGCAATTTCCATATGTTGTACATTTATCGATAGTAAGTATCAGGCCATCGATAGAAAATCCACAAAAACAAATTAAAGTTATCGGAACTTGTGCTGGTGCTATCATAAAACTGGATGCTATACTAACCGCAGCTCATTGCTTTAACAAGTCTTCCTATATTCGAAACATATGGGCTTGGGCTGGTATCGTAGATATTATAAGGGAAAAACGAAAGGGACAAAGAATCCGTGTTAAATATATTAAACGACACGAAAAATTTATCGAAGATGAAATAAATTTGAGTCATGATATTGCCGTTTTATGGTTAGAAAGAGAATTCACGATTGATGGACAGTTCATTAAATTAGCAACATTGGCTGAAAGAAATTCTAATTTTGAATATAGAAATGGCATCATAGTTGGTTGGGGCCTTACAACATGTGGAGAAATGACTTCGATGCTTCAAAAGACTACTATAACAGTAATATCCCAACAAACATGTCAGGCCTTTTTTAACAAAAATATAATAAGTGATCGAGTAATTTGTGTATTATCAAATGATAAAAAGTCTATTATTTCCCCAGGAGATTCTGGTGGTCCCTTTATTGTTCATGACATAGTTGTCGGAATAAGTTCATTTGCAGCAACATCTATAGTTAAAAATAAGGATGGTACGAAATTACAGACATGCAATCCAGAAAAACCTGGTGTTTTTACTGATGTTTCTAAATACAGTGGTTGGATAAAAACACAATTGAAAGATGGACCACCAATTGAGATAGAAATAGTTCAGCTGAATTGAAATTTGTAACTAAGATAATTGACAACTGAAAAATAATGTATAAAAATGATATTGAAATAAATAAATAAAATTTCATTGATAAAAAAAATCATTGATTCTGCTATTTGCTTAATCCCAAGACTCAATGACATTGAAATCACATCAAAATGTGATTTAAAACTGAAATTACACAAAATCACTGAAAATTTGGATGATTTTTTGGTTGCAACTACTAGAAATGCGCCATCTGTAGTTTCCGATTTAATTTAATTTATTTTTTCTCAATGCCATAAAAATATTGCTATTGTGCGAAAGTACTATAGGAGTCAGCACATATGTATGTACATATAACATACACCAGGTCAAAAAATTCACACGAGTCATAAGTTATACACAGTCTATGACATACCAGAACATTTCATATCATCAATAAATGATTGAGGAGAAGCTAAGCTCTGGCGTACCCTATGATGTAAAGCACAGTATGGCAGGAAAGATATGGGGAAAGGATTAGGGGATATGAGGAGACTAGCGATGGTGCCGATGTATGTCACCCTTAATGATAGAAGATGAACATTACCATAGTTTGGGATACAAAAGCATAATGGAATTTTACTGTACGGCCGAAAGTAACTTGGCTTGCAGCGTGAGTATTGCGTGCAGGAATCATTCTATAAGGGATCAGAAAAGATATTGCATCAGAACATTGACTATGCATATAACGATAAAGGAACGAAAGGCATCCAACATTGCGGCGGTGCGAGTCGATATGACAAGTAATTGCTACATCGCCAATGAGCTTGAAGGCTCTCTTCTGAACAATATCTAATGAAGCTAAGGCTGTGCTACCAGCCTCGACCCATATATGAGAATTGTATTCCATTCTAGGTTTAATGAAGGACTTGTAGAGGAGCGCTAGATTTGACGGGCTGAAATATTTCTTACACCTTTTCATAAATTCAAGACATTTCGATGCTTCTGTAGGAACATAGAAGATGTGATCTATTCAGCTTAACTTACTGGAACTTACTGGAAAAAATTAATGTCAAGAATGCTTAGTGACGATGAATCAGAAATTAATGCTCCATCAAAAGAAACGGGAGTAGTTGAGTGTTGATTTTGTTTTAATGAGATGAGACATCATTGGGTCTTAGATACATTGAATTCGACGCAATTCATTTTGTCCCAAGCGATCATTTGAAATGTTCAGGGCAACAGTTTTGAACTCACCAAAATTGTGAAGACTACGGTTCCAACGTTCCGTAAGAAAAATCAGCAAGTCTAGAGATGAGTGTCTAGCTAGGAAGCCATATTGGCGATCCTTGTTGAGCTCATTAGTTTCTAGATACTTCATTAATAGATGAAGATCCATAAAAATAAATCAACCGAAGACAACATTGTATTAGTAAGGTTGTCGAAACACTTGGAGAATGATTCGTCAGCAGGTCGGCAATATCAATCACTATATAGGTAGCCTCGTAGACAATGCACAAAGAACATCTCCTCCAACCGAGCGTCTAGAACGATGAAATGGAGTTCACGACAGAAAATAAGGAATCGCGGCTTGAAAATCTCATCATCAGAGCCAAGTTTCAGTTAAACAGACCACGTCTAAAAAATGAACCAGCAGAACCAATGATGAGATTTATCGTTTTAACTAATACAAAGTCGAGTTACCTTGCCATAGTCCTACGTCGCATAAATTGTCCTCTTGAATGTAACATTTGTAAAATACGTATTCAATAATCTAACAACTAAAGTCCATAGAATGCTTCAAAAGCTACATTCTCCTGGATATACAGGGTGTCCATACGTACCGAATTTCCTTTATACCCCGGATTCCTCACTGAATTTCGAGAAATAAATTGTATGGGAGGAGAGCCGGAAAATGCACGGTGGGGGCGGTAGGGGGTTTTGTGGTCCTAATACCATAACTTTCTTTTTATAACCCTATCAAGGCGAGATTCATTTCAAATGATAGCAAACGGTCTAAACTTTGCAACGAATGCACAACCACCCTTCCAGTCGTTTTCCGTCGTCAGTTGTAGAACGTCAAAGTCAGAAAATTGAAAAAAAAAAAAAAATTCAAATTTTAACGATTTTCCCGCCAAAATCATGCATTTTATACAGTATATATATACACAGTTTATTTAAAAGACTTAGAAACCCTGGAATGTTACCTTTAATTTGTACCTACCTATATGCAATCGTTTTTGAGATATTCCCGTTTCTATTAATCATAATTTCATCAATTTTGCTAATTTGCGTGGAATTGAATAAAATTAGGCGCGATTTCTACTATTGTTATTAGCAAAATTAATGAAATTAAGCATCATAAAAACGGGAATATCTAAAAAAAACGGTAGCATTTAGGTAGGTATATATGCAGGATCAAATGAAAGGTAACATTCGGAGGTCTCGAAATCTTGCAAGAAAGTGCAATCCTTCTCTTGCCTTTTAGCGGGAAAATCGTTAAAATTGAAAAAGAAATAGGAAAATTTTCCAATTTTTTGACTTTGACGTCCTATAACTGCCGACGGAAAGGGGGGTAGAGAGGTGGTTGGGCATTTGTTGGAAACCTGAGATGCAAGTCAGCTTCATAGGGTGTATAACAAGAAAGTTACATGGTATTAGGATAAAAAGCACCCAAAATCACAAAACCCCCCTACCGCCCACACCGTGCATTTTCCGGCTCTCCTACCATACAATTTATTTCTCGTAATTGAGTGAGGAATCCGGGATATAAGGGAAATGTGGTACGAATGAGACACCTTGTATATGTATGTTTGTAACTTATAAGCGAACAGAATACTTAGAAATGGAGGCATGTGGAAGAATTTCTTGATAAGCTAACCTCAGGCATTACGATGGACCACCGATGGTCTAAGTGTGGTTGATCGCATGTTTTCCAACCTAATCTCAAACAATCGTGGACTTTCAGGAAGGTATCTTGCTGTGAAACATCCTGTATACAGCATCTAATAAGCCTACCCTACATGACGAACTCAAGTGGAAAAAATCCTTTCACAAAAGCAGGCGTTTCGTATCAGCAAGAACCATATACTCATCAGTGGCTTGGTTCCTACCTGCCGTATATGCCAAAGTTAACAGCCAAGCTGACCTCATATATGCACTTAAAATTATTTTTTAAGTGTACCAGGCAAGATACTAAGTATTTACTTGAATGCCTAGACAGATTAGCGCTATATGGGACTAGAGAGTTTTGCTATGAAATAAATTCATAACGATTAGTCAATATGAAATTGACCGAGTTTGCTGCCAAATGCGCACCTCGAGAATTTAGTGGAAAAAACTTTTGGCGTATACGACAGGCAGGAACAAACCCGTACTGATGAGTATACGATTCCTGCTGGTACGAAACGCCTGCTTCTGCATAGAAATTTATTTTTTATTTTTAAGATTTTTCGTTTGTAAGAGTTTTTTCCACTTAATTCTCAGCTACGGATTTGACAATAAACTCAGTCAATTTGATATTGACTAAATTCGCTATAAATTTATTTCATAGCAAAACTCTTTATGACGAGCTCCATTTTCGTCAAGTTTCTCAGATAAAATTTTAATTTTTCCTATTTTGACTATTAAGAATTTTTTTTTGCTATAGTCGTGAGCATATTTTGAGAAAAAGCGACATCTCTCACAACAAATCTCTGTATGGATTTGAAAAATTTACGGAAACATTATACTGGATAATGTCACAGTATATGTTAGCAATACAATTTTATATAAATACAACAGTATATTGACTATCACAAGGCGAATATTAAATAAAACCATTAAGAATTATTAAAAAATAGCAATCGTCATAATTCCTTCAAAAAATATTTGCACAAATGTTTCAAAGCATTGCTCGTGGCTTAAAATTGTAACGTCAATCAAAAGTTTTTTTTTTCTTATATAAAAGCGTTGCTATTCTTATAAATTTCAGAGTCCACTTCTACTTTTGAAATGATTTTGTCTCGAATTCTGATTTTGGCAACAGTTTTTGTATTTGGGAATGCCACCCCAATACTCAAAGGGAGAAACGCTGGAAAAGTAGAAAAACGTCAAGACAAGACCATTGTCCACAATTCGGGACAATTTCCATACGCTGTACATATAACGAGAGAAACAATCAAAAAATCAAAAATCAATCCAAAAAATATTGCTATTGAAATTGGATATTGTGGTGGCATTATTATAAAAGAGGATGTCATACTAACCGCAGCTCACTGCTTTGGCGATCCTGCAGATAGAGTATATAAAATATGGGCTTGGGCTGGTATTGTGGATACTGCAATTGAAAAAGGAAAGGGACAAAAAATCGCTGTTAAATATTATAAACGCCATGACAGATATGTTGGAGGCTTTCAGTATGGAATTTTTCATCCAAATGATATTGGCATTGCTTGGTTAGAGAAAAAATTCAAAACTGATGAAAAATACGTCAAACTGGCAACACTGCCGCAAGAAAAATTTAATGTTGAAAATAAACGTGGTTTTATGATTGGTTGGGGTGTTACAACATGTGGGGAAACATCATCAATGCTTCAAAAGGCCACTATGAGAGCAATGTCACAAGAAAAATGTGAAGGCTATTATAATCCGATGATAATAACTGATCGGGTGATTTGCATAATATCAGACCAGAAAGAATCTATAAATGCTCAGGGAGATTCTGGTGGTCCTTTTGTCGTTCAAGGCACAGCTGTTGGTTTGAGTTCATTTGCAACAGTGACTACAGTTAAAAAGGAAGACGGAACGAAATCAGAGTCATGTTCACCGAAAAAACCTGGTGTCTACACTAATATTTCTAAATACCTTGATTGGATAAATAAAGAGTTAAAAGATGGACCGCCAAAAAAGATAGTTAAATCTAAGTTATAAGAAATCGAAATGTGGAAAAATGTAAAATCTAAAATGTTACCTAAAGGTGAATGTTATATGTATTTACATTTATGTATACTTTTTATAATATTAGAATAAAATTATTAAATTCCATAATAATGTGTATTTTGTTTTACATGCTCATATTTTATATTTTGAAAGCATTTATATTAAGAATGATTGTCTATTATTGTCCCTTCCCTTCCTTTTTAGTGAATCGAGGGATTTCTTAAATATGGGAAGATATATTATTATGAGAATTTTCCCATGTCCACAACCAAAACTGTCTATCAAATGAAAGGTTTTTCTTTATTTCGGGAACAAATTTTCTATCGTTGTAAAATGACCTTGGCCAAAATGAATCTAGAGATTAGTAGTCAGCCACAAACCGAAATTGATTTGCAGCCTGTAGCTATAAGTAAATTTTAGGGGCAGTCGCCATCTCGTAGAAGACATTTTAAATCAATAATCAATAAGACTGAATGTCACATTTATTATATAATAACAGAAGTTTTATTTAGCAAATAGAAACAAAACTAAGAAATAGAAATTTAAGCCTTATACATATTCCTTAAAAAAATATTTGCACAAATGTTTAAAACCATCGCTCGTGGCTGAAAGTTGAGAACAAAATTTCTCTCATATAAAAGGGTTGTTATTCTTACAAATCTTTACAGTCATCTTACGTTTAAAATGATTTCATCTCTAATTCTACTTTTGGCAACAATTCTTGTCTTCGGCCAAACCGTCCCAATACTTGAAGGGACAGATGTGGGAAAAATAAAAAAACATCTAGACAAGACTGAAGTCGTGAACTCGGCACAATTTCCATATGTTGTACATTTAACAATAGAAGTTAGCAAAAAATTGAAAATCAATTCTGAAAACTTTGTAAATACTACTGAAATTTGTGGTGGTGTCATTATAACAGACGATGTCATTCTAACTGCAGCTCACTGCCTTGACGATCCTTCAAAGAAAATTCACAAAATATGGGCTTGGGCTGGTATTGTGGATACTGCAAAAGAAATTGGAATGGGACAAAAAATCGCTGTTAAATATTATAAACAGCATGAAAAATATGTTCGAGGCTATCAATTTGGAGTTTTTCATCCCAATGACATTGCCATTATTTGGTTGGAGAGTAAATTTAAAATTGATGGAAAATACATTAAATTGGCAACATTTCCAGAAGAAAAATTAAATTTTCAATATAAACACGGTTTAATAATTGGTTGGGGTCTTAAAACAAATGGACAGATGTCTTCAATGCTTCAAAAAGCCACTATGAGAGCAATATCACAAAAAAAATGTGATGGGTTTCATAAACACACAATAATAACTGATGACGTGATTTGTGTATTGTCAAAACAAAATAATTCTATAAATTGTAAAGGAGATTCAGGTGGCCCTTTTATTGTTGAAGACAAAGTTGTTGGATTGAGTTCATTTGCAGGAAAGACGACAATTAAAAAGATAGATGGAACAGATTTAGTGACATGTGATCCAAAAAAACCTGGTATATACACTAATATTTCTAAATACCTTAATTGGATTAAAAAACAATTGAAAAATGGAGCTTTAAATAAAATAATCAAATAAATTATTATTATTATTATTTGTAAATGTATGTCTTTTTAGTTTCCTTCAAATAAATTAAACAAACTAAAAAAAGGTGTGTTATATAAATTTGCATTTTGCTTAAAGCTCGTGCGCAAAGCATTGAATTGTTAATTTTCTTTTTAACTACAAATGACGCAATTTATTTAAAAATATTAAGATCTGAGACGTAAGACTTTCCATAATACACGCCGACACGTGTACTTAGCAAATATGCGTACTTAGGCAATAAAAGAAAAAAAAAGAAAGGTAAGCCCGAGATACACGTGTATTTACACAGTTAGTGTGTGTACACCACTGCTGTGTATATATTAATCGATTAAATTTGAATAAACTTAAAATGAAATCATCATGAAAACTGACTAATGAAGTTATTTGTTAAGGCGCTCTTGAATTTCTCCAAGTCGTTTGATAGCCTCATCTCAATCATGCTTTTACAGACATTACAGACGTGCTATAGTCCTGCCTTATAGTTTTTCTTAATTCAAAGCTTTCTAACTTGAGTTTAAAATAAAAAGATAACGATAGTCCAAAAAATCCAAAAAAGCATTTTTCTATAAAAAAAGAGCATATAATCAAAACCGTATAGGAAATATAATAATCAAATACAGCAGTTAAAATTGGGGCAACATAGCATTTTATTCTAAAATTCTTAGCTTCAAAATTAAGTAAAAAAAAAAAAAAAAACATTACAGAATTTAGGTCAAAGTGAAAGATTTATTTACATTCAATCAATTAATGTACATTTTGCTTTTTAGATGGTACATATTTTAATTGTTTATTAATCCAATTTATATACTTCGATATTTTAGTATATACTGCTGGCCTTGTTGGATCACATATTATTTTAGTACCACAGCCTATACTTGTCTTAGTAATGGTACTTCCAAATGCTAATAATCCAACAACCTTATTTTCAACAATAAATGGGCCACCCGAATCACCAAATGAGCTAGCCGCCTTTTTGTCATCCGATATTGCGCAGAAAATTGATTTCGACAATTTCGTCTTGAAATATTGCTGACACTTATTTTGTTCCATCACTGTCAATTCTGATCTTTGAAGCATATTTGTTTTCTCACCAATTTTATTTATACCCCAGCCAATAACTGTACCTTTACTACTTTCGAAATTATTTTCTTCTGCGTTTGGAAGGTTTGCAATACTGATGAATTTTGATAATTGCAACGGTTGAAGAAGCCATAACATAGCAATATCATTAGATGAATAATATCCACCGTCTGTGATAGCTGGTAAGTCTTCATGTATTTTAAAGTGTTCAACAAGCATTCGTTTACCCTTTTCTTTTTCTAGTTCTAAGTGCACAATTCCTGCATGTACCCATACTTTTGGTTTATTTCCTTGATACCATTTAAGGCAATGACCTGCTGTTAATGCAACATCAGGTTTTATCAGTACACCACCACATGTAAAAGATTTATCAGTATAATAGATTTCGACCGCTATCATATATGGGAAAGTCCCGGGATTTATGACAAGATAGTTGTATCCGAATTTCCTTATTTCACCTACATCTTGACCATCGATTACTGGAGTACTTTTTCCAATAGCTACAATGAAAGCTAATGCCAAAGCCAAAGTGAATATCATTTTAACGATATAAAACCAGAACTGAAAGTAAGATATTGCCTAGTTCGTCGACGCTTTTATATGCACAAATCACATGTAAAGGATTTCTTTGTTTAGTTAAGTCTTTTAAAACATATGTGCAAATAGCACAAGAACCGTTGCATAATAGGTATGTACATACATATAAATATTTGCCAGAAATTTTAAAGTTCGTAACTTATTGCTATGAGACAATTTGGACATGAATATTCTCTTTTCCTTTTCGCAAGATCCAGAGCCCACCATTCATTCTTGAATTAGGAATGGTTTTTACGAATTCAGTTTTGATAACAAATCGAATACCCCATACGAATTCTTGAAGCACATCGTTATAAGTCGAAATGGTGAAAAAGCTTTTCAACTTAACGAGTATGGAAAGACTAAATTTGTCAATTCATAATGTGTCAGTTAATTAAAAAAAAAGTTCTTCTTGTGCTTTATTAAATTTATATGATATTTATTGCTTTTAAAATGGCTAACTAAATTTAAAATAAATGCGTACATTTATATAAAATTAATAAGGCTTTTGGAGGCCCTAGGAGCAAAATCGTTATGAGGCCAAAGAAAATAAATCTCTTTCAGTTAATAAAATATATATACAGGGTGTCCCGTAAGTCGACGTCAAGCCGGAACCGGGTGATAGACCAAATCGTAACAGTTACCAGACAAATATAAAAAAAAAAAATCTAAGTCATGTATTTTTCAAATTATAGACATTTCTTTTGTTTTCGAGAAAATGTACACCTTGTCATGGTTTTATAGCTCCTGTTGCTACAAATCTTTACTTTTTTTTCAGTTTTATTTTTCTTATGTAATCCCGAATAGTGCTTATGTAACCTGTTGCTTTAAGTTCTAAGCCAACTGCTCCAACTTGGAAGAAAATGTCACATTTTGCCGAACCAAGAATATAAAATTAATACTTCACCCAACTTTAACTGACTGTACTGAAAAAAAAATGTACTACGCCAGTCTGGCAAGTAACTTTAAAAGTTGACACATTTAATAAGGATTCTAAAATGGTACAACACTTGCTACATTATTTCTTAGATTACGGAAAAAAAAAAATTTTCTTCAAGAAACCCAGTTTCGAAAAATTTCTTTTCACCTACTAAAATTGATTCTAGTGTACCCAAAGCTTGCCTTAAGAGCGTAACTTTAAGATTCTAGCTTGAGTGAGACGGAGAGTCATTCAATTTAATTTAATTTTCAAAAATAAATAATAACTAAACATCTTTTTTCTGGCTTTTATTTTAACAAATATGTCTATAATGTTATCATAATTAATCGAGTCCATTACATCTGATTCAATGTATAATAGAAACAAGTCACTTATTTTATTTTGGTGTAGGTTGCTTTATAAATAATTTTTAATTCGTTTCAACACCGAAAAAGAGTGTTCATTAGAAATGGGCATCGTCAAAAATATTTTTAAAATTGTTTCTACGTTCGGGAGAGTAGACCATCGTTTATAAATTTATACAAATTTTTAATTAAAAATTTTTTTCCTTCAGAGGAGCAAACCCTTTATAATTATCAAAAAATCGAACTTTTTTTTTTCTCATATTTTGAAAGTATACTGGAAAAAGGAAAAATCAAAATATTAACGGTGATATCGCAGTTATTTATACCGTATACTAGCCAGTCAGGTAGCCTGAGAGCTTGGGGTATAGCATCCTTTCTTTCCCAATACCTTTGGATAATTCTATTGTCCCATTAGCATTGTCCCACAGCAGCAGATGGAAGTTAATCAGCTTTTCGAGGAAGCTGAAGGCTTATTGTATGCGCCTGGAATCACTGAATGATCGATAAGTCACAATATTAAGTTTTGTCGTATTGAAACTTTAAACGCGATTATCTCGAAAGTGCATTTTCAAAAACTGCTGCTGCTATAACGGGTTTTCCAATAAGAGGTGTTATTTTGATATTCAAAGAAAAATGCCATTTTTTGAGATAAATGATCGGATCTTTATTTCATTATAAAGAGGAAGGTATGCCGTTAATAATGGAAAATAACATCAGCCAAATGACCACCACGACCACGCCTACAGGACCATATCATTTTCATGAAATTTTCCATAACCAAATCGCAAAGTGGCTGCCTCACGAATTCCATCTTTGAGGTCTTGAATCGACGCTGGGCTGTTGGCGTAGACCTTCTCTTTCACGTGGCCCCAAAGGAAGAAGTCGCAAGGTGTTAAGTCACAAGATCTCGGTGGCCAATTGTGATCACCTCTTCGAGAGATAACACGGTCCGGAAACTTTTCCCGTAAAAGATCAATGGTTTCCTTGCTTGTATGGCACGTAGCGTCGTCTTGTTGAAAGTAAACGTTGTCCAGATCAATACCATCCAATTCCGACCATAAAAAATCATTAATCATCTGTCGATAGCGCAATCCATTCACCGTAACTGTTGCTCCAGCCTCATTTTCGAAAAAGTAAGGTCCAATGACCCCGCGGGACCATAAACCGCACCAAACAGTCACACGTTGAGGATAGAGAGGTTTTTCAACAATAACTCTTGGGTCTTCCGAGCCCCAGATGCGACAATTTTGCTTGTTGACGAAGCCATCGAGGTGGAAATGGGCCTCATCACTCAAGATGAGTTTTCGATGGAATTCCGGATCATTTTCATGCATTTCAAGGACCCAATCAGCAAAGACTCGACGTTGTTGATGATCGGCCGGCTTGAGTTCTTGTGTTAACTGAACTTTATAAGCCTTAAGACCCAAATCTTTATGCAAAATACGGTGTAATGACGTTTGTGGAATGCCTAATTCCAAAGAACGACGAGGAATGGACAAACCTGGGCTTTCTTCAACACTTTCGGCTACAGCAACAATATTCTCGGCTGTTCTTGAGCGACGTGCACGGGTTTTATTCTTCACATCACTAACTTGTCCCGACAGCTCGAATTTTTCTACCAATTTCTGTATTGCGGTCCGACAAGGTGCTTCACGACGACCCAAAAATGTTCGAGTTTTACGAACCGTCTCTGCCACATTTTCACCATTTTTATAGTGAATTTTAATAATTTCAATGCGTTGTTGAATCGTGTATCGTTCCATTTTTATTAATGGCGTAGTTTCTACTTGTCAAATTTCAAAAAATGACAGCTCCAAAAGTGACATATACCAAAATAGCGGGCTAATTAAAATAATACCTCTTATTGGAAAACCCTTAGATCAAAAAGTTATTGATCGATCTGGATGAAACTTGCAGAGGTTTCTGTCTATAATATTATCGGAAGGATGCACCTAAAGTTTTATAGATATCGCGTAAATAAATTAATTTTTTGGGGTAAAAATGATCGAAAAAGTGGTCGAAAATCTGAACATTTGATAAACAGCGGACGTAATTTTTTATTTTATACATTTTTTTTTTTATTTTATAGGTTTATCCTTCCCCTGAACATGTCAGTAATCAATAAATAATTTTCTTGTTTGTTTATGATCAATCAATAGAAAAAAAATTACAGAGACAGCAGTTTTCGATGTCACCCAAAAGACACCTGGAGGAACTACCCTACAACGCCGCCATTTTATATAAAAAAAAATGTTTTTCTACACCTCAGTAGCAGAATAATGTTAAAAGTTTAAAATAATGCGTTTATTTTACCACCTTTAGAAAAATTCATAAAAAATGCCTCATTTTCGGGCGTCTAAAGGGTTTGGTCTCCTTAATCATTATTAAAAATTGCTTAGCTTCATCAATAACTTTTTCTGAGTCAATATCAGTACCATAAGTTTGTACAATTTTCTTAATACTTGCCTTGTACTTGTCTTGATTTATATGTTTTTCCAAGAAAAATATCAAACGTATCTAATGTCTGAATAGGTTTTTGCTCTTTCATTTATTTCCAAAATTAACTTATCTCGGGTGGCTCGTATTAGAGTTATGAGACAGTCTCGCGCGTGTTCTGTGTACCTTTGCGTGATGGGCATATATCTCACTATGGTAATAGTAAAGGAGAAAATACAGGCCCAATAAGGGGCAACAAATATCGATTACGTACGGTCATGCGATTGCGAATGCGATAGAACCTTAAAAATAAAAATAGAAAAATAAGGAATACCGATAAGTTAAAACAAATCCACAATTCTATTTCAAATTCTCACTATTCTACTGTCCTTTAAAATATGTGGATAGAGGGAGCGAAATAGCTGATGCAATAGTTTTTTTTTGCTTCGTTGATGGCTTGCTCAGATATATGCATTTATTCAATCCAGTAGTTCCTGTTAGTTTTATATTCTAAGAAAACAACAAACAGGAATGCTGATAATCTAAATGAAGTGAATCCGGCCAATATTTGTGTTGGGTGCAAGTTTCTTAGTGTGGGAAAACTATCAGAACCCATGAAGGCACAGTGTCACAATCAATTACTTCTAATAGGAGTGCATTTTTTTTTTTTTTTTTTTTTTTTTTTTTTTTTTTTTCAAACAATTTCAATTGTGTACTGGAATCTGTATCCTATTTTTATTAGAAAGTCAGCATTTGTCATATATAGATTCGAATAGTGAATATTACACTCTATTTATTGCAATACTTAGCTTCAAAATGAATTTTCGGACTTGTTCTAACTAGACGATCGATATGTGCATATATATGTATTGCAAATGGAGGAAAATTTTTCAGCGGGCTCTAGTTTTTATGTTATGATGTTACGCTGACACCCTTTTTGACACCCTTTTTTTATATTGTTGATTGTGAGGAGGTTTTAAAATGTGGTCCCAGCTTTCGCCTATGCGCCTTATGATAAATGCGGCCCTAATAATTAGCCATAAGGAAAAGACAAAGACGATGTCTCTAGGTAGCTCTATTTAGTGGCTCAGTTGTTAGAACATAGCCATCAGAAATTAAAAGTCCAAGTGTTCGTATCACTCACAAATAATGCTTAGTTTTTGATTAATCAGCCAAGTATCCGTTTCTTTTATTTTTGAAATTATTAAGTGAATTATATGTCTAAGTAGGCATCTTTTATTTTGTCTGTGCTGCCAATATAAAAGCAGTCAGCAATTTTTGGTAACAGTCATATTCACATAACGATGCTACTAATTCCATCCTAGCGGGAAAAATTCCAAATCTAAATTGGTCGATTCAGAAATTTACATAAAATGGGTCGATTTTCTGTGGAATGACCCTATTGCCCTGGATAGAATTCTAGATTCAAAATTGTTTTTCAGCATAGTCTCGACACGGTGGGTGCTGTCCCTGTAGATGCCAGTTGCGATAGACTGCACGAATTCAAAGTAGGATTCGTGTGGAACAGTGTGAATCCAGTTCTGATTAAGATGCAATCTCAACGTTGCAATTGACGCCCCCTGCTTGATATGAATTTGAACAAGGTACACATATGTTGAGTATAATCTCAAGATTCCGAGTGCTAGTTGACTTAAGAGCGCCGATTGCACTGATGAGGCACAATCTTTGAATCTTCTCCAATAGCTTACGATGATTGACGCACACCACCGAACCGTAGGTTAAAACATAGGTTAGATGAAGCTGGTGTATATCTATAGGATCATCGGCGGTTTGAGTCCCAAATCTTTTTCTATGATTTTACGGAACATTGCGAAGACCCTAAGACCTTTGCTCGCTCTATCTTCAAGGTGTGGTTTCCAGTTTTTATCTAGTATAATGCCTAGGTATTTTACTCTCTCCTTTAGATCCAAGCGATTGGAACCAATGGAGAGTAGGTCCTTTTCCTGGTGAAGATGCATAAGTCAGTTTTCCGCGGATTGATGCACAGTCCGAAATGCGTAGCTCAGTGCATGACTAGTCGGATCGGGCTTTGCACCAGTCCACAGAGTTCAGCCTCATAACTCCCGGTTACTAAGATCGTCAGGTCGTCCGTGTAACATATTGCTTTGTACCCCATCCAGGTGAGTGTTAGCAAGAGATCACCTGTAATAAGCACCCATAAAAAAGGTGATTGCAGGGTGCCCCTATAACCTCTTTTAACTCTGCTTACCCTGCCTAGATCAGCAAAGACAGTTGTATTATTCAACATGTGTGCAATCCAATGTTTTAAAGATCGGTTCACTCAATGTTTTGTTAGCATTTCAGTAAGCTTATGTAGAGTTATCGTTAAGTTTTGTTTGGTGATTTAACTCGACGCTGTTTCCATGGTTGACTTTAACTTGAACTGACAACTGAAATTTTTCGTGTAAAGTTTGTAGCTGGATTTGTGTTGGATACACTCACCCATGCATACTATTCTAACAAATTCTTTAAAAAAAACCCAACTTAAATAGACTGGTTTCCTTCAGTTAGCATGGATTTAACGAAACTCAACTAACCCCGTATTATGTATATGTGCACTAACTAGATTCCAACTCAACTCAACTTGTACCCTTCATGGAAACACAGTACAAATCCCGCAATGGGCACGTATAATTTTTGTTTATTTGAATGGGTTTCATTTTGTAATCTTTTTGTAATGCTTATCAGTAAACTTTATAAAATACAATTCTGAGTAAAACAAAATATGGAATAACATTTACGCACGGCATACCACCATACACCAGCATGAAAAACACACTTAATATTTACTTTACTTTTGTAGTGCCTATAACACATTTTTCTTAGAAAATTTCTATTTTATCACAATTTATATTTGTTCATAGCAAATTTTCGCATAAAAAACAGGCTCCGTAAATGTTTTGACAATAAATAGCAAAAAGTGAAAAGAGAGTATTTTTTGGCATATTCAACCTTCAATACTTATTGGTAGTCAATTTGCTATTTACGCATATGCTGTATTTACGCAATAGAATTGTAGCAAATCTTGGTGTATATAACAACTGATGGAAATGAAAATATCTTAATAATAAGTTTCGATTTGATTAAGTAAAAATGATATTCACATCGCTTCTGTTTTTAGTTTTAACTATTGTAATTGGGGAAGGCACTCCAATAATCGATGGCAAAGATGTTGGAGTGATGATGAGAGTATCGAATCATCTTATCGTTACAAATCCGGGTACTTACCCGTATATGGTAATAATTGAAGTATATTATGGCGAAAAATTTACGAATTGTGGTGGAGTACTTATAAAACCAGATGTTGTACTAACAGCAGCTCATTGTGTTAAGAATACTAAAGGGCAAACAAAAATAGTTGTACACGCTGGAATTGTGCATCTGGACATAGAAAAAGATATGGGTGAACGAATTATTGTTGAACATTTCAAAATACACGAAAACTTGCCTGAACTGACAAGGGATGGATATTATGTACATAGCGATATTGCTATTTTATGGCTGCATCATCGATTCCTATTATCAAGGTTTATAGCTGTTGCAAAGCTTCCAAAAGAAGATAAGAGCCTTGAAAATCAAAAAGGTACAATTATTGGCTGGGGTCTAAATAGTTGTGGTAAGACATCATTAATGCTTCAAAAAACAGAATTTAAGGGAATGACAAGGAAGGAATGCAAACCGCATTTTAGGGAAAAACTGTCGAAATCAACGTTCTGTGCAATATCAGAGGACAAAAGAGCATCTAGTTCGTTTGGAGATTCTGGCGGTCCATTTATTATTAATGAAGTAGTTGTTGGATTGTTATCGTTTGGAAGTACAATTGTAACTACTACACATTCAGGCACTAATTCTAAAATATCTTGTGATCCAACTAGGCCAGCTGTTTACACCAAAATAGCTGCGTATACAGATTGGATAAATAAACAATTACAGTCTGCATCTTCTATCAGAACAACCAAAAAAAAGACAAAATCATTTTTTAGTAAACTTCTGCCACGTAAGCACTAAGTGAAAATAAATGTCTTTTTTTTCGGGTTTATTTGTCGCAAGAAGTTTTGGTTTAAAATTCTGTTATCCCTTAATAAAAACTGTTTAAAGAAACGATACCGCTCTAAATTCTACTTATAATGTAAAATATCTTTATAATATTTTTAATATTATTTAAAATGTCTAGAATAAATAAGAAAGCGTCGTTCAATCTAGTCTATATCACTTGTATCTAAAATTCTATATGAATTTCTTGTTGATATAAAAGCAAAAATTCACAAGAGTGGGGATTTTTTTTTTAATTAGATACTTAGTTCTCAATTTTTTTTTTTTTGTAACTTGAATTGTATTTAATTGTAATTTTTTACTTGAAGTTATTTAAATAAAATTAAACAAGCGCCAATAGCTTTTGTTTTCTTTTAAGAACACCATGTTACTTGGAATACTTCTTTCCGATGAGGTGGAGAGAATCAAAATTCTTGTGTACAAAAGATTGTAATTGTGTAACTCAATATTTAGGTGAGCTCCAAAAATAGAAATAACTTTTGAATCCTTAGATAAAATCAAGAGACGGGGGACGTGATTCAAATAAAAGTTAAAATTTTCGTTAATGTGTGGGTGAATTATATTTTGACATAGACGTAACCCCCGGAATATAATACAAGCCATGAAGTCGCCGAAGGCACCGACACATTAAAAGGCCTTAACGTTCCGGGTACAACATGCAGTAAGAGTTCACTCTCACTGCTTTTTGTATACTCGTCATGGAGGAAAAACTAAAATTTGATCTAAAACAGGTCCTGAAGTCCAAAACTGTCGCTGCTACAGCAAAATGAAATTAAAACAAATTGCATCCAAATATGTTTTCTTTCTAATGATTGTAAAAAAAAAATAGCATGTAGAACAAATTTATGGAAATTATAGGGTTTGAACAAAATACAAGCAACTTTTATATGAAAAACTCCTGTAGTAAGATAGGGCAAGAAGACTGTGGATGTCGCCTACTCTACCGCTGCTCTCTTTTTTCGACTTTGTTCATGGCTTGTATATTCCGGGGTTACGACATAGCGCAAAAAAACACGAAAATCATCATTATTTGCTGCATTTCTTACAAATTATAGGGTGATGCATAAGTAATTAAGAGAAAATCTTTAAACCTTGGACATCCAAGATTGTTAAGAACCTTCCATCAGCATAATGCCTAATATTCTTTTACAGGACGGGACATCTTATATAAAAAGAATTAGATATTACTAAATTTGGATAAACGATCAACACAAAACCAGCAAACGTCATTCGATAGCTTATCTCGAATAATATAATAAAAGAAGGAGCTTATCTTACAAACTTAAATTTTGTATAAGTTCAATTTTAAACACCTAATTACAAGTTTTGTTACAGCACAGCCAAATAATAATCCTTAACGTCAACATAATTCTAGACAATTTAATAATTTTGCACAAACCTTAACCCCAAAGAAATAAAAAAAACTTCTAATAATTTGTCCATAACTTATTTTCACACAAAAACAAGACACGTTAATGTTTTGACGATAAGTGGCAAAAACTGCGATAGGAAACCATTTTTTAACGTACTTAATCTTCAATACTTATATAACTTTAATTTATGTCAATTTGCTAATTCGTTATTTGCACATATGCTTTAGTTAAGCAATACAATTGTAGCAAATATTGGTGTATATAAAAGAACGAGTTAAAAAACATTTCAATAGTAAGTTCAGATATGATTAAGTCAAAATGATATTCACATCGTTTTTGTTTTTAGCTTTAGCTGTTGTAATTGGAAAAGACATTCCAAAAATCGAAGGTCAAAATGTTGGAGAGATAATGAGGGTATCGAATCATCTTATCGTTTCAAATCCGGGTACTTACCCGTATATGGTAATAATTGAAGTATATTATGGCGAAGAGTTTACGACATGTGGTGGAATGCTTATAAAACCAGATGTTGTACTAACAGCAGCTCACTGTGTTAAGAATACTAAAGGGCAAACAAAAATAGTTGTACACGCTGGAATTGTGCATCTGGACATAGAAAAAGATATGGGTGAACGAATTATTGTTGAACATTTCAAAATACACGAAAACTTGCCTGAACTGACAAGGGATGGATATTATGTACATAGCGATATTGCTATTTTATGGCTGCATCATCGATTCCTATTATCAAGGTTTATAGCTGTTGCAAAGCTACCAAAAGAAGATAAGAGCCTTGAAAATCAAAAAGGTACAATTATTGGCTGGGGTCTAAATAGTTGTGATAAGACATCATTAATGCTTCAAAAAACAGAATTTAAGGGAATGACAAGGAAGGAATGCAAACCGCATTTCAGGGAAAAACTGTCGAAATCAACGTTCTGTGCAATATCAGAGGACAAAAGAGCATCTAGTTCGTTTGGAGATTCTGGCGGCCCATTTATTATTAATGAAGTAGTTGTTGGATTGTTATCGTTTGGAAGTACAATTGCGTCTGTTACACATTTAGGCAGTAAATCTAAAATATCTTGTGATCCAACTAGGCCAGCTGTTTACACCAAAATAGCTGCGTATACAGATTGGATAAATAAACAATTACAGTCTGCATCTTCTATCAGAACAACCACAAAAAAGACAAAATCACTTTTTAGTAAACTTAAGCATCGTAAGTACATAGGCCTTTAAGTGAAAATAAATGTCTTTTTATTCGAGTTTATATTTGATATTTCATGAAGTTTTGATGTAAAATTCAGATATCCGTTAATAAAAATTGTTAAAAAATCGCTATCGCTCTAATTTCTCCTTATTATGTAAAATATCTTTACTAAATTTATTTTAATCTTAGGATAAATGAGAAAACGTTCAATCCTATCTATCACTTGTATCTAAGATTCTATATGAATGGCTTTGTGGACATAAAAGCCAAAAGTTCACAAATGGTGGATTTTTTCATATAGGTACTTAGTTCTTTATTTTTTGTAACTTGAATTGTATTTATTGTAATTTAAATAAAATTAAGCAAGTGCCAATAGCGTTTGTTGTTATTATTATAGAGATTTGGAAATGTCCAACGAATATTTGATAAACCATAAATCATCGTTAATGATAAATTGCGTAGAAGTCAAAGAGAAGCTCCTTAATTCCGGACATCTAAGAGTATGAAGAATCCTTCCACCACCATAATACTATCTTTTTAACAGATATAACATCATAGACGGGATATGCCGTATATCAAAATTTAGCTATAGTAAACTAAATTTGGATGTAAACATTCAGCACAAAGCCAGCAAACGTCATTCGATAGCTTATCTCGAATAATATAATATAAAAAAGAGCATATCTTACAAACTTAAATTTTGTATAAGTTCAATTTTGAACATCTATTTACAAGTTTTATTACAGCACAGCCAAACACAGCCCCAACGTCAACATAATTCTAGACAATTTAATAATTTTGTACAAACTTTAACCCCAAAAGAAGAAAATAAAATACTTCTAATATTTTGTCCATAACTTATTTTCACACAAAAACAAGGCACCATAAATGTTTTGACGATAAGTGGCAAAAACTGCGATAGGAAACCATTTTTTGACGTATTTAATCTTTAATACTTATATAACTTTAATTTATGTCAATTTGCTAATTCGTTATTTGCACATATGCTTTAGTTAGGCAATAGAATTGTAGCAAATCTTGGTGTATATAAAAGCACGAGTTAAAAAATATCTCAATAGTAAATTCAGATTTAAGTCAAAATGATATTCACATCGTTTTTGTTGTTAGCTTTAAGAGTTGTAATAGGAAAATCCTCTTTAATAATCGAAGGTCAGAATGTTGGAGAGGTAATAAAAGATTCGAACCATCTTACCGTTGCAAATCTGGGTACTTACCCATATATGGTATTCATTGAAGTATATTACGGCGAAGAGTTTATTACATGTGGTGGAGTACTTATAAAACCAGACGTTGTTCTAACAGCAGCTCACTGCGTTAAGAATACTAAAGGGCAAACAAAAATAGTTGTACATGCCGGAATTGTGCATTTGGTCATAGAAAAAGATATGGGTGAAAGAATTCCGGTTAGACACTTCAAAATACACGAAAACTTGCCTAAACTGACAAAGGATGGATATTATGTACATAGCGATATTGCTATTTTATGGCTGCATCGTCGGTTTATATTATCAAACTTTATAGATGTTGCAAAGCTTCCAAAACAAGATTATATCCTTGAAAATAAACAGGGTACAGTTATTGGCTGGGGTCGTAATAATTGTGGTAAAACGTCATTAATGCTTCAAAAGGCAGAATTTAAGATAATGAAAATGAAAGAATGTAAGCCAGATTTCAGAGAAAAACTATCGAAATCAACCTTCTGCGCAATTTCAAAGGATAGAAAAGCAGCTACCTCGTTTGGAGATTCTGGCGGTCCATTTATTATTAATGATGTAGTTGTTGGATTGTTATCGTTTGGAAGTACAATTGCCACTGTTACACATTCAGGCACTAGATCTAAAATAACTTGTGATCCAACTAGGCCAGCCGTTTACATCAAAATTGCTGCATATAGAGATTGGATAAATAAACAATTGCAGTCTACATCTTCTATCAGCACAACCACATCAAAAAAATCATTTTTTAGTCGACTTAAGCCACATAGGAGTTAAGTGAAAATAAATGTTTTTTCCGAGTTTGTATTTGATATTTCCAAAAGTTTTGATGTAAAATTCTGTTATCCCTTAATAAAAATTGTTAAAAGAAACGATATCGCTCTAAATTCTACTTATAATGTAAAATATTTTTACCATTTTTCTTTTTTTTTAATCTTATGTAAAATGTCTAGAATAAATGGATTTCTTTGTTAATATAATAGTATTTAACTCTAATTGTTTATTTAAATAATTTAGCAAGTGCCAATAGCGTTTGTTGTTATTATTAAGTGATTTGGAAATCTCCAACGAATACCTATCTGAAAAATCAAAAATCATCATCTATGGTGCAATTGCTTAGAAATCAAAGAGGAACTCCTTAATCCAGGATAGCTAAGAGTGTGTAGAATCCTTTCACCACCATAATACTATCATTTTAACAGATACATATAACATCATACAAGGGATATACCGTATAATAAAATTTAGATATAGCAATTAAATTAGGATCTAAACCATCAGCATAAAGCCAGGCAACGTCATTCGATAGCTTAGCTCAAATAATATAATATCGTCGGTAATACTGCATAATCACGAGCTTAGCTATATCATAACCGCGTCACTAAATAGAGTAGCAAAATCCAATTTCGAAGGTCTGCTGAAAATTTGACTTTGACTTTCAACTTACGCGATAGTGACATTAGCAGTCTCGCCGTTATTCAGTATCACCAACGATATAAGAAAAAGCTTAGCTTACAACCATAAATTTTGTATAGTTCAATTTTAAACACGTAATTACAAGTTTTATTACAGCACAGCCAAATAATAATCCTCAACGAAAACAATTTAATTTAATAATTTTGTACAAACTTTAACCCCAAAAGAAGAAAAGAAAAACTTCTAATAATTTGTCCATAACATATTTTCACACCAAATATTTTGAGGATAAGTGGCAAAACTGCGAAAGGAAAATACGCGTTTAATCTTCAATACTTAAATGACTTTTATGTAAATTAATTTGCTAATTCGTTATTTGCACATATGCTTTAGTTAGGCAATAGAATTGTAGCAAATCTTGGTGTATATAAAAGCACGGGTTAAAAAATATCTCAATAGTAAGTTCAGATTTGATTAAGTCAAAATGATGTCCACATCATTTTTGTTGTTAGCTTTAGCTGTTGTAACTGGAAAAGCCACTCCAATAGTCGAAGGTCACAATGTTGGAGAAATAAGGAGAGTATCGAATCATCTTATCATTAGAAATCCGGGTACTTACCCGTATATGGTAATAATTGAAATATATTATGGCGTAGAATTTACGACTTGTGGTGGAGTGCTTATAAAACCAGACGTTGTATTAACAGCAGCTCACTGCGTTGAGGATACTAATGGGCAAACAAATATACTTGTACATGCTGGAATTGTACACCTAGATATAGAAAGAAATATGGGTGAACGATCAACTGTTGACTACTTTAAAATACATGACTTGGCTAAACTGAAAAAAGATGGACATAATGTACATGCCGATATTGCTATTTTATGGCTGCAGCATCCGTTCCAATTATCAAGCTTTATAGCTATTGCAAAACTTCCAAAAAAAGATAAGAACCTCGAAAATAAAAGTGGTACAACTATTGGCTGGGGCTTAAATAGCTGTGGTCAGACGTCATTAATGCTTCAAAAGGCAGAATTTAAGGTTATGACAAGGAAAGAATGCAAACCGCATTTTAGGGAAAAATTATCGAAATCAACTTTCTGTGCAATATCAGAGGATAGAAAAGCAGCTAGCTCGTTTGGAGATTCTGGTGGTCCATTTATTATTGATGAAGTAGTTGTTGGATTGTTATCGTATGGAAGTACAATTGTCACTACCACATATTCAGGCAATAATAAAATTTCTTGTGATCCAACTAGGCCAGCTGTTTACATCAAAATAGCTGCATATACAGATTGGATAGAAAAGCAATTGAAGGCTGTATCTTGTATCAGGACAACCACATTAAAGCCAAAATCATTTTTTAGTCGACTTAAGATATGTTAAAAACAGTTTTTTTGCCATATTTCAATAAGTTTTAATGTATTATTTCACTTAATAAAAACTGTTTAAAGAAACGATATTTTTAAACTTATGTAAAATGTCTAGGATATCTAAATATTAAAACGTTCAATCCTATTGTATCACTTGTAAAGTTTCGATATGGATTTTTTTGCTGATATAAAAGTAGAAATAGATATCTTTACTATAGTATCAATACAACTTTCAGCCGCAGTGAGCCCGTTAGCTTCTCCTATATTAATTTGCTAACAATCTTGTAGTCTAATGACAATTGTTATTGTTACTTTTATGCCTTATATCTTATGTTAATCTGCATTTTAGGCTTTACTTTAAGCTCGCTATTATATGTCTTCATTATCCTAATCTATAGTGCTAATATTATCTTCTACCACAATGAGTCTGTTCATTGCTCCTTTGTTAGTTTGCTAAACAGCTTTGTATTTTATCGGTAATTCCAATTTCTCAGTCGATGTACTTAATGTTGTAACGTAGCGTAAGCTGTGGTTCTTCAATAAATGATTATCTATTAAGGTACTTCGTTCTTTATTTTTCAAGGTTGAATTGTATTTAATTGTTTACTTGAAGTAATTCAAATAAAATTAGGCAAATGCCAATAGTTTTTTTTTTAACACTATGCTACTTGGAGGTGGAAGCAAAATTAAAATATCATCGAATAAAAATTCCAACATTTTTCGGATCATGCAGTTACCATTCAAAATTTAAATTTAATTTAAATTTAATTTAAAACAGCTACCAAAAATGTTAAAATGGAAGAAAACTTATAAGAGTTAGTAAAAGATAAGCAGTTTCTGTGGGACATAAAAAAAACTCGGTATTATTTTTGCATATACCTGGTACATCTCGAAAACTATCCAAAAAAGCATGACTTTATCGTAGTTTTAGAAAATCGGATGCATTTCTATCTTTCTTTAATGACACTTATGAATAAAAGTTCTCACCATAAACAAGTTAAAGTTGCAAATGTAAAAAGCATCAATTGTGTTCAATTCGGCTTTTCCAGTCGAGTTTAGCAGAAAGCTGGCGATAAAGCTGCTTGAAACGCTCTAATTGTGGGGGTAGTCCTGCCATATATATAAACAAACAACTAAGTTATCGAGTTATTCCAAAAGAAAGTAGATACAACACAACTATCGTAGAGATAATAACGCAGGACAACAAAAAACCTAAAAATTATGACCATGTATAGGTCACCAAACGAATAATTGCTGGAATTCATACAGCATATTGAAAGTATTTTAGCGATCCACAAAAATATAAATTTTTTAGGGGATACAAATATTGACCTACTCAAAGATAATAGACCGTCAAACGCTCTAACATATATGACTGCAATGACCAACTTCAAAAGTATTGAAGCAGAACTCTATACAAGAAAAGATGAAGCCTCATGTTCAATAACCTACCACTGCATCACAGATATGACACGCTTGAACAATTTCCAAATCTCCTTGCACAATACCGCCATTTCTGATCACCGCATTATAATGGCTCATATTTTGATCAAATGTAACATGAAAAAGCCTATGAAGGTTACTCGTGTCCCCATGAAAAATAAAGAAAAATACAGAAAATATATAAAAAAATAAACTCAAAAACCAGCAAAATAGTTCCATTGAAGACATAATAGATACTATGAAAGAAGCTAGCGCCACGTATAAGAAACTCAGAAACAGATCCAACTCCTGGTTAACAAACGATATAATTAATGAAAGATTGAGATGCATTATACGCACAAATAAAAGCGCAACCAAGGAACCAATCTCTGCGGATTGAGTATAAAAGGATAAAAAACAAAGTAACAGCCTCTATAAGAAAAACTAAGGAAATATATATAAATGAAAAAATAATTTTGGTAGGAAAGGACTCAAGTAAATTATGGCGTATCATCAATGCTGATGTGCTAAATAAGAGATAAACCAATATGCCTGGACATCCATTCCAATCGAAAGCCCAACAATAAACAAATCGACGATGAGATCAACATTTTTGACGCCTACAACTACAGATGCAGTTAAAAATATAGTGGAAAATCTTAAAAAGAAATCTGTCCCAGGAAAAGATAGCATCACGGTTGAGGACATAACAGATGTTATTGACATAATCATGCAACCACTCACCCAACAAATAAATAAATGTATCAACAGTGGAATATTCCCAAGTTGCCTAAAAACCGGTGATCACACCTGTTCCCAAAGGAGGAGACATCACAGAACTGAACAATTACAGACCCATAGCCCTAATAAGAAACATACGCAAAATATATGAAAAAATCATAGAAATCAGGCTAGGAACATTTATCATAGAAAACGGAGATATAGACAGAAATCAATTTGGTTTTCAACCCAAAAGCAACACTGAGTTGGCTACTGCGGAAACAATAAACAAAATAAACAATTACCTGGATGAGGGATACAATGTAGGTGCAGTTTTTGTCGATTTAACTAAGGCGTTCGATACTGTCCATCACGGTCTAATGTTGGACTTCCTATACACGCTGGGAATACGAGGTGTAGCAAACAACTTAATAAGAAGATACCTAACCGGACGAGAAGTACAAACTAACATCTTAAGCAGCCGCTTAATCTCAACTTGCGGAGTACCACAGGGATCAATACTGGCACCGCTTCTATACCTCTTATATATAAATAATCTACAATATGCCAAATTGCGTGAAAAATACCATATCTTTGCAGACGACACCAACATCATATATAACGCCAGAAGTATGGAAGCCCTAGAACTCACGATGAACGAAGACTTGAAGCTATTTAAGAAATGGACAGATGAACTAAAAATGAACGAAGGAAAAATCAAATATATGGTCTTCAGACAAAAAAAATAAGCCAGACAGGACTATCAACATAAAAATAGAACTCGTGAAACAAATTATACTTAGGACTACCAATCGCCGAGAAACTAAACTGGAAGCAACATTTTATTTATTTATTTGAAACTGGGGAAAAACTCACTCCCCTAATTGGGATAATAAAAAGGTATATCAAACTGCAAGGACCTGTAGCGGATTTCCTATCACATATACGTTATAACGCAATGAACTGGTTACAATGCTCTCAAAGGCTGAAAGCAGATGTCAAAATTCTAATAAACAGTGTTTAGTAGTAGAAGACCTAACAGATATAACTTTTAGTATCGTTTAGAGCCTGTAACATGCCTGATCAATTGAATGTTGTGGTATTATGGGTGTTATGCAGTTATTTATTTCCTGTTTGGTTGGAACCGCCAATTTTTTTTATACATCTGATGTTAGGCTTGTCTTTGAGCTAGTCGTTTTGCTTCATTTTACAAGCCAATGTGCAAGTTGGCTCAATTAGACAATAATACAATACAATACAAAAATGCTTTATTAAGGCTCGGCGCTAGACCACGTCTATAGACAATGTGTACATAGATCGACAATAGTTAATTATTATAGGAATAATAACAGGAAAACAAAAGCCGAATAGCAGAAGATACTTAAGTTCGTAGAAACAACTCTCATCACGTTACATAAGATAAGGAAAAATAATATAATATAAGACAGAACTTATCTTAAAAACTTGAATTGTGTAATAAATTCAATTTTAAATACAATAGAATAGACCTCAGTATACGCTTCGTTACAACGCTAGGTACATGAGAAGCCAAATATAAGTTTTGTTACAACACAGCCAAACAATAATTCTACTAGCAAATCAAAGTTCATGAAAATCAAAATAGTGATACATATTACTGCAAAACATTCTCACCTTATTCCTATTGAATTCGAAATCCTTAACGTCAACATATTTCTCCACAATTTGAACAATTTTTACAAACTTGAACTTCAAATGCGGCTGGACCGGTGACATTTAATACTTCAACTGTCATTATCAGTTTTCCAGATTTCTATGCGAATACATAAACCAATATTTAGCCGATACACAGGCCTTGAATCTACTATAATCGCACTAACCAGAGATTACATGAGCGTACTCAGCATGCGATGACAGCCTCCCTTCGGATTTTTAGATTTAAAGCCCGAGCCCGGTATTGATTGAGTATTTATTGAGCGGATAAATATTTAGCAGCAATTGAACAGGAACCTTCTTTACGGCTAAAATTGTTCATTGTTTTGAACTTTAGTTGGTTGCTTTTTACAATCAGCTGTCGTGCTTTTGTGATTTTATATCATGTTCTTTTGGATTTCTATTGCAATTATTTACTTTTTTAATTTCTTTTCAAAAAAATGAAAACTTTTTTTTTGCAGAAAAAAATTCCAACGTCAAAATTTAGCATGAAATGAACGGATAAATCTGAAGTTTAAACATATTACTGTAGAAATTACTGCCATCTACTTGTCAAAACCAAAGAAACTTTTAGTTGATAAAACACAATACTTTTCTCCAGCGATTTGGCTAAATATTTAGCAACTAAATTTCACCGATAACTTTCCATACACAATTTATCCGCTAAATGAAGACAATATCAAGGGGGTGTTTCTGATCTTTTGTCGTAGCCTAGGCGTATTATATTAGTCACATATTTTTATATTTCACCACAAATTTGTCGTACTTTTATTTTCACCATATTCATTTTTATTTACACTTTTCATCAACTACAAAATAAACTAAAATGAATTTGCAATGAATAAACGTCAGAATATATGCCTAAAAGTAAGACAAATTCATCAACAGCTTCCGTGGTTGTGACAAAAATTATAAACTATGGTAAATGGCTATTCTACAGCAACTTAGTGCAATACAAGTGCTTAATGCTTGTAATGAGAAGTGTAATTTTTAATTTCATTCTAAATAATGCGAGGCATGCTGAACTGAATAAAAAAAACAAAAAAAAGGCAGTAGAAAAGTTCATTTAATTTTGACATTAAAGAATGACAAAAGTTCTCTGTAGTTCAAAGCATGCAAATGGCCAAGCCAGACGTTGCAGCACACTGCACGCGCACGAAACGAGAATTTAATTCTGATATTATCACCTGTGAAATCGCAAGTAAAAAACTGCACAGCTGTCCAACATTGAATAAATAACTAATATTAGTTATTTATTCAATGCTGTCCAATCAGAAATTTCCAAATTGCCGAAACTATTTGCTGCTCGTGCTGCGATGCGATTAGAAATATGGCATCATGGAATTTTTCCTCCCCCCGAATAACTCACTTCAACGAAAAATGAGGTATACTGCAGCATGTGCTCCCTACATACTTGTGACTGTCAATATACCGTGCTTAACAAAACATAAACTTTCCAATCACGTTTCAACTTCATACTTTGATACAGACCTACATTGTCAAACAATTTATACGGTTGTTACACCTGCCACACTTTTAGGTGTGCTCGAAATTTTTCCCCACTTTGAACAAGTATGCATGACAAAATTGTGTGCAAATGATGTGGAGAAGTGAAAGGCGAGGAATGTAGTCAAACAAGAACGGGACGGCCATTTTGCATTTCAGTTCAGTTGGTGAGTAAACGTTCCTTGAAGGAGTTAAGTTGGTTGAAACTGTGTTCTGTTCTCTGACTGTTGAGTGTTCCGGAGTTGTGCAGTGTCTTAAAAGCGGGGTGTATGTGATTGATCTTGAGACGATTCAAGAGTACCCATTTCTTTCTATTCTTTTTAGTTAGTTTCTGGGAGGAAATAAAATTTCTTCCTTAAAAAAAAGAAAAGTAACGAAAGTCTGGATTGCTGGACATCTCTGGATCTTCACTATCGCTACACCATCTCAGAGCAGAAACGATATTTATTCTCGTGTACTGTCTGCGACCGCCGTGTCAACTCAACATTTGGAGGAAATTTTCCGAATACATTTGAGAACGCGAAACGGAATGCGATCAAGCTAACTATAAAAAACGTGAATTTACAAGTACGACAGAGCTGTGTTTTATTTTAGTGAAAAATCTCTGGTGCAGAGAAAGCAGAAGTGCATTTGTTGCTGGGGCAGGCCCAACTGGTGTTTACATTTTCTTCTGATAGGCCTGCTGCCTGTTTGTTTTGTTTTATTTATGCCAATTTTTAAAGTGATTTGATAGTGGTATCTTTGAAAGTGCATTTTATACATGAAATAACCATTTTGCATGGTGTCAAAAGATAGACGAGTCTTCTTGGATTATTCTCACCTAGGTTTGTCAACGGCTGAGGAAAAGGTGCGTCCGCACAACAAATGCTTAAATGGACGCAACGTCGATAATTACTCAAGTATCCCGCGATGACGAGCAGCTCAGTGTCTACGCGAACGATAAAGGTAAACTCACAAACTGTAGCCGCCTAGTTATATTTTGCTTCTAATTAGAGATATGATGAAACATGTCGCGGGTGGTTATTTAACGTTGTAGTATGTGATGCGTGGTGTGGACCTATATTGGCGGGTTTGGATAGATTTAAGTTTGTTCAGATCATATATAGGAAAATCACAAGGCTAGTGCAAGGTGTAAATCGAGATTCCAATTCCAATCCAAGCAAGTAGAAAAAATTGAAACTCGTATCCGTAACAAAAATAATACTTGAATTCGACTAAAAGAAATGTTTTGCCAAAACTACTAAATCTGGGTAGCATTCCAATTAGGAATATTTTTGACATTTATACGTCAAATTTTCCATGTATGTGATTTAATTACACTGTACTAAAATCAGGAAGTAAATACTTGTTTGTAATGTGTGTGCAGTGTGTTCGATGAGCAATAAATCAACTAACCTAATCATAGCCACACCACCCATAGCTGATACTGGAACGGGACACGGCTGTGTTCATTAGGAATTGTGGTTCGTTCCTTTTCGTGCATACTTCCGCTGTGAAAAACAAAGGTGAACAGTTGACTTTTTCTGTTCTCTTTTTTATTTTGAATTTGGCTGGGCAAGGTAAAGAAAAGAGGAAAGTTGCATTTTTGCGAATAAAGCGCATAAGTATTGCCAGATGAATACGATAGTTATATATATTATTTGTTTTTTTTTTGTTTTTAAATCTTTGGATTATGCTGAAGTTGAATGTCAGTTGTAGAGGTTGGTGTAAAATTTTATATTCAGCTCAACAATATTATCCCCCATTCAAGAAAGAATATTTTTAACAGTTTTTAATAAACATAAATATGGAGCAAATCAGTGTAGGCTTAATCAGATTAATAATCATGATTACCTATCAACACGATTACACGATGAGTAATCTTCGGTTAAATGTAATCATCATGTGAATAATGATTAATCACATGCAATTGTAATCATGATTACACTGTTTGATTACAAATGAAAATTTTTAATATTACAGTTAAAAGTCGATTATCCGGAATGCCCGGTTTCGAGACACCCGGTTAATAGAACGAGCTCGTATTATAAAGGAAACCACATTTTGTTTTATAACAAACTCAATTTTTTTTTAAACAAATACCTACATAACATTAATAAAATGTCAATATACGATGTTGTAAAACTGAAGAAAGTATTGAATATTTTGGTGTTGCAATAAACAAAACATTTTCAACAAATAAGTATAGGTACATGTGTACATATATGTATGTATAACTTAAATCACAAATAAGTAAATATATCAACATTTCTGGTAACCAAGTTAGTTAGCTCCGACGAAAATTGTAGCTAAGAAATGTTTAACAGAAAATGTTGCTAATGTTCAGACACACATCCAAGTTTCTATTTTTTACCAGAGCAAGGCAGAAATGCTTTAATCGTAGACAAACTAATGGCATACAAAGACTGGGCAAATATACCTAAATCAGCAACGCTTTTCTCGAATATGCCTCGACACGACTTGCAATTGATGACGCAATCAAAGGGTAAGCTAACAATGCCTCGCTCCTATATAAAATGAATGATGCCTCGACCGACCTGATGTAGGGAAGCCCTCAATTATTTCTTAGAATTTATACGTATTTTTGAAGGCCGACAACAATATTTATGAGCGTAGGCGCGTAAATAATCAAAAAGAAATTTACAGAAAATGTCTCGGTAGAATTTTTATTCACTTTGGTGGCTGATTGGAGTTTATTTTCAGGTACAATACTTTCATTTGTGCCTTTGTCGGCATCCAATTGCCAATAGGCCATCCCACATGAGTATTTTTCAGTATGCATACTGATTTTCTAGGGAAGAGGTGAGCAGGAGCAAAGAGATATCTCTACACTTTGCTTCTTCCCACCTCCCTAGAAAAAAACCTGTTTGCATACTGTATCAGGAATACTCGTGTGGGATGGCCCATTCATTTATTCTGCCGTTGTCAGCCTCCAATAATGCATAAAACTTCTAAGGAACAAATTTCCAGTAAATTTCTAAGAAAACAAATAAAAAACCTAGAATTGGTCTAACAATAAGACCAGTTCTTGCCCGTATGAAATTTCGTAGGGTCAGCCATCTGTGCAATTTTGACTTTTGAAGTGGTTTTTAGAACGGTTCGTCGGACAGAAAAAAATGATTATAACCAATTTTATAGAATTTCGTGTTCTGAAGAAGTTTTTGGTATCGTTTTCACAGTATATGTAAAAAAAACCTAAATTTTTATATGCCAACACCAAGAAGGGGTTGCCCGATTTAGTCCACTAACACCATGTACAAAATTTCAGCTCTCTAAGTATACGCGTTCTGGAGTCATCGTGCGCAGAGCAGACCGGAAGGATGGACATGCAAAAATAAAAATAACTTGGGTGTCGAATCCATTTTGCTCTACCATCATTATTTCTGTCCCTTACAAACGGAATGATAAACATAGTACCTATATCCTATGGATTTCACTAAGTCTAGGGTGTAAAAATTCCAGTAAATTTCTAAGAAAGAATTAAGGCCTTCATACATCAGATCGAGGTATTGTCGATTTTATATTTGAGCAAGAGGTTGCAATTTTTTTTAATTGACTCGCAACATGTATCTGACTTCTGGTGTTCAATTTTCCTATTCGATTCGTTATCTGTATATTTACTTATGTTTTGTGCTTAAATGGATAATTTGGCCAAGAGAAAGAGTGAGTCGGGCTCGGGTAATCTGGACCTTAATCAGCGAACAGTCGATCGACCGAATTTAATTATATTTAAATCTAATCCAAATTTGCCTCTAGTAACTCACAAATAATTGTCTGGAGCAACATTAGTACATACGTTATAAATTATTGTATTTCCCCTTTAGTTAGCTCTATATTTCATATGTCTTACGCATGACTGTATTATCAAAATAATATATTCAAATAGACGGACGCAAGATGCAAAACACATTTTTTCAGCAACTATGAGACTGTCGAAAAAAGAAGAAGAGAAAAGTACTTTCCTATTATCTCTGACTGAATATCTACTAACCTTGATAATAATAAAATTTTAAATTTAGAGACTTTGAAGATAGGGGCGGGGAGCCCTATTTTTTCGCGCATTTTGGCTATATCATATAACCAATTCAAGAAAAAAATTTATTGTTTTTGGAATCCTTGAAATTTTGTTGAGGGGCCCAACTCAACCAATTAAAAATTATAAAAAAATATATTTCATAATCTTTGACTATCGAAATATGTGCGAAGGTCAATTCTATGGTTCTATGACCTCTAACGGCGCCATATGCCATCAATAACACGCCTCAAAAATTTCTTATTTGTAAATTCACCTTTAAATAATTTATTCAGATGTAAAAAAATTTAGTCTTAATGGTCCAGATGGTCTGCGAATACTGGAAGGATCTGCGGAAAGAGCCCCTGTATTTTTCAATATGAAATTTTTGAGGTGGTTGAGGTTATTGATCGCATGGGACTCCCTTAGAGCTTACGGAATCGCAGAATTGAGCTTTTCTTCCTATCGTATGAATAGCCTGGGGTACCGGGAAGCCCTCAGACAAAAACTCCTGCTTATCTTGTCGATAATTTAATTTATCAACAGGATAACTCTACGATCCAAATAAGAAACTCCACAAAAGCTGGTTCTTGGGACACGATATCAACCTTCTCGGCTGGCCGATCCATTTTTCTTATGCAAACATGGGGGATGGTTAGTTCGAACAGTTTATAAAGATGCCAAACAATTTAACACCATCAGTGAGCTTAAAGATAATACCGTTGAAGATGTTTGGCTAACCTTGAGTCCAGAATGTTTAGACCTTTCGTGGTATCAATGCCAAAAAGACTTTTGGACATCGTAGCGAACAAAGGTAGAGCTACTGATTATTAATAAAAATTATTTATTAATTTTTGTGCTAGTCTCATTAATAAATAAAGTTATTGGTATAATTATGCAACACTCATTTTGCACATTCCCTCAACTTTTATCGAATTACTCCACATTTACCGTTCTAACAGCAAATCTTTTCTTGGTGTCAACGATAATAAGAAGGCAGAGATGTGTTTTGCCATCACATATTTCTCTCTTTCTTGCTACAGAGAGGGAGTGCCGCACTATTGTGTAAATTTTTTCGTCAGTTTGTTGTAAAAATTTAATATTCGAATAATGTAAATTTAAATTGTCAGTCCTGAATCCGAAAATTCAACTCCCTAAACTTTTTATAGTTTCTGCGAGAATTTGAATTTGAGAAAAATTACAGTACAATAGCTTCAGACGACAAGATCTTAACACCAAAATAGTGTTCCATTCAGTAATGTATATCCATATATGCATATATATATGTATGTCGATAAGTACCTAGTCAGATTTACATTTTTATCCCCACCTAATGAATCAAATTTTTCACTTAATTTCTTGCACTCTATTCTACGATGCCTTCAGGTTAAAATATTTATTCTCATTGAATGGTAAGTTGATTAGAATCTTCTCATGTTCTACATTCAACATCAACAATCTATAAAACAAAACCGTCAACAGGAGTAGGTATATTTATCGGGAGAGCACAGCTCAATTGTGATAATTTGATTTCTGTTTCCCGCGTCAATTTCAGGCCCATGACATTATGACCATTATGATGCTAAGCATTATCAATAATTGACAATTAATTTTACAAAACTGTAGCCTTACAATGAACTGAATTGGTATGTTTTATTTTTAATTGTATAACCCGTTATTACTATTTATTTCTGTTGTAAATGTAAAGTATTGATATTCTCTTTTATAAAGGTCTAATTATTTTTATAATTTTCTGCTATAAGATGTTTTCATGAATATCTAGCCCTGACCTGCTTGAGGCTCAATTGCAGAATTCTACTTAATAATAACTTTACGTCAAGGTGACCTTATTTTTTTTACCGAAACAGTGAAATCCTTAAAAACGAGTTTTATGGTTTACCGAAACATTTATGAGCTTAAACGAGATTGAGAATTATTTATTTACAAAAACATGTTACTTGTCTTCTTATTATACAACACGAGTTTTTTGTCGATTCATTACTCTGCCAAGCAAGTCAAGAGCAACTTTCTGCAATTTTTTATTTTAGACCACTCTAACCACCTTTTATACTTGCGATGAATAAGCGGGCAAGCTATTTTATATGCATAATTTTATGAATGTATTTCAAGTTATTAAATATTATCATTTTTGACCTTATTTTAGTTAGGCAGGAAATTATTAGGCTAATCGAGAACTATAAACCCGATCTTATTAGGTATAATAAAAGACTCGACGACCGACAGAATTATTAAGGTAGAAAGTAACAAGTTAATTAGAGAAATCATTTCCGTCCGGTCCGATACGATCAGGATACCATAAATTGTTAAAGAATATATTCTATACTTAACATATAATTCTCACTATAACTTAAGCTTGCGTTTCCTGTAGGGAACCGTTTATCGTGTGTTGCATTAGCATTTCTAAGTAGATTTTTGTTTTTTATACTTCCCGATGCATTAAAAAATCGTAAAATGCTGTATTTGTATCACTCGAGAGATAAAATCATTCGTATTATTAAAAACATTCAATTTTCCAGACAGTATCGAAAACGAGCCAGTTACTGCCATATGTCTGTCTTTTTAAGTAAATTAAATACAACAAAATTTTCTAATTTAATTAATTCTCACACTATACTTAATTGGCAACTCTGTGTGTCGTTGAGACTTGACACAGAAAACTCGTTTGTCATCAACTTATAATACAAACAGTACATATACACATAAAGCGACGGCACTGAAGGCAGTAATCAAGTCCACGGAAAAAAAAAAAAAGAAAAAAAACAACCGTGCGTCGTTCGCTTTTAATTTCGCACATATTCATGATTCAGAAAGAATAGAGAGCAAACAAGCCGCAGTAATGTGGAGTTTGGCTGGAGGACTTCTCGTCGTCTCGGAGATCAGTAGGTGGTGTAAGCTTGCGCAGTAGATGATTTCATCCAACCAAGAAGATCTCTTTTCTAATAATATAATCCGGGGCTTGGGGTGAAAAAACCAGTTTTCTTCAGTCTCTTTCTTGTGTTTACATTTTATTTTTTATTATTATTTTTTTTTTTTTTCAAATAAAATTTTTATTATTTTTGTTTGTCGTTGCGATATTTGCTGTTTGCTTTGAAGCTTTTTTTTCTTATTTGCATTTTACACATTGGGCAAAGAAAAAATATTAGCAATTTTCAGGTTGTTGCTACTAGTTATGATAACTTTTGTTTCTTATATTATTTTAAGTATGTTCCTGAATAATAGAATCTATTGAATTTATCTAGATGTTGTGTTTTTTAAAAGTGAGAACAAGTAAAAAAGCTGGAATTGGTCTGAGACCAAATTCTTATGATACCCTAGATGTATGGTTGTAAATAAGCGAACTAATTTGTCAATATCAACTCATCGCTCAACTCAAGACTTGAGTCCGCTCAACATTTGAGCAGTTTTTTATAGCTCGAAATTTGAGCGGACTCATTTTTTTAGAGATTTTAAGTCGGAAATTTCAGACAGGGAAAAATGAGAATCACATTCTATGCTTCTAGCATTTTGGTGAGTCTAAAATCGTTGATATATCAAAGGCCTTTGGTAGAGTCTGACATCCCGCCCTTTTAGCCACATTCAAAGCACTTGGTCTGTCCCCTCTTCTCTTATTATGGATTGAAATTTTCTTATCCAATCGCCTAATACGGGTCGTATTAGATGGCGTTACATCTGAAGCTCATCCTATAAATGCCGGTGTGCCCCAGGGTTCCATTATCTCTCCGATTCTCTTCTTAATTATCATTAATGATCTGCTTTCTCTTACTTTCAATCCCATCTAGAGCTTCGCTGACGACAGTACCCTTGATTTCGTTTACTCCTTTGACACTCTTGCGGACTCTTGAGGGAATGCCACATATATCAAACGAGATAGCATGATTAGATCATTGAATAACGATCTTGCTTGGGACAAAGCGAATGGCGTCGAATTCAATGCATCTAAAACCCAAAGCTGTCTTATCTCTTTAAAACAAAATAATAATTTCTCCACTCTTGTTTCATTTGATGGAGCACCATGACTTACGATACACCGTCTTTATGCATTCTTGGCATTAATATTTCCAGTATGTTGATCTGGACTGATCACATCTTCTCTGTTGCTAAAGGAGCATGTCTTGGATTTCTGAAAAGGTGTAAGAAGTAATTCAGCCCATCGAATCTAGCGCTCCTCTACAAGTCATACAACAAACCTAGAATGGAATATAATTCCCATATCTGGGCTGGGGGTGATCGCACCGCCTTAGCTTCATTGGACTTTGTCCAGAAGAGAGCCTTCAAGCTCATTGGCGATGTGGTAATAACATTATGTCATATCGAATCGCTCCAGCACCGTCGCAATGCTGAATGCCTTTCGTTCCTTTATCGCTACATGCATGGTTAATGTTCCGATGAAATATGATCCCTTGTAAAATATTCCTGCACGCAATACTCGCGCTGCAAACCGCGCACATCCTTTTACCTTTAAAATTACTTTCGGCCGTACAGTAAAATTTCGTGATGCTTTGTTATCTCAAACTGTGCGAATATGGAACAGTACCATCGCTGTCTTTCCTCCGCCATATAATCTGCGAAGGTTTAAGAGTGACATACATCGGCACCTCCGCCACTGTGCTCATTCTACCCAATTCCCCTTCCTTTTTCCTTCCTGCCACGCTGTACTTTGCATCATAGGGTATCCCCTCAGCTTAGCTTAATAATATAAAAAAAACCCTATCATATAAATAGACGGCTCTAAATCAGAAGGAGCTTCACATGGAAATTTCCATACACCTTGAAACCTTGTCACGGTTTTCCAGGCGGAAGTCAAGTCCATCCTTGAAGCGGGAATGTATCTTCTTTACTCAGGCACTGAAAATAATCAGCCAAGCATCTGTCAAGGTCTTGTCAAAAACGTTTACCACCGTCCAAACTTGTATGGGAGTATAAAACCACTCTGAACTCCATCTTTCGGAATAATGGGATACTAGTGCTTTTGGTGCCAGGTCACAGCGATATTAGCGGCAACGAAAAGGCGGACGAGCTTGCTCTTCTTGGTGCACTCTCGAAGAGCTCTTCCTCCATAATTGGGATCGCACAAAAACACCTTGCCTCTAATATCTCGGCTTGGGCCGACTGCCAACACGGTCGCCTTTAGTTAGAAGACTCTTAAGGTAGACCAACAAAGGAGCTATGGGGTAGACCTATATCCAAATTCTATTGGGGTCAAAAAAGCCAGCGTTGAGAGCTCTAACCCTCTCAGGGGTCACCTATACAGGATAAAACTTATTGACAATCCGGTATGCAGAAGATGCTGAGAGCAATCCGAAACTTTGTCACTGTGCTCACACCTCCTGGAAAAACTGCATGAAGCTGGTAAGGATGGTTTGGGGCCAATTTTGAATTTTGTTAGAGCTTCCAGTTGGGATTTATGAGCAATTGGTCATAAGTCTACAGGGTGAACATGGGCCTTGTTGTGGTCAACCATTAAAATTTCTGGTATCATTTTACCCCTACAACCAAACAAACCCTACAAAAAATATACACACAGATATAACCCATATTTCTAATCCGTAACTTATTCTCTCTCTCTCTAATAAAAATTAAATAAATTCAGAGGATAAAAAAGAGATAAAAAAAAACAACGGAGACACAATTACGTACATACATACTATCAACTGCAAGGATATCCTTTTCCAGTGAGGTCGTCTACAAAAAAAAAACTCTGGCGCCTTCTTTAACTGTAGCCTGTAGCTAGGCTATGTACATTGAAAGGTCATTATAAATAAATGGATGCGCCATTAGCCGTCATTCCTATAGGATACCTAAAATAGCTTATGGCATATATATAGAGACTACCTACTAGCAAAATATCACATTTGTGCTGAATTGTTGACCCTTGTAATTGGATTCTTTTAAAATCGTTGACCTTGGATAAAACGTTTTTTTTTTTTTATTTGTGACCTGAAAGTAAAATGTCACCAATAAATCCGTTTACCCTCATCATATATTCCAACAAACAATGTCGAAGAATTTTTGTATTTTTCATCTCTCCTCCTTTCACCCACCGACCAATGAGTTGCGGTAATTTCTGCTGCACAATAGAAGGCAAGGACTGAAAATCCTTATAGTAGTTAGTAACCGACGTATTATAGGCACAAGGCCTTTGAATTTTTAAATAGGAGTCTGCCTTCATGCTGTCCTGTCCGTTGGTTGGTTTATACCGCGATTACGTAAGTCTTATAAGAGGATGGGTATAGTGGTAAAGTCTAGCATTGCCTGTTTATCGATTTTGTAATATCCTTTTATCCGGAGAAAATCACATAAATATGCATACGTATGCTAAAGATTTCTTCATCTAAGCCTCGAGGGGCTGTGTGTATGTATGTGCAGAAACCTTCTCCTGAGACATGACAGGACAGGACAAGCTGGTTTAGTTGTATACAATGTGTTTTTCAACAGATGGGAAGAAAAAAAAAACGAGTATAATGGGTGTTGGCGACTGTTGTTATAAGAATAACTGTAATATGCCTTCGGAGGAGTGAATAAACTGATATGATTAGATCCTTCATGGGATGTACATAAGTGTGGAATTTGGATTTATTTAATAAACTCGAAACCGATTTCTTTTTATGAAATTTTATTTATCTGAGAAAAATATTTTTACAGTGCGATGTGGATAATCGTTGTGTTTTTAGATAAAAAGAAAAAATTAAAAACAAAAATCGCTTGAATAAATTGAAAAAATTTGTGTATCGTATTCATACAAGAATCAATAAAGCATGAAAACCAAACGTTTGTTCAATCTTGTGGGTTGAGCGAAAGGAGAACTTATAATTGATTCAAGAGAAATAATTTATTATTGTGGAATGTCGAGACCTTGAAGTGTTTTTTGCATCGATTTCGAAAATTATTTATATGATAAGAATGGTCGGCAGAAATTTAATAGTGTGTCTCATATTTCAATCTAAACGTTTTAGAATAACTTTTTTGTCAGTTGACACTAATATTCTATACTTTTTTTTATTCAGAAATTATAGTTCATAACGAGAGCTGTAAGGTTTTTGTTTTTATGATGATACCAAAGCTGAAGGGATACCCCATGATGCAGTAGCACAGCCTTTGCAGGAAATGAAAAAGAGGTAGGGAATTGGGGATTATTGGGTTGTGTCAAGGAGGTGCCGATGCATATTACGCTTGAAGTTTTGCGGCCCATAGCTAAGCGAGAAAACTGATGATGGCAAACTGTTCCACATTCGTACTGTCCTGCTTATGAAGGATTCGCGGAATTTCACGGTACGGCCAAATTTGTCTTCAAGGGTGTGAGAGTGAGCTCGGGTCACAGCTCGTGTGGTGCGGATAGAAAGAATTGTACAAGGGATCAGGCTAGAGGTTTCGTCAGAGCAATAGACATAGAAGTAGCGCCAGAGCTCCAGGGAATCAATAGTTGCTATTGATATGTCATCCCCAATAAGCCGAAAGACCTTCTTTTGGACTTTGTCTAATGCAGTACGTACAGCCCCTGCCCAAATATGGGAATTATATTCTAATCTAGGCCTGATATGAGATTTGTAGACTTGCGCTAAGCTCAGTAATTTCATCGCGTTTTTGGCAATACCAAAAATATAATCGCACCAACTAAGATTGTTAGATACTTCAATGCCTAAGATGATAAGAGATGGCGCGTTCGAGATATCTTCTCCATCGACGGAAATGGGTTGAACGGGTGTTGGAGTACGTTTGAGTGATAATCGACAACATTTCATTTTGGAAGCATTAAACAAGACCCGATTCGCTCTGACCCAAGCGAGTATTGTTGTATGGTCATGGTTTAGTGAACTGAACATGTGGCTTCGTTTGTCAACTATAGCATTCCCTCGGGAATCAGCTATAGAATCGAACAAATACACGAAATCAAGGGTGCTGTCCAATAAAACTTGAATTGAAGTCCATTTTAAGAAAAGAGAGTCTAGACCTAATGCCTGAAGCTTTGGTAAAAGAGCAGGAGGCCAGACTTTATCTAAGATCTTCGATATATCTAATGCGATGATTTCAAATTCACCAAAATTATTGTGACATTGATTCCAACGCTCGGTAAGGAATGTTAGTAAATCTCCAGTAGAGCAGCGATCACTAATAGGATGGTTAGTTTCTAGATCTTTTATCAATTGGATGTTGATGAGTGTTTTGAAAACCTTCGAAAAAACTGAAGTAAGTTTAATATTGGCTGAACATGTGCAAGTTTCCATACGAAAGGAAAGACTCCTGTCGAATAGAACAGGTGAAATAGTTTGCTGTAGAGGTTTAACTAAAGAAGAGGCGTACCAGGAGCGAAATTCCATCAAGCTGCCCAGCAGCCTTAGACACATTGAGACTCGCGAGCACTTTATTAACCTATCTTGTGCGGAAATGCAACGGTCTTTGACTGTAGTTGTATGTCGATGGAGAAGGAGGAGCTTGCGAAGAAGATGGAAAGAAAGAATTCGCAGCAAACTGAGTTGGGGGCGTTACCGAAAAACTGATGAAGTTGTTCTTAACTGTTTTAACAAGAGACCAGAAACTCTTACTATCCTTTCGACCAGTAAAGATTTTCTGTCTAATGCTTTGACCGAATTGTAAATTATCTATCTCAATTCCGCTGAATGGCACAGCTCATAGGTTTTAAAGTATTTCAGTACTTCAGTCTTCTCCAGTAAAAGTACTAGGTAAAAAAAAAAACAAGTACCACGTTCTTGACCAGTAGGTATTCTTTAAAGTATACTTTCAAAGAATTTAGGTATTTATCAATGCCTTCAATTCCTAAATGAATTTATTAATTTATTTGGGGTAAACAGTCTGTGCAATGCACTTAAATTATTTTAAATTATTATATATGCATATTAAATATCGAAAATGGAAAGAATGGAATAACCTTTCATTCCAATAGTAACTTATGGCTGTCCAGGATGATTGAATATATGAGTAAGTATTCGACCTATGTATATATACGATCCGAACATTGCAAATGAAATGTACATGCTGATTCATATTCTGCTTTGAGTAAATTATCTTTAAAATTATCTACACCATTGACTTTTATCTCTGGACCGTTACAAAGACTTTTCTCATTTGTTGATTTAGTGAATTATTCAAAGCTTCATGTACTGACAGATGAAAATCTCCAAGAAATTAACATGTAACTAATAAAACATTTTTGAAAATAGCATGATTAATTAGTTTCCATTATTTTCCTCACTTCAATTTTGTAAATAAAAATGATGAAAAGAAGTCCATCAAAAGACATGAAAGTACTTTGAAGTACTTTAGTAATTACGTGATGTTTGGTACTTGTGCCCAAGTACTTGATTTTTTCAAGTATTAGTACCAGAGTACTGTAGTACAAGTATGAATTTCGGTACTGATACTGGTACTTGTACTTGGAAACTTATAGCTATTAATGACTCATTTAATTGCTAAAATTAACGCTCTTACATCATTCATCATAATACAAATTAAAATAAAAAAAGAATTTTCAAAAATCGGAGACAAATATTCCATCTGACTAAATAAATTAAATCTAGACTCGTTCACATTTCAAAATAAAAAAACATGAGGCTATAGAAAGTATACAAGTATCGATTTATAGTAATTAGCTTTGTTCTTTATTCACTTCTATAAACTGGTTTAGATTAACTTGTAAAAAAAAAACAATTTGAATTTCCTGACTTAGTGATAGTAGACTAAGGCAACATCAAAACAAGCTTAAAATCGGAAGCTTAAAAATTTGTTATTATTATCTAATAAAATTAATAGTAAAATTTTGCAGATAATAAAAGATATAGAAATATATAGAAAAGTGACATCTATGCGTAAAAGTTGAAATTAAAATTTAGATCTCTTCAGCTAGAACAAAATGAGAGCAAGATTCATGTGTAGTTGTTGTTGTTTTGTGCGTAAATTGAACTGAACCATAATAATATTTATATCAACACTTGAACGGACTCGGTAAAATTTCTACTATACACATTATGCATGCATACATACATGTATACGTACTCACCCAAATGTTGGTATACCTACAATAAAATTTATTGGAATTGGTGAAAGTTTATTGTTTATTTTTTGTTCTTTTTTTTTAATTTCTTTATTCATTTCAGTTTGTTTGTTTCATAATATTCCTTTCCTACAACTGGCAGCAGGTGAGAAGTGACTCGAATATTTTAAGCGCACTATAAAGTCATTTTTTTTTAATTTCCCCACCTTCTGTCCGAACGAATAAATTTTGTCATTGTTCAAAGGTTACATTCCCGCCCATTAAAAGCTCATGGGTCTTTTTTTTTTGTTTTTGTTTTTTGCATCAGTTAATTCGTGTCGGAAATGACGGCGTGATTATTATACCTCCAGTAGTTTTTTACGGCGTCATGCCTACTCATTTTGACCTCATGGTCATGAAAGGTGTGCCATATATACATACATATCTATTCGTTGTAGGTATGCCATGTTCGCTTTTTATTATTTTTAACTTGCTTTTACCTGTGTTTTTGAATGAAATTTTCACTGATTTCAATAATGTTTATAAATTTCCCGCCAGACTTTTATTTTTGTTTACAAATAATATAAAATATTTAATAGGTAAATTCGCGTATGGAATTATGTATACTCGTATGAACTACGATGGACGTTTATTTTTAAAATAACTTATAGCTATATGAATGTATATTAAATAAACTTTTCTTCTTCGATTTACCTATGTGCACATAAGCATATAAGTATGTTATATTTATGTGCATTGCATCGGCGCTTTATTGTTTACACATAAATCGAAGCTTGACAAATTTATAATGGAGAAATTATCCAAATGCTAAAATTTGTCACTGTTTTATGAATGATTTGTGTGAATGAGAGAGGTTATTCATGGATAGAGCCTTGCATGCTTTTCAATTATTATTTTTCAAGGAATTTGTAGGTGTAATTTTTTGAGGGGGACTACTTATGTATGTATGTACCGATAAAAAATTTCAATGTCTTTTAATTAATTAACGTACTTTATTAAATAAATATATGCATGTAGTATGCATAGTACAATTTAAATGTGAAGAAGTTTTTATAGGTGACGTTATCACGACCTTAACATTTTGAATTCAATATTTATACATTTGATGGAGACGAATTAGAAGAAAAACTTGTGACAAATATGTTAATTTATCGCTTTTTAAGATATAATTTAATTCTCTCAGAGATTTTTGTAAACATAATACATGACACTTAGTGGCGTGCCTAGAGCTCTTGCTATCTGGGGCGGTTCTCAATTTTCCGCACTTTCTAACTCAACCAAAATCAAGATCAAGAGTGTGTATATTTATTTGTTGTTGTTGTTGTTTTTTATACTCTAGATAAAATAATAGGGTATAGATGCTAGATTATTCCATACCAAATCGACTAAGAATCACAGAAAGTGTGGCATGACCATCACAAATTTTGTTGAAATTTTACCCTACGTGGAGGGTTTGTGAAAACAAAAATATTAATTAAAAATTTTCTCTATACACTGCGTATTTCGCGAGTTATTGCACAAATTTCGCAAAAATGCTGTCCTGGTCTTTGTTTTGAAAATTCGTATATATTTCTATTTGTGCTAGGACAGTGAAATATGGCTCATTTGAAAGATAAAATTTCAAGTTAGTATCTAAGAAAAAATTTGTATCTTAAAAATATATGCGGAAAATGACATCAAGAATAAGGATTTTATTCTTTATCCTTGAATATCCCGGAAGACGTACTTTTGATGTCATTAAATTTTTTTTTGTTTTTTAGCTTATAGGTATTATCCACTAAAACATATTGAAATATTAACTTGGGATTTCGACGGGATCAAGGAGTAAAAATCAAGAAAGTTTCACCAAAATACATCTATAACTATTTACAAATAAAAAAAATTGTCTTTATACAGGGTGTTTTGTATGTGGTCTTACACTTGAAGGCTATGGATAGGCCATGCTAAGACAAGCAAAAATTTGTACGAGATAATGGGACTTTAAGATATACATATAAATATTTCCGTTTTAAAGTTATGACTAAACAAAATTAAATTAATTTTAACTACTATTTTTATCAAAATCAAGTCATCTACACAGAGTTTATATTCATTTTAAGAAGCCCAAAAGCTTCCCTTTAAAATGACCTAACTCTGTACCCAAAATATAACCCTTTCTGCTTTTTTTGCACTTTTTCTTAAGCATTTCCAGCATATCCACTGTTCGCATTTTCCGCTTTCTCAATTAACTTACTTTTTTGGCTTCGCAAATAAAAAAAATTCGGTAGCAGTACAATTTCTCAAGTCTGAGATTACATTGAACGCGTTTGCGTCAAAAAGTACAAATTTGCCTGATTTTTGCATCGAGAGCGTCGCGTGCGGTGGTAATCTAACACTCCTCTATACTACAAGCATACATTCGATATTACTTGTCAACGCGTGCTACGCTATGCCGCCCGAAGCATGAAAATCATAAAAACTCCCCTGAAATACTGTAAATAATTAGAGGCTCGAAATTTCATTTGGTTTTTTTTTATTCAATACTTAGTCTAATTCCATTACTTTTGATTACATGTAATAATCGACTCGGAACACTGTTTCCAAGGTTATTTAAAACTCCATCAGTAATCTCATTTCACGCTATTCTTATTCTTTCTTTCAATTCTTCTCCTCCTGGTCGTAGATGCTCCTCGCAAATTTTCTATGGAATTCACAACTTGGTACTTAACGCTGGCCATGGTATTAATTGAATTTCGTAAGCAACCTGAAACCACTTTTGCATTATCCTGCTGGAAAATAATGTTGTCACAAAAGCCAGAAGATGTTCTTTTAGCGCGGCGTCTGATAAGCCATGATTAGCATTCATTCTATCCTTGACGAGGGCTATTTCACTCCGAATATATTTTTATTTTTAAGTTACCTAAATCATCGCAGATCCACCCCTTGTGTTCTTCATCAGGTCTATCGAGATTGAACTAGCATCGATTATAACGTTGTGTCTCAATTAATGTTTTTGCAAAGAATTTTGGTATTTAAAGTTTTTGGAGGCTGCAGCCCATTTTCTAAGTTAGGGTCATATTGCAAGTTCAACCATCTAACGACTGTCGATGAAGAATTTCCTGTGTTCGATAATTCTCTTAATATTGCGCGTTTCACATTATGAGAATATTTTGAATGGCGTCCAAATGACTTCTTTTCCTCATAAATCTTGATTCCAAACTTCAAAACATTTTTTACTATACAAGTACACTTTGAGATCTTTTAATTTCACTCGCGATTTCTAAGTTTTTTCACCGTTCCTTAAATCAATAATTTTCTGTTTTTCAACATCACTTAATTTTTTTACCGAGCGCAGCATTTGACGGGTCGACAAAATTTTTCCACTCTTAAAAAACACTTCCAGGACTTCCAAGTATTAAATTAAATTCAAATCCCCGTTAGAAACTATAGCCTAGTACTAAGGTCCGCGCTAAGCTAAAATTTGTATGAAAATTTAGCAAGCTAAAAGATATTGGCGAAAATTTATCTTGAATTTTAGCGAAAGCGGTACTAAGGTCAACGCGCTAAATTTGCTTTTGGGTTTTGATTATAGATGGCACCACCGGTAAGTCTCCAAAAAATTTAGCTTGAATTTATCCGCCCGGGCCGTTCTTTAGCACGCTAAAAATATTTATTTTCAGAGTTCTGATATTTAATAAATTTATTGACCGGATTTTTGTAGTTAACGTAGTTTTGTACATCTTTGCTGTAAGTACGGATGAATTAGATTTCTTTTTGTGGCCGTATTTTCAATATCAATTGTTAATTTTTTTTTATTGTATACATAATGCATATTATGTTTATATTTTTAATAGGTATTTCCAAATAATTTTACCTACCTGTTTTTAGAAATATTATCACCGCGCGTTGTATTTCCGTAAACAAATTGCAAAATTCTTCTTCTTCTTGTTTTTAATATATCTTTTCTGTGAGTCTCCGCTGTCATAATTTAGCTGCTAAAGAACGGCCCGATATTGGAGACCCGCTAAAATTTAGCTTAGCGCGGACCTTAGTACTAGGCTTATCTTAGCAAACTCTAAAGGGTAAGTGAGTTTATTATTATGCACAGTTGCCAGCCACGGTCTTTTTTTGGGATTTTTAGAGTGGTTGAAAAAAAGAGAAAAGTAGATAATTAAAAAGGATTTTTGATATTCCGCAAATAACATATTCAGGCATGAAAATTCATTTCCTTTCGAAATGTTATAAAGAAAAAAATGTAAAAATATTTGAGTCTATTCACAGCTCTGTAAATTACGTAAATTTAGTAATTAAAATTTTTTTTAAAAATCAGATGAACTTCAAGAATGTTATTAATGAAAAAAAAAATATAATAATATACAACTATGAAATATTAGCTGTAGTTAATATTTCAACAATACATCTTTAGGTGATTTATGTAGAAAAAAATAGGCAGGCGATCTTTCCTTTTAAGAAGTTTCTAAGAATTCTTGCACCAAATTCATTACATAATTCGAACCTTTTCCTATGTCTTGTTGCTCATCGAAATGTTTTTTTTCTCATAAAATTTCATAAAAATCGAACTGTTTCGAATTTCGAAAATCAGAAGAGGTGGATTCAGGTGTAAATTTTCCTCTTGACCGAATTAATTGACAAAAAAAAAGATTTTTATAAACTTTCATTTAAGGCACTTATGTATTCCGAAAGAAACTATGTTCGATTTCGAATATCCAATTAAAAAATTTTGCATTTGAAAGGGTCCATATGGATTTAAAAACATTTTTCTTTTTAATCCATTCCATGAAAAGTAGAAATCTTGCAAGATGATTTCTTTCATTGCAAACTAAACAAATTTTCTAGAGGAGCGAGAGAGAGAGTAACATGCGTCGTCCGAATGGGACTACACATAGAGGTTATTCTGATGTGCATAATATGTATAATTTATTTTCACATCTATAGCGTCCTACTTTACAGGATTCTAAGCCATCATCAGGAGCGATGGATATACAGCAATTATGATGAGACTATATGTTATTTCTAGGTAGATAGGTATTGTAATCATCTGGGTGGACTACCCATCTCCTGAACACAATATAGTGGCTATGGCGATTGTTTTTAAACAAAATTTAATGCCAATTAGTTTTTCGGAAAAGTTACTAGAATAAATATATTCTGATGCTTTTATGAAAGGATATAAAATTTATAGTTTTTAGGAGATCGGTTACGAAGGATTTATTTATAAGGTTCCTGGTGCAGTAACTCGACGTACTAACCTAGATCCCATCGCAGATGATTTATTTTAAGCAGATATAGATGACCGTAACTGGGTAAGATAATTAAGGCAATGAAAAGATTAATAACAGCTAAATATTCTAAATATGAAATTAGATGCAGTATCAAGCTGGAAAAATAGTCGTGAACAAAATTTCACTTGTAAACAATTTTCAAAAGCTACTTGATCTCTGTGGTAGTCAATCACACTGATGGGTTCGCATTTTTAAACTCAGTTCCCTTTTTTTTTTTCAAAAGATACGTTTACAACACTTGTTACAGAGTATGATATCAGAAAGCAGGTGCATCCATATAATTCATCTATCTTAACTTAACAAAATTAAAAAAAAAGTTTCCGTCTAGTAGTAGAAACGTTTCGTTTCAACACTAAAACAATATTTTGTTATTGTTGGATAATAAAGTAAACAAGTAATCTAGCCATCAAGAACTCACATCATGTAACTCGCACTGCTGTGATGCGGCTTCTTAAAATATTATTCTAGCCGCATTTGCAACTCATAATGGAGGTGAATCCGAAAGCAAAGAAATCGAAAATGATAAACCGCCACTTAACCAAGTCTGTCTATATAGCTTATATATAGAATATATATATATATGTATGTATAGTCAGAAATTGCGTGTACATTATGATGGATACCTTTGACTTAAGTTATGTAACCCCATTCGAAAGCTTCTTCTTCAAGAAGGCACTCAACGTAAAAACTAAGAAAAATCAATTTCGGAGTAGCAACCAGGTGTAAAATTACCTGCGACTCGAGACATCAAGAGCGCGCTATGGTAGACTAGGTGTAATGACTCATATATATGTGAGTAAACCCAAGAAATACGTATAATTGATCTGCTCTAGACGGAACGAGTTATTCTTCTGACTGAAAGTTGTATAGTATAGCTCCATCAAGTATTTCCTAATGAGAGTATCGAAAAATGTTTGGCAAATATCCAGAAATTCCTTCCTGATACTTTCCAAAAACTTTAGTTCCATGCTATCCTTTTATTGTGGGATTTCATTGGTTGCACTTTTTATGTTGTCTGCGAAACGAATGTTTTTTATATACATATATACTATACTATATCCGCACGTGCTCGTATAGTTCTGGGAAAGAACTCAAGGATGGAAGGGGGTCAATGGCACTAATAAATCATCGAGTACGATTGTTCATTCTCATATTGCGTGAGATATATCAATAAAGAAAATGTTTAAGGGCAATAATAATTACTTTTTGAAGTACACAATACGAGTATAACGTACATATAAGTAGTAAGTAACTAAAGTAAGTACGTCTTCTAATTTCTAAAGCTAAGAATTTACAGTTTTCGAATCTCTCTTATTTGAGGTGATCTTACAACAATTAAATTCCGATTAGAAAATCTCCATTTTTTTTATTAAAATTAAAAAGTTTTATGTATATGTATGTATAGATAATATTTTAGTTTCTTTTTTTACTTTAAGAATTATAATTCCTAGAGGAAATCTTTAATTCGGAAGGTTGACGGCTGGCAATTAAAACTACAATTTGAATCGACAAACATTGCCTCGGATAATGATTGATTCAACGATGACAACTTTGGTTCTTCATTAATAACACGAATCGTAATATGGAAAACGAGAACTGGATGAAGTTCTACTAAAGATGGAGCAGGCAAAACATTGGAACTAAGTGAAACCAGATATTAATAGAAGACAACAGAAATGTATGACGACATATATATTTTTTCACCCCCCAAGAAGCTAGGTCTAATTTTAATAGGTGATCACCAATATCTGAGGATAATAAGGGTGCTACGTGCCATACAAGCAACGAAACTATTGATCTTTCGGACCGTGCTATCTCTCGAAGAGGTGATCACAATTGGCCACCGAGATCTTGTGACTTAACACCTTACGACTTCTTCCTTTGGGGCCACGTGAAAGAGAAGGTCTACGCCAACAGCCCAGCGTCGATTCAAGACCTCAAAGATGGAATTCGTGAGGCTATCGAGGACATAGGGCAGCCACTTTGCGATTTGGTTATGGAAAATTTCATGAAAAGGATATGGTCCTGTATGCGTGGTCGTGGTGGTCATTTGGCTGATGTTATTTTCCATTATTAACGGCATATCTTCCACTTTATAATGAAATAAAGATCCGATCATTTATCTCAAAAAATGGAATTTTTTTTTTAATATCAAAATAACACCTCTTATTGGAAAACCCTGTATATCCAATTTTCCGGTGAACGAGTTTTCTGTTTATTGCAAGGCGTAAGAATATGTATTGTATATATACATATATGCATATGAAATCGAATATGCCTCGACTTGATGACGTAACCAAAGGATAAGTCAGCAATGCTTCGCTAAAATATATCACATGATGCTCCGATCTGATATAATAAGGAATCCCTCAATTATTTCTTAGAAATTTACAGGAAATTTTTTCTTTAGAATTTTTATGACCGAAACGGGTGCTTGGGCCCCTATTTTTTTATTTAGAAATTTACAGAAATGTTTCGGTAGAATTTTTATGGGTAGACGACACCAGTTGTTTTCAGATACAATTCTTTTATTAAAAAAAGTTAAAGAAAAAATGTTCATTAAATTTGTAAGAAAAAATTGTTAACTGGCAAAGCATTTTTATAATTTTGTTTTCTGATTAACTAAATATATTTCACAATGGCAAAGCAACCAAATTAAATTTATGTTGAATTTGGTGTAAGTAGTCTGTTCTGGATTTTACAGTCTGAAGATTTATAAACTATAATCATTATCTGGTACAAGTACAGTGCAAGAAATTCTGAAGAAAAAAGATTTAGCAAATTTATCAGAATGTTTATCTACCCAAACCAAACTTCTTCGAACCTTCAGCCACCAATAATGCAGACGAATTCTAAAGAAATATGGTATGTGTGGATGTCGTAGGCATTTAATAAAAACCGGCATTTAATTAAAAGCCTAGTTATTTAATTAAATGCCGGCAATTAATAAAAATCGTATTGATATCTTTCTTTTACCATTATCTGCCTAGGCATTTACTTAAAAGCCGGCATTTAATTAAATGCCGGATGGCTGTCCAGGCAAATAATAAAATAAGCAAATATATATCAATGCACGATCCGCAAGCCTTTACGCCGATAGTGTAATACCACCCGATTTAACCAAATACTAGGAGAGGGAGATGTGTGGTGGGGAGGTCGCACCCAGGCCTGCGACCCATACTCACACACACCCACACCCACATACACACACATATACACATACACGCACATACACGCGCGCGCGCGCGTGTATGTGTGTGTATGTGGGTGTGGGTGTGTGTGAGTATGGGTCGCAGGCCTGGGTGCGACCTCCCCCTTCACCACACATCTCCCTCTCCTAGTATTTGGTTAAATCGGGTGGTATTACACTATCGGCGTAAAGGCTTGCGGATCGTGCGTTGATATATATTTGCTTATTTTATTATTTGCCTGGACAGCCAGCCGGCATTTAATTAAATGCCGGCTTTTAAGTAAATGCCTAGGCAGATAATGGTAAAAGAAAGATATCAATACGATTTTTATTAAATGCCGGCATTTAATTAAATGACTAGGCTTTTAATTAAATGCCGGTTTTTATTAAATGCCTACGACATGTATATTAAAATTCTAAAATAAAATTGAATTCTTGCCTATATTGAAAAAATGTTTGTATCCATGATAATATTTAGCCCAGAACAGTCACAGAACGACTTGCGGTATCGATATTGTAATTACCTCATATTGAAATATAGAATTTCAGAGACACACTTGCGGCTTATGATACTGAGGAATTAATTAGAGATGGTCATATTGAGATAAACTCTGTATACCTACCACGAAATTCTTCGCAGTTTTAATATTGAGTTCCAAAGTTCTATATACCTACTTAGTGTATACCGAGCTCTTTTTCAGTATATACAGACACACTGTAATATTGAAACCGTAAGTCTGTCTCCGGTATTATTGAAGTTTGGCTACGGGCTCTTCTTACATCACTTTGTTGAAACAGCCGTCAAAATCTGGGTGTTTCTTGTCTGTGCTTATAGTCTCCAAATTTAATTTAATAAAAAAAATTGAATTAGGTATGTACTTTTGCAAAAAATAAAAACCATAAAAACTGTGAGAGAACAAAAAAGGGATACATACTCCTTTTGTTTATTGTTGTTGGTTTTATTCATCAATATAAATGTTTTGTAATCACAATCTTTACATTAAAATTTAACGAATTCAAGAGGACTTTTCTTTTATGATTCGATATAACCCTTAAACGTGATGTAGCATAAAAATCTCTTCATAAATTCAAAGAAAAGAATTTGAAATCCGCAAAGCTTCTTTCTAGAAGTTTTCCGTAAAATTCTCAAATTATATGCAAGAAAAGAAGCTTCTTTTGTTTACATAGTCATCATAGACGTATATGTATGTTTATTTGTTTTTTGTATGTACAAATAAAAGAGAGAAGGATATAGAGAGTTTGTGTTTGCAAAGCATTTAGAAATGAAATGCTAAATGGGACGAATTAAACTTAACCCAATTTTTGTTTCTGCTTTTTGTAAAATATTCAAGATTTTGTTAATGCTAAAGTTGAGGCATAGAATGATTTCATTAATTTTTTATGTATGTATGTTTTTATAAGTAGTAGCCATTGCTTATGCTTACGGTGTCTGATAAAACAAAGCGGCTGGTAGTGTAAATACAAAGATGAGGTCATTTTTTGTATGGAATTAGAAATGCAGGCTGCGTTTAATTTATTTATAGATACCGAGTGCCTTACAGCATTAAGAATAAAACTATTAACGAATTCTTCAGATTCTTCCATTCAAAAATATAATTTTTAAATTTCTATCTGGACAAATCAATATCAGTATTTACAATGTAAAAATTTATTAAATTTGATAACGGCAGGAAGTAATTGGCTCTACGAAATGGTACTACAAGCCTACCAGCAAATGACAGTAGCGTACGTAAGTAAGCTGATATTTTGACAATTCCATACAAATCTTCTACTTACGTAAGTAACAACGCTTTTTGCACCCATGTAAGTAGGTTAGTTTCGTCACAGTTGCTGGAAAATTCCCTGGACAGTAAAAATAATTATGACAAATTTCATAAGATTTTATATTCTCACGAACTTTTTAGTGCAATAAAAACGTATAGGACTGATTTTTCACAGTTAAGAAACCAATTTTTGTATGGCAACATCAAGAAGGGGCCGCTGAATTTAGTTCGTTCTTCAACTTAGTATATATTACAATTTTTCTGAAATCGCCGTTTACAAAATATAAGTCCTCTACGTCGGCACATTCTCAGGCAGTGTCCAACTATTTGCATTGCATTGTACTGTGCTACAACTGATCACTACTTGTGTAAAACTTATATACTTACGTACGTAGTACCTACTTTTAGTGTAAACAAAATTGTCTTGACATTTACTTACATGTAGATGTAGCTTTATAAGCCTTTTTCTACATACAAGTTAATCATTGAGTGGAAGTCCGATGATTTTATTCTATAACATAGATTATCTTTAACCCTTTACCCGGGGTCTAAAACGACCCCAAATATAATTCATTTATGTTTTTCACATTAAAAATTCTCATTGCGCATTGTTTCTAAGGAAAACTGAAATTCATTCGGCTCCAATATAAAAAAAAATCGGTGCCTTTTTCTGAGAAATATAAAGGGGGTCGGGTTGTTTACGATCCCAGGTCGGAATAGCGCAAATTGAAAATTCCAGAAATTTTTCAGGAAAAATTAACAAAACCTAATTAATTCGTAAGGTGAACGAAAAGTTTACAATGTTTTTCGCAATTTTTACAAATTTGTAGTATAGGTATCTAGTGGTATCTATACCGAAGGTGTGTATTTTATGGACTCTTAAATGCTGTAGGAATAGACGCGTTAATTCATTTACGTCTTTCAAACTCAAACAAAAAATAATCTGGTAAAATAAGACATGTTGAAGAGTGGAAAGAGAATAATGTGCGCTTCCTGTCCACGATCAAAATATAGAAAAAATTAGCTCGCATTGTGACAGCTGCAAGCGAAACATCTGCTCAATACATTATAAAAAATTGTGTTTTAACTTGTCTTCATAAATAAAATAAAATGTCTAATTAGATGGCATATGTATAATAATATTATTCCTAAATTATTAAAACTTTCGTACATAAAAAGAACTTTTTAATTTCCTAGTAAAACCGACTAATTTCAGAGTGGAGTCTTTCTCGATTTCAGGGTTGAAATTATGGGTAGTAAAAGCGAGCAATGTATATTATACAAAATGTATGCTGTACCTCCAATAAGGGTTTCTACCCAGAAGAGCAAGTCTTGCGAAAGACGTGTACAGCTTCGATGCTATTTATATGTATACTTTATAGGACGGAAGAGTACTCCAATATCGTCTTTCTAAAGAGTAAAAATCTCTTCTCTTCATTTCTTTAGCATTTAGCAATATTTAGCTGCAAGTTATTCTCTAAGCACTATGACATTTAGACTATTCTGAAGAAATGTACAATCACCAATAGAATTTATTTTCACAAATAATTTCAATTGTCATCTGCAAACAATAAATATTCTGCAAAGTAGAAAATAGTTTATTCATAATATCGTTGATAAATAGTAAAAAAGAGAAACGGGTGCTTACGCTAAGGAATCTTAGAATTTACCTCGATTGTTCCTTCTGAGCCAAGATGCATAACTTATAAAGTAAAATCATAATATCAGTACGATCAAAAGCTTTTGAAAAGTTGGTATATATCGAATCACCCTCAGAATCTCACAGTCACAGAAGACGTGTTCAGCAGTCTCATCGTCTTGTATACAGGAGCGACTGGTATTACTATCGACCTTACCCATATTTTTAAGATGATATCTAAGTGGGCAAATAGGCCCTTAATTCTTTCCACCTAAGCTTGAGTGAAGGTAATTAATTTCTTCGCGCTTGTCTCAGCCACGGGGTATTTTCCCACTGTGCCAATTTAATTCTGTCCTCCCAATGCCTGATTTATACGAAAGGTGACTTTTTAGGTGTTTACATGTACGATTGGTTATTACCAAAGTTTTTGATCCAGATTTGTGAATATGAGTGAGTTACAATAAGATGTCTGACATATATATCCAAAAAGCATCCGGAACTAACTAACTAGTATTTACATATATATATAAAAAATAAATAATGGAAATTAAATTACAACTTCGACTATTGTCGCTCTTTAAACGAGAATTTGAATGAATGAGTCTAGGTAGCAGTGAGGAGAGTTTAGAAAGTATCTAATCTCTGTTATCTTCGGTACCCTATATTCAAATTTATCCCGCACAAAAATGGTTGATACTAATAGATACATCAATGGCATATGTACCTACTGCTATCTGACGCAAATAAAGCTCCTTTCGGAGCGTTCTATTTTAAACTTCTTTTTGATTCGCTCTGTCTTGAGCTAAATTCCCTCTCATTTTAAGTAAACGTTCCTCCACATCTGAGCGTTACTTTGCCTGAAGGAAGATTTTGAAATCACCCAACAAATTCGTATATTTATTTGTGGGCAAATAATATGTAGCTCCTTAGAAAGCCAATTAAAATAAGACCTTAAGGAGACCTAGTAGACAGTAAATGCACGTATTGACGCAAGAGATCATACCCAATATTGTAGGTACATATTTTTATACCTTATGATGAAATCATAGAATATAGGGGAGCCCGGGGCATAATGACGAGCGATTTTTCTCTAGATTTTGCTTAAATCCCTGAATCGATTTCTTGAAATTTTAAATATACCAATTGCAATTAGGGTAAATCAGGGACAAAATGTGAAATAGATAATTACCGTCTAGCATCCTTATGAAGTGCACTGTTTACCTAAGTGGAGTGATGTGCTCGTCACTCTGCCCCACATAGGGGGGCATAATGACGAAGGCCTCTATGGGCATAAAAAGGATTTATATTTAATACATGAAATAACATCTTATTTTTTATCAAAACATATTATTATTAATTAATGACCATAATGAGCCTTGCACGAATATGGTTTTTACAATAAAATTATACGTTCTAAAATGAAGAACACCTCGAGTTTCGAAGTTGAAAAATGCAAACTGAAAACATATGATATTTTACCTTTAAAATAATTCCTGGATTTCGTCAGTTTTAGGATAAATAGGTTAACATTCCAAAATATTTATTATATTTATAGAACTCGAAAATATATTGTTTTTATAAAATGCCGATTTCTCGGTTTTGAGCAACCTGCATCCGAAAAATTCAGTTTGCGTAATGGTAAACACACTAATTGTTGGAGTATTTTCTTTAACAAATAACTTTCTTCTAATGTAAAATTATGTCTTTTGAATCCGCTTTTCGTTGAGCCTACTAGAATGTTAACATCGAAAAATGATTATGCCCCGCAAAAAACTTGTCATTATGCCCCATCACAATTAGTCTTTTTCCGATATGTACTTTTCCTACCACAAACATAGACTAATATAAAAAAATATTGACCATATGTTGGCAATACTTAACCCTGCATTCTGGGTATCATATAGTGTGAGTTTAGAATAAAGCTGATTACAGATAATATTCGTCATTATGGCCCGGGCTCCCCTACTTAGTTTTTCATTCCGTTTGTAACGCATAGAAATAATGATGGCAGAGCAAAATGGGTTGGATACCCACGACCCACGCATAATATTAAAAGTTATTTTGAATTTTTCATGTCCGTCCGTCCGCACAATAACTCGAGAACGCATGCACTTAGAGAGCTGAAATTTTGCCCACGGGCTTTAAAAAGAAAAGTAAAATTAAGTTCGAAAATGAGACAAATCGGGCAACTCCTTTGTGGAGTTGCCATACAAAAATTTCGTGTTTCACTATATATTTGGACACTGCCTGAGAGCGCGTTAACGTAGAGCGCCGAAATTTTGAACATGGTGACCCCTTCTTGGTTTTGCCATACAAAAATTTAGGATTTTTACGTATACTGTGAAAGCGATCCGTCCTAGACGTTTCTCTAACACTGAAAAGTTCTTCAGAATATGAAATCCTATAAAATTGGTTATAATCATTTTTTTTTCTGTCCGACAAACCGTTTTAGAAAAATATATGTGAAAAACCACTTCATAAATCAAACTTGCACGAAATTTCGTAAGGGCATTCATCTAGAGCAGCGTTTCTAAACCAGTGTGCCGCGCGAGATTGTTGAATTTGCTTCGAGATTTTTCGACAAATAATTAAAATTGCATGGGTTTTGTAACTTTGAGATAGTATTTATATTTGCCCCAGCAGTTTCTAAAAAAAAAAATCCCTAAAAAGATCTTATTGATTTAAGAAACTATAAGTTTTACCGTTAAACATTCTACGAGAAAATTTGGATGAGTTTTGACTTTCAGGCACAAAGGGAATGCCTATTTTAGGCCCGACACCTCCAGACATGAGAGATGTCTTAAACGATGCATTATGATACTTTGATCATTTTTTTATTAACAATGTTTATTTCTATCTAGTGGGTGAAAGCTGAGGGGGGGGGGTATAATAGTTTGATCTATGTAGTAAATTTTGGAAAATCTAGAACAGAACCGAATGAATTAGGTCCTGAGAAGAAGTTTGAGTACCCACACTCCTATATTCGGAGGCGTAAATAGCTATTTATAGCCATCCCAATACTCACTTTTTTAGTATTTAACGACGCACCAATTCCGAACATCACGAGAAGGAGAAAACCACTTTTTCATCCAAGAAAGTCGCTCAATCTACATCCGATCGCCAAAGCTTTCCCCCGCTAGATAGAATTAAACATTGTTAATAAAATATGTTCAGAGGATCATAATGCATCGTTTCAGACATCTCTCATATCTGAAGGTGTCGGGCTCAAAGTTGTATGAAAAGTGGGCATTCCCCTTTGTACCCTCAAAAATCAGCTTGAAAGTAATTATAATTGTTCTGCCTTTTGTGTCGTCATGGTTTGTGAATTTTGATTTTCAGCATTGACAGAAATCAAGTCAAAAAACAGGGAAAGACTTTTAAAAGTTGACGATGAAATGCCAACTTGTCTGGCGACTTTGGACCTCGTTTTGATTTAATTTGTTCATAAAAACAGGCTCAGCCCCTCATTGAATATTTTTTTTTTTTACTATTTTTTTTTTGGGTGTGTCGAAAAGAATTTCAGATATTTTAGTGTGCGTAAAAAAAGTTGAGAAAAATTTATCTAGAGTATCATAAGAATTGGTCTTAGATCAATTCTACATTTTTTTTGTTTTTTAATAAATTCTAAAGTTTTAATCTAAAGATTTATTGAAAACTTGAAATTTCTGATTTAGGGTGCTTTATATTTACGTTTCGTATCTGGAGCATTTTAATGGAGCCAAAAAGAAATATTTTGCTTTCAAAACTGGGTACAAGTGGGGCAAACAATTTTTTTTTTCATTTTTCCGCTCAGAGTTTAGTGCATTACTATTTTCGGAGCAATATTTCAAGTCTTGCTTAAAACCCCATTTTTGGATGATATCTTTTATGTATTAAAAAAAAACCTTATTAAATATAACACCTCTGATATATAGGTATACAAGGCAATATAACACAATAATTTTCATCAAGGTTATAATAGTTTAAAACTGACTTTTACGACGTATTAAAGTTAGAAACAGTAAACATTACTCATCCAGATGTCTACAAATTTACGACCGCGGGAAATCACATGGCGTTAACACTGAACTAGATAGTGAAATTACTCGCTTCTCTTGCGATCTATACAAGCTATACTAGGAAACTATTGCTGTACAATATATCTATGTATGTAGGCATTTAAGAGTTCTACGTTAAAAATCTTTCATTATCAGAAACCCGAAGGAAAATTTTCTAAGCTCTTCAAAACAAATAAATTCTTCACCGCAATGACATGTAAACCCCATCACATATTTTACATATATTAAATTATATCACTACACACATACATATTAAGTATACAATATATGACAAAGCACCTATGAACCCTGGAATCTTATGAGATTTCCATCAAAAGTTGTTATTTGAATTTTCAAGAATTTAACAGCTCCATTAATCTGAAACACGTGAAAGGTCTGATAAATTAATAGCGTTAAGTGTAAACAAAACTTCGCGCGTTTCCTACTCCTACTCTCGCTCTAACTTAAGAAATTGTGAATTGTGCAAATGTGGGTCGAGCTAAACTTTGCGCCGATACAACAGTGAACAACTTCTGTTTTATTTTACCCCCTCGCAACGAAAACAGCCTACCCCATCTGGTGGTAGTAACATGTTAGAACGTTAAATTCTTTGTATATTTTGCTTAGCTTATTCTTGTTGCTGTTGCTGAAGGTAAAAAAATGATGAAGAAATAAAACGTCGGTGCTTGTTTGGTATGAAAAAATTAAAACAATTAAGTTAGTAGAAGAAAAATGTTTTCTTATGTACAAACATATATACATACATATGTATATGATAATATAAGATGTGTTGTTATCTTTATTGCGTTATAGTTGGTAATTTTTAAAATTATGTTTTACAAATTGTTTAAAAGATATCTGATGCATGTGGAGGTAAACGTGAGCCTTGTTTGTTTTGTGTTTTATTTTTTTGTTCTGTTTTATTTTTGTTAACAAGAAAAATATTATGTATGTTTGAGGAAGTATTTTGTTTTTAAAATGCGATGAAACGTAAACAATATTCATTGAAGACTAGTAATTAAACGTTTTGATTCAAGTATAATACTACTAGCTAAAGTTGCCCGGGTATTAGAACGGGATTCTCTCTTAAGTTTGTAGATTTTTTTTATTGTTTTTTTAATTTTATTGATTTTTTAAATATTTTTTTTTTTAATTTATTTTAATTTTTTTATTTTTATTTTATTTTTTATATATATTTTTCATTAAACAAAAAAGCATGCTGGGATTCAAACTCGTTACAGCTTTTCTCAAGTTTTTTAAATATCTTTTAATAAAAAGAAAAAAGCTGCTATACGATACGTCCGCATCACAGACAAGAGTCTGAGTTTTTCCATATATTTATTAATTATTATTTATACATATATTGGCCGGCGAGATTTGAACCTCTACATAAATTAAGTTTGTAATTCTGTACTGAATACACTGGACCATCACAGGGCGTTCCATTTAATTTTTTATTTTTTCATTGAATGAGGAAAAGCCTTAATTTTCCTAAAATGATAAATATGTCGTAAACACTTGATGTAACTCAGGACTTCACAAAAAGTCTAGAAATTTCATGAAATGTAGACAAATAGTGTAACAGTTTGCGCTTAATGAGTTTTTACATGAAGTGGTTGAAATTTTTAGTCATTTCATGAAGAGCTAGCTCTACAAGCCTTTACGCCCATGGTATAATACCAACCGTTATAACCGAATGCTAGGAGAGCGAGATGAGCGCGGAAGGAAGACATCCACACACACACACACAAACACACACGCACACATACCTTGAGATACATTATATCGTCCGTAGACTAGACTTTGAGAAAACATTTAAGTTTTAATTCTAAATATTACACTTTCACACTAGAGCTGAGATTTCTTCTCAAATGCTATCCATGTTTCACAATGGCACTATCCACTTAATATCGATAATTTAGGTAAAACACTTGAAATTTAATAATATAAATTTCCGAAAATCATAGGTATATACATATTTACAGATAAATATTTTATCCTCTCTCCACTTGACAAGGCCTCCAAAATAGAATTCCCACTCGCAATTTCATACACAATAATTAATTTAAAGAATGCTGCAAATTACATAATAAAAATTATGTTCACAGCTCTTTTTGCCTGTTAACGTTTAAATTTCTCCATTTCCATGAATGGTAATTTTTTTTTATTATAGACTTGTTGCATTTTGCAAGAGAAAATAAAATTTATAACCTAGAAAAGCCTTGACTTTACAGTTTACACCATCTCTGTCTGTTGCAGTTCTGGCGCGGCGAGAATGAATAATAAAACAAAAAGCATATTGCTAGCAGCAAGTTAGCACCAAGGCTTTTGTTTTATGTCACACCTCAGTCATTAAAAAATTGTTTACATCGTTACATACATACCTATATAAAATGTAGCAGGAGCAGCAGCTCATTACTGTTACTGTATAATGCGAGATGTATTTTATGCAAATAATTAGAGGTAACCAAAGTTCTAGAGCACACACAAAATTACTATCGTGAGCTTTGTTAAAGCTTAAAATTTGGCCGCATTGCGTAGGATAGAATATTACAACGGCAGACAACTTAAAAAAAAAAGAATTCTTTATTCCATATTCTTCCCTCTTTCTACTTTAAGCACGGCCTATGACGCGTGCAGTACTTATGTACGTACATACATACATATGTATTTTCGATGTTCTCATTTAGTGTGAAAATTTATTTTCATTAGGCTGGGATGATGATATTAAGCTCCCGTTTGCTATTTTTAGACAATTTTAGCCCATACACTCGTCTGTCTAAAATTAGAAATGCTTTTGTCTTTCCCCCACCGAGCATAATTTATATAGTTTGCTGTGCTGACAGAGCAGCGAGCGATAGAAAACCCCCTCCACACAAAAGGAAAATAAAAGAAAAAAAAACATTATTTGGCTCGGAAATAGTACAGGAAGGACTTTTAGGGGAGGGTAAAACATAAAGTTGATGCTATTTTCGTATACACCTTGTCTACTACATACATATGGCTTTTATTCTTGTTATTGGAGAGAAGATTCGGCGAGGGCGGCCGCGGCAGCAACGAAATTACATCCTTTTTATGAGCCCTCAGAAGACTTAATGACATGGAACACAGTTCCAGTGAACCTTTTTTTTTTGTTTTATGCTTTTCCTGTTACCTTCTTGGGTTGCTTTTAACTTGACTTTACATCTCCACTTTTTCTGCGCGCATTTTCTTTTTTCTCTCATAGTTAAAAAAAAAAAAATCCACAAATGTAAAGAGGTTCAATGACCCTACCCATTTGGAAGCTAAAGGATTCTTGCTGCTACTGCTGTTGATGCAGCCTACTACAAATGCAAAAAAACTGCAGAGATGTTCTTAAAGCATCAGATTAGAAGATGTTGTATATTTTCCTGTTCATTTTCAAGGATTATGGAAAATTTCGTCTGTTTTTCATCTTTTACTGCAAGTACAGAGGATTTTATGGAAAATAACTGGAGAAAATATATTTTTCTTTGTGTGTTTGAAGTAGGGGGCGGAATACAAAGAAATTTTGTGTTGAGAATAATAATAGTAATTGAAACTTTGTTGTGAATGATGAACAACTGACTTTTGGAAAGTTACCAACTTTTTTTGTAGGACATGATCATAAACATACATACATACATAAATATGTAAAAGCGTGCATTGTTTACATAGTTTTTAATATGAACTTGTAGGCAAGTGGTTCTTTTTGTACAACATCTGCTCTTGTCGTCGTCATGCTGTTTTTTGTTAAACAAAAAACGTAAGTTCGCAAAAATTCCAACATACCTATATTTAAAATGAATGAAAATATAAACAGAATTTTTATATTATATTTTTATGATAATGTGTGTATGTTATTACACATAAAATGTGACACGTGTTGGTTGATAAAATTTATTTGATGATGTTTTTTAGGGAAAAAAAAATTTCTGACACACTTTTTTTTTTTTTTAGTAAATCTTTCGTTTTGAATAAGAAAAAAATAAACTTTTCACCTAATTCTATAATAATATTTACAAAAAAAAACGTATTTCAATATTTATTATATTGCTCTGTGGTTTTACATAAATGAATAAAAATTTGTTATTTTGTATATACTGCGCCGAAATCTATATTGGTCTAAGCGGAAGAGCTAATATCAATTATCATAAGTCAAATACTATTCCAAAAAGTTTTTTTTTATAGTGTTGTAAAAATTAATTATACTTTCACGAAAAGGAAAGAATTTAATGAGAGACAATACGACTGTATACCCTTTAGGAATTTTTTTATCATTATTGCACAACAGATTTTAATTTTTTTATCTATATGCATGACATAATCTGCATATACTCAATCTCACCAGATTCGCGCTTGCTTTATTATTAAAAATTACTATTGTATTGCGAGTACAAATGGAAAACCGCCACCTTTTTTTTTTTTTTTTAATTTGAGCATTTTTTGTGGGAAAATGGTTGCATAATTATTATTCAAAATATTCATCGCCAGTCACAATAGTTTCCCATCTTTCTGGCAGCATACGGACGCGTCAAAAAACTGGTCGTCTTTTGAGTCGATTCAATTTTTGGCTTCTTCATAAGAACGAAGTGCTGCTCAGCCAGACTATGAGTCATCGATTTGAAGAGGTGGTAGTCGGAAGGGGTGATGTCTGGAGAACACGGCGGGTGGAATAGGACGTCCCATTTCAGTGTTTCAGGTAGGTTTTCACAAACTGAGCAACATGTGGCAGAGCGTTGTCGTGCAGCAAAATCACCTTGCCGTGTCTCTGCTCATATTGCGACCATTTTTACTCCAATGCTCAGCTCAAACGCATTAGTTGTGTTCGGTAGCGAGCTCCTGTGATGTTTTCGACCGGTTTCAGCAGCTCATAATACACCACGCCAAGGGTCCCAGCAAATACACATCTTGATTTCTGTTGGAATAGCTGTTCGCATGTGAAAAAACGCCCCTCGACGTTTCTTGGCCTCAACACGTATGGCACTCATTTTTTCTTACTTTTGCATCATTCCCAAGGTTTTCAAACGATGTGAAATGGATTGTTGAGTCACACCAAATGAATCTGCAAGTTCTTGTTGCATTTAACATGAATCTTCGTCTAGTAATGTCTCCAATTCTGCATCTTCAAACTTTTTCATCGGTCCGGACGTTCCTTGTCTTCAACACAAGGTTCACCCAATTTGATGCGTTGAAATCATTTGCGACACGTTCTTTCACTAATAGCAGCCTCGCCATAAGTTTCTACAATCATTCGCCGCGCCTCAGCCGCAGATATTTTTTTAATTGAAAGCAAAACTTCAACATATTCGCGCACAAAAAAGGATAAGACTCCGATAAAAGTTCACAAATCTAATGATGATGATGTTGATGCCAAACCTTACCGAGAGACATTTCTTATCCGCGATTTTAGACCAGCATTTACTGCTGGCGCCATCTATTAGGCAACGGTGGTTTTTAATTTGTGCTCCCAATATATAAATTAAACCATACGATGCTGTATAAATGTATGTACATGTAATGTAATGTATAAATGTATGTAAATATTAGCTACCAATTTTGTGTATTGCTTGCTGTATGCCGTATAAAATTGGTCGTGTCAATCAATTAAAATTCAGATCGTTAAGAACTCCAGCTAGTCATTATTAACGCTGCTAGTATTATTAAGTTCTCAATTGCCACATTCCGCATTAAAGGTAGATTTACATTTTCGGGAACACTTTATTTGTTCTGTATTGGTCCTAATTCATAAGTAATTTATTTCTTAAAACCTCTGCGAATCCGATTGAGTTGTAGTATTACACTTTGTGACATAACCGTAATGTTGTAATGTAAGTCTCTCCTACTTTTAACCTCAACCTTAGTCGGAAATAAAGTTGGTACATTCCACTATTCAAATTGTGTCCTTGTTCGCCTAAGCTTATTGAAAATTTTTTGACTTTTTACTAAAAGCAAAGTGATTTTATAAATATTAATATAAAATTCAGGAAATCTTAACTAATTGTCGATAACGTCAATATTATAGTGTCATTATTATAAATGTCGTCTTCCAAGTAAGACCAGGCTTTTGAAATTAATTCTGTAAAGTTTAATTAAAATCATAATCAAGGCGGCAAAAAGCATATTAAAATTCTTTGAAAGCTTTACTTGAGAGAAGGTATAGCTATAGAAGCTACTTTTGTTTATTAATTATTAAATGAAAATTAATAAAACCTTATAGCTGTCTCTTGTAAATAATAATTAAAATCACTGCTTCAGTAAAAGGCACGCGCAACGTTCGAGTTTCATTTTAAGAGAATGGAATTAAGTGGCATTTTAATGAACACCTATAAATACACCATCTTGTTAGTTAAAAACTCCATAATTCACCACTTAAAGTTGTGTACACATACTTTCATAAAAAAAAAAAATGCTAATTTGCTCTATCTACTCAACAGAACAGAATGGCAACACGCCAATAAGAATGAAAAGCTTTAGAAAGCAAATCGATATTTTGTCACCAAACCATTTCCGGATTCCATTAACTATTAATAAATATTATGTATATGACATCGAACTACATAGTATGGGGAGGGATACAATAATTATGTGCACACTATTCATGTAACTACATAGTAAGTATAAACTGAATACTATATTGCCATTTTACTCTCTTCAATACCTTGTTGTACGGGAAATTTATATTTTAGAGAGAATAGAGATTTGGAAATTATTTAGCAGAAAACTTATTAAGAAGGATTAGTGTAGGAAAGCGGGCGAGATAAAAATATTTAATTAATGGATTTACGTGAATAGATTGGTGTGTATTTTCAATACGTGACATTTGACTGCTATTTTTTTTTTTCTTTTATTAAGAAACTTGAAGTGAGAATAATGATAAACTTCTGGAAGAAGATATATTTAATTTGAAAATTATTATATTGTCTTAACTGTCTCTTAAATGAAATTTACTCCATTGAAATCGATTTTAGTTATTGCTGCCATAAAATAATATCATTTGCCGTACCGGTGTTAATTACATAAATTATTATTTGTCCAGCGTGTCGTCTCGGTAGAACATTATCCTTTATAGTCGCTACCATTGCTGAAAAAAAAAAATTGCGCTCTAGATACGTTATGTATGTATATCTGTAGATATATAAAGAGCTACGACTAGTAAAACAAAAACGTAAACATATTATATGATTCCAACATATACCCTTGAATCTACTACAGTCAAAACATAAATATCGCCGCATATTCTTAAAGACAGTCTCCAGCGGCAGTATATTAATAATCAAATAAAGCCTAAACATTTAATCATGTAATTATTTATATGTTTACATAGGCCTGCATAAACAAAAATTTTACGTTAAATGTTGTCTGCAATATGTCTGTCATTAGGTGATTTCTCGAGATACATATACATACATATCTCGCGCCAACTAAGCTGAAAATTTTTCACGCAATATTTGTTCACATTATATATGCAACTATGGATATATATTTTCTTGAAACATATCTTCTCTATGCAATATAAGCATTCAAATAATTTTGTAATTAATGCGTCTGTGAAGCTGGGAAAAATTATTAGAACAACTGCGTTGGCGCTAGGCGTTATACTAATTTCGATGTATAACAAATGACCAATGTTGGCATTTTTTCTTTGTCAGGGATCACAATCACGTACAAATGTCAAGAAATGGCCACAACAATGTGAATCTTCATCAAAAACAAAAGCGGATCTAAGATAGACTCCTGTGGAATACTAAATAGCAAAGAAATTTGACATTCGAATGAATCGATTAATAGTATAATTTTTTTCAAGATTGAAAAATGAATGCTGTTTTTCTCGTTGACCTGTTTCAGGGATTAGTTGCATTTTGACTACTGCCGATTGATTGAAAAAATTGCGAATAATTTCGGATACTCATGGCCGAGTGTTCAACAGAATCTTAAAAATTTTGTGTGGAGAGAGGGCAGATGGATACCACACAAACTACACCAGGAGCACCTAAATCGAATACACGTATACGAGTATCTCTTAAAAATGGAATCGGAAACATCCTTTTTGCAAAACCTGATAACATTGAATATTTTAAATCAAAACCTAATGAATTTTATGAGACTTAAGACCCAAGGATACGCTGATGACATTGTCATTTGTGTTAAAGGAAAGTTTGAATCAGCTTTACCCGAGCTTATGCAAACTGCTCTCAACATCGTTACCGGATTGTGTCAGAACATGGGACTATCAATTAACGCAGGTAAAACAGCGCTAGTTCCCTTTACTAAGAAAATGAGTCTCCAGTTCCCACCTCCTAAATTATATCATGCCACAGGCTTTTCGGAAAAAAGTGGGGCCTGAACCTTATGATCTTATGGATCATTCAGGGCATAGTCGGACCCATACTTTCTTACGGGGCAAACGTCTGGTGGTCTAAAACATTGCAGGCAACCACCAGGAGAGTCCTTGATAAGGTGCAAAGGATGGCATATTTAGGCGCGACTGATGCCTTCACAACGTGTCCTCAACGAGCACTTGAAGCCATGTTTGGCTTACAGCCAATCTACGTTTTTATTCAGAGGGAAGCAGCGGCTAATATGCTCCGAAAGGAAAGGCCAGAAGATCTCACTGCCTCCAGTGTGGGTCATCTCAATATCTTCGAGCAGGTCAACATTAACGACCTAGATGCTCCAACAGATACTATGGTCAAAAGACTTTCCTTTAAAAGAGGTTACCAGGTAAACAATAATGAAAGAAGCCGGATACTAAACAGAGGGCTCCAGTTCCCGCAACGGACCCAAGTCTGGTATACTGACGGATCCCGGAAGGATGGTGAAACAGGCGCAGGGGTGGTTAGTCCAGAAGTGGAACTATCCATTCCGCTTGGTGCCTCACCTTCCATTTTTCAGTCAGAAGTCTATGCTTTGAGGTTGGAGCTCAGAAAATTTTTAAAAAGGGCTGCAAGAGCTCCAACTTCTACTACATCTGTTCAGATAGCCAAGCTGCGCTCCTAGATCTTTCCTCGGAAGTCAGTCGAAAATAGTCTAGAACTGCTACTCGAAACTCAAATTACTGTCTAGGGACAACCAAGTAACATTGGTTTGGGTTGCTGGACACGAAAGGAGTGGATAGTAATGAAAAAGCGGACGAACTGGCTAAAACCGGAGCTGAATGTCCGTATATTGTTCCCTATCCAACATTTGGCCTACCAAAAAACCACTTGAGTGGAGAACTGCTTAAGTGGGAAAACACGCATCTGGATCTCTTTTGGTGTAGTGCGCTTAGTATGAGGCAGGCGAAGAAATTCTTCAACCCCTCTCTTCTCAGATGCGCCAACTTATTGGACTTACCAGACAGTCGGTCAGACTGTTTGTTAATGCGGTCACTGTCATGGCTCTTTCCGTCAGTTCTTCAAAGAAGATAGCCAAATCCGACAGTGAACTGTGTCGACTGTGCTAAGGGGAAAATGAAACCTCGAAGCATGATATATACTCAGCGCTTGCAAGTCTAAGGCTGCAAATCGCAAGTGTCCGCATGGTCCTGGAGGTCTAGTCGCTTAACATTAACATGAAACTTAAATACATAAAAGTCTTCTATAATTATTATAACTGACTGTAAAACATAAAAGTCCCGATCAGACTGTTATCGAAAAATTGCAAGGATAAAAGTCTTATGAAATTTTTATCATAGGACTTAAATGAATAAAAGTCTCTGTTATGGACTACTGACATTTATAAAAGTCTTCTAAGACAGTTATCTTTAGATTAAAAAATTAAAAGCCTTATGGCAGTTTAATGAAGAGACTTCTATTAATAAAAGTCTGTGACCACTTAGCACTTAGTTAAAAGAAAAAAAGTAAAAGACTCTTCTCATAAGACTTAAATCAATAAAAGTCTTCGGTAACAGTTATTACTGTAAAAAAAAACACATTTAATAAATAACTATTATCTTATTATCTAAAATTTTAAAAGTCTATTATAACAGTTAGATAGAACTAAAAAAAAACATTTTAACTATTATTTCAAGATTTTTTTCAAAAAGTCCCATAACAATTACGGTCCCTAAGCACAACATTATTACAATAAAATATATCAGGAATAGAGTAGTATCTATACAGGGTTTACACTGTTGAGGATATTTCATCGTGCATCAGTACAGACAATAGGGAGCTAGTTTAGCCATAATCTCATAAAGCAGTAATTCTAATAATGATAAAACCTGTTAATAGGGTAAAAGTTATAATAAAAAAAATTAATTCTCTTTACATTTTCGATAGTTAAAGCATGAAATAACTGCGTATAAGCAAATTCAAGATAAACTAAATAAAAAAAGAAGGTAAACTTTAGCTATAAAAAATAAAATGTCCATGACAACAACAACAACAAAGTTAATTGCGTTCACGTAATTATTGAGGAGCCGGAAATTTACAGACGATTTCATAAAAACATAAAAAAGAAAAATTCAATGCACTTAACAGCCTACCTACCCTGGAGGTAAATTACGGAAACACGTAGCTAACAGGCACTACTGGACTGAATTTTGCATCATGAAAAAAAAAAAACATGTAAAACAGTGAGTTGGTCATTCGGACAAGGTCATTCACAACAAACAGGAAAGGATGCAACAGGGATAATGTGGCGTAATAATAGCAGTGTACGGTTGGAAACGATATCCTATCCTATCCACCCACCATCCTCAATCCCGAGAGGATTTAATGCTTTCAGGCTTTGCACATAAAATGTACTTTTTATTCTCTTCTCTTACATTCTCTTTGTGAAAGTAGAATAAAACTGAAGGAAATGTGGTTGTTGTGCACACCTACAACATACCTATTTCTCTACAAAATGAATGAATGTAATAAATACGCCTCTGCTGCAACGGCTGTATAGCAACACAAAAATAAGCTGCACAACAAGGCGCAACTTTGTCGCCACCAATAGTTCTGCTTTAAGAAGCTTACCGGAAAGAGATGATTTACCTTGCCATGGAATATATGATGAGAAGAACAGAGAACGCTCCTCTTTTTAAAATCTGGCAGTTATAATAGCAAAAAAACATGCTAACCTTGGTCTTCTTGTTGGGGCTATTTTGTCTTGGAGGTAATTTTATATTTCCTCATTGCTAGAATTATTTTTTTTCATGTCAACATTTGTACAACTTTTGCGTGTCAACGGCCCATGAGATATAATCCGCAGCAGCAGCAATGTCGTCCTCCACTTGAGTGTTACGTTCACCTAAGGTGGCTTAATTACGTGTCACTTAATCCTAGTAGCCATCATATAAGACTTAAGAGTTTATGAAGAAGTGGTTCATGCTTTAACACGGATAATCAGAAGAGTATACACATACCACTCTTCATTCTGGCATCTACTAAATAATATTTCTCATGAGAGAGACAGATGAGTTTTTTTTTAAATTTTAAGCTTAAGCGTAAATTCAATTCTAAAGATTATACGAGGGTTGTTATACCATAAGATACTACTGCTGCTGCTGGGTTGTGGTGGTGCTTTAAAGTTTCTGTTAAGTATTTCAGTTCATTGAATGGGAGTCCTCCTTCTCGGGAATGTGATGATGTCAGAGGATTAGACTCTGAATGAGAACCCCAAGTTGTTAGGATGAGGGTATTTAAAAGCTCAAGCAATTTTCGCAAAGAGGACGAGTGCTTAACTTATATAATATACATAATATACTGTATATGTATGTATACTAATGAGGCAAATAATACGCATAAAACGATTACTTGGCTTAATTATGAGAGTCTTGAAATATACAATGGACCAGGCACAGGGTGAACATACAACGATTGGAAAATGTAAACCTATAGTTAAATTTTATGAATAGATTGTGAATAGAACAGTTTCAATAATAACCATAATAATAAAATAAGAATATAGTAGATTCTACGATTTAAAGTATCTTGGGTGATTATGTATACAGGGTGTCCCGTAAGTGGTGTGAAAGACGAAGGCTATGGATAGGTAAAAAAATTGTATGGGGGGGAATCCCAACAGTTACCGAGAGAATGGGACCAAGATATTTAGGTATGTTTTTATAGATTATTTCCAAAAGATAATTGCCTACTTTCTGGCAATAATTGAGCTTTTTGAGACAATTTCGCTGGATATGCTTAAGAAAAAGTGCAAAAAACGCAGAAACGATTACATTTTGGGTGCAGAGTGTGATGGGTGATTTTAAAGTGAAGCTTAAATTCAATATGGAAAATTGGTGTTGATGACGAGTTTTTTTTATAAAAATAGTAGTTAAATAAAAACAAAAACAAAACACGATTTAAAATTATAAAATTTTGATTTTCCTGAGTCATAACTTCAACACTGAAAGCAGTAGGAGACAAATTTATAGACCGTTGGAAAGGTCCAAGGATTATCTATTTTTAAATAATAATCGTAGGGGTGTAACGTTCAGCAATTACAGGGTGATCTATAAAAACATACCCAAATACTTTAAGTCCCGTTATCCCCCCGCCCCCCATACAATTTTTTGCTCGCCTAAGCATTACCTATCCATACCAAGCGGAAAATGGGAATGCCTGATTTAACTAAGGTTTACTGTCAACATTACCTGGAATGCATTAGTAATGAGTACATGAACATACCTTACTTTGACCTGGTTTAGGAAGGCAGGCGTAATGTATTGATGCGTCGTATTTTTGAGAATGTTATTTACCTTCCAGGAGTGCTTAGAGAAGGCAGAAGTAATGTTCATGTTCTATATACCTTCGTTGAACTGGTTTAGGAAGGCAAGCGTAATGTGTTGATGCATTGTATCTTTGAGCATGCCATGTACTGTTCAGGGAATATTTAGAGCAGGCAGAGGTAATGAATAATATCTTCATTGGTGTTGTTATTGAAAAGAGAAAGAAATTTGTGCGGGGGCTAGTTCGAAGGAGTGCGTGCAGATAGAAAACGAGTCATATAGTGTCATTGTTTTTCTAAGAACATTGAAGGAAGGAAAGTGCGAACAGATGGAAAATATTCTGATTTGTGCATTATTTTAGAAGAAGTGGATTATTTTCAATTACGTACCAGATTCGAATAAGTAAATGCGTGTTTATTTTCTACACCTTTCTAAGAAAGCAGGAAATGTTCTTCCCTTTACCTCTCAGTGAAAACAAGAAGAGTGCTTCCACCTTCGTGAAAGTATTAATTGAATGGTTTTTTCCAAACTTCCGCAAAATTCATGCTTAATGGTTCCGTACACTTTTCTGAAATTGCAGAATGAATGCTTAAACTGAACTTAAAAGTGATCCTTCCAAGGAATTAATAAGGAAGGCTTCCTTTCACCTTACTGGTCATGCAGAGGTAAGGTGTGCAAGTATAGCCTTATATACCTTTCCGTGGTAAGACATCAATTCGTTAAAAGAAATGGATGCGGTATCAGAGCATTTTACTTCCATACCTTTCACAAAATGTTTTCGGAATGCATCCGAAATGCTTCCGTATCCCGCTGGGTACCCTTCGGATTTCACATCACTTACGGGACCCCCTGTAGATGTATGATTAACATGATGTACATGTATGAAACATGATAGTACGATTAACATATACGCAGTGAGCGAAAAAGCCTATAAAATCACTACCTCGAAGAGTGGACTCAAATCTGTATGCGGAACCTTCAAAGAAATGTTAATTGAGAGAGCCCAAGAATTATGCAGCGTCCTGCTTCCTGACTGTCCTCAAAACCTTTTTGATGATCACTAAGCTTTCTATTGTGATCATGAGGAGCATTTTTTCCGTAAATTGTGGCAATAAGTTTCGGACAACACCGTATTCCTGGCATCTAGTACTCTTTGTGATTTATGGTATGAGAATTATAAAAACAGAAACAAATATATGATTTTTGAAAATCTGTAATTTTGTTAATGAAATTTTCGAAACTCGAAATTTTTTCTCCAGATAGTTTCAGTGGGAATAAGCCTTTAAAAAATAATGCATCCATCTGTTTCCATCCGTCCTTATTTTTAAGAAGATAACTTCTTTTCGTACATTAGGGACATCATGGAATTCCTATAAATCATTTGCGGGGATCATTAATTAGTTCATCAAGGTAAAAAAATAAATAAATTACTACAAAACTTTTGGTGACCAATATTAGCTTTTTAGTTTGTGGCATATTAAAATATTTCGAACGATATGCTATGATATACTATGTATTGCCATCTTATATATGTACATATATATATGTATATACTATATACGAGTACCTGTATAAATTAAATTGTCAAATTCTTCAAGCATATAATGTATGTACGTGACATATAGGAGTACATTTCACGCTTCAAATTAAATTACACTTTAGAAATTTAATGAAATTCTTGATTTTTGTGGTATTCGCAAACTTTCTCGTCTCCCTTTTGATTTTCTATCTCCTTCGACAATCACAAAATCAAATGCTTGCTCCTTCACCTAGTTGTCTGTGTCTCTCGTTTAATTAAAACTTACCTGACATGCAACCTTTTGTGCGAAATCAATTTAATCGAATTGCTTCGATTTTATCTGTTTGCTTTCACCTATCACAATATCATGGTTTGTGATAGTCCATAGTAAATTTAGTACATACATACCTATGTACATACATATGTATTTATGTAGGTAAACTACGTCAGATCATCGTCTACGTTCGTCGTTTAATTTGAAGTTGGAAGTTTTGAAGCCAATTTTTTTTATCTCTAATTAGCGATTTTTCTTTTTATTGTACAACAAGTTTTTATTTAATTTTGTGACTGGAATTTTAATTTAATTACTAATTTGTTTTTCTACTTTATTTCAGGTATGTAAACAGCAATTAATTGGAGGTTCATATCCACTTTACATGAATCTGTGCAAAGTTAAATAGTATTGGTAAATAATTTAGTTTTTTATTTTTATTTTTGTTTTTATTAAATATTTTATTCTAAATTAAAACCTAATTTTGAATATGTTTTTTTTAACATTATTTATTTGTTGTATAATTGCATTTTAGAACTCTGCGAGTCCATAAGTACCCGATAAATATTTCGCAAGCAGTCGCCATTTAACTTAACTTAAGTTCGCTATATATGTATGTACATAGCAGCAAGTATTATCGTATCGCGAAACCTTACAAAACTTAGAAATAAATCAATATTTACATATTTTGTTGTACAATCCACGTAGATGTCTCGATTGTCTGTATATCCACCATAGACAATTATTTTACTTTATGTTAATGCATTGAACCGTGAACACGTGCATTGAACCTTGCTGCAGTGAAGTTCAAATGGTTTTTGTTGAATTATGATGTGAGAAAATGCATTAAGAAGAAAATTTGTTTTATAATTTAGGGAGATTTTTTTTATAGTTTCACGTCCCGAATATTTCACAGGGTGTCTGAACGAGACATACCAGGTTGTTCAATAAGTTTTGTAGTTCGATAAGAAAAACACGATTTTATGGTTTCTACTAAATCTCTCTCGCTTAATCGACAATATTTCATAACCGTATCCTGTATTTTTGCTATATTTTCTGGTGTTGATGCACTTTTTGGACGTCCTTCACGCATGGATCGTCTTCAAGACTTGTATGACCCCTTTTAAATGCAGCAACCCATCTTTCTACTGTCCAAACAGAAGGTGAAGAGTCCTTATACACTTTTAACAATTGTTCATGAATTTGTTTTGGTGCTAGATTTTTCAAAAATAAGAATTTAACTGCTGTACGATATTCAAGTTTTTCCATTGTACAAAAATACTAAGCAACGTCAACTTTGAACAGCTGCAAATATACGAATTAGTTGACAGATCTACATGAAACTTCACACGTGTTCATAAAAAAGTAGTTCTATTTTTAGAAAAAGAAAACGACGAACCTAATAGCGCCATCTCTTATTGAATTACAAAACTTATTAAACAGCCTGTTATAAGAAATAAATTGTATGGAGGAGTTTGCCGAAATTGTTTGGTTTGGACCCTAGGTAGGGGATCATTTATGTTTTTACGTGCTTTCGTCACTTAATAACCCTGCTGTTTTTTTATTACGTGTCTTATAACGATATGATACAAAACTTTTTCTGCAGCTCCAAAAAATCTTCAATTGCTCCTTTACCGCTTCCAATAAAAATTTATGTAGCCTAGCAGCCTCTAAGTTCAAAAATCGCTAAAATTTATTTTGATTGTTTTTCAAATTCTTATTATTTACTGGTCAAAATGTTTTATTAACTTGAACTTAGAGACTACATAATTTTTTATTGGAGAACGGTAGAGGATAGTTGAAGATACATATTGTTACGTGCAATAGAAATAGACAACTGGTGACATCTACTGGCAATGGAGAGTAAACAACTTCAGGTTCGGAGAATCGATGACGGAATGTTCGGGAAGGTTCAGGAATAGAATGAATAGAAAAGTCAAGAAGGTTCTGGAATAGAACACTCTGGAGAGTTTCTAAGGTATAAATATAACAGTTGTCACCACCAGAGAAAGAGTCTTGTCTTAGACGTTGCAGTGTTAACAAGCGAAAGTAATAACGCGAAAGTGTTGTAATTAGATTGCGATAATTGAAAGTACAGTATTAAGCGATAATTAAAGTTGAGTTGATTAATTGAAAGTTTGTGAATTGTATAAGACTAGAGTGAAATAAAGAACTTGTATATTAAATATTTAATATTTGTGTTTTAAATAACGAACCAAAAGCCACGCTCGCAACAATATTTTATGGAACAGCCGAAAATTTTTCTATCGAATAAAGTGTAATTTTACCGTACCGGGTACGTAATCAAAAAGCTACAGGGTATTAAGTGATGAAAGCATCTAAAAACATAAATTTTCCTCTAGCGTACATAATTTTTGGCAACCTCCTCCCATACAATTTATTTATTGTATGTCTCGTTCAGACACCCTGTGAAATATTCGGGAAGCGGAATAAAACACCTTGTATACACAGATGATATATAGCTTTGTACTTATTTATTCATAAATCTGATTGTTGAAATTGTAGATTTTACAGAAAGTAGGTAGTCAAAAGAAACGCATACAAACACAAAAAAATACCAGGTACCTTCGGAATTATTATTAACGAAAAGGGAAATGTTAGGCTTAGTTGCCAAATTTCCTTAACTGCCGAAGGAAATAAGTAATAAAAAATAAATAAATAAATTTTTCGATATAAGGCAATATTTCGTCAGCATAGTATAAAAATTTAATCAGCACATGGATTAAGCAATCCATTGTTGTCTTATTGCCGACTTGTTTACGTTTTTCGTCGTTTCAGCAGTTGTTACATATGTATTTGCACACTCCGCGGATTCTGTGTGTTTTTCTAAAATATTCAGTCCGACACAAGTAGGTATTCTAATAATTTTCCCGCTCACTGGATCTAGACTGTTATAGTTTAATAGTTATAGAATAGAGATTTGCCACGAGAAATGACTTGGATCTGCGTCTGAGTATTTTAAGATTACACATAGTGAAGTACGCAAATATCTATATTATTTACTCAAACGATGAAAATTATAAAATGGCGGCAATTGGGCATTGTTGCTTATTTAATTTTTGATGTGCTGTATTATTATTATGTATTATATATACAGGGCGTCGAAGCTATAGTCGCTCCCCATACCCATAGATAGGACACGTGGAGCCAATCAATAAATCGAGCTCCGTAGGTTTCCGCGAGATATGATGGCTTAAAAATCTCGCCTAAGGATACCTGATATACAAGATAAAGCTGACTAAAAGCTGCGATTTGAAGCTCAACTTTCTTCGTTCTTCTTTTTCTTTCATTTCACTCCAGACCGTTTTTCCTCCCCATCCATATCAATGGTCAAACTATTCAGTTTTATTTATATTATTTTTCACTACAAAACAAATCTGGAACAAGCACTGAATAACAAATACATGGTGATTCCTCCATGGTGGTCCATAGAGCGGGAGGTGGTATATATATATATATATATATATATATATATATATATATATATATATATATATATCCAGGGTGATTCTGATCAAGATACCTTCCGGTATACCAGGCGATTCCTTGAGGTAAGCTGATCAAAAAATTGTTCCACATACCCCACCCTAGAGACCTTCCTTTAGGAGTTGTGGCCAGTTGAAGATTTCGCCAAAATTCGTGAACCCTGATGGGAATAAATGACTTTTGAACCATTCTATAGATTTTAGTTATTGTTGGCTTATTAAATAGCCAATAATAGTAGTTGTCGAAAAGTGCATTACTCTGTATTTTTTAATTAAACATCTTTAAATTATTCTCAAATATTTCCAAAATTTTTATTTTTTTTACACACAAATTTCATAAATGCCGTTATTTATTTCAAAAACTTTGTTTCATGTAACCCACATTTATTGCTGGTGTACTAGGCCAAATTAAAGAAGAGAGTCTACAGTTTAGTTTGTTTTTATATAAAAAAAATATATGTTATGTTTTCCAAAAACAAATAGAGGTCGAAATAAAAAAAAGGTAAGAAAATCCGAAATTTACAATTGGAAAGGCCATGAAGCTCTGCAAACCATACGCTTTCAACGGTGACCATACACCCTGTACTTTTTAAGATACAGGGTGTTTTGTGAAAGCCTACCATAATTTCTTAATCACCCTCTAACTCAGAAACGATTGATATGCCTCCACTCCCGCCATACAATTTTTTTCTTTATAGGTGAGTACTATCACCTTCCGCTCTTTGGACTACCATGGAGGAAACACCCTGTATACATAATCATTATCATCATTCATTTTTAATATTATAAAAAAATTTCTAAAATGTCATCACCGCAAGAAATTCCCTCGAATAATTGCTTGCTTTTTATATTTTTAATCCATCATAAATCACATTACATTTCAACTATTAAAAGCCACCTACGTCCGTTCTGTCCACCTTCCTCTCCTTCACATAGAGCTCAACTAGTTGAAAATTGTCTAGTAAGTAATCAAAATGCTAGTACTATTGCCGGCCTCGGAGAAGATTGGATCTCGGCCAAATATAAGAATGATTCCACTGCACTGCGGGGGGTGAGAAATGATATGATTTTTTTTTTCTGTCCCCATTACAAAATTTAACAATTTTTGGGGGAGGAATTTGCCTCCTCTCACTCTCTCTCTCTCTGTATAGGACAATGAGTGGTTGCTTTACCATATATGAGAATCGATTTATTTAAAGCGTCTCCGTCTGGACACAAAAAAAAAAATATTCCTTACGTAATCATAAACTTATTAAATGGGTTAAGAAGCCCGAAAAATATTGAATCAAAAGAAACACAGAATTCCACCCACCCACGTATAAGACCAATGAAATTTTTGTCTTTTCTTCAGAGAAGAAAAAAAGAGTCCAAAAGTCTAGACCAGATCTGATTGCTTATTTTGGTTTTCTTTTGGGGTTTATCGCACGAAATGTCTCTCAATATTGCTGGTGCTAGTCAACGCGCTCCGATAATGAAACTGAGCTTTAATATATTTTTTTAATCCGTTCACCCGTAACACAATTCACCCACTTTCAAATCAAGTCAACCTAAGCTTTAAGTGGATCTTTTTTATTTATTTTATTTTTTTTATTTTTATTTTTTTAAATCATCGTTTTCGTTTTTTTCTTCCTCGCACTTTTGCCCATCTAGTTTAAGGTCGGAGGTAAATGGCCGACGATGTTACGTATGTGAAACTTTGTTGAGATTTCGTGGGCTCGTTCAGTTCGCGTATCAGAAAATGATTTTATAGTGAACATGCAAGCGATTGAAATTGATTTCATGACAGAGTGGAAGTTTAACAAGTTTTATAGACCATGAACGTTTTAATTTGCATTTTTACGAAATCTACAAAGCCCAGTACATGTAGAGGTAGGAGACGTAGTATTTATTTACTTTTTTTTTGTCATAATTAAATTTTGAATGTATAAGGACGATCCAGCGACGGAACGAACAGTGTTATATTTGAATTGTTATTATAAAGTCAGTGCATCGGTACGGCTGGAGACTGGCTTCTCTCATTGCTCTTTGGCGTGTGGGGTGGATCTGGAAAACCCTCTGCCCAGCATGCCACGTGATGCGATGGTACCAGAGCTTCGCTTTGGGCGTCGTTTCTCTGTGAGTTTTCCTGTAAGGGAATCGTGCACTGAGGAAAGTGCCTTAACGACCGTTCCCCGGTCCGCTCTAAAAATTTTTACCGCCGGCTCTCTCACTAATGAGGCAGCCGGAGCGGGCGTTTACCTTGCTGAATCTGACATTGGGATCGAGTACTCACTTCGAAGACACACCACTGTCCTCCAGGCTGAAGTCTTCGTCATCGCAATGGCAGCGAATATAGGCCTTGATATGGACATCAAGGAAAAGGAAAATGTTATCCTTTCGGATATTCAGGCAGCCGTGATGGGTCTGAGTGGCCCTCGGGTAACATTTAAGTTACTGGGGGACTGCATGTCGTATGTGGATAAGCTGTGTATCTACAACAAGTTGTCCCTTCGGTGGGTTCGTGGTCACATGGGGATCATGGGGAATGAAAGTGCTGACCTTTTAGCTACGGATGGCTCTGTTTCTACGCTGCTCGGACCGGAACTCGCCGTAGGCGTTGCCACCTCGATTATCGGGTCTCTCATCAAAGTGGATGTACATAGAAAGCATCAGCAGAGATGAGAGAACCTTAGTACTTGCAGGTGCACAAAGCTGTTTCTTGATGTGCCCAATAGGAATATCTCTGATTTTCTCATGGAGCTCGGAAGGAAAGAATGTAGAACTGAGGGTGGCATCAACACCAGCCACAGCTCGCTTCACGTTCATCTAACAAGGATGGTAGTTGTTTACAGTCCTGAGCAGGCTGGATACTTTAGGGTCTGCCCTTTCATCTGTAGATGAGCTGAAAAACCTTCCTCATCAAAACCTAATGCGCTTCATTAAGAGGACAGGAAGGTTTTGGTTATAGGACTTCTAGCAGAACAGCATAGCACAATGGGCCTCTCTGGCCTCCGTGCTTCTGATCTCTCGTCCCCCTGCTTCTTAAAAAAAAAAAAAAAAAAAAATGCGCGTCGGAAAGAAATAAATATTGGTGGATTTATATAGATTTTATTTTTTGCCTCGATAAGAGCCTGTTGAATCTAGCGAGCAGAAATTTTGTAAATTTGTAATTTTATGTGAAAAAAATAAAGTGAAGGTCGCAGATAGGATAAAATCGGTGAACTCGTATTTATTATATATTATATTTTTGATAGACTTGATGGCTATCCAGACATAGCCATCTGAACCGCTCGATCTTAGGGGCGTACATTATAAAAACTTACACTAGTAAGTTATGATCCAAGTGCGATAAATAATTTTTTTTACGTCAAAATCTCCATCATTCTTAAGTACTAATTCAGCTATTGCAAAATGTTCCGTTTATGGCTTTCCTTTTCGGAATGCTGGCGATAATGAAGTATTGTTAGTAATATATGCAATAAAATCTAATGCAACAGGGCATGATGTATTTAAGCTAACCTCCCTTGAGAACTATTTAACCCGGCTTAGATTAAAATTTCTTCATAAGCTGATATATAGCCTACAGCTTGAGTACTATAAGTATATGTAAAATTGAAATTTTTTCAATTGACTAGACATAAAAATCTTTTGGTTCCTTATTGCAAATTCCAATATGGATAGCGTTCCTTCTTTTTTCAATGCATCCGTAAGTGGAATCTTCTACTACATATTGTATTGTAACTTTTGGAGTGAAGCACGGAACAGTCGGTAATTGATGTGTACCAGAAGGAAATACATGAGCTTGTAAAGTAAGGGAATGAATAAAGTTTTTCTTTTTTTTTCTTCTCTGTTTACTATCTGCGAATTATTTCGACTTGGTTTACGTATAGTTTAAAAATTAATTTTTTTGTGCCATACACCATTCCCCAAAAAATTTTTCCAAATTTTTCTCTATTTCAGCCTGTGGATTTTATTTAATTATAGCAACTATAGCGGATTCCTTACAATAATAGTATCAGTTCACTAGATAGCTGCACCTCCTATTTTTAATTAGTTTATTGGCAATTGACGTTTGCATAAAATCAGAATTCTATTTGAGTAGGTAAATTTTCTGACCATATCTTGGGAGGATATACTCTGGTTGTCATATCAACAAACGATTAAACACAAAAAAAAAAATTAGCTTACAATTATAAACAAACTGAAAATATTACTGAGCAACTTCATAATGAAATGACACACATATTCCAATCTCATAAATCTATTTTAAATCTTTTGTTCTACTTTTCTTAAAATCTAGAGGTATCTAGTATTTATTTATTTTGCTCATGAATTTTCATTAGGATTTAATGGCATATTTTTAGGCGAGCCCAAAATATCTCGTCTATTTTTATGACATCTCACTTTCTTGCGTGCTAATTTTCATGTACGAGTTATAATGTCAAAGGCCGAACGGATATCTCAAAGTGCGGCACTAAATTATACGTCCTCCTGGCATTTTTTGGCCTATGGCCTTGCCATGCCTTTTGCCGACCTTTACTAAAATAAAGTAGATTTCTTCTATTCCCCCTGCTGCCCGGTTTTTCATACCTAATAAAAAAAAAAGGTGTTCCATGATCATAAAAATTTTCCTTGGATCGATATAAATTGTTTCTTTAATTCTTATAAAAGCAACCATAACAGTGACGTAGTAACTTTTCGCGAAATGACGAAATTTCTTTTGCTAAAAGAATGTAGAAGCAGGAAGGAACAGGAACTGTTCGTGTATATTGATGACGCCACTATACGAGTATATAATTAGCACCGAGTTGAAGGTGAAAGTCGAAAGATAAATTTGCATTTCTTGAGAGCCAAAAGGATATGGGCAGTGACTGCCATTTTCAATGGGTTTGGGGTTTTAGGTGGTTGTGGCCATTCTCTATAACTTTGTGGAAGTGCTTTCTCAAGAGCAATTCAGAAAATCGATTTATCTTCCTTTCTTTTTTTTTATGGTCCTTAAGGACAAGAATTTCCCTAACACATTCGTGTAGAATGGTGTATTATGGTATCCACAGCTAGATTTATGCTTTTAGTCTTATCGCTTTCTAGCAGGTAGAATACGTCATAGTTATAAAGGCTATATGAAGGTAGTTTTTCATAAATTCCTATGCTATAGCTTCATCCTTTTGTGCTGTCCAATACAATAATATTGCCTTCGTCACCGCATATTCAAGTAGTAGAATGGATAACTTTTTGTGTGAAGGGTCACACTGAACGTGTTTTTGATAAATTTTCACGACAAAAGAGGAAGAGGAATCATAATGGGGAACTAATACTTATATTTCCTCTTAATTAGATTTTACCAATTTTCTGGAGAGGTGATAAGTTCGTTATGGCTCAAATCGATTGATGATAGAAAATTTTCTGGGTAATTTACTTTTATTTTTTTACGTTATTTAAATGTAAAATTATGATAACGTGATTTGTTGGATACAAAGTTGGGATTATCATAAAATGTATTTGTATACCTCCTGAAAAAAAAGAACGAAATTTTCACCATGTCAAAAAGAGAGAGCTGGGAATATGTAATCTAGGACATCCTATGCGAGTGGTTCAAGTTCTTTTTCTTCATACTTACGCTTATATGTACGTACAATGCATACAAAATCCTACCCAGCTTTTTTTCACTGACAGAATACCGCATTTTGTTGAGCCGGAAAGAAATGAAATTTTCTTGAAGTTTATAAAACGATTATTCGATGTTGCGTTTTTTTTTTATATACGATCGTAGATCAATAAGTACCCGTGTTATGAATGAAAACACAAACTTTTGGCAAATTGTTTTTTTTTTTTATTTTTCAACGTAGTCACTTTTTAATGTGATACACTTTCCCAACGTTTCGGCCATTTCTTTAAACCTTCACCGATGATCTCCTAATTTGAACTAAACTTTTTTCCTGCTACCCACGTTTTCATGTTGGAAAATAAGAACAAATCACAGATAGCCAGATCTGGCGAGTACAGTGGATGCGGCAGCAGTTCGTAGCGCAGTTCATGCAGTTTGGCCGCAACGATTCCGGCTGAGTGAGCTGGTGTGTTGTCGTGGTGGAGCAACATTCTTTTCTTAGCCAAATGGAGCCTAGCTTCTTTTAATTTTGTTCAAATCGGCCCAATAATTTACTGCAGTACTCCCCTGTTATCGTTCTTCCTCTCTCCAGTCGATCTGGAGTATTCCTTTGGAATCCCAGAAAATCGTAGCCATACCCCCCGGGCCGATGGAACCGCCTTTGCCTTCTTCGGAGCAGATTCGCCTGGAAATGTCCATTGTTTTCACTGCAGCTTTGTTTCTCGCGTATAATAGTGAATCGAGGTTTCTTCCATGGTTACGACTCGACGTAAAAACTGCTTCAAAGTTTGCAGCCGTATCCGGTTGTTGTCCAACGTGAGCAATGGCTGTACGCGTCGGGCTGACAGCTTTTTCAACCCCAAATTTTCATGCAAAATATTGATTGCCGATCCATAAGACATGCTACAGGAATACCCGGCCTGGGCGCTCCTCATCAAAAACAAATTCATTAAGCCATCTAACTATTGCCATAGATGGCGAAAAGTTTCCATAAACTGCGTCCAACTTCGCTTTTGTTTCTTCGCAACTTTTTCCGTCCGAAAATAAGAATCGGTACTGTTCTTTTTCCATTCTAGCATAAAATACTAAACACATTCAACACAAATGACTATCAATTCAAAATTAATCTATGAACTCATTCAAAACTCTTGTGTACTGTCATTGGACAGCTGACAGTATGGAATGGTAACAGCAACATTCCCCAGCAACGCCATCTACCTTCAAACACGAGTACTTAATCCAACCTCGTAAATATATAAAGCCATACAAAATTTTACTTCATTTGACGTATACATACATACATACATATATGGCTATCAGAAATCCCCTAGAGGGAAGGGTGATGAGGTATCTATTTTGCGTGTTCCATAACTTATTCCATTTTACCCAATAACTCTCCAACTACACGACATGTCTAATTCTTATGAGAGGATCTACAGCTATTTAAAGTTAAAATTATTTTTAAATTTAATATTAAACCTTAATTTATGAACAAGGAACGTATAATAGGCTTATCAAAAATATCGCACATCCGCGGGAAATATACCAGTAACCAACTATATTAACAGTTTCCGCAGAAAAGACCCCTCAATCCTTAAAAAGGAAACTGCAAATCCTTTAATAGGCAATAAAACAAGTTGAAAATCTCAACAGAAAATTTTCTTATCAAAATTGATCCAAGCCCTTAAATTGCAATGGCATTAAATATACCGCAGAAAGCAGATTTAAGCTCTGTCAACATCTCTTCTATATACTAGGAGTTGTATATACATGTGTACATATGTACATAGCGACATACTCATATATTCCCGAAAAGGATTTATTTCACAAGGCAAGAGGAAATCCTTCAGACTAAACAAGCTTCTGTAGCAATATTTTTTGTAAGTTTATTGTGTGGGTGGGATGACAGACTGTGTCTGAAACAGATGAGAAGAGCTAGCTGCGGAGTAAGCCCTTTTCGCTATAACTTGTTGAACGAAGCACACTTTGTATTTTCTTGTTTATGAAAATGTTGTCTACTGAGCTGGGAAATATTTTTCACACTATCTCTGAACTTTACCACGCAGTTATTGTTGGGGTCTTTTTTTTCTTGTTCAATTTTCTATTTTCTGTGTTCCCGTAGAGTGGTGTTGAATTCTTTTATTTAAATCTTCATTTTGATGGTGTATATATGTATGTACAGATGCTTATATACCTATATATATATATATATATATATAGTACGCTTTCAGTACGTGAATCAGTCGTCAACCAACTGACTTTCCTTGCCTTTTAATTTTTCTTTTATGATTGCCTAAGGACATGACTGGAAAAGTGAGTGCTGTGTGATATACATATATACATAAAAAACAACACAAATTGCAAACACGCGATTTTCTTTTGAATTATAATTTTCAGTTTTGTAGAACACTTTCTATACCACTTTTAAATGCATTAGCACGGTTTGAAATTTGTTCAGTTTTTGAAAATCATAGCGAAAGTCATGAAGAAAGGGGGAGCTGATACAATTTGAATCGACAAATACTCCTTCGAATCAAATCCCATTTGGGTGAGCTTTGTCCTATTTTATAGTTGTTTTTTATTGTTATCAATTTTTGTTGTGGTTTTTTTTTTCAACTCCTTTAAATTCTTTGTGCGTATGGAAGGCACATGGAGAAATTCATTTAATTCTTGACATATAATTTGAAGTGGGCTGTGTATACCACAATTGGTTTTTTTTATGTCAAAACCCAAATACATAGAGTCCATAGAGTAGGTATATATCAAAATAACTTTTTTAGTACATATCTACATACATTTTCCCTATGAAGATTTTTCTGTAAGCTAAGCCGGATATTTTCTCTGTAAGCTGTTTTTTTTTTTTTTTTTTTTTCATATTTTCTTTTGACTCATTTAAAACCAGTTATAGGAGAAAATTGACGACTTCTTTTTGAATATTTTCCCAAACCGTTTCGATTGAGATCCACAAGATAAAGGGGAATGGCCACTTTTCGATTCTGTACTAAATTTTCCAAAATGAACTAGAACAAATTTTGACATCCCCGCTCCAGGCTTCCCCCGCTTAATTGAAATAAAAATTTTTAATAAAATATGTGCAGAATATCATAATGTATCGTTTAAGACATCTCTCATGTCCGGAGATGTCGGGCATAAAATGGGTATTCCTCTTTCTAGTGGAAATTGTACCTCTCCGAAAGAATCACCATATTCTTAATATGAACTTTTTACTTTCTCAAACACTACAAATTTTTTTGTTTTGGCAAACCAAAATATTTGAACATTGTCAATTAATTTTACTCATATGCCATGACGAGTCACACCACAGTTTCGAGCTCTTTGATACTACCCTATAAACCTAGTTGTATAAATATGGGAATTGTCTTAAAACAGTTTTCCGATTGCAAAAAGATTTTAGCTATACATAGGAGGTATTTGATGAGTTGTATTATATTGTATTGGAGGTACTTGTACACAATACAATACAATTGTTTTTAGAAAGAAAAAAAAACAGAACTATTCAAACACACAACGAGTTATCTTTTTTCTGCTGTGTGGATTGATTGAACTCACCTGGGGCCGGATTCTGTAACTCGGAGATCTTGGGAGTTTGGGAGATGAGAATTTTCGTTTTCCCCGATTAAAACTCCCTAACACTCCATTCGAAACTCTCTAACATACTTGGAGAGTTAAAGAAAACGTGAGAAGTATCGAAATATTGAAAGACGGCTAACTTTGTGTGGAGGGTCGTAGAGCATTGGGGGTTTTTCCTACGGATTTAGGGTCTGGAGTAAAAAAATATAGCTGAACAATTTCTGGGGGAGGGGCTTTTGGGGATGTTTGGTATCAAATTAAAGAGGGAGAGGCGAGTAATCGAGTGGTGTGGTTTTTTTTATCATTTCAACTTCATAACTGACTTTTTACCACCGAAAGATGGATTTTTTACACTTGGGTCATATACACCCCAGTTCTTATATTTTGCATATATTTTGTCCGTTCTTTGTTTCACATTCATTAGTACTCTGTTGTGAACATTTTTCTCCTGAAAAGTGAATTTCCACGACTTACCCGTTCTTCATAATGATGGGTTGAAAATATATCCATTTTTATACAAAAAAACGTATATTTTTTCATCTTAAGAAGGACTGATTCACTTGTTTTGCAGTTATCTCCAAAACTATTTATCGAACTCAAAAAATAATTACATATCTAATTAGGAGACAAAATGGAGATGCAATTTAATCCTACATGCAAGTTTTAACGTGCATATCTAAAACTTTTATAGCATCTCTTCTGAACTGGAACGACCAAATTGACCATTTTCGCGTGATGTAAAATTTTTAGCGGGTACCTTAAGACACCAAAATCCTTATTTCTCTGTAAGTATTGCAAGGATTTCCATAATTTGTATTTGTAAATATAGCCAGGATATGAAGTGAATTCATAATTCAATTTGAAAATCAAAGGACAATAAAAGCAGACAATACTGTCAGTTGAGAAATATTTTTCTTATTTCTCCACAACTAACACAGCCGAGAGTTTTGCTGAGTGGAATAGAGAATTTGGTAAATATCAACACAAAGTTCCCCGAGTTACAGAACTCCGAGTAGAGAGTTAAGTGGCAAAAGAACTCTCATCTCCACAACTCCACAACTCTCTGAGTTAGTGAATCCGGCCCCTGAAGAAGGATTGATTTCAATCTGGTTGATCTGCTTTGTGAATTCGATTTTACTAACCAAAAAGAAGCGTATTCGAAGATGCTAAGGTTTCTAAATGAATGACATTCAAAAAACATTTCTTTATATTTATTCTAGCTGTACACAGGTTTTATGCTAGCCCAATTAAATAAGTTACCACAGGTTCCAAATTCATCGGAATACCTTTATGAGTAACTTATGTCAAAATGGTAGTAATAAGCCGCAATTTCCAAGTTAATCAACATACACTTGTGGTGGAAATCTATTTCAAAAGATTGCCAAACACTATGTAAAACTTTCAAACTCTTCGGCATACATTTTTAGGCAATCTTTTTGCTAGTGGTAGCGCGAGTCGTCAAGGGCTTATCTAAAGATTAACCGATCCGGTAGCATACGTTCAGAACTTACTTGTTGAACTACCATATACAGTTTTCGAATTCAAGTTTGGATATTTACCAAGAGCGTTGATAACCCGCCAAACAAGCCCAAAAACAGGAATTCATCGAAAAGATAAAAAGAAAATATTTTATTGCTATGCAAAATTTTCAGAAGTCCCAATAATGTGATTATTATCAATTGCGCCGTTTAACAAGAATAATTTTTTTTTATGGAATTTTCATGGAACACTCGAAAAGGACAAGTCAAAAGTATGAAAAACAAAATCCAGTTAAAATTCCGAAATTTTAACTTTGTTGAACCTTAACTTCAAAACGGAAAAGAACAGAGAAAAATTAGGTGTAACATTCAGAGGTTATAGGGTGACCCCACCCAAACAATTTTTTGCTTTTCTAAGCATGATAGCTTTTGTTAGCAGGACCACATACGGGTTACCCTGTATATCGTGGATGAAAATTCAAATATGGTTTTACTGAAACTGTCCGTGATCTTGTATGGAGCTGTACCTTTTTCTTATCATATTCTACCAATCCTATCTGAGCCTATATCTTGTCATTTTTCGTATAATCTGCTCCAGAACAAATGTAACTGTGTGTAGATACGTATGTACTTCTTTATATAGACAAATACATATTCGACATATTCGACTAACCGATTTTTTTTTTTTATATATATATAAAAGATGAAAGCAATCAAACAAGGTAAAATTTCTCATTAATTTTCATCCCGCTGTGTTGCTCCAATAAAAAAATTAAATAAATTAAATTTGTAAAATTACTTTCACCGCGTTGTACCACGTGAAGACCAAAAACATGTAATGCCAAAAATGGTGTACATTTTATCTTGTTTTCATTTTTTTTTATTCTTCTTCTAAATAATTAAACAGTTTGATGGTATAATAATTACAGAGCAAGGAGTAGCACTGATAAAAGGAAACAAGTTATTTTCCCATTCATTTTCTCACAAATGATCATTTCGTTTACAGCTATTTCTTGGACTAAAAAAACAGGATGAAGTAAAAGCGAAGATGTATGAACAAAAATTAAAAACAAAAACATCAAAGCACAAAGCATCTTGTCGGTTATGCTCCCAATTTCTTCTTGTAGAGTACACTTACTGTGTGATGATTTTCCCTATCTATCGTTTGCTCGTTCTTTCAGATTTAATGTGAAAGATATTCAGCACATTTTCAATTTAGAGTAAAACAAAAAAAAAAAAAACGGAAAATTTTCAGAATTTATAAATAAAAATGACCCCAGTTATTTTTATATGTTAACCAAAATCAGAGGATAATCATATTCTTGAATGCGTTCATAAATTGGTATGTGTATGATGCGTATATAAATTAGTTAGAAGAATCTACCCACCATTAACGGTACCTACTACTCTCAATATATCCAACTTTTTCCCTTTTGAGATGCTCGCGCTCGAAGGAGCTATAACAAGTTGATCGACATGCGAGTATAAGTAAGTAAACAAAATCAAGCGTAGGCGTATTGAGTCTAATGGCTATGGTTAAGTTATTTTATCGGTTGTGAACTTACGCTTGATAAAATACCAGACCTACTTATAGGTAAAATGAATTTCCACCAGAATTGGCATCAAATCGATTTTTTGTTAAGTCACATTTCTTCATTCATTATTGAAGGACACCATAACACACGGTTAAATTCTTTATGGTCCTTATCCTTATATTACATGTACATACCAATATTCTTATGATCAGAAATTGCGTTTTCAATAGGCTAGACCACCTGATCTAATTTTGAAACTAAGCAACCTAGGCCTTCTATTTATACATCATTAGTGTCATGAGTGTCTCCTTCATGGTGGTCAATAGAGCAGGAGGTGATAGTACACACCTTGACAAACAAAAAGTTGTATGCCAGGGGGAGGCCACATCAACCGTTTCGGAGTTACAGGGCGATTAAGAAAAAATGCTAGTTTCTTACAAAACACCCTATATCTTAAAAAGTACATGGCGTATGGTCAAAATTAAGCTCTTAAACTATTCTCAAAACTATTCTCCTCTAGGATAATTTGTTCCTTAGTGACTGAAAATGAATCATTTAAAAAAAATATCGTCTAATTTCGGTATGACCTGAATAAGTTATGAGCTAATAACTATTTAACGGCAACAAATAGCACATAGGGTGTAATAGGTCAAATTAAAGAGGAGCCTTGCGAGTTTACAGTTTTTATAAAAAAAATGTTATGTTAATGATCTTTTTGCAAAAAATATTGAGGTCAAATTAAAAAAATAAGTAAGAAAATCGGAAAGTTTTAGTTTAGACTCCTAGAACTCCTAAGAGGGGAGGGGGGGGGGGGGGGGTACCTACGGGACTGGTTGAGCAGTTGGTGGAAAGGCCATAAAGGTCAGCATACCATATTTTCTTAAGTGTGACCATACGCGATGTACTTTTTGACATACAGGGTGTTTTGTAAAAAAATAAACTTTTTTCTTAATCACCCTGTAACTCCGAAACGGTTGATATGGCCTCCCCCTGCCATACATTTTTTGGTTTGTGTAGATATGTTCCACTATTACCTCCCGCTCTATTGACCACCATGGAGGAAACACCCTATATATAGAAATTAATCGATATGGTTCTGTACTTTTCCTCATCTTCTAACTAATTTCTTTGTCACTTATCTATCTTCTCCTCATCCACATTATCTACTATTACACACATATAAAAATTCCTCAATACTCCAGAGAAGCGGAAAACATTTTAAACATTTGTAAGGCTTTTAAAGTGAGCAAATGCGTCAACCCAAAAAACATTATGAAAACATCCAAAAACATCTCCTAAAAAACGACAGATGGAAAACCTATCATTGGGTTGTCTTCTACTGCAGGCCAATCACCGAGCATAGTGAACAAGAAAACGATTCAAGAAACGGAAGCAAAGCCTCGGATATGGACTGATAAATTAAGACTGGAAAAACATGTGCAGAAGTCAAAAAGGATGGGCCCACAACAGAATCAGCGGAAAAGGTTTTAATGGAAACCCTATGCTCCCAAGGGGAGTGAAGAAAGGTAAAAAAAATTAATGATATACAAAAAGTTGTTTATTGTGGTTAAAAAAAAAATATTCATAAAGAAGTGAAACGGTTTATATAAAAAAAAGTGAAAATACTTTTTTTAACTTAATTCAATCCTTTTGTAAAACAATAAAATATATGTACATATGTATATCAGGCCCTTATATAGTCGATGCAAAAAGTCAAGAAAACTAAATACAAATGAAGAAACGTCTCGAATGGTCAGGATTTCACTCACACTAAAGCTACATAATACATGATTTTGTATTCTCTGATGATTACGAATTTAATTTAAAGGGTTCTTCTGATGACTAACATCAGAGTGGGCGATAAAAGGATACGAGATACCCAAATGAGCATATACATATAATATTCGGCATCGTGTTGTGCCTCAATAATTTTCTGGGGTTTTAGGGATGTGTCATCACAACTTCGGATGGAATGGAGCATCAAAGTTAACGTGCAAAAATACAAGTACATATAAATTGTTGAGAGATATGTATTCCACACAACCCATAATCAACAAACTGAGTCTACGTACATGCAAAGTTTGAGGATGATACATGTCATGATGTCATCAAGCTAATTCGGTAAGTAAATAGTCACTGATTTTCATAAAAGGTATATTCAGTGTTCCTGTCGTCATGACCTACATACTATAATAGCACAGGTTATTAAAACAGCATGAGCATGTATGTATGAGACAAAAATGGAAAGCATTGTGAATAATCTTAGAAGCATATGACCATTAAAGAAAGTTGATCAGACAGATGGAAGAAACCACAAAAATTCTCCTAGAACGTTTTGCAACTATAATTGAATTTTTTGTTGTCAAGAATAATAAAAGGAAAAAGGATGAAAAATGTGGTTCTGTACTGTATCAATCATGTCTTCAAAGTATTATGGCTCTGATGGTTTTTTATGTATACATGTACATATGTAGTATAACAAATTGTCCTGTCGTAGACCTTTGACGATAAGCAACTTCTGTGCAAATAGAGTCCAAACTGCTAAAAAAAAATAAGGCACCCAAAACTCAAATCCAAAATGAACATGCGTAGAGGGTTATACCTCAGGAATCGTCTATGTTCTATGAATAAGCTGTAAAAGTAATGGTCCTAGAATCGATCTCTGAGGTGCACTACTATTGTAAAAAAAAGGGATTTGAGTGATATCGATCTTCAAGGGTGATGCATATATGTACATGCGTAGAGGACTATACCTCAGGAATCGTCTATGAATAAGCTGTGAAAATAATGGTCCTAGAATCGATCCCTGAGGTATATCACTATTGATAAAAAAAAAAGGAGATTTGAGTGATATCGATCTTCAAGAGAGATGCATAAAAATTTATTAATTCCACGCTATACAGAAATAAAAACTTTCTCCTTCTAAGACAGACAGATCATAATACTATGGCGTATTTTGCTCCCTCAAAATTTTATTTCAGAGACAGCTAAAACTTTCCTTTTTTATTTTATTTTAATGAATTATAAAAAAAAACTTAATACTTAAAATTTTTTTATCATTACAATACTTATACATACTTATAAGCATATCTACATATAGCAGATAACGAGAACGAAATATTCAATAGATTTGGCAACACATCATTATACATAATTAAGTTTTTGCTAATTCAATAATTAATTTATGCTGCGGTCTCTTTGCTTGTCAATCTTGCATTGAACCATATTTCTGAATGGCAAGAAGAAAGAACTATACCTACGTATTCAAAAAATCTTGATTCGAATCGAATTCAATTTGTATTATTGGACTCTTTTTAGATTAAATTAGTTCAACTCTTAGGCTTGACCGATTTCGAATATTGTGATATTCCATCACTCGCACTATCTACATCTTTCTATCTATCTATGTATGTATGTATTTCCAGTGTCCACATCGACTCAGCATATTTTTATAGTTAAGCGAATGAGATAACTACATATACGTACTATTATATATGTAAGTATTTCGCAGCATTGGAATTCAAATGGATGTCATTCAACTTTGACCAAAAGAAATTTTTCCCAATGAATGTGAAAAAATTTCTGCTTTTACTATGGTGACAGATAATACAAAAGATAGCGGGGAGAAATGAAATAATTGTATAAGTAGTTGCTGGTGAAAGAGAAATTGTCTTAAGCGGGGGAAAATGAAATAAGTGTATAGGTAGCTGCCGGTGAAAGAGAAATTGTCTTCTATTCATTCATAACTACATACTTATGTGAAAAGATTGAGATAATCATCATAGTAAAAAAACTTACTGAGATACCTAAATACACATATGTATTTGAGGAGACAAAGACCGGGGACGATCTATTTATTAAGTCTATCGCAAAGTGAATGTTATAATCGATTCCCAACAAACATTATTAATTAGCTTTAACTCTCGCTTAATTGCGAGTGAGGAAGAGAATATTCAATTTATGTTCTTTTAACAACAAGCTTTTTTTTTCATAATTCACATTCATTCATAATTGATTTGATTGGATTTGGATTTATTGCTTCGAAATTGTTGTGTGAAATTGGTTAGATGATTTGAAAGTTTTACGTGTTACTTTTATTTAAGGGGTTTGAAAAGTTATAATAAAAGTTTTTTCTGACAATGTGATATGAATTCATGAATTTAACTATATAAATTTTAAGTTTTTAAAATTCTAATTTAATCCTTATCAAAATTAAATATTTTAAGGTAAAAAATTGTAATAAATTTGAAGGTCTTAAAATCTCATACATATCAAAATTCTTGAAAGGCTTTTTTTTTATGCCAATTATTATTATGATTATAAACATTTTAATGGAATGTGCGGGTGTAGCTATTATAGAAACTTGATTCAAGCCTTCTTTATGATTCAAATTGCAGCTACGACGACGTAGGAAAATGCATTTACATATGTACATACATACAAGAAAAAGATACTTAATTTGAGGTCATATAACAACAATGGTATATTTCTTATATTTTCATATACATATGCATATGTGTTGGGCAAGGATAGTTCTCATTGACACTAAGAAAGGAAATTGCCAAAATTCACAGAGGGATATCTGAAATTGAGAAAAATTGTATCTAGAAAATGCGTCGTGTTAATAACTTATGAATCACCCTATTAGGTACTTCTGAGCGTTACACACATTACGATGAAAGAAACACTAGTAGATGATGCACATTGGTTTCGGCTCTCAACCGCTTGGTGGAATTCTATGAAAAATGATACTGTTGCATGTGAAAACTGCGCATACATGGGCACAGGGCACAGAAAACCTACCAATTTTGTGTAAATTTAGATCTGTTCGCGCAAACTTGTACAATCGTCGAGTAAAAGCTTCGAAAGTGTCAGTTTTGACAGATCGTCGTTGGTTTTCAGTTATTTTTCAAGTTTTTAGTTTTAAAAAAAATGGAAAAACCTGTTACTCCTCCTCCAGTAGAAGTAGAATGTCCTCCAAGAACATTTCAATGTATTCAAAGTGGTAAATTAAATGTGTTTATTGTACTATGTGCTAAGAAAATTTCACGTCATTATTACAGATCCCGAATATTTGCAAGTTTTTACAAGTTTTTACAAGTTTTTACTAGAAGCCCATTCGCGTACTTTGTGAGTGTCACTCTTAATTTCTCTCTTTATCATACATTTTGACGTTTTTCATGTTTTTACTTGAAAAAGTACTCGAACAGACTTTTGTGAATGGACCGGGCCATCTTTGATTTTGATGAAATTCCACAGAGGAAGGTTGGCTATATTGTGAATAATACGTTTCTGAAATATTTTGTTGTTGTAATCCATTTTATACCGGAGTTACGGTAATTTGAATTTCGAAAAAAGTTGCTTGTAGTAGGTTAAAGTTTAAAAATTTATATCTCAGAATCTACGTTTTGCATGCCTACCCGTTATTTATTTGAAGAAGCCTTGAAGTTTATCAAAGTACTTTTTCTGAAAATTTGGTTTCAAGAATAATAGATATTTCCGTTATCCTTAGATATTTCAAAATGCGCAGCCTCGATTTTTGTTTGTTTTGTTTTTATTTATTATTATTATTTATTATTTGAGCCTTAATGGATTTTAGGAAGGTGTAGAAATTGAGAAAATGGAACTCTTTAAAGTTTAGAGTTATTATACCCTAGATGATGAAATCATAGGGTATACTAAGTTTGTCATTCCGTTTGCAACACCTACAAATAATAATGGTAGAACCAAATCGAGAACGCGTGTACTTAGAGAGCTGAAATTTTGCACATGGGCTCTTAAAACAAAACTAAAATTAAGTTCGAGAGTGGTATAAATCGGGTAATTCCTTCATAAGGTTGCCATACAAAAATCTTGTTTTTCACTACATATTTGGACACTACCTGAGAAAGCCTAAACGTAAAACACCCGAACAAAAAAAAAATTTAAAAAAGTTAAATAGAACAAAGAAATTAAATGTTATATAGACGTTTTTTTTTAAAACGTTCTTAGAAACGTCAACAACAAAATGCTCAGCCATATTATTAACAGTAGTGCGAATGCGATTAATCGGTTCATACATGTTAAAGTTAGACTTCGAGGAGTTAACATACCTACTAGCACGAAAAAAGAATTTGTTAAGTAATAACGGAGAATCAATATTCGTGTTAAAGATTTGATGCACAAAAGTTACATCGGCAAACATGCGGCGTTTCTCAAGCGAGTGCGTATTTAAAAGCTTTAAGCGATCCCCATTTAGGGTATCATAAGAATTGGTCTTACAATTAGACCAATTCTAGCTTTTTTTTTACTTGTTTTTAATTTTGTGTAATCCAGAAAATTTTGAACGAAAATTGATAAGGTGTCAGATTATAATATCCGTGTCCTTGGTAAATAAGATGCATTATGCATATCGATTCCTTATAGTGTCCTCCCTAAAGTCATTTCTTCCCCTTCAAACTTGCGTTGGAACATTTTTCGTATTTCGAAGGAAGTGTAGTCCCTTAAATGCTCATAATTCCTTTCACGGATCAGACTTAAGTACTGGTTACAAGAAGAAAATTTCACATCCTTTATTACGATATCCAACATATTCAGATTTATGGTGAAATGCCTCAGCAGTTATCGAGCCCTCTTGAAAACAAAAATTTTACAAATTTGTAGTTTTATCCTTGATCCCGTAAAATTACTACACCAAGGACATAATATTTTTTCTTCTCAAAAACAAAGCAAAATTACCTCAATATCTGCTTCCGTTCAAAAGTTACTAATATTTTTATGCTAAACCTGCTTAAATATTCTTAAATAATTAATTTGTCCACCCTTGCCTTCTAAGATTAAAACAATTGCAGGTAGAGTTAGGAAAGAACTCAAGATAACCTCCCTGTGATAGAGAAGGCAGTTTTATGATCTGGCTTGCGTAAGCCGGTTTACCTTCTGTGTTGAACCAATTGCACGTATTGGAATGCAAGTTTTTTTTTATGCAAAAGGACGCATGTGCTTTTAATAATAATAAACAATAACATTATTACAGGAAAACGAAAATTATTGGGATAAAAACCGATATTTATTTTTGAAATTTTCATGTAAAAAAACCAAAACTCTTTGGGCGTAAGTGATGTCTTAATAAAATATAATAAGTAAGGTGCCACTTTTGAAAGTTACTCTTGCAAGCTATTAAAAAATCCAATAATACTCAAAATCCATAGGGTGACACGAATATTGGCAAAATCTTTAAAAAGCTATATAGGTAACTGCTAAGGAGGAGCCTCCGGGGGAGCGAGTATGTGGAACGATTGTTTTTTATCAACTCGTCTCAAAGAATCCCGTGGCATACCGGAAGGCATCCTGTAATATTTGACTCAATTTTTCTTTTCTATTTATATTCAATTTTTGACTCTATCTGCTATGCTATAGTAAGCTTTAAAAAAAAAAAATTAGAACACAGCTCTCCGACAGATATGAAAACAATTAAGTAAACAAAAAATCTTATATGAATGAAATCATCGAAACGTGGTCATCTTGTAAACTTCAATCTTTCACATTTCGAGGGTGTGGTTATACACGTTTTAGATAAACTTCATTATAAACAAAACTTTTTCCCTGACTCTCTGTATTTAAGCCGTGAATAAAATCAGATCAGACGTCATACAGATGAATTTAATTTCGCAGAGAGCATTTCATTAAATAAACAAAGAAAAGTTGAAAATTTCGAAATATTTTACACAATAATGGAAGTATTATTTTTTGTTTTTATTCTACAAGGAAATGACTTCGAAGTCGTCTTGGTGGTTTGTACAGGTGTAGATGTGTACGGTGTCTTTTCTTAGGCCTATGCAATCGTGTTATGAGGTTAAGACAGACCTGTTAATCATAAAGTAGGTAAAAATTATTCTAACTCGTTAATTATTCCACGATTTAACATGCATTAGTATGCAAATGACCTCACATTCGCTAGACAGTATGAATTTACTGAAGAACTATTTTTCTTTATTGAGTAACCATAGTGCTACCAGATTGCAAGGTGTGTAAGAATAAAATTCCAAATAAAAAAAAAAATCTTTACTTGTGAATGAAATTGGAGGAATCTTATACATCTTTCCCGTTGAAAACTCATTCAATCAAAACTTCTAAAACGTGTCACAAGGAAAAACTCTTATGTCTGCGATTTATCAAGCACACGCATAATCACATCGAGTGCGTGTTTAATAAACTATTTTGCAAAAATCCTTTACATTTCAATTTCTGTGTTTGTAGAAACGTGGTGGGGTCTAACGTGATTGCGTGCTTGATAAAACCAATATGACACAGCAGTGGCACTGATAAAACACTCTTTCATTTACATTTCTGCACGAAGGTATCCCAGCCCAGTGCAAAAACTGTTGCTGCCTTCTAGAGAAATTTTCGATATGCCTTCCTCGCGTTGTGGTAAGCGACAACGGAGGGGGGCAATCAATTTCTGTAGTTCGTATAAGTGTCGAAGACTCTAGTCCTCCTAGAATCGTGTAAAAGAAATGAAACATTTTTTTTTTTTAAATTATGATGTTTCACAACCGAGAGGTACTTCAAGGAAAACGAAGTCGATAGAAACCTCTAAAGAGCTGCTATTTCCGCTCTATGTCCTGTGTAGAATGAGGACTTAAGTAGAAGTAAACAGACACTTTAACAAAACTTCGCCAAAAGGCCTATAAAACAAAATTCGGTTAAGAGCGAATCGTGCTCGCGCAATCAGGGCTCCGTAGCAGAACTTGGATCGACCGAATTCAAGTATATTTAAATCTAGTCTAAAGGGGAATGCCCACTTTAGGCCCGACACCTCCAGACATGAGAGATATCTGAAACGATGCGTTATGATACTCTGAACATTTTTTATTAAGAATGTTTATTTCTATCTAGCGGGGGAAAGCTGGGGGAGGTGGGTCAAAGCTTGATATACATATTACAAAATCTAGTACAAAACCGAATTCCTAAGGGCCTGAGAAGAGGTTTCAGTATTTATAGCCACCGCAATACTCACCTTTTTAATATTTCCCTCTTTCTTATTCGAACTAAGATAGCTACTAGATTGCTCGCACCTTAGATCGGCTCTAACTCGGTAACTCGGTAGGATTATGTCCGACCGGAAAACAGGATTCACTGTTCGCCTCACCTCACCAACTACAATTCATAGAAAAAAAATTTCTCTGCACTCTTTTAGGGTAGGGGGTACGAACCTCCGACGAGAGGGGGTGGTTCCAATGTTGCATGTTGCATATCGAATTAAATGTCTCGCCGAGTACTATCGGCTAGGGTACTTTTTTCCCAATTCAGTAAACTTCCTCGGGACGTTTTTGCTGACAAAAAACCATTTGCATACAATTGGGTCACATACACCCCAGCTACTATATTTAGCATATATTTTTGCAGGTGAATGTTATTTGTCGCACATTTTGGCTTATATATTTATAAGCAATTCACCACAAAATTTTGCTTTTTTTTATTTTCTGAAAGTAATACCTACCCCACAAGATGAAAAAAAAAAAAATTTTTTTGAGGGGGCTCAACCCGCACCCATTAAAAATTAAAAAATATTCAATAATATTTGACTGTCGATATATGTGCGCGTCAAATTTTAAATTCCTGCGTCATGTCGTTTTTTAGAAAAACGTCTGTGACAGAGACAGACGTATGAACGCACCAGCGATCTTTTAATAGTTCTATTTTTTTTTTTTTGTTTTACGGACCCCTAAAAATAGAGAAAATTCACAATGTTCTATTCTGTGTAGAAAATACTTCTGAAAACATCAAAATGGTGCTATACTGGAATTTTTTTGCATTAAGCTGCGAAAAAGCTATCTCAGGAGTTCCGTTTCTCTTGATCTGGTGTTCAGCTTTTCAAGAATTTCAGAAGTGGACGGCGAAACCAATTTGTAAAATTACGGAACAAACTCTCTGACGTTGTGATTCTACATCAAGGATCAATATTTTATTCAGTCTTTATATAAATGACCTGACCTACGTAATCCATAACGATGTAATATATCTGTATGCCGACGACATAGAGATTCATCTCAGCAGGCCAATTGGCTTAACTGAGGATTGCGTATGTCGACTGAATGAAGATCTCGAGCGTTTTTATGATTGGTCTGTATAAAACAGCTTAGAACTGAATCCTGTCAAATCAAATTGCCTGGCGATCTATAGAAAAGGTATTGGAGTTAATAATTTACCGTCGGTATTTATAAATAGTTTCAGACTTTCCTATGCGTATTTTGCAACGAGCTTGGGTTTTGAAGTTCTCCTGTTGAAAACATATCAGTGGTATAATAGAAAAAATACGTATATGGGTGTCTATGTCTACGGCGGTTGTGGCTAAGCTCTGACTTGCTTTCGTAAAACAAAACTGCGTAAAACAAAACTGGTTAAAGCTCTGGTAATACCTTATTTTATTTAAGGTTGCATAATATTTTCATCTCTGGACTCAGTTTGTTGTCGTAGAAGACTCTTGATTGCATACATTGTTACACTATGTATTCCTGCCGCCTCGAACCAGTCACATACCGCCCTATATATAGACTTTGTTTGGTTGCCCTCTAGAAGATCACTTAACCCAACGCAGATTAAAAGTTCTACATAAATTGATACCTTTTCGATTAACTGAACTTTTTGCAATCAACTAGAAACTTTTGCTCCCTCGTTGCAGGTTACGATATGGACAGCGCTCTTACTTTTACTAAAGCATTCGCAAATGGAATCTTTTATAATGCACGGCTGTCGGTAGAGCTTTTGCAAAGCTTATAAAATCATCTATTTATAAAAATCGTATGCAGTTTGAGTGTTTTCCAGATACAATCTATATCTCTTTTTTCTCTATCTTCTCTCAGTACAACAGTACTGTACAGTATTCTTCCCCTTGTATTAGTTTAGGGTACGTTTTTTATGTTTGTTCTTTATTATTATTTTTTTGTTAGCTTTTTATTCTTAATCTTAGTTTTATTTTTCATTTTATACTTTTTTTTATTTTTATTGGTCCCCAATTCACTTTGTACAAAATAAAATTTTATAATCTTTGTACTTAAAATAAATAATTATTGTTATTCCTAAACCAAAATGAAAAGTCAAAAATATCTGAAAATGGTCGCCATAGTAGATAATATTCGAAATTTTCTCTGCAATATTGCAGATATCACGAAAATTAAACCAAGCTTCGTCCAATTACTTGCCAGCCGGCAGACCCCAGTAGAAATTCAACAATTCTTAATCAGTTTTATCATCTTAAGCCGACTGCGCATGCGCGCAATGTTCACGTTTTTGTGATTTACGAAAACGCAACTAATGTGTCGTTAAAAGTTTTTTTTATATTGCCATAAAATATCTCCAAAAAGTAAAAAAGTTAATGTGCGCATAAGTTAGTAAATTGCTGACTTAAAAATAATCTAAAATATGATTATTGCGAAGTCTGGCAACTCTGGCTGGCGTTGGACTGCTGTGATTCTATAGTTGCGGAATTTCTCTTCGCTTTCGTTTATAGTATCTACTACTCACAAGTCATACACCATGCATGGCACCGCATAATCTGATGACATTCTTTTGCATCATATTTTTTAATTTTTTTTTACTTTGCTTTTTTTTTTTCATCAAAATGATGTCACCTCGTTGAGTTTATTAATGGCTTTGACTGGGCGATAAAAATTCTTATCGAATATATAATTATAGGTGTATAGGTTGCGAGAAGAATCGTCAGGTATATTATAGATTTATGATGGAATTGGGTTTGTCATTTACTAACGTCTCGATTGCAATTTATAGGTGTGTTCAGATCATAAAATTTTTGTTTGATAAGAGTCTAAAGAGAGATGTTCGTTGTGTGTAAAGTTTAAAACCTGTTTATTAAAGTTTGAGATAAAAAATGCATATTTGCGTCAGGTTTTTTTTTTGTCATAATTTTTATTGTTTGAGTTCTCTTTTAATTGGTTATATTATGATTATCGATTACAACGTATATATTCAAGTAAATATATAAAATAATAATGCGCATTGCTTTATTATTATACATTATGTCAATACGTTTTTAAAAATTCAAATGATCAACACCGCAAGATGCAAACAACTAGGTTAGATCAGTCGTTTTATAACAATATTGGTCTGACCGGATGAAAATTGGCGTATATTTAATAAAAAATTTTTTTCTTCACGAAATATAACCAACACTTTATCGGATCTTAATGTACTACGACCACTCCTACTTACATCTGTGTACTTTTGAATTAGATTTCCGGTGTGTGTTCAATGCGATTCTAGTTAGGAAAAAAAATGTTAACCTTATCTCAAGAATGTAAACATTAAAGCCAAGATAAAATATAGGCAGAGAGAATTACAACTAACAACACCAAACCATAGATTATTGCTCCATTCCCCATGTTAAAATTAAGTGATTCACCCCTAAAGGTGAAGGTACACGGTGCGAGACTTTGGCCTTCAGAGATCAATTTTTTGGTCTTTGGAGACCCAGAGACCCGTGTATACACTTAGGGAGACGTAAAAATTTCTAAAGAGTCCTAGTCTCTATAGCTTTTGTTGGTCTCCGACCTCCCGTCGTGTATTTTAAAACATACAGGCCTCCAGAATCGATCTCCAATCTCCGAAATTTGTTCATTCGTCGTCTCCAGGTCTCCGGAGACTATTTGTGTGTTCTGGTCAGTTAAATGTAGGTTTATTCGGAAAGGAAAAGGAATAAAGTGAACTGTGACAATGAAATTAATAAAAAAAAAATAATAATTAATATAATGGATTTAGGGCAGAAAATTCGTTTCGTCAAAAGAGTTCTGATTAAATTTGAAAAAAAAAAAAATCATACAAATTTGTTGTGTTTATCTCGTAAGTTTAAGTTTTTTCACTTTCCCATAACATAAAAATATTAATAACTTTTGAGATAATTCATTCTAACAATCTCTTGCTCGACAATTAACAAAGATCTCTTGAGATCTCTAGAGACCAAACTTCAAATTTCGTGTATACACTTCGGAAACGTGTCTCTAGAGACTATTTTATTATGGTCTCCGGAGAACAATTTTTTTGTTTCTCCATAAACGAAAGCCGTGTAAACATTTAGGAGATTTTAGTCTCTGTAAGCCGAGACCAAAAGTCTCTCACCGTGCATCTTTACCTCAAGGGTATGATCATCTTTGTCTTTCTTCATGCATTCATCTTACACTGGGCGCTCCTCTTCCATGTAGTAAAAATATAAACGGGGTGTGCACGACCCAAATTGATAAAAAAAGTCGGAGCCTTAGAAGTAAAAAGAAACTGTTCTGCCAAATAGTTTTACTCTGGACTGTTTTTCATTTTATAACAAATATCCTTATAGTAAAAATTATTTCTTCTACATATCGAAAAGTTTCTAATTAGCTGATTCCTCATTAAGCTGCAAATTTCAGAAGAATCTAGTACCTACCGATAACTTTTTTAGTAGAAAAAGGCAAGTAGTATCTGCCCATTAAAAAAAAGTACAAGTCGATAGAGAATCGCCTTACGCTATGGTTTCCATGAGAATGCGACAGCGCAATTGCGTCGGTGCATTTGCGTTTCGATCAGGAATAAAGAAACTAGTAAACATGGTTTCCAAGGAACAGCGTCGTGGAACTGCATGTTTTATGGTTAGGTTAAAGTATACGGTTATATTTTTACGATGGGTAATCGTCTGTTTTTACGATTAGAGCGTAGGGTTGGGTGGGGTAAATAGTGCCGCGGGTAAGAAGTGCTACCTTTAATATCTCGGATTATAAAAGGGCAATAAAAAAGAACATACATGCAAGCAATGCACTTGGCGTGGAGTAATTGTCGCCATATAGCCAGTCGCTGCCAGGCATTAGTTAAGAGCGTACATGTAATAGTGCTATTAATTTGGCAAAAAGTAAAAAAAACATCGTATCGGACTCTTGCTGAATGTGCTCATCATGGTTAGGTGAAGTAAGGATCTTTATATTTCTATTTTCTTTGTGAGCACTCTGATACTACATAAAACTATAAATTTTTGTTGTCATTGCTTTCTATCTAAAAACATGTTGTACCGTTTGGGGTAAAAAGTGCCGCGATTGCAAATTTTAGGTATAAGACATATAACAAAGACTTAAGGTAACAGCTACCCATTTAAATATTAATAACAATCTCAATTGCAATGGAGCGTTACAAAGATTTTTCAAAAAAAAAATATAAAACTAACATTTTAAAGTGATGCAACTAAAATAACGCTAGACTATCATATTAAATTAGAATGCTCATTTGTGTTGAATATTTATGATTATTTTTGTAGTTATGAATAAATATCGATAACAACGTTATAGATTTCGTTTTTTTATTCTTTCTTATCCTTGAAGTCTTAAGATATTGTAAGTTGCAACAGGTGGAACTTTTTACCCCGCAAGAGGGTTAAAAAGTACGAACGACTTGCACATTTAAAATCAATTAATAACGTAAGATAAGTAAATTTTTGACATATTTTTTTTGTATTGGTACATGAAACCCTAAAGATTGGATGTTTAAATTGTCATATAATTAGACCTAAAAGTTTATAATATATTGATGACAATTCATAAAATGGCACTTACTGCCCCACCCTACCTAATTGTGTCGTGAACAGCACAAACTTATTTCCGTTGCGCAAAGGCATTGGGCAATTGCGCCACCGCATTCTCTTAGAAACCGTAGTTTTATTAGGATGCTATTTAGGGTAATTTTTCACAAAAAATTATAAAAATTCCAAGATGATCGTGTCGACGAAAATCAATTTCGCACATTATTAAATTTGAAGTCATCATTTTGAATTAATTGTCTATATTATATTTTGTTTAATCTGGTATTTTATTTAGTATTGCAAAAATGTAAAATTTTATTTAGATATTTAGCTAGGTAATTCATCTCATCGAGATAAGCAAAGTTTTTATGGAAAGATGTCAGACGTAAGCCTTACTTAACCTTTTTAAAAAAACAAGGAATTACTCCCATGCTTCCTCGGAATTTATGGCGCATTAAAGTGAAAATTTCGGAATTTTTCATTTGTTTTTTAAAAACCGAAACCCTAAATTCTCCTAATATAATATACAAATATCCCTAACCTCATTGCAACGGTTAGAGAGTTATTAAACTTTATATCCACTTGCATGAAAGAAAGTTTTGGTTGCTACTGTTCGTGAAATGTTTTACTTTAAGATAGTGAATGTCATCTGTCAGCCCGTCGGTTGATCTCGAGTTTTTACATTTACTGGAAATAAGTATTTACGATGACACAAACCAAATTTTTTTATCAATAAAATCATAATCTATTAATGAAATATTTGTGAATTTATTTTGGACACAAAAAAGTTGATGACGTATTTAAAAAAAAAATGGGAATCAAATTTTTTTCTCCATTTCTTCACTTGTTTGGGAGCATAAGATCCAAAGTATAAATAACTTATCCTTCTAAGTTACATGGGGATCGTGAGTACTCGCAGGTGCACAAAACTGTTTCTTGATTGGCCCAATAGGAATATCTCTAATTTTCTCATGGGGTTCTACGGAAACAAGGTAGAACTGTGATTGGCATCATCACCGGCTAGCTTCACGCACATCTATAACAAGGATGGGATAACCCTGACAACCCTGAGTGTCTGTCCAGCCTGAAAGGAGAGCCTGAGTCAACCGAACACTTTTTTGTGTGCTTGTCAAGCCTTCGCCCGGAGCAAGCTGGATACTCTAGCTAGGGTCTGCGCTTCTATCTGTAGATGAGCTGAAAACCCTTCCTTACCAAGACCTGATGAGCTTCATTAAGAGGTCAGGAAAGTTTTGATGAAAAAGCTTCTAGCAGGACAGCACATGTGCTCTGGCCTCCGTGCTTGGGGTCTCCTGTGCCCCTTTAGAGCAGTATGTGAGTATGAAACCAATTTCGTCTGTGTCCTCTTACAAGAATATAAATATATTCTGCTTAGGGGATGGGGATTACCTTAGTGATGATGATAAATATTTGAACTAGCTAATCATTCATTTTCTTCTGCTTTAAAAAAAAAGGATAAAGACTTATTGTGCCCCATGTACGTCATATACTATCTAAGATCAAGAACTCAACTAATCAGAAGAGAAAAAAAGAAAATCTCTGTCACAATTAACGTCCTCATAAAAATAGCTCACGCCCCCTTAGGAAGCCTAATTTTTAACATTAACATTAAAATTAAAATTAAAATAGAAGCTGGTATAAAAAGATCAAAGCTGTGTCACAAGATGCTTGACAATTTAATCTTTTAATTTTTGGGGCCGAAAATCTTATCAAGATAGACAATGTTGATGTTTCTTATAAAAGCATTATTTTTTTTGTTATGTTCCTTCAATACAAAATTGCCCCTTTCTAACAAATTTCCCCAGAAATTCATTTTTTTTTATACCCAATTAACCCATCTCCGTAGAATATTTAAATGAATTGCGGTAGAAGAGGAAAAAAGGTCTACGGAAAAAATTTTCCGGTTCAGTAAATTTTTATTGATAATTTATTATCATCATGTGATTTGTGGAAAATTTACATTTTATTTTCTAACAAAAGAAAATTCTTTATGCCCAGACGTTGTAGTAGAGAAAATAACGTGAAAATTCACAGAATTTTTCCCATAGGGAAATGAACTTTTATTCTCTTTCATACAATGTATTTAACTTGACCCAGTTCCCATGCCGACCAGACAACGTAGACGTACTACGTACGCCTAAGATGGTGACGACAATGTCTGGAGTGTGAAAATCATCAGTTTCCATCATCACAGCAGATAATGCGAATCCTTTTTTTTATCACAAACATACATATAAGAAAGTAGCTTAGTTCTATAACATATGTACATACCTAGTTATGTATTGTCATCGAAATTTTCTCTTCTTTTGTACGAAAGATAAAAGATTGGATAAATATGGATTTTTTGAGAAGCAAAAAAAAATCGTTTATATTTATAGATATGAAAAAAATAAGGTTTTTCTTTTCGCAAACTAATTTTACTCACATACACCTACTACACCTAATTAGAATGCGAACCGAACGAAAAGGCATCCTCCCTCCCTTCACTATTCCAAGCTCTTTAAATAATTGAGATTCTGAGAAGTGTGCGTTAATTATGTTAAGACAATTTATCACAATTAGTTTTATGTGGAACGCGTTAAATATTTTATTTGTACCAGGTTAGCATTATTATGGTTGTGGTAAATTTTAAGAATTTCAAGCTATAAGTACTTCACGGATCTTTTAGACTCGCATTTATTAAAACCTTTTTTTTTCCATGTATACTCAACAAGACTAATGAGATTTCAAGAAGCTGTCAGAAATAATAAAGCGCTACATGCGTCTCTTCTTTTTAATTTATACAACGGGTGGCTTAGGTGCTAAACGGTGTGTGGTTTCATCGATTTAATTTATCTTCGCGTGCTAGCTAGTTTTTTTTTCTTCTTCTTAAAATCAACCTACCTTATGCTTTGGAAAAAAACAACTACTTCAAAAATTTTCGCATAAATAGGAAAAGTAATTTTAAATTCATATTTTTTTTTATTATGGATTCGTAGGATTAGTAAAAAATTGTGCGGTTTTAGAAGGAAAACGACTGATATATTTTTCAAGGCCTTCCTTTATTTAATTTCTTACCACACTGGGACCAGATTCTAACACGGCAAGTTGTGGAGTTGGGGAGATGAGAGTTCTTTTAATGTTTTACTCTCCAGTGGGAATTCTGTAACATGGGGAATTTATAGTGAGAATACCAAACTCTCTATTCCACTCGCAAAACTCTCGACTATTTTAGTTGTGGAGAAGTAAGAAGTAGAGCTCTCAACTATATAGTCTATAGTATATTTTTGTTGTGTTCTGTGAAGGTACCTAGGTAGGTATATCTAGGAATTTTCAGATTTTATTATGGATTCACTGCATATCCTGGCCATATTAAAAAAAAAGTTATGGAATTCCATGGAATACTTACAGAGAAACATGGATTTTGATGTCTCAAATAACCTGCTAAAAATTTTAAATCACGTGAAAATGTTTATATTTCAGTACAGAAGAGATACTATAAAAATCTTAAATATGCATGATAAAGCTTCTATCTAGGATTAAAAATTCATCTACGCCTAATTACAGATGTCATTAGTTTTTGAATCTAATAAGTAGTTTTTGCAGATAACTGAAAACAAAAATAATCAGTCCTTTTTAAGGTGGAACCATTTTTTTTTTTTTTTACAACTCATCATTGTAGAGTAGTTATTTCCCATTAAAAAAAATTTCACAACAGAGTACTAATGGAACAGGAGAAATATGCGCCAAATACAGGAACTGGAGTGGATATGACCCAAATGCAACAAAAAACTATCTTCGGTGGTAAAAAGCCAGTTATGACGTTTAAATGATGAAAAAGAAACCACACCACTGGATTACCCTCTCCTCCCTTTTTGATTTGATATCAAAAAACATGTTTCGGACAACCCTCATGGTGGGTTTTAAGACTCCCACCCCCAAAAATGTTTCACTTATACTTTTGTACTCTAAACCCTAAATCTAGTGGAAAAAACCCCAATGCTCTACAGCGCTCCCACATAGAGTCAGGCCCGTCAATATTGCGACAAATTATCAAATTGTCGACCAATTGCAATCACTTTGATTAACTAATCAACAATCGCCAATACGGTTTCCAGACTGGACGCTCATCTGGAGACTCGCTGCGGAACATGTTGGAATCGTAGTCTTTACAATTTTGGTGAGTCTCAAATCGTTGCTCTAGATATTTCAAAGGCCTTTGATTGAGTCTGGCATCCGACCCCTTTTAGCCAAACTTAAAGCGCACTTGGTCTCTCCTCTCCTCTTCTATTATGGATTGAAAGTTTCTTATCCAGTCGCTTAATACGGATCGTATTAGATGGATTGCGTTACATCTGAACTTCATCCTATTAATGCCGGTATGCCCCAGGGCTGCGTTATTTCTCCGACTCTCTTCTTAATTTTCATTTATGATCTGCTTTCTCTTACTTTCAATCCCCTCCATCATCGCTTGGGGCAAAGCGTATCGTGTCGAATTCAATGCATCTAAAATCCAAAGCTGTCTCATCTCTTTAAAACAAGATCATAATTTTTCCACGCCCGTTTCATTTAATGGAGCACTGATTTACAATACACCGTCTTTATTCATTCTTTTGGCATTAAAATTTCCAGTAAGTTAAGCTGGACAGATCACATCTTTTCTGTCCCCAAAAAAGCATCGAAATGTCTTGGATTTCTGAAAAGGTGTAAGAAATACTTCAGTCCATTGAATCTAGCGCTCCTCTACAAGTCATACATCAGACTTAGAATGGAATACAATTCCCATATCTGGGCCGGGGCTAGTCGCACAGCCTTAGCTTCATGGGACATTGTCCAGAAGAGAACCATCAAGCTCATTTGCGATGTGGCAATAACTCATCATATCGACTCACTCAAGCACTGCCGCAATGTTAGATGCCTGTCACTCCTTGATCGCTACATGCATGGTCAATGTTCCGATCAAATATCTATTCTGATCCCTTTTAGAATGATTCCTGGACACAATACTCGTGCTGCAAACCGCGCACATCCTTTTACTCTTAAAATTACTTTCGGCTCCGTACTGTAAAATTCCGTGATGCTTTTTTTATCCCAAACTGTGCGAATGTGGAACAGACTACCATCTTCTGTCTTTCTTCTGGCATATAATTTGCGAAGATTTAAGAGTGACATACATCGGCACCTCCGCCACTCTCCTCATGCTCTATAATTCCTTGCTGCCGAGCTGTGCTTTGTATCATAGGGTGCTTGGGAGCTGGGCTAAACCGCCGAGGCACCTAAATCTGCAAATTACCTTTAATCGAAATAAAATAGTATATCCTATATGACAACCATGCATACCCAATTACCAAAGTAATTTCTCAGTTTTTTTAGTGCTCTTAAAGAACCTGAGTTTACCCCTGCCAGGTACTGATTGCAGCACCTGAAATTTATTTAATTTTTTAAATATCCATTAATCTTCTCCCGCCTCATTTCCTCCTCTTATCATATTCGCCCCGAGCTTCCATATTTTTTGATACCTCATACATTCTTCTCCACTCTTCCATTATACCAGAAAAACTCGAAAAACCCTACCCACCTACATCCCTCAAAAACTACCCTTATAAAAAAATGCAATTTATCTTGACCTTGAAAGGTAATAGACAAATGTAGGTATCTCGACAAAAACTGATACTCTTTATCATCCCCGAGGATTCGCACTTTTTCAAACAGTATAGCAAAATTTAACACTAGCCTTATTATTTTAATTATAAATTTACACCAATCATTTCATAACCTTGTAAACTTGCTCAAATACCACAGAAATTAATCTTTCATGAATTTTTTTTTAATCCCATAAACATCAACAGATTTCATCATTAAAGAAAACATCATCTCCTTACCAAAACACCTTCAGGGGAAATAAAATTAAATTTTTGTACTTCAGCGTATCCTGAAAACCCATACAATTGCCGAAAACGTGAAAATACAACAAACGAGCATTCTGGCTGTGAAAATTGAACAAAAACCGCAACACCATGAATTTGTACATCTATTTGATTTTACCTCCATCCTAATTTCAAATTGTCCATCTATGGTTAAGCTTATTCGAGAAATATTTCATTTACATACATACAATAAATAACCGCCAGTTAACTGCACCAATACCAGTGTAAAAGCTTGAATCAAATGGAATAGTGTTGGTTGATTGGCAAACAACGGAGGAGGAATCGATTCTAAATTATGCCATCAATCCTTTTCATACTGCTTCCTTGTTTCCTTGTTTTCTATAGGACAAAAGGGCGTACATCAAGAAAAACAATGATAAACAAAAATGAACCTAATAACTTCCTTTCTATATTTATTAACTGTAAATAAAGGGACAAAAATAGTAAGTGAGCAATATTGATACACGGCTATACGCGATAAGGATGCTTTCCCTGTGAAAAGGATTGGAGGAAGGATGGCTAAAAACTCGTTCAGTATTTGTTGATTCATTGATGACTATACAAAATTCAAAGTAACAAACAGCAATCTTCTCTAAAAATAGAGACGAAGGAAGCTAAGATATGCGCACTCATTCGATTCCTTTGATAAACTTCTCTCGTGAATTAAATTATTTGAAGTAGTCCAGGTGAGATGGGAGGTGTATGTCTGTATGTATGTATGAATGTATATCAATAAAAGCAGATCAGGATAAATTTACAGGAAATAAAAAGCTCAGGATATATTAATCATGTCGCAAACAGGAGATGAGATTCAAGGTAAAAGACATTAAGCTGCATGTGAAGGATCGAAGATGGAAGAGGGTTGTTACAAACAAGTCAAGTCGCTACGGGCGCAGACTGGGCAATTTAGATTTGTCTGGAAAGTTAATAATATTTTCTCTTGTAAATATTTGATTTAAAAATTGTGGGATGTTTATTCTTCAAGGATGAATATTTTGTGAGGAGTGGCTTTTTCTGGTAATTTCAAAGCTCTTAAGCACAATTTCAACTTTCACATTTGGAGAAATAATTTTTCATGTGCCTGGGGGCATGGGCATTATATTATTTTTGTTTATTGAAATTTGAACATTAAATTTTCAAGTAAACACACAAATATTACATGTGTGAATTTTTATAGAGTTTTTTTTTTATATTGCTTTTGATTATTTCAATTTGAATCCGATTTGTTTTCACACAGTTTAATTTATATAATATCATCAATTCATGTTTATCATGTTCTCTCTTTCTGATATTCTCAGTCGGTATTTTTAAGAGTAATTAGGGCCAAGGCTCTTTAATTGGATTAGGTCGGGGATTATTATTATTAAATGATATGGTATGCAGACAAAGATTCCTTTTGTGATATTACCCTGAGTGCCCTAAGACGACGCATATTCGAAATTGATGTCTTTTACAAAACCCATAAATTTCGGGAGGGGGGCATATTTGTAAGAAATTCTGGCAATAGAAATTCCTTTACTAGAGATGTTTTAACCTTATGGGGCCACGAGCTTCACATCCACAGTAAAACAATCCCAATTCAGCTTCGATTAAAAGGTATACGAATTTAATGCTTTGAGTGCTGTTTGGGTATCTGATATTATATATTTTTGCTTCACGCATTTTCTTGAGAATGATTTCGCGAGCACAGAACTCTATGGCGTGGATCTTTGTCTGAAAAATTGTAGGTAGTGAGTCGGTAGTTTGACCCATATATGCCAAGCCTGTTCTGCCTTCCAATTTTGCGTCCATCCGTGTATGCCATTTAAGAGATCCTTTTTCAAAGGGTAAATTATTAGAAGGCCATACTGTTGACAGTCCCCTAAGCGCACTTTGAATGGTGTTTCGATGTTATAGCGTTTCGACATAACGTCTGAGATGGAGTTGACAATTGGGTCCGCTAAGAATTCTTCAAAGACTTTCAGATACCTGACCAGATTGCATTTGCCTTCTGCAGTCTTTATTGCGCTGAGTAACATACAGATACAGTGGAAGAAAGTTCAGTACCTACAGCCTCTCTAAAACTTCAGTCGAGCTAGCAGGTAAATATGACACCTGTTACTCATAGCCATGCAAGCTTTAGTAGTATTTTTTTATAAACTAACTTGAACTGTCTTTTGGTTACCTTTTGTCTACCAAACAAGTAAAGCGTATGTGACCATGGGTCTTATAATTGATATATTAGGTTTGCAAGGATGGAATTTGTAGTTAAGAATATTGCCAACTTTTGATATTGGCTTAATATTTTACTATTCTGTTTTCTTTTTCTTTTCTCTTTTTTTGAAAAGTTACATAAAACGCCTGTTTAAAGAAATCATTGTAAGCTCTAAAAAATATTAAAAACTTTTTTAAAATTAATTTTGTTGAAAATTGAACAGCCGGAAATTCGCACTATTATGAAGTATAAGTTCTTACGCATAATTCCACATTAATAGTGTGTTTAGCTCTAGTGTTACTACGCAAGAGAAGATAGTATCAAATTGGTTCGCCAAATTTCGTACAAGTAACTTTGACCTCACAAATGAGGAACGCGGTCGCCCAGAATCAAAGGTCAATAATGACGAACTAGAGGTCACCGTTGAGTCTGATCAATTTCAGAGTGCCTATGAATTATCGTTGAAGTTTGGTGTTAGCAAACAAACAATATTAACTTATTTAGCTCAGATCGGTGAAAGTGAAAAAGTTGGATAAGTGTGTTCCACATGAACTGAATCACTAAAACACACTCCAAAGCGCAATATTCATCAAAAGAAGCTGATGGTGAGTATTTAGTAGTCTAGCGTAGGTGTGATCCATTATGAATTCATAAAACCTAGTTCATTGATCACAGCAGCAATATACTGCAACCAACTGGACGAAATGATGCACAAGCATACAACAAACACAGCCTAGATTGGTCAACAGATCGACACCTATCTTATTGCATAATAACGTTAGACTAACACACTGCACAAATATCTGTAACAAAACTACATGAATAGGAGATGGAACTTCTTCATCATCCTCCATACTCAACACATCTAGCCCCTTCTGCAATTTGGACAACTTTTTAATAATAAAACAATTTAATTTCGACAATGCTACAAAACTGGCTTTCCATGAATTCATTGACTCTCGTCCACCGACTTGAACAACCTGCCGCTTAAATGGCAAAAATGTATAGACAATATGGGTGCATATTTTGATAAATAAAGTAATTCCTTATATTTGTATGTTATCAACCAACTTCATCCTTGACGACCCGATATTACGTTATAACCAGAGCAGGGTCATTTTAGTTGTGGCATAGGATTTGTTTGTTTTTTCGCTAAAATTAAATTTATTTCAGCTAAAACATAATTGAAATTTACTGTCTTATCGTCTTAGCTCCTTTGTATACCAAATATAAGTCTCGCATCTGTCAATTATAAAGTCAGCTATCAAAATTGCACAGTTGACATTAGTCACTATTTGTAAAAGTTATAGTAACTTTTTCCATTTGGGTGATACCTGTTGCGCCACTAGTTATGTACATTCACAGCTTAAATTTGTTTGCTTCTTTATTGTAATATTACTATAGATGTATATACATGCATAATAGATATACTTGCATACATATCTAATATAAGATTGTTTTACTATTGAATGTTTACGTGCAATGATAACCATGATATTCAATATTTACAATCAGTTTTAATGACATAAAGACGCTAAGAAATTATGATTTGTTTATTTGGGTTTGAGTGGCAGATATACCATAAAATCATATTACATGTTTACACGTATTTGTACTACCTTGAATCAGGAAACATTGTAATTATTACTTGCTTGTTTGTCTGAAAATTTGTACACAGTATTTCTATGAAAAATAGTTAAGTCAAATTAATGAGCGAATAAAATCGAGCAACTCTTTTTTAGTGTTGTTGCAATTCAGCTTGCATATTTTCAAAAAAAAAAAAAAAAAAAATCAGACTGATGGATATACATATTTGCGGACACTTCATCTAAATTATCATCAAAATTAGACTTAGATCAATATTGCAACTCCTTTCCTAGTCGATTTAAAATTTTTATACTTTTGTACATATTATTATTGTTTATTTTTCATAATTAAAATAACTTTGTAAGAGCAACGAATAGAAATATCCACTGCATACTTTCATGTATTCCACTTAATTACTTAGTTACATAATATTTCTCTCAGTTTAATATTTTTCCTCTCCTCATAACTTTTTCTCATATTAAATCTGGTAAAGGGAAAGCGAGCTTATATAAAAATCAGAATAGAAAAGTCAGATTAAATTGCGATCTGGTCTAATCTGCTAACAAAAGCCCCCGGAAATTTCATAATGATTCAACAAAAGGTAGCTAAAATTGTGATTGTGTTTTGAATTACATAGGCACCTATACATAATTTGTTTTGCATCTTGATAGCGAAAAAAAAAAAGATCGGACAAGACTGAGCTTAATCGCGTGATATGAATTTTTTTTTAGCATTTCATGAAATGATAACAGACCACGACCATGATAATGAATTTACACCAAACCAAAAGGAAATATTTTGCAACACAAAAATTTCTATCTAAATTAGGTAGGAAATTTTCTAAGCAATTTTTAAATGCGGAAGAAGTTAAAAATCTAGAAATTCGAGAAGGATTTAGATCTACGAGTGGATAAATGTTTGTACGTTTGTAACGGAATTGATTTTTTATTGCGAAAATGTGAATTCAAGCGTTTTAGTATTATGTATGTAATGAAATTTATGAGCATTTGCCCGAGGAGTAAGCCCAGGAGATTTATGCCAGGTATACATATATGTAAAATATTGTGGCAACTTCATAAATTTTCTTTTTATACCGGAGAACATTTTTTATGTTGCATTAATAGTATTCACAAGTATTCACAAGAGATATGAATGTGTTGTGTGAATCCAGAAAAAATTAGAGGGGAAGTTTTATTTTTTTTTTTACTTATTCGCTCCTTGTTTTAACTTCCTTTTTATGCTATCAAAAATTAATTAAGGTTTATATAAACATAAAAATAGAATTAAATTAAATAAATTGGAAAAATAAAAATATGAATCAACCTTTAAAAAAATCTAAATTTTTCTGTTATTAACATCTAAAAATCAAACAGTATAGAATCCCACTACACTGGCCCTCCCTTGAGGCATCTATTAATTTTTCTTTTTAGCAGATCTGAGGAAGCGTAGTAGTTTTAGTAAAATTTACAATTTGAGCATATAGTCATTTCGACTTCTTTATTGTACAGGCCGTGATGTTGTAAATTGCATATGTGTGAAAAACGTGTTGTTTGAAAAGCTCTGTCTTATGGGGAATCAATCACGTTTTATGCTTGAAACTTTATACTAATTAAACCATGCTTCTGATGATGGCAATACTAACGACTATTTATAGGTAAAAATGTTAACTTTTAAGAAATCCAAAGAAATCGTGAATATTTTATCAAAATTACGAATTCATTCGCCGTTTTCCTAAGCTCTACATAATTCTCTGAGAAGTAATAGTACAGCTTTCGCTCCTCAAACTAATAGAAAAGGGAAAGGGTGAACTGAAGCACAATAAATAAAGCAGAGTGTGCTTTGATTTGCACAGCGAAAGTTTTTCTCTTTTTCTCTTTTCGATTCTAAACAACTTTTCAAAATTAGAGAATGACAAAGTGAGGTAAAAAAAAACCTTAAATTGATGTTTTCATAAAATCTAACAAATAAATTAAATGTAATTGAAAGAAATTGATTATTACCATTAATAAAAAAAAATTGTTTTGAGCAAAAGCTGTACTCTCACTTCTCAAAGAATTGGGTAAAGTTTAGAAAAATACGGAAACAATTCGTAATGCTCACAATGTTCTTTCACTTTCCTAAAAGTAAACATTTTTACCTATAAATAGTCGTTACTAAGACTCAATGTTAAAAAGCTTTCTAACGACACGTTTATCATACATATGCAAGCACGGAATTTTTTTTAACGCTATGGCCTGTATTAAAGAAGTCCTAATGGCCTAGTCTATATAATTAAAATCTTTATCAGTTCATTAGGTATGAAATGGTATGATAAGACAATATAAGTAAAGATTCATTTGCTATGCATGAGAATTGAATAACTGCCCATTTTCTAATTTCTTAAACCACCAGAGAACATTATTTGTTGTGGGCGCTTAAGTACATCCAACAAATAAGAAAAAAAAAACCATAAAATTTCAACACATTTTAATTTAAGTAAAGGCTGAACCACAATAGAAGTAAACGTAAGTACATTTACTTACGTAAAACGAACGCGCTCTTTAATTTAACAGGCGTACACAAATTAACTTTAACTCGAGTGAGGGGAACTTTCGTTAAATTTAAAAGTCAAATTGCAGTCAGTAAAGGTGCGGTAAGAATCGCTCATTCCGTAAGAAAATGAAGTGTCAAACAGTTAAATTATTATTAAATGATTAAAAGTGCAATGTAAAACTTAAAATGGAATAAAAATGGTACTGTGAATTAATATAAATCACAAATCTTCAATTAAATCAACTTCCAATTGTTAATTTTTTCACTTTTAACACTTTTTAAAATTTAACACATAAAATTTCATTCGGGCACTGCGAATTAATAGAAAGCTCAAATCTTCAATTACATCAACTTCCATTTGTTAATTTTTTCACCACTTTTCAAAATTGAAAACATTAAATATCAAGATAATAACTCTTACGGAATGTGATATAAATTTAGGCTAAAAGTATCAATTTTTTGTAAGTAAACCTCAGTCTCGTTTAATTTCGTAAAGTTATTTACTTCTATTGTGGTTCAGCCTTAAAATAGACATTAACTAAAGAGCTACCAACTCAGTTAAGAGAATCAAATACGAAGTCTTTAACTGTATAATGCGTTAAAGACTTAAGAAAAAACTGTAGAAAAAACGTAGATAGATATAACCCGGAAATTTTGTACATTATTCTGATTCATAGTGCTCTCTTTATATTGTCTTGTCTCTAAAGGACAGGTTAAATGCCCTTCTTACTGATATAAAATCTTTTTTTCTTTTTTTAATTTTATTTCCTTTTTTAGATGATGTGGAAAGACTGAAGCCACCTAAGCGCGGATTCTTTCAATCGATACTATGCTGTTGGCGACGGACACGAACGAAAAGCAATCAAAATGGGACACCGATTGATGGTTCAACAACACCGCCACCACTTCCAGACCAACAAAGGTATCTGCTACCTCAGGTACGGCATTCGGATATGCACAAGAAGTGCATGGTCATCGATTTGGACGAAACTTTAGTTCATAGTAGTTTTAAGGTAAGTAAAAAAAAATCAAAATGAAAGATACAGCAAAGCCGCGTTGAAAGTGCTCCAACACTTTTTAGTCTTCGTCGTCATCATCATCATCATCATCGTAAAAGAAAAAGTAACACAACGCCTTAAGTTGTTTTCTTGGTTGATTTTCCGTATACTTTCATCCGTTATACATTACATCCATTTTTGTCGCTATACCTTTTCCTTAATGAGAAATCGCATAAAAATGTCTCCGCAGTACATATCTGTTGCACATGATTATCATTTATAAATAATTAAAATTATTAGTATTAACTACCAACCGGATGCTTGAACATATTTATATAATCTACAGGATTCATATTGGGCCGGTGTACATACCTATACATATATGTATAATGTACGTGCATGTAGATAATTAAGAGAACATCCAAGCGGGAAATGGAAGCATATAAAAAAAGCATGTCCATTTCTTATAGGAAGAGGAAAACTCAACTAAATTACAACTCGGAAGTTTTTCGCTCTCTACTTCACACGTGTATACAATACTAAACCAATTATATAGAGAGCACTCATCTAGAAGAAACAATTATTCATAAAATTGTATGTCTTCTTCTTGAATACTATTGCTCTTAAACAAGGAAAGCCTAACCTGAGCAAGAGCGCTCATCTCTTATTTTTTCTCTTCAGGTTTGTTGCTTTGCGACGTTCGTGCTTTCTTCGTATGGCACTTAAACTGTCTGGTGTTGTTTTAAAGCTTTACGGCCTTTTAAGCTCTTTCTTTACTTACAGGTTTCCACCGTTGGTGGTCACACTTAACAAGCATCGAGGGGATGTGTGGGTGGTAAGAACCACCCAAACCGACTATACATTAGCGGCAAAATGCTATGTTGCCACCCATATTAAGTCACCTGAGAAAAAAAAAATCTACAACAAAAGCAAAGTGTTGAATTTTAGGTACAGAATTATCATTATAGGGTGTGTGTGTGCCGCAGGGCTCTGTTATCTCTCCATCTCTCTTTTTAATTTCATTCATTAATGATCTGCTTTCCCTTACTTTCAATTCCATGCACAGTTTTGCCGGAATCGGACTCCAGAGGGAATGTCACATCTGTCAAATGAGATTGCAGGATTAGATCATCCTTAATAATATCCTCGCTTGGGGCAAAGCGAATCGCGTCGAATTCAATGTATTTATTCGATTCCGATTCACCGTCACTAAGCATTCTTGACATTAATATTTCCAGTAAGTTAAGCTGGACAGATCACATTTTCTCTGTTGCCAAAGAAACATTAAAATATCTTGGATTTCTGAAAGGGTGTAACAAATATTTCAGCCCATCAAATTTAGTCGCGCAGCCTTAGCTTGATTGGATATTGTCCAAAAGAGACCCTTCAAGCTTATTGACGATTTGGCAATAACTTGTCATATCGACTCACCCGAGCTTCTTTATCGCTACAGGCATGGTCCATGTTCCGATGAAATATTGAGACTGATCCGTTGTAGAATGATTCCTGCACGCAATATTCGCGCTGCAAATCACGCATACATCCTTTTACACTTCAAATTACTTTTGGTCGTACAGTAAAATTCCGCGATGCCTTTTTATGCTAAACTGTGCGAGTGTGGTACAGTCTACCATCTTCTTTCCTCGGGCATACAATCTGCGGAAGTTTAAGGGCGACATACATCGTCACCTCCGCCAGTCTCCTTATGTTCCACAATTCTTTCCCTTTTGCCTTCCTGCAATGCTGTGCTTTGCAATATAGGGTATTTCCCTGATCTTGGCGTAATAATATACTATATATAAAAAAAAATAGTTCACAAGATATAGGGTGATTCATAAAAAAAAAATTTAAAAAGCATATCACCACTTTGTCAGCAAGTTTGTGCAACATAAATTCAGTATAAGGCAGAGGGCATTTATATTTTTGGTATTTTAGCTTGTGCCATCATTCAGGTCTCCACTGAGTTACTTAAGCCAAATCTTGACACACCAATAATTTCCTCCAATACGTTATTTCCTGTCTTACATATTTTAATTTGTTGTGTAATGCATGTAGCGAATCATCTGGTTTGGCGAACGTCCGCAACAGCGAAACTTAAGCGACAATAGATTTGTATGAGAGAAAATGCAAATGTTATCAAAGCGATATAAAAGTGAAACGAACGCGAATATAAATTCTGCTCTCTTTTATTTATCTTAAATAAACACGTGCATGTGCACTGTTTTGTGTCTGAACTTCTGACAACTTACAGTTTCAAGATTTTCGGTTCTATTTTTCCATCTGAGTTTGAATTTTAGTGTGAACAGATTAGAAATTTGTCGTGTTTGTGTTTCTATCAGTGAATTGTAAAAGATGAGCAATTAAAATTATATTTAATTATCATTAAGAGTAAAATGTGATGCTGCCTATTTATAGGAGACTGGATTAGATAGGTAGGTACCTACCAGCATAGATTATTAAACTATATTCATACGTAGATGGGACACGTTGATATTGCTAATGTTCTAGAAATAAAAATAATTTCATTTGCAAATCGCTAAAGTTATCGTTACCACAGTAGATTAATATTCACTTTGGATACATTTAAATTTATCACATTTTGTCGAAAAAAAAGGCAAAGTGAATCCGAAGTGATACCACCAATGTGATACAATGTTCTGTCAACATTTAATGCTAATGAAATCACAATTAAAATGATAATCTCCCTCTACCACAGGCCGGCCTGGCCTGTCTGTCAATCAGACAAACAAAACATTCAAACCAACTAGCCCAGCTGAGAAGAAAATTATTTTATTAAAATAGAATCTCCCTCCCTCTGTATGCAGCACAATGATATCCCGTTTATTTTTAGCAGTAAAATCGCTTATGAAATTTATGACGTTAAATAGTTTGCGAATGTTTTCATGGACGAAATGTAATTTTAGCATACTTGAAGGTCTACTTATAAATATTCATGATTGCCCACAGATGGGGTGTTTGCTATCTGGAAAATTATGCTATATGTATGTACTTACGTTTTATGATGTACAGTGTGATAGCGGCCTTGGATAAAATTTTTCCATTTTTTATTGGTCTGTAAAATGAAACAAGAAAAAAAAGAAAATATTAAAAATATACCTATATATTGCTTGCTTTTAGTTTGCTCATTTTGTATGTAGTTCATATTGTGAGTATATTTTTAGTAAAGCGCATCTGTTTACAACTTTTCTCGATTACTTCATACTTTATATGCACATGTATGTATGAATGACGTAATATAGGTTTTCAATAACCGAGAGAAAATATTCATTTTACTACAAAAACTTTTAGTAAATATGAAAATGTAGGGAGTACGAGTACTTTCGTTGTTTGAGTTGAATATTGCTGCAGGTTCTTTGGAATTTAAGAAAATCAACAGAGAAGATATGGACGAAGAAGAGATTGATAGGGTTCAACACTTGCTGCTGTGAATTCTCTAACCTTGCCAAAAGAAGAAAGATTACTGTTGATAGCTACTTTTTTCGCGAATTGGGATAAATCCCAGACAAAAGTAAGGTCCATTAGATACATAGCTCTTGTGACAGGTTTGAACGCATCTCCAGGTATGGTCCTGATGAGGTTAAATCACAATGGACAATTAATGGTTTAAGTGTGGCTGATCGTAGATACATTATTCGATAGTCGCCACTCTAATTACCTAAGGATTTGTGGGAACAAAAAGTGCTGCTATAATTTTTACATTTGTTTCCACCAGTTTAAAAATTAACGGAGGAAATGATTTTCCTTCTGTTTTCAGGCCTACTGTTATTTTTATTCTGCTGCTCTATTAAAATCGATACAATACGCATATTGGTGAACCATAATATCTCTTGGGAAGAAATCCGAGGCTCAAATTTTGTTGTAAGAGATGATTTGTACTTGGAAATTTTCATCTCAAAGTCCTGAGTTTACCTAGCTCTCTCCTATTTAGTATAGTAACAACTAAAAAAGCTAGAATTGGTCTAAGACCAATTCTTAGGATACCCTAGATGAATGCCCGTATTAAATTTCGTATGGTCACCGATCTATTCAAGTATTGATTTTGAAGTTGTTTTTCGCATATATTTCTAGAACGGTTTGTCGCACAGACAAAATGATTATAACCAATTTTATAGGATTTCGTATTCTGCAGAAGTTTTTTGTACCATAAAAATGTCTTGGACTGATCGTTTTCAAAGTATACGTAAAAAACCGAAATTTTTATATGGCAACACCAAGAAGCAGTTGCCCGATTTAGTCCATTTTTGACATTTTATTTGCTAATGTAGTAAAAACATCATGTGCGAAATTTCAGCTCTCTACGTCGACGCGTTCTCAGGCAGTGTCCAAATATATAGCGGAAAACGAAATTTTTATATGGCAACCCCACGAAGGAGTTGCCCGATTTGGCTCATTTTCGAACTTAATTTTACTTTTTTTTTCTAAAGTCTGTGTACAAAATTTCAGCTCTCTAAGTATACGCGTTCTCGAGTTATCGTGCGCACAGACGGACAGACGGACGGACGGACATGCAAAAATCGAAATAATTTTTAATATTATGAATGGGTGTCCAATCCATTTTGCTCTACCATCATTATTTCGAGGTGTTACAAACGGAATGACAAACTTAGTATACCCCTATGATTTCATCTAGGGTATAAAAATATGTATGTATTCAGTGAAAAAACTAGAATTCGAAAATCAGGTGGGAAAAGCACGAACATGATCTCTGCAATAATTTATTTTTAATGTGCATTCAATAATATTTGGGAATTGCATAGCTGACCTCATTTCACCCCCGTATTTCTTATATTTGTTAATAACTTCAAGTTGCTGAGTACTACTAACAATAGTACAACTTCCAATATTATAATAAAACAGTAAAAAAAAATTATTTTAAATATTTTTTTTTTCTTTAAATTTTTAGCCAATTCCAAACGCTGATTTTATAGTACCCGTAGAAATAGATGGAACAATACATCAAGTATATGTTTTAAAGCGACCACATGTTGATGATTTTCTTAAAAAAATGGGCGAGCTTTATGAATGTGTGTTATTTACAGCATCACTAGCCAAATATGCAGATCCTGTTGCGGATTTGTTAGATCAGTAAGTTAAAAATAATAATAAAAAAAAAATATTATATTTATATTATAATTTACACCTTTTACAGATGGAGTGTATTTCGAGCAAGACTGTTTAGGGAATCATGTGTATATTACAGGGGTAATTATATTAAGGATTTAAATCGCCTTGGACGTGATTTACAAAAAATTGTTATTGTTGATAATTCGCCAGCTAGCTATATATTTCATCCAGATAATGCAGTAAGTATTATTTTTTGGCCCTGTACTATTTTCTTTTCGATACCATTAATTAACAATTCACTTAGATTTCTTTCCTCTCACATATCTCATATATGTAGCATAACCAGATATTAAATCCTTCGTGCTTCACCAATAAATACGAAGGTTGCTAAGATGTCACTTTTGAAAATGTGTTATTTTCTAATTTTTTAACTTTTTTTTATGTTTTGGCAGATAAAAAAAGAAAATATTGTCTTTGTTTTTTTTTTATCAGTGTAATTTTCGAACCATAGTTTTTAATGATTTTAATAAAGACTCATGACCCCGACAACAGTGCAAATTAAACTAAAACATCATCCCATGGCACTGCAATTCGCTCAAGAATGAGCCGCAAGAACTATTGTCGTCGTCCCAGAAATAATCAAAGCAGTACAGGACATGCTGCTTGAAGACCGGTTGTCTTTATATCCATGACTAAGATGAATTAAAACAATCTTGCATTAACATCTGACCGTCAAGAAATTGCTTGCCCATTAGATACCGTCCAATTTGACTGAGACCCAATATACATAATGTGTTAAAATTCTCAACGTACAGGCTATGTTGATACAATTCTATTGAAAGATAATCGTACGGTCAATGTAAATGGTAGGTACACCGTCATAATGTTTTGCCGAATTTTTTGTTGGTTTTGTTTTTTTATGCATAAAAAACAACCAAGACGGCGAATTCTTCTTCATTATGACATAGCACCATCACACATATGTAGTTATTCCATATGAAAATTAACAGTGGTTAGAAATGTCTACCTTAGGGAACTCTAGATACAACTGCAAAGAGATTGGAATAAATGGTATCAATTTTCACTAAAAGCTCTTCGTTTTTCTAAAAAGAAAGATAGATTAGATTAGGTAAGAGGGATGCCGCTAGAAGTACCTAGCCTGCTTCACTTAGACCACCACCAGTGGGTCCATTGCGCCACTTGTCCTCATGGGAAAGCCAAATCACCCCAGATCCATTCCGCTTCCCTTAGGAAACTCCCTACCTCTTATATTCATCAGAGCGGGACACTCACAAAGTACGTATTGGATGGACTCGATTTCCTCCAAATCCTTACAGCTCGAGCAGAAATTCTTCGCCGCTATTGCCATTCATCTAGCATGGTCACCTATGGTCGTGATGACCTGTACTGGAATCCTGATATATATTCGGCTGCTATGTTCAAGCCGCAGACGTGGTGTGCAAATATCCAGAACTATGGCTGTATACATACAACGTACCACCCTGGGTTTTAATCCCCAGTACCCACCCAAAATTCTCTTGCACGTGTAGAAGGCCACACTTGCTTCCTTAACCCGTTCTTCTAAATTAACCATCCAGCTCAACTTGGAATCTAGTATGATTCGAAGATACTCACCACCCACCATAGGAAGTCTAAAACTTTGCTCCTGCCTTTTTCTTGTAAAAAGCACAAGTTTGTTTTCGAGGGGCTTACCCTGAATCCACATTATTGGCCAAGTTATCCAGCTTAATCAGCGCATACTCGAGCCTTTCACTAATAGTAGAAAGAAATTTTCCGGTTATTAGGATGCATATTTCATCCGCATAGGCAACCGATTTAAAACCCTCCATCTCTAACCTAATGAGGATTTCATTTCATCCATTACCAGTAGCCACAGGAGTGGTAATAGCACCTCCCTGCGTAAACTGCTCTTCTCACAACCGCATCCCCTGAATAAAGGCTAATCCTTTTGCTGAGAAGCATTAAGTTGATCCAGTCACATAGACCCTTATCGACTCCCACCCTCCCTAGTCCGCTATATATGGTCCCCGTCTTAGCGTTGTTGAAAGCCCCCCCCCCCCCTCAAAATCCAGGAATGTACCCAAAGTGTACTCCTTATATTCTATGGATTTCTCAACGACGGACACCACTGCATGTAGTGCCGACTCTACTGATTTCCCTTTTGTGTAGGCTTGCTGGGTACCACTGCTGCCCTACCATATACATCTTATATGCGCCTCAATAAGTCTCCAAAACTTTGGCTAATAGGTCTGAAGTCCTTTTCCTGAAAATGGCTTGTTCTGCCTGCCTTAGGAATGAAGATTACTCGCACCTCCTGTGAGGTCCTGGACAGCCTCAGTCACTCTAGCCATCATACTATGTATAGTATATATGTATAATATGTATCTTAGTGCCTTCTGAAGCATAATGGGTCTCAGTCCATCCATCCCGCTGCCATAAAGGGATTAAAGGAACAGACCACCAATTTTATTGAAAAAAGAATGATATCTAATCTGATTTTTAATAATGGAGTGAGTCATTTCAACTAAATATGTGGTTGCAAATATTTTATTAACAAAACCGTATTATGTTGCCAGAGCCTATTGAAAATAGTTCGTCAAATTATAGCATTTATCTAAAAACCGATAAATTTTCTCGCACGATTTAAAGACATTGTTCAGATTAATCGAAATTCCAAGACCAACACTCAATTAATGAAATACGAATATCTTACTGTGAATTGATACAGCTCTCCAGCTAATTGAGGCCTGGGCCTGTACGGATTAACCGAAATTCCGAGACCATGATCACTCCTTTCAATTGAGAGCACTGATGGTCTCGGAATTTCAGTTGATCCGAACAGGTCCAGACCCCAATTAGCTAGAGAGCTATATCCGCTAATCTTATGTTATTAGCTCCTATCTGAATCTGCCCGCACACTGTTTTCAAATTAAAGTATAATAAAACTATTTTTACAAAAATGTTTTTCGGGATTTTCCGTTCGGATTAGCAGGGTTTTACTATACTATAATATTTTCCTTTAACATTTCGCGGTCTTCGCTCTCTCTCTCTCTCTCTCTTTAACTTTCTCTCTCTCTACCTTTCTCACTTTCTCTCTCTCTCTTTGTCTCTCTCTAACTTTCTGCTTATCTCTAAATTTCAATTATACATATAATTATTATCTACATTTTCAAATCACAATAATATTTTTATTACAACTATTTTCATTCATTCACATTTTTTTTCTTTCTTCATAATTTTAGGTTCCAGTCAAATCATGGTTTGATGATGTTACAGACTCAGAGCTGTTAGAATTAATTCCACTATTTGAAAAATTAAGTAAAGTCGACTCAGTTTATAGTGTTTTATGTAATTCAAATCAACCATCGTCGAATAATATTCACCAACAGCAACAACAACTTCAACAGCATCAATCATCGCAAAATCAATTACAGCAAATAACTCCTCTAACACAGACCTCCCCATCATTACCACAATCACCACTAACACAAATGCAATCATCAATGAATCAACAACAGCAGCAGCAACAACAAGACCAACAACAACAAAATCAAAATCACCAACAACAACAGAACCAGCAACAACAGCAGCAGCATCATCACCATCAACAGCAGCAACAGCAACAACAAAATCAACAAACTGCAAGTCCGCCCAGTTTAAATAATATCAGCAACAAAACGTAACATTGGGAATATCTATTCATTAACATTTAAGGAAGGTATCACATTTAAGTTGAGCTGAGATTAGAACAAGTGCGCATATAACTAATATTATATGTACAAAAAAAAAAAAACTAAAAACAAAAAAAAACCGCAAAACATACACACACATATTCATAAAATAATAAGAAATAAGGATGAATGAGAGAGTGAGTAATCATTTTTATATACATACTACAAAAAAAAAAAAAAAAAACAATTTGTAACGATATATGTGTAGGTATCCATAGCGACATGCGACATACATATGTTAGTAAATCGATGTGCGCTGGACTACTAACACAAATGAAGCAAAATGTACATATTTATACATATACATTTATAAAATATATAAAGTAATTAGGGAGAGAATGCAAAAGAATCAAGGAAGTCTATTTTTAAGGCATATTTTATACCGAAAATTGATAAAAGAAATTGAAAACTGAAGATATCAATCAATCACCTTTACATACATACACCATGCGTAAGTAATTTAATAATAAAAATAAATGAAAACATATATAAAAAATAAAAATAAAATCAACAGGCTAGGTTACATAGAAACAAGAGAAACATATTTTTACACGGAAACCTAAAACTATAATTAAACCTACTAAGCTTAAGCTATAAAAACTACATAAAAGGGGACAAATTATTGGAAATTAACTAGCTTTTATACGTGCATATTCGCAAGAAAAAGGAAGAAAGACAAAAGGAGGAAAACAAATATTTTCAAGCATAAAATCATTTTAAAAAAGAAAGCCGATCTTAACGACAATATTATTTATTTGTTACTGTTTTTAAGGTGTGAATTTTATTTTTATATTTTTTTTTGTATTATTATTAATAATTATTATTATTTATTTACATAAATATTTAGTTATTTATTATACTATATATGCCGATTTACCTGAATTATACTTACACACATATGTATTTACTATATGTAGGGCACTGCAAATTTGTAAAACTTGGTAGGTGATTCTGATTTTTTCTCGTAGCTTAGGCGTATATTTTAGTCACATATTTTGACGTTTCACCACATATTTGTCGTACTTTTATATTCACCGCATTCATTTCGATTTATCCTTTTCATCAACCACAAAATAAAATAAAATGTATTTTCAATGAATAAACGCCAGAAAATACGCATAAAAGTACGACAAATTAGTCAACTGCTTCCGAGATTATGACAAAAATTTTATATTATGGTAAATGGATACTCTATACCTAATTAGAGCAATACAAGTGCTTAAATTCGAAATAACATTTTTGAATTCGCAATGAAAGATGTCATTTTCAATTCATTCTACGTAATGCAATGCTTGCTGAGCTAAATAATACAAAAAAAAAGGAGTGGAAAAGTTCATTTCATTTTGTCGTATATTCTGACATTAAAGTATACGACAAAAGATCAGAGTCATCCCCCATATTCAGACTATTCAAAACAAACGCAAACAAATATATGACAAAGTTTTTAATTGCAGAAACACATCCAGGACTCGAGGCTTCCTCGAATCGTTGTCAAAATTTCCAACATGGGTTTTTAAATGATGCAACACAAAACCAAGCCAGCAGCTAGCCTCAATGCCTAGCCGTAAAGCGTGCTTTGCTTAATGTTGGAAATTTTTCTCTCTCAGGCCTACTTCTGTCAACAGATGTACTATCAAAATTACAATGACAGCACTGAGCCCGGTCGTATCCTTTTGTTTTCATTTCTCTGAGGCAAGCCTTGAGGCGAGCTGCGAGGAAACCTGAGAGAGGCCAGGCCTAAGGCTTGCTTGGATGTGTTTATGTCTTAAATGTACAGTAGTGTGACGCGAACGTCTTCAAATTTTTTGCAAGCAATTACAAACTTTTTTATACCCTATAGATGCCGGACTGTCTCAATAATTACCCAATTAGAAATTCAGTCATTTCAAGGATTTGAAGAAAATTAATTCATTTTAAATGTCATTGACAAAATTCCTCACACTGTGAATAAAGATCATGGCGGTAGAGTTCGTTAAATTTGTGGTGAGTATTTGTTGAAAGTCATTTAACCAGAAGAAATAATTTTCCTTGTTGTTGAAAAAGTGAAGAAAAGCTGCAAAGACATTTCATGATCAGCTATCACTGCTGACCTTATATTTCCATTTTAATGGCTGTAAATGGTATTTTTTTACAGCAATTTCACTAATATGGATATAAAAATTTGTCTCCATTGAATCGAAAAATTGCAAAAGTGTCCTTGATGCACCTCATTTGTGCGCATTTGAGTCCATTTAATTAAAAATTAAATCATTATGAAGACAGTCTGTCTATTGTTGAAAATCGCGTTTGCCCCCCACTTGTATGAATTTGCCATAAATTAATTGAAACTGCACATATGTAGTGTGGACGTCCCTTTGAAATTATCACGCCACCATAAAAAATTCGAAAGAATTTGAACTGGTTTGGAACAATTTGTGAAAACACGAAAGATTTGAGCAACAAGGCAAATTATATTTTGAAATATTTTAAAATATTTTTTAAAATTGTAAGAGAGTGGTGTTCAAGCCAATTTGTGGCGGATTGCGAGAAGTATTTGTATGCTTTCGCTCGCCTATGGAAAACATTAAATCATTTGAACATAAGAAGTCTACCGGTAGCAACATTAACTAAGTTCATTTTTGAATTAAATTTCATTTCCATTGTTTTTTGTTATAAATAAACTGTGGTAATAAGCTGCGTAATTGTGCTTTTTTCGGCGAAATGTTTGTATTTGTATTAAGCAAAGTAAATCAGTCATAACCACTCGCTCTTGGATTACATTCATACATTGTGCAAATATATACAAAAAATACTTTTAAAAAACTTTCAAATTAAAAAGACACCGAACTTGTCAAATGTAAACAGACGAATTTGCCATTTAAAAAGAAAAAGAATTAGCAAGCTTGAAAATTTACTAAATGAAAAAATAATAGATTTAGGCAGCATTTAGCTCGTTTGGCACCACATATCTTTAGTGTAGGAATCTCTTCTATCAATAAAAACCGAAGACATTTTTTTTTGGGCGACACTAAGCTCAATAAAATACATGAAATCTTGAAACAGTATTTCGTTATTGCCTTGAAAAGTCACGGGAATAAGCACATTTGAATTGAACTGCGTAATAATCGATTTTTAACATAAATTGCATCCATAATTTTCTTTTCTTCTTATTTATATCAATGAAACTTTTTAATCACACGAAATCTGCACTAAATATACAATAAATTTACTGTTTTCCATGATTTCTACTTGAGCAAGTAAGTAAAGTAAGTAAAACGCAACAATGGCAACTTGTTTGACTCCAATTTTCGTTTAAACGGACTTGACAAAATAATAACAAATAACATGTTTGCAGGCAATGTGAAGAAGTCACAAATTTTCTTTGTAGTAAGTTTCAACGTCTTAGGTCAATATATTTGACTAAAGCGTTCGCAGCAAATTTCCATTCCAAATTTATTTAAATCTTTCGTTTCCGCAAATTGCTGCAAATTAGTACAAACACATTCAAATTATTTGTGGCAGCTTAAGATAACGTCCACATTATCTATAAAAATTTCAAACAAACATATTTGTTTGCTTAGTCTGAGGCAATGAAAAGTATAACATTGGCCGCTAACACTGAAATTGCTTACATTATATGCAGTCACTTTTCTATAGTTGTCTCTTTTTGGTTTAACTACTGTATTCCACTGAACTTCATATAATAAGTTTTAAACGAAATCCACCATAGTCCAGTTTCAGTTCACCGGATTCTCCAAATGAATATATAGAATAGAAATAGGTGGCAATACAACATTTTAGGGATAGGCAAGCAAAAATTGCTTAATTGTATTTCCTTAAAAATCGAGTTTAAGGATTATTTGATGTTATAGAAGATAAGATTCCAATGAAAGTAATAATTTCGAATGTATGTATTTGGAATTTGTTGAGCTTGAAATATGAATATTAAAGCGAAAATGAAACTTGACATTAACATATTTTGTCACTCCCCTGCTATCAAAAGTTGATCCATATTATACTTTTTATGTTATACATTGAATAAATAATTAATAAGCAGTGCGTTCAGGTTTACCAAAACCTTTACTTTACAAGCCATTAAACAGACTACCTCACTACCACATGAGAGCCCAACGGAGTCCTGACATTTTAAAATATTTGCAGTGTTCTTATGTAAAACTGACAAAAGTTTGATTTGGAAAGCTCCTCCGCCCTAAACTATTATTCATACAGAAAAATGTGTTCTGATAATCTTAAGCTTGCTTTCTTATCTTCCGGAAGTTTTGAAAGTACTTTAAAAGAATAAAACTACGATAAACGTCAAAACTACAAGCGCACCGAGATTACGCTACCAGACCGTAGCGTAAAAATGTTCACACCGATATGCTGGGGAAATGACAGCGCTTCGGTCGCCTGAACGACATGGTGTGTAAAAAAAATGTGACATTCTGCGTGCGGCTGAACGCACAAAAGGAAGTGGGGTATCGTGTGTGAATCAGTGTACGTGTTTAAGCAATTAAATGACTCAGACCATATGATCAGAGGGGGGGGATTTTAGGAAAAAAAAATTTCGGGTTTGATTTAGCGTGTCGTGGGAAAGAAAGTTTAATAGTTTTACTAATAAATTATAGTGTTTTAAGAATAAAAGTAAAATATTTACAAAAATAAACAGCCATGACCAAAATTTAACATTTTCCAATCCCGGTTTGTTTAGTTGCAATTGAATTGTGACAAGTGCATAAATTATCAAAGGCAATGCCAAGAAATGGTATCTGAAAATAAGGAGGCACTAAAAATTCGTTTATTTTACATAGCAATTTGAATTATAAAAAATATCCCCGTTTAAAATGTCAGGATTTCACTACTGTCATGATGAAACGAATACAAATACAGCACACTAACCCATTTCGCAGAGTGGCTTAGGTTTTCTTCCGATATGCCGTTTCCTTATTAGTTATTTATTCAATGCTGTCGTAACCCCCGGAATATAATACAAGCCATGAAGTCGCCGGAGGCACCGACACATTAAAAGGCCTTAACGTGCCGCCGAGTACAGCATGCAGTAAGAGCTCACTCTCACTGCTTTTTGTATACTCATCATGGAGGAAAAACTAACATCTTAAACAGGTCCTAAAGCCCAAAACTGTTACTCCCAGAGGAAAATGAAGTTAATACAAATTGCAGCCAAATATGTTTTCTTTCTAATAGTTTAAAAAATTAATAGCATGCAGAACAAATTTATGGAAATTATAGCGTTTGAACAAAATACAATCAACTTTTATATAAAAAACTCCTGCAGTAAGGCAAGGCAAGAAGACTGTGGATGTAGCCTGCTGACCGGCCCGGTGCTCTCTTTTTTCGACTTTGTTCATGGCTTGTATATACCGGGGGTTACGATGCTGGGGATTAATGTAAGTTTTTGGTTGTCACCATTCTACGTAAACATTTTATTTCTATTTTGTAATATTTAAAATGTTTTGTTTTAGTTTATTAGAAAAGAAACATTCTTATAGTATTGATTTTTACTTTCATTCTTTTCCCACTACTTAACTATTATACATATACAATCCCCCGACCGTTGGATATAGAGCGGAAACAGTGGTTGGTCTCCATCGGAGTATCACGTGAGTATTTTCTCACTTCTTGATATAAATTTTAATGAATTTATATTGAGGCAATGACAATTTCACTAAATCGTAATAATTACGAGTACATTACATGAATTGAATGAAAGGTATTTTTCTTCATTTTTATTGAATGACACGCGATCCCATTTGAATTATTCGCTACAATTTGTGTCAAACTCAGTAATTAAGTTAAAAATAAAAAAAAATAAAACAAATTAATTATTTTTGGTCAATCCTTGGAAGTCGACTTCAAGCAATTTCAAGGAAAATGCAAAAAATGTTATTATGCGAGAGCGTTATGGGATAAGAATAAAGGAGATTTAATATATATTAAATAAAAAAATTAAATGTTATCTTATTTGAAATTTGAAAGCCACTCTTTAACTCTAAACTCTCAATTCCATCTACTAATAATGATTTATAAAATTGAAAATTTTTAACTCTTCCCAATCTTCAACATAATTCTCTTTCAAAGATAAAACAAACTTCCTTCAGTTTCTCTTTTTTAATAGGAACATCTTTTTCAATGGTTGGTAAGTCTGCCGCCAATAACATTTTTCCGTTTTCACAAATGGATGTTGCAACACCAATATCTGTTTGGTTGGTTGGTTAAACAGGGAAGAGATGAGAAGTTGTTTTAAGAACCCTCTATTCACACAAAACATTTATTTAATTTCCTTTTGTAATATAAGCCTATTTTGTTGCATTATGTTGAAATGCAAATTTCCTGGGAGCTTAAGATGTATATGCAGCTATCATAGTTATCAAAGTAATATATGAAACAAAAATTGCAAGGCGTACCACTAAAGTTTTGAAAAACTTTTCAAATACTTGTTTGGATTAGAAATAATCTGCCGTTTTCTTTTTTTACCTAAAGTGAAACTAATATTTAACGACATTCCGGAACTAAATAAAATAAATTGAAAGGCACGGTGCGATAAGAACAAATTTATTTTCAAAATAGTCGCAATTAAAATGTTAGTTGAAATTTTAAATGATTAAAAAAGTGAAACTACTACTAAAACTTGTGCGAACATTTTAAAAGGGAGAAAAAATTGTGAAATGCTTGGATTTTCTGTTTAAAAATTTACAGAACAATGTTGCTTGTGTTTTTACTAAAAAAAATTATGATTAAATATAAAGTAAAAGCGGAAAAGTAAATTTTTTCGTCAAATGGTTAAGGTTAATGAACAGTATCATAAAATTATGGCAATACTTAGTAGTAGCCTATGATATTTAAGTGTTTGTTGAAGCATCTAAACTGACACAAAAGAGAATATTTGTAAATTTAATCGAATAACTAAGATTAACTAAGTTTAAACATTTTTGAGAATGTCGTCAAATAACGTCACTGATATGGCTTAAAAAACCAACACTAAATGAATTATGACCCGGTTTTCCACTTTCCAGCGCATTGCTATGACATTTCGGTGCAGAGGTAAAATGTCATTTGCGCCATCTATCAGTATTCTTTGAAACTTATCTGTGGTATTTTTCCAGTTAAAATATTACCTATTTTGTGTAAAAAGTCTTAAATATGCCGAAACAGATTTTGTTATGAAAGTTTGTTTCCTTTAAAATCTTCAAAAAAGTGACAAAATTTGAAAAAATTAAAGAAAAAGCAATTTTGTTTCTATTTGTGAAGACACTTTCAAGGGTTTTTTTTTTGTTATATGACACTCACCTCTACAGCACTTCGTACATTCAATTCGCTATCCCGTACTACTAGCAGTTCTTGTATTGAAATATTCCATTGCCTTGTAAGCGTTCCCAGTACACGAATTGGTCGAAAATGTTGTCGACTTTGATGATTCTGTTGTTGTTAGTTTCGACTTCGAAATCCAATACATAGAAGTCTACGAGAGGCGTCTGCTAGATGAGTTTATAATAGCCCTTCCCAGCTGCTAGCTGGTGCAATTTGTGCTCTTTATTGGTTCAATTTGGACTCTTATTTCGGTCCCTGCTTTAGCTGCTTGCCCTTATTTTTGAAATGCCATCAGTAACCAGATTTTTTCACTTATCATTCCTCCTTTTATTGTCATCTTTGATTCTGAATGACTTTGATAAATTAAATCCAATGAATGGATTTATCTAATTGAGGATTCAGCTTATCGAGATTATACTTTGCAAGCTGAGAAATGATCCTTCATTGGCTTTCTGATTTATTTCGGTGCATTTTTATTTTTCATACGTTTGAATCTTTAATGAAATACATTTTGCAAAATCTTATCTCGACATTTTCGACTTGTTTTAATAATATGTTTATCATTTATTTCTAATTTGCTATCAGCGAGACCAGTTGGACGCCTACAACTTGGCTTGCCTTTTTTTCGTTTGTAATTTTTGAATCATAAGCTTGCCATTGGAGCTGTAAAATATCTGTCTTCTAATTTATTTAACCAGGAGCTGTTTGTATGAAAGCGATCCGATAGATTGAGCTCATTCGCACAAATTTTTAACACGCGCATCTTTTAATTTAAAAATATAAGCTTGAAAGCAAAAATCCATAAACATACGATTGACTAAAAAATATTGTTAAGTAAGTATTGTTTCTTTCAAACTTTTGTGCATACAAACGAAACGCAGTTTGTATTTGCAGAACTCTTAATTTACTCACTTTTTCCTCAGCTTTTTGACCCTTATGAATCCCATATAATACACAATGTTATAAAAGTTAACAAATGAAAAGTTAGAATTGTAACGGCAATGTGATAATTTTAATATACTTATAATTTATTTTCTTAAAAAACATAAATTCACACCTTGTAAACACGAAAATAAGAGCAAAAATATTTGAAAAAAAAACAACATGTAAAAGCCAATTTGTTTAAAAAACAATACAATAATTAAAATAATGAAGAAAAATATAGATTTGAATACTATTGTGAGAGGCAGAAGCAATAAATAAATAAAAAAGAGAAAGGAAGAGTAAAAGAGAATAAATTTCCTTAAAGGACTCGAGTTATTTTGTTCTTCTTGTTTTATAACTGTTCTGCAGATATAAGGTACATAGATACAAACGTTTATTATTAATTTTATTATTATTTTTGAATATTTTTTTATTTTTGTTATAGCAAAAGATGATAAAGCAATTTATTAATATTAATTAATTTAATGCATCTATTTCTAATGACGCACTTTCTTTTTTAGGCGAATAGTAATTTACTTTTGATAATTCATTTATTTTTTTTGTTTTTTATTTTTTAAGATTGTTATTAAGAAAATTATGTGTGAACAAACCGAATAATAAACGTTTTTATTATTATTTCATTGTTTCTTTTGTCTTTTAATATTGTTTTTTAATTAAAAATAACTGTCTATACGTAGAAAGAAATTGTTTTGTTTGTTTTAAATTTATGATTGTCTCCAAACATCAAAATTCAACAACAGATACGGAAAAGTTTCAATATTTGCGATAAAATAAAAATCTTGTCAGAAATTATAGGGAGAACGTTTCTAATAGTTTCCTTACTTTTCCTATCAATAAATAACAAATGGGGGGCGATTGTATATTTGTGAGTTGTAGAACGAATCACTACTTATGCAAAGAAAAATATAATTATGAGTAACAGTAAAAAAAAACACCATGTTTCACAACATCATCGGTATCATGGAGAATTGTTCTTGATCCTATCTTAATAAGCCATGATTAATTCCGCAGTGTAAATTTAATATTAAATTACCAATTATAAAAAGCTATTGAATAAACTAAAAACCCCATTGGCATGGTAAATTTGATGCTGATCGGAATGTATTCAACCCATTTTGCTGCTTCATTTAAAGAATTTAAGCATAATAATGTAGAATTTGTGAATATGATAATATGGTAACTTTGTTTTCACAGGAAATTCCAAAGCAATCTTAATTTTCATTAGATAATTTATATAAGAATTTTGAAGAGCTGCTGTTGTATCAGGATCCTGACATATTCGTTGATGGATAAGTAAAAACTGCTATCAGAATCTCCTCATATTCTACAGTTACTGAAACAACGAGCAGGCTTAAGGCCTCGAAATTATTTGGTACTAAGATCGTATTCCAATACAAATTTTCATACTAATTGTCTACGTCTTATTATATCACACACAATAAGCAGATGTTCTATTATAGCAGTTGACACGGCAACGCTACTAACAAAGCAAACTTGTTCCAATGCGTTTGCTTTAATTCATATTTAACGTTTGATTTATATAGATATGTAGTTGGGAGGCACAAGAACGGGTTAAGACTTTTGGAGGCCCAAAGCAAAGATGTCTTAGGCATCCAGGATAGCAATCAGCTATGAATTTGTATGGTAGATCCTTGGCTATATTTTTGTCGAGCTCTAGAAATTACCTAAATTGACTGTAACGCTGAATTTTGGTTTCAACGAATTTATTTGAGCAAAATATTTGTATTAGAGAAAACAAGTGGAGTTCTTTCCCTACCCTAGCTGATGTAGAGATCATAAATTGAATTTATAAGAAATTATTTAATTTACAATAATTTTAAGATAATAGAAAATGAGAGGGCTCCCGGGAGGATCCAAGTACGAGCTTGTTGGACTTAATTGAAAATGCCCACATATATCAGATGAGTAATAATTATTATGAATGTAATTTTATTATTATGTTCTATTTCTCTAGCATCAATATTGTTCATTTCTGCTATTGTGAAAAAAAAAGCAAAAATAAAAATAATTTAAAATAGCGAATTTACCACTTTCATGATTTTAGCTTTGTTTGATTTTTAAGAGCTTAAGAGTTTCATGCATAAGGAATATTTACGTGCATAAGTGATGAAATTCTGGCTATCGGTCACGTTTTATTTAAACTTTTTCGAATTTACTCATAGTTGTTGGATTTTGTAGTTAAGTCCAAAAGAATCATATACCGTGCATTTCGTTTAGAGTATGACAATAATATTGGTCTTAGGACAATTATAAGATTCTTATTTTGTGATAAGCTTATTTACTTAATTTCACTGTATTTATAGATTACTATACTAAGATTTTAGATGAAATTCAGACACAGTAAGATATCAATACAGGCTAATATTCAAAGGCTTTTATTTAACTCAAAAATGAAAAGAGTATAGTATAAATCGAACACTGATATTCATATATAAATGGGTCTCTTATTTCTTAACACTATATTATAGTTCTTGACTCTAACTGAAACAATCATGGCGAAACTAAATAAATAAAATGACGTAGGTACGCTCTGCTTCAATATCAAAAACTAACAAATCTTTTCAAATTCCAAAACCAGAACCTACTGAAATCTAAATAGTCACGCAAGTGTATGAATTGAAAACTTATTTTGATTGCGCCATTCAGAGATAGGGAAACTCACGGGTCAATGATCAACAACAACAGCTTTGTACCTTTTACATCTAATCGAGCCCCTTACATTTTAAATGTTTACTACAGCTACTCTGGCCCAGTATTGGATCCAGGCCATAGAATATATAGGACACATTTTTGGAGCATTCTTTATCAGGCTTTTTATTCATGGGTGCTCCAAACAAATATGTATAAGATATATTAGTTCCCTTCAAAATAATTTTTTTTTTTAAAGTAGCTAGAAACAGTAATTATCTTAAAGCTTGGGAAATAAAAAATAAACTTTTTTAAAACAACTTTGAAAAATTAAATGATGAATGCCCTTATGAAATTTCGTATTGTCACCCTTCTGGGTAAGTTTGTTTTTGAAATGGTTTTTCGCATATACAGGGTGATTCAGATCAAGATACCTTCCGGTATACCACGCGATTCCTTGAGGCAAACTGATCAAGAAATTGTTCCACATAACCCCCCCCCCCCTTCCTTTAGGAGTTGTGGCCAATTGAAAATTTCGCCAATATTCGTGAGAATAAATGAGTATAAATTTTGAACCACACTATAGATTTTGGTTATTGTTGGCTTATTAAATAGCCAAGAATAGTAGTTGTCGAAATATTCCTCTGTATTTTTTAATTAAGCATCTTGAAATTATTTTCAAATATTTCCAAAATTTTGATTTTTTTATACACAAAAGTTTTTGAAATAAATAACACTATTAATGAAATTTTTGTGTCTTGAAAAAATCTTGGACGAACTACTCTTCCATAAACGAGAATACCATTACATTCAATTACAAGGAGAGAGCTTATTAATAAATTATGATTCCTTTTTCGTGATTAGTGTGAAAGAGATCTCATTATTCTCAATCTTAGTCTCTTTTTTGATCTTCTACTTTGATATATGATCAATTCATTCGGAGAACGCTGTGGCTGAACAGATGAGAAAAAAATTATACTATTCTGTACTGTCTAACTCGCCTTAATTGTTTGTTTTCTGTGAGAGGGTTTTCTATCGTATCGTTATATTCACCTACTACTTGAAGAATAAACTGTGCTTACCTACTTTTCATATACATAGAGATTTTCCCTTTTAATATTTGGCTTTGCAATTTTAGAATGAAATAAAATTTTATTTTGCAAATCATATAATAAAACAATAATAAAAAAAAAATCTGGTATATATAAATCAGGGCTGTTAACTAATTTAGAATTTAGTAAAACACTAAGCATAGAATCTAATTAGATAGGTTATATCTTATTAAAAAAAACACGCTACATACATACATAGATGCATATACAATACAAAGCTATATCTCTTGCAAGTAATATATTTTATCTCCTTTTATAAAAATCACTGTACCTTTATAAAAAAAATATATATATATTAATGTCATCTCAGATTTTGCAAAATAACACAGATATTTCGCTAAAAATACAGCAAAAAAAAAATTTATCATCCGAGTACATTTCTGTCTTCGAAAAATTATAGGCATTAAATCAAAGGTAAGAAAAAAAAACAAAAAGATTAATCAATGTGAAAAGTCTGTTTAGTATTGTTTGGATCTGTGATATATTCTGCCCAACATTGTGACTAGTTGTCAAATAAATGTATTAAAAAATAATGCTTCTTCTATTGAACACCTTAAAAAACAAAGACAAAAACTGAATACAAGTTTCAAAATACACATAATCTATTTTTTAGCCTCTAAATGTATACTGTAAATAAACTGGACTTCTAATATGCGATATCTGACATAAATGTAGGTACCCTTCCTACATCCATGAATGCATAAACATAAGTGTAAAACTAACTATATTTGTACATTTTGTATTTATAGGGAATCATTTTGTAAAAGGACGCCATATAGAAACTGAGATATTTCTAAAGAATCAAAAGAGAAAAATGCACACAAGCATATACACACACACACATAATTATATTCAAGTTTATAATTTGTGTAGTAATTAAAAATAAAATTGGGTCGATGCATTGTATAAAAGATAATTTTACTTTTAAGTTTAATAGTAGAAGAAGAAATGAACTAGTTTTTGTATGAAAACTTGTAACCGTCTTATATTGTATGCGATTATACTGAAAAAACAAAAAAATATGACGTGAAGAAAAAATTTAATAAATGTTTTTTTTTTATTTAAATAAGTAGTCAAATGGTCTATTAAGAAGGGGTGGGGGGAGCTTTTCTGCAGTAAGTACTTACTTTAGATATGTTTACTACAGTAATTTTTTATTTACACTGTTTATTAATGATCTCCCAGCTGCAGTTATGTTCCCTGTGGTTCATACCTTTGCAGATGACGTGCAATTACTTTTTTCCGCGCCACTGGAATCTATGGGTCGCAGATATTAATGCCGTCCTTTTCTGTTTTTTCCCTGTGCTTTGGGCAATAAGTTAACTCTCAATCGATTGCCTTTTTTGTTATCCAATCAAGCACCTCCTTGATCCTATCTTCCTTAATGGGGGTTACTATACCCTTTTTTGTGACAATGTTCAGCCTTGGTTTCATCTTGGAGAGTTTTTGTTTTTGTTTAAGTGTTAACCCTCAAGTCCATTTTGTGCTCGATTTGCCAGTCATGGCACTCTTGACTCTCGAAGCTGTCACTTCCTGTTTTTATTTACTACTTGGGTTAACCCTAGCTCCTCCTGCTTTTGACTGGGAGCACCGCGGTTCTTGTTTTGATATGTCAAGGAAAGAAGAAGAGGTTAGGAAAAAGTTTGTGATTCGTAATTTTGACATTTGCTGCTTCCTTTCCGCAAAAACACGAACCTGGCACTTCGGAGCTAACAGCTTTTTGACATGGTCTGATATGTCCCCGAATGGCCCAGGTGTCACGTTCCGGCAGCAAAAACAAAAATCCTCTTAGATGAAGCCATATCCTTATCTCTTTATTTTAATACTTTAATCGGCAGAGTAGGTTTCGGTCTTCGCAAGCTTTACAGTATTAATATGTATCTGCCGCTTTTTATAAGGAAGAAGCTAGCCCACGCCTTGCTGTTTTCCCACTTCATCTATGGGGCGGGACTATATACTGTAACTTCCACAGGTAACCCTTACAGACTACGCACTTTCTTTAATTCGGATATCAGGTATGTGTACTATCTTCCAGGGCGGATGTGTGATCTGGGTGTTTACATAGTGGATTTTCTTCATACCACCTTCGATAGGTATCTTATACTCCGCAATCTCATCTTTTTGTTTAAATTAATTCAATCCATACGCCACAATATCTATTTTCCAGATTTATTAAATTTTCAAGGTTAAAAATAGGTATACCACCATTCTTCGTAAGAACAATAATAATTCATTTAATAATATGCCTAAAGACCTACAATTATTGTGGACACTCACAATAAACTAGCTTACATCCCTGAAAATATGTATGTAGAAGTGAATGAATCCTTAAAATTTAAACCAAGCTCACTTCGATTTCACAGAAAATACTTATTTATTTTAGACAATAATCAATTGTCAACATGTAATTCAACACTTCATCTTCTTCTAAGGTAAATTGTGTTTTCTAATTTTGGCTATAAAAAAAAAAAACAAAAATAAAAAAAAAATCTGTAATCTTTATATAGAAAAATACGTGTGCCTCATATAATATGAATCAATCTACATGTGATGATCTAAAAGCTTTTGAAAAAAGATTAACAGAGATTTTGTCATCCCACCATCCTGAGACTGTACGATGGAAGATTGTTGTAATAACGTTACTTATAAATACTGCCATCGGAATTTGGTATTGGTTGAATATAATAAGAAACAATCTTTTTCCACTGATTCAATTTTATATTCTGAACAACACAATTAAGTTTTGTATAATTACGAGTGCAATTTGTATACCATTAGGACTTTTCATAGTCCACATCTATAGAAATGCTATAGCTACAAGGATTTTAGTAAAAAGAGTGCAATCATCACTGGCAGATTTTAATATGAATTGCGATGATAAGGGAAAACTTATATTAAAAGTGATACCAAGTAGCAGTCTGGATAAGTTGAAAAGATTGGAGCCAATAAATTCTTACGATTAAGTGCCACTGAAAAAGAATTCAGGGAAGTTTCATTTAAAGTGTTCACTGTTCAGTCTACATCATACATCAAGGCTTAAGGAGTTGCCGAGAAAGAGCTTTTTTTTTACTTATGTGAAAATGATGAATTTTTGTTATAATAGTTATTATTATAGTAATTTTACTCACTGGCTATGTTTAAAAGTGAATCATTATATCGTACCTACAGTATATTTCATACGTGTACCCGAGAATATTGATTATTACGAGACAATTGTAGGAGGTTTTTGTAGATTGAATTTTGTTTTCTAGATTTCGGAGAAACAAAATCAAATTTCAGGTTTCGAGATACAAAAACCGCCTTCAAGACTTGACTTATAAATTCACTCGGTGACATTTGGTGTATCTACTGTAATAAAACTGTTCAAATGCTTACGTTTTTTATGGAAATACCAAGAAAGGGTTCTCTGATTTAGTTCATTTATGAAATTTTACTAACTATTTTTATGAAAACGCTGTGTAAAAAGTTTCAGCTTTCTACGAGAACGCGTTCTTATGTAATGTCCAAATACATATATGAAAACAAAAAGTTTTGTATGTCAACACCAAGAAAAGTTTACCCGATTTGGTCCTTTTTTGACCCTGTATTTGCAATTTTTATGAGAACTGCAGGAGGTCTGGAGGAAAGAAAATATACTACTTTTGAAACAATCAGGAAGATTGCGTTTTGGCAGAAGGTATAAAATCAGAATCGTTGTATCTATGTATGTATGTATGTATATACCCAGGCCCCCAGGTTGAATAGATACAGGATTATCGTGGTTTCATAAAATAAATGAACAGTGAAATTTTATATGATTATATTCGTTCGTTTTATAGTTTTAGACTTTAAAAAATAACTATACTAATACCCTAGGCACACAGCACGATCTAATGAATCATTAGTATCTACTAACTACTCATTAAAATGCCGTGTGTCATTATGGCTCGAAAATCAGATCATAATGGTTTTAATGTGCTAGAACTGAATGTATTTTGGCACATAATATAAATCTGAAGCTCCGCTGTGCAGCTGCCGTTTTGAAAAATAAGAAGAAGAAATGCAAAGCACAAACTATATTATCAATATTCTTCTTAATATAATATTTTTATCATTTGTAAATTATTAAATTGAAAAATAAAATAAATAAAAGCAAAGTTTATCGCGTTAATTCGATCCATATTGTCAGTATTTCAAAACCAGTTCGACAGTACAACTAAATTAAGAAAATGGCTGCGTGCCTGCAGTTTATAATGAATCATTACATTATAATGAGTTTCTAGTTTGTTCTTATTAGGAGCACAGTGTGTCTAAGGTATAATACCTTTGTTCCAGAGGATTCAGTTTTATGCGAGAAGGGACTACTTTGAAATATTTTCCGTTTAATCTTAACTTTATATTTATATTTTCATTGACAGATTTGAACTTTGTGTTTTTCTACAAGATATGCTGGAAATGTATAAGAGGCAAGGACCCTACATCATTGATACATATGAACAATAAAAATATTACCTTAGTGGTAGTTTTCAGCAGCGTGCCTTCCACTTCTTATATGTATGTAATATAACGGTATCGTATCAAAACCAACAATTTATATCACAAAATCACCTTTTACCGAATTATTTGATTGAAGAGATTTAAAAACGAAAAATATAGGTATTTGTAACAATTAACACTACGACACAAATTTATTCACCGATATACAGATTATATTTAGGAAATGAAAATATGTAATATAACGGCATGCTATCAAAATCAACAATTTATATCACGAAATCACATTTTACCGAATTATTTAATTGAAGAAATTTAAAAACGAAAAATATATCTGTAACAGTTAACACTACACCACAATTTTAATCAAAGATATACAAGATATTTTTGGAAATCAAAATCAATACGTAATATTGAAAATTATGTCGTTAAAACACTTGAATTTATAAATTAAAACACAATTGAAAATGACGCGAAAATAGAACTGCACCATCCAAACTAAATTAAACTACACACACACACACACACCGAATAGAACGAATTTTTCCACTTGAGAAATAATGAAGAAAGGCATGCTCTAATTTAAATGCATGAGAATCTGAACGAAGAGCGTTAAATGAATTCAAAATAACAAGATTCGTTCATGAAATGACATGCATTCGTCACGTGTAGAAAGATTATTTTCTGCCGTTACTTGCAATTAAAAAACAGGGACTAAATAATATAATATTTTATCAAATTTAATCGATTTTAACTAAATAAGGACTGTCCCAGAAAGTGCTGCACTAAATTTTAATAACAGACAAAATAAACTGTATTATTTTAAAATCTTAATAGTATTTTTACTTTTTTCCGATAAATGCTCCCATCTTCCGCTTTATCAAAGCCATCATTAATTTTTGCGCAGTACTGTTCTCGAATTTTTTGCTGGTCCCTGTTCACATTTTTGAAAAAAATGTTAAGAAAAGTGGCACTTTATCTTCCTTTCGTAGAATTTTTTTTTACAGAGCCTAATAATGTTCAACCGTACGAAGCTGTGGTGGCATATTTTGTAGATTGGTTAATTTGTGAACAAAATTTATTTTGTTCTGTTAATACCAAGTTATTGGTCTTGTGGCAGTGACTTATATGGCTAATTATGGCCAAAATAATATACATACCTAGGTACATGTGTGATTGAATAAAAGGCGGCAAAATATATATTATAAATATCTGTATTTATACATCCTTCAAAAAACAAAGGCTTACTTCGGCAGCTCACATTGAATGGCTTGCCAAACAAGAACCTTTTTGCGGTATTTTTCTACGAATACGTATTTTGTTAGCATCAAGCTAACTTTATTTTTTTATTTGTTGTACCTCGTTTTCGCCCTACCTCATTTTCGTTTTCTTGCAATTTTCTCCGTTTCCAAGAATTTTTCATTGTTCTGCTAACTCTCCAACGCCTTGTTTTAACTTCTCTTCCAACCTGGAAAAATGATTTTTCTTTACTTTCCAACCACTTATGCAGAATTTCATGGCGCTCGTCTTCACTTTTCGAGTGCATTTTGAATACTTGCCGATGAAGTCAATGACTGCTTTTTACAAAGTAGGTAGCTCATTTACTATCAGGCTAGTAGCTAGTTTCGAGGATTCAAGTAGCAAATATGGGATTTTACGATTTATTAAAAAACGTGTAATATTTTCTAGGACAGTCCTTTGTTGTCATTAATTCAGGTAGCCCCAAGAAGGTATCCAACAGGCTTAACTGGTTAACGACAGGGTGTCAAGAAACTAAGAATTTATTATGAACAAATGCATGATTGTCAAACTTTCATGATTTTTAATCCCTGATTGCGTTAAGATCCTAAGTTGAAATTTCGATATATTTTAGAGGACTATATAACGTAAAAAGTGCACAAAACTTGAGCTCTCCACGTAGACGCGTTCTCAGGCAGTTTCCAAATATATAGTGAAAAACCAAAGTTTTGTACGTCAACACCAAAATATCTGTTATTTATTGAAAATGGAACTCCAGCAAGAATTATCGATTTTGTTAATAAACATAATAAAATCAACAAGCTCTGTCGAATCGACTGTTATTATAAGGCCCCAATTAATAGTTTCTTTGAGTAATTTAAAAGAGAAAATAAATTTAAGCTTGTACAGGTATACGAAAAACTTCTGGAAATTAAAACAAATATTTGTTCAAGTGTCAAGTGGTTATACATAGGAACTATTTACAAACATTGCTAATTCTTAATTCTGTAAATAAATATCATGAAAATATGAAAAAAAAAAAACATGGCTTGAGTGACCTATTTAATTTTGATCAATTCGACGAAAAATACCGTATAAACTAAAAACAATACCCAAAAACTATATAACTCCAACCCTTAATTTTCAGCACTATTAGAACTATTAAATAAAATATTTTCTTCTACTGCTACTAGCATTCTTTTGAAATCTAAGAACCGTATAAAACTGCCAATTGCCAACCAACTTCCAATAAGCAATTTTTCAATTGAAATTCATCAATAAAATCGCAATGATTGGTGAACAATTCAGTGAGAATATGAATAGCGCATAGTTATATCTAATTATGATCATTTAATTTAATTGTGCCAAAAAATTACATCTTTTTGAATCACAAAACAATGAATGAAAATTAGCTTAATAGAAAGCAATTATCAAAAATCATCCAGTTAATTTATTTTTTACATATAAATTTTTTTTATCTAAATCCATCTGGAGGGATAAGGAGGAGAAGGAGGATTGGGACTTTTTTGTTTGCTTGAAAAGGTATTCTTAAATAGGGTAATGAACGCCAAGTTATTGATGTAATAGCTGTCTAGTAAATTGTCTGTACTGTACAGATCAACTAGCTTTCACCCGACCGGCGACCGGCATTAATCATCTGCTTGTCTTTGCCAGATATTTTGTTATCGAAAATTCCTTTCGGCCGTCTTCCTGGGAAGTTAAGTGAAATCATGCACTTGACGAAAACCACTAGTTCTAGAGTTGTGAAAATAATAACCACTTCATTTCTAAACTCTAACTTATTTTAGAGCTGTACCACACTCAAAACAACATACACACTGCGTTACAAACGTCAGCTGTGTGTTGATATTTTTCATTGCATTACAAATCGTTCCAAATTATTATCAAATTGCTAATTTACAGTTATTATACTATTTTTAAATTGAGTCAACTTTATTTCACATTACATACACAATTGTACATATACAGTTCACATTGTTTTAAACAACGAACATGAATTTTTGCACCAGAATATTTGTTGTCGTTACAAATTTAATTGCAAGTTTAAAAATATACAAAACCAACAATTTCTTGTTAATTTTAATTTTATTTTAAAATCGTTATTTCTTATAAAAGATTGTGGTCAAAAAGTCAATTAAATGAGCAATTATTAGTTTAGCTGTTCGTTCAAAAGATTCTGCACTAAGCCGCCAAGCCATTTTGACAAATTTAATTTAATTTTATGTTTTTAGTAATCTCACTAAGAGAGAGTGTAGAATATATTTAAAAAAAATTACAATTAAATTTGTGTTGTTTGATGCCAATGTGATAAATATAATTTAATTTTAAGTATGTCTGCCCTAATCCTCTTACGACTATACTAAAAACAATTTATTGGTTTGGTGAATATATTCCTACACATATGCACATTTTACAAACTTTTTGACCACACCCCTTTTTAATATTTTTCAGAAGAAAAAAATAAATTGCATATTCTTAAGATTAAACTACGCTAAAATAAGCGGAAAATAAAATTTATAAATTACAACAATAATTAACAATAATAATAGTAATAATAATATATCAACAGAGAATGCAGCAATAAATTTCGGGATTGCAATTGTAACTTTTAACTTAAATTTAATAAATCGATAAGTTTTTTACTTCTGACTCTACGTTTCTAAGAAGATGCAATTCTGCCGCTGGCAATGTGTTCGTATGCCGCCTTAAATAAAATAATTTTCAAATATTTTTTAGTAAATTGTAATAATATTTATACATATATTTTTCTCAATTATCTTACCTTTACTGTAGTATAACAATATGCTGTAAATCCAGACATTTCACCTTCATAACTTGATCCTCCCGAAAGATCTTCAAGAAGGGCAAGTTCAGCCCCAAGATGTGGTACTCCAGCACGAAGTACAAGGAAAATAGTAAGCGGCATAATATTATCTGCACCAAGTATCACAGGATTTTCTAGAAAAGAAAATTAAGCATTATTCAGAATACAGCTGAGTTGTATTTTTTTTTTTTTTATTTACTTGGAGTATTTTTATAAGCTTCCTCTATTAATTGAATGGATTTTTCTATCACTTTTAACATTCGCTGAGGACAGTATTTCTCCGTAAGTTGTTTGAAAGTAGTTGTAGCCTCTTTAAAAGTATCGTGGTCAACTACGTTTAAGAAATTGCTGGAAATAAATAAAAAAAGTTTGACATTAGTTAGTTATTCTTTAAAAGATCTAGGTATTGTTTTGTATTATATAGTTGGTACACTACGGGCTGTAGCAATATAAATTAGCAAAAGAATTCTTTCTGAACACGGAATGCAGTCAAACTTATCTAGGTTCCTGGACAAGAGGGAATAATGGGTACGAGACAGCAGACATATTTCCACTTGTTAAAGGAATCTCAACAAAATCTGTTTTAAGTTAAGAACCTTACATTAGTGTTAAGAATTCATAGATAGGCTGGCTCCCTAGATAGAATCAGCTCTAGAGTTACAGGCCTGCTGGCTAAGCGCAGATGTGGAGAACTAACTACATACGCCATTTGAAGGCATAAGATATATTTTAAGAAGAAAGAAATCCTACTATGGAGGAACCGTAATGCATTTAATGCATCTTATTGCATTTATCACGGGAAACTGCTTTTTTGACTGACAAAAACTCTTTAAAAAATGAGAGCGTTTCGTATCAGTAGGAATCATATACTCTTCAGTATGGCTTAGTTCCAACCTGCCGCAGACGCTGAAATCCAGACTGACATGATATATGCACTAGAAAAAATTTTAAGTTCGAATCATAATATATGCTTACCAAGATTAGTCCTATTCAGGACTGGGAATTATGTCAATATGAAATTGATCGAGATTGCCAACAAGTTTGCTGCTCGAGAATCAAGCATAATACGAGATCAGCGCTTGGCTTTCTTTGGCGTCTACGACAGGCAAGAAACAAGCCATACTGAAGAGCTTGCAGACCTGGTAGTCATCTCCGGACTAAATTCTCTATAACTGTCTCTTTGGCGTACATGCAGAACACATACAAGCTCCATACAATAACTAACTTCTATAGAGGCATGATGGCCTTCAAAATCTGATGTGTGCATGCCCCAACCTTGACAAACGTAAAAGCAATACGCTTGACAGCTACTTTTATTGGGTAATGGGGAAATTAACAGACAAGTAGTTGATGGGCCTTTTGAGGTTCATTAATTCTTGTGGCTAGATGAAAATTTGATTTTTGACCAATGTTTGTTTTAACTCGGATTTCCACAATTTTGGTCTCATTCAGGATGGAAGACCAAATTTATATACGATGGTAAAATTTCTTAACATGATTTATTTTTTTATGTTAATCTAATCACCAGTTCTAAGTATATCAAGCCTTCGTCGATGTATTTTAAAAATTTTTAATAGTAGATGCTAGAGTAAAGAAAAACAATTGCAATTTTGTTATCATTCACCTTACCTTTCTAAGTCAAGCAACGGGGCCAATGCAATATCGCATTTCTTTTCCGCCATTAAAACTTTCATCCTATACAGTTCGTCCTTTTCACTATACTTATTAGCATAGAGGACAAAAAGTGTTGAATATATTCCTTCAGATAAAACTATAGGATAAAGTAGACTGATATGCGAGACAACTTCCCGAGATCTGAAAAATATCAATTGTTTTAAATAAACTTTTTTTTTTCCAAGGACTTTTACCCATCAATTGAGCAATGATCAAAAGGAAGAGCAGGAAACATTTTCCGTACAATATTAAAAATCCTAATAGATATCGATTCCCATTCCATTATAGCTTGAGAAGAAAGAATTGGAGTTGGTTTTACTTTCCAACATCCGTAGGATGTATAAAAACAGCTAGAAATTCTTTCATTTAAAATACTGAGAGGATGGAAAGGTTCTTTAAATGCCTAAAATAAAAAAAATAATAATAATAATAATAACAATTTCGACAAAAATGTAATATAAATAACTTTTTCAATTTACCTGTGATAAATACGCCTTGATAGCATTAATATCATTCTCCGTCAAAGAATTAATACCATAACTTGGAATATAATCCAAACTTGGAATGTTATTTTGAAAACTTGGTGAACTTTCTATAGAACTTCGACTACTCACACTTTGGTTGTTGTCATTTAAAAATGTTCCATTTAAAAAGGAATTTAAAGCATCACCAACACCAAAAATTCGGCTACCAATTATCTCATAAATTTCATTTCGATCAAAAAGTGTTTCATTACTATACGATTTTCGATGTGATTTAACTCGAACAGGACTTCGCCTAGAGTATAAACTGGATGTTGACCGGAGGCTTATTTTATCTAAGCTGGACGAAAATTTTAATGATAAATCTGCATAATTAGATTGGAGCGTAATATTTTTAGCAAAATAACTGGCCGATTGTGAAAGATCTTGTTCTTTGAATCGCTCTTTTTCTCTTTGGTTTGTTATAAAAATGGCAATCTTACTCCATATTTGTTTGACATTTGTTATTGACGAAGATCTAAAAACTTGTTCCTCCCAATTGTCAAATAATGTTCTCCACTTTCTATTACAATTCACAACAAGTTCTCCGATTGATCTGAAAAGAATTATGGGGGTGAAAAAGTTTTTTTAATTTTTTTTTTTTCAAAATTCTTACTTTGGATATTTGGGAAATTTTTGATTTAATGAAACAGAGCCATTTATAATTTTTACATCATTCCAAGTACCTCCAAGATTACCGCTGATAATATTTCCAACCATGTAGATGCTCTTCTGATCGCTTTCACTTTCCTAAATGCATTTTATCATTAATTTTTAGCACAAAAACAAAATGTATTTTAAATATTTAACGAGGTATCTACCTCTTCAACTTTTTTGTAAGGTAAATAGTAACAGCCTTTTCCATTGGGTCCTTTCATCATCATTTCACCCTCATAATAGTAACCATTTTCAAATACGGCTACCCCCTCACCAAAAAGCTCGTCATTAACGAAAAATCCTTCAAAATAGTCACCGTTCATTGTTACACAAATACCAGATCCAGTCCGTTTATTTTCAGCAAACATTCCCATATATTTACTTCCACTGTTGCAATCGTCTAAGACACCATAGCCACTTTTTGCGTGTCCTATAAATTCACCCACATAAGTGTACAAATTATTCCGTAATACTCCATGCCCATGAAATAGTCCATCACGAAAATTCCCTTCATAGATTTGATTATCTTTCATCTCATAAAGTCCGTAACCACTAAATTTTCCATTATGGAAATATCCTTCGTATAGTCCTAGTGAAGGTAGAATCATTCTGCCGTAACCTGAAATCGACATTTTATTAAATTAATTTTAAAATGGATTATTTTCTTACTCTAACCTGTCATATCACCAAGCTTCATGTCTCCATAGTAAATTTTTCCATCTGGATATTCTAAATAGCAGCATCCATGCATAATACCGAATTTCCATCGACCATAGCATCGTACGCCACTATATTTTACATGTTTCTCACTGAATGTATACCCAGTCATTCGAATGCTTGATAGTTTCTCCTCTGTCGGTCTTCCCAAAGCCACTTTAATTGCATTTTCGATTTGGTCAAACCAAACCATTTTATGATCATGTGAATACGTAGTTAATATGAAATTTTTCTCTGGTGTAATAATCTTTAACGAATTCTCACCATCAATGCTAACCCACAAAGCATTCAAAGGATAAATTTGCAGTTGACTTCCATATTGACAGAAGCAATCCGAAAATAAGATAAATGAGTGTGTAGAAAATGTTCCAGCATGGAAAAGTTTCAAGGGAACATTTCCTGAATCTAAAATAACACGTCGGTGATTCTTTTTGAATGGTCGAAGTTGTATATTTTTAGCATATTTTGTCCAAAAGTCTTTTGTATGATCAGCCAATTCAATATTTATTCGATGCTTTACGCCTAAGTTTTCCCAGTGTAAAAACTTTTCATTCAGATGACAAGCACTATCGGCATTATTCTTAATCAGTTCCTCAATAAATTTGGTAATATTTGAAATTTGCCCGAATGGCAGCGCAAATACATCTTCGCAATTTTCATCTTCTCCGATTGCAAACAAGTCTACAGTGCGAGTAATATCAGCAAAACCATGGATTGCCTTTATGTCGCAATAAGATTTGGAATAATCTTCAAAAACCTTAGAAATTTCCTTCCAATTCGTAATAAATAAAAGTTGCTCAAAGCTAATATCACCACAGTAAAAATCTTCGACTGTTTGAAGACAAGATGCCAAAATGTTCAACATATTTAAATATCCTTGACAAAGTTGCCTTGAAAACTCTAGGTTAAATTGTACGGCAGATTTTGAAAAGTGTTTCACGAAATTCACACAGAAATTATGTTTTATGCAATTTCTTACAGTCGCTTGCATTGAAATTAAAAATGACTGATAAATTTTACCAAAAGTTTTATGATTTTGTAAGACAAAACCATTTACGGCTAAAATCAATGGAAAACTCTTTTCATTGGTAGAATGTAGAACAAAGTCTCTTTCGAATGTATTTCTACCATTCTCTTTAAGTTTTAAGTCTGACTTCAGTACAAGGGTACTAAAATCTTCACAAAACGCATCTAAAACATAAGATTCCTCCTGTGACATTTTCGTCAAATTATTCAATTGTAATTCTTTTGGTGCACTAAAATCGACCACTTCGAAATCTTCATTAATTTGCTTTTCACTGTTTAAGCCCCAATGAAATAGACGTCCATCTAGTGTTCTAGCAATAGAATGTTCTCGTCCACTTGAAACAGAACAAACTCCAATTCCTACCAAAGAGAGAACCCCATTTAAGCCAGATCGTTTAATATGATCTCCAGTCCCTAGAACTCCATTATTACTTGTTCCAAATGAACAAACACTGGTCCTTACCAAATTATGGCCCTCTTGAATGATATGTTTAATGTTGCTCTGCAAACTATCACAACAACTTTCATTACTTTTACTTATGAGGGAATCTTTTGAATTTGATTTTTCATCATCAATAAGTTCAAGCTCGACTGTATCGCTTCGTGTTATTTTATTAAATTTATTTGTATTTTTGAAATGTTTCAAGCTCGTTTCTAATATATCTGAGCTAGATCCAACACTTAGACCTTCATCCTCTTCTTCAATTTCTTCTCCTGTCGTTAGAATTATGAAGAAACCTTCTCCAGCACTGAAATCAATTACTTTTCTATTTTCAAAACATTTTAATTTTACTGGTTTCTCACTAGTTAAAATTTCCCCTGAACAACCAGATCCATAAAGGAAATTATCTCGGGTGATATACAGATTTCCTATTGCATTGCATTTTAATCGCTCGACGACAACATCTTCATTTGATGCACTTTCAAAGTCGATTTTTTTCCACTCAATAGAGTCGTCGACCACTCGTTTTGTGTACACCTGCCCATTTTTCTCAACGATATATAACTGTTCTTTCCATAGATCAATATCAATAATATCAGACTTCCAAAGAGTTACGGAAATTTCATCAGAATCTTCTGTAAATCTGCCTTTGTACAATTCATGATTTTTACTTAAGAGATAAATTTCACTTTCAGTTACACAAATGCAAAGTCTTACGATAGGAGCTATTTCCGTAGTCGTTGAAATTGTTACAAGTTTTCCATTTCTGTAGACTGTAAAAGGTGTCATTATCTGCAATATAAAAAAATATATAATAATTTTAGATTTAGAAGACCTATAAAATTTACTAAAGAAAATCATGTGTTGCGCTTTCTGATTTTTGTTTGCACGTTTTTTCGTACTTAGACCCGCGGTATAATTTAACGGTATCCAGTAGCTTATAGACGTGACAACCCACCCCCTTCCTTATAATACTGATATTTTTGGGTTACTCTCTAAAAAACCCCTTTTTGCGGGACCTCACCAGCGAAAGTGTCGAGAGTAACTCCAGTAACAACAGCAACATATTTGAACGTAAAGGTGGGATTTGCAAAGAAATGTTTGAATGACAGACTACACGAGCAAATACTGTCTAACGTTACGGAAATTTCTGCATCAAGGCCAGATATAACGTTGACCCGGCATACAAAAGTTTACGTTTACATTAAAGATGGTTTCTACGATACGTCTTACAAAACGAATCTTGTTAAGTTTGCTGCCAGGCAATACGAGACGATCTTCAACAATAACATTTGGATGCATGCGTAAACAAGATTGAAAAAATTCTTAGAAATTTCTCAAGAGATAATCGAAAAATTTATGCAAACTTAGATTATTTGTTCACACACAGAAGTTTATCTGTACCGAAGACAGCACTTTTGCAGCAAATGACTGAACATTTTGGTTATGTTGATGATGCTGTGAAGTTTTACAATATTAAGCAACAACCACACAATTATTTTCAGATAATTTATAAATTGAAACCTTACAACGAAGCGAATAACCGCAAAAGTTTTGCTCTCATACCCATATAAAAGCATGGGCTGCACCATGTGCGCTGCGATTCATTTGCGCTCTATCAACGCCTACGCGGACTGAAATTGTTTAATGGTACTTGGGAAACATTCGTTCGCCAAAAAGAATGGGCGAAATACTTTAAACTACCGACTTTGGTAGGCTGTAAAAAATTCGATTGGTCTATTTGCACGGATGGCGTAGCGCTTACCTTTTCTATGAAAAAGGAAGTGCAAATAGCACCATCACTACCACCGGTAAAACGCTGGAAAACAAATAATTGTAAAGTGGAGGATAACAAGACGATGCGCGATATCCGGGCTCAATTTCAATCCGGCTATTATAAGCAACTTGTTGGATAAGATCCTGGTTGTCGACTAATCGCTGGTGGTGTACGAACACCGAATGAAGACGAACCTGTTACTCTAATAAAAAACAAGAGTTCGACATTCCACTAGAAGACATCTATGTATGCACGCAAAGTTTCGCTGGTGTAGTACACGAAATCGCTTCCTACAAGTGCAGTAACGAGCACGCAATCTCCGATGCAACTAGATTATGTGGCGTACATCAAAGAACGCCTGCAATGGTTTTCGAGATGTCAAAAGGTGTATGGGCAGCGCAAAATTGCACGTTTGCGCTTCAAGAAATCACGAACAATACTCGTGAGACTCTAGTGTGTATTGGTTCCACCAAAATTGCCGCAAATTCGCCAATACGTGGCTACTTGCGGACGCCACACACGAAATTGTTGCGGGCGCTTCAATCGCACTACTCTGTCCTTGAAGTGGATGAGTTCTCCACACAGGTACCAGTGTAAAAACTGCCGTATCAAGTAGAAACGAGACGTCAACGCCGGCCAAAAATATTCTGCAAATTTTCCTGGCCCAACTGCAAGGCAGGCCATTGCATCCAAATTTCAACAGAAGTACTTTCCTCCCCTGACGAAGGAATAGCAAGGAAGGTTTCGGTTGCAACAATCCGAAGCCTATTGCATCGCCATGACTCGAAGTGAGGAGTTTACTGGGAGGACCATGGGTAGTGGCGTGTCGTGGATTGGGATCCATATATGTATTATGTATATGTTGACTCATCCGCACTGGAATTTCATAATATGTTGGATTTTCAGCGTAAGGTGTCAAGGCCACTGAAATTGATCAATGAATAATGTGGAAACCTACACCATGGAATAATATTCATGGTTACAGAATCGTTCTTTACACAATGCGAATCCACTACAGTAAACTTACTTTTCTTAGAACATACTACTTTTTTCGATCAGAAGGTATGTCGATCCAGCAGATGGTGGAGTATCACAAGCCAGATACGGCTCAAGGATATTCACTTAATCAGTGAGACTAGCAACGTATACATAGGATCTTGAGACACTAGTCGATTTAAAAAAACATTAAAAAAACTCCGAATTAAGATTACTCCTCAAAAACAATAAATTGACCACGAGTTTTCAAGAAGAGTATGGGCAAGCGCATTTGATGCTTCCACTCTAATAAAAGACATCACGACAAGTACATATAAGTAGTACCTATAACTATTTATATGTAAAGCCTGTACATGGTCCAACCGTGATTAACAGGTTGTTATTCCTTTATTTCTTTATATCTCTTTTACTCTATATCTAGGTTCTATAAGGTACAGGATCTGACCTGTTATCTAGTTTTCATTTATATCTAGTTTCAATACTTTATATATATATACAAGATTGTATAATCAATCTATTTGGTTTTCTTTGTATCTAGTTTCAATGCTGTATATAAGTCTATAAGGCTGTATAATCTGCTACATCATTTTTATTGTTTATTTTGCTATTGTTGTACTAATTTAAGTGCTAATCTATCTAATGTCGTATGGCCCAACGTTGTTCGTTGCTTAAGCACTTTGAATTTGAATTTGACATCGATATAACAGGATAAAGGAATCACTTTGTCTGGGAGAAAGTCCAGAAGAGTATATTCAAGATTGTGGAACAGCTTGGGAACATTTTTACTAAGAACGAGAATAGGTAATAGTAGATTGAGATGGATATTCTCTGATTCTGTAAGCGTTTATTTACACCTAGTAATTTATGCGGCAAGCTTTCTACTATTAATTTCCTTATTGACTTAAATTGGAAGTTAAGAAAATTCGCAGCACGATTCCACTTAAGGAATAAAATTCTTTATAAATCATATTTCATTAACGATTTAATTGTTTGTAAATAAAATTGAAAGTATATTTGTAATCACCTTCGCTAAGTGAAAATCTACACTCATTGAAAATTTGTTTACATAAGTAAAAAAAAAATGATTTGGTGCTAATCAATCTGCGTATATTATTCACTTGAGCCCTTGAAAGCGAGTATTGAATATTTTCTGAATTTCTTGTTGGTTGCCACTTGATAATAACAATTCAATTTCAATTATATCTAAATTCTTGTTTTTACTATAAATAATTAGGTATTGTTTTTCTCGATGGAATGTCATAATTAATATTTTCTTAAAACCATATTTGTAAGAAAGAAAACATATAAAATAACCACCCCCTTCTCCATACCTTTCGTATAACATTTATAGATGTTTTCCCCGATGACAAAGAATTTCTGTTGATATTCCACTTTTTCACTATTAACTTATATTTCACATGTTTGTAAAGTATTACAATTATTTGAATTTAATTTTATTTACAACAAGACAAATTAAAGGAAAAATACTCCAAATGTAAAAACTCTCTTGTAATCAAACTGTCATCTTTGACGTCTTTTTTTTGTACTTAATTGTCAAAAAACAGATTTTCTTGGCGTAGGCGTTCTCGCTAGTGCTGCCATCAAAGTTCTGCTATCTATAGTTGCCACTTTCTGCCACCAATGCCACCAAGGTATATAGAATACAAACTATTCCCATTACGAACCATGTTCCTTCATTAGGAGACGTCATATCGTGACAGGTATAGGAAAGTACGGTGCAGAAAACACTACTCTCTCTCCTCTTTCTGACTTTCCTATAAAAATGTATATACATTAGTCACAGAATTACGTCACAGGCTATCAGCAGCAATGTGTCAAATTTGCTCTTCCACAAGCTTTCAAATATTTGGGCCGACGTACAAGTAGCTATCACGCAGCACGCGCAAATTGCTGAACTTGTGCCTAGACCTGCCATCACAATAATTTTGTTACGCTGTAACACAGTATTCATAGAATAGAATATCTCTGGCAAAACTGTCACATGAGGAGGATGCTTCTATAATGTGATACTTTCTCTTTCAACATTCCTAACTAACACACTAGTCAATTTTTAATACAAAGTGTCCTATGTAAACCTGAAGTGGAAGAAAGAGAACTTACAGCATGCACAAACTTTTACTAGAGGAAAAGCGGCAAAATGACAAGCAAAACTATTTCTGCTAGAAAAAAAGGCTAATAACAATTTGTTCCACTTCTCTCGGATTGGTAAAACTATCAAACTGTCACAAACATTATTACAGCCATTTTATCTATTACATAGTCCATCGCATCTTCATCAACGAACACAACTTTAAAGTTAAACAGCTGGTTTAACAATGGAACAATACTTTGCAGTATTTTTGCTGAGATGTGTACTTTACTTGCATAAAACTAATACTTCTCCCTACCATTGTGCGGAGCGCGCGTGTGTGTGTGTGCCCCTGCCAGCCTGCCTGTGTGTGTGTGTGTGCTTCTTTAATAAAAGTTTTTCTATTCCATTCTAAGTAAATGCTCATCAATTGAATATTCGTAATGAATAAAAAAACGCAATGCTGGTAACCCGAATGTTCGGAAGGTTAGTATATACATACGTACCACTGCTTCTTTTTAATACTAAAAAGAAGAAGAAGAGTTAATTAATTGCGAGAATGTCAAATTGTATCGTGAAGTGCAGTACAAATTTCGCGATTTTTAAAGTTTAATATCTTGAAAAGTATATGTTTGCTCGCAAAATTAATTTTAGATTCGTGATTTGCGTGTAAATAAGAACAAATGAGCAAAGTTTGAAAAAAATCGGGAGTGAGCCGGGGATCTCGTGTTTAGCCCAGCTCTGTTCTTCTTTAGCATACTGGTATGGTTTAGACAAAAATATTGAAATAAAAAAAAATTTTTTTTGTAGTATTTCATTTATTAGCAATCGTATATGCTTTGTAAATAACAAAATTTCTTAACATTTTTATTATACAATAGGACGCTATTTCTTACATATTCCATTTTCTATTATATGGTCTTTAAACCTCCTTATTTCATTTTGATTTCTTGAATATTTCAGCAGTATCTATACTTATTTAACCTAAATCTATCACTATTCCTTCAGTAAATTGTCTCTAATTTTAAATACAGTTATAAACACATTTAAATAAACTCTTTGCTTCACACAACCATTTCAATGACTCCAACAATAAGCCTGTGCAATTTATACCAATCTTGTTTTGTACTGTGCTCATAAGTATTATCGGCGCGGAGTATTCAAAATGTGCTTTTATTACGGTATCGTAAACGTTTATTGCTGTTAAAGTGGATATATTCTTACAAATTCTTCTGAAGAATGAAACCTTTTTGCCACTTTCTTGCAAATATAGTTAATATGCTTTCTAAATCTTGTATATAATCAATTAACACATAAATATATCATTTCACAGACTATTTCAATAATTTTATTGCCCATAAAGAATCGAAAATCCATATCAGAATTAATACGCATGCACTTAGTTTTACTTACATTTAACTTCATCTTATGAATTTTTAGCCATTCACAAAGTTGGTCTAAGTCCTCACTTAATTATTTTCTCAACACAATTCATAAAATTCACTCCCGATATACCTACCTATATTTTAAAGCCTCATCCGCGAGTAGACCATTAATATACAACAGGAATAGTAATGTTGCTAAAACAGTGAAACACCTGTCTCTTCCCTTTCAGATAATATTACATTTAGGTTCGTCTTTTGAGTTCTGCCAGACAAAAGTGATAGCTCCTTTTCTTTCACTCCATACTTAATTAGCTTATTAAGTATTATTGAAAAATCCACCGCCTCAAAGGCTCTTTAAATCTAGGAAAATAGCAACAACAAATTTATCTTGGCTGATTTTTATTATTTTTATTTTATTTATTTTATTTTATTAATATACCAATCGATACCATCAAACATTCTTACTACTGTCGTGCTTTTATTGATTTCCTTTTCCTAATTTAATGTTGGCTACTATTTGGCCACCCTCAGTCCTATGAAGTAGGTATGAGATGTGTAGCGTCTAGTGAGTTTATAAACCTGTAGTTTTTACTGACACTATTAACAGATTAATTTAATTTGCTTCATTTAATGTGCTTTAACTAAAGCAATAAAATTATAATCACCATTTTCAGCTAACAATTCCACCTGATCAAAATTGTTTAATATTTTTTAATTGCTAATATGCAACCTTATTCATTTAAACCTTAAGTTTTCTTTTAAACAACGGGCAATCCCTACTCAATGTATTGTGGCCAATGTCCAGATTAAATTTTAGTATTGCATTTTATACAATTCACACATTTTTTTACAGATTCTTTCCCACAATCCTTTCTTACATTCATTCACTTTGTGGTTAAATCCCTGACATTTATAACACCTCTTAACATTTAACTCTTCATACACCGCACACTGATCCCAATCCAAATTCAACTTACGCATTTCACCGAATCCAATTACACAATAGCATCGTATTTTGAAAATGATCTTTCACTATTTCTTAATTTTTTGAGCACTCATTACTTTCAGGTATTTAATTTCACCATCTTTTAATATATCATTCTGCAATCTCAATTTATTTTCTACATCCCACTTATAAATTTCATCATTCATTCCACATAAATGAATTTTAGGCTTTCTCATTACTGGCAACTCTACCTGACAGTTCTCACTCAATTTTTCTTCACATATTGATTTCACTTTAGCTCGATTCGTTACATTTGAGCACATAATTTTTACCGAGCCGTTAAGACCACTCGACATTCCATCAATTTTTAAATTAACGGAATCAACATTTTTTTAAGTCTTTGGTTTTCTCACTATTTTGCACACTTTTTGGTTTTAATGACACAGGTGCCTGTTTTTTTAATTGATCAGCATAAATCTCCTTATCTTTGATTAGCTTCACTGATTCAATTTGTTTCTCTGATAACTTATTAACATCACTAGCTAGACTTGCAATTGCCCCACTATTTTCACTAATTAATTCCACTATTCTTGTAAATTTTCCCATTATCATCTTTTTGAAATCTACACACTCATCATACATCTAAACAATATTACGTTTTGTAGCAATCAAATTCCTATCATATTCTGCTATCCCCGCACATTTTTCATGGAATAAACTACCGTAAAACCCATTACACAAAAAACCCACTTCATTCCTTATCGCCTTAGAGCATTTTCGGCACTTAGCCGGCATTTCGCTTTAATTTATTTTGGAAATAGCCCCAAACAACAATTAAATTCTGTAAAGAACCACGAAATTTAAATTTTCAAGAGCACAACACGACCTCACCGCATGACAGAACATAATTAAATAATAATAATAATTTTTTAGCAATATTATCGCTATACAATACAACCACCTTTCATTTACAAGTTCGCAAATATATGTATTTTAAAATTTACAGTATTGCTCTATTTTTAATATATTGCACACAACCTTTTTTAAAACACTTAAAATTTGGTTCACTCTTTAACTCAGTTGGAAGTTCATTAAATTTCTTGAAACTCATATATATATATATATATATATATAAATATACATATATACTAGTGAATTCTGTGTACTCGATCTATTGTATAATTGTAGTCTGAAGTTCTCCGACAGTCATCTTAGATTATATGGTTGAGCCTCTGCCACCCATGTTATCATATTTCGAAGATATTCTGGAACCAACCCATTTTTCATTTTGAATATGAAAAGCAATACATTTAGCTCAATTCTTTGTTGAATATCAATCCATAATAATGAATTTAACATACTACTAATAGGAGTAACCTGTTCAAATCACCTTCATTACATATAAACAATATTGCAGAGCAGTATTCAAAATGTAGTTTTATAATACTGTTGTAAATATTTATCGCGGTAGCCATCGTAAATTTTTTCTAAGCCTTCAAAAATCCAATCTTTTTACCAATTTGTTTAGCAATATAATTTATATGTAATTTAAAATTTAACTTTTTATAAAAAACTTCTCTTAAGTATTTACATTCATTTACACATTCTATTAGTTCACCATTCATTTCAACACACACGGATACTATTTATCGTCATAACTTTTGTTTTACCTATATTCAGTTTAAATTTATTCATCTGTAACCAGTCACAATAATTCTAAAACTCGGTCTATTTTTATTTTCAATTCATTTGTCTTTCCCTGATATATATAACAATGCATCGCGCAAAAAGTACTACCTTCGAGAATTTCAACACTGATTTTATAATGTCATTCACATATATAATAAACAAAATAGTTCCAAGTACTGATCTTTGTGGAACGCCCACCGATACCTCAATTTGGCTGGAAACTGTATTATTTATTTTGGTGCTCTGCCTTCTTTCATTGAAATTCCTTTCGAGCAATTCCATATTTTGCTAATTTATTTAGTAAAATGTACCGGTCAACAGTTTCAAATGCTTTTCTTAGGTTTAAAAACACAGCAACAATACTATTTGAGACATCTATTTCTTCCTTCCATTGGCACACTACCCAATTAATCGCCGTTTCACAGGAATGCTTTCTCCTAAATCCCAACTGTACAAGCAATGTATTTATTGATCTGAACTCTTCTGCTTTTTTCGTGTTCTAGACTTTCTGAACAGGAATAAAAATTGATTCTTTCCATAAACTAGAGAATTCTCCACTCAGTAATGATTTATTTATTATGTCACCCAAATATCTAATATCATGTCTATACTAATTGACTTATAGTCCCGTTTTTTATTCATGCTTTTATAAATATCTTTCACTTAATTATACTCTACTCTTCTAAAGACAAAGTCATAGTCTACTTTTGTAGTCATGTCCGAATATGTTCTATGAGGTATGGATTCTTTTATGAGCTGTACGCTTTGATTAAAGTATTTATTTAGTTTCTCTACCATTTTTTTTCTTTTTTTAATTTCCTCCAACCACCATTCTCTTTATTACTCTAATTCCAGCATGACTCATCAAATATACTTATATTATATTTGAACCTCTTCTCAGACAGCATTTAGCTGGTAATTAGAGAAAGGTACTTTTTATTATTATTATGACTATTTTAGAGCTTTCCTATTATTTTATAGAAATCGTTTGTTCCTGTTTTTGTGTTTTTTTTTATGCACTTTTTAATTTCCGATTATTCATATCATTCATTATTCAAAAGCAGATTGCAGATGTATGTGAAATTCATTCAATGAATATCGCAGTCAATGGGCCAATCCCTAACTAGGTCTTTTAGCTTAGAACTGAATAAAGTAAAGCTTGAGCTTGCCTTAATAACTTTAGGAAGCTCGGTATAGATTTTGGTCGACGTGTATATAAGTCCTTTTCTGATTCTGTTTGTTTTAGGTTGCTGTACTTGTAGTTTTTTTCTATTCCTCGTCCGATGGCTATGTATACTTATGTGTGTGTCTATTCATATATTTGTTTTGATGAGTCCACGTACAACTTTATGAATAAATTTAACTTTTTCAAAGTAAATCATTTGATTAACGCTTAGAGTTTTCGTATATGCGTGTAATTCCGTCGAAGGTGTTCTCCAAAACATACTGAATAGAATTTTTAGGGCTCTATTAAGCAATCCGTTCACCCTAATTTTTTTCGGATTAAATGCACTCCATATCTAATATGCGACGCTATGCATTATAAATTGCAAGAGCAATAGACCTAATATTGGGTTTATTTGGGAAGCTATTCCGTCGACATGCCGGCTTCAGTTGAGTTTCTCATCAATATTTCATCAGTTTGCTGGCATTTTTAGCCACCAAATTGAGTTTCCTTTAGTTCAGGTTTTACTTCATTCAAGATGAGTGGTTTATGATACGCCACATTTCCTTCTGATTATTAGCTTCATTCACTTTATTTATTATTTTTGGCTATATTTATTCTATGCTTATATATATTTCTCACTTCTTTATATTTTATTCAATCATTTACATCATTTGTTAAATCTTTCACGTTGATATGTTGTAATTTTCCGCCCTTTTAACACAATTCCTTACTAAACCACGAACTTGTTTTCTTTTTTGTATACACATTTATGTATATTTTTTTGAACTAAGAATTGTTACATTACATCAACACAGTCATGGAAACTCGCAATAAGTATCATCATTTTCAATTCTATCTTACGCAATTCATTTGCGAACTCATTTCTTGTACACTTAAAAATTTTAAAACTTTCATCTTGTTTTATGTCGGAGTAATTATTTATTAATACGCTAATTTCTAAAATTTCATGATCGCTTATTTTTAGGTTGTTATTTACTCTTACTTCTATACATTTCATTGCCGTTATGACATAATCTCTATTAAGGTTTTTGATACATGAGTTACTCTTGTAAATTCATGCATTATTTCTTCATTAATATCTTCTAAAACCTCCATACATTCCCTAAAGAAATTACAGAATTGCCTCTATGATGAACTTGGTGACCTATATGCGATGGCGACTACAAATTTAACGTTGCCTGCACAACATTTTTTACCAACTACCAAATGTCTAATTCAATCGCGATGTTACCCAGAACTTCATATTGCCAAAGCGAAGCGATACTTCGTCTGTTTTTTTAGAATTAGAGTCACATCTTTTAATATAAAAACCTACTAAGTATAATTCCCCATCACTAATATCTTCTACAGTATACGTTTCTGTTAGCATTATGAGCTCGTGCTCACCACCTTTAAAATTTGATTCTAATTCACTGAAGTTATTTAATAAACCTTGAATATTAAGATAATATGCACACTCTATCATCTTTAGCTGCTAGCTAATAAACCATTCTTTTTTTCGCTATTTTTAAATTATTTGTCAATATACGACATTCTTTGTTATACGAGCTGTGATTTACTGCTAGTTTTAATTTAAGTTTTGCATTAGCTCTTATACAATTGATGCATTCATTCACTCTATCTATCATACTTCAACTTCTTGTATCATGCTCTTCCATACATTTCGCACATACCTCTTTATTTCGACATTTATCAGATATATGATTAAATCATTGACACTTAAAACATCTTTTCACACTCATGCCATCAAACACAGCACACCTATCTCATCCTATAATATATATATATTTTTTTTCATTCAATACCTTATTAAAACTTTTCATATCAATCTCAATTACCGCACTAAATTTTATCTCATTACGTACTTTCTTTTCAATACTTTCAAACACTTCAATTCACCTTTATTCAAATGCTCATTTTGTGATCTAATCTTTCATTAAAGATTGTTCAGCTGCTGATTTTATCTCCTGTTTTTCATGTTTGTTAACACTTTAAATTGTAACCGCGCCATTACCTTTAGATCTCACTTCCGTAAACTTCAAATTTATAGGATTAACCTTTCTATTTAAATCTTCCTTTGTTTTCTTTGCATCCTGTTTTTGTTTGGGTTGGTGGTACCGATTTTACTTTATCCGCGAGAGTCGCCCCCTCTGTTTTTGACCTTTTTAATTGCTTCCATGACCCTATCATCTCTCTCATTCAATTTTTGTAGACTTTTTACAATCTCTTTAATCTCACTCTCTTGCTGTATAATTCTACACTTACTTTCACACACTTCTCTTAGCTCAGATTCAATTGGCTGGATTACATTACAACGCCGACGCCGGCGTGGTCGTCGTCGTCAAACGCCGAACAAAACGCCGGGCATGTTACATTAACACTGGGCGGCAGCGCCATATCTTAATTTCCCTTACATTTTACAGTTGAGTTATTTGCTTGTAATCTAATTTATTTTCAGAAATTTGAATATCGCTTCATTTTATCATGTTTTTCATAAGAGATTTAGATCTGGCATATTGGCAGCAATGGAGCGCCAGCGTTAAATTTAGGATTAGAGATGGGTCGACGACCACGCCGACGACGACGTTGTTAATGTAATCTGGCCAAATCTTCTCTGTTGACAACTGTCTATACTTTATTACAAGCTACGCATTCCTTGAATTTGTCGAGATCAAAGTTCATTATTTCCTGCAATGCAGTAACTTTTCTATCTTTGTATAGCAGCTTGGTGTCATCTGCAAATATTCTATATTCGGTTTTTAGTTTTACATTATTTATATTTCTTATGTATAATAGGTACAGTAACGGCCCGCAGGGAAATAAGTCATTGACGACACCACGCACACCCATCTCCAGAAATTATAAGAGCAAGCATGATTTACCGTATCAAATGCCTTTCGGAGATCCATAAACAATTCTCCCACCCAAAGGCCCAGATCAAGATATGTGTGTATCGCATTCATAGTTTCTATTATGGCATTTTCTGTACCACTTTTTTCCCTCCAGACCGTAGTAACAAATGTTTAAGATGCTTATCTAACACATTTTTTATTATTTTATTATTATTTATTACTTCTTTATTAATCAAATATAACACTATTACAATAACGGCTCAAAATAAATTCTTGATATATAATAAATATTACATATTACAATTCATTAAACTTTACTTTTTACATAATCACATAATTTTCTATTAAATATGTCAATTCTTCTTTCATTTCTTAATTCGCTGGGTAAACCATTAAAAAATTGCAAACCCTTATACATAATCGAATTTTGCGTGCTCGTTCGATTCCACCTCTCCAACCTAAAGTTACTGCCATGAGGAAGCAACATGCGTAAATTTTCCCTTAAGTATAGAGGTGATATACCGTGATGCATTTGTTGAACATTCATCCAATTTAGAATGTTTAGCATACTCAACATTGGCGTGTATATACTGCATCTGAAAATTATCCGAATAGCTCTATTTTGAAATATTTGGAGCCTTACCTTAATTTCACTTGAACATGCATACAGCAGCGTTGAACAATATGAATAATGTGGTAAAATTAATGCATTGTACAGCAATATTGCAGTTTTTATAGATAAGCACTGTCTTATCCGTTTCAAAAAACCTATCTTTTTAGACATTTTTTTACATATGTTATTTGCGTGGTCCTTAAATTTTAGCTTATTGTTTAACAACTCTCCAAGATATTTAAAATTTTAACATATTCCAGTTGTGTTCCATCAACCATCAATACTGTATCCGCACTTACATATATTAAACTTCATAAACTTAGATTGAGAAATATTCAATTTTCACTCAAATATCTCTCATCAATATTCTGCCCACTAATTATATCAAAGTATCATCAGCAAATAAGGATATTGTGCAAAAATTCAATACCGATACTATGTCGTTAATATACATCAGAAAAAGAATAACACCCAAAAGGGATCCCGAGTTACTCCCAACTCAACATCCACAGCACTTGATAGGACATTGTTTACTTTGGGTCTCTGCTGTCTACCATCGAGATATGATTCAAACCAAGTATGTTCCACTCCCTGAATTCCAAATAACCATAATTTTCTTTGTCCAACGACTCGAAAGCTCGTTTAAGATAAAAAAAATCGCAATCACTGTCTTACCAGCATCGAATTCCCTTTTCCAGTCAAATACAGTCTTATTTAGTGACCATGCCTGAATCCTGACTGTGCTTTTGTAGTTGATTTGATTCAAAATAAAGCTGCAATTGGTCTGCTACATATTTCTCTAAAATTTTCTCCATTAGCGGAAGCATATTAATTTTTCTGAGCTCCTCGCATTTCGTAGTATTACAAATCTTTTCCACTGGAATCACAATTGACTCCTTCCAAATATCAAGAAAATGTCCGCATCTCAATGACAAATTTATTATTTTCATCAGGATAGGGCCAATGATTTCTATAGGAGTTATAAATTTGATCACAACACAAACCATTTATATCTTTTTTATTCTTATACCTATTCATTACATCACATATATTTCTTACATTGCAGTAACGGAACTTGAATCTATCAGATATATTCAACTGTGGTAATATGCACCACACTGCTTGGTTAGATGTATGTAAATCTTTTATACTGTTAACGAAATAATCATTAAATTTGTTTGCAATTTCCAATGGTTCTAACACTTGCATATCAAAGCACTCAACCATACTGAGGTCACTACTTCTTTTAGAATTAAGGACTTTTGTCTTTAATAATTTCCATAGGCTTTATTTTCTACCTGATTTTCTATGTATAAGTTTTTTGCATGCATTAATTATAAACAATTCAATTTAATGTAGTATACTGGAAAAACCTCTTACTTTGTTAAGTCGTTTTTTTTTGTTGGTTGAACATTTTTAATAGAAGTATTAAAATTTCTCAAAATTAGTGTAACCTCATCTCTCTTTGTGGGAAAGTTCTCCAATGTTTCAAACATGTCTTGATGAATTTTAACTCATTTGTTCACCCTGATTGTGCAATATCTATTAAATTAGTATTAGTTTCGAACTCTTTTGCTGTTATTTTAACAATCTCCTTATTTTCCTTGGCAGTATCACCGAAATAAATATCCTGGAGAGTTTTACACATTCCACTGGACATTAGAAGTAAAAATTGAAAGGAATCATCCACAATAGGTTTACTTATTGCTTCAGCAAATAAATCACAATCTCTATAGCCTCCTTTGCCTATACAGGGTGTCCCGTCGAGATGGTAAAAAATTTTAGGAGTCGAAAGTACAGAATATTTGCGATCGAAAATGTTATATAACATTTTTTCGAGGTCGCACTATTTTCGAAGTTATAGGCGATTTTTGATTTTTTCGAAATTTTGGACCTTAAGTCATATTTTTTACCATAACTCAGTTCAGGTTGCTCACAGGACGACCCTTTTTCTTTTGTTTTACTCGTAACATTACAGGCTCTCATTTGGTGTAATTCTATTTTGAAAACGTTCACACATAATGTTGTTGCCAAAACATTTTTTTCGTCAGAAAATTCATTTGTCTTCAAAGTCATAAATCTCGAAAAGTAACCATGCCAACAGATGATCCGGTTCTAATAGAAAACATCCCTCATTTATTATCTTTTATAAAAGTCCAACACGATTAGTCCACCTTAAGTATTGCTAGAGTTACAGTAAAAACTTGCCTGCAACATACCTCTCATAACTTGAGCAAAATTAATTCGAATTGCATAAAAATCCGGAAACGCGTTTTGCGGGAACTCTTATCTCCTTCGAAACTGTTTGACCTACAACTAAGGTGAATATACCGTTGGATTCGGAACATAACTCGTTAGTTGTTAAAGTTAAATTCAATTTCGAAATTCGAACATTTTCGAAAATCTAGAGAGGCAAAGTTAACTCATTTTTCTGAATTTTTGTGCATAATTTTTGAAGATTTTTTTTTTTATTTTCATATAGATTAAGGATGTAGAAATTTTTTTCAATTCAATCATTTTTTCGATTTGCCCTCTGAGACTGGCAAATCGCGTTCGAAAATGCCCAATATCGAACATATTTTTCGTTATAGTTCGGGTAGTTTCGAGTGGATTTTAATGAAATTCACACACACTTTTTATAAAAAGTATTTATATGGGCAATTGGTGTGACCTCCAACATTGAACTTCTATGGTAGGCGATCAGAGATAACCATACCGATGAGACCTCTCTGATCGCTGGGTCGAAAAGTTCAATAATTTTTTTTGCACTTAAAATGCATTTTGTAAATTTATTGAAATTATTTTCAATAAATTTCAGTCTGTTAGACGAGAAATCTCCTTCTCAGCAACTTTCTGCATACCAAAAATATCAATTTTCGAAAATTTTCACTACTAAATCTACGATTTTCGAAAAAATTTCACTTTTTTTCACCCTTCAATATTAGTACTTTCCTTCCACAGAGTCTAGACATGTGGGTACTCTATGGAAAGCTTGCAGTCTCTACTTTAAGAATCTGAAAAAAAGATATCACATTTTCCAACTTTAGGTACATTGTTTCTTCCATCCTTGCAATTTGATTTAATTTTGATTATGAGAGGTATGTTGCGGGCAAGTTTTTACTGTAACTCTGGCAATACTTAAGGTGGACTAATCGTGTTGGACTTTTATAAAAGATAATAAATGAGGGATGTTTTCTATGAGAACCGGATCATCTGTTGGCATGGTTACTTTTCGAGATTTATGACTTTGAAGGCAAATGAATTTTCTGACAAAAAAAATGTTTTGACAACAAATCGCCAATTTTTCCATTATGTGTGAACGTTTTCAAAATCGAGTCACACAAAATGAGAGCCTGTAATGTTACGAGTAAAACACAAGAAAAAGGGTCGTCCTGTGAGCAACCTGAACTGAGTTATGGTCAAAAATATGACTTAAGGTTCAAAATTTCGAAAAATCGAAAATCGCCTATAACTTCGAAAATAGTGCGAACTCGAAAAAATGTTATATAACATTTTCGATCGCAAATAGGCTGTACTTTCGACCCTTAAAAATTTTTACCATCTCGACGGGACACCCTGTATAATATCCTAAGCATCTGGTGCTATAAGTGGGAAATTTTCTTAACTTTTGTATATCAAAACCAATTTGCCTTAGCCGTAGCATTTCATCGTCGTTTAATAAATTATGGTCCACAGAAAATTGAACAAATCTTGGAGCCTTATTTTCATCACTTTTACATAGTAATACTCTACACGTTCCGACATTGCAAACATAAAGTATGGAACTATAAATCAAGCAAAGTGCTGCACTGGTTCCAGTTGAAAGTTCTCCATGAATTTTACGTAATGCTTCCGGATTTTTACCATGAAAATTTGGCTTCTTAGATATTTGACACTGTAAAATAGCCCTTTCTCTTCTTCAGAAGATTTTCCAATTAGTTGACCGAGTAAAATTTCTGCTGCAATTCTTTGCATGGCGAGCTTATTGCAAATTTTATATAAAGCACATCGTTATTGTAATCGATCGTGTTGTGAAAACTTTTATTTCTCGCCAATATTCGCAGCGTAGAAGCGGCGACTTTGCTGCTGCCGGAATTTCGATGCTTTTTCTCTCCGGAATTTTTCGTGCTAATGAGGAGAATATTTTTACCAATTGAAAATATGTTATTAGCAGGGATAAATATTCTTTTGAACTCACGTGAGGGGTTGATTTACTCGCCGATGTCCACTTTTCACGTCTTTACGTTTGCAAGGTTTGACAAGACAGATGTCGATTGTTTTCTTCTTCTCAATCACCAAGTAAGAGCTCGTCGATTGTGTGTGCGTTCGGGCTGTCGGTTTGACAGTAGGCCGGCATACATTCTGCCAGTACGTCTCAGTGTAGCATTCTGCTATATGCATTCCGCTACGACCATAACACATTTCTTTACTATATTTAATAATTCTAATTATTTTCTCACAGTTTACAGTTCTATTTTCAGTTAGTATTTGAATTTTAAGCGTCTCATTGTCAGATATCTTGGAACTTAATTCCACATCTGTCTTTACTTCATTCATTTCCTCTTTCACTACTACATAGTCTATAAGAGTCCTTTGAGTTATTTTAGTAGGATTAGATATTAATTGTTTGAAGCCTTGATCAGCTATTGCTGCTTTCATATTATCAGTGTTACTATCATTAACCAGTAAATTTATATTAAAATCACCTACTAGAAGCAATTTATTTTTATTTTCTAATAACCTCTCGTACCAATCATTATAGTGTATCAAAAATTGACTTACAGGTTTGCTGGGAGATCTATACAACACTGCTAGTGTCCATTTAATATTGTCCCACCACACATGTACCCAAGAAGCATTATCTTCTATTTCCGCATTTTTAAATTTAAAACGCATTCCTTTTTTTTTTTATAAATATAGTAACACCACCAGTATGCCGCGAATGTGAAACACAATTTATTGCTGTATAGTTATTAATTTCTAAATCAGATGCATCAATTTCATTAGTTATATGTGTTTCTGTGAGGGCTATTACACAGTTCAGATTTATTATATACCAATGTTTTCCATATCTTCTTCCCTCAATTGCTACAACCACTGGGTCGAAAGCGTGATGGGCTCTATCGAGAATAAGGTTCAAGTCTTCGTTTTTCTTGGCACAATTCACACATTTCTTTATATTGGATTTACACTCTGAGCCCATATGATCACCACCGCACTTACAACATATCTTCTTGTCACTTTTACATTTTGCGCTACCATGATTGTATCCTAAGCATTTAAAACATCTTTTCACATGAATACCATCTCTCACTTCACATGTATCCCTTCCAACGCTGACACTCCCGGCTTTCATGATTTTATTATAACTTTCTACATTTACTTCTACAACTGCTGTGTACGAATCGTAATATTTACTTCTATTCTTACTTTTCCACATAGCTTTAATTTGAACATCCGCACTACCTAAGAACTATTTTCCTTTTAGCAACACAAAACCAAGCCAGCAGCTAGCCTCAAGTCCTAGTAGCAAGTGCGCTTTGCACAGTGCTGGAAATTATACTCTCTCAGGTCTATTTCTGTCAATAGATATATACTATCAATATTACAATGACAGCATCCAGCCCGGTGGTATAATTTTGTTTTCAATTCTCTCAGGCAAGCCTTGAGGCGAGCTGCGAGGAAGCCTGAGAGAGGCCTGAGGCGTTTCTGCCTTTACTTGTTCGCACCTTTGGCGTTTTATCTTTCAAATTATCAACACTATAATTACTATCCCATATTTTTGTCAACATTATTTTTCAATCTTTCAACCGCATCCTTATTCCCACACTCTACTATCACCGCACCACTATTTAATTTTCTGATACCATCTACTTGAATTTCATCCTCAGTCGGCCTTACCTTTAACTTAATTTCCTTTTTTGTTTCATCCGCGCTCTGCTTAACTTTAGGCTTCACAACTACTGTTTAGTGACCAAACCGTTGTTTATTACCTCCGTAATTTCAGAGATAACATTTTTATGCGAGTTAAAGCAATTTAGTTCTCCTTTTAACACCTCATCTACCTTTATTTCACAGGATTTAACATTACTGATAATATTTTATTCACACCTTAAAACTTCATCTAGTTCGTACCGTCCGTTAGTCGATCTTCAGTTGCTGTAAACACTAATTTGCGCAATTGTCCTGTAACTTTTAAGTGTTGTTTCTATCACAATTTTTGTATATTGGGGGATAATAGACCTTGTGGATAAATCCCAGTTTCGAAAATTTTATTAATCAAATCTTTAAGTGTGTCTTTGACTGAGTCCGATATCATTAGCAGTTCCTCAGATCTTATGCCGTCCTCAATAGGTGCTAAATTCTTTTTAAATCCTTAATAGTGTGTACTACTTCTAACGAAGTATTGGGCGTAAGTACATAGAAATTACACTATTAATATTTCTAACAGGTTCGGTATAAGGACAAAATTTGGTTCATTTTACTATTAAAAAAAATTTAAGATGTCTGTGTTTTCTTACCCCTTCTTTTGATAATTTAATGTGTCTATAACTTTTTTTTTTTGTTTCTAATTCGTTATCACCCATGTTAGAGCTGTTTCGCATGAAGACTTCCCCCTAAATCCTGACTGATACTTGACTACTAGTTTGCTCGACTCCATATAATCTGCCAATTGCATCTGAACAGCTTTTTAGAATAATTTTTCAAATATGTGCAGCATATTCGCAGGTCCTTAGACTATCACATTTCCTAGATTTTGAACCATTTTAACTGGCACAATAACAGATTCCCTTCAGGACTCAGGAAAGTTTCCACTCTGCATTGAATGGTTGATAAACTGTTAATAAAATTTCTATTCCGTCTTTAACCAAATCTGGTTTGGAATTAGCTAACGCAATAATCTTTAATAGTTGTTTAAATTTGAATTGAGTTTCAATCGTATCTGTACGAACCTCTGATTAGGTTGTCTCACAAAATTATAAAAAGGGTGCTGATTATAATAATAAGTCATTCAGTTTGAAGTAATCAATGTTTTATTCAACACGACAAGCGTCCAAGACAAGAACCTATTTTCTATGGTGTATTTCACAATTTACATATATATATATAATAAACAATTTAGTTTTAATGTTATGGTGGTTAATATCATCGTGTGTGCTTATGTTCGTCCTCTTCATCCGAGTCATCGTCGGCTAAGCTATCAACAGTGTAGTTATTGGACTTAGATTGGTCATTGTCGACTTAGTCTCCTCGATCGTAGATTTGTGGGTTAGTCTAGTTAGATAAGATGGTTGTAATGCTATAGCAATTACAGCCTGGTGGTTCTATACATCTTAAAGCAGTGTATAGACTGATTGTATAGATATTGGAAATGTGAATAAGGTTTCTATTGCCGTGACCTTGGTCCTGGTGCTTCAGCTATGAAGAATACCATAAACGTTAGTGTGGTTCATAGTGCCCTCACAGCTGCAACGAGTCCAATTGTATAATTTACAACATTATACAATTGGTGGTAGATAAGCAATTGAAGTACTGCTTGGAAGTTTGGTAATCTATAACATTACCAGTTGTACACGTGAACGCTGTGTACTGATGTTCCAGCTATGAGGAATACTATAAACTTTAAAGCGGTCTATAGTTCCTGATAGCTATGATAATTCCAATTGTATAGTTACAGCACTATACAATTGATGTCAAACAAACAGTTTAAAGCACCGCTTAGCAGGTTGGTAATTTAGAACATTACGTAGGTCTGCTCAGGAAGGAGCTTCGGTTTATATAGCCAGGTGGCTAGTTCCAAAGCCTACTTGAGGTGCCACAAAATATCTCGCGTAGGCTTGGTAACGATTCTATTGATTTTAATTGAATTGATGTACGACTGTACAGTATTTATGATATTCACATAATTAATGTTTTTTATGGAGCTATTAATTTTATTAACACTTTCTATAAAATATGAATTTAGTTTATTGGAACTTTTTCATAATACCCATCCTCAAATTCTATCGCCTTTATTTCATCCCTGGATGCTTTAAGTAGGTGGTAGTTTATTAGTAATTCATAACTTTCTTATAAAAACAGTTAATACATTTGTACGGGAAATTCATTCTTTATAAAGTTAATTATTTCTGCCTTAAATTTCTATTATTCTTGATGCTACTTGGTAATTCATTAAAACCTTTTAGACCGTTATACACTGACATATTCTGTGTTTTGGTAATCCTAAATCTAGGTAGTCGAAAATTTTCATTATTTCTTAACATATATCCTTCCTTGTTCAATACCTTGTTCATAACTAATATTTCTAGATAAGTACTTCGGTAATAAATTATACCTTATTTTAAATATAACTACTAACACATTCCATATCAGCCTTTGCTCTACACTCAACGAATCAAAAAGAAAGTGGGTTGGCGTAAATCTTCCGAACTTGAAGATAGATTTCATTCCCTTATTTTGCAGCACCTACCATCTTTTAAAACTGTTTGATACTGTAAACAAAATTGAAGCACAATATTCAAAATGTTGTTTTATCATCACGTCGAAAACCTCAATTGAGGTAGCAATAGACATTCCCTTACTTATCCTTCTAAGATAAGAGATGTTCTTACCTATTTTTTTAGTAACATTTATAATGTTTTTTAAAGATCAACTTATTATCCATTGTAACAAATAAGTATTTTATATCAGTAACATACCATTCATTGTCTCTCTCCTCTATTATTGTCTTTTTCGTAGTCATCATATTACCTACATTCTTTAGTTGCTTTCTCTTCTAAATCACATAATTCATTTATTGTATTAATATTAATTTCATAAAGTGCCTTTAAAAATCTATTTTTATTATATTTTAATGTCTATCTCTTTCCTATTGTTATGTTGTTTTGCAATATTGAAAACAGGCATTATAACTTCTATAATTTCATGATCGGAATTCTAAGACCATTATTAACCCGCGCTGTAATAATTCCTGTTATTAGCACCTCACAATAAGTGTTCGGGAAATATTTATCCTAGTTATCCTAGTGGGCTTATCAATGATTAATGCGTTATCCTCTATTACCTGTTTTATTTCATCTCTGTAAACCATCACATTTTGTTGGCGAACAGAACAACTAGTTTATGCTCCGGCATTTCATACTCTTCTATCCATAGCTTAAATATGTACTTAAAAAAATAAATAAAAATTTTGTTATTATATTTCTATTTTAAGGCACCAACCTCTACTGCTAAGCATAGTTACTGTAGTACTATGAATTTAAAAACTTGAGTATTATTAATCCTTTTGTTACTCTTTTAGGGCTTTTAATCAACTATAAACAAATTGGGGCTTACAAGATGCAATTTGACTGTGAATGATGAATTTTGCTGAGAGGAGCAATTAGATGCATGCCAAGAAAATTACGATGGAATCTAGTTTATAAACATAAAATGCATAATCCGCAGGAGATTGTCGGCGATATTTAATAAAATAGAATGGAATGAAACTGGATCATACGCGCAAGGTAAAAAAGTAGATCAGTCTAGAATCATTTGGATGAATGTAATAATATTAATAATATTTATTAGCATAGCGTATTTAAACAAATCTATAATATTTAGTGTTAATTACTTGAATCTAAAAGTTTTTCTTGAAATATTTTAAAAATCATCCGCTGACCTCAACACATACGTCTCGATCAAGCATCTTATGGGAGTAGATCTATAACAGTATAAGTATAGTATAATTCGCATTGCTTTATTTTGCAACGTCTGAAGATTATTTATTATTTGTTGATTACTTAAGAATAATCTAGTGGAACAGTATTCAAAATGCGGCTTGCAATTGTATTATATTTAACAATTGTTGTATAGGTTGGTACATTTCTTTTGACTCCTTATAAAATCTATTTTCTTCAAAATTTTTGCACCCGTCCTATTGCCATGTGCAGTTTTAGCCTATAGTCTATGACAACCCTCAGGCACTTGAATTCCTTTAACACTTCTATCATCACTCCATACACATACTCAGTCTGAGCTCCTCCTTCCGATTTACCAACATTTCTTTTGTTTTCCCGGTATTAAGTTTTGGTTTATTTACTTTTAACGAGTAACTTAAACTATCCTTCTTGTAACTTGAATTGTATTTCGTTGATACTATTGCCTGGTACATCCGCAAACAAGGCTAACTTTGAATGCCTAATCGCTGTACTTATATCATTTATATAGATTGAGAAGAGAAGTGTTCCCAAATCCACATTTACTGCTGGTGATATAGCTTGACCGACCTTTGTTCGTTCTCTCAATTTTTCCTGATAGCAAACTTCAAAACCATTGAAGTTCTGTTTTTTACTCCATACTTTTCCATTTTTCGTAGAAGCAGTTGCCTATCTATCGTCTCGAAAGCCTCTGGAAATCTAAAAACACACGCACATTATTCTTTTTTTGATACTGTTTCCTCCTTCGATGTTTTTAATACCATGTTAATCGATGTTTTCGTCTAAACCCCGATTGATTTTCAATAAGTAATGAGTTCACCTACAGATATTGGCAACAATTGCCTGTACGCGATCTTCTCCAATACCTTTCCTGTGACCGGTAAACTATAACCGGCCGAAAATCCTCAGGTTTCTGGGAATTTTTTACTTTCGATAATGGTTGTGACCAAAAATTTCATCCACAAGGTAAGCTCTGCGACTTAGCCTCTGTAAAGCCTGGAAGACAAAATTGATAACATATCTCAATGCATATGGTTGACATTCACCTGCGTAGTTTATATGTCTACTTCAGTAATTTGGAAGAAGATTGTGTTTTAATTATATACAAATATTAACATGTTCATTCTTAACCTTTGGCCTACACTTAACCATTTTAATGCTTGTAAGATAAAATTTACATATCACAATACAAAATACAACGCATTGCCTTATTTGGTGTCTTTGTCAATTGCTCCTGGTTACTCAAAAAAAGAACTGTAGCACAGAATTGGAAGTGCGGGTTAAAATGTTGTATATGCTTATTGCCGACACTACCGATAAATTTCGTCTGATTCTTCGCATAAATCATATTTTTTTGCAATCTTCTTACATATATATAAAATGTAATCACTAAATTTCAGATTGTATTTCAATCGCAGTATTATTGCAAGCTGCACCTGTTTTTTTCCTACGGGCCATCTTTTTAGAAGGCACAACCCCCGTCAATTTTTTTTATCTGACTGGCACGTAAAGTTGAGTGGCGGTTTACTGCGGTCAGCATGTTCTTCTAACACAACTTCTGGGTTCAACTACAAACAAGAACCTCATTTTTAAAACTTTAAACAATATTGAAAGACAATACTTACAAGAGGTGGCAGAACGGCTGGGTGCGGTTCTACTGCCATGCTTGATTCCTTAGAATCAACTTCTACGACTTCCGATATTTCTTCGGTTGAAGTAGTCGGTGTGGGATTTTTTTTATATTTTTTGCGTGCGACTATTTCAATTGCAGTATTATTGCAAACTGCACCTGTTTTTTTCCTACGGGCCATCTTTTTAGAAGGCACAACCCCCGTCAATTTTGTTTTATCTAGCTGGCACGTAAAGTTGAGTGGCGGTTTACTGCGGTCAGCATGTTCTTCTAACACAACTTCTGGGTTCAACTACAAACAAGAACCTCATTTTTAAAACTTTAAACAATATTGAAAGACAATACTTACAAGAGGTGGCAGAACGGCTGGGTGCGGTTCTACTGCCATGCTTGATTCCTTAGAATCAACTTCTACGACTTCCGATATTTCTTCGGTTGAAGTAGTCGGTGTGGGATTTTTTTTATATTTTTTGCGTGCGACTATTTCAATCGCAGTATTATTGCAAGCTGCACCTGTTTTTTTCCTACGGGCCATCTTTTTAGAAGGCACAACCCCCGTCAATTTTTTTTTATCTGACTGGCACGTAAAGTTGAGTGGCGATTCACTGCGGTCACCATGTTCTTCTATCACAACTTCTGGGTTCAACTACAAACAAGAACGTCATTTTTAAAACTTTAAACAATATTGAAAGACAATACTTACAAGAGGTGGCAGAACGGCTGGGTGCGGTTCTACTGCCATGCTTGATTCCTTAGAATCAACTTCTACGACTTCCGATATTTCTTCGGTTGAAGTAGTCGGTGTGGGATTTTTTTTATATTTTTTGCGTGCGACTATTTCAATCGCAGTATTATTGCAAGCTGCACCTGTTTTTTTCCTACGGGCCATCTTTTTAGAAGGCACAACCCCCGTCAATTTTTTTTTATCTGACTGGCACATAAAGTTGAGAGGCGGTTTACTGCGGAGAGCATGTTCTTCTAACACAACTTCTGGGTACAACTACAAACAAGAACCTCATTTTTAAAACTTTAAACAATATTGAAAGACAATACTTACAAGAGGTGGCAGAACGGCTGGGTGCGGTTCTACTGCCATGCTTGATTCCTTAGAATCAACTTCTACGACTTCCGATATTTCTTCGGTTGAAGTAGTCGGTGTGGGATTTTTTTTATATTTTTTGCGTGCGACTATTTCAATCGCAGTATTATTGCAAGCTGCACCTGTTTTTTTCCTACGGGCCATCTTTTTAGAAAGCACAACCCCCGTCAATTTTTTTTTATCTGACTGGCACGTAAAGTTGAGTGGCGGTTTACTGCGGTCAGCATGTTCTTCTAACACAACTTCTGGGTTCAACTACAAACAAGAACCTCATTTTTAAAACTTTAAACAATATTGAAAGACAATACTTACAAGAGGTGGCAGAACGGCTGGGTGCGGTTCTACTGCCATGCTTGATTCCTTAGAATCAACTTCTACGACTTCCGATATTTCTTCGGTTGAAGTAGTCGGTGTGGGATTTTTTTTATATTTTTTGCGTGCGACTATTTCAATCGCAGTATTATTGCAAGCTGCACCTGTTTTTTTCCTACGGGCCATCTTTTTAGAAGGCACAACCCCCGTCAATTTTGTTTTATCTAGCTGGCACGTAAAGTTGAGTGGCGATTTACTGCGGTCACCATGTTCTTCTAACACAACTTCTGGGTTCAACTACAAACAAGAACCTCATTTTTAAAACTTTAAACAATATTGAAAGACAATACTTACAAGAGGTGGCAGAACGGCTGGGTGCGGTTCTACTGCCATGCTTGATTCCTTAGAATCAACTTCTACGACTTCCGATATTTCTTCGGTTGAAGTAGTCGGTGTGGGATTTTTTTTATATTTTTTGCGTGCGACTATTTCAATCGCAGTATTATTGCAAGCTGCACCTGTTTTTTTCCTACGGGCCATCTTTTTAGAAGGCACAACCCCCGTCAATTTTTTTTTATCTGACTGGCACGTAAAGTTGAGTGGCGGTTTACTGCGGTCAGCATGTTCTTCTAACACAACTTCTGGGTTCAACTACAAACAAGAACGTCATTTTTAAACCATACAGAATATTGAAAGACAATACTTACAAGAGGATATATAAGCCATGAAATAAGTCTAGAAAGGAACGTAGCGATCCGGTTAGCACGACATCACAATTTTCTTGCCTTGGCTTTGTGCAGGAATTTTTCATATAAAAGTAGCTTTGTATTTTATTCAAACACTATAGTTTCCATAAATTTGTTCTACATGCGATTTATTTTTTTTCATTAGATAGAAAACATTAACTTAATTTTTCTGTGGGAACGGTAGTTTTAGGCTTTAGGGTGTGTTTAAAATGAGATCTTAGTTGTTCCGACATGTTGAGTGTACAAAAACAATTAGAGTGAACTCTTATTTTATGGCTGTAGTAGAGCTGAAAATTTTATCCGAATATCCATCTGCAAACTATCAGAATCCAAGATATGCTGATTCGGATCCGAACTATCCGGAGATTTCAAATTTCATCGATTGCATTGCTTCATTGGGAAAATATTAATTTCATGACATTTCCATTTTCTCAATGTGAAACAAGGCAATCTGGACGATACTTTGAACCCTTTTAGCTTAGTCTGGATCCAGATCTAGTTTATCCGGATACCCAGATTTGAGCAATCCGATTCTAATTATTTCGGATAATCGGGATACTTTATGGCTTGTATTATATTCCAGGTTTAACTGCAGTAAATACCGAAACAGACTTTAATATAAATTAATTGTTTAACTGAGCAACTATACCTACTAATAGTTCCCTTTTATCGAATGAAATAATAATTATTGTTGTGGCGTGTCTAGGCACAAGTTCAGAAATTTGTGCGTGCTGCGCGATAGCTACGTGTACGACGGCCCTTGCAGTATGCGTCTCATCTGCAACAGATGCAGCATGCACCTATTCTATAATATTTCTTTCGTTGACAAGGATGGCAGCAAATTTTTCTATTCACTGGAAATACGTTTTTCGCAAGTTCTTTAAAATTTCAGTTTACTTTTTATTCGTAGTAAAATATTTCAACTAAAATCTACTAAATTACAATTTAAGCTGGTACACAGATATTCTGGCTATTTTGTTCGCTAGATCCATATGGGAATCGATTTTCGATTTTTTAATTAATTGTTCTAATCTATTTTCTAATTTTCTACGTACAGCGTTCTACAACTGACTTCAAAGCCCAATAAAATAAGCTGCTAATACTTTAGTAAATCATGAGAGTCTAGTTAGTACTCGTATTAAGACTGATAGTGGTCTTCAGAAATCACTATGATTTCCATTCAAAGACAGATGGAATGTTTTGTTTAAAGTTTAAATCATTTTTTGAAATTCTATAATTTCGAAATCCCACGTTAATTATTATTTTGCTGTCTCAAAATTGCTAACCGCTGATCGTTTTTCTCTTTAATTCTACCAGAATAATGTTTTAAAAACTACTAACTTTGAATTTTGTAGCGATTTGAAAGTTTCGGCATTTTTATATTTAAATAAAACTTTTTTCGTTCAGTAATATCATAGATGGCACAAGAACTAGATGTCGCATGGCATACTAGAGCAGAGTATACAGATTGTGAAATGGGTAGTGCATTATGAAATGGACTACAACATGTTTTAGAGCATGCCGACAGTAAATGTTTTTGTAATAGCAGTTTTGTATACATTTGATCGACTTCCTAAACACTTCAGATATGAAAAAATATTAATCACTCGACGTATACATCACTTCAAATGTTGTGGTCCATTCCGGAATGGACCACCCAGCCATATAAATTTTGTATACTTTTTTTGGTACTGCATGCGATATCTAGTTCTTGTGCCATCTATGGTAATATGCAGTTTCTTAAATGGTCTACATTAATTTTGTTCTAAAATGTTAATCGAATAATTTATAATTTTGTTGCTTACTGTCCTTTGTTGAATAATTTCCTACAAATATCCCTTTTTGAAAATAAAGCTTAAAAGTGGTTCGTATATTAGTTAAAGCAAAGCAAATATCGTATGCGTGCGCGACACTAGCGCCTATTGGGATATTCCTTCATTGGAAACGCCACCTTGGGGCGAAAAAAAAACAATTTGGGATTTTTTTTAACTAATATATGAACCACTTTTAAGCGTTATACAAATGCGTTCTGATTTAATGCTGTCATTTTGCTTCCCCTGCCAAGCCAACTATTCTCTGATAAGAACAAGATGGCATCCCACCAAGTTATCAAGTTTTTCGCAAGTTCTTCCAAATCTCAATCACCTTTTTATTTATTATCTATTCTCCTTAATATATGTTGGACGGATTATAAAAACTTAATATGATTCGAATTTCATAAAACTAATTTATTTAATACGGTTTTTAAGTGTGAGTGGGTAGAAGGAATAAAACCTTTGTTGCAAAATCCATGGTCCCTTGGGTCTCGATCAATAAGAAATTTTATTAATGGTAAGTTATAATTTTGCTCTTAAATACTTTACAATATTGATCTATTGAAAAAAATTAGTTAGTGATTTTGATTTCTAAATGAGGATGTCCAGCCCAAAACCGTATATCTATCATTAAAAAATGTGAAATGGGAATGTAGCGTTTTAGGCCGCACTTCCTCAAATAGGGTTGATATTAATATGTACGTAGGCTTTTAGATTTAATTTTATTGATAACAGATTGCGACGAGCCTATAATTTTCAAACGAAATAAAAATACCAAAGCTCTGCGGTTAAGTAAAATTTTTACAATGAAAATTACTTGTATCCCAGAAGAAGATTAAATTAAGATTAATTGCGAACAAAATCTATGCGAGTTGAATCCATTCTAGTTCTATAAGAGTGATATCATCAGTCCTCGGAAGCATATAATGGCAGCACACATCCAAGTAGAGATTATATAAATGCTTGGAGAATCGAGATCAATATTATACCTCTTGTACTCGATTACCAGGTACACCGGGATAATCCTTTGGGTTTTCCATAGCCTTATTTCAGGAATATCTGGATTCAATTTATTTCTTAAATAATCCCCACAAAAAATCCAGCAGTTTTATTATTAAGAGTCATAAGATGAAGCAAAACAAGTTCCTTGAACTGTTTAGGATGACCAGTTCTCCTGACAGATTCCAGAAGTGAGTTTCAGAGGCAAGTCCCTGACCAAATATGTCATTGGACCCGAATTCTTGTTTACTCTAGCTCATAGTACAGCAGATTATTTTTTGTGAATTATATCCACACGTAAGTCCAGGCTTTAATTGTGTAGATGTTATAAATAAATAAACGAATTTGAATATTAATGGGGGCCAGTTCTCTGGAGGACAAGTCTGGATCTGGAGTCATTAAGATTTCTCAATGAGAGCGATTAGCTTATGTATGCGGGTCGAGATCACCATCTGGCTTTATGTATGATTGAAGCATAGAACTCAGTGAGGTGAGAGGTATGAACAGCTGAGCCAACGCGGAGATGTGAGAGTGCCTTCTAAGACGAAAAATGTACCACACGCACGCTTGAGTGCTCTGTTAAAATTTAGAATAGAAAAGCATTTATTAAAGAACCTCAGCTTACGCTACGTTACAACGTTAAGTACATCGAGTATACAATAGATATTGATAATAAGTCGAGTGAATAGAAGGCTTAGAAAAATAACAAAAATGCAACGAATGGACTCATTGCAGTAGAAAACTTCTAGATTGTAGTAATAATAACTAGTGAAAAAGTTTTAGGACTTAAATTAAGGTTGATGTAATGCAAAATACAAGATAAACAAGAATGAAATAAGATAACATAACATAACATAAGATCAACAAAACTAAAATAGAACAAATCAACAAAAGTATAATGAGTAAAAAAGAGTAACAGATAAGATGTGACATCGCAAGCTCCTTGAACTGCTTAATAGAGGATGTATTTGTGATAGAATCAGGTAACAAATTCCACAGGGAGGTTCCCTGACCAAATACTCCATTAGAGCCAAAACGGGTGTTAGTTCGGTGTGAGACCAGCCTGGAGGTATTAAGGGAGCTCCATGAGAGTATTCACTTATGTATGTACTTCGGTAGCAGGTTCCACCTGCCTTTATGAATGAAGCACAAAACCCTGAGTTCAAAGAGTTTGGTAAGGGAACCAGGCAAAAAAAGCTGCAGCAATTATGAAATATGAGAATGCCTCTTAAGACAGTGGATGTATTGTACACAGCATTTGAGGGCTCTGTTCAGCTTCGCTATCTCAGTGGCCTGTAGTGGGTAGAAAGCAGCATCAGCATAAAAAAAATGCGGCATGATAAGTGCTGATAACTAATGGATTGTGGCAGGTGGTGTGATACAGCATATAAAGAACGGAGGTCATTGTACATTTTGGAGCACATCTTGCTTACCTGTGGCCGCCAAGTAAGTTGGGGGTCCATAAGGAGGCCAAGATTCTTGACATGATTGCTCGTTAGAGGAATGGTTTAGGGCCAGACCATTACCTAGGCACCAACCGGATAAATTATCAAGAGTAGAGTTGAGTTCAGACGGAAGATCAATCATACTAGCAGCCTTATAAATCTGAAGATGATCAGCGTATAAATGGAATTTTACATCACCCAGCACCGAGGTGATATCATTAAAATCATCCATAGCCACAAATAGTAATAATAATTTATTAGATCATATAAACCTTAATTTGACAAAAATATATTATATAGATTTCATTTAAATTATGTATTATTTGTCCTTAAATATTCCAAAAATCTTTTTTTTTTAAATTATTAAATCTATTTTCACGCTTTAGTTCCATTGGTAGGTTGTTAAATAGTTGTAGTCCCTTATACAATAATGAATTTTGTACTCTATTACTTCTTCTGCTGTCTAATCGATAATTTACTTCTGCACCTCGCAAATTGTACGGTTGTACATTACACACAAGATTCAGTTTAGTTTGTAGATATTCAGGTAATTGTCCTGTTTTTACTTTGAATATAAACATAAGCACATTAAATTCAATTCTCTTTTTGCAGTTCATCCATTGCATTGCTTGTAGCATGTGTCTAACTGGCGTAAATCTGTTGTATTTTAGTATACACCTCATAGCCTTGTTTTGAAGTATCTGTAATCGATCTAATAATGCTTGGTTACACAGAAACAATATGGTTGAACAGTACTCGAAATGGGGTCTAACTATGCATTTGTAAATCTGTATGGCAGTCGTTAGAGACATCTTGCGTCTAATTCTTCTGAAGAAACCAATTTTTTTGCAAATATAGTCTGCGTGCTGTTCAAAATTTAACTTTATGTCTATTATGACACCCTAATATTTGATTTTACTCCCACTTTCTATTACCTCTCCATCAATATCAATTTCCATGTCACAGTTAGCATTTACAATCATTAATTTAGTCTTTTGCAAGTTAAGTAGGAGCTTATTCATTTTCAACCACTTATTTAAAAGATGCAAATCTTGTTTAAATTCATTTTTCGCCTGATGTATGTCATTGCCAGATATATACAGTAATGTGTATCATCTGCAAACAAAATTGATCTTCCATATTTCATCACTTTTTCCATATCGTTAATATATATTAAGAACAGAATAGTTCCAAGAACTGATCCTTGGGGCACACCTAAGATTATGTCTTGTGATTCAGATAACACCTCACCTATTGTTGTTCATTGTGTCCTCCCATTTAGGTAACTCTCAAGCCATTTAAGTTCTCTTCCCACCACTCCATATTTAGACAATTTTTGGATAAGAATTTCTCTGTCAATTGTTTCGAAGGCTCTTTTGAAGTCCAGAAATACTGCCAGTATAATGACAAGAGGGCCTATTGTGTGCGTCAGTTCAACATTTCTGACATTTAATATTTTATGAAATGTAATTGCTGCCTAAATTATGTCAGTCATACAAAGGCAACTCCAAGAAATACTATCTGAAAATAAGGAGGCGCTAAAAATTTGTTTATTTTACATAGCAATTTGGATTATAAAAAATGTCACAATTTCATTACTGCCATGACGAAACGAATACAAACACAGCATACTAATACATTTCGTCGAGTGGCTTCTTTTCACCCGATATGCCGTTTGCTTATTAGTTATTTATTCAATGGTGTGAAATCTTCATAGTATTTTGAATTTTTTACTTTTCCGGTCTAATATGGAATCATTAATTATTTGGAGTAATACCTGGGTTATCTTTGGAAATACATCCATTTTCATCTTTTTATTAACTAGCTTTAAGTCCTTTTTGTTATTCATGCCATTTACGATATCCACCAACCCCTAAATCTATACTTCGAAACTTGAATCTGGATCCTACCTCCTCAATTAAATTTCTGTACTGTACTAGTTGAATGTTATCATTTATCTTTTTTACGCTATCAATAAAATATTCATTAAACTATCCTGCAAGCTGTTGATCCCCTTTTATTACCACCCTCTTAAAGCATATATTACTTATATTGTCTTTTTTCACAGTCATAACTATCGTCTTTATCGTCTTCACATCGATTTAACAAGTCGATCGATCTCTACTTGTTAACCCTTCAACAAGTTTGTTCACACACACAATTCTTTCTCGGTTCTACGTTAATTTCATTTTCAAAGATTTCTTTTTGAGCACTTCTATCTTACCCTTACTCTTTTCAATTTGCGAAACATGGATTTCTCTAGAAATCACAATCGTCTCATGATCCGTTATATTTAAACTACGATTTGTTCGAGCTGTGCTATTCGTTAAAGCTAAGTCTATTAATGCTTAGAATTCGCGGTTATTCTAGTTGGTTCTGTCACTATTTGTTTACATGAGTTCATTATCAGTGTATTTTTAATTCTTTTTTAATAATATTTTCAGGACAAAAATCAGAAGAACTGTCAACTTCATTTATGTAAAAAAAAAAAGAGTACGACAAAGGAAAATAGTTTATAAAAATATATGCCGAGTGAGAATTGAGATTCGCTGATGGAAGGATAACAAAGAGTTATCATTCACCCCGAAATTAACTAAGGTAAATTTATTGACTTTATATAAAATTAGAACTGACCTCATGCGCTTCCTATTTAAGAGAAATAATCGCCATGGACGGATTCATTTGTATGATGACAAATTGATGAGTGATCAGTATCAGATCTTATATTATTAGAATCAGTTGCAATGTTGAATTGTACTGCTTAAGTATGTTGTATCAACTCACCGGACAATTACACTTGCAGCAATACATTCACCCTATACCAGCGGTAGATGAGAGGGACCCATTTCACGCAAGTCCAACATCGTTTTTCCATGAACCAGGTGGTGATGATGCCAGTAATTCGATATATGGAACTCCTACAAAAATTTTTTTGCAGAAGTTGATGGTGCCGTAGAAACAAAGACTGCACAAAATCATTAAAATGATAGACTACTAGTACTACTGGATTTCCAGAGAAAAATGGAGTGCTGAAGTGTTTCATCTTATGGTATTCATCAAGTTGAATCCTATTTCGGTGATGTAATCTGCGCAAAGATTGGTTTCTTCTTTAGGAAATTGGTAAAGAAGAAGAAGGCTGGGTCCCATTCACCGTTTTAATCACTTTTAAAAGGTTGTCGTCACTATGCACTGATGTGGATGCTATTGTAAGTGCTTTAATGGCGTCATCTAAAGAAGCCAATGCCGAATATAATGAGGAGCGTCGAAAGATTACTTTGCATAAGCATATGCAAAGGGATTTCCACTTTATGCTGAAATGTGTGATGACACATCGACTTCTTCAATCATTGTAATGAGAAAATATTCGGACAAAGCTTCGAAAGCGTATAAATTCAAAAGAAGCGTATATGTTACATTTTCCAAAAGGGAACAGTACGAATTGTTTATCAGTAAGGAGAAGGTATGTCGATTTGGGAATAGCATCAAAAACCAAAAAGGAGTTTCACTTATCTTTCTTTTAGGTAGAATACTACACGGATAAGGATTTAATCAGAAAATCATAAGAACAGTAAGTTTGAAGAGAAGAAGAATGACGACCGTGGGTCTAAGAAGAAAGCCAAACAAAGTAAAGAAGACGAGAAATATAAACTTCCAAGGGAGCAATTTTACATTTTGAGGGCTGGGATGAAAATACAAAACGAGAAAATATTCGTGAAGGGTTAGAGAAGCTCTGCTGAAATCGTATCCGAAATAGCATTCATCGAATTTAGAAGGGTGACAAAACTGGATTTTTTCGAAATCTTCTTACATATATATAAAATGTAATCACTAAATTTCAGATTGTAATCTATTAGATTAAGATTTCTAAATCTTCTTGCATTTCTTCCTTCTTCAATTGTGTCATACTACAAACATCCTCTGCAAACAATGCCACTTGTGCATGTTTTAAAACTCGTTGTAGATCGTTTATGTAGATAACAAACCGACCCTGTTAACTTTGATTTTTTGGCGCCTATTAGTTAAAAAATCCTTAACCACAGCAACTCTGTATTCCTTACTCTATGCAACTTGAGCAGTAATATGTCTCTGTTGTCTCAAAAGCACGTTGCAAATCCAGAAATACATATATTACCTTTTTTTCTTGCTAATTGTTCTTTCCAGTACACTAAGGACCATAATAATAGCAATTTCGCATGAATGATTCCTTCGGAAGCCAGTCTAAATATAATTAAAAGTTCATTATATTTCTAGTTTAAGGTACCCTACTGTAGAGCATAGTTACTGTAGCACTATGAATTCAAAAACTTGAGTACTTTTAATCCTTCTGTTACTCTTTTCAGGACAAGAAACGGGAAAACATGAGTGGCGCACTGAGGGCTTTTAATCAACTACAAAAATTTGTGACTTACAATTAGATGGATGCCAAGACAATTACTCAACACTGACAAATAGAATAAGATTCTTTTTTTTTTATAAACAATATGTAACAGAATTTAATATCTAATATTGTACTTAATTGCCAATTTTCAATGCATTTAATTGCCGCCGTTTTAGTTTTTGTATTTTGGAAAGAAATGTGTCCAAGCAATACCTATCGCACCAATTCATCTAAAGAAAATGACACAAAATATCGTGGCACCCATCCTCAAACAATTCAATGATGGAAAAATTCGTTAGCAATCGTGTTTCACGCCACTCGTGAGCAAGGATGTGGTCCCTCGATTTGAATCTCTCATTGTGACCTCTTTTTCTATTCTGCGATCTACTTTTTTTTTACATGTTTGACTGTTCTGTACACTAGCCGAACAATTCCGGGGATTTTAACTGAAATTTTAATTTAGCGCCTAAAAGTATGCAATATTTAGTGAGGTGGAATTTTGGCCAGCCCTGGATTAGAGGCTGCGGGGGGGGGAAATTTAAATTTTTTCAAAAATTTCCCCCCGCAGCCTCTAATCCAGGGCTGGCCAAAATGCCACCTCACTAAATATTGCATACTTTTAGGCGCAAAATTAAATTTTAACTAAAAATAAAAAATACGACGAAATAAGTTTTAAAACTGCTTTTATTGAAATTACTGGTTATATAAAAAGAAATTAATTACAAATCACAAGAGAACTAACTAACTAAAACTCTAATATCGGAACTATTCAGAATCTTATACGAATAGAATTTAAATTTAGCGTTAAAACCAAACGTTTTTTCATACATTTGATTTGTCTGTAGACGGCAACTACACATCACTGGAACTTCCCCCACCTGCACATTTAAATTCAACAATCTGGGAAACCTAATAAATATTCTCCTTAGAGGGTTTTAGGAAATTGCCCACGATGCCGTAAAAAAATTGTCCATTGTTAAATTTTTCGAGGGTAGGTGCAGCGTTATTTTTAGTATCGCTTTCTCACGGCCATTTGGCGATATATTGCTTAGAAGCGTTTTGTTTGCAGTAATACAGGAACTGTAGTAATTAACTTAGCATTGCAAATTCGCAATTAAATACAATATTAGATATTAATTTCTTTACATAAATATTGTTTATAAAAAAGAATCTTATTCGAAGAGTTGAGTAATTTTCTTTTTAAATTAAATTTTTTTAAATAAATCGATTCTCTTTAGAAGCAAAATAACAGTAATTTACATAAATACATTATTTCTTGCAACTTTTTTGTAACATTAGCACATTAGCACATTATTTAACATGAATTCAATAAAATAAAATGTATAAAAACTAAATCGAGAAAAATATTTTAATTCTTCTGCTTTACAGGTGGCTCCTCATCTTTGCTTTATCGTGGGTTCGAAGATTACCCTTATTTCGATTTTTCGTGACTTCATTTGTTCTTTTTTAGGAAATCCTTCTTCTGTGAGAGTATGAAAAACTAGTTCAGCACTGTGGTTCAGTTTCAACTAAAAAGATAAACATAGAATTATCAACTAAAAAGATAAACATAGAATTATTCATGCACATAATAATAAATAATGGGAAAAAAATAGTAAAATATTTAAAATATTGCAATATAATTGTAAAAGGGAGGGAGCGAGCGAGGAGTAGGCTGCTGAATCTTTATGAATTCAACGAAGAAATTCTGACAATTTTGAATTAATTTTCTGGAAGATTTTATTGCAAAACCCAATTAGAGTTTAATTTGGTAGTTTCTAATTCTCGTGTCAGTAATCTACAATAACCTGCAAAACGAAAAGACATTTGTTGTGTGTGCATCAATGTAAAAAAACGAACGATTCAAGATGAAGATGTAGAAACTGCTTATTTTGAAAAATGCGTACAAGAAAACTCATAAATTCGCTCACCTTTTTATCTTCCAGTAGTTAATCGAAAAAATCCAGTTTTGTCACCCTTCTAAATTCGATGAATGCTATTTCGGATACGATTTCAGCAGAGCTTCTCTAACCCTTCACGAATATTTTCTCGTTTTGTATTTTCATCCCAGCCCTCAAAATGTAAAATTGCTCCCTTTGGAAGTTTATATTTCTCGTCTTCTTTACTTTGTTTGGCTTTCTTCTTAGACCCACGGTCTTCATTCTTCTTCTCTTCAAACTTACTGTTCTTATGATTTTCTGATTAAATCCTTATCCGTGTAGTATTCTACCTAAAAGAAAGATAAGTGAAACTCCTTTTTGGTTTTTGATGCTATTCCCAAATCGACATACCTTCTCCTTACTGATAAACAATTCGTACTGTTCCCTTTTGGAAAATGTAACATATACGCTTCTTTTGAATTTATACGCTTTCGAAGCTTTGTCCGAATATTTTCTCATTACAATGATTGAAGAAGTCGATGTGTCATCACACATTTCAGCATAAAGTGGAAATCCCTTTGCATATGCTTATGCAAAGTAATCTTTCGACGCTCCTCATTATATTCGGCATTGGCTTCTTTAGATGACGCCATTAAAGCACTTACAATAGCATCCACATCAGTGCATAGTGACGACAACCTTTTAAAAGTGATTAAAACGGTGAATGGGACCCAGCCTTCTTCTTCTTTACCAATTTCCTAAAGAAGAAACCAATCTTTGCGCAGATTACATCACCGAAATAGGATTCAACTTGATGAATACCATAAGATGAAACACTTCAGCACTCCATTTTTCTCTGGAAATCCAGTAGTACTAGTAGTCTATCATTTTAATGATTTTGTGCAGTCTTTGTTTCTACGGCACCATCAACTTCTGCAAAAAAATTTTTGTAGGAGTTCCATATATCGAATTACTGGCATCATCACCATCCTGGTTCATGGAAAAACGATATTGGACTTGCGTGAAATGGGTCCCTCTCATCTACCGCTGGTATAGGGTGAATGTATTGCTGCAAGTGTAATTGTCCGGTGATCTGATACAACATACTTAAGCAGTACAATTCAACATTGCAACTGATTCTAATAATATAAGATCTGATACTGATCACTCATCAATTTGTCATCATACAAATGAATCCGTCCATGGCGATTATTTCTCTGAAATAGGAAGCGCATGAGGTCAGTTCTAATTTTATATAAAGTCAATAAATTTACCTTAGTTAATTTCGGGGTGAATGATAACTCTTTGTTATCCTTCCATCAGCGAATCTCAATTCTCACTCGGCATATATTTTTATAAACTATTTTCCTTTGTCGTACTCTTTTTTTTTTTACATAAATGAAGTTGACAGTTCTTCTGATTTTTGTCCTGAAAATATTATTAAAAAAGAATTAAAAATACACTGATAATGAACTCATGTAAACAAATAGTGACAGAACCAACTAGGATAACCGCGAATTCTAAGCATTAATAGACTTAGCTTTAACGAATAGCACAGCTCGAACAAATCGTAGTTTAAATATAACGGATCATGAGACGATTGTGATTTCTAGAGAAATCCATGTTTCGCAAATTGAAAAGAATAAGGGTAAGATAGAAGTGCTCAAAAAGAAATCTTTGAAAATGAAATTAACGTAGAACCGAGAAAGAATTGTGTGTGTGAACGAACTTGTTGAAGGGTTAACAAGTAGAGATCGATCGACTTGTTAAATCGATGTGAAGACGATAAAGACGATAGTTATGACTGTGAAAAAAGACAATATAAGTAATATATGCTTTAAGAGGGTGGTAATAAAAGGGGATCAACAGCTTGCAGGATAGTTTAATGAATATTTTATTGATAGCGTAAAAAAGATAAATGATAACATTCAACTAGTACAGTACAGAAATTTAATTGAGGAGGTAGGATCCAGATTCAAGTTTCGAAGTATAGATTTAGGGGTTGGTGGATATCGTAAATGGCATGAATAACAAAAAGGACTTAAAGCTAGTTAATAAAAAGATGAAAATGGATGTATTTCCAAAGATAACCCAGGTATTACTCCAAATAATTAATGATTCCATATTAGACCGGAAAAGTAAAAAATTCAAAATACTATGAAGATTTCACACCATTGAATAAATAACTAATAAGCAAACGGCATATCGGGTGAAAACAAGCCACTCGGCGAAATGTATTAGTATGCTGTGTTTGTATTCGTTTCGTCATGGCAGTAATGAAATTGTGACATTTTTTATAATCCAAATTGCTATGTAAAATAAACAAATTTTTAGCGCCTCCTTATTTTCAGATAGTATTTCTTGGAGTTGCCTTTGTATGACTGACATAATTTAGGCAGCAATTACATTTCATAAAATAATGTCAGAAATGTTGAACTGACGCACACAATAGGCCCTCTTGTCATTATACTGGCAGTATTTCTGGACTTTAAAAGAGCCTTCGAAACAATTGACAGAGAAATTCTTATCCAAAAATTGTCTAAATATGGAGTGGTGGGAAGAGAACTTAAATGGCTTGAGAGTTACCTAAATGGGAGGACACAATGAACAAGAATAGGTGAGGTGTTATCTGAATCACAAGACATAATCTTAGGTGTGCCCCAAGGATCAGTTCTTGGAACTATTCTGTTCTTAATATATATTAACGATATGGAAAAAGTGATGAAATATGGAAGATCAATTTTGTTTGCAGATGATACACATTACTGTATATATCTGGCAATGACATACATCAGGCGAAAAATGAATTAAAACAAGATTTGCATCTTTTAAATAAGTGGTTGAAAATGAATAAGCTCCTACTTAACTTGCAAAAGACTAAATTAATGATTGTAAATGCTAACTGTGACATGGAAATTGATATTGATGGAGAGGTAATAGAAAGTGGGAGTAAAATCAAATATTAGGGTGTCATAATAGACATAAAGTTAAATTTTGAACAGCACGCAGACTATATTTGCAAAAAAATTGGTTTCTTCAGAAGAATTAGACGCAAGATGTCTCTAACGACTGCCATACAGATTTACAAATGCATAGTTAGACCCCATTTCGAGTACTGTTCAACCATATTGTTTCTGTGTAACCAAGCATTATTAGATCGATTACAGATACTTCAAAACAAGGCTATGAGGTGTATACTAAAATACAACAGATTTGCGCCAGTTAGACACATGCTACAAGCAATGCAATGGATGAACTGCAAAAAGAGAATTGAATTTAATGTGCTTATGTTTATATTCAAAGTAAAAACAGGACAATTACCTGAATATCTACAAACTAAACTGAATCTTGTGTGTAATGTACAACCGTACAATTTGCGAGGTGCAGAAGTAAATTATCGATTAGACAGCAGAAGAAGTAATAGAGTACAAAATTCATTATTGTATAAGGGACTACAACTATTTAACAACCTACCAATGGAACTAAAGCGTGAAAATAGATTTAATAATTTAAAAAAAAAAAGATTTTTGGAATATTTAAGGACAAATAATACATAATTTAAATGAAATCTATATAATATATTTTTGTCAAATTAAGGTTTATATGAACTAATAAATTATTATTACTATTTGTGGCTATGGATGATTTTAATGATATCACCTCGGTGCTGGGTGATGTAAAATTCCATTTATACGCTGATCATCTTCAGATTTATAAGGCTGCTAGTATGATTGATCTTCCGTCTGAACTCAACTCTACTCTTGATAATTTATCCGGTTGGTGCCTAGGTAATGGTCTGGCCGTAAACCATTCCTCTAACGAGCAATCATGTCAAGAATCTTGGCCTCCTTATGGACCCCCAACTTACTTGGCGGCCACAGGTAAGCAAGATGTGCTCCAAAATGTACAATGACCTCCGTTCTTTATATGCTGTATCACACCACCTGCCACAATCCATTAGTTATCAGCACTTATCATGCCGCATTTTTTTTTATGCTGATGCTGCTTTCTACCCACTACAGGCCACTGAGATAGCGAAGCTGAACAGAGCCCTCAAATGCTGTGTACAATACATCCACTGTCTTAAGAGGCATTCTCATATTTCATAATTGCTGCAGCTTTTTTTGCCTGGTTCCCTTACCAAACTCTTTGAACTCAGGGTTTTGTGCTTCATTCATAAAGGCAGGTGGAACCTGCTACCGAAGTACATAAGTGAATACTCTCATGGAGCTCCCTTAATACCACCAGGCTGGTCTCACACCGAACTAACACCCGTTTTGGCTCTAATGGAGTATTTGGTCAGGGAACCTCCCTGTGGAATTTGTTACCTGATTCTATCACAAATACATCCTCTATTAAGCAGTTCAAGGAGCTTGCGATGTCACATCTTATCTGTTACTCTTTTTTACTCATTATACTTTTGTTGATTTGTTCTATTTTAGTTTTGTTGATCTTATGTTATGTTATGTTATCTTATTTCATTCTTGTTTATCTTGTATTTTGCATTACATCAACCTTAATTTAAGTCCTAAAACTTTTTCACTAGTTATTATTACTACAATCTAGAAGTTTTCTACTGCAATGAGTCCATTCGTTGCATTTTTGTTATTTTTCTAAGCCTTCTATTCACTCGACTTATTATCAATATCTATTGTATACTCGATGTACTTAACGTTGTAACGTAGCGTAAGCTGAGGTTCTTTAATAAATGCTTTTCTATTCTAAATTTTAACAGAGCACTCAAGCGTGCGTGTGGTACATTTTTCGTCTTAGAAGGCACTCTCACATCTCCGCGTTGGCTCAGCTGTTCATACCTCTCACCTCACTGAGTTCTATGCTTCAATCATACATAAAGCCAGATGGTGATCTCGACCCGCATACATAAGCTAATCGCTCTCATTGAGAAATCTTAATGACTCCAGATCCAGACTTGTCCTCCAGAGAACTGGCCCCCATTAATATTCAAATTCGTTTATTTATTTATAACATCTACACAATTAAAGCCTGGACTTATGTGTGGATATAATTCACAAAAAATAATCTGCTGTACTATGAGCTAGAGTAAACAAGAATTCGGGTCCAATGACATATTTGGTCAGGGACTTGCCTCTGAAACTCACTTCTGGAATCTGTCAGGAGAACTGGTCATCCTAAACAGTTCAAGGAACTTGTTTTGCTTCATCTTATGACTCTTAATAATAAAACTGCTGGATTTTTTGTGGGGATTATTTAAGAAATAAATTGAATCCAGATATTCCTGAAATAAGGCTATGGAAAACCCAAAGGATTATCCCGGTGTACCTGGTAATCGAGTACAGGAGGTATAATATTGATCTCGATTCTCCAAGCATTTATATAATCTCTACTTGGATGTGTGCTGCCATTATATGCTTCCGAGGACTGATGATATCACTCTTATAGAACTAGAATGGATTCAACTCGCATAGATTTTGTTCGCAATTAATCTTAATTTAATCTTCTTCTGGGATACAAGTAATTTTCATTGTAAAAATTTTACTTAACCGCAGTTTTGGTATTTTTATTTCGTTTGAAAATTATAGGCTCGTCGCAATCTGTTATCAATAAAATTAAATCTAAAAGCCTACGTACATATTAATATCAACCCTATTTGAGGAAGTGCGGCCTAAAACGCTACATTCCCATTTCACATTTTTTAATGATAGATATACGGTTTTGGGCTGGACATCCTCATTTAGAAATCAAAATCACTAACTAATTTTTTTCAATAGATCAATATTGTAAAGTATTTAAGAGCAAAATTATAACTTACCATTAATAAAATTTCTTATTGATCGAGACCCAAGGGACCATGGATTTTGCAACAAAGGTTTTATTCCTTCTACCCACTCACACTTAAAAACCGTATTAAATAAATTAGTTTTATGAAATTCGAATCATATTAAGTTTTTATAATCCGTCCAACATATATTAAGGAGAATAGATAATAAATAAAAAGGTGATTGAGATTTGGAAGAACTTGCGAAAAACTTGATAACTTGGTGGGATGCCATCTTGTTCTTATCAGAGAATAGTTGGCTTGGCAGGGGAAGCAAAATGACAGCATTAAATCAGAACGCATTTGTATAACGCTTAAAAGTGGTTCATATATTAGTTAAAAAAAATCCCAAATTGTTTTTTTTTCGCCCCAAGGTGGCGTTTCCAATGAAGGAATATCCGAATAGGCGCTAGTGTCGCGCACGCATACGATATTTGCTTTGCTTTAACTAATATACGAACCACTTTTAAGCTTTATTTTCAAAAAGGGATATTTGTAGGAAATTATTCAACAAAGGACAGTAAGCAACAAAATTATAAATTATTCGATTAACATTTTAGAACAAAATTAATGTAGACCATTTAAGAAACTGCATATTGCCATAGATGGCACAAGAACTAGATATCGCATGCAGTACCAAAAAAAGTATACAAAATTTATATGGCTGGGTGGTCCATTCCGGAATGGACCACAACATTTGAAGTGATGTATACGTCGAGTGATTAATATTTTTTCATATCTGAAGTGTTTAGGAAGTCGATCAAATGTATACAAAACTGCTATTACAAAAACATTTACTGTCGGCATGCTCTAAAACATGTTGTAGTCCATTTCATAATGCACTACCCATTTCACAATCTGTATACTCTGCTCTAGTATGCCATGCGACATCTAGTTCTTGTGCCATCTATGATATTACTGAACGAAAAAAGTTTTATTTAAATATAAAAATGCCGAAACTTTCAAATCGCTACAAAATTCAAAGTTAGTAGTTTTTAAAACATTATTCTGGTAGAATTAAAGAGAAAAACGATCAGCGGTTAGCAATTTTGAGACAGCAAAATAATAATTAACGTGGGATTTCGAAATTATAGAATTTCAAAAAATGATTTAAACTTTAAACAAAACATTCCATCTGTCTTTGAATGGAAATCATAGTGATTTCTGAAGACCACTATCAGTCTTAATACGAGTACTAACTAGACTCTCATGATTTACTAAAGTATTAGCAGCTTATTTTATTGGGCTTTGAAGTCAGTTGTAGAACGCTGTACGTAGAAAATTAGAAAATAGATTAGAACAATTAATTAAAAAATCGAAAATCGATTCCCATATGGATCTAGCGAACAAAATAGCCAGAATATCTGTGTACCAGCTTAAATTGTAATTTAGTAGATTTTAGTTGAAATATTTTACTACGAATAAAAAGTAAACTGAAATTTTAAAGAACTTGCGAAAAACGTATTTCCACTGAATAGAAAAATTTGCTGCCATCCTTGTCAACGAAAGAAATATTATAGAATAGGTGCATGCTGCATCTGTTGCAGATGAGACGCATACTGCAAGGGCCGTCGTACACGTAGCTATCACGCAGCACGCACAAATTTCTGAACTTGTGCCTAGACACGCCACCACAATAATTTTGCTACTTAGTGCCTTCTGGCACTATATTACAAAAACAATTTTTATTTCATTCGATAAAAGGGAACTATTAGTAGGTATAGTTGCTCAGTTAAACAATTAATTTATATTAAAGTCTGTTTCGATATTTACTGCAGTTAAACCTGGAATATAATACAAGCCATAAAGTATCCCGATTATCCGAAATAATTAGAATCGGATTGCTCAAATCTGGGTATCCGGATAAACTAGATCTGGATCCAGACTAAGCAAAAAGGGTTCAAAGTATCGTCCAGATTGCCTTGTTTCACATTGAGAAAATGGAAATGTCATGAAATTAATATTTTCCCAATGAAGCAATGCAATCGATGAAATTTGAAATCTCCGGATAGTTCGGATCCGAATCAGCATATCTTGGATTCTGATAGTTTGCAGATCCGGGTATCTGGATATTCGGATAAAATTTTCAGCTCTACTACAGCCATAAAATAAGAGTTCACTCTAATTGTTTTTGTACACTCAACATGTCGGAACAACTAAGATCTCATTTTAAACACACCCTAAAGCCTAAAACTACCGTTCCCACAGAAAAATTAAGTTAATGTTTTCTATCTAATGAAAAAAAATAAATCGCATGTAGAACAAATTTATGGAAACTATAGTGTTTGAATAAAATACAAAGCTACTTTTATATGAAAAATTCCTGCACAAAGCCAAGGCAAGAAAATTGTGATGTCGTGCTAACCGGATCGCTACGTTCCTTTCTAGACTTATTTCATGGCTTATATATCCTCTTGTAAGTATTGTCTTTCAATATTCTGTATGGTTTAAAAATGACATTCTTGTTTGTAGTTGAACCCAGAAGTTGTGTTAGAAGAACATGCTGACCGCAGTAAACCGCCACTCAACTTTACGTGCCAGTCAGATAAAAAAAAATTGACGGGGGTTGTGCCTTCTAAAAAGATGGCCCGTAGGAAAAAAACAGGTGCAGCTTGCAATAATACTGCGATTGAAATAGTCGCACGCAAAAAATATAAAAAAAATCCCACACCGACTACTTCAACCGAAGAAATATCGGAAGTCGTAGAAGTTGATTCTAAGGAATCAAGCATGGCAGTAGAACCGCACCCAGCCGTTCTGCCACCTCTTGTAAGTATTGTCTTTCAATATTGTTTAAAGTTTTAAAAATGAGGTTCTTGTTTGTAGTTGAACCCAGAAGTTGTGTTAGAAGAACATGGTGACCGCAGTAAATCGCCACTCAACTTTACGTGCCAGCTAGATAAAACAAAATTGACGGGGGTTGTGCCTTCTAAAAAGATGGCCCGTAGGAAAAAAACAGGTGCAGCTTGCAATAATACTGCGATTGAAATAGTCGCATGCAAAAAATATAAAAAAAATCCCACACCGACTACTTCAACCGAAGAAATATCGGAAGTCGTAGAAGTTGATTCTAAGGAATCAAGCATGGCAGTAGAACCGCACCCAGCCGTTCTGCCACCTCTTGTAAGTATTGTCTTTCAATATTGTTTAAAGTTTTAAAAATGAGGTTCTTGTTTGTAGTTGAACCCAGAAGTTGTGTTAGAAGAACATGCTGACCGCAGTAAACCGCCACTCAACTTTACGTGCCAGTCAGAAAAAAAAAAATTGACGGGGGTTGTGCCTTCTAAAAAGATGGCCCGTAGGAAAAAAACAGGTGCAGCTTGCAATAATACTGCGATTGAAATAGTCGCACGCAAAAAATATAAAAAAAATCCCACACCGACTACTTCAACCGAAGAAATATCGGAAGTCGTAGAAGTTGATTCTAAGGAATCAAGCATGGCAGTAGAACCGCACCCAGCCGTTCTGCCACCTCTTGTAAGTATTGTCTTTCAATATTGTTTAAAGTTTTAAAAATGAGGTTCTTGTTTGTAGTTGAACCCAGAAGTTGTGTTAGAAGAACATGCTGACCGCAGTAAACCGCCACTCAACTTTACGTGCCAGTCAGATAAAAAAAAATTGACGGGGGTTGTGCCTTCTAAAAAGATGGCCCGTAGGAAAAAAACAGGTGCAGCTTGCAATAATACTGCGATTGAAATAGTCGCACGCAAAAAATATAAAAAAAATCCCACACCGACTACTTCAACCGAAGAAATATCGGAAGTCGTAGAAGTTGATTCTAAGGAATCAAGCATGGCAGTAGAACCGCACCCAGCCGTTCTGCCACCTCTTGTAAGTATTGTCTTTCAATATTGTTTAAAGTTTTAAAAATGAGGTTCTTGTTTGTAGTTGAACCCAGAAGTTGTGTTAGAAGAACATGCTGACCGCAGTAAACCGCCACTCAACTTTACGTGCCAGTCAGATAAAAAAAAATTGACGGGGGTTGTGCCTTCTAAAAAGATGGCCCGTAGGAAAAAAACAGGTGCAGCTTGCAATAATACTGCGATTGAAATAGTCGCACGCAAAAAATATAAAAAAAATCCCACACCGACTACTTCAACCGAAGAAATATCGGAAGTCGTAGAAGTTGATTCTAAGGAATCAAGCATGGCAGTAGAACCGCACCCAGCCGTTCTGCCACCTCTTGTAAGTATTGTCTTTCAATATTGTTTAAAGTTTTAAAAATGAGGTTCTTGTTTGTAGTTGAACCCAGAAGTTGTGTTAGAAGAACATGCTGACCGCAGTAAACCGCCACTCAACTTTACGTGCCAGTCAGATAAAAAAAAATTGACGGGGGTTGTGCCTTCTAAAAAGATGGCCCGTAGGAAAAAAACAGGTGCAGCTTGCAATAATACTGCGATTGAAATAGTCGCACGCAAAAAATATAAAAAAAATCCCACACCGACTACTTCAACCGAAGAAATATCGGAAGTCGTAGAAGTTGATTCTAAGGAATCAAGCATGGCAGTAGAACCGCACCCAGCCGTTCTGCCACCTCTTGTAAGTATTGTCTTTCAATATTGTTTAAAGTTTTAAAAATGAGGTTCTTGTTTGTAGTTGTACCCAGAAGTTGTGTTAGAAGAACATGCTCTCCGCAGTAAACCGCCTATCAACTTTATGTGCCAGTCAGATAAAAAAAAATTGACGGGGGTTGTGCCTTCTAAAAAGATGGCCCGTAGGAAAAAAACAGGTGCAGCTTGCAATAATACTGCGATTGAAATAGTCGCACGCAAAAAATATAAAAAAAATCCCACACCGACTACTTCAACCGAAGAAATATCGGAAGTCGTAGAAGTTGATTCTAAGGAATCAAGCATGGCAGTAGAACCGCACCCAGCCGTTCTGCCACCTCTTGTAAGTATTGTCTTTCAATATTGTTTAAAGTTTTAAAAATGAGGTTCTTGTTTGTAGTTGAACCCAGAAGTTGTGTTAGAAGAACATGCTGACCGCAGTAAACCGCCACTCAACTTTACGTGCCAGTCAGATAAAAAAAAATTGACGGGGGTTGTGCCTTCTAAAAAGATGGCCCGTAGGAAAAAAACAGGTGCAGCTTGCAATAATACTGCGATTGAAATAGTCGCACGCAAAAAATATAAAAAAAATCCCACACCGACTACTTCAACCGAAGAAATATCGGAAGTCGTAGAAGTTGATTCTAAGGAATCAAGCATGGCAGTAGAACCGCACCCAGCCGTTCTGCCACCTCTTGTAAGTATTGTCTTTCAATATTGTTTAAAGTTTTAAAAATGAGGTTCTTGTTTGTAGTTGAACCCAGAAGTTGTGTTAGAAGAACATGCTGACCGCAGTAAACCGCCACTCAACTTTACGTGCCAGTCAGATAAAAAAAAATTGACGGGGGTTGTGCCTTCTAAAAAGATGGCCCGTAGGAAAAAAACAGGTGCAGCTTGCAATAATACTGCGATTGAAATAGTCGCACGCAAAAAATATAAAAAAAATCCCACACCGACTACTTCAACCGAAGAAATATCGGAAGTCGTAGAAGTTGATTCTAAGGAATCAAGCATGGCAGTAGAACCGCACCCAGCCGTTCTGCCACCTCTTGTAAGTATTGTCTTTCAATATTGTTTAAAGTTTTAAAAATGAGGTTCTTGTTTGTAGTTGAACCCAGAAGTTGTGTTAGAAGAACATGCTGACCGCAGTAAACCGCCACTCAACTTTACGTGCCAGTCAGATAAAAAAAAATTGACGGGGGTTGTGCCTTCTAAAAAGATGGCCCGTAGGAAAAAAACAGGTGCAGCTTGCAATAATACTGCGATTGAAATAGTCGCACGCAAAAAATATAAAAAAAATCCCACACCGACTACTTCAACCGAAGAAATATCGGAAGTCGTAGAAGTTGATTCTAAGGAATCAAGCATGGCAGTAGAACCGCACCCAGCCGTTCTGCCACCTCTTGTAAGTATCGTCTTTCAATATTGTTTAAAGTTTTAAAAATGAGGTTCTTGTTTGTAGTTGTACCCAGAAGTTGTGTTAGAAGAACATGCTCTCCGCAGTAAACCGCCTATCAACTTTATGTGCCAGTCAGATAAAAAAAAATTGACGGGGGTTGTGCCTTCTAAAAAGATGGCCCGTAGGAAAAAAACAGGTGCAGCTTGCAATAATACTGCGATTGAAATAGTCGCACGCAAAAAATATAAAAAAAATCCCACACCGACTACTTCAACCGAAGAAATATCGGAGTCGTAGAAGTTGATTCTAAGGAATCAAGCATGGCAGTAGAACCGCACCCAGCCGTTCTGCCACCTCTTGTAAGTATTGTCTTTCAATATTGTTTAAAGTTTTAAAAATGAGGTTCTTGTTTGTAGTTGAACCCAGAAGTTGTGTTAGAAGAACATGCTGACCGCAGTAAACCGCCACTCAACTTTACGTGCCAGTCAGATAAAAAAAAATTGACGGGGGTTGTGCCTTCTAAAAAGATGGCCCGTAGGAAAAAAACAGGTGCAGCTTGCAATAATACTGCGATTGAAATAGTCGCACGCAAAAAATATAAAAAAAATCCCACACCGACTACTTCAACCGAAGAAATATCGGAAGTCGTAGAAGTTGATTCTAAGGAATCAAGCATGGCAGTAGAACCGCACCCAGCCGTTCTGCCACCTCTTGTAAGTATTGTCTTTCAATATTGTTTAAAGTTTTAAAAATGAGGTTCTTGTTTGTAGTTGAACCCAGAAGTTGTGTTAGAAGAACATGCTGACCGCAGTAAACCGCCACTCAACTTTACGTGCCAGTCAGATAAAAAAAAATTGACGGGGGTTGTGCCTTCTAAAAAGATGGCCCGTAGGAAAAAAACAGGTGCAGCTTGCAATAATACTGCGATTGAAATAGTCGCACGCAAAAAATATAAAAAAAATCCCACACCGACTACTTCAACCGAAGAAATATCGGAAGTCGTAGAAGTTGATTCTAAGGAATCAAGCATGGCAGTAGAACCGCACCCAGCCGTTCTGCCACCTCTTGTAAGTATTGTCTTTCAATATTGTTTAAAGTTTTAAAAATGAGGTTCTTGTTTGTAGTTGTACCCAGAAGTTGTGTTAGAAGAACATGCTCTCCGCAGTAAACCGCCTATCAACTTTATGTGCCAGTCAGATAAAAAAAAATTGACGGGGGTTGTGCCTTCTAAAAAGATGGCCCGTAGGAAAAAAACAGGTGCAGCTTGCAATAATACTGCGATTGAAATAGTCGCACGCAAAAAATATAAAAAAAATCCCACACCGACTACTTCAACCGAAGAAATATCGGAAGTCGTAGAAGTTGATTCTAAGGAATCAAGCATGGCAGTAGAACCGCACCCAGCCGTTCTGCCACCTCTTGTAAGTATTGTCTTTCAATATTGTTTAAAGTTTTAAAAATGAGGTTCTTGTTTGTAGTTGTACCCAGAAGTTGTGTTAGAAGAACATGCTCTCCGCAGTAAACCGCCTATCAACTTTATGTGCCAGTCAGATAAAAAAAAATTGACGGGGGTTGTGCCTTCTAAAAAGATGGCCCGTAGGAAAAAAACAGGTGCAGCTTGCAATAATACTGCGATTGAAATAGTCGCACGCAAAAAATATAAAAAAAATCCCACACCGACTACTTCAACCGAAGAAATATCGGAAGTCGTAGAAGTTGATTCTAAGGAATCAAGCATGGCAGTAGAACCGCACCCAGCCGTTCTGCCACCTCTTGTAAGTATTGTCTTTCAATATTGTTTAAAGTTTTAAAAATGAGGTTCTTGTTTGTAGTTGTACCCAGAAGTTGTGTTAGAAGAACATGCTCTCCGCAGTAAACCGCCTATCAACTTTATGTGCCAGTCAGATAAAAAAAAATTGACGGGGGTTGTGCCTTCTAAAAAGATGGCCCGTAGGAAAAAAACAGGTGCAGCTTGCAATAATACTGCGATTGAAATAGTCGCACGCAAAAAATATAAAAAAAATCCCACACCGACTACTTCAACCGAAGAAATATCGGAAGTCGTAGAAGTTGATTCTAAGGAATCAAGCATGGCAGTAGAACCGCACCCAGCCGTTCTGCCACCTCTTGTAAGTATTGTCTTTCAATATTGTTTAAAGTTTTAAAAATGAGGTTCTTGTTTGTAGTTGTACCCAGAAGTTGTGTTAGAAGAACATGCTCTCCGCAGTAAACCGCCTATCAACTTTATGTGCCAGTCAGATAAATAAAAATTGACGGGGGTTGTGCCTTCTAAAAAGATGGCCCGTAGGAAAAAAACAGGTGCAGCTTGCAATAATACTGCGATTGAAATAGTCGCACGCAAAAAATATCAAAAAAAATCCTACACCGACTACTTCAACCGAAGAAATATCGGAAGTCGTAGAAGTTGATTCTAAGGAATCAAGCATGGCAGTAGAACCGCACCCAGCCGTTCTGCCACCTCTTGTAAGTATTGTCTTTCAATATTGTTTAAAGTTTTAAAAATGAGGTTCTTGTTTGTAGTTGAACCCAGAAGTTGTGTTAGAAGAACATGCTGACCGCAGTAAACCGCCACTCAACTTTACGTGCCAGTCAGATAAAAAAAAATTGACGGGGGTTGTGCCTTCTAAAAAGATGGCCCGTAGGAAAAAAACAGGTGCAGCTTGCAATAATACTGCGATTGAAATAGTCGCACGCAAAAAATATCAAAAAAAATCCTACACCGACTACTTCAACCGAAGAAATATCGGAAGTCGTAGAAGTTGATTCTAAGGAATCAAGCATGGCAGTAGAACCGCACCCAGCCGTTCTGCCACCTCTTGTAAGTATTGTCTTTCAATATTGTTTAAAGTTTTAAAAATGACGTTCTTGTTTGTAGTTGAACCCAGAAGTTGTGATAGAAGAACATGCTGACCGCAGTAAACCGCCACTCAACTTTACGTGCCAGTCAGATAAAAAAAAATTGACGGGGGTTGTGCCTTCTAAAAAGATGGCCCGTAGGAAAAAAACAGGTGCAGCTTGCAATAATACTGCGATTGAAATAGTCGCACGCAAAAAATATAAAAAAAATCCCACACCGACTACTTCAACCGAAGAAATATCGGAAGTCGTAGAATTTGATTCTAAGGAATCAAGCATGGCAGTAGAACCGTACCCAGCCGTTCTGCCACCTCTTGTAAGTATTGTCTTTCAATATTGTTTAAAGTTTTAAAAATGAGGTTCTTGTTTGTAGTTGAACCCAGAAGTTGTGTTAGAAGAACATGCTGACCGCAGTAAACCGCCACTCAACTTTACGTGCCAGTCAGATAAAAAAAAATTGACGGGGGTTGTGCCTTCTAAAAAGATGGCCCGTAGGAAAAAAACAGGTGCAGCTTGCAATAATACTGCGATTGAAATAGTCGCACGCAAAAAATATAAAAAAAATCCCACACCGACTACTTCAACCGAAGAAATATCGGAAGTCGTAGAAGTTGATTCTAAGGAATCAAGCATGGCAGTAGAACCGCACCCAGCCGTTCTGCCACCTCTTGTAAGTATTGTCTTTCAATATTGTTTAAAGTTTTAAAAATGAGGTTCTTGTTTGTAGTTGAACCCAGAAGTTGTGTTAGAAGAACATGGTGACCGCAGTAAATCGCCACTCAACTTTACGTGCCAGCTAGATAAAACAAAATTGACGGGGGTTGTGCCTTCTAAAAAGATGGCCCGTAGGAAAAAAACAGGTGCAGCTTGCAATAATACTGCGATTGAAATAGTCGCACGCAAAAAATATAAAAAAAATCCCACACCGACTACTTCAACCGAAGAAATATCGGAAGTCGTAGAAGTTGATTCTAAGGAATCAAGCATGGCAGTAGAACCGCACCCAGCCGTTCTGCCACCTCTTGTAAGTATTGTCTTTCAATATTGTTTAAAGTTTTAAAAATGAGGTTCTTGTTTGTAGTTGAACCCAGAAGTTGTGTTAGAAGAACATGCTGACCGCAGTAAACCGCCACTCAACTTTACGTGCCAGTCAGATAAAAAAAAATTGACGGGGGTTGTGCCTTCTAAAAAGATGGCCCGTAGGAAAAAAACAGGTGCAGCTTGCAATAATACTGCGATTGAAATAGTCGCACGCAAAAAATATAAAAAAAATCCCACACCGACTACTTCAACCGAAGAAATATCGGAAGTCGTAGAAGTTGATTCTAAGGAATCAAGCATGGCAGTAGAACCGCACCCAGCCGTTCTGCCACCTCTTGTAAGTATTGTCTTTCAATATTGTTTAAAGTTTTAAAAATGAGGTTCTTGTTTGTAGTTGAACCCAGAAGTTGTGTTAGAAGAACATGCTGACCGCAGTAAACCGCCACTCAACTTTACGTGCCAGCTAGATAAAACAAAATTGACGGGGGTTGTGCCTTCTAAAAAGATGGCCCGTAGGAAAAAAACAGGTGCAGTTTGCAATAATACTGCAATTGAAATAGTCGCACGCACAAAATATAAAAAAAATCCCACACCGACTACTTCAACCGAAGAAATATCGGAAGTCGTAGAAGTTGATTCTAAGGAATCAAGCATGGCAGTAGAACCGCACCCAGCCGTTCTGCCACCTCTTGTAAGTATTGTCTTTCAATATTGTTTAAAGTTTTAAAAATGAGGTTCTTGTTTGTAGTTGAACCCAGAAGTTGTGTTAGAAGAACATGCTGACCGCAGTAAACCGCCACTCAACTTTACGTGCCTGTCAGATAAAAAAAAATTTACGGGGGTTGTGCCTTCTAAAAAGATGGCCCGTAGGAAAAAAACAGGTGCAGCTTGCAATAATACTGCGATTGAAATAGTCGCACGCAAAAAATATAAAAAAAATCCCACACCGACTACTTCAACCGAAGAAATATCGGAAGTCGTAGAAGTTGATTCTAAGGAATCAAGCATGGCAGTAGAACCGCACCCAGCCGTTCTGCCACCTCTTGTAAGTATTGTCTTTCAATATTATTTAAAGTTTTAAAAATGAGGTTCTTGTTTGTAGTTGAACCCAGAAGTTGTGTTAGAAGAACATGGTGACCGCAGTAAATCGCCACTCAACTTTACGTGCCAGCTAGATAAAACAAAATTGACGGGGGTTGTGCCTTCTAAAAAGATGGCCCGTAGGAAAAAAACAGGTGCAGCTTGCAATAATACTGCGATTGAAATAGTCGCACGCAAAAAATATAAAAAAAATCCCACACCGACTACTTCAACCGAAGAAATATCGGAAGTCGTAGAAGTTGATTCTAAGGAATCAAGCATGGCAGTAGAACCGCACCCAGCCGTTCTGCCACCTCTTGTAAGTATTGTCTTTCAATATTGTTTAAAGTTTTAAAAATGAGGTTCTTGTTTGTAGTTGAACCCAGAAGTTGTGTTAGAAGAACATGCTGACCGCAGTAAACCGCCACTCAACTTTACGTGCCAGTCAGATAAAAAAAAAATTGACGGGGGTTGTGCCTTCTAAAAAGATGGCCCGTAGGAAAAAAACAGGTGCAGCTTGCAATAATACTGCGATTGAAATAGTCGCACGCAAAAAATATAAAAAAAATCCCACACCGACTACTTCAACCGAAGAAATATCGGAAGTCGTAGAAGTTGATTCTAAGGAATCAAGCATGGCAGTAGAACCGCACCCAGCCGTTCTGCCACCTCTTGTAAGTATTGTCTTTCAATATTGTTTAAAGTTTTAAAAATGAGGTTCTTGTTTGTAGTTGAACCCAGAAGTTGTGTTAGAAGAACATGCTGACCGGAGTAAACCGCCACTCAACTTTACGTGCCAGTCAGATAAAAAAAAATTGACGGGGGTTGTGCCTTCTAAAAAGATGGCCCGTAGGAAAAAAACAGGTGCAGCTTGCAATAATACTGCGATTGAAATAGTCGCACGCAAAAAATATAAAAAAAATCCCACACCGACTACTTCAACCGAAGAAATATCGGAAGTCGTAGAAGTTGATTCTAAGGAATCAAGCATGGCAGTAGAACCGCACCCAGCCGTTCTGCCACCTCTTGTAAGTATTGTCTTTCAATATTGTTTAAAGTTTTAAAAATGAGGTTCTTGTTTGTAGTTGAACCCAGAAGTTGTGTTAGAAGAACATGGTGACCGCAGTAAATCGCTCTAATTAAAATAAGGCTGCCAAACAATAAACAAAAAAAGCTAAAAACGATGAAAGATGGTTTAGTCAAGTATCCGTGACACAGTGAAAGATATTCGAAACTCGAAATGTAAAAGAAAAAAGCAAACCAATCACTAATGAAAAAATGTTTAAATTGAAGATATTGCTTCCGAAATGAGAACAGAAAATATACAATTAGTTTCATTTCAAGGTGCATTTAAGGATTAATAATAAAATATATTTATGTCCAAGTATTTCTGTTTGTAACGTTTAGTTTACACGACTTTAAAAGAAACTAATAACGTAAATCAGAATGGAAAGCTATTGGAATTGAAAATTATTAAAATTCAGGAAGCAATTGTCCGTTAATAATGACGAAAACTTTTATGGTAAAGATACGCGGTGAGAGACTTTCGGTCTCCAGTCGCCAGATACTAAAATCTCCGAAATACTTACAGGGCAATAGACTTTTCTCTGGAGACCATAATAAAAAAAAATCCAGAGACATCTCCGAAGTGTATATGTTACAGTCAAAACACGAAATCCGTCAAAACCCGATTTTACTAGGAAATTCTAGTTCTAGTTTTAACTAATACAACACAGTTAAAACTAGAATTAACGAGAGCGCTTTGTTAGAACTAGTATTAACTAAAGAATATTTAGTTAATTCTGGTTGTGGATGAATTCTCGCGTAGCTCTTAGTTAAATCTAGAACTGACTGTTGCTATTAGTAAATTTGCGTTACAATTAAATTCTCTCGCCATTAAACCTTGATGTTTATTAAGGATGTGGCTATTTACACATACAGTATGTATACGCAATAGGTGAAGGGTGGGGTGGGGGGGGGCGTACAGATCAGTGACACACGACCCCCACACACACACATCCGATCGCGCATACACACACGTGCATAAAAATTTATTTTCGATCAAAGATAGATAAAGCTTTTAAAGATAATTTCTCTCTAATACAGTAGTATATTACTCTCTACAAATATACTATAACAGATAAATTTTTGTTTTAAAATGATGTCGACTTTAGTTTATACATATAAAACAAAAAATAAATTCTTATGAACGACTGCATATAGTACACTTGCATAATTGTTAAAAATTCTTGATTTTCCTACCCTTTACTTATGTAATAGATTTGCATATCTCTATCCTCTCTATGGCGAAATTATACAAGATTAAAAATAATAATTATAATAAATATAAGTATATGTATGTAAATATGTATATAAAAAAAGTCTCTTTATACAGTATAATAATGCTTAAAACTAAACTGAATTTGTTGAATTAGCTGAATTAGCTGTAGTTACCGTTGTCGTCGTCGTCTCTGTATTATTGTTAGATTCTGTTATTAATAATGGTGGTGCTGCTGTTGCTGCTGCTGTTGTTGTTGTTGCAGCAACTGTTACTGCTGTAGCTGTTACTTGATTTTGTGGTGATTGTTGTTGTTGTTGTGCGTTTATTAGTTGATGCACAAAAGTTACATCGGCAACCATGCGACGTTTTTGAAGCGAGTGCATATTCAAAAGCTTCAAGCGATCCTCATAAGGAGGAAGAATTAATGAATTATTCCAGGGTAGGTGTCTGAGAGCAAATCGTAAAAAGTTTCTCTGAACAGACTCGATGCGGTCGATATGTGTACCGTAAAATGGAGACCAGACCTGGCTAGCGTATTCAAGAAGTGGTCTTACAAAGCAAGTGTACAAACGCAATGTTATGGTAGGATTGGAAAACTCTCGGGACCAACGTTTTATAAAACCCAGCAGAGAGCTACTCTTTGATACCATATAGTTTATGTGGTAGAGCGTAGAAATTGCGGTCCACTGTTCTTTCAGCTTTGGCAGTCTTTTATGATCACTTCAAAGCGATACCCAAATCTGTCTTTGGCATTGCTTTTGTGAACTTACACGAGGCTATTTTATCAGTAGATACTTTGAATATATTTATGCTGGAATGCAACCAATCGATGAGTCCACATCAACCACATTGTCTCTGATAGAAAGCCAAAAGAATTAAGATATTTATGCATTTACATAATTTATTAATTAATAATAAACGGATGCTATTGTAGTATAAGCGTCATACACATACGCCTATACACATTATGTGTAGGCCAGTGCTGCCGCAACCTAGAGCGGTCCGTTTAAACCCCTCAAGGGGGCCATGGCTGGTCAATATATTTCGGCCTTTTACGGCCGATTGTCTGAGCAGCTATTCCAGCTGAAACACAATGTGAGCGTCACGACAAAAACCGCCGTAAAAACACTGGCGCTCACATTGTGTTTCAGCCTTTACTGTTAGGGGAGGTCGGTACTTCGGGAGAAGTTTGCGTGCATTGGCCTGCCCCGGAGTTGGGCCAGGCCAATTTGCAAAATGTTTTTGCCGGCGTTAACGTCTCGGTTCCACGTGATACGACAGTTTGTACAAAACTGGTACCTATGTGGAGACCGAGACGTCGTCACCGGCAGAAAACAATTGCTGCACAGCTTCGTTGTGCGGAACTCATCCACTTCAAGGACAGAGCAATGCGAATGAAGCGCCCGCAATAATTTCGCCTGCGGCGTCCGCACATACCCACGAATTGGCGAATCTGCAGCGGTTTTTGTGGAACCAATACACACTAGAGTTTCACGAGTATTATCGGTGATTTCCTTAACCAAGCGATGCACTTCACGCTCAGTGCAAATATATTTTTTGAAGCGCAAACGCGCAACTTTGCGCTGCCCATACACCTCTTGACGTCTCGAAAACCATTGCAGACGTTCTTTGGTGTACGCCACATAATCCTGTTGCATGGGAGATTGCGTGCACATTACTGCACTTGTAGGAAGCAATTTCGTGTACTTCGCCAACGAAACTTTGCGTGCATACATAGATGTGCTGTAATGGAATGTCGAACTCTTGATTTTAATTAGAGTAAAAGGTTCTTCTCCATTCGGTGATCGTACACCGCCAGCGATTAGCCGGCAACCAGGATCTAATCCAACAAATGATTTGAAATAGCCAGAACGAAATTTTTCCTGGATATCGCACATCGCTTTGTCATCGCGTGCCTCACATTTACCTGTTTTTTGGCGTTTCAACGGTGGTTGCGGCGGTGCTATTGGCTCTTCCTTCTTCATTCAAAAGGTCATCGCTACACCATCTGTGCAAATAGACCAATCGAATCTTTTACGCCCTACCGATGTCGGTAGTTTAAAGTATTTATCCCATTCTTCCTGACGAACAAACGTTTCCCAAGTTCCCCGAAACAACTTCAATCCAAATAGACGTTGCCAGAGCGCTCGTGAATCATAGCGCACATGGTGCAGTCCGTGCGCGTATATGGGTATGAGAGCAAAATTTTTCAAGTTATTTGCCTCGTTGTAACGTTGCAGCTTATAAAATATCAGCAAATAATTATGCGGTTGTCGCTTAGTGTTGTAAAATTTAACAGCATCATCAACATAACCGAGATGTTCAGTCATTTGCTGCAAAAGTGCCGCCTTCGGTACAGACGTACTACGGGGAATGAACAAATAATCTAACGTTCCACGAACTTCTCGTTTATCTTTTGAGAAATGAAATAAGAACTTTCTGATTCTCTTGCGTGCATGCATCCAAATGTTGTTGTTGAATATTGTCTCGTATTGTCTGGCAGCAAACACAACAAGGTTCGATTTGTAAGACGCATCGTACAAATCCTCCTTTAAGAGTCTGCCACGTAAACTTTTATAGTCTGGATCAAGGGCATACCGAGACTTTGAGCCCTCTATTAGATCGTAAAAAAGTCCAAGAACCTTATTGGTCCGAAGATCCCGTCTTTCAACGCCTTATTCAATTTGTAATGTATATAAAAGGAAGTTTCTACGGAAAGTGCAGAAATTTCCGTAACGTCAGACTGTATTTGCTCGCGTAGTCTGTCGTTCAAACATTTCTTCGCAAAGCCCATCTTCACGTTCGAATATATTGTTGTTGTTTCATTTTCTCTTTTCCGTTTTCCTACGGGTCCGGGGTTACTCTCGACACCTTCGCAGGTGAGATCCCGCAAAAAGAGATTTGTAGAGAGTAACCCGAAAATTCTCAAATTATGAGGAAGGGGGTGGGTTGCTAACTTCGTCCTCAGTGCCGCCGCAACCAAAACGACACGTCGCAAAGCTGGGTGGTTACCTCCAAGGGTAACCGATGCTAATATCGACCTCAGTGTTCCCGCACCAAAAAGAACACGTCGCACCGCGGTTAAAACATATGTATAATCGGCCATATCCATATTTCGCCTGCTTATCGTCTCAGGTATCGACGAGCCCATTCGGTTCTACCTTCTTCTTCATCTGGGGAAAATCAACACCAACGGGCCAATGATTGATTTACCCCAACCGTCGTGAGATCCCGAAAGACCGGCTATCTCTACGATCGCATCATCCATCCGCCATCCCCCTCCCCTGGTCAAACGAGCCGGTGGGGCTGCCGTCTTAACCGACAACTTGCGCCTCGAAGCCAGAATCTAAAAAGATCCGAGAGAAACAAGCTTTCGCGAACGTCTCCCTGAAAGAGTACCGGAATGGATGATGGTAAACCGTATGAGAACCCGGCAGTTCCCATAAACTACCAGTCGCGATCTCACACCCCAATCCCGGATTTCCAATTGGGTCTCCTCCTAGCAGTAGCCTCTGTGAGAGGTTGTGGGTGCTGCCGTTGTTCCAAAACAGATTTGGAATCATCCGCCACCAACCCAACTACATGATCCTGCTAAATCATGTAGACCTTCACTGGACCTCGCCCTGGATAATCCAGTATAGCTCCAGTGAGGTGTTTTGCAGTAGCCTCTGCAAAAGGTTGTGGGTGCTGCCGTTGTTCCAAAAGAGATTTGGAATCGTCCGCCACCAACCCTAGTCACTGGACCTCGCCCTGTATAACACAGTATAGCTCCAGTGAGAAGATTTTTAGCAGTAGCCTCTGTGAGAGGTTGTGGGTGCTGCCGTTGTTCCAAAAGAGATTTGGAATCATCCGCCACCAACCCAACTACATGATCCTGCTAAATCATGTAGACCTTCACTGGACCTCGCCCTGGATAATCCAGTATAGCTCCAGTGAGGTGTTTTGAGCAGTAGCATTTAGTGCTAACTGCATGATGCTGCTCCATCATGTAGGTGTCTCTGAATCTCGCCCCGAATATGTCGGTATAGGTTCAGAGACAAGCCCTTTTAGTCGCCTTCTACGACAAGCAGAGCCTACTGTAGGAGTATGCTCACCCCCTCCTACAGGGGACAAGCCGGTAAACAGAGTGTGGAATCTCACCACAAAAGACAAAAAAAAATGGGTCGATTGGCAAACAGAAAATGAAACAACAACATTATATTCTTGCGTGAAGTGGTTTTTGTGAGAAATGTTTGAACGCGAGACTGCACGAGACAGCAGTCTGACGCTACAGCAATCTCTGTGCTTTCCCATGGAAATTTCCTTTTACATTTTTTCCCAAATTGAATAAGACATGGCCAGAAGAGTATATACCAACACCAACATGAACGCATGCATATAAAAGGCTTTGAAAATTTTTATTCACTTTCTCAAAAGTAGCTCGAGACATTCATGAAACGTTATATTATTTGTTCTTTCGCAAAAGTAAATTTGTACCGAACGGTGGACTAATGCAACATATGTTACAACATCTCTGTTATGAGGTTGATGTTGTAAAATTTTACAACTTAAGCAACCACATAAATATTTGCACACATTTTACACGTTACAACGTTACGAGGCGAACTGCGAAATTTTGCGCTCATACAAATGTACAAGCACGGGCTACAGAATGGCAGCTACAGTTCCTTTACACCCCAAGAACGCATATGTGGAAACAAATTGTGTAAGAGCCTTAGTGGACGTTTGTTATACAAGAAGAATGGCTTAAATACTTATTGACTCGTAAAACATTCGATTGGCCATTAGCAGAGACGGCATATCGGTGACATTTTCAATTCAGAATTTCACATCAAAAACAAGAACAGAAAAATGTAAATCGGAAAACTCTATTTATTCCACTTTAAAACAAGATTTTTGTTCCAATGATTAATAAAATCCAGGGAAATACGACAAACTAAGAATTTTACTGAGAAAAGAAATATATTTATTTCAGATTTTGAAAAGAAACACAACTTTTATGTTTTATCGGCCGAAAATTCGACTGATAAATCATAAAAGTTGGGTTTTTTTCTTAAAAATCTAACATAAATATACTATTTTATTAGTAAAATTATTAGTTTATCTGATTTCCTTAGGTTTTACGAATCATTGGAGAATAAATCTTGTTTTAAAGTGGAATAAACTGAGTTTTCCAATTTACATTTTTTCAATTGTTGCGTTTGATCTGAAAGTGCCTTTAATATCACCACCACCACCACTAAAAAACGTCGCAAAACAAGTAGTAAAGCATTTGATGCCAAAACGACATGCGCTATACAGGTTACATTTCGTTCTGCATATTTAAACCATTTGTTGGCGTAAATCCTGCCTGTCGGATAATCGTTAGCGGTACGAGTACCGAGAGTAGAACCTTTTGCTCTAATTAAAAGCAAAAGTTGCCGATTCCACTACAGCACCTCGATATGTCTACACGCTCCGTTTTGTTAGCGAAATCTACAAAATCGCTTCGACCAAGGCAGTACGCAGCACGCAACTCCGCGCAACATGATTATATGACGCACACACGAGAACATCTACTCTGGTTTTTGGAACGCCAAGTATTGTATGAACAACGTCAAAATTGAACGCTAACATCAAAACAATACATTTGCACCGAACGAGAGGCGCATTACTTGGCAAAAGTGAAATACCGAAAAATACTCCTGCCACTCTAATGTGGATTGAACCCACGGGAATTGCTACAAATTCACCAATACGTACGTATGTACAAACGCCTAATAGGAAATTGTTGTGAGCTCCGCAAGCTCATTGCCTGTCCTCGAAATGGATGTCACTACAACTAAGCTGTACAACAGTACTTCTCCCGTTGTTTAACTCACCCGTACTACATATGTACGTGATTTGGAAAGAGTGAACTTAGGATGAAACCGTTGTGCAATGTTTCAACATTTGTTGGTAAAAACATGCTACAAATGCTGGGGTTATAACGATATAACAAGTGTATGTCGCAGTGATATGATTTGTGCAAATGCGGAGGCAACCACGACGACAAACAATGCAAAAACAAAGTTTATATATAAGTATAAAAATTGCGATAATCCGAAGAAAAACTTGAAAATTAAATCTAAGCATAAATCACGACTGCTCGAATGGATATCGATGATATAGTGGCATCATACTTGATTCCTTTGCAGAAACCAAGTAGAGCTCGAATGGATATCGATGATATAGTGGCATCATACTTGATTCCTTTGCAGAAACCAAGTAGAGCTCGAATGAATATTGCGCGTTCTACATATGTATGTCAGTATAATAAAAAAAGGAAGCAGTGGACAACATTGCCCGCTGTTTATCTCCGTAGAAACCCACTACATGTAATGAAAGTATTTCTTGATGGAAAATGTGAGTGATTCAATTAAAGTAAAGTAAAGTAAAGTAACGTGTCAATTAAGAGTTTATATAAATTTAGAATATGCTAAAAGAATTATTAAAAAAAACCAGTTACAATTCCAACACCTTCCGCAAACATTAATTTAAAATCCAGAAATTTGGCAATTAATTATTCAAAGAATGAATTCCGAACAAATAATACATAGTTGCACCTGTGTTATTGATATGTAGCAATGTGTTTGGATATGGTGCTTACAAAACGTCTTTATCCCGATATGTGCAAATATAGAACAGTCTATACCATCTTATGTCTTTCCTTCGGCATACAATCTGCGAAAATTTAAGGGTGGCATACATCGGCACCTCCGTCACTCTCCTCATATCCCTTAAACCCAACCTATTTCCTTCCTGCCATGCATCATAGGGTATCTCCTGAGCATGGCTTAATATTATTAAAAAAAACCACAATAACCTCCTTTGAGCTATTATGGGTTAATGAAGAAATATTAGTTAATAATCACCAGCGGCATTTACTCCATGACTGATGATTTGTTAACTCAGGAACTAGAGGTTATATGGCGCCTCGACTCGCCTGATTTGATTACATATCTTTCTGAGAAAATATGTTCAAAAATTAAACATAATAGTTAATAATCACCAGCGGCATTTACTCCATGACTGATGATTTGTTAACTCAGGAACTAGAGGTTATATGGCGCCTCGACTCGCCTGATTTAATTACATATATTACTCACAAAATATCATTTCGGTTAATCGTAATACTCCACAATTTTTAATAAACACAATAGTTGAATTGTAAATGCGAATTGACCAGTTCGCTGATTAAAAAAAAACCAGGCTTAAGCCCGAATGGCAGAAAACAAAGCTCTCATTTCCTAGCTTCAAAAATTTTGACTATGTAGTAGTAGCGTGAGCTCTGTCCTCAATGCCTATACTTATAAAGTACTATTAAAGATTACATATACAAAACCGAGTATTTTCTTAGACTACTGGATCGTGTCGTCAAAACGAAAAACTTTTAAGAATTAAAATGAATAAATCATTCACTTTATATGAAGATTGAAAGTTACAAATTGATTTTTATAAAATAAACTACTTACGGGATTTGTCCGGTTTTTGGGTTCCTGAATCAAATTATCTCAATCTTCATTCTCGTGTTTAAATAAACGTGTAGCAATAATTTTTATTCAAGTTACAGGGTTCTCAATTTTAATGTTATGAATGTAATTATAACAAGAAAAATATTAAGAAATTTGGAAAAACAGCTCCGGTAGCATTTACAAATATGTATGTTCGGAAAACCTGTTTACGAAAACTAATAAAAATTGGTGTGTACATGAAAAAGTCTTTAAGGTTGGGAGAAAAAAAACGGTTTTTTAAAGTTTTTGATTTGTTTTTTTAAACGCAACATCTTTTTCAAAAATTCAAGCACTGAGGCATTTGCACTGAAGGTGAACGAAATGGTTGCAAATTTATTCAGGCTTAACTACAAATTTCATTCATGTTTTCCACTCATGAAAAATAAAATTACTGATGGATTTTAGGATATAAGATAAAAAAAGCATTAACAGAAAGACTTATAGTTAGAGCTTCGTACGGCTAATATACATATAGTAAGTTAGTAAATGTTGGGAATGTTTGGATTGGCATTACCATTGCCAGACACAGATGTAATTTTATTAAGTAAATAATTTACAAAACTTCAGGAGACACAATATAAAGCATTTTTCAACATGCTGTGGAAATGAAAGCAAAGATTGTTAGCTACAATCAGCAGCAACAAATAAAAATAAACGATCAAACTTATCCGCACTACACTAAACTTGTCAGTCGTTTTTTCTCCAATTTTTTCCTTTTTTGGAAAAAATTCTTCTTTCTTTATTTTTTTTTTATTTTTTCTTTTTTACTTATAGTTTGCATTTGTTTAACGGTAGTTAGTAAGTGGATTTATTTGTTTACTATCGTATGAATTTCTTAAATAAATAAATAAATAAATATGTATATTATTAAGCCAAGTTGCGGGTTACCTTATGCCGCAAAGCACAACATGGCAGAGAGGAGGTATGGTGCTGATGTATGTCACCCTTAAACCTTCCCCGATTGTATGCCGGAGATATAAAGACAGAAGATGGTAAACGATTCCAAGTCTTAATTTTAAACAAGTGAAAGTGATCATTACAACGGTAAAATAATTTTTGATAAAAGTGTCTTAAACACGTTTTCAAATGAAGATATACCCACATAAGTTCATCAAAATTAATTTAAGCAAGTTGAGCGACAAAATCCCCAAACAAAACTAAAAAAAAAATAATAATTAGGTACATATTTTCTTCACAACATTTTCGACAAAAATAATATGCCGTCTCCAATTTTTTTACTGAAATTTAATTTATATATTTATTCCAAAATTATTTATTTTAACATTTTAGATTAATATTTGGATTAAAAATTGAATTTGTAAGATGGACGAGGAAAGTATTGTAAGTGGTTTTTGTTTTTTTTTTGTTTTTTATGAAAACCAATTATGAAAGTATCGATAAAATCGTTTAATTTGAATATGTATTCAGTCTTTTAGAATAAAAAATTGAATATAATTTTTTTCACGAGAGATTTTTACTCGTCTACTTACTCGTATTTCACATAAAGGATGTAATTGGATGATTCAAGTATTAGTGGTTTTCCCAAAATATATTGGTTTTCAGTACTCTGACAATACACATGGGTAGGAAGGTAATTTAAGTAGAAACACAGTTGAAGTGGGAAGGCTGTTTAAGTAGGTAGGCAGTGTAGGTAGGAAGGCAGTGTAGGTAGACAGTTTAAGTAGGAAGGCAGTTTAAGTAGGTAGGCAGTTTAAGTAGGTGGGCAGTGTAGGTAGGAACTGGACGAAGATTAATCCGGTGTGCCTATCATAGATTTAGTATCGTTTGCACTGCACAAGTAGTTGTTCTCAGAATGGGAGGAGGAACTTACAGATCCAGAATTTTGTAATTAAGGATCTTCTAATAACAAAAATTTACAACAGGTGGAGAAGCCCAAAAAGCCATCAACGATTTATGATAGGTTGCCTCAAAAATGGGAGGGAATGCATCGTACTGCACTTTTATGTATGATGCGCCCTGGACTTGTTTACATGGACTTGGTATGGGAGGGTAATCCTACAAATCCAACGCACAAAATAGGAGTGTCGGTAGATGGGGATTTTTTTATTGGACTTGGCTGGTCTAAAAAGAATGCACGACGAGATGCTCCTTGCATGGCCTGCGATAAAATGTTCGAAAACGAATTTAAAGAAAGAAATTTAAATTTAGCTTTGAATAATGCTTTTATGATTTTATTACTGTCATTATTATTATTCAGGCCTACCGGGGGAAATTATGAAAGATAGTGACTTAAAAAGGCGATGTGAATAAAAGAAATCACAATCAGTTTAGGTAGGTAGGTAGGTAGGTAAGTAATTTAAGTATGTAGGTAAGACTTGAATTAAACAATTGTACTTTTTAGATCGCTGAATCTCACTCATTTTTAATATTTTCTAAAATTGTGACTATTTTTCACTTCAGGCTAGAATAAAGAGTGTAGGTAGTAAGGTAATTTAAGTAGGTAGTAAGGCAGCAATCAAGAGAGCGAGAAAAAATATGTTTTCACATATGTTAAGAAAATTCAAAACTGAAATATACAATAACGATCAATATCTTAAAATTGAAACAGAACATCTATTGGAGAAGTATAAACGAATTTTCAAAATGGAATAGGTATAGGAAGGCAGTTTAAGTAGGTAGGCATAAGATATGACCCCTTGTGCAATTATATGAACTGGTCATGTAAGTTGGGCGGAGTTGTAAAACAGCAGGCCGTACTAGTAGAACTCGCGTTCAAGTAAGTATTTTGTTTTTTTTTCATGGTCAAAATAATTACAAATTTTAAATAATTTCAGAACGCAATTGGAAATCATTAGCGATAAGCGAAATGACAACACATTCGAGAATGTAAAGCGCATGGAGGAAGCAGTGGAGCAAATCAAAAATTTGACCAAAGAATCAAATAGGTCGCATTACATAAATCACGTGGACGCTTTTCCAGTAATAGATATGCAGCACCAATAACATCAATTTGAAAGTGAAAAGAGAAAGATGAATGACAAATAAACGTTAAAAACGTAAAAAAACAAAAAAAAAACACACGTCATGAGTAGCCTCCAATATATAATGAAATGCATCCCACCACTCTTTTATTTATTGCAAGTGTTGTTGTTTGGCCTATACTAAGGCAAGATATTTTCAAAGGTTTAAGTAGGTAGGCAGTTTAAGTAGGTAGGAAGGAAGGCAATTTTAAGAAGGTAGTAAATTTATGAACTTGACAGTAAATGGTAATTAGGACATGAAATCTATCCGACAATTATTTGGTGGTTGCGGTAAGAAGACAACGCAACAAAAAAAAAATTCTAAATAGAAAACTCCATAGAATATTGAAGCCAAAAAGTGATATGATTGTACTTCATATCGTCGACGTCCCTATGCAGAATTTAGCATCGTTTGGACTTTAGAAATTATTCGCAGATTGGGAGAAAGAGGGATTTCAAGTTTCCGACGTTCGCAATGAAACACAACCGGTGAAGAAACGTAAAAAGTCATCAAAAATCCGAAATAAGTTGCCAGAAAATTGAAGGAAGGTTCATCTACCTCGCTTTTATGTAATATGCTACCTGAAATAAAGTATATACATATGTATATGTACAGCATCAATGGTCGTTTCTATCTCATCATCACTAGCAGCAACAGCAATACCAACAACAATATCTATAATGCAATAAAGTGGTGGAGCAGTATTACCAAAAATTCTCTCAAAAACACCAACAGCACGAACCAACCAAACAATCGAAATCATTATTTATTCCAATTTTACATCTTTCCCATTTTGCTAATAAACTTCAACAAATAATATTACCACCTAAATATGTCGATTAAAGTGTTTCATGTTGACAAATAGCTATACTCTTACATTCTAAACGAGGATGAAGAAGAATTTGGTTTTATAAGAAAAAGGAACGATTTGAATAGAGATTCAATGCGGTAGGAGCTCAGTCTCACTGCTTTTTGTATACTCGTCATGGAGGAAAAACTAAAATTTCATTTTTAACCGGCCCCACTGACATATAATAAGAATGGACTGAGCGTTCTTGTTTCAAAAATGGCACAGTTATTGAACAGGCTGTGAAAACCCTTTATTTCGTACAATTGCACACCGATTTATAATCAGTTATTATTTGTAGATTGGAAACACTAAAGATGTTGTAAAATCGTATTGCATTAAATGAAAATTGTTTAGGATGTTAAACTCGTTTTAATTAAAACAAAAAGTAATTAAAAATTACTGAAAAATGTGTTCCTCTGCAGATTTGATGTCAAATATGCTTGAGCTTGTAAGAGATAGACGTATATAAATAATATATTTGTCTGCATTTTTATGTCAATTCCGATGCATTCCAATCAATATAGCCGTACTGTTTCCAAAATTGGTTACAGTTCAGTGTACAATTTGAGCTTGAAAGAGACAAATAGATTTTAGTAAAAATTTGTGCCATTTTTTACTATAGAAATTAGATAGGATGGCTCAGTCCATTCTTATTATATGTCAGTGACCGGCCCTAAAGCCGAAATCTGTCGCCCTCACAGCAAAATGAAGTTAAAACAAATTGCAGCCAAATATGTTTTCTTTCTAATAGTTTAAAAAAAATTTAATATGTAGAACAAATTTACGTAAATTATAGCGTGTGAACAAAATACAAGCAACTTTTATATGAAAAACTCCTTCAATAAGACAAGGCAAGTAGACTGTGGATGTCGCCTGCTGACCGGCCCGCTGCTCTTTTTTTGGACTTTGTTCATGGCTTGTACTTGCGGGGGTTACGGCAGATTCGATAATATTTAAAAAAAAGGCTATTGATTAGTCAGGTGATGACTATATCACACTATGGACACGTCGAGACGTAAACGTGGTGGATAAATGGTTTAATGTCTCACGAATTGATTAATCCTGGCTTCTCTGTGGCTAAAAGATATTTGAAACCAAACTAACATTAATAAAAAAAAAAATGCGTCGAATCACTGGAGATATACTCTCGCCGCATCAATCAGCTGAATAATTTGTTTCTGTTTGCGCCATGCTACATATATTATCGTCATTATGACATGATGAAATTTTACTTTATTTTTAGTCTTACTACAATTTCTAAATATGTATATGTGCTCCCTTTTATCTTCGTCTTCAACACCTTTAATAATTTCAATTTATTCAAAATCTGTACTCTTGAGGCATTCTGTATGTATAGTGATAAATGAAATTTTTATATGGCAACCCTACGAAGGGGGTTACGCGATTTAGTCCATTTTGGAAATTAATGTTTTTATTTTATTATTTTAAATTATAGATTAGCAAAGTTACTGACGAATCAGGGTGAAGGCGTAACTTACAACAAAAGCTTAGTTTAAAGAACTTAGTATGTATAACCATTTATCACTGACATGTATAATATGGATTGATTACGCATATACAATGCACTGCAAAAAGTAGGTTCACGATTGCTGACTTTTTCGGTGTAAGGACTAAGTACCAACTGAGAACAATTATAAACAACAAATAAATAAGTGGGTCCGTCGAAATAAATGTTTTTAAATTAATTATTTACAGTTATTACTTATAAAATTGTTTTACCTAAAACAATATATTCATTAGATACGCAGCAAAAATTCGAAAGGTTTTATTCAAATGATTCTTTTCAATGTTGGCACTGGCGTAAGAACTGAGCCCACATGAAATAGAAAGTTAAGCAGTCCATATTATATATGTCACTGGTCTTTATATATTTCATCTAGGGTATGAAAGTATTAAATGTACTTATCTTATTGTTCATTCCATGGAGTTTCAATATCCATTCAATGGGCTCGCTGCCAAAGCGAAACATAATTAACAAGATCCCTGAAAAAAATTTAAATTAGTAAAAGTCAAATTCACCGAATTTAAAAATAATTAAAAATGTGGCTCTGATAACAAAATGTCGCGTTAATATTTGCTTATCAAAATATTGAAGTATAAATAAAAATTGATTAGGTGTTCTTGTATTATTATTATTGTTGCACCTTTCTGTTTTTGTTATTAGCTTGAAATATTGTTATGAATTATTAAACCAATAACATAATATATTATTGAAATGAAGAATTTCCTGTTATGCTAACAATTTCCCGTCTGGAAAATTTTTCTTACTTTGTGGCAGCACATATCGCTTGCAACATAAGAAGGATATTTTATGCTGGAAGTCGGCATGCCTTATGCAATACGTCTTCAAAAGTGCTAAGGCTAAGTTTAAAAAATCCCAAAATGTTTTTTTTTTTTGCCCCAAGGTGGCGTTTCCAATGAAGGAATATCCCAATAGGCGCTAGTGTTGCGCACGCATACGATATTTGCTTTGCTTTAACTAATATACGAACCACTTTTAAGCTTTATTTTCAAAAAGGGATATTTGTAGGAAATTATTCAACAAAGGACAGTAAGCAACAAAATTATAAATTATTCGATTAATATTTTAGAACAAAATTATTGTAGATTATTTAAGAAACTCGGCATATTAGTGCCCAAACTTTCAAATCGCTACAAAATTCAAAGTTAGTAGTTTTTAAAACATTATTCTGGTACAATTAAAAAGAAAAACGATCAGCGGTTAGCAATTTTGAGACAGCAAAATAATAATTAACCTGAGATTTCGAAATTATAGAACTTCAAAAAATGATTTAAACTTTAAACACACCATTCCATCTGTTTTTGAATGGAAATCATAGTGATTTCTGAATTAAGCTTTTCTGAAGACTATTATCAGTCTTAATACGAGTACTAACTAGGCTCTCGTGATTTACTAAAGTATTAGCAGCTTATTTTATTGGGCTTTGAAGTCAGTTGTAGAGCGCTGTTCAAGGTAGAAAATTAGAAAATAAATTAATAAATTAATAAATTAATAAATTAATTAAAAAATCGATTCCCATATAAATCTAGCTAACAAAATAGCCAGAATATCTGTGTATCAGCTTAAATTGTAATTTAGTAGATTTTAATAAGTACCTACTTTGCTATGCTGACGATGCCAAAATCTTTCGCATTGTTCCTGATGAAAACGAATGTGTAATTGTAAATTCGGACACCTTTCATAAATGGTGTGCTATTAACAGTCTTTCTATTAATATCAGCATATGTATTGCTATGTCCTTTTCTCGTCAAATCGTCAAAGGAGTTTAATGTATAACGAAGGTCCTTTACTGTATATTCGTTAGACCCATTTTGGAGTGTGCAGTCCGGTCTGGTCTCCTATGCTGTATACATTAATCGCATCGAGACTGTGCAGCGGACATTCGTTCGATTTGCCCTACGTGGACTTCATTGGGACAACCCTATTATTCTACCTCCATATGTTAACAGGTTTAAACTCTTTCTATTGGATTCTCTTGAGAATAGACGAAAAACTTCCAGAGTTGTTTTTGCGTTTCAGCGTACACAAGGAGCGATAAATTACCCTGAGATCTTAAATACTTTCAATATACATATCTATTCCTGTGCGCCCCTTGAGGAACCACGACTTCTTCGTCGTTCCTCATCATAGTACGAACTATGATTTTCACGAACCGATTTCATCAATGTCTCGTCTCTTTAATCGCCAGTTTGATTGCAATGACTTTCATCTTTTAAAAAGTCAGTTAAGAGATCAGCTTAGTTAAAGTTACTTATCTTTTTCATTATTATTGTTATGTATACTTTTGCCTTTATTGTTGTTATATTTCACTTTTCACTTTTGTAAAAATTTCATGTATAAAAATTTTATGTCAGTGGGATTTGCCGAATTAACCACAAAAGTATTTGGGACTATTTATATTGTTAAATTTTAAATATGAGTCGTAGGAAATGTTTTTTACAAGGCTGTTTTGGTTGGAAATACCGCTGAACCTCAAGCAATTTCTCGTTCCCAATCGTTACAGTTCAGTGGGAAAGTATGCTCTCAAGGAAAGAGACAGGAATATGAAAGTGATGGCATTTGCTTTCATGCATTTCTGGTTCAACGAGCAGTCCATTTATATATGTATATGTCAGTGATGTGAACCAATTAAAAATAAATACATATAAGAAAAGCCTACACTATGTTCGTAACGCGGACGAATACATATATGGTTTTTGTTTCTTAAATAAAAATAAAATAAAAAATTATAGAAAATAAGAAGATAAAAAATAGAGAAAAATTTAAAAAATTTGGAAAAACTAAAAAAAATTAAAGTAAAATTAAAAAATTTGGGCATGGCTTTTTTTAAATAAAATAAATAAAAAAAAATGAAAAAGAAAAAATGAAAAATATTAAATTTATGTTTTATAAAATAAAGGAAGAATGCCGTTCTAAGAACGGGCAACTTTTGCTAGTTAGATTAGAATAAATTTGAAAAAGTAAGAAAAAGCCGTTATCGTCCAAAGAGTTTTCGCTTATTTCTACCAGAAAGTATAAGAACATCAATCAATACCGTTTATCTACACATCGTCTTACTTAGTAGGTATCTATCAAATAACAAAATTTATCGATGGTCAAATCGCACTTTATTCGTTTTTGCTAAAGCCTAGTACGGAGTTAAAGTAAAAAGTGACATTTCCATACAAATTTTACCGCTGGTAAAATCCCAAACAAAAATTTTACTGAGGTCTTTACTAGTGCAGTACGGAGTTAACTGGTGAAAAGCGCCATTTTCTCTATTATAAGATAGAAAGAAGATGTTTTTTTAAGATTTTAAAGTGACACATCGCCATATTTTGGTGGGGATAAGGTTTCAGCTATAAAAACGTATTCTTTCACTCTTAGAATAGTTTTACATATCACTATCTCGGTCTAAATCTCTGCAAAATAGAAATGTCGCAGTAATGCAAATCCGCCTTTAGGTGTTTTGCAAATGACATTGTCACAACTAAAATGCCGACATTGTGGCGTTGTGTTTTCGCCTTAACGCGCAAAACTTTTTCTATGGTGTGATTACAATATGTATGTAGTTGCCTGTGATGTGAAACTGTTAAAAAATAAATCTCTTTGATTTGAAAATCAACTTTTAAAAATGATGCATAACGTGTCTAAGAGACGAAAAAAAACAAAAAACAAAAACAAAAATTGTGACCTTTATAATGAATTCTATACACAGAAAGGTTCCTCCATTCTTGCAATTGCTCATCTTTTCAGATTCTAGGGAGCATAGTGATATACTACGACTGCAATCGGCCTCCTAAGGACGATATTCCAATTCAAGTCAAGTTTTTGGCTTTATTTACGTCTTTGTTATTACAGTGACGTCACACCAAATCATCTTGTCAACTGTTTTAGATGATTTTGACATATGGTGGTGCCAATGACTGACGACTAGAAGTGACCAGATTTTTTTTTTATTTATTATTATTCATAAATTCATATAAAGGTACAACAAGAGATACATATCTTATACTAGTACCAATAGAAGTAGTTTAAGAAAAATTACATTCTACAAAGTTAAAAGAGATAAGACTAAAAATTAAGCAGAAAGAATATACGCTAAGTCAACATGCAGACACTAATTACAGAAAATATGAAATGAAAATCTACTTAAGCATAACTTCATGTGGACTTATTCGAAGAAAAAAAGAAATAGGAATTAAACAATATAAGATGTCTCTTAAACGCACTAAGAGTGCCTGAGCGTTGAACACTACATGGAAGAGCGTTCCACAATCAAAAAACAATCAAAAAGCCAGGTTAAAGTAGGAACCTTCCGCGACAGATGTACGGTAGCGTTGAAGAATTAAAAGGTTGCGACCTCTCCGAGACTGTAAAAAATTAATGTTTTGCTAGATAACTAGGTGCATCATTGTGAATAATTTTAAACCGAAAAATTTAATCAAATCGCTTGACATGAGCTTCGAGAGAGACGGCCTACTATTGTAATCATGTCTGCGTAGGCCATAAATGAATCTTTTACAGCCATTTAATGCTACATATAACTTCTTGCGACAGACAGAGCCAACACGACTGAAGACTAGGAATACTGTAGGAGCGGGATTTTTATCAGCTTTAGACGTATATTAACACTTAAAATGCTGGCAAATAATCATAGGCGACGTAAACCAAAGTAAATTTGATACAAACAAGCATTAATGTGGTCACAACGTTTCATATGAACGTTAAGGACAATTCCAAGATTAAGTACCTTAACGATAAATGGCAAGATATTCATTCCCACTTAACCAAACAGAGGAAAAAGAAAGTTGATATTTGGGCCCAAAGCCATGCACTGTGACTTCCCAGTATTTAGCTTTAATTTGTTCGATATGGTCCATTGCAAAATCCTATCCAAATCTCTATTAATACGCTCCATACAATCTTCCATAAGCCCAACTGGTCGACTCAGATAGATCTGCACATCATCTGCTTACATATGTAGAACTTTTGCAAGATCATTTATAAAGAGACTAAACAGGAGAGGACCAAGGGCAGATTCCTGGGGTATGCCGCAAACTAGTGGAAGTAAATCAGACGATATGTCATTATCAAGAAAAAACCCTCTGAGACCTATGAAGGAGGAAATTAAAAATCAATCAATTAATTGCTTTGACTTTTATCACATTAATGGAAACCGATTCAAAATATGTTCTACGCTATGAACAAGGAAGTTCAAGGAACCTGTTCTGGTCGAATCCAAGTCTTCGTTTTTATCTGATTATAACAGCCATTGACGTCACACTCACAAGCTCAGCTATTATAAGATAGTTAGACGAAGATGACGCTAACATGTTGGAATTCCTGTGCGCTTAGCCTGATTTCGGTAGCCAACGAACAAACATAACCTGACAATATGTTATATATTTGAGTCAACTCTCGGCAATCAAGATATAGCGATTTTTTGGAAATGTTATACAAAGAAGAAAAGCTCAGTGAGGTAGACATGGATTCGGGTAGAGCTTGACTCGGTACTGTGTTACTTATAACAAGATGAAGGTGAAGATGAAGGACAGAACCTAAATCACGTTTTTTATCCTTGTTCTTTGTCTATATTATATATATACATATTTTTTTTTTTAATTTTGTAACTTAACTTACAGACCATATAGGGATATAGAATACCGAATTTTTTCATAAATTTGTTATGTTTTGAGCATATTGTTGGAAATTTATCATATCCTTTGAAAATAACGGTAAAAAAACGTCAGAATAAATTATACAATCCCCATACTGAATTTTGATGGATGATTGATTTTGTTTGACAAGCTAATTTTATTTTCACTCACATAATAATTCGAAAAGATCTGACCCTGATTTCTATCAAAAAAATATTTTTATAGTTAGGTACCTAAAAACTTATCAAATGACCATCAAAGCACTCACGGCACATCATAAATTTTCTTAAGAATTTAATTTTTCTTGCTGTTGCTGCTGCTGCTACTATAGAAAATCTTGAAGGGACTGTGTGCGATTGTTATACTCAGTTTCTGTACTTCCCAAGTTAACTGAAGAATGATTGAGGCACTATGACTGAGCTCAGCTCCTTTTAGCGAGATACTTTTATGTCGGAGGAGGAATTTATAAAAGTCATTCCTCGGGGTGCAGAAGGAATTTGGACAGCCAGCTTAAGAGCAAGTACAAGGAATTGCTTTACTCCATCCACACAAGGTGAATGACTGCATTGCTATCAAGAGAATTACCAACCAGCCAGCCAGCAGCATCAGGACGAGCAGTAACAATGGGTAGGAGTAGTAGCAGCAGCAGCAGCAGCGGGAGTATAGATGTATATTAGCAGCAATATTGGACCGTTAAGCTCCCTTCGATCAGTTACTGATGATGGTTAGGGCCGGGGTGGTTAGGTTAGTAGGGTAAGAATTTAATAAGAGAATGGAAAAAAGCTCATTTTCTCGTCTCTGTGCAGTGTGCAGGTTATTTGATCAGATAAACGTGATTCAATCGTACTCGGGGGAATTAATGCAGTTGGGTGTCAGTTTATGGTTTCACGTTTGGTTTCGCTGCTATCCTTCCTCCTTCTTAGTAAATGCTTTATTGCTTAGTTTTGTCAGCTACTCCAATTCAGACATTATTTATTAATTTGATTTCTACAAATTAAATTGTTTTCCAACTATGGGGGGGGGGGGGGGGGTAGACGTTGTTGGACATTTAGAGAATTTAAGATAAATTTTTGGTAGAATTGATTGACTAGAATAACTACAGCCGCTTTGTAGAAAAAAAAAATTATTCATAGCCCAAATTATCCCTTGATGACTCATTTAGTTGTCATAGGAGGAACGAACATCTGCGCCAGTTGCAATTTTTCGTATAGATTCCCTGTTTAATATGTAATAAGGAAAATAAATTGTTTTAAATCCCACAAGGTACATCAGAACAGCGGAAAGGGTACTCTCTAGACCAAATCTTGTTTCGAGCGATTTCTTTTAGTTCATTCTATGACCGTAATCTTCTAGTCTATGAAGGAGTTTGAATTCTATGCATTCTTGGCAGGCAGTTCAGTTTTGGATATTCTTAGTCAGAATATTTCATTTGGTCGGTAGTATCACCAAGCTGTTTAACCGCTTGGAGATTTACAGATATGCTCTCCCCACATAGAGCTACTCCTTATCTGTTCTAGAATACTTTTTCTCTTAAATGCGTGGCTAGCATACTTAACATTTGGCCTACCAGAAAAACCACTTTTAGCAAACTACAAAAATAGGAAAACACACAACTAGATTTCCTCTAGCGTAGTGTACTTGGTATGAGTCAAGTGAAGGAATTCTTCACCCCTGTCCTCACCAGTTGTACAAATTATAATTGGTCTTAGACAATCGCTCAGGCTGTTTATTATTGCAGTTACCGGGGACTTGGTTGGCCCTTTCGGTTATTTTTTGAAACAGATAGGCGAATCCAATAGCGAACTGTGTTGACTGTGCGAAGAGGAAGATGGAACCTCGAAACATATTATATGTGAGTGTCCCGCACTTGCAGCTTTAAGGTTGTAAATTATTGAGGAAGCATTTATCACCCAAAGGCAATAATCGAGTTCATACAAATGCTAGATTTAAATTAACCACTTTACGGGTGGACCCAATAGATCAACTGTGATCGCAGTGTCCGCAGAGTCCTAGTGGCCCAGCAGCCCCTACTTTTAACCTAACCTAAAGCTAAAAATTTAGTTTATGGATAAAAATAGCAAGAATATGGATGAAGTGAAATTGTTTACTGGGATTAACTCAACCTCTATTCTATTAAATTTTTTCAAGTCAATAATTGTACCAGAGCCAATTAAAGGCAGACAAAATATTCTGATGCTTCCGACACACTCTCAATAAAAATCCGAAGTTGATCTCGAAATGGCCTAAATTGTTGAAGCAGTCGATACTCCCTTCTTCCATACATAAATATACATAGAAAATCCTCAATTTTTCAATCTCATCCTGTGACTATTTCTTAATGCTCCATAAATTTTCATGATACACCCACACACTATCAGTTAATAACAAAAACCTTTTCATGACCTGACCATCGTAAATATCGTGCCCTGTTAAAATATTTCAAAATGTCCAACAGGTGCAACATGATAAACCAAATGGGAAGACATTCACTAAAGGTAAAACTGACATAAAAACTGGTAAAAGGTTGACATCAACTCAAACAAAGGACTTCACTGGCCGCTAAAGTTTTGTTGTTGTTGTTGGCGTTGTCCTCTATTGGGTAACGGATTTGCTTTCAGAATGAACGATAAACCTACTTGACATGGGGTCCTGTCCTGGGTTCCAGCTAGACGAGTACCCATACATTACATATATAGCTATAGATAGTGCGAGAACTGTCTTCCTTCTGTCATAGACAGTGTGTAATGTGTGCCCGCAGCTGACACCGCCAATCTCGCCAAGCTGACAACTCTTCTAGATAGCAATCAATAAGTGAAGCCATTTGTTAAATTAAGTTTAAAGGGCTTATCTGTTACCAGCTCACTGAACTGAAATTCACCGAGAAGGTACTCATGCAATCACATGAGTACTTGGCCCTACGACAGGGTGCACATGTGAACAGCATTTAGTGCGGCGGCAGTAGAAATTTCTCTTCTTCATAAACATTGCTCAATATTGCTGGGGTGTGGTGTGGGTGCATTCAGCGAGCATTTGAGCATATATTCGACGAAGTAGCTGCTATGCGATTATGTATGAAGAAGAGGTCAAGTAATTTCGCCTCACAATCTCTTTATAAGGATTTCTGCAAAACTTTTTTTTTACTAATTTCAAAAAGAAATTTTCATTTTAGTCGATTTTCTCTTGAATTTTTACTTTCACTTCTCTCTCGAAGTCCTTATGAAATGCGAACACTTCCAGCAGCAGCTCAAGAGTTTAGTTGATTGACGTTTTTCTGATCTCCAAAGTTGTGTGAAAGTGATTACTTCTGTTATGGGGCTTTGATTGATTGGTGCTTAAAGAGATATAAATTGTTGGAAAGTACGTCTCGATTAAAGTTTAAAACCCTGGAAGGGTTGCTCAAGTCAGTTATAGGTAGAAGTATGTAGGTAGGGAAGGTGCGTTGAATCAGGTCAATTCAGTTGGTTGGGTATGATTTTACATAGTTTGAAATAAATTTTCTTGGTGTGGTGGGTTGGAAGGAAGGAAGGAAAGAAGGAAGGAAGGAAGGGAGATGAAAGAAGAAAGCATAATCAGGAAGCAGGTCTTAAGAAATTGTTCAAATGAAAAAAAGAAATTGCTTAAGCGTAGAGGTGTAGACAAAGTAGGTTAGAAAGAGCGGGGGATGTTAGTAATATTTGACAATTAATATAAGTGACAGAGTACACTAATGGGTTTAAAGCTTTTTATATAGAGTAGATGATGATGATAATGGGATTTTCTTGTGCAATTCAATAAGAGGGGTAAAACTTTGCGATATAAGTTATTGTTGTATGGTTTTATCAATTGGTCTATAAACGACACCCACTTTATGATTTTAAAATGGTTTAATTCTCGGCACGAGTTTTAGCCAGATTTTCCGCTCTTTAAATAACTTTTATAAACCCACAAACCCTTAACTAAAAAACTTTTTGTCTGAGCGCCTGAGATTGCCGTTCGTGAAGAAATAGTTTTAGGCTAGTAAACGTGGATGGATTTACAGACATGTAATTTTTTGATCTAGAATGAGTGAATGAGGACCTTTCGGATGGGGAAAAATTTTCTTACTTTTTGGGGGGCTGAGGAGTCCAATTGTGCAATTTGGGACGTGTGTGATATCAGTGGAGAGTCGAGATTCGAGAGTCGGGTTTCGAGAGACGAGAGAGTGTATAGAACTTATAACTAAAAAGTAGAAAATAAAATATATTAAAAAAGCTTTTAAAAAAAAAAAATTTTGTAAATAAAATGCATTAAAAAGTAAAAAATAATTTTTTTCTATCTAAGTGATATACACAAGAAAAGTTTCATTGCAAAATAATAAATGCTACAACTAAGATTAAATTTTAAAAGTTTGGGCATGAGTTGCAGTGAGACAATTGTGATTTTTTAGTTATGGATGCCCAAACTTTTAAAATTGAATCTTAGTTGTAGCATTTATTATTTTGCAATGAAACTTTTCTTACGTATATCACTGAGAAAAAAAAATATTATTTTTTACCTTTTAATGCATTTTATTTAAAAAAAGTTATTTATTTTAAAAGTTTTTTTAATATATTTTATTCATTTCCGTCCAATCTTTCGTGTTTAGGAACCCAATGCAAAGGCAAGGTTACCTTGTTTTCTCTGGACAGCAGATTGAAGTTTCATGTGACAGCTCTAGACTTGTTTCGACTTGAGATAACAAACCTAGGAAAACAGGTTGTCTGCCTGAGAATAATGTAAATAGATGTTGGAGTTTTTCCCAGCCCTGTTTTGGCTTTCTTGAGCACCAACATCTATAGCATAGAATTCTTCCTAAAAAATGGTAAGTCAGGATTTCGTGAATATGTATTAAATAATTGTGCGTTGTTCTTCTATTTTCTACCTATGTATATAAACTAAAATATTTTGAATAAAACAAAAAGGATTCCTTTTACATAAATGCATGCAAATATATCTTCGGTATGTGCATGTCTAAAAAAGAAGATGAAGATAAATTAGCGGAACAAGAGATGACTATTTAAATTGAACACGAGATATAATGAAAGTTCCAGTTAAACCAGCCATAAAGTCATAGGTGCAATCATTAAATGCATACTCTTGGTGAAAATCTCTAATATTATGGCTTTTGTGGCTGCTGCTAAGGGAATATATTGTACATATGCATACATATACATAGTTTAACATTCATTTTGTTCTGCTTCAAGACTATACTAGTAGTGTCTGGAGTATAACTGTGGAAACAAGCTCGAGAAATATTTGAGCAAAATTCAACTTTGGATATTAATTAAAACTTTTTGAACACCTAGCATTCCCTATCTTCTTTGGAAGTTCCTTTTTAGGTTCGCACGTTGAACTTTTGTGTTATTTCTGTGGGAAAGATAAAACGAGAATTATATGTGGTGGTGGTGGTGGTGAGTGAGAGTGTGAAGTTGATTTTGTGTGTATTTCACTTATTATCAAACGTAACGAATTTTCAAACTAAATAATTAAGTAATTGTATGAAATGGATTATGTAATCATGTATTTATCTACTGTGAGAATTGGTTTGTTGGGTATCATAGTATTTTGTGACTCCCATTATGCAATGTGGAGTATCTTTTCATTTATTTTTATATAAGGATGTTCATTGTTACCTTATAGCATTTCACACGAAACGAATCACCTTGGAAGTTGACCATCACTCAATTAGGATGAAACTTTCAGAATAAGATAAGATCGTCCTTATTTTTGGTTTTCCACAAAAACACCCTAGCAGCCAGCCCCCACTAGCGGAGTTAGAGATTTCGCAAATTTACCATAAAAAGTCATTTTCAAAAAAATCATATCTTGAGAATGAAACTTTACCTTTAGGTTACAATAACATCTGAAAGCTTGATCCGTTACAGATATTAAAAAAAAATACATTTATTATTACTTAAATCTTCCAGGGAGAAATTTATCTGCCATATTTTTTCCTATCAAAATTAATAAATTTTATCTTTCATACATTCTACCGAAAAATAATTTTGTCCTATGATAGGTTGGTTTTACTATTTTTAAGATAATAAAAATTTACATAAAAACTTTTGTATAAAATAATAATAAAAATCAAGTTTTAAAAACATCTTTACCTATCTACTTTGTAAATGTTTCGTTCATATAAAAACGAGAAAGGTTTGGATATACTGTGATTTTTATGCAAGATTGTCATACCGCAAAAGGGATTATTGGAACTTTTCCCAAAAATATTAAGTAATTTTCCTTAACTGTCATGAAAATAGCACAAATATGAACCATATTAAAAGCAAAACTTAAATAAAAGAAAACTACAAAAAGAAAACATCAAGAACAGGTGCCAAGGCTCTTTATATGGAAAAATTATGGTGATTTCGAAGAAATAGCAAACAAACAAAAATTATTTATAAAAATTTACAAAAAATAACTGATGGAATATTTTATTTAAAATATTTACTAAAAATATAAAAATTTCTATTAATTTAGAAACGATTTGTCCATGTACAGTGGAAATTCGTCAGGGTTGTCCTGTCGTGTTTTGATCGGCCAAATGCGATTCTTTTAGTTTCGACCTCTAGCGCCACCAATGTGCGAGCGTGGGAAAACTTTTCTTTCAGTTACAGAGCGAACTTTTCGGGACATTACAGGTTTGCAGCGTGAACGCAAAGCAAAACAAATTTGTTTTTCGCATCAGTGAATACGACCAGAAAGTGTGGCGAAAATATGAAAACGTCAAGGTAAGCATTGTGAATGTGTGGTTCATGCTTGAAGAGAAACCAAGAGGAAATATGCAACATCCTGCAACAAGTTTGGTTGTGGTTTGACGCGATGCGGTAATGGCGCTTGCCGTCAAGTTTGGCCAATTTGTGTAGTATGGGTTAGTCCACTGTGATTGTGTGCTACAAAGTCGCAACAAAAACCCACAAACTTTTTATTACATTCAATTAATTTTTCCATGACATTTGCGATCATTTCAGCACATTCGTCTGTTGGCTAACCTACACAGCCATTACTTCACTTGTTCTTTCAAATGCCTATATTTTTTCCATTTTTCACCCAATCAATTTGCGATGTTCAGCAAGTGTTCTATTTTCCCAAACCTTTCCAAAGATGTGCTTGGATTAACAAAATTCTTCATAAACGGAAGTTATGGGCAAAAGTGAAAAGGGTGGTCATTCGCCTACTACTTGTTGGAATTATCCACATATTTAGGTACTATATACATAATTCGTCAGAACAAAAATTTATTTTTTTTTCCATAGAAGACACATTTGCTTTACATCCGTATGCATATAAAATGTATGTTCGCATTTACCACCATAAAATTATAATACTTCTTTTCATTTTGTCTTATCACGCCATAGAAAAGTCTACAAAATATAAAAGCTTTTCATGGCGTGCCTTTGATAACTGCACTTTTCTTCCTTTAGAAGGAAGAAGAAGAAGAAAACACCAAAACTGTGTTGTGTAGACTTTTCTATTTTGGCATCTTTAAACTTATTTAAATCCACTTTTCCACTAACAACTTTATCCTACTTAGTATAAAAAAGCAAAGAAAAAAAAAAACACATGACAAAATACCGACAAATGCTAGGCTAGTATATAGAGGAAAGTTTTAGGAACGAGGTTTTCGAAGCCACATTGTAGGTGAACTTCTCACCAGAATTTCCTGACAAAAGATTTTCCAGCTAGACAGATGGGCGGAACACCATAAATCTTACAAGATAATGGCATTGGGCGGAATCTGTTGGCACACAGAGACCAAAGGTAAGGCTTGGATGTAAATTAACGGCGGCCTTTAAATAAATTACCTCCGCGTGAAGGGCTTAAAGCTTTTGTGGTTAAAAATGAAAAAAAAAACCCATTTTACGATAAAATTGAAACGGAACGGAATTAGGGGATTGGATGGAGTTACACACTACCTATAGTAGATCCCATTGGGGAAATGGTGAAGAGAATGAAAATTCAATTTTACATTTGCACTCGCTAATTGCTAAAATTGCTGAAAATCAGTTTATAGCCGTAGTGATTATATCTATATGTATTTGTACGTGTGTGTTTGAGTGCTGATTTGAGCCTATATATATACAATGCCTGATGGCTATATGGGGGGGATGTGCGGTTGGGAATGTAATAAATTAGTTTGTAAGGAATAAAAGGAAGTTTGTGGATGGTTTTATGAATGGATTTTTTAAGTGAGGATAAATTTTATTTCTTCCTGCTTTTATCACATACACACGCACACCTTTATTTTTACAGGTGATTTTGTCTATAAAATGGAATATTTATGGATAACATGAATTTTTATTAAATTTACTGTAATAGGAAGATAAAGTTCAAAACATGAATGAGTAGTATAGTTATAGGTTTGTAAAGTTTCATTCACAAATATTTTATGTAGGTAAGGTTGTTTAATAGATAGTCCTATAAACTTGGTCCTTTTTAATACATATCTAACGCCACAAAAGTTAATCAATAAGGGGCTAATGGTTTCGGAAATAAAGCGACTTAAAGATATTTGAGTAAGTTTTCATCACCCTGTAACTTCTAAACTTTACACTCTATGATGATGATTTAATTAAATTTGTTAGATTGATAATCGTTGGACCTTTCAAATGGACTATAAACTTTTCGACTCCTTCCCTCATTTTCAAGTTATGGTTCAAAAAAGTTAAAAAAATTTTCGTGATTTGAACTCGTTTTGTTTTTATTTAATTACAATTTTTATCAAAAATTTCTCATCAAACCCAATTTTTAATTTTGTATTTAATGTAGCCTTTTCTGTGTTTTTTGCACTTTTTCTTGAACATATCCAGTGAAAATAACCCCTAAAAGATAATTGCCTACTTTCTGTCAGTAATTGACATTTTTCGTTGGGTTTGTAAAAGCAAAAGTGCAAAAATTGGAGAAAGAGTCACTTTTAAAGGTAAGCTTTTGGGTTTCTTAATTCCAAATATGAAAAATTGGTCTTGATGTCGTGTTGTTTTGATAAAAATAGTAGTTAGTCCGCCCCCCCCCCCCAAACAATTTTTTGTTCATCTAAGTATGAACTATCTATAGTCTTTTCTTTGGGTTTCATACCACTTACGGGACCCCCTGTATATTTTCATCTTCAAATGATGGGACTCAATAAGGTTTATTATGTATCACTATTAGTGGAAGGCCTGAAGTGTGAATAATTATAAAATGAAAAACGTCAAATGTCCTTCCTTTTTAGTAATTATATTAAAAAACCGATACCTACATCTTCTCAGAAGTTATTCTCTACTCAATGGAAACATTTAAATTACATATATTACTTCCCACAACCACCCCCTCCTGAGATATATTAGGTACACCATTTATATGAATCGGACATTCTGAATAAGGGACTATTTCTTCCCAAGAGTCTTCAAATAATTAAATTGCAACATATGAAACCTTAAAATAAGTAAAGTAATAGTATCGTCAACACTTGTCGAATTTTTGCGACTACATATACTCAACAATGAAGAAAATTTAATAGACAGAGGGATTCAGTTTCACTCTTTTGAGTGAATTTTTTAACCTACTGTATTAAGCAGAGAATTAAAAGACAAGTACCGAGGTAATGTCAGATTGTTGGCTTAAAGCCGTAAATCAAAATTTCATGAAGACATTCTGAGAGTATACTGTGTGTTTCGATCAGCAGTACAGGGAGATCTCATCAGCAGAGCAATAAAACTAGAAGCTGCCTGCTGTCTATACTAAAGTGAACTCAGATAGAAAAATTTAAAAATGGTTCAATTACGGAAAGTTTTAAAATAAAATTTTTAATAAAAGTTAATCGTTTGAAAATCGGTGTTCAGCAAGAGTTCCGATTAGAAAATTCTTCCAGTAGAGATCAAAATTACAGAAATAATTTTTAAAGCATGTTCTTTGTGAATATTTAAGTTTGAAAATCAAAACAAAAGGAAAAAGACGCGTATTTCCAAGAAGGGAATAGGAACAAGATTTTTGCAAAAATATTTTTTTTCTAACTATATTCGTGCGTAGCCTCGTGTTCAGTTTTCACTTGGTTTTCGTCACATTTATGTATTTAAATTTTTAACTTTATGGATTCATTTTTAGTTTTGCTTTTCTTCAAATTATTCTGTAAATTGAAGTTCTATTTTTAATTCATGTCAATTTAATTTAATTTCTTTTCTGGAAAATTTTGTTGAAGTTTTCCTTAATAATTTATAAAGTCTTTTTTATTTTGAAAGTATCTTGAATTAGTTGTCGTCATTTGGAGGTTGTTACAAACATAATTATTACACCTGGATTATCTACATAGCTGTAGACACCTTGTATAATAGTGGGTATTTTAATTTTAAAGTTAAAAATTCGTCAGATTTTTTGTGGGAGTTAATACTTTTATCCCGAATACTTAAAAAAATAAAAACTTTAGATTTTTTTGCCCCCTCCCTAACTAACTATGGAAATGTAGACATATTTTCGAGTTTTCACATCCTGGATACAATTCAGAAAATTGTATCTTGAAGAAGTGAGATTTTAGATAGATCAGCAACAAAATACAAATTTAAGTCAACTTTGTATAACTATAAATATGGTTACTATAATTGCAAAGAGAAGACAAGTTTTTCCTCGATAAAAGTGGAAAGATTTCGTCAGTGGCTATATAAAGCGAACCAGTATACAGCAGAGATCACTTCTCCACGGTTCCACGGTGAATAGAAAACAAGAAATGCTGTATTCACAAAGCTTTCGTCATTATGACGTCTCATTGAACAAAATTTGTTTTGAAAGTGAAGAGAGATATTTCAAAAACTAGGTCTATGAGTTTCATTACAGAAACCAAGGAACATTCCAAAACTATATTCAAACCGAAAGCACGTACAATCCATAACAAACGGTTTATCTATGAAATCCTACAAAAAAACCAAATCTCTTTAATCTTATAGAATCACACCAGTTGATATGAAAGATGAATGTAAATTAAACGGTATAACAAAAATTAATTTCCAACCGTTATCCATAATTTATATCTATCTAAAACCTTGCTCGTATAGTATACATCTCCGTTGGATTATATAAAATCGTGCGCCTTGCTAGGAATACATGAAAAATCTTTAGGGTGCCGTCTCCACCAGGAGTTTGAAAAAGCTGGAAAAATTACTGCACGCTATCATATACCAGTGTGATAGCAGTAATGACCTTTACGTGAGTAGTTTACCTAGCCCGGATACACCGTAATGCCCCCACCCCTCACACTTTATCAATTTTAATTAACTCGATTTTATCAATTATTCCTCACCAGAGATACACAGTGGATGGGTTTACACGCAGCCTCGCAAAGGATTTTATCTTCATCATTTCCATGGCTGTAATTTGCAAGTCTTCGCCTGATCTCATCGGTTAGCTGGCAAAAAGCGTTTAATTAACTAAACGAGACAGGTGGAAATGGGCGCAGTTTCTGACATGAATACCTATCTACATACATATTGTTGTTAGTAAACTTGTTTACTTTATAACTGCGATTTCATTTACGGGTCCCGCCCGTATCCTGAAAATAACATTCTTAGTCGTTGGTGATGGGAACATGTAAGTGAAAAGTTATACCCTTCGAAGGGAAAAGTGCTTTAGAACCAATTAAACATAAAACGGGGCACTGCTATGCCACTGATTAATACTGGTGTTAATGCTTCGTTCTCCATGTAAACAAAATATCTTAAGGGGGTTCACCTGCCAGAACAATTAATATATAATTTCTATATACATATAGTTATAGAATGCCTTGGATGAATCAATAGTAGCATCTAGCATCCATCATTCAGTTGCTTGTTGTTGTTAATCATTCTCGGCGATCTTAATTTATGGACCATTTAATGATGGCATTAACTCAGTGTTGATACAAACATTCTACGCGAGAGTCAATTGAATTACCGCGACAGATTTAATTTGCTCCTGTGATCTGAAATCTGGGGATCTGGAACACGACAGTACCGATGGCGGGTATTAATTGGTGATTAGCTCCCTCTGGTGGTTGTGTCCTCCATTCGAGTGCCCGAAGATTGATTGACTACCGGGTGGGTGGAATTTATGTGTGTATGTGTCAAACAAATAACAGCCTCCACTTGGGGGCTTATTTTAATTGAATTGTAAATCCATGCCGTCGGTCGGTTAGATTTTATTAATGCGTTAATCGACTTTCTGTTTGTGCAGTAAACAATATTCTACTTTATCCTAAAGTGGATTACATGGTAACGTTCCGGATATTTGCCATTTATTATTGCAGGATTCTATTTTATGCTTTATGATATCGTTAAACTGACACCGGAGGCCATAACCTAAGAAGATTTGACTAATACCTTGATGGAATAGAAAGAGGAAAGTTGAAAGAATTACATAGAACTCTCAGTATAATTTGAAAATAATCCTTGATGAATTTGGAAATAACTGTTAAAGATAAGGTTAAGTTGACATAGGGGTATGAAAGTTTTTATGTAGGTACGTAGGGGATGAGCTATATTTACACATAAGTTAGCAATTTACCATTCAGTATCATTGCATAGTATATTTTCGTAGATGATTCGAAAGCTCCTATCCTTTGCTAGGTATAAACAATTTAGATCTAGTTTCATTAGTTGTACACACCACCTGCATACAGGGTTAAGAAATATGACTATAGTGCCATATGTACTACATTCCAAGTGAAGATTGAATAATGTGTTCGATTTCAATGCTAGATGAAGTGTCGTCATCATATTGGGGGAGCAAATCAATGTTCAAATAAGATCGGATAACAACGGCTTTGAAAATATTGTCAGGAAAACAAGACATCAACTCAGTTGTTGCGAGTGATACTCAAAAAATACCGCGATATCACCACATTGGAGCACATGTAGACCAATGCCTTTTAGAATGCATTCTAAATTTCAGTTACTACATTGTAACTACAAATAAAATCTTACTATCAAGTTTTTGGTGAAAATCTAGCAGAATCCTTGTACCTCATGGTATTGGGGTAGTTGTAGGTTTTTTGTTCATGTTAATAAACTTAAAAAAAAAAGTGTGGGTCACTAATTTATCGCGCATGCTATGAATATACCCTCATTATAAGATGTGAGGAAGTTATTGTGACTTATAATGTCTTTGTCCCTCATATAACTTATCCACAATTTATTTCTTTTATTTTTATTGAACAACCATGGCGGAGATGTTTTAGGGAACCGCTGACGCTCATGGGGAACATAAAAAGAGAATAAATCAAAAAGAATTGTGTAAAATTTAGAAACGTCTTTATCAACATTGTCGCAAGACAGCAATGTGTTAAAATCAATAGAGGTCAGTCTACTAGAGAATTCCGAAAAGTCAGCCTTTCTAAAATTAAAAAAGTATTGTGTTTTGTCACAACTTGTGAGGTTTTCTGTTTCATGGCAATATGTAATTAGTAGAAGGGCTGGTATTTGTCAAGAGTAGACATTATGACTGGGCAAGGTTCAACTAAGAAGTTACACGCGTCAGTAGAAAATACCAGGTTTAACTGCTTACCCATGTCATTCTTAACATTAAAGTGATTCCCTTGTTGTTAAATTATTAAGTGGAAGATAGTCATCGTTATCTTCGTTTAGTACCCATTGTACATTGAGTAAGTTAAAATCACTAATAAGTAGTCATTCGTCAAGAAGTTCTATTTTACTATGAAATTAGAACTTGAAATGTAGGTTGTAAATATTCTGACCTTTGTCATCGACAATATTTATGGAGTCTGGAGAAATATAGCAACAAAATATGTATAAGTCATATTTTAAGAGAGACAGCTTAAGAGCTATTAGCTCAATGTCGAGAGTATTGGAGAAACTGGGAAGCTCAATTTGGCTGCAATTAAGCTTATTTTTACAGTCAAGGAGTACGCTTTCGCTGCGAGCTTCAGAGACAGTATGTCTATCTCTTCTAAAAATTGGCAAATCTTAGGAAAAATTTCATGAAAATTGGGCATTAGTAGGTACTTTCCATTGAAATAATCACAATTAACTTGAAACTTTAGCTGGAAACTGATAGAAATATTTTGATTTTTTTATCTTAATCCATTATACCTATTTTTTTCCTGAAAATTTTCTTTTCAAATTACTTTTTCCAATATTCGGTGATTTAATTATAATTAAAAATAGAAAAAGTAAAAAAGGTCAACATCATACTTTACCCCCAAGAGACTCAAAATCCACATAAGATCTTGTTTATTGGTAGATATTTCCTACAAATTTCTTCTGTACTTTACATGTCCTTTACAAAATCAACAAACTTCCACAACTTTCTAAAAGCTTTTCTAATTTACATCATAAATTTGGGGAATTTCAATTGCTCTCTCAACACTAATTAAGACTTACTTCCAACCCATTACACTCTAAACTCATGCACTGAGAATTCCACCAGTCTAGTCGGTAAGCAGAGTACCATTTAATTTTCATCGCATAATTAAAATCTAAGATGAAAAGTCCAAAACTTCTTCCAAAATACACGTTGAGATATCTTCATTAGGATGTCATTGATTGTCAATTAGCACACATCTAAATCCAAAGTAACGTGGTCCCAAAATGAACTGAACATTGTAACACTGTGATATCACTTCGCAATCATCATCATAATAATATTCTTCTACAAAAACCATGTCAAGCTACTCTTATACTGTTGGTTGGGAAGAGATGGAGATCCTATCATCAGTGCTCTACCAGGACAGAACAAAAAAGAGGATGGTCTCTTCCATCTCCGCACCATCCGTCCTCAATAGTGTACTAGTCAGCAATTAACGTCATAATTACATGCAGAATTTCTAGGGTGCCTTACCCTGACAATTTCTACTAATTACCGCGAACATTTACCCAGATAAAGCCCCAACGTAGCATGTCGCAATTTTTGGAACCTTCACGACCTGTGTTCGACTTTATCGTCTACCAGGAGAGAGAAAGAGAGAGCTTTGAATACCTTTTCCTCTCTTCGGTGGCATATATACATATATTTTTGCATTGTTGTTGTTGTCGTTAGTTGTAAAATAACTTTCTTTTTAATTTTTTGTTGCTGATGATAGGAGTCCATTCATTTAGTTAGAAATAGTGCAAAAGTCATTGCGGAAATGAATTAAAGGAAAGGAAAGGAATGAGTGAGTGAGCGGAAAAATATATGTGGAATGTACCCGAATGGTACCCCAGAACGATGGAGGAAGGTAGATTTTATAATACCCCGTTATCATGGGGTGTTACATTTCCATTACAAACTGAATTTTCAAATACGGGAGAAAAATTATGATGGCGGCACGGCGGGCGACGGAAAGAAATTAGAAGTCCTATAGAACGAGGAAATTTTCGAGTTGGGACGAAGGTTGTAAAAATGTCGGCTCTATATTGAAATTTCTACTGAGTTTTTAACTTAGCATAACCCACTCCCACATTGCACATTGCACTTTTATAATTACGGGAAACGGGTGCCGGGGTTAAAGTCGGAGTCATGTGAATTCAATTACGTTAGCAAATCGACTAACTCATTTCAAATGCACTTACAAGTGCAAAGCAAATGAATATAAAATTTTTGGTTTGTTTGCAAGAGCTTTTAGAATTTTACTGTGTGTACATATCAGACATACCTTGAATTGCCCGCAAAGAGAGTATTGAGTTTCATTAAATCAATATTAAGGAAAACTAAAGTTTCGTTAAGACTTTATTTTAATTTAGTCATGTCCCATCTTATCTTATTAGATGTAAAAAAGAACCCTGACTGAGATAGGTACTTTGAGTTTAGCTTCGAGGTACTATCATGTTTTAAGGATAGTTGTTAGGCTTGGTTCCTGGTTATGCCATTGGCATTGTAAGCAGTTATAGTGATATCTCTTCATTTGATTTGGAGACATGGCTGCCTTTAGTCAAATGGCGGCCCTGGGTACTTTAGGATATGATGGCTTCCTAACAGATATTATTTTCTAAAATACTTTGGGCTATCAATAGGAATAACATAAAGTATGTTAAGCATCGCGCACTAGAGACTTTCTGCCACGTACTGTTTTGTCACCACCGTCAATCCCATAGGCTCTAAAGTAAATTCGGGCATGAAGTAACCTGACAGCAAGGTGACTTTTTGGTTCTTGCGGCTAGCATTTTTTGGGTGACGAAACTATCACCGCGCCTTCAAGTTTATATGAATGTGTATGCACTGGAACATTTTTGTCGCCGCTTGACTGCCCATTAATACAAGAAATATAAATGAGGCTACCTTATAAAAAAAAATAAAAAATTTTATGGAATACTTAGATCATGACATACAGAGTTATTTTGATCTAGAGTTGTGACGTCACGGCATCACAAGTTATATGAAGAATTCCGAAAAATTATTAAAATGAATTATTTGGTAACAGCTTTGAAAAAATAAAATAGTAAATAAATATTACAATGTTAAAAAAATTATAATTACCTGACAGCTTAATAAAGAAATGGTATATACTTTTTGTAAGCGATCAGGTAAGAAATTATAGAAATTTTAATCCGCGCATTAAATTATTGCTGAAGTTAAACTAAATATAAAATAAAAAACACAATTTATATAAAAGCCGTGTAGTACAATCGTGTCATGCAGTTATGCTAAAGATGGTCTATCGTGGTTCATAGCAGTGATACCTTGTTACCAGCCTCTGATAGCAGTTTGAAGATAAAAATGTGGGAAAAAATGTCCATGAAAGTGTTTATAGACCTTAGAGTTATAGTAAGTCTCTGTTTGTGTTCAATTGATGATCGCAATTTGGTACTTTGATTAATTCTAGCAGGTATCAAAATTTGTAGTAGTAAATCAGGATAGGATCATAGTGCATCAAACATTAAGTGAAATTTTCTTTTAAGCAGCAGCATTTCTTTTGTTAACATTTTGTATATCCTTATGAAAAACACACATATCACAGCTACCTCATCGAAATTTGATATAAAACATGAATTTTTGAGGTGACAGTTAACATGAACTAACAGTATAAGAATTTTCACTGACTGACCATATATACCATGAAAAAATGCCAAAAATTTAAAAAATACTGGGGTTGCAAATTTGTTGCCATATAGGTATAGAAACTTGAATACATCCCACGATCTATTTTTAGTAGCCAAAATCTCATAGCTAAACTAATTTTATGTAATAGGTTGTCTTACTGGTTGAAGAAATGATCATTCGCAAGAGTTAGGGGACCTATGGATTGCGAAGTCCTGTGCCCAAGCCCAGCGGGCCCATGCGTGTATATGGCACTGTATAGAGACAATCCGTACGGTATTCTGTTTCATTCCACGGAGAGATTCAAGCCGACCGGTGTTTCATCTGTTGTTGTTTCTGTCTCCATATTGCATCCTATTGCAGCCTCTGTAGCAATTTGTGTTTTTATAGAGAAGCAAGATTTTAATTAAATTATTTATGATGGCCAATCGTGTCCATTATTATAGTGAGAAATAGAGAGTAGATTTCGATAACCCTCACATAAGTGCGGTTGGTAACCGGATTTGAACATTGGCGACTATATGATCTCTCGTAGTCATTATACGCTCTTCAGCACTGCCATTTCCACTTTGCGTTGGAACGCTTCGTCCAGTAATTCGTCTATAGAGTAAAATTTTGTTTTTCGATATCATTTATATGAAATTGCATATTCCTGAATTTTTCCTTCGTACTTCTAGTTATATTTTTGACCTTATTAAATTATATGGCTATATATTGTATATACATACCTAAGTACATATATCAAATCGAATTAGTAAGAAAAGTTCCATAAACCTTAAGTGGCCCTATATACTCTCAATTTTATTATCGCCCATAAAATCAACTAATCAAACTTTCCTGTTCACCAGGGCTATTAAAAGACACTAAACTGAGTTAACAGTTTCACTCATGGCATCCTTGAGCAACCTGACCATTTCAATGCAAGTCATAAGGAAGGAAAGGGAATAGATTCCATTCTAGGAAACTCATAAAACTTTTTTGCTTTGGATTTCAGTTTTTGCTGTTCATCATAGCAAGTTTTCAAGTCATTCCATGGATACTTGTCTTACACGTACACATGCGCACGCTCATATGTACATATATATATCTACCTTTGGTGTTTTTGGTGTTTTTGCTTGTAGTAAATCAACACTGGACTGTAATATTCTAATTTTATAAATTTTTTCAGACCTTACAGGACTATTGCGAAATGAAAATTCAAAATTTCTTACCTCGTACATCTCTCAATCGCCTATCAAGCTTTCGACGTATCTAGAATTTTGCGTTGAATCGAAAGGATTTTATTGCCTCGTTTCGTAGTTGAATCCACTTCAAATGTATTGCGTAAGTAATAAATTTTACCTACCCTCCTGTATCGAGTCGATTGCTTTACTTCAACGATATTTTAAACGAGCCTGTGCTATCGGTTACTCTCAAAGGACACCAGTCTGACTGAATTCTGAAATCGTCCGTTTCATTTCAGAACATTCGCAATGACATCAACGTAATTATTCAATAATCTGATCAACGATAAACGACAACAACTTGGAACTGGAATCACGAATTTTCATTCAGATGTCCTGAAACTAACTGCCAAGCTAAGCTAAGCTACTGCTGCTGTTGTCATGTGCTATTTCCACAGTTCAATTGGATTCAATTCGAATCGAAATTGTATAGGCAAGCAGACCAATGCCCAATATATGTATGAATAGAATTTTCATAGCCCATTTCTATTTCCTTCTAAACATAGTGACAAATGGATGTTGGCAAAGGACCTCTCTCAATAGTATTGGTGCGATTATATGGGGGCTGCGGATACTATATATACTTACTCTTTGGGCATAAATAATAAGTTTTACTTAACGGAACAATAAGGGGGTCGTATTCCACTAACTCTAGGCAATTTGAATTAATTTTATGGTGCTCGATTAAGTCTAGCAGAGCGGATGTAGGGGGAGGGGGGATAGTCCTCTCCCCTATGTATATGTAGATTTCGATCTTAAAATTTATTACCGGTTTACTACTCGGGTTTTCATAGTCAAAATGTCGTTAAATTCTAAGTCCCAATTGTAACTTTATTACGGAATTTAATTAAGTTTAAACCATGCGGTCGTCTACCTGATTATGATTCAATTATTCGTGAAACAAGGACAAGTTAAAAGCGTTGACAAAATGTTACAATTTTAAGGATGACACATTTCATCATTATTTTAATGTTTGGTTTATACATATACGGGTATGTGATAATATAAGGAAGGAGGCTAGATAGGTTAATAATCGTCTACTCGTAAGATCCGTAACTATACTGTCAAATTCAAACTTCCTTATAGTTTCGAGGACTTGGTTGAGAATTTCACTTTCATTAATGAGAAATTGTGAGATTTTTTGAAGTCGTTGTCGCCATTTATTCTGTAAAGGTACAAATGTGTCCAGATACTTGAAACATTATAAATATATTTTTAATTCTTGGAGAGATATTAGTCAGAAAAAAACAAATAATTCATTTATGGCGTCGAGAAGATGCTTAGATAATTTTATATACAGCGATTTTAGTTCATTAATAGAGATAAATATGGAACTAGTTTCAAATGGATGGTCCTAATCAAAGCAATCCTTCTAAGATGAAATTTTACTCATTTTTATGATTTTACTTTAGATAACTGCACTAAAAGATGTAATATCGACATAGAATCTCTGTTTGAAAGGATCTATTTAAAAGGAAATTAAACATAAGGGGTGGTCCAGAAAAAATTGACCCATTTATTTTTGTTTGCAGTAAAAACACTAATGGCAATTTTTTTATAAAATTTCTATAGTTTGTTTCTTATAATTTAAACTTTAAAATAGAAAAGTTATTTCTAATACATTATTTGTTTTGGAAGAATGTTTTAACTTTGTTATTCAAGCCGCGCATTAGATTTAGAACAGTTATATTAGTAACATTTCTATATGCTCTTTTCCATTTATTTCTGAAATCAACATCATTTTTGGCAAATTTCTTTGTTGTTCTAAGCTCCTTTTTCATTAATGCCCAGTACCTCTCTACTGGACGAAGTTGAGGGCAGTTTGCTGGATTGGCTTCCCTTGGTACGATATTGACCTCATTGGTCCTGTACAATTCACTCGTTGCTTTTGCGTAATGACTGGTGGCCAAATCTGGCCAGAAAATAACAAACCCTTGATGCTGTTGAATAAAAGGTAGAAGTCTTTTTTGAAGGCACTATTTGATGTACACATCTGAGTTTATTGTTCCTTTGATGATAAATTCACTGCTTCGTAAACCGCAAGAACAAATCGCCTGCCAAATCATGCACTTCTTGCGAAATTTTGTCATTCCTTTTATTGAAAATTTTCTGGATACTCCACTCCGACTTTTTGCAGTAAAATATTCGTCACCTGGTATCTGCGAAAAGTCAGCTTTGCAATAGGTTTCATCATCCATAACGACACAATCGTATTTCGTCAGGTAGTTCTCATAAAGTTTTCTCGCTCTTCTTCTTGCTGTTTTCTCTTCTTCTTCCTTCCCCAGCGGCACTTTTTGAACATTATAGCTCCTTAATCCACAGATTTTTTTATATCTGTGCACTGTAGACTTTGATGTTCCTGCCAATGTCGCCATATCTCTTTCCGAAGTTCCCGGTTTCCGAGAATAAGTACCCTTCATTTGTTTTATGACGTCTGGACGGGATGGCCCTGGTTTTCTACCTGACCCACGTATCCTTTCTATTGACAAGCCTCGCCTATACTTGGCTATTGTCCTTTTTACCGTGGAATAGCTTGTATTCAGGTCTTTTGAAATTTTTAACAATGAAATTGTGGCATTTTCCAAATATTTGGACAAAATCATTTCACGCACTTCTTTTTCGCTTCGAGACATTTTAACTATTTCACTTCCAATACACGAATGATTCATATAAACTCAGAGTTCAGTATTTATGGAATATTTTAACAAAAAAATTCAGACCTGGATTATTGTAATTTTGCAGGTATAAAAATAACTTAATGGGTCAATTTTTTCTGGACCACTCCTTACATGCATCTCCACTAGCATTTACGGATTGGGTGAGGGTGGAGGAGGTGAGAGGGGGTGGTGCTGGTGGGAGGGAGTTAAACATTTACACGGCTTTTTTACAGTAGGTAAGCAGGTGCGCCAACCCAAATAGAAAATCTATGAAAACAATCAAAAAGACTTCCCAGTACACGGTGAGCTTTTCCGTATAAACCAAAGATGACAACCCATCATTGGATTGCAGCAGTCTTACGGAATTGAAGCAGACTTTCTTAGGTTAGGTTAGAGTGGAGGCCATCGTGCGAGCTCCTGCGATCAGCCTCACTTAGACCATTTGTGGTCCATTGTGATACCACTTTATTGGGATACTACCTGGAAAAGATACCTCAGATTTACAGAGTGCACTGAAACCAGCCGCATGAGTTAATGAATCTTACCAGGTCTCCCAACCTCTTGTCTGCTAGCTCCCCTAAGAAGAAGTAGCTGCCCAGCGCATTTATCCTACGCTTGGTAAGGTTAGGTGCTGAACGCTCTCAATCTCTTCCTCATTCATACAGCTTCTGCAGAAGTCATTGTACGGATCTTGCATGCGCACTGCATGTTTACTGAACAGGCAGTGCCCCGCAATAACTGCCATAAAGTTACGCGCATTATTCCGCATCATCAGCAGAGATCCAGTCCTCCTAGGGCAAGCCCCGGGCCACAGCTGTCTTGAAATAACACATGTGGTCAATTCTGTGTTTTGCCAGCTTACAGGCATGTACGTCCAGAATCTTCTTAACTGATTCTAGGGGACGACCTACGGGTACCTTTGCTATCCTCTTAAAAAATCAATCAGATGAAGAAAAAGTAAATAGGAGGACTTTCAGATGGTCTCCTGATCAGTCATATTAATAAAACCCAACAGATTAAAATTGATAACAGGAAAAAAACTTGGTTGCTTTTCTCTATGATCCATCGTTTCTCTGTAATTAGTTAATATAATGATATATACCTAATGGAAAGAATGGATACCATGACAAATGGAAATAGAAAGTTCGAATAGTAATAAAAGATATACGACGCAAGAGTTCACTCTACAAATATTAAAATAGAACTTATACTGGGAGAGAAAAGTGTGGGAAGACAGAGAGCCTTATATGAAGTTTCCTTACTTCTAACAAATTTTGTTTGATCACATGATTAGAGATAGATTAAAGTTCAATTTTATCATTAACATCCTACTAAACTCTACTAAACCTATTAAAACACAATTAAATGTCCTATAAAAATAAGTAAAAAAATAAAAATAAAAGAAAACAAAATTACATTGTTATCCACTGTTTATTCCTTTTTTATTTCATTGCGGTATTTCCACCAAAAGTTTTCTGTTACCAAAATCGTAACACACAACAAGTTTAGAGATTGTTGTAACTACACAGGGGTAAGTCCTTAAAGGCCACTCTCAAGCTTTTCCAGCTAATTCGAATTATGTCAAATGCTTCGTCCCAGTTTGGTAGCTCTAAGTACGTTCGCTCTCCAGTTTTAAACTGAATGCATTTAATGTAAAAAAAAAAAAAAACAAAAAATGTAAAACTTCTCGAAACAAAATTCATTTAACAAACTTCGATAGAACTTACCAAGTAACTATATTTATGTATATGTAGCTATTGGAAGCCTCTGGGAAAGATTTTAAAAATGTTAAGCTTCCGGCAGCATATGAGCAGCTTTTCCCAGGTTTGCAGTTTTTCCAGCAGCCAGCATAAAGAAAATACCACAGCACAGGGTCAGAAGAAGGAGTTTGTTGTATATACATAGATTGAATAACGAAGTTAGTGTAAAACTCAGGATGTAATGTCTCGTCTGTGGAATGATTGATTATACTGACTCCTTCCGCCATCCTCCTATCCTCTAACCAAAAGTTTTTCTGATTTTCAATTTCATTACAAATGGCAACAGTTGCGGCTTTAAAATATATATCTATGTATATACCTATATATATATATATATATATGTAGGGGAGGGGGATACAAATGCATATTTACATTGAACTAAGATAGATTTCTATCACAGAGTTATTTGAGTAGCGATAAAAATTGATTCAATTCATTTCAAAGGAAATGAGTTCTTGTCAAAGGATTTAGTTTTATCTCTTAATGTGCAAGAAGAAATCCATTAACTGCTTAACTTTTCTAAAAAAAGAAGAATACAACTAAAGAGAATAATTCCGTATACACACACCACAGTTGGTTGAAATTGATTAATTGACCAGTTGTGTTCTTGTGGTCGAGTTCTACAATCCAGAAATACTTAGTCAACTTGAAGACTTGATTTATCTGAAGGAAAATCCACACAGTTTTCATGAAAGAGATGAAGGAAAGAAAATTTTATGTATCCTTCTGCTTGTACACAGATTGTAGACTATATCATAGAGAGAATTTCACTATATACGAAGATTGATGATATCAAACCTTTCAATTTTGGAGCGAATTAATTTCTCTTCGGTACACTTTAGTATTTTTGAAAATACAAAACACAAATTTTTTTTTCTGTTAGAATTAGTTCTAGTATTGAAAGGGAGATGTTCTTTAAAGAATTATGAGTTCTTTTTATTTGAGCTGCAATAGCTAAAAAAAGTTTTCTATGTTGATTGAACTGTCGTCAGTTTTTATTAGAGGTTTCCAACAGCCAACAGAACAAGAGGAATCAGCAGAGATTGGTAGTATCATCACCTATGTATAGAGAGATAGAAAACTTTTCATTCTAACATAAAGGTGGCAGTGTAAATGAAAAGTGATTGTATTTTTAAAAAAATGGGAAAATTAGAGTATCGTACAGTAATTTCTGACGAAAGAATAGAAATCTCCAACTGAAATTAATTAGCGAGGGGGCTACTGATGAAATTGTTCGAATAAAAATATTATCATTCAGATCAATCGATTGACTGTTTTGTTGGTTAAAAATCTTAACCGAGAGTTTATTTTGAACAAAATTAACATGAATAAGGTTAATATGCCATTAAGGGCTCAGAACTCTAGATGATTGAAAACAAGCATAATCACTATTGAGACGTACATATGTGTATTTTTTGTTTATATTATTAAGCCAAGCTCAGGGGATACCCTATGATGCAAAGCACAGCATGGCAGGAAGGAGATAGGGAAGGAGATAGGGAAGGGATTAGGGGATATGAGGAGAGTGGCGGAGGTGCCGATGTATGTCGCCCTTAAACTCCCGCAGATTGTATGCCGGAGCGAAAACAGAAGATGGTAAGCTGTTCCACATTCGCACTGTGCGGGATAAAATAGCATCACGGAATTTTACTGTACGGCCGAAAGTAATTTGAAGGGTTAAAGGATGTGCGCGGTTTGCAGCGCGAGTATTGCGTGCAGGAATCATTCTATAAGGGATTAGACTAGATATTTTATCAGAACATTGATCATGCATATAGCGATAAAGGAGCGAAAGGTATCCAACATTGCGGCGGTGCTCGATTGAGTCGATATGACAAGTTATTGCCAAATCGCCAATGAGCTTGAAGGCTCTCTTTTCGACAATATCCAATGAAGCTGAGGCTGTGCGACCAGCCCCGGCCCATATATGGGAGTTGTATTCCATTCTAGGTCTAATATAGGACTTGTAGAGGAGCGCTAGATTTGATGGGCTGAAATATTTCTTACCCCTTTTCAGAAATCCAAGACATTTCGATGCTTCTTTGGCAACAGAGAAGATGTGATCTGTCCAGTTTGACTTACTGGAAATATTAATGCAAAGAATCTTTATTGACGGTGAATCAGAAATTAATGTTCCATCAAAAGAAACGGGTGTGGTTAAGTTATGATCTTGTTTTAATGAGATGAGACAGCTTTGGGTCTTAGATGCATTGAATTCGACGCGATTCGCTTTACCCCAAGCGAGTATAGTGTTAAGATCGCGTTATTCAATGATCTCATCATGCAATCTCGTTTAACACATGAGGCATTCCCTCTGTAGTCCGCAAGAGTGTCAAAGGAGTAAGCGAAATCAAGAGTACTGTCATCTGCGAAACTATGGACGGGATTGAAATTAAGGGAAAGTAGATTATTAATGAAAATTAAAAAGAGAGTTGGAGAGATAACAAAGCCTTGAGGCACACCGGCATTTATGGGATGCGGTTCAGATGTAACGCCATCTAATACAACACGTATTTGGCGACTAGATAGGAAACTTTCAATCCATAATAGAAGAGGAGTAGAGAGACCAAGTGCTTTAAGTTTGGCTAAAAGGGCTGGATACCGGACTCTATCAAAGGCCTTTGAAATATCCAGGGCAACTATTTTAGACTCACCAAAATTGTGAAGACTACGGTTCCACCGTCCGGTAAGAAAGGTCAGCAAGTCTCCAGATGAGCGTCCAGTTCGGAAGCCATATTGGCGATCGTTGATGAGATGATTAGTTTCTAGATACTTCATTAACTTTGAGTTAATGATAGATTCAAAAACCTTTGAAAGAATCGAATTGATCGCTATTGGTCGATAATTTGAGGGATCGCTACCCTCTCCTTTCTTGGGAATAGGTTGAACGTGAGCTAGTTTCCAAGCAGTTGGGAATTTTCCTGTCGAATAAGACAAATAGAATAGCTTGCGCAGAGGTTTAGCCAAGGATGAGGCACAGCTTTTAATTAACAGGGGCGAAAAACCATCAGGACCTGTGGCTTTGGACGGCTTTGTCAGCTTGTTGATACTAGTCGTATTATGGAAACGTATTTAATTGTAAGCATATTAAGAACAGAACAGACAAAATTTTTCGTTATTCTCCATCTAAAAAATATTCTCAAGGAATCAATTTAGATCTAAATCACACAAGGTAATTCTATATAAGTTTTGAGTCAGTGTATAGTACATAATATGTATCCAGGTCCATAATTCATCCGCTGTAAGTTCCTGTTAACGAGTATCACGAATAGTGACTTATTTAACAACTATAAATTAACATGAAAACTGCCTATCTATCTTTACAAATAAAAATGAGATTGACCATTTCCTACCTACTCTGAAGAAGAATAATATGTATGTATATCACTCGCTAATTACTTGAATTAAACACTGGGACTCATGAAGGTGGGTTATATTCATTTCGAATGGGAGATCTTTGTTATGAGGCGTGCTTTTAACTCTGCTCTAGATATGCTTAGTTTTCTCCTCTACGATTGGGAAAGATATAAATGTGTTCAATTGTGATTGCATGCACTCTTGAAGACGGGTGTAAGAAGAAGATTATTGTTGCAAAATATATTTTGTTTTTACCCTGCAAAAGTGGAAAGCGAAGATATTGATGGTAAAAAAATAATATACAATTAGCAAAGCAATTAAGAAATTTGTATTATATTTTAGCCCAACACTATGTGAGAGTCGTTAAATAGTTACATATGTATATACCTTTCCTATAACCTGGAAGAGCAACCGCAAGTCTCACTTCGCTTTACAGAGTTGAAAAAGTGTTCCTTTCGTTTTTTCTGCGAGCAATTTTTTTTTCATTCGAACAAGAAATCTCACAGAGAAAAACTTCAAAATGTCACTCGAACAAAAGTTCTAAGGTAGAGCAATACTAGAGCAAATAGACCAGCCCATTCAAATTCGCTATTAGTCGCCTTTTTAAAGCAATGTAGGGTAGGAGAGGGCAGTTCTCTCTGAATCAATGTTGAGAAAATTGTAATTCAATTATTAATTAACAATTATAATTCAAATATTAATTAACAATTATAATTAAACTGCGTACTTGTGATTGAATTAACGGAGCAATTACAATTGCGTAAAAATAAGTGAGCACAACAATTACAATTACATAGTTGCAACCAAGGCCTGAGAGAGGTTATATGGGGCCCGAGCCAACCAAATGGAGCCACTCTCCTTCTGTTAAATTTTGTTGCTCTTTCTAAAGCGCCAAAGCACCTTTCTGGAGCAGCAACGGAAGCAACGCTGGTAGGTTCAAAAATAATTATAATAATTTATTTACTGGATATAAATACACAAAAGTTACAAAACTTTAGTTCGTACCTACATACAAAAATTAAAATATTAGAATTTATTAGTCATATATAAGTGACGCGGATAAGGGAATAGATAGATAGATATTAGAAAAAGTAAGATTAACTAATTAATCCATGAGAAAATAAAAAAAATTAAATAAGGAAAAATACATAAAAATACACTGATTGAAACTTTTGAAAAATGTTCAAAAGTGTTCGCAGGATTACAGAACTTTGAATGCATTAACGGTGCGAGTCCGCTGCAAGCTAGAAGGGAAAGATTTAAAAAAACGAGCCGTATAAACATGAATATGACCATTCTGTTAAAAAAATATCAAAGAGCAGAATTAAAATTCTACGCTTTAAGTAATTATCCAGAGAGCAGCTGAGTAGGACACTACACTATACTTGGTGAAATCTTCTTAATCTAAATATAAAACGAGTGCAATCATTTTGAAACGAGAAGTAGGACAGAATTAATGCCTTCACCAGCTTGAACCTAATAGGAGTGCTAAAATACTCATCGAGAGTCATAGCTTCATTAAACCAGCCCAAACCTTTCATGTCGGAGCTCAGAATAATTTCAAAGTTAGTGTTTTATTGTGTACAGGCAATATAAAACCTTCAATCTTACAGCGGCTATGACAATATCATTCAGTGGTCTGGTATAGAAAAAAATACACTGCGACTTTTCAGGGTTAAGCAGTCACCCATTCGGCATAGATATTTATCCAATCAAGATTTCAATTAATACGCATGATGCAGTCTTCAATTAGGCAAATAGGCGTACTTTGGTATAGCTGTACATCGTCAGCATACAGGTGAATTTGGGCAACTTTAAAAACATCAAGAAGGTCATAAATGAGCAAGCTAAATAGTAGGGGACATATTACAGAGCTCTGAGGTACACCACAAGGGAAGTCGAAAGATTATTATACACCTTAATTTGCTGATGGAAAACATAGAGGAAATTCTCTATCAAATAGCGGTTGCACAAATCTGTAGTCAGATGAAAGTTTAGAAAGGATAAATTCATTACAGATACTATCAAATGCCTTAGAGAAGTCAAGGAGGATAAGTGTACTGAAATTATCATGGATATTCTTATGTCGGTTGATATATTAAAATTGCGAAACGGACGGAAACCTGACTGCCATGGAGTCAGCATGTTATTACATTCAATCCAATCTGGTATTTGCTAATAGATAAGCTGCTCTAGTACTTTCGATAGGATTGATAAGATGATTATGGTCGGAAGTTGCTAAAAATAATAGCAGTTTTACAAGCTTAAGGTAAGGGTAAAACAAGTATTCATGATATGAATGTACTTATCAATCAAAGAAAGCAATCATTTTATATAAGGCCTTAGTAGGTCCCATATCTTCCGATTTAACTGGGAAAATCGCAGAGATTAGCTCCTCTACATCAATTACTGGAAAGTAAAAATAATTCATCTTAATTTGTGGGACCCGAATAGTATCTGAGCCAGGAACGTTGAACTATTGATGAGATACTGGAAATCAAAAATAAGAATACACACCCTAAATACTACAAACAAATTTTTAAACAAATTAATTTAATTTATTTCTACATATGTAGGTAGTTTAGTACATTATGTAACAAATTCGCCGGAGTCAACTATGAATTAAAGTTCAGTTCTGTAAACATACTCAGAGCTACAGTTACCATTGACTTAGGGCCGTTCTGGAGTTTTGGGGGCCGCGACGGCAGACTAAATAGTTCAAGGGTGATACAATACTGTATGCAAATCTACTAAAAACTACAAAACGTCTGGAGTGTTGCGGTTGATTTAATGTTGAAGTATGAGTACTCAGAAGTGGAACTATCCATTCCGCTTGGTGCCTCACCTTCCATTTTTCAGGCGGAAGTCTATGCTATAGAGGTTGGAAGCTCAGAAAAGCCTAAAAAAAGGCTGCAAGACTCCAACATCTACATATATTCAGACAGCCAAGCTGCGCTCCTAGCTCTGTCCTCTCAAGTCTTTGAGTCGAAACTAGTTTGGAGCTGCTACTCGAAACTCCAAATATACTGTCTAGGGATAACCAAGTAATCCTGGTTTGGGTTCCGAAACGAAGGAGTGGACGGTAATGAAAAAGCGGACGAACTTTCTAAACCAGAGCTGAATATCCCTATCCGACACTTGGCTTACCAAAAAGCCACTTTAAGTGAGAAAACAGGCAACTGGATCAGACGACTGGAGCAGACAGTCGCTCAGACTGTTTGCTAGCGCATTCACTGGTCATGACCCCTTCCGTCACTTCTTGAATAAGATAGGCAAATTCAACTGTGCGAAGAGGAAGATGAAACCTCAATGCATGTTATATGTGAGTGCTCAGCTCTTGCATGTTTAAGGCTGCAAATCATTGGAGGAACACTTATCTCTCCAAATAAAGTTTGTAATCTAACCCCAAGAGCAATAATCGAGCACGGTAAAAGACTAACCACCTTAGAGGAAGGCACAATAGATCACTCTGATCGCGGTATCCGTATGATCCTCGAGGCCTAGTCGCCCCTACTACTAACAAGTGTGAGTACTGTAATAATTTAATTTCAAATAAAATTATAACTCACTTCAAATACTGAATTACAACTTATATACTTACTTTAAAAATATCAAAGCAATTTTTTTAATCAACTGAATCCTCTAGAATGACCACAAAACTAAAACAGAAAATACTCTCTACGATAACATGAAAGCTATTAGATTACCACAAAACATGAAAGCATTGAAATACGTGTTTACGACTAAACAATTGTCAAATTCACTTTCTTCACTCTCCATGTAAATGTACATTGTAATAAATGGTGAATAGAGCATACATAGAGAGAGAGAGTGAGAGACGGATTTTCCACCTAATAAACTAGAATAATTCCATTATTAAGCCATTTGCATGCGGCTAATTGTAATTATGTAAATTCTATAACAAGGGGGAGGACTGTAATTACCGCCCAATTAGGAATTTGTAAACATTACTGAAATTAATTTTCAGCAAGTGGTTGTAGCTGAACCGATGTGGATTAATTTAATTATCCCCATCCCCATACTCCTTACCCGGTTACAAATAGCAGATTCGACAAAATCATGCCTACTTTTTTTATGGGCGTAAGTAGGTAATGTATACACATTCATATATATATAGCAATGCAAATCGATAAAAAAAAATAATAATTAATCGATATTATAAAAGGGTGAAATTTTCATCTGTTATTCCTTGTCTCGTTCCCAATATGGCAAACTTTCAACATAATTTTCTTGTACTTTGTATTCCTGTCAAATAGTACACCATACAACTTGCAATTCAGTAGCCACAAACAGTATAATAATAATAATTTCACCCACCCACGCGGATGCAGATAGAGTAGATATGAAAAGTTCAACATATCTGAAAATGTACTTGGCAAGCACACATATGCCTTTTTCAAAAATATTATCAACGGGGGCCGATTGGTATCCTTTTTTTTTCCTTTTATTTTTGACCTTTTTTTATTTGGAAATATGCCAGAACCGTATAACCAAAATCAGCTCATTCAGACAGTTGTTGGTATAAATCGGCGCACACATACACATACATTTTATTATAAAACCCCGTTGCAATGCCTGTTAACCCTATCAGAACTAGCTGTCCATGTTTAATGCAAACGGAGAGAAAATTTCAAAATCCACAAGCTCAACGTCTTACAGCTCCTAAGTCTTTACAAAGTCTGGATATTTCCACCACGTCATTTCCTTATTTTTTTTTTGTTTTTTGTAACTCTCGCAAAAGAAAAGTTAAATCCCGGATACCCACGGATACAAGAGATTTGCTGAGTTAAAATATCCTTTGTCTGCTGCTTTTCCTATAAGATATTTCGACTAAATTTTACTGAGGGGGAAAAGCGGTTTAGGGATGATGATAAGAACCGAAGCAATTGGTTAAATGGAATATTTCAATTTTGGATGGATGGGCCAGGGAGTAGGACAGCATAGTTGTTTTCTGTTTTAGTATAACTGTATAACTATATTTAAGTAAATTTGACATTTTAAGGATTTCGTAGAGTATAATGGTACTGCCATACTTTGAAAAATTAATGATAAGACAATTTTCTTAAATCGTTTTTGGCGTGACCTAAATTAAGAGACTTGTTTTTTTTAAACGCATGACAGTAAGGTAAGGTAAGAAATCTGGTTTTAAGTTGTTCAGAAAACCTTTGTTTTTCGCCACACCAATGTACATACACATATATACGTATGACTTTCTTCTTATGCAAGCACTTATGGTACCGTATACGAATGACATAATATACCCCCGCAGATATAAATATAAATTGTAAATGCATACTATGACTAACCCTCCCTTTCAAGTAAACAAGATCTGGGGGGTGATTCTGATCTCTTTGTCTCGTAGCTAGACGTTGTAGGAATTTACTGTGAAAATTATAAAAACACGTCCGATCTCTAGTAACACTTTATTTAGAAGACCTTAACAGAACTCATTAGTCAGCAATGAGGAATGTGTCGATCGATCGTTATCAGCGATCACGCACACATAAGAAGACAAAATCTCAGCTTTCAATAAGTATAATAGATCAGCTGACAAGAACCGGACGACTCGTTCCTTCACAACAATATTATATATATATGTACATTGTTATACAATAGAGAGCATTTACATAGTATATACCTAGACTTGCAAGTATAATACAACTAAAGCGATCAACAGTGATCGCACATTTAAACAAATATGAGTCTGAGTACCATCGGTTGATATTAATTTACAATCTGATAAAATTGCATCGACTACAACGTCTATTTTAGTCACATATTTTGACATTTCACCACGAATTTGTCGTGCTTTTATATTCACCATATTCATTTTAATTTATCCTTTTCATCAATCACTAAATAAACTAAAATGAATTTGCAATGAATTAATGTAAGTTAGGAAATCCCACACCAGACCACAGATATGCTGATTATGAGGGATGCTACATTATGAAAGGTAGTGATGTACTGATGTGATACTGATCTGCTGATAATCAGCTAGTGATTTGCATGTTGCTGACTTTTACTGACATCAGTCGATATTTTATTTTCAAACTAATTAACTGGGATTAGTTTAAAATATTTAAAATATTAAAAATGGGTGAACGAAAATTTGTTTCAAAATTAGTGCTGAAAAACGAAGGTGCAGACTACTGAAAAAGGGATAAATTGGAAAAAGCTTGGAGTGTAATTCCGTTGTAAATTGGATTGGATTGCGTGAATTAAATTATACTCTGTATTGAAATGTATTAGGGTTTCTGCCAATACGAAACGCTTCTTCCAATCAATTCTTGAAGTTCAAATTTGCAATTTGCAATCGTCATTAGCATGGCTTCTTTCCTCCATACACGGAATATAACTCACCTTCCAGGAGGCAGGCGTTGGGCTTCCTGGATCTTATCACTTATCATGAATGATAGTTGGACTTTATCGTTTATCATGAGTGATGGCTCAATTTTGTTATTGATCATGATTGATACCTTTATTGTTTCATGAATGATAGTTAGTTTTCCTTCAGATGTAAATGCCATCCAAACATCCCGACTATATTAATCAATGTATATTAATATATAACTCACCACACATCCAATATTTGCGTTTATTTTGCTTTTTCTTCCATTTTTTAATGATAAAAGCAGCAAAATCTCTTCCTTCTCGCTGAATTCCATTTTAAATGCTTACGATTTTGACATAAAAATCAGATCACTTTAAGTGGATGTATAGCATTACCTACTGATGTGATGTCCTCGCAATATATCAGCTGCTGATTATTTTAAAACTTCACCATCACAACATCAGCATATCAATAGTCTGATCCCAGCAAACATTTGGATGAAAAATCTTCCGGGCGATATGTGGATGATATTGCCAAAATATCTTCCACACGAAATTAAAGCAAATACTGTGAAATGATTTCTTCCTTGTTTTGCGTAGACGAAAAGAAGATGAAATTATAAACAAGCAAGAAGACAATAGTTTCGCTTATTTGTCATCTCTATGATACACGAATTTATCATTTGGAAGAACGCGTCATTAGACTCCATGATGGTAATTAATTTGTGAGTTCACTAGTGATTTTAATTCCACCAATTCATATTAAAAAAACAAAATTAATTAAATAAATATATACCTACTTTAAAGAAATATCTTCTTAATTCCTTACTACAAATTCCAAAGGATTTATTTCGACGATTCCTGAACGTTTTGCTTAGACGATAAGAAAGCGAATCATCTTGAAGAAACGAATACGTTTCTTATTAATGATATGAAAATAACTCGCTAGGAAGGGATGTTGGCAAATTACTTTAACGTATCGCGTAGAAGATACGCATTCGTTTCTTCAAGATGTTTTGCCTTCGGGGTAACAGTTCCGCCCGTTGGAAGCTAAGAATGCAATACGAATATGACTATCATCCGCGAGATATTTTATCTTCCAGGTAATAAGAAAGTGAATCTTCTGCGTTTCGCCATGTTTGCTGAGATGTGGCACTTAGAATTAGTCAACTGCTTCCGTGGTTGTGACAAAAATTTTGTATTGTGGTAAATGGATAATCTACACCAACCACTGACATATATAACATGGACTGCCTGATTTTCTATTTCATATGGGTCAACTTTCGTTGGCAGGGTGTGACAAGTATCTTAATTTCAAGTTTTACTTTCGTTTTAATATTCATATTAAAAGTTCAGCAAATTACAGATGCATTCGAAATTGTTTCTATTCTTGGAAGCTTATCTTCTACAACACCAAATATTTTTTAAACTTGAGTTTTAAAGAAATAAGTTTACGCAATTTTTGTCTGCCTGTCCCTAAAAGTACCTATGGGGGACAGAGAAAGGATTACAAACACTGTATTGCCATCTATTTCTATTCTATATATTCATTTGGAAAACCACTGAACTGAAACTGGACTATGGTGGATTTCGTATAGAACTTATTATTTCAAGTTCAGTGGAATCCAGTCGATAAACCAAAAAGAGACAATCATAGAAAAGTGTTCCCATAATAATGTCAATTAATGTAAGCATTTTTGTAGCGTCAGCAGTCCATTGTATATATGTCAGTGACACCAACTTAAAGCAGATTAGAGTGCCTAAATTCGAAAAATATATTTGAATTTCTAATGTCAAGTGTCATTTTTAGTTTATTCTATGTAATGCAAGGCTTGCTGAACTGATTAAAAACAAAACACAAAAAAAGCAGTAGATGTGTTCATTTAATTTTGTCGTATATTCTGACATAAAAGTACAACAAAGGATCAGAACTACCCCCCCCAGTATTTATTGGATCGTTTGTGGTACAAATAGCTCATCATTGTCATTTATTGTTTCAAGTATATCCCGGTCAATCAGCAGCCTTTAATATTCCGAATGCACCTCCTAACCTCGATAGGTTAAAATAACTAGAATCGAAATTAATAAAAAAAAACACGTGATTCCAACTGTTAACGAAATTTCTCAACCGGAAGGTGGTGGAGGAGGGGGGGGGGGGTTTATAATCTTTTGTCGTATGTTAAAATAAATCTTTTGTCGGATGTCAAAATAAATCTTTTGTCGTATGTCAAAATATACAATAATATGGAATGAACTGTTTTTTCTTCTTCATTTGTGTTTTTTTATTCAGCACAGCAAGACTTACATGAATTATAAATGAAAATGACATTATTTGTCAAAAATTAAAAATATCATTACGATGCTGTAATTAGGCATTGGATATTACTCACAACCTTTGGAAGAGCAGCTGACAAATTTGTCATAATTTTTGTCGTATTTTCTGACGTTTATTCACTGCAAATTCATTTCAGTTCATTTCTGGTAGGAATGAAAAAGACGAATCAAAATGAACTATAAAATCATAGCTGGTAATGATATTACTATTGAAATGTTCGGACAGTACTTTGCAAGATTATTAAATACCAAAATTACAATAAGAGCGACACATTATGCGAATCCATGTACCAGAAATGAGATAAGTACTAGATGCTACATTCAAATTGACGGAGATTCAAGACTAAAGATGGTAAAGCACCTGCTTTGGAACGAATACCTGTAGAATTTTATAAATACTCGACAGACGAATTTTTAGCCAAACACCCACAGAAATATGATTTCTTTTTCTAAAGTGGTATTTTCGCCGAGTCGAGTAAAAATTCTTTGTACAAGAAAGGAGAATTATAGAGGTTTATCTTTTAAAGAGGCCGACTGCAAGATATTTACGAGAGTCTTGTTACAAAGAATAATTAAATTAAAGAGTGTCAAGTTGGATTTAGGAAGGATTATTCTACTATCGATAATAAATTTAATCTCTATATAATCGGTAAATTACAACATAAAGCAGGAAAGAAATAAGCTTATGACTTTTTTGTAGACTTTAAAGCGGCGTTTGATTCTATAGACAGTGCAGCCTTATTTTACAATAAGAATGTCAGTCGAGCTTGTCAATATTCTCACGGCTTTGTATACATTCATCAAAGCGGTAGTTTGGAATGGGCATTAGGTGCCTCAGCGTATTGATACGAACATGATGAGTATTAGAGAAGTGACCTCCCTTCTTAGTTCAATTTATAAATTACGTGGAAGAGGTATTGGAGGAAGGCATAGCAGTATGCAATACACGCGTAGGACTACTAATGTATGCAGCTGATATAATCTTGCTCGCAGATGACCAAAACAATATGCAAAGAGGGATCAGTAGGCTAGAAATATATTGCGAAAGATGGAATCTAACTGTAAATTTATGTAAGTCAGAGATCATGGTTTTTTTAGAAATGGAGGTAGGCTGTTGGCGTAGCAGAAATGGTATTACAAAGGCAAAGAGATAGAAGTAGTTAACACTTATAAATATTTCGGAATAACAACTAATCTGTCCCTGTACAAACACTGAAAGAAAATTAAGTTCAGCAAAAAATAGTATCAAGGATCTCCAAATTGTTAATAAGATCTTATGTTGCAGATAAATATAAAATATTCGAAGCAGTATCGTGTGCAATTATGTGGTGTGGTGCTAAAATCTAGGGGTTTAAGGAGTATGTTTTGTTGAACAAATGTTAACATACCTACTTTATGAAAAGCAGGTTTGAATAATTATTTTTTTGTATACCATGCAGTTATACTTTACATATATAATTAAAGTGCTCGGGATGGAGGACACACGACTACAGAAAAAATTTGCTACCGAATATATAAGGAAAAAGATCTTTTGGGCGCCGGAATTATTGAGTGACTACCTGAAACTAATGATGTACTAGACATTGATAACTTAAGTAAAGTGCAGTTAATGAAAGCTGGAGAAGACATGCTGAGAACGCTAAGTCAAAGCTTAGATAAAGGAAGCGGGGCCATGTTTCACGATATTTTAATGACCAATTTTCTGTGGGTAGAGGTAATAAGAGCTTTGTTTGAAGTGCGCGGAGGTCTACTGGATCTCAATGATAGAGCTTTTAAAAAAAATACATATATGGAATTTGTTCTATGTGTAATAGAGACGATACAGAGAGTGTATATCATTTTATTGTAGTATGTCCCATACTTAAAGAATACAGAATAACATATTTTGGCAGGAGTAGGTACGTTGAATGAGGAAGAGTTTTTTGCGTATATGAATGGAATAGATTGGAAGATGCTGTATAATTAAATTAGGGAAGCGTACAGTTATCGAAGAAGAATGATTGGTTGATGAATTCAATTGTTAAAAAGAGTTAAAATATTATTATAAATGGTTGAGATAAGATGGAAATAGGTTAGAAGAATTAAATTTGGAATGTCAATTGACAGACGGCTGTAGGCCATGTCTAGATGTTTGGGAGAGATGAATTATGTAGAATTTAATTTAATTATTGAATTAATAAAGATTATTAATTAGTGAAAACCAAAGTATGACAAAATTGTGGTGAAATATGTATATCAAAATATGTATGTGTGAAAAATATACGATAAACTATCCGAAAAAAGATGTGTTCAACATTATTACACCATTATCTCTTGAGACGCTATCTTAGCCCAGAAAGTCACATTACTACTGCTTTATGCATTTTAAGCTGTTTTTAATTGCCTGCCTTTGAAGTATTAATACACGCACCCCCACACGAAATTCCTTTGCTCAACGGCTCCAACAAAAGACATCATACAACTTTCATACAACAAAAATTCTTTATTATTATTATTATCATTTTTTTTTTATCTCACAAAAGACACCTTTGCCATGAATAGGCACATTATTAATGGTTCGAGGTTGTTTTGCAAAAAAAGATTTCATTTTTATTCGGAACGACATGACATAAAGATCCCTCTAAAAATATGATAGTAAGAGGAAAAAAAAAGCGTTAGGTCATCGAAATCCAGTGCTGCTGACATCCCATTGCCAGCTCCTTTTCCGGAACAAAAGCTTACACTCTCTTGACCGTTCATTATACCCATACTGTAATATATATATATTTATATATATGTGCACATATCCATACCGAAACATACTTACATAAAAACTCTTCATACATGATGTTTTCCCTTCGCATTTACTTTTATTGTCGTCGAATTTATGATCCATCAGCTGGACTCTGGTATGAAATCCATTGTCCACGAGCTTTATTACACTATTGTGCACAGCTTCCAGAATAAAGGACATTCAGTCATTATGACATATGGTAGCGTCTACATATATGTATAAGCATACAAATATATATATATATATATAATATACATACACATTTAACTTTATACAAAAAAAAGGACATCAACACGTCGAACCGAGATGAAAATATCCGACTTACAAAAGACTGATACTGAAGGGAAAAAATCTCGCCAGTTTCCCTTCCAATCCTCAATGCTTTTCAACTCCCAGCTACCCTTTTTTCATGTCCTATTATATCTGGTAGCCACGTCTGACCCATCCATGATTCCCTCGAGTGACTATTGCCAAGTGTGCTATGCTATGCTGTGCTGTGCTGAAGCTGTCATTTGTGTCTCTGAGGGACAATCATTCTCACTTGTATTGTGGAGTTACTGAAACTATTGGCCACTTTCAATTCACTTTTGTTGCCCCAATGCGCTTTCTACTATTCTCTACTCATTCTTACTATCCCTGCCTCCATCCATATCTATACCCCACCCATATCTGATATCCTGCCGGCAATAGTCACAATTCTTCTCCTATGAATAGATTCACCACTGACGTGGAAATCCCTTTGGATGCAGGGCAATGGTAACTGATTTTTATTGAATATGAGTTTCCGTTTACAGATAAAAGTTATGTGAGCCCCATTTTTGGCTGGAAAGGGGGGTTAGCTACTATATTACTAACATGTTTAGGCTCAACGATTTGTTTGTTTGCAAGGGTGTTGTGCATCCTTTTTTTTTAAATCTGTTTGAATTTGGATGTCATTACTATAGTGTATATGCATTGATATATTCGCCTGAATAGAAAGAAGGTTACTTTTAAAATGGTCTGTTTATCGTCAGAAATAGCTAAGAAGACCAAAATTTGGATTGGCTTTATGCGGAGTGAAGTTAAATTTTCGAACAAAAATTCAAAGGAGAAACATCTTTCCAAGAATACATTTCGTTTTTAGGTTCGCAAAAAGGCAAACTTGAGCATCTTGCTCACACGATTTAAGGTATTTACAACGATTTATATTTCCGCAATGTTTGATATGCAAATGTTATTTAATTTATTATTAATTTCCAAATGACTTAAAATATACATACATTACCAGAGCTATTCCATGTTAATCCCCCCAGGTTTTTGTAGTCCTAACAGAAAGTATGATAACATACATTTTATTAGGAAATATATTCTCTTTCAGGAGACTCTCAGGAAGACAAAAAATTGCTTTCGAGTCATAAATAGTACTATCGACGAAGTGAAGATATCCGGTACGGAAGATATACAGTTCGAATTATACACATCATTTTGATCTTTAAATCTTAACTTCAACGAAATTTTTAATATTTTTATGTTTTAGACAAGATAAGAATTTAAAATTCTGAATGTTGCGATCCTTGCAAAACATTATTACAGCATTAAAAAAAAAAACAACCAAATTTGAGTGTGAAGTTGTATACGATTTTCTTATTAGAGCAATCCCTAACCTAGAAATAAATTCGAAGAAATGTTATATCAGAGAATTTAAGGAATTTTGATAGTATAATTGAATGTTTTGATCAGTATTACAAGGCAATTTCATTTTCATTTGTGTTTCGACAGCAGGCAGTTCAGGCTTTCATTGCTCGACCTGTGACGCTGATCGAAACACTCAGCTATACTCTCAAAAATTCTTCATGAAATTTTCATTTTCGGGTTTAAGCCAACAAACCTCGATACTTGTCTCGAAAGAGTAAAACTCAATCCCCTATTTCGAAATATTATATCATCTAGGAAAAAATGAAAACGGGTACTTCGAAATTCTGATCGGAAAAACTTAAAAATATATATAAAATATATAAATATTAGATTAAAAAAACATAGAAAAAGGGTCGTCAGCAATTATAGATTAAAAAATCTGCAAATACATGCATTCCAAAAAAATAGAATTTTTCAGTTTTTCGATAAAAAAAAAAAAAAAAATCGCAATCATGAAAACTGTTATTGTACTCATATTAGGTGGACCGATAAGTAATATCCTTTTTTTACATTAAATTCAAATAAATAAATTTTTAACATGTTTTTATTTTTAATCAATGATGTAACCACCTTTGTCATCAACAATCTTTTGTCCATCTATCTAGTGTCGGAATTTTCAATGCCGGATCGATAAAAATAAATTGGTTTTTGAACAAGTATTTTGGCGAGAGTATTTTGGATATCATCCAAATTTTCAAATTTTTTGTCGCAGAGAAAATGTTGCAGCGATCGGAACAAATGGAAATCTGATGGTGCAACCTCAGACGAGTATGGTGGGTGAGGCAGTATCTCCCATCACAATTTATTAGTTTTTCCAGAGTTCGTCTTTTGCAGTGCGATCTTGTATTATCGTGTTGCAGAATAACGCATTTTCTGTTGACAATCACTGCACCATTTTTATATCCTAGATGAAATCTATAGGGTATACTAAGTTTGTCATTTCGTTTGTAACGCGCACAAATAATGATGGTAGAGTAAAATGGATTGGATATTAAAAGTTATTTTGATTTTTGCATGTTCGTCCGTCTGTCCGTCCGCACGATAACTTGAGAACGCGTATACTTAGAGAGCTGAAATTCTGTACACGGACTTTAAAAAAAAAAAAAATCGGGCAACTCCTTCGTAGGGTTACCATACAAAAATTTCGTTTTTCACTATATATTTGGACACGGCCTGAGAACGCGACCACATAGAGAGCTGAAATTTAGTACATTTCAAAAAATGGACTAAATCGGGCAACCCCTTCTTGGTGTTGCTATATAAAAATTTAGGGTTTTTACATATCTGTGAAAACGATCAGTTCTAGACATTTTTATTGTACTAAAAACCGTTCTAAAAATATATGCGAAAAACCACTTCAAAAATCAAACTTGCATAGACCGGTGACCATACGAAATTTCATATGGGAATTCATCTAGGGTATCATAAGAATTGGTCTTAGACCAATTCTAACTTTTTTACTTGATGAATTAAAGATTGATTTACTCGATCTAATCGCCCACAGCAGTAAAGGCTGCATTCACAGTTTATCCAGGTTTCAACCCTTCAAAATGAACGATTTGTGATGGATCGGTTAACTTTGTTTTCTTCGGCCATATTAGGTGGGACCCAAATACTTGCTTAGCTTACTTCACCAATCTGCAGCAAACCAAGGTTGGTTAAGAGTACTTGACAGTTTTTCGATTGTCTGACACGATTTTCAGTGAACATAATATTATTAAAAAAGCTAACTGCAATTCATAGCCAACTAACTGCATTTTCGAAGTTTTTCTTTTAAGTATCTTAAACTATTCCACAGGAAGTTGTTATTCAAAGGGAATAAAAATTATTTGTCGGCTGACGGTTTTTTTTTTGAACCGAAATATGTAGTACTCCTCACTCTATATACTTTTTATGACTTAGATGAAATCTCATAGGGTATACTACATATAAGTTTGTCATTCATTTGTAATGCATGCAATGTTGGTAGAATAAATTGGACATCTACGCATAATAATAAAAGTTATTTTGGTCCGGTCGTCCTCACTATAACGCATTTACTTAAAGAGCTGAAATTTTGCATACGGTCTGATTACAAAAAATGTAGATTTAAGTTCGAAAATGGGACAAATCAGGTAACTTCTTCGAAGAGTTGTCATATAGAAATTATTTTTTTCTGAATATATTTGGACATTGCCTGAGAATACGTCACCGTAGAGAGCAGAAATTTTGTACACAGCGTTTTCCATACAAATAGTAAATACAATTTCAAAAATGGACTAAATCGGACAGCCCATTGTTGGTGTTGCCATACTAGTTTTTGACTTTATTTGGATATAGTTGGACAACGAGTTATACACACAAGATGTCAACGATTTCATCAAGTGTATAATAAAGACTGTGCTAAAAAAAAAAGGATGACTGTCAAATGAAAAATACAAAAATATGGATGGTGTATGGTGAAGCATTTAACAATTTTTTTATTTTTCCACTAATTAATTTATTTTAATAAAAAATGGCAGTCGTTTTATGTTTTGCACATAAACATTTGTGATAGTTTCAGAGGCGATTTTATATTTTCTTGAAAAATCTTTTATATTGCACGAATCCTTTTTTGTTTTCTTTAATATTTGCTTCATTTGAGCCAAATATTTCTCAATTAGTCTCAATTCTGGGTAATTTGGAGAATCTACTACTCATAAAAATCTTGCGTTTTCTTGCTGTAATGACACGTCACTAAATCAGGCCAAAAAGGAACTGGCTCACTGTGCATCCTTATTAATAGAAGAAACCTTCTTTTGGCGGCACTCGATTATTGATATGACTTCAATGTTTACTGTTCCTGTGATGACAAATGGCTTCAACTTAAAGCCATCCCAATAAGCAAAAATTCCAGATGTGGAATTTTCTCACAGAATTCCAGTGGAAAAAAGTGATGGCATCCTCACACACACAGCTGTTTTTACACGCTACAGCGAACGCCATTTTCAGCTGTACAGATGTGTTGGAGGTATACGAAAAATTGTTAATGGCTTATATTAGCCGTGTTCTTTTGGTTCCGTGTAGTGTTCTGCACGATTGCGAATTGAATTGATTTGTAGAGTGCATTGCGGTAGAAAAAGTTTTGAAAATATAGAGAAAATAATCAAGGTGTCATGAATTTAATTCTTACAAAACGCTAAACCTTCCAAACTTTGTTCCGAATTTATCAAGCCCTATTTTAATACTTTGCAAGGATTCAAGTCATGGCAGTTTGATTATTTTCTCTATACTTTGGAAACTTTTTCTACTGCTATGCATCCTACAAATTATTTATGTTTCCCTGTTTAATTACGAATTCAGTATCTAAATCGAACGTAAAATATATTGAATTTTGCTTAATTAAAAAATGCAGGAAAAGTATTTGAATCTCTAGGAATTCCATATAGAAATGCCACGGAAGTCTGGAAATTCTATGCGAAAATGATAAGGAAATAACATGGAAATCTGTTAGATTTGGTACAGCGAAATGGAAATCTATTAGATTTCCACCTAACTAACTAACTACCAATACAATCAAAGACTTGGAATCTCGACGCAATTCCCTACGGCTAAAGAAGCGGAAATCCGTGCGCAAAATAGTACCGATTTCCAGGTAAACTCGTCAAAAATGACAAGGAAAACAATCGGAATTCCATTCGAATTGCTTAATGGGATGGCTAGCCAAACCATAAATTTTATGGAAATGTGCTGCGTTTCCGGTTTTTAAATTTTAGGTCATCCTTGCCTATAGTTGTCTAAAGTTGGTTTTGATGTACCTATCCTCGTCCATTATGCAGGACGAAAATTTCGTTCTGCTCTTCGATTTTACTATGCTGTTTTTCTCCATCGACCTGCTCAGTATTTTTACTACTCGATACGCTCACGCTCTATTTCTTTTACTTTTTTCACTCTTTGTACAGTTGATGATATATTAGATACCATTAGCCATATCTCTCAGAGATATGTTGTTGTATTTCCGCATATTTTCCTTTATTTGTTGTTCTTTTTTTTTTGCCAACAGCTCTGGGTTTTCTGCCATATCGAGGCTTACTGGAAAAATTTGCAGCATTCCATATAACTGGACACTATTGTTTTGATTTCCTTGTTTCTTTTTCTTTCTTTTGCCATATTGCACTGGGTAGTACTTGACGACTGAATGATGCATATCTCTCAAGTTAAGTCAAGTCAAGTGAGTTTTGCGCCGTTTTCCTCTCCAGATTGTCGTTGTTTCACTCAATGTTCTCTTTATTATTTATGGTTCTTTTTGATCATTGGAGGTCATCTTTAGACTTGAATTGGGTTTTACTATGTCATCTATTGTCCTTTTGTCGACAGTTGTCTTTTGGTCTTATTTGTGACTTTCCGTTTCGCTGTTGTTTTTTCATTTACGGATGCTGCGCCATATCAGCTGTACAGCATGTCATACTCCTTTTGGAGTTAGTTCTTAGTGGAAGGGCGGCAGAAGGAGATATCTCTAATGAAAGCTCATCCTTTTACACCTACAAAACTGACAGCCAACAAACCTGCGGAGGGTCTGTTGGTAGTCTGCTTTGTTCCGGCACATACCCTAATATTGGTGTTAAACCAATTAAGTATAACTTTTGCTCTTTCTTGTTTATGGTGTAAAGCACAAATGTTACACTTAAAAATTGTTAGATATAGTATATAGAAAACCATCCGCATTCACTAAAAATGCTCAAATTGAGAATTGACAGTTTCGGACAAATTTCTAAAATGTGCTTTTTTGAATTTTTGAGTTGGTATAAATCGAATATGTAAAGAACAATGTAAAACTTTGGCAATAACTTTTTTTTAATTCCAAATATTATTAAAATTTTTAAAATGACTTTGGTGAAGCAGAAATCCTAATCCTGGTAATCCTTGATTGTTGTTGTTCTTTCTTCTTTTCTATAAAGTTCGTCCAGTGATTTTATATAAATTTCTTGTCGTCACCAAACCCAACATTTCCTTTTGGAATTTCGAAAAGTTTAAGATGTCCACGCAAAGCTCGCAGTTGAATCTATTAAAAACTCTTCTTTCAGCCACCACGATTTCTCTAGCACAACACGCGTAAAATGGAAAATTCTTGTTGCTATTTAAAAAAAAAAAAATTACCCATCTGGCGCAAAGAACGCGGTTTTGATGGCGGGCCCATCAGAGTGTTTTTCTTATGAAATATTCAATTACCCTCCCTGAGTTACGTAGCCAGAGCCAGACACAGCCACACGGTGCTGAAGTGTGCAATTACAGAAATTTAAATTTGAATAGAAGCCGTAGTGCAGCTTGAATCTCTCATTAGCGTTAATTTCCATTCATTATCCCGGGGCTGAGCTAGTGGTATGGGGAAAATGAACGCGGATAGTGGGTGGAGAAGTATGAAGAGGCGGGGGATATGAGAGGGGGTGGGTCTGAACACCACCCACCCAAACGAAGGAAAATTGTCACCCACATCCCCCTGTCTGCGGTGAAGTAGTTACACTCGTCTGATGAACAGAATTGTCATCGCCGCTGAGTTGTACATGACCGACAACAGCAGCGCACTTCACAAGTTGAAAATTGTACAACATCCATGTTTCGTGCAATTCGGATCCAGGATACATGAGGACTTGTAATTGCATTTGCGGATGGTTTGCATTCGCTCATTTAGTTCTTAAGGATCTACATATAAGTCGTATACATATCTACATACCTCGAAGGGTAACAAACTTGGTTAACACAGTATTTCTCTCGAATCAGTAAACACCTTTTGGTACAGTGCAACACAGATACCGTTGTGCATGAATGAAGAACGTTGATATTACTTGTCTTTTTGGTAGGTAACGCAGAGGTGATCACGGTGAAATCACGAATGCACACGAATGAGATATTTATACATATATGTACCTACATATACATATGTATTGATCTGATATGATTATCCTAACCCTAGTTTACAGGTGTACGCTGTCGCTATACTTATTAATGAGTCGGGTTCATGTTAATTCCTCATCTTCATCTAAATCTGTTGCTAAGGTAAAACACAGAGGAGAGACAAACGTAAGTACTTACCTAACTACATACATATAGTACATATGTACATACATATAGTACATATGTACATACATACATACATTACATAATATTTCCTGTGTTAACGACATCGTCAAAGAGCTTACCCAGCCAAGTGTTAATCTTGTTAACGTCCGAATATTTCGTGATGTAAGATGAGATTGCATTTAGAGGAAGGCTGGCATCACCGACCGAGAGCAATATTCAACCTTACAAGGACCGGCTGCCGGTATAGTATGGTTACACTAGAGATTTATGAGGATTACATGCTCCAACTGAAAAGTGATTTATGAACTTAGTGCGGTTACCTTACACAAATGAAATAGAACGCATGGAAACCTCGACCTTGTCGTAGATCATCCTGTTTGGATGGAGGGCAGTGACTTCCTTTTGGGGAATTTATGTTAATCAATGCTGAAGTACCTCAAATTTGTACTATATAATGTGCCAGTTATGCCATACATGTATGTATGCTTATGAATGTAGGACAAGAATTAAAAGTGATTAACTAAAGCGATAATTTTGTCAATTTGTTTAATGTTGATCACGGTTAGATTTTTTTTTTTTGATTTCTACTTTTTTTATATAAATTTGGAGTGATATATGCTTTAGTATGTAGGCAGTCTCACCAATCACATAATTTGAAATTCAATCATTTCTAAACGAACGAAAATTAGTTCATTTGAAATGTCATTGACAGAGTTGCTCATTGTGAGTAAGGATCATGGCAGAGTTTAATAATTTAATTAAATCCTATTAAGAAAATTTGCGAGTATTGTTGTAGTTGCACAACATTTATAGACAGAAGACAGAAAGAGAAGAAAAGCTGCAAGGAGATTTTATTCATCATCTGCTGATATCTGTCACTGGTGACTTTATTCGATAATCTTCCCACTTTCCAATAAATTCAGTTCATTTTAATAACGATTGGTGGCATTTATACTGTAATTTCACCAATCAGAGTAAAATTTGCTCCATTTCAATTCAATGGTGACTTCATTTCATTAAAAATTAAGTCATTAAGTCAATAAGTTAAGTTTCTTTTTCAGGATGCTAAGGATGCAAGAGGATTAGTTAGATATTGCAAAATTATCTGCAGGGGATCATTAGATTAAAATTATTATTCTCCTATCAAAATAGGGAGTGCTATTGACTTACAGCGACTTTCATACTTAAATTTCTAGGTACCTACCTCATACTTAATTTAATTACTATGTTTTCAAGATCTAATATTAAACGGTTATCATTGAAAATATTTGATCTAGTATATACATGGTCAGTTGAATTTTTCAAAGATATTGATACGATCTTTGAGGTGATATAGATTTATACAATTGATTCCATCGATCACCGTACATACATATTTTTTCCAGTAATCAGGGCTTCAGGCTCTTTTGATATATTTGCACGACTTTTTCAACAGGGAAATAGATATGGCTAGGGAAATGATGAAAGAAATTTTCACAGCTGGTGTAAATCAAAGTCGATCAGTTTTATCTTTATAATGTTTCATCTGTACATTTTTAAAGAAAAATATAATTGTCACAGAGTAAGTCCTGAGAAAGCTAAGAATTGAAGCAGCTGCTGCAAGGATGATAATCTATTTTAAATATACGCGTTTACCAACTGAACTATCATGATCTATACACCAACTAACGTTTTTCAGGCCAATTACACATTATTCAAGCAATTAGCAAATGTAACAAATTACAAAAAAAAAAAAAAAAAAAAAAACAACCGCTACTCAAAACAACACTCATTACATTGAAATCGAGACTGGCGGCGTCGGAGGTGGTGGTGTACACAATTTCTAATACAGGCTATACTACAAGTACGACCAACTGAAACAATCCAATTTAATTGTAACTTATACATACCAAAATCCTATTACAAACTCTACACTAGCCACAAACTGTGTAAGTGGAGAATGGAGTGGTTCCCTGAAGTGAATAAGCAACAAGGATTTTCAAGTGCTGAAAATTAGCATTCAACCCCTTCATCTGGTACTCACTTAGCATTTCAAAAACTCGAAACTCGCGAATGGAGCAATAAAACACTTGAGCACACTTGGAAGGAATTGAAACAGACAAAAAGACACCCGTACCCCGGTACACTCCTTGTATGAATGAAGGTGGCGAAATCCTTTCCATTTGACATCATCACAAAACTTACCTATTATATTTTCTGCAAGAAATTTAGCTGAATTCCTTTAAAGTATAGGTGAATGGAAATATAAGGAGGAGCAGGGGGAAAGGACTAAGAAAATGCAATTGGTTGGTACACCTTCACCATCTGCGTCAGAATCTCAATGGTGTCTGCAAAACTTTAATGGGCAGCAGGAAACATTTTACTACTGCTTCTGCTGATATTGTGGGGGGGGGGGAGCCCTAAAAGGCAGCTTTTCTACTATTCAATTTCTTTCCTTCATTTTTATATATAGATATACAGAAAAAGGTATTTTTTTCTATTTTTCCTTAGAAAATAAAGTTTCTATTTCTCCCTCGATATTCATGGAGAAGTATACTAACCTACTCTTCTGTATATTCATAATCTCTTCCGGCCCTTTTCCCCCGATTTCTTATATTATTTTTCATTACATAATGTAACGGTCAAGTAGGTAATGTAGGTACCTACGTGTGGTTGTTTGATTTAGTGTGTAAAAATAAATAGTCGGTAAAAGATAGTTTTTTATTTTATTTTGAGTGCCCTAATATCCTCTTCGATCGCTTCACGAGAGATCAGCCCCATAAAAATCCATCCCTTTTTCTCTTACCTATTATCATTTCAACTTTTATTGCTTCTTCTCTCTCATATAACTACCTATGAAAATCCAGCCCGCTTCCAGCAGCACCACAGTATGATGTATTCCAGAGAAATGGAGAAAAATTTGCCAGACTTTAAAAGAACATTATAAGGTTTCCTACGTTGAGTAAAGACGTCAACTCAAAGAATATCTATGACAACAATCAAAAATCGTAACATACATCTTAGTGACAGATGGCAGCATCAGTACCACCAGTAGTGACTGTAGGTTAATCAGTTAGTATAGCGAAAAAAAAAAAACGATTTAAGAAAACTGATACCAGAACACAGTCAGGTGGAGAAACTATGTGGATGGGTTTATGTTCCCAAAAGAAGTGAAGAAGGACAAAAAGAAAAAGCTCGGCACAATTAAAAATTACACTAAATTTTAATGTAAACATCTGCTATTGTCAGTTTTTCCGTTTAACACGCACACACACATACACACATTAGAACTTGAAATAATTACGACGAAACGATTTTCCAATATTTTAGAATAAATGTCATCATGTTGGATGAATGTAAACATGTGATCGGTCTATTCTAATGGATGATTGTCGTAATGGTGAATGTCGAAAAATAAAACATATAAGATCAGTCAAACAGTATAATACTGGTTCAATGTGGGTAACTGCAAGTTCAACTCAGGTATGTTATCTATTTCAAATATTGAAGTAACTACATTAGTAGTAATATTAACCACTCGTGGATGAATATATTACGGGAGTAGTCCTAAAAACCTCTCCTTTAAAGACCTCACAGCCAGAGCTGGGCAATACTTAAGTAAAAAAAAGACTTAAGTACTACTTAAAGTACATTTTCGTTACTTAAGACTTATTACTCAATACTTTTGAAATGCCCTACTTAGGGCCTGTCCGGATCCAAGTCTTCGTCTTCGTCTTGTTATTACAGCTAGTGACGTAACACAACAAGCTCAGCTATTATAATAGTTAGACGAAGACGAAGCTAACCTGTCCGAATTTGTTCGTTTGCTCAGCTTGATTTCACAGCAGCAAACAAACATAACCTCACAATACGTTGTCTATTTAAATAAGTCAACTCGAACCTTGACTCGGTGATCAAGCTAACCAAATGTCAAAACTGTTATACAAACTAGCAAAGCTCGGTGGCATAGACATGGATTCGGATAGAGCTTGTCTCTATGTTACGTCACTAGCTGTAATAACAAGACGAAGACTAAGACGAAGACTTGGATCCGGACAGGCCCTTAGTACTTGAACATAAGTACTTGCATTTATTTACTTGTACTTAAGACTTACTTTTGTATTTAAGTACCAAGATTTTTACTTAAGTATTTCTGAGTCCATATCTAACTCTTTGTAGAAAAGCAAACACAAACTCTAGCGCAACTCCTTTTTTGTTGAGTTTTAAAGCATGCAACGAACTATCAAAGCATGTGTCACACTCACGCGTCCAGGCACAACCTTAGGAGGACTAATAACATACATTCAAGATTGGGCAAGTAGAACAAAAACCAGTAACGTCTCGCTCGATTTTAAAATCGAAGATGCCTCGACCTGATGTAGCGAAGGCCTCAATTTCGTCTCAGAAATTTACTGGAAATATTTTCCTTAGAATTTTTGTGAATTATTGGAGGTGACAATGGGTGCTTGGGTGGACCTCTAATAGCTTTTATAGCTTTTATGAATGTACCAATGAGAGGTAAAAGTTTTACTTTACGAGCAGCGCCGAAAACTATAAAAAAATAAAAATAGTATCCACTGGTTACTATACATATTATAGTTTGCAAAAGGTATTTATTTATTAATATCTATTAACTGAACTCTATAAATTTCATTATATTACTGCCAAGGTACAGATTCTAAAAAAGTACTTTAAAAAGTACTTGAAAAATTACTCAGTACTTTTTATAGACTTAGTACTTAGTTACAAGTACTTTTCATACATACGGTACTTGAACTTACGCTGAAGTACTCAGGCCTTCGATACTTGTACTTAATACTTTTTCTTTGGTACTTGCTCAGCTCTGCTCAGAGCATGCTTACCGAAGGGGCTGATCTACTCAGACGGCTCTCCATTCAATGGTCACTATCGTTGACTGTTTACCTTGGGAGCCTTTCTATACATCGAGTGTGAGGCAACTCGTCGGCCTGGTGTTGACCCCATTGTCGTGCGATGGATCAGCCGAATGCTAAAACAATTATACTTAACCGTGGAGTTGGGTGGCCGTGCCTCTCTGAGTGTGTTGGTGGACACACTCTGCAACTGTCTCTCCATGTCAATCACCTCGGAGTCTACCGTGACTCGAAGAGATTGCATATAGGGGAAAAAGTTTATACGACTATGAGGGTCTTCGTTCAATGCAGGAGAACCTTTGGCTGCACAAGGGGCATCGAGTGTTGTGCACTGAATGTACACCTCAATTTTAACACCCATGCTCACATATGGCTCTTTTGTGTAGTGGCCGAGGACGCAAGTGCGGACTGCGATCCGCAAACTGGCGGGTCTGCAAAGGCTTGCTTGCCTGGAAATTACAAGCTCCATGCGATCTACGGCTACTGCTGCCCTTGAGGTCTTACTTAATCTGCCACCCCTGGATCTCATCATTCAGGCATATGACAAAAGGGCTGTGTGTAGATTGCGCTCATGGGGATGTTGGAAGGACGGCTGGACTGGTTTTTTGCATTGATTATAGTCGTGTGAAACTTTGGGCCTCGCTTCTCTGTGAGCTTTCCTGAAAGCGAAACGTGGGCTGGATGAAGAACCGAAAGCTGCGGAATACAAGTATGGCGTGGTAGGTCTCCAAGTTGATAGTCATCAACTAGAAATTTTTTCTACAAATTCGTTAAAATGCGGTGTATCGAGTGAGAAAAGTGGATAATTCAGTAGACCTCATTAGAAATATGTATACAAGTAGACCAATAAATATATGTTTGATCTTCAATGGATTAGTTCAATTCATGTCTTCTCAATAGATGCATTCATGTAGGTATCTTAATAGTATATTGAAAAAAAAAAAAAAATTAATTTAATATCAGTTGCAGGAAACGGGATCTAATAGTAAGTTATCATTTATACCATTCGTATTTTCCACATCTATATATCTATCTAGCTTCATAAATGTGTAAAAAACAAAATCAGTTGCAGTTTAGATAGACACACATACTCGAATATTAGTTGTTCTATTTTTTAAATTATTCACTGCAACATATACCCTACAAACAACAATCATTAGAAATATAAATTTCAAACCTATAAATTAACCTAAAGACACCACCCACATCTCTTACAATCCAACTCCAATAAAGTTGTGTAATCTTTCACACAATCCACAAAATATTCTCTCCTTGAATAGTTACATCCATCAGAGAGAGATACTATGGTTGCAAAACCTTTAAGTTTTCAAATTAATGTTTTCAAGCAAGTTTATATTCCATCTAAGCTATAACTTCACACTGTAAGCTTAGCTTCGCAAGTCCGTAACCAAGATGTCCTTCCTCTGACTAGTTTCTACCTCTATATCCATTTTGGTTTAATTGAAATTCGTCTGAGCGAGAAATTGCATGCAATTTACTTTGGATTCCAAAAGGAATGTCCTCCTGACCATCAGATTTAAGATTAAAAGGACCAACTTAGTTGGTGTACACATACATATAATGTTTATATACAAATTCGTAATATGGTATGGTATGTATGTATGCATATGTATGTATGTATAATACATAATAAGCTGAAATTGTACTTTGGACCCTTTTCTTTAGCTATACCGATGAAACTTTATATTTCGGGTTGAGGTGTGTTGAGTTAATTACTTTTACTTTGTATATATTTAAATACGTGTTGAGAACTTAACATGTTTCACATGACATATTTGTAAATAATTATTAGCATAGATTTAAATATCTTTTCTATTTATAGAAAATATATCTTTTGTACAAATCGTATCTAAATACTATATGTGGGTACCTACATAAAATTATGTATAATTTATTCATATTCGTGGTAAAATTAAAATCATTTTGGCTGATTAGAAGAGAGTGAGAGGGAGAGTGAGATATAGAGATAGAGAGATAGATAGAGAAAGCGAGAGAGAGAGAGAGAGAGTTTCTTGTGACAAAATCCAATTTCTCTGGTTTGTGCTTATCTTTTGAAAATCTCTTTGAAATGGAATCGATTCAGTGAGTTCCACCATTTCACCCAGCACTCCCCTTTTAATGCTGCCTAAGATTTTTGGCTCAAACTACTAAATGTAGGTAGTATGTATATATTTACATAGATATGTATATAACATCGCCGCATTGATTCGTCATAAAAGTGGTGAGGTTGTAAAATGATTAGAGTTGACAATTTTAATTCAAAGCGAATTGGTGTAGTCTTAAAAAATATATATATATTGAGAGCTTATGTATCTTACTTACATATATACATACAATGAGTGCTGTTTCTATTCTTTACATGTACATATTTTATACAAAGTATATTCAATTTAACATAAAGTGAAAATTCCTTGAATCAAACGCATTCAGTTGTCGTTTATTCCTTCTGAGCAAAGCAATTTATTTTATGATTCCATTGATTCTAAGAAAATGTAAATCTCTTTTATCAAATGCATACAGGTGAGAAAATCGACATTTATTCATGAAATGTAGATGAATGGTCATAACCTGATATTGAAAATCGTACTTTTTCCATGTATTTTATTGAAATTGATATCACTTCCACGTGATAATCTGGATTGGATTTATTTTCTTATAGAAGAAATTTCCCATCGATTGCACAGACAGAATAGAATAAGAAGAATAGTTACAAGAGACTGTCTCAATCGTGATTCAAAAACAATTATAGTCAAAATCATATGACGTGAAGAAGTAGTTAGTTTAAAAATATAAAAAAAGAAAATTAAAAAGCATCTCACATTTCTTAATCATTTTAAAATACAACGAATTATAAATATTCGGTTTCAACAGAGCTTAAAGCGGCCATCCTTGCGTAAAAATGTTTGAAAATTGTTTTCATTTTTTGGCATTATCCAAAAATATGGACTGCCATAAAAATACTGTTAAATTTTTGTCTCGAAATTCCAATTATTCTGGTCAGCCTTTCTTAGAAAAACATCTGTGTGAGACTAGGGAGCCTATTACTGAATTTGGCTCGATTAAAAAGAATTGAGTATATAAAATCACATAGAGAAGCACTTAGGAATGAAATATCTGCTGTCAATGAGAAATTTGAAGAAGCCGCCGATTGATTGTAGGCATACACAGTTTTTCAATTTCAATTTTATTTAAATAAATTGTACACAAGAATCAGTCAATATAAATTCTTTTGTAGTACATAAAATGCGGATTATTCTATTATTTAAGCAGAGAATCATAATTTATAATTGTAAGAGAAAGAAAGTATCAGAAAATGCAGATTACTTATTAAGTTTACAAATTTACAGCCTATGAGATAAGATATAATATAACCTGATCAACCTATTGAAAGACCCGAGCCCATAACCAACCCAAATGAATTAGATTAAATCAACCAATTAAGATATATGTTAATCATTAAGTGACATTAGTAGTGCCTTAAATCTGACCGCCGAACCAGTGCGCTGGATATTTATTGGTAAGTGATTCCAAGCGCGAATAGCACGGACGAAGTAAGAGTCTTCTTGAACTGAATATTGAAATCTAGGAATTATTAAATTATTATGACGCAGAGAATTTGAAAATCTAAGTCGGGTGAAAAGGTACGCCGGTTTACCAGAGTAAATAATTTTGTGAAGAGATATGAGTAATCGACGATGAAGGAACTCAGTGATGGAACACCCCAATAAATTGTATCAGTAAGAGGAAATGTGATCATAACGTCTGAGTCCGTAGATAAATCTAATACAATCATTGAACGCCACATTTAGCCTTCCTGAACAAATAGAGTCCAAATGAGGGAACAACAATCTACCATTAATGAAATAAGGAAGAAGAAGTGATCGAACCAAAAGCATTCGGGTGTTTGTTGTCAGGAGATTAGCCGAAAGCCAAAGGCAACGTAAGGTACCATATATTTTACCAATTATATAACATATATGATCACAGCACTTCATCTTAGTATTCATATAAACACCTAAGTTTTTCACACGCTCACAAGAAGAGATTGGAACACCAAGAAGTGTAATGGGAGGGAGATCCAGGCCACTAAGATCATTTCGATAAAAACGAATGCACTGAGACTTGTGAGGATTCAAAAACAAACAGTTCAAATTAGCCCATAATGAGACCCTCTCTAAGTCTGAGTTCATACGATCGATGCAGTCTTCAGACAGGCCAATAGGACGACTAAGATAGAGCTGTACATCATCGGCATATAGGTGTACATTACAATTTTCAACAAAATCGGGCGAATCATTGATGTACAAGCTGAATAGCAGTGGGCCAAGGATTGAGCCCTGGGGCACACCACAGATAAGTTGCAAAGCACCAGATTTGGTATTACCTATTTTGACAAATTGGTGATGGCCTGATAAGAAACTACCAATAAGTGCGATAGAGGAAGATATGAAGTTGAATTGTGATCCCAGCTTCAAGAGCAAGTTAGAATGATTAACTGAGTCGAACGCTTTTGAAAAGTCTAGTAGCGTTAGAATACATACGTGTTGCATATCGAGGGATTTCCGAATATGTGTCGTGACGTCAATAAGAGCAGTTCATGTAAGGTCTGGAACTTGCTCGAAACTTGAAATACGTTTTTCAAATTTGTGGAAGCTTTCCAAAAAAGGTTTTTAAAGTTATCCGTCTCAAATTAAATTACACATCATTCTTCCTCCGTATGGAGGTAGCTTTGTCAGTTTGAAATTTTCACGAAGAACTGTCAAGAAAAATGTTAAATTCGACATTCAGTTCTCTTTTGTTAATTTTTATCGTAACAAAAAAAAAAAAACTCCCACATCGCTTTTAATATCTAATACGTCCCAGACTCTGTACCGCGGACGAATCCCAACATGCTTATTTAATGAAAAATATAATTAAAAAAAAAAAATTATAACAAACTAAAAAAAAATAAAAAAAATGAAAGAATATAAAAAAATAAAAAATAAATTAATAAACAATAAAGAAAAATTTACAAACTTAAAAGAGAATTCTCTTCCAAGGACGGGCCACTTTAGTTAGGTCTGATTAGTAGTCTTTTTGTGTTTTTTTGCTTTAAACAATGTTTAGAGGAATAGGGTCTTTCACTATCAAGCACAATTTTTTGAGGTATCGTCATGCAGAGTGGCAAGAATAAAAAAATTGAAAAGTTTTGTTTGATAAGTGATTTGAATAAACAAAACAAAAAATTGGATTAACTATCGAATCTTGTTTATTGAAAAATATCCTAGTGTGATGGCTACGATGGTCCCCACTCATAATGAACCATATCACTTTTGAGGTGCGATTTGTACAGATATAGAATACTAAGATGTCTTTCCAGACAGCCAATAAAATGTGCAAGTTAATAACGGGAAGTTTTCAACAAAACTCTTTAATAAACAAAATTTACAAAAAAAAAACAAAAACATCAAAATCTTTAATTCACTCTAAGGACTAAAAAAGGCATTTGTCCTACAAAAGGTGGTGTAGAAACGATTATGACACATGTTATTTAGTTCCCGGTCCCGATGAAAAATCCAAGTTTTCGACAATGGGGCAACTCAGTGCGGTCTGCCATCTTAGATTAAAGGTACAAAAAATTGGTTTTTTCAAAGTAATTCTTCAACGGATGATACTACAACAAAAACATTCTTCTAAAAAATCGTCCAACTTAATCTTCTCACGGTAAATTTTATAAAAATGATAATATGTAGTAATAATATTATCATATATACATAATATCACGTAGCTGTCACTGACATGTATAACATGAACCGTTGAAACTTGTTTACATTAACATGGAATTACTCTTCTATAGTTTTATCTTTTAGGTTTAAGTACTTCATTCCGCTCAATTTCATAATATAATAAGTTCTATACGAAATACACCATAATTCAGATGATTTTTCAAATGAATATACAGAACAGAAATAACTGGCAATACAATACTTCTACTTAGTCCTTTCTCTGTTCCCATACCTACTTTTACGGATTGGCAGACAAAACTTTTTTAATTTTATTATCTTAAAAATCAAATTTAAGGAATATTTTATGTTATAAAGCTTCCAATAAAAGTAAAAAAAAAACCGTTTGATTTCGATGTTGATAAAAAAATTCGAGCAGGCTGCTTTTACTGTTAAGCAGGCTGAAGAAGATGTTGATGTTCTGATTATCAACACAGCGATATCCTTTGGTTCACCATTCGACGCTGTTTTTATCGTTGGCGAAGACGTCGATCTTTTAGTTCTGCTGACAGCAGTAAGATTATCCAAAACGACAATCTACCTTTGCCAACCGGGGAGAGGCAAATCTGCTGAAAGAGTGTATGCCTCTTATACTTTGAAAGTGCAAAAAACAGCCGAAAACATTGTGTTTTTACATGCAGTTAGTGGCTGTGATACGACATCATCCCTCTTCAACCACAAAAAACAAAGGACCATTTCTGTCATTGGCATCTTAAAAGATCAAAATGTCAAAACAGAAGACATCGCAGATTATGGAGCACGATTTTCGTTGCTTGTTTTGTATGGTAACAACATGGAAGAGGAAACCTTGAAAGAAGTCCGATACCAACTTTTCGCAAAAGCGACAATAATCAGCAACTTCAACGTAATTTCTTTACCACCACCAAAGGACTCTACACGCTACACGCGTTTAGGACCTACCATTATGCGAGAATACACCAGAGGTTATCATCGAAAGTGACGTCGAAGATGAGGCAATGACATCGATGGAAGTCCAGATTTTCAGTGCGGAAAATGGGTTAGAGGATAACACTAACGAAGATGATTATGAAGGCATCAACATCAACCGTCCCGGACCATAAAAAAGAAAGAAATATAATAGAAATACCTACTCGAGGATATAAATTACGGCATACGGGCCGTACTCAATTTTAAGAAAAGAAATCTGTGGATTAGGCCTACTGGGGATACAACGATAAAAAAAAAAAACCGTGCCGTTTACTCTACTTGTTGGTGGTTTGGAAATGAGTTGACTTTGAAGGACGAAAACTTTGACGTTTCATCGGGGCCCGGAACTAAATAATAAACATATGTATATCAAAATGTTTCTACACCACTTTTTGTAGGACAAAACTCCCTATTGACGGACAATAAGGGGAAACGGTTCGAGTGGAGAAATAATACAAATTTAAGACGACGTTCATAGAATTAAACAAAACATCACTCCTCTATCTAATCTTGGAATACAACCCTGTTGGAGAGGATACTGAGATAGTATTTCTTTCTTAGAGCCAATGCACTATCAATTAAAGGGAACAGATTTTTCAACTCCTGTGTATATTCAACAAACTGAAGTCAGGAAATACATAGTAAGGTTGAGAATCTCTCTTCAATTTTGCAATGGAATCCGGTTAGAGAATTTAAAGTACTGGTCCTATAAGCCGGCGAAGAAGCAGTCACCTCTCTTCTCAATTCAACCAGTAATAGTCGTGGAATATACAGTGAGTGGAATAAAGATCTTAATCATTTTGTTCACCAATTCACTAATGTGGTTTGAAATAAAAAAAGAGAGGAGAGAGGGGGTCATAGAAGGTTTAGCGAATCCTTTAATTAATATACAGGGAGTCCTGGGCATTTATGAAGAAGATTTTTGAAAGAAGCTGGTCTTATTAAGGAAATATCCTAAGTATTATGATTACGACAACAAAAGAATGTAATAAAAAAATTATAGACACTTAGGACGAAATATAGATAATAAATTTGTCATATTTACCGTTAATAAAAATTTAAGATTTCGTTTCACAAAATTGGATGACTCCTTCGTATAGGATTGATATAAAAAAAGAAAAATAATTTATATTTTGGTTGTATATAGTAATTATGTACTATATTACGTTTTGAGATGGAAATAAAAAAAATATACTAAATTCGGTAACTTTTTTGTATTATTGCCATACAAAAATTTGGTATTTCGGCTTTTTACATTTGTGCACACTGGGAAAAAAAGGTTAGCCCCAAAAATTTTTTTGAGTATAGGGAACACTTTTTCGAATTGCAATAAAAACCTATGAAATTGAATTTTTATAGTTTAATAAACTGTTTTAAAAAAATGTGAATACATAATAACTTTGACAAGCAGATTTTAAAAATATAGGAGTGGAATTATATTTATGGGTGGGTATTCATCCAAAGTTAATCAAAGATCAACTATATGTTTATTGCTTTTTTATTTTATTTTTAGATTCAAGCATAACTTTAGATTTTAGAACACCTTTTACAGATAGCACATATTATATTATGTGGATCTATAATTTAAAATTTTCATTCAAAGGCTGCCAATAAATTAATCAACTGTAAATTTAAGAATCGTCATAGTTTCCTACGTCAAAATTCAATAGTGAAAATAAAACTGATAATCATTCACCGCATTCTTGCTTCACATTCGATTTCCGTTCCAAGACTATAGCATATAGGAGTCAGTCAATATCATTCAATTTTGAGTAGTTTATTTAAAACTTACAAATATGCATCATGCGCCATTTATCTAAGATACATACAAATTTTCCTGATTAAATAACAATATTTGTAATATTTCAATTTCATTCAGTTTAACAAGTAAAAAAGCTAAAAACAAGTAAAAAAGCTAAACTAATTCTTATGATACCCTAGATGAATGCTTGTTTGTAATTTCATATGGTCACCCATCTGCGTAAGTTTTGATTTTTGAATATATCTCTAGAACGGTTCTTCGAACCGCAAAAATGATTAATTTAATAGGATTTTGCCCATTTTTGAAATTATATTTACTATTTCTATAAAAATTCCATAGATTTCAACGCTCGACGTTGACGTGCTCTTAGGCAGTGTCCAAATATGTTGTGAAAAATGAAATTCTCGTAGGCAACCCTACGAACGAGTTACCAGATTTATCCCATTTTCGAACTAAATTTTACGTTTTTTTTTAAAAGCCCATGTACAAAATTTCAGCTCTCTAAGTACACGCGTTCTCGAGTTATCGTGAGGACAGACAGACGGACATGCAAAAATGAAAATAACTTTTAATTTTATGCATGGGTGTCCAATACATTTTGCTCTACCATCATTATTTCTATGCGTTACAAACGGAATGACAAACTTAGTACACCCTATAGATTTCATCTAGAGTATAAAAATGTTTTATTATTGAACAAAGTGATTAAAATTGGCAAATAATAAAGGCATAATTCCTTCAAATGAGTTAAAGAATGTATTAAAATACGTTTTCTCCCTCCCCTCTCTACCTTATCGTTTTAATGTGTAGTTAATATTAAAAAAAAAACTTGAGTGAACTCAATTGATTTTCCAAGCTACACCGACAATTTTCCCGCCCGCTATAATTTTCATTACTTTGAAGCCATTATGCCACGCCGTGTGCCACTATGTAATAAATTTGAATGTGCTTTTAGTGGATAAACAAACGGTTGCCTATACACAGTTCGTTTCATATACAAGGCGGCATAGAGAATCATATAGAGAACCACCAAAATGTAATTAATAAAATACTTAGAATCTCTCTACAACAATTGAACCTATACACCTAGTTTGATGCTCCACTCTATTGCAGCTGATCCTGGTATGCAGGAAATGGAAATTTTGTTGCTTCATTACGGCCATTGTGGGGCGTACTAAAATTAGTCGCTCGTTTTGGCTTGTATTGTAGCTCTATACATATAGATACAACACGGCGCTTGGATTCACGACCACAACGACTCACACACAAAAGGGATGGTATAGGTTCTAGTACATATAGCCCTCCTATGATTGCCCTGGAAGGGATGAAATAAATCAAATAACTGTGCAGCTTTCCAATTGTATTACGGCATCAAATGTAAACGTGAATCTGGTTACACTAACTATAAATCCAGAGTTATAATAAATTTTGCGATTATAATTGGTGGAAAAAGGATGAACGACAAATTCCAAATTGTAGCCAGTCTGTTAATGTACAGCAGGAGAAAATTATTTGAGTAGATCGCATTTTCTGCTGCGTTGTTTGCATAATGAGCGAGCAAACGCGCTAATGAGCAACGCCGTATTTTATCATAATGAAAATATAAGCTCCTCCAGGAATTTGTTTCCTGCGGTTGTATCAGTTTCATGCGAATTTCTGTTATAGTATGTTATTTAACTAAATTGCGATTTGGATGTGGAATGCCGTAGGGGTGCGAGGAAATTAAATTATTTCGCTATAATTTTAGAAGAAAAAATTTAAATTCAAATGTCCTTTTTCCATTTTCATCTATAGTGTGTAACATCAACATCAAACAAAATTAGTATTTTTTAATTGATCAAAGTTTGTTCTCATTTCGTCAATTTCTAATCCGCTTTCAATTAAATTTAGAGTTGACGATTATACTCATTTTATCATAAAGAAGAATCAATTTTTATAAAAAATTCAAAAAGATTCAAGATATTCCTGCAAAAGGATTAAAATTGCTGATCAAACGGAAATTTTTGTGTATTTAAATGACGGGAAAACCAACTTTCCCAAAATTTGTAAAACATAAAAAAATATTATACCTACGATTTTCATTTGGTAAGTTCAGTTTCTGTGAAAATAGGTACGATGCAATATCGTGTATTATTATTGTATGTGTGAGCGCAGCAAAAATATTTTAGAACACATCCTACATTCCTTTTGTTATTTTAAATTTTATACTCTAATCTAATCTAATCTCACAACTCCACCCCTAAAACGCCTTAAACTTTTCGTGTTCTGTAGAATAAAATTGAAGTAAATTTAAGCACAAACGAGAAGTACTTACTATAATATCTGGAAGACCGAGTATGGCTTGAGAGCGGATAACCCAATCGAGAGGTTTAAAATACATTCATTCATTTATTAATGTTTATTAAATAAGTTTTATGTTCTTTAGCCTTACATTTATTTTATTGTTATAAGTAGATCAATCTGAATATTCAATCATAGACCCATTGTCAAGATGAAATTCAACCATCTAAATCCCTATTACCTCTAAATGAATTTCCTCAAAGCCACTTGCACTCCATTTCATAAAAGATCTTGGGCCCATTTCCAAGATATAATTTAACTCCCTGTACCCCCTAAATGAGAAATTGCAGACTCACCCATTTCATCATGATTCTTAGGTCTACTGCCATGATATTATTTAACCTCCTGCACCCCCATCCTCCTAAATATACTTTCCCATAGTCGAGAGCTAGTTAAATTGTTTTCTCTTATATTCGGACTTACCCAATTTTATCAAAATCACTTGGTCCATTTTTAAGATAAAATTTGGGTCATTCCATACCAAATAGGCAACATGTGTGACATAATCATCACCAATTTTGTTGATGTTGAAATTTAACATACTTGGAGGGTTTGTGAAAACAAAAAATAAATTTAAAATTTTCCCTATACAATGCGTATTTCGCGAGTTATGGCATTTTCAAAATTTCGCAATTTCATGCTAGGACAATGAAATATGGCTCATTTGAAAGATATGATTTCAAGTTATCGAAGTAAAATAGCATCTTAAAAATATATGCGGAAAAGTACATCAAGCATAAGGATTATATCCTTTATCCTGGAAGACGTAATTTATTTTTTTGTTTTCACCTTATATTATCCACTAAAACATATTAAAATTTTAACTTCGGATCTCAATGGGATCAAGGAGTAAAAAATCAAGAAAACTTCACCAAAATACATCCACAACTACTTCCAAATAAAACAAGTAAAAAAGCTAGAATTGGTCTAAGACCAATTCTTAGGATACCCTAGATGAATGCCCGTATTAAATTTCGTATGGTCACCGATCTATTCAAGTAGTGATTTTGAAGTTGTTTTTCGCATATATTTCTAGAACGGTTTGTCGCACAGACAAAATGATTATAACCAATTTTATAGAATTTCGTATTCTTGCGAAGTTTGTAGTACAATAAAAATGTATTGGACTGATCGTTTTCAAAGTATACGTAAAAAACCGAAATTTTTATATGGCAACACCAAGAAGGAGTTGCCCGATTTAGTCCATTTTTGACATTTTATTTGCTAATGTAGTAGAAACATCATATACGAAATTTCATCTCTCTACGTCTACGCGTTCTCAGGCAGTGTCCAAATATATAGCGGAAAATGAAATTTTTATATGGCAACTCCACGAAGGAGTTGCCCGATTTGGCTCATTTTTTTTTTTTAAAGTCCGTGTACAAAATTTCAGCTCTCTAAGTGTACGCGTTCTCAAGTTATCGTGCGCACAGACGGACGGACGGACGGACGGACATGCAAAAATCGAAATAACTTTTAATATTATGAATGGGTGTCCAATCCATTTTGCTCTACCATCATTATTTCGAGGTGTTACAAACGGAATGACAAACTTAGTATACCCCTATGATTTCATCTAGGGTATAAAAAATTGTTTTTATACAGGGTATCCCGTATGGGGTCTTGCATCTGAAGGTTATTGATAGGTCATGCATAGACAAGCAAAATATGCAGTGGTTGGGGAAATCCTAACAGTTTCCGAGACAACGGGACTTTTATATATCACCCTATAACTTCTGAACGTTACATCCTGATGTCACACTTTCTGTGGTTTTTGGTCGATTTGCTATGGAATGACGCATACGTATTTCTATACATTTAAACTAAGTAAATAAGTATGAAATTAATGCATTACAATCATTTTATTTAGAAAAAAAAATCAAAAATATATATAGGGTTGCGTACCTCAAATGCAAAAAAATAAATGGAACCTTTATGATAAGATCGCTCTTTTGTCCGTGTGTCTGTATGTAATAAATGTCAGGTATGTGAATAGTACATATTTCGACAATGAAAGATGATAGAATAGTTTGTTTATATATTTACATATATGGGTGAGTTAGACCCTCTCAAAAATAATTTTGTTTGTATCGTGTGGGATATCGTTTGAAAGGGCTATTTTCAAGGATTTAAAAATTTTTGGTAATCTGGCTATAAAGATATAGCCCAAAATGCGAGAAACATCGTTCCCGCCTGATTCTAGCTAATTTTCATATTATAAGGGCTACTAGGTATTGAGTCATAGATAACAAGAACACGCTTCTTTCGTCAGTTATCAAGTAAACTTGGATTAGATTTAAATATACTTATGTATGTATACTTAAATTTGGTCGTTCGATTGTTCGTTGATAAAATTTGGTTTGATTGCGCGTGCGTGATTAGTTCTTGCCCGAATTATTACTGTGTAACTTCAATAAAAAATACTTTAAAAATAACAATAACAACAAATTTAACTTAAAATTCATTTAACATTCATTTAATTCGTTTCCGATACAACTTAAATAAATTTATTGTGAATTCAATTATAATTTCTTATAATGTTTATAATTGTTTCACATATTTTCCAGTTATTAATTTTGAAACTAGCACAATATTTAATAAGATCCTAGGGAGGACTGAAAAACATCTCTGCTCTTTGAGTTGTTTATTAACTGTTTCACCTACATAACACTTTCCATGGTTTTAACATTTAAGTGATTTTGTTTTTTACTCCTTACATTGCTCATAATTGGAAAGAAATACACGTTTAGCAGTAGCAGCACTGCTATGCGGCAAAGTAGCTAAATAAAGTCAGCCATTTCTTCACACATAAATGCTTGCAAAAATATTTAAATTTTTGGCTTCAAATACGGAACTCCAAAATGCTGCTCAATTATGTGATAATGAATTCTAATCAGGTGGGAAATTTCTGACCAATAAACTATTGTAGTGAATATTAAGGTCAAGGTTAGCAGAAGATTTAAAGCAAGTATATATGAAATATATTATTTAAAGTACAAAAAATCATCTTCTTTTAGAGATATTAGTAATAGTGGATTGCTAACTGTATGTAATCTGATTGATACTAACAATATTGCGAACGTCATATCAAGTGAACTGTTAAAAATAATGAAAGGCTACGTGAGTAATAAAATAAGTAATTATAATTATTTATTAGAATGGTATAATAATCGATTATCGCAACTAAAAAAGAAAAAAATAATAAAGTACCAAAGGGCGTTATACACTAGTGATGAGAATGATTGGAAATCATATCGGATGCAACAAAACAGATATAAAAGGGAATTAGATAGAGCTAAAAATGTCTATACAAAAAATTAAATTAATTTAAGTACAAATAAGAAGTCTATGTGGAGAACTATTAAGAAGTACGTACTAACTGAAAATAGAAATGCCATAAAAAGGAGTAGTAATTTTAATAATGTATGTGTAACAGATGAAAGAATTTTTTCGAATGAATTTGATAGATATTTTGTTACTAGTATTAAGGAAAATAATTTGTCCCTAGTAGACAGTGTTCCTTTCGTGAATTTAGAATTTAGTACAAGAAAAAGACTGTCAATTTGATTTTAAATAGGTGAATCAGTGTGATGGAGAAAGAAGAACATTAAGAACTTTTTTTTTAATGATTCTAAATCAAATTTATAAATGCAAGAAGAAAAAACAACCGCCTCGTCCGGGTTTTACACCGGGACCTTCCGCTTGCCGGGCGACTGAGAGGAGAGTCTACAGTATACAGTTTTTATAAAAAAAAAAAGTTATGTTTACGACCTTTTTGCAAAAATAATGGAGGTTAAATTAAAAAAAAAAAAGGTAAGAAAATCCGAAATTTTTAGTTTAGACAACCATAATTCTTGAGGGGAGAGGGGTATGGGGCTGGTTGAGCAGTCGTTGGAAAGGCCATGAAGTTCTGCATACAATGAACTCTTAACTGTAACCGTACACCCTGTCATTTTTAAGATACAGGGTGCTTTGTGAAAAATTTGCTTTTTTCTTAATTACCCTGTAACTCCTAAACGGTTGATATGCCCCCCCCCCCTGCCATACAATATTTGGTTCGTCTAGGTGAGTATTATCACATCCCGCTCACTGACACACACCCTGTATAAGGGCTTTCAAATATTTAATACTTACTTACTTAAATAGCGGTGGGTTAATGACTATAGTTTTAAAGTGGCAACCCTGATTGCAGATAGGCTACTTTTTTTATCCTTTCTGAAGCTCATGCAAGAGACAGAGTCATGTTGACTTTTATTTGAAATTTGATTTTTGTTTAATTCCATTACTTAGGTATTTTATATCTACTTCTTTAACAAAAAGTTTTTACTCAAATTTTTTTCTAGGTTCATTTTAACAGATTTTTATCAAAGATACAGAATTTTGTAAACCACTGACCTCAATCATTTTCAAGCTCAACGAACAAATGAAACTTTCGAAAACCTTAAAAACGAAATCGATATACATACAGAAGGACAATATTTTTTCGATTCAGATGAGTACATAGATATTACAATTATCGAACTATTCGATTTTGCCCGATGAAATAGATCAAGTTTCTGCGATGCTCACAGTTCGGGAAAATGTATTAAAATCAAAAGCTTGTATTCCCTCATAATATGCAAAGGGTACCACATACCATATACATATATATATTCCCGTTACACGTAAAACTTTAAAGTTTTCAACCACATTCTCTCTGTATTTAACTTTACTTCCTTTACACATACATGCATATTTAACATAAATCATTCACCCAAAATACCACAATGGAAGTGGATATCCTTCTCAAACATCCTTCATCTTTCTGATAGTATTTCGTCTGGTCACTATTAATAGAATTTTCTTTTGAACCCTTGTACATATGCAATTTGTCAGTAAAAGTTTACCGAGGAGATTTGTACTGTACACTAAAGTTTATCAGAACTCACCTTTGCCTCTAAGTTCTACGTTTTAAGTTCCGCATCTAAACTCGGTTTACCTTTTCATTGAAAAATGTTGTGGCCACCAGTCTCACCAAGTTTCGTATTTCCACAGTCAGTGAGTTTCGACAGATTCTAAAATTTAGGAAAATACAAAACCTAAAATCCCTGAATTTAGGGATAGAAAAACTTTACAACTGGATAAACGGTAGAAAATTCCTCTCTTCCTCTATTTCAGTTCCCAACGAAACCGGGATAAATTCTTGTGAAGAGTGTATTTACCTCTGAATCGAAGTGTTTTGCTATAAATTTCGTAGCAATGCACCTTAATAGGATGCACAAAAATAAAGTTGAAATTCTATGCGTTCCTTTAGTACCTACCTAGTGGTAGTTTGATTAAAAAAAAACAAAAAGACCCAGAGCAGCAAGGAAAATCATTCCCGATTCGTAAATTTTACGTTTTTCTCATCGTAAACCAACCTGGTGCTAGGTATAATCACACGTGCATATTTGAATTTTGAAATACATATATAGAACTTTGGTTTTTCTGAATATTTTATGAAGTGCCTGTTTAAATACCATATGCGGTGGTGTGGCTAAATAAAGCAATTCATAGATGGAAATTTATTTTGCACGGGTAAACGAGTATATCTGACTTTTAATAAAAAACAAAATAAAACATTACCCTTAAACCATCAACTGAGCTCAATTATTCCAGGGATACTTGTAGCTTGTTTTTGCTTGTAGTTCACCATATCCACGGGATATGTGATCTAGGGAACTATGTTGGGACTTTTTGTTTTTATTACTTTAACATATTTCGTTTTAATTTTTAGGGATTATTGATTACCCTTCCAACCTGAAAAACATATTGTCATTTCCCGTTTTCAATTTACTCCCAATCCAAGATAAGTGAGGCAAGTGATAAAACCAAGGTCCTTACTAGGATTAAGTTTCCATACAAGGCTCACATTTAGTAATACTTTTTACGTCTGATTTTCTACGACAAATCGAGTTTTTATACTTTTTCAGCAGGTAGTAGGCTGTTTGAAAGAATTATAATGGATCTATTAATATAGATAGGTATTGGCATTTCTTTTCGTTATCCCGAAATTCTAGTTGGAATACAAAAAAAAAAAAAAAAAAACAAACAACTCCCATTTTCATCCACAAGATGCCGCCATTACGAAAAAATACCTATAGGTACTATACATATATACATGGAGTTTCACTATCGGTCCGCATAACTAAAGGGATTGATAGTTAAACTGGATACAAAAATTATAAGGTGAAGGGGAGGGTAAGACGCACCGGGTTTTTAGTACTTTTGCCACTTTACACCCTGTAACTTTCTTGATATACATCTTATCAAGATAATGTTCATCTCAGATGATAAAAAACCGTCTAACCTTTCTAATGAATGCCCAATCAGCCGTCCTGTCATCTTGCGTCGGAAGTTGTAGGACGTCAAATTCAAAAATTGGAAAAAAATTCCTAATTTGTACAAATTTTAACGATTTTCCCGCCAAAATGCATATGATAATTATATAGTTTTTTTGCAAGATTTAGAAAACCCGGAATGTTAGCTTTAGTTTAACATCACATATACCTACCCAATATGCAATCGTTTTTGAGATAAGCTTGTTTTTATGATCCATAATTTCATTACATTTGCTACTTTTGTGTCCAAAGGTTGACTCGAAATTGAATTTTTTTAGAATCGGTTAGATGGATTCAAATCAAATTATTAAATAGAAGAGAGAAAAGAACCGCCTCATCCGATTTTTGAAGCCCGGACCTGCCGCTTTCTGGGCGACTGCCCTTACCACTGAGCAACGAGACAGATGTCTTTACTTCTTGTATTTAGTAATTTGTCTAGCCTATTAAGCCACATGTGCTTCCAGCTGGCATTAACCAGTAACGATGAAAGCGAACAAACAAATTTGTAATTTGATTTGAATCGTAAAAATAAAAGTTTTCTAAAATTCTTCTAATATAAATTACGCCTAATTTTATGCAATTTCACTCGAAATTAAAAAAATCAAAAAGGGTTGCATGATTTAGGTAGGTACATGTGCATAGTCAAAATAAAAGGTAATATTTCGGGATTTATAAATATTATAAAAAAAAACTGTATAGTTATCATGCATTTTGGCGGAAAAATCGTTAAAATTTGAAAAAATTAGGATTTTTTCCCAATGTTTTTACTTTGATGTCCTACAACTTCCGACGGAAAGTGATAGGAAGGCTAATTGGCAATTTATTGGAAAGGTTAGACGGTTTGTTATCATCTGAGATGAACATAACCTTGATAGGTTGTATATCAAGAAAGTTACAGGGTGTAAAGTGGTAAAAGTACTAAAAATCTTAAACCGCCCTACCACGGAAACGACGCGTCGTACCACCACTTTCACCGTATAATTTATTGCTTGTTTCCACCTAAGCTATCAAGCCCTTGAGTTATGCGGACCAATTATGAAACACCCTATAGGTATATATTTTGATTGTGTGTGCTATCTTAAAATATCATCATAAAAAATTCATAAAATTTTTTAACTCCATCCTACATTCTAAATCTAACGAGAATAAAATTGATTTTTGATTATAGAAATTTTTATCCCATTTTTTATATTATGCTTCTTAAGAAACAATTTTAATGATTACGCGCGAATGAATTTTCTTCGCGGGCGATTCTAATTTGATGCCATCAATCATCTTGCAGCGCTCATCTATATGTATATCTGGCAGGCGGGCGTTAGTAGCTCAATCAACCTGGCCTGTCAGGCCAATTAAACTTTTAATGCATTTCGAACTATTCAACCGTGAGCAATTTGCAACTGTTGCTCTTAATTTAGCAACAAATGAAACAGAAAAATCGATGGAATTCCAATCAACCATAATTTGATCATCGACTGTACATAGTCCTGGTAGCGCCGTTCGTTGAATATAACGATGATGGTTGGTAGATGGGTGGGTGGGTGATGGCAGTTGTAATAGTAGCCACAGAGTTATACATTCCAATAGTACATACCTTCATACATACAAACTATATGGGTTCACCTCAGAAATCTTCCATCGAATTATTCGAATTCCCTTAGTTCCTATTCCGTCCATGAAGTATTTGTCTGACAATTTCATTTTCCTATTTTTTCAACATTTCCGCATCGGTTTTTATATGAATTTTGTGTTTACTTTCACAGTACTACATTGAGATCGAATATGGAGTGGAGTCCTTTCTATTGGAAATTTTTAATACAAGGCAAAATGTAAAATCTGAAAATCTTACGAGTTCATCAAAAGTATATAGGTACATATATACTTACATATATTTATGTATACTTTAGAGATGACTTATGATAAGTTTACTTAAAAAGATTTCTTCAGAGTCCTTTTCATCGCATTGAAAAAACCAATGCTGCAAGGGAGTGAGTTCTAGAGATATTTGAATGGCTCCTTTGGAAGACAACAAAATCCAAAATCTGAATATTCTATGAAATGAATGAATGAATAAAAAAATTCCCTTTTGACCTTTTCAATGTATACCTCTTAATAGAAGGACAAGGGCGGCAAGTCAATAGTATTTGCTGAAATAACCATTGGGGGAATTTGTTTTGATTATAGTAGTTTGGAAAGCACTGAAGCATTCATGAAGTTACTGAAGCTGGAAAATTGTTGTCTGTATATATATTTGAATACAGTGAGTGTTATTTGGAAATAGCGATCTGTATAGAAGGTTAAGTTGAATTAGAATTCTTTGTAAATATTTAATAATAATTGGTAGTGGATGCTCCCACGCGAATCCCTGATGCAGTTACTGATAGAGCCAATTTATGAGATTTGTTTCTATCATCTCACCCCGACAAATATTCCATTTCAGTCCGCTCCCCTCTTGGTAATTCAGACCAATGTTTAACCACGTCTCAATTTATTACCTCAAACCTGCGCCGCCCTAGTTCTCCACTTACAAGTAGGCTTCTCTGGCACTATAAGAATGCTTATTGGGAAAGTCTCAAACAGTATCTTAGAGAAATTGATTGGTCGATCTGTTTTGCTTCGATTGATGTTGGTGAATGCACATTAGAACTTAGTAACATACTAAGTGTTGGCATGCGTGAATAGATTCTGTATTCTTACAGCAGATCTCAACAACAGCAAAATCGCCTTTGGTAAACCGATAAGTGCAACCAAGCTATAAAACCAAAAGAGTCTGATTTTCGCGCCTATCAATTGCATCCATGTGCGGAACTGAAACAAGTCTGCAAGACTGCATGGAACACCTGTAAGTCCATTATCCAGAGAGAAAAATTTCTTTTTAGCCAAAATATTAGATAAAGAATCGTGGCAAGCCGCAAAGGTATAAAAGTTTCTGTCCCCTGGTCAAGTTCATCAGGAACAAGTTTCTCTATATCTTCACTACTTAAAAATGGTGAAGTGGTTATTGACTCCCTGGATAAAGCTAATATTTTGGCTGCTAGATTCACTTCAAATTCTCGTTTTCCACCCACTTCACAAACACATGTTGTGCATCTCCCGTGTGGATGTGTACAAGAGTCAAAACACACCCGTACGAGATGTGTTTAAGGTCTCTAAGGGGATCAACGGCTCCAAACACGCAGGTCATGATTTCTCGCCTCTGTTAATTAAAAGCCTCATCCTTGCTGGAACTATTCTACTTGTCTTATTCGGCAGGAAAGATTCCAACTGCTTGAAAACTAGCTCACAGGGAGGATAGCGATCCCTCAAATTATCAATCAATTGCAATCACTTCGATTCTTTCAAAGGTTTTTAAATCTATCATTAAAATTAATGAAGTACCTAGAACCCAATCAACTCATCAACGATCGCCAATACGGTTTCCGGATTGGACGTTCATCTGGAGACTTGCTGACTTTTCGTACAGAACGTTGGAATCGTAGTCTTCACAGCTTTGGTGAATGCAAAACAGTGGCTCTGGATATTTCTAAGGCCTTTGATAGAGTTTGGCATCCAGCCTTTTAGCCAAACTTAACTTTACATAGTTTATAGCTAGGTGCGTTCACAAACGAAGTAACTGGTCGGATCGGATTAACAAGTCCATACAATGCAGGCGTTTTTGGGTTCATACATGTCAACCTATACATATATATTGTCACCTAATATCCTTTTACTTGATTTAAGACATTCTTTTAATTCGCGTTGAAATCTACATGCTGGATCCGTCTTGAGTTCTATAGCTCCGCTTTCCAATAAAAAGCTTTGTACTTTCTCCAGGTGGACAGAATTTGAATTCCCTTTATCAGCCTTGCTTTATTTTTCGTTGAATACCAGAAATTATTTTTTCCGATTTTGTGTTTGGTAATGGCTTTTGTAATTGGTGATACTTCTGTTTAATCATGTCCCGGCATTTCACTTTAGTTGTAAAGTCTGTATTCTTCAAAATAACCGCAGTGTGTATAGCCAAATTAAGCAAATCTTTTTTATTTAAAATATCTGGTGAAGAGAACCTTATTCCTTTCTGTAAAAAATCCACCTCCGATTGCAAAAACTGTCCCTGTGATAAATTTACTAACCTTGGGTAAAACTGTACTTTTTCTATGTTATTCAACTGCGTTGGAATCTTGATAGAACTGTGAATCAATGTTTAATTATCCTACTTTGTAAAATTGGTAAAAAATTTTTTGTAATTTTCTTGCCTATTTTGGACAATTTGCCTGTACTATACGAGCCGTACTCAATTGTAACTTGTTACACATCAGATTTAGAAAGAAAAAAGTATTCATACAAAAAATGTAGCGAATTTCGTCTTGTTCAAATTTGTATGAGATATTTTTGTCGTAGGATCAACCGTTAAGGAATTATTAAAAAAAAAAAAAATTGTTTTGTAATTTTAATCCAAGATGGCAGATCGCACTGACCACCACAAGATCGAAAACTTGGATTTTTCATCGGGGCATGTAACTAAATAACATATATCAAAATCATTTCTACCCCACTTTTTGTCAAAGGCGTTTTTACTACCTATTGACTGGATTATACCTACTGTTTAGTCGCGTTCCAGTTTGTATAATCTAGAATGCGGATGAAGTTGGCGGCAAACGTCAGTCACATATAAGAAGCTATTGTATCTCATTGAGTGGAAACATTCAACATTCCTTAAATTTTCATCAAAAACTATTCTTCTTTATTTCCAACTTTTACTGTCACAACAGCTGACACTAAAGCAATACATTCCATTCCCATACTGCTGCTGCTGCTGCTATTGAATCCAGTTAATTATTACCGAATTCAATTTAACCTCAAAACGAGACCAGCCAAAGATATTTCAAACGAATAGACTATGTTAAACCTCTAATTACTCTCAGAATTGTTTTCGAGTGAAAATCTATATAACCTACATCTTACCATACCTAGCCCAGTATAGCTACCCTGCACTGTTTTGTATATCCTCAGACATTCATCTTGCAAAGAATGTGATTTAACAAAGTAATTGATGGCTGGTAACGAGTCTTATATATTATATAGGTCATTACTGGGTCTTAAATCAACATTCATCTTTTGAATTGTTGGTAGGTACGGCAGTACATAGGATAGGGTATTGTAGATACACCACCCTCAATACTTGGCAGCTTACATTCTATTTATGTACGATACCGATAAGAAGTAGCCTACCTAGGTTAGGTAGGACCAACCAGTTGGCCTAACAGAATTGCATAAAACTGAATATCTGTATTATAGTCGAATGATATAAGTATATATGTATGTATAGCTACTAAGATCGACTACTACGGTCAAAGTTGATTCTATCTACAATGGGGGTAGATTTCTTGTGGTTCGCCCACCTAACAATTTCTTATGTTGTTGATTCCTGTGTTGTATGAAGTTTCCCGGAGGGCATGCCCAGCACTTTATTACCGGACACTAAATCATGGTAGCCAGCCCCCAGGCGATGCTTTCCGCTTAGGTGTAAATCAATAAAATACACATTCTGGTGCTTAACAATGAATAATAAATTAGACCGAGAGAGGTAGATTAATTATGCTGGAATTTAATCATTTTTTTGTTAATTCGTTAGAGGTTAAGCTCACCGTTTCGTTTTATTTTTATTTTACCGATTTTTTTTTTTTGTAATATATTTCCTTTAAGTAGATAAATCTTTACAGAATTTTCGGGAAAATTGAGGGTAAATGAATTTTATTTAGCTATAAAATTTATTACTGTTGGATAAATAATTTGTGTCAGGTATAAAATAGCAATCTAATGAAAGATGTCAGAAAAATAACAACCTACATATCATTGCAGATTTTTCGATATCATTTAATGGTAGATAAAACAGAAATTCATAGAAATTTATTGGATCTTGCAAAATGGGTGGCAACAGAGTTGAACAATAGTATACTAATACTAATTACGACTATGACATAGAAGTGCCCCTTATATTTCAAAGAATCTACTGTTGAAGGAAGCAAGGAAAGTTTTAAGGACGAAGAATTTATTTTATTTTTCAATTATGGACAATTATATAAATGCGGTTAGTACAAGTTTCACCTCTGAAACGCACTTAAATAATGAGAGAGTGTATTTAGTGCAGAACTTCTGTTACCTCGGTAGCATAATTACCGAATCTGCTGGTACAGAGGAAGAACGTCAATTACTCGTATAAACAAATCTAGAAGAGCTAACCCGGATATGGGATATGGGATCTTATAATATGGATATGTTGCGAGATGGCATGGAAGATTATCCAATTTATAGCAGGTCGAATGCACACCTTTTGACAAAAGATGTTTTGGTCGAGTCTTAAAAATCGATGTTTTTTTTTGCATAATCTAAAAGTAAAATATTGTGTAAAAATTTCAATTATGAGACTTGGAAGAATACCGCTTCGATCCCATTTCGGAGCAAATATAACGCGTCGTCTACGCGGCGGATAAAAACGTTCCGAAACGCAAGTGTACAATGCCTAAATTAACAGGAGCATGGGTAGAGGTTGATATTCTCTTCTAGTGTGAGGCGACATTGTAAACTATAAATGCGATTATAGCTCGAAACAAACACCGATTTTTTTGGTGAAAAATTAGTCCTACTTGAAGTTTACAAAGTCGCCATTGTGTTAATAATTGTGGTTTTTTTTTTTTTTTTTCAAAAGCCACGATCAAGGACTGCTCTTGGGTGTTATTAATGCAATTGACTTGGATTGTTTTTATTACGGATGATTTTTCCGTAGTCAGTTGTCAACGCAAGTCGCTTTGCTATAACATCGTCTTTAAAGAGCTGGTACTGGTATGGTACCATGGGCATAAAGTCGATATAAATATATAGGGTGTCCCGTAAGTGGACATCAAGCCGGAATCGAGTGATAGACCAAATCATAATAGTTACCAGATAAATATAAAAAAAAATCTAAGTCATGTATTTTTTTAAATTACAGACATTTCTTTTGTTTTCGAGAAAATGTACACCCTGTGATGGTTTTTTAGCTCCTGTTTCTACAAATCTTTACTTTTTTTTTCAATTTTATTGTTGCTTTAAATTCTAAGCCAACTGCTCCAGCTTGGAAGAAAATGTCACATTTTGCCGAACTAAGTATAGAAAATTAATACTTCACCAAACTTTAACTGACTGCACTAAAAAAAAAAAAAATGTACTACGCCAGTTTGGCAAGTAACTTCCGTTGAACAGGGCAAAAAAATTGGGTTTATTTTCAAACGCTAATATTTCGTTATTCAGAGGTTTTTTTTTAACGAAAACCGATCTAGTTTAAAAATGTTCAACCATATTTGTTTCGGATGAATTGGCAGAGCTGTGGAGCGCCTCGCGTAGACCAAAGCACGCCGGGCACGGTTTTGTTTGGTCGGAGCTGCAGCCGCCATTTTGGATTTTTATGTAAAAATAAAATTCCCAAAATTCATGCATTTTTCATGCATCTCGACGGTAACCTTCCCTTAAGTGACCGTGTGGCCAACGAAGAACTTTGAAGGTATGCTCAAGCTTGGACATGAATCACGAGGAAATAATCTAAAGATAAAATGGAATTGGTTTCGTCAAATCCTACAATGCAGCAGCAATAACATCCCAAAGAAGGCCAACGACTGCAACCCATACGTCATTGAGAAGACCAATAACCACATGGAGTAGGACTATTCTCAGAGAAGTATAGCATCAATCGAATGGTTATGAAGTGAGCTAAAAGTTGACGCAGAAGACAGGGTCCGATGGAGATCGGGTTCGGATCGTTTCCGCCCTATGTCCCTCGAGGTAATAACGGAGGCTGATGATGATGAATGATGATGATATAAAAATATTATTAATTCTCGATGAGATGATAAAGTTCTTAATCCGGTGACCCACGATAACGCACCGTACAAAAAATTGTTTTTTTTTGCACTATTTTAGAGCATTTTCGTATATATCCCAATTTAGAGCAGAGGGTTAGAGTTCGATGATACATGAGTGTTTTATTGCATATGTGTGCGTGTATTCAGTTTGTGTGCATATAGATAGAATAGAAATAGAAAAAGCATTTATTAAAGAACCTCAGCCTAATTGAGTACAAAGTCAAGAAAAACGACAAAGACACATATGGAAATGATAAATTTTCTTTTTTGTCTCAAGCGTATATCAATCATGTGTCAAATAAGTACGTGTACCATGGGTTGAGACACACCCGATACGAAAACGGGCTTTTACGTCGTGTCTAGTTTCGAGTGTGTATTATCGTGTATCAGGAGCTTAGTTATACATGTTAAGAATTCTTGGCAACATTAGCATAAATCAAGTGATGATCTCGATTTCTAATAAATTTGTCTATCTAATTAGGAATCACCTTTTAATCCTATATATACATACATATATCATATTTACAGGTAAAAGAATTGGGATCTACATATATTATTCCAATTTTTCTCTTTTCAGAATTATCCGCAGTTGTTGTTGTTGCCCCGAAAATCTTCAACCGTACCTAAACTTTTAAACCTGATCGCGATTGAAAGCCTATTAATTTCATTGATTCTTCTCATTTGAAAATTCTATCAATATTTGATATAAAAAAAACTATCGGAGCTTTATGAAGCATATACAAAAAAAAATTTGTTTGGTCAATCGATCAGTTGAATATTAATCGTAAATATAGATCACAAAAATTCCCAGCTAAATCCATTAAACGAACAACAGGAAAATTAATTTGAATATCATTCAATCACAAAATAATAATTAATTAATGACAGATTCCTAAGTCATTTTACTATCAAACTTATTAAAACCAGCAGAGAGATAAATCACAAACACATGTAAAATTAACGAAAATATGTATATATAAAAAAAAGCTCTTAAATCTTATAACTGACTGTACAAAATTTTTTCTCTAAATTAATCAAATAGCTATACTTCTGCATGTAAAACGAATAATTATGAGGTTATGGACTCACCAATACAGAAAACATAAACAGCTCCCATATGGAAAACTGTTAAACTTTTACGGTTAGAAACTTTACACTGCTAAAAAATCAAAAAAGTCAAAATTTAAAAGCTTAAAAGTACCGAAATCACTTCCCACTTCTATTTAAGACACATTACAAGCAGTAATTAATAAATTTTCACTGAAATTAACCGAATTAAATTATAAGTTATATATTAGTTCTCCAGAGAAAGTAAATCACTACTGGCTTCAGGCGAACTATCACAGAAATTATTCCATTCTTTGATTATTAAAAAAAAAAAAACTAGCTTCAGAAAATAATATCAAAAATAACAAAATGGCTGAAAGTGAACAAATCGAGAATTTTTCATAATGAAAAACTACCGTTCCTGGCACAAATGTTTTTTTTTTTTTATTTAAAATTTATTCTCTTCAACAGTGCCGAGGCCGACTGACGACGTCGAGATAAAATGAAAACTTAAATAAGCAGAAATCACTCACTCAGTAGCAGTACGCCACCTCTTCATTGTATGGAATCCTTTAGAAAACTGCTCTGCTCTTGCTCTCCCTTGCATCAGCAATTCAGCATGCGTTTTGTTTATCGTTTTATCGTAAAATTTTAATTTTCGATATTTTTTCTGCAACAAAGTTTGATTGAATCCATATAGTAAATACTAGGAAAGGGAACTTAATATGGATATGGATTGTGTGCGTATACATGATTGTGGTTGCATTGTCTCTGAATTTCTTCAAACGAAATATGTATGTATATAGGGCGATCAAGGATCAAGGCCATTTATATACATGTAGAGCGATTATAATCCCGATCCCGGCAGCAAAATGGAGAGATTCATGAAAATATCGTTTAAACAGTAGGTAATGCAGAATAATAAAAACAATTGTTTGTCAACAGTGTCTTGTTCTGGAGCGATTTGTTGCTGTATTCAAGTTACTGTGGACACATGTCTACCTTGTATGTATAAGGTCGTCTAAATTACACACAAATAAGTAAATATCCAGAATAGATGAAGAATACACATCAGAAAAAAAAACTTATCAAGATTTCTGGTAATAAGTTAGTTAGCTACGAAGAAAACTGTAGTTAAAAAAATGTTGTTATTAACAGAAAATGTTCCTAATGTTCAGGCACCCAACCAAGTTCCTATCTTTTACCAGAGCCTCCTCCAATGTAAAATCAACCGGGTTGCAGTAATCTCAGTTGTCCCCGGTGATATGCTTCGGTAGCAAAAACAAAAACACGGAATAATTTCATAAACTATGATACCAATTTATTTATAAGCCATGCAATTTTTGCCGTTCTTACTAAATAAAAAAAAAAAAAAACCTAAAACCATACAATAACTGGTGGCGGCTATAAAGGTTGGCCTTGGCATGTATTATTCTACGGTTTACAAAAAAACCTTCCTACCGATTTGCTATACCGTTCATTTTTCTTACTTTCAAATTTTAATTCAGTTTCAATGAAATTTTTACTTCAATTTTATATTTAAAACATTTCTGATGTGGGAAACAATATCTTTCCAGTTCATATTTAGCTAAATACGGAATCAAAAAAAGATAAAATCTATTTTGGTCGTGCGATCAGTGATAACTGATGAGGTGTTATTTCCCTAGATGTGTGATTTGTACCCACTAAATGTTTGTCACTAAATGTTGTACCACTAAATTTCTCTAATTCTCTAAATTTTGTAATTTTGTATGTTTAGCCAACTAATTAAAAGAAGTAAATTTGCTTTTTGCCACATAATATAAAAAAACATAGTCATGGTAGTGTGTAAATAGTTAAGTTAAGTTAAATGGGTTGGCCCGTTCGTCCCGTCCCCCGTCTGTGCCCCTCTGGTAGAAGCTCTCTATGCAACAGAAAGCAGAAATCTACTACGAGAATCCAAAGAGTACTTGGCATGCATACCTGTGGATATATGGCTATACCAGGAAATTAAAATGTAGACCAAGTCGCCAAAACTGTGGGGGGAGGAATAACAACTATGAAATTATCACACCGCCGGATGCAAGACTGATTACAAATATCGGATTAAAAGAGCTTAAAAGTAAAAAACGATGACTGCCGTGGGATCGAAACAGTAGCATCCTTCTGCACAGCCGTCTGAACTCAGTATAGGTCACTATATCTAATAAGATTAACTCACGCAAACATTATTACTAGATAACTGAGACGCTCCTGTAAGCCATGTCATACTCTAAAGATAGTGTACCACCTTCCTCTTATCTAGCGCTGCGCTAGTTTTAAACAATTTAGGTTAGATAGGTACATAGGTCTACTATAATACCCTAGACAGACTGTGTCCATAATGACTTAATTTGAAATTCAGTCATTTCAAGGTAATGAAAAAGTGAGACTATTTCATTTGGAATGTCATTGACAGTTCCTCAATGTGAGTAAAGATCATGGCAGAGTTCAATAATTTAATGAAATGCTATCAAGAAGATTTGCGATTATTTTTTGTAGTAGCTGCAAAGCATTTAATAGAAGACAATTTTTAGTTATTGAAAGAGACCAAAAAGAGAAGAAAGCACCAAAGACATTTCTTTTATGATCAGCTGATAGCTGTCACTGCCAACTTTATTGGAAAAACTTTCCACTTTCCAATAAATTGAGCTTATTTTAATGACGGTAGGTGGCATTTTCTTTTACTGCAATTTCACTAAATGGAATTAAAATTGTTCCATTTGAAAATGAAGCGAAATGTTGGAAATGGATCCTTGATAGAATGTGCAGTGTCATTTGGCTCCATTTAATTAAAAAATAAGTCATTATGGAGACAGTCTGTGTAGGGTATAAGACTCACTATACTTTATAATTAGCTCATTAAATATTTTAATGATCTAATTATATGCGTACTGACATACTTAAAGTAATCAAATTTGACGGCGGTGGATTTGAGAGCTGAAATGGATTTAGAAGTGCGCCTAGAAATATCAAATTTTAGGAAGAGTGAATTTTGTAAACTTTCACTACAAAAAATTAAAGATTTTAGACTATGGTAAAAATGAATATTTCAATTCAAAAAAGCGTACATACAATTTGTCTTATTCTTGATTAGAATTCTGTAATTTCGATGTGACTTAGTTCAGTGCAAGTAAATTCAAAGAAGGTTTCCGTATTAGTAGATATTCCTTTAATTTGTTGTTGTTAGCTGCCTAAAACACCTTTGTTTTTTGCCTTTAAGCTAGGTGATGTGGAGAACGTTTTTTTGAACATGGCATCCAAACACAGACTCGTAGGTATATATTGAATGAATGCAAATTCGTTGTTTTTTTTTATTTATATTTTTAAATTGTTAAGTCAAGCGCTCGGGTGGATAGGTTACTTATGAAGCAAAGCACAGCATGGGAGGAAGGAGATAACGAAAGATATTACGATCAACATTTGTTTTTTCTTATGTAACTGATAAGTTGTGTATCCACAGGAAGGTGTCCCTTCAGATGGGTTCCTGGTCACATGGGGATCATGGGGAATGAAAGGGCTGACCTTTTAGCTACGGCTGGCTTTGATTCTCCGTTCCTCGGACCGCAACCCGCCGTAGGCGTTGCCACCCCGATTATCAGGTCTCTCATCAAAGCGGATGTTCAGAGGAAGCATCAGCAGAGATGGGTGAGCCTGAGTACTTGCAGGTGCACAAAACTGTTTCTTAATGGGCCCAATAGGAATATCTCTGATTTTCTCATGGCGCTCGGAAGGAAACAATGTAGTACTGTGGTTGGCGTCATGATCGGTCATAGCTTGCTTCACGTTCATTTAACAAGAATGGGAGTTGTTGGCAGCCCTGGGTGTCTTTCCTGCTTGGAATGAGAGCCTGAGGCAACCGAACACTTTTTGTCTGCTTATCCGGACTTCGCCTAGAGCAGGTTGGATACTCTAGGGTATGCCCTCATATGTGTAGATGAGCTGAAAAATCTTCCTTTCAGCAAGACCTGATGTGCTTCATTAGAGGACAGGAAGGTTTTTGTGAAAGGGATTCTAGCAGGACAGCTAAATGGGTCGCTCTAGCCTCTGTGCTTGGGATCTCCTGTCCTCTGCTATAAAAAAAAAAAAAAAAAAATAGCAGAGCTAGCACAAGCTGGAACTAGATGTCTCATGCAATAACAGATCAGAGTATATAAATTTTATATGGTTGGTGGTATACACATTCCGGAATGGATCGTCGAGTGATTAACTTACCATGTTTAGGAGGTCGATAAAATGTATACAAAACTATTGTTAAAGCAACATTTGCTCTCGGGATGCTTTAAAACATGATATAGTCCATTTCTGAACTCACTATTCATTTCATAATTTGTATACTCTACTCTGGGTGAAGTTGGACTGTGGGGGTGAACTCGGACAGAAAGGTGTTGGTCAACATTTTATTTAAAGGGCATATACCGCGACGCTTAAAACTAACACGACCTTCATACTATATCTCGTCAGTACAAGTTTGAATGCAGTTGGGTGTACTTTTTCTCTGAATAAATTCTTTGTAGAGCACGTAAGTAAGGATTTTATAAATAATTTTTTTTTCCTTAGGATTTGATAACGCGAAAAGAAACTGTTGTAACAAGGAAATACTAAAAATGGAAAAACGAAATGAGTTATTCTTTGTCATGTGGTTTATCTCTAGTAAACTTTAGTAAACAAATATATATTTTTAATTTTTTTGTCCGAATTTGTCCTGTACTAGGGTCTAAGACAATTTTTAATGCTTAATATGTGGCCGACCGCCTTCACATAGGGGCGGAAGCGGACACACTTCAACAAAAAAAAAAGTGGTGGGAGGAATGAATTGGAATTTGAATTGGAATTTGATAATAGAGACATGAGAGATTCTAAATAATTTTTTTGCAAATTTTCCTCTAAAAACTGTGATTTTTAATAGCAAAAATCGTCCAAGTTCACCCCGAATGACGGTACCTTGCGAAATCTAGTTCTTGTGCAATCTATGCTAATAGTTATACATCTAATGATTATGTTCAATCTCAATTCAATTGCCCGTTTTTTCATGCGTATTATGTTGAAAATTGGATATCTGTCCAAAAATCTCGAATATCTAATAAAGTTTTTACATGAAAAGAAAGTTTTTCTCAGAAGTATCACATAAATGTCAGCATACCGAAAAATTTCAATCCAAGTCTTCCTGAAAGGTGAACTTTAATAAGTTTTCAGGCCGCCCCCTCCCCGCTTTCTAGGAGATCCTTCTATTATTTCTACTTTTCTGCAATTTTTTTTTCTTTTAGCAGAAAAAAACTGTTTCGTTTTATTATATTATGTAAACATAAGAAAACAAAAACTGACAATACTACAATGTCATATCCTCCAGTTTACATCCCACATGCCATGATATATCTGTTTTTCATCCTTTAAAATCCTCCATATATCCAAAAGTAACGACCGTGTACCATAAATTTCACGATCGATTTCTTTTAGCCATGCTAAACAAAATGTTCTGATTTGCCACGTTTTATTCATAAATCGTAGAAAATCTTTGAAAACAGTGTTCAACCTCCTCCTTCCCTTTACTACTGCAATGCGTTGTTGTTAGTAGTTCCACCCTTTTTGGAGAGGAGGGGGGAGGGGGTGGGGAGTTGGTGGTAGGAATTTCAAATCAAAAGAGCCTACACGCCTAGTAGTAGGAAACTCGGCCATCACATACTCTCGCTTCTATACACAATGTTCACCTTTCTCTCCCTACGTGGATCATACTATCAATGAAGATATTTGTATGCGGGTATTCACCCGGCTATCATATAAACAATTGATTCTATCTCCATGTTACATATATATACATATATATATGGCTAGGTTTCGGGATAATATGCTGCATGAGCCTATACATATGCCTCTGACCCTATATACAGGACTCTTGGCCCTTAAAATGGTTAGAAATTGAAGCTGGAGAATGCATATAAAGTGGAAACAGTTGACTGGCTGGATAGCAGTAAGTGACCCGGGTTTTTGTTTTTTTTTTGTTTTTTGGTAAGACCTGGAACGTGATGTTTGAACTGTATGTTTTCCAGACGGACGAGATGTTTGGAAAAGCCACAGGTGTTTGCAGTTAATATGCATTTTACGAGCATGGCAATGTCATGGATATTGACGTAGTATAAGACAATACGGTCGTCGTCGTTGTCGTCGTCGGTCGGCTTGATAGAGATTGAGAGTTGGCTGAAAATGTGAAACTTTAAGATTTTATAGATGGGAAAATGATGTTAAATCGGTTTCTAAAATGATGCTAAAATGTAAGTGAGGCTGCTAAGTGTGGTATTTGGAAAACGGCCGGATAGACGATATTTGTTTTTATATTGGATAATATTTTTTGAGTTACTGAATTGAAAATGGGAATTGGGTTTCTGTGGTGTTAGCTAGCTCATAATATTGATTTTTTTTTTATTAAATAGTTTATATTGCAATTGTCAATTTGACATCCTATCAATTAATAATCAAATCCAAAAGGTGAAATTTATAGAAAAAAAAAAAAGAATAATAATAGTAGCGAATTCAAAATTGTTACACAAAACTTCGCTCTATTACGAGACTTGAATTGAGCAGTTTTGTATAGAGTACCCCGCAAAAATACATTTATTTTATTATTTTCAATTACCAATTATATTGTATTTGTGTTTTTCTCAAGTACAAGTACAATTTTGAGGTACTAGGTATTTACTTGGTACTAATAGGTACTTACTGTAATTTATTGAAAATTTTATATTTGTATATTCTATTTCAGAACTTACCGATTTATATGCCATCTGTCTTCACATTATAAAATAGTTCTTGCATTGTATTGGAAAGGCACGCAAAATTAGGCTCCAAAATGAAGACTGTGTTTGTAGTCTTTGATTGTGCTTGATATTTACACTCAGTTGATCCAATGGTACAATTTTCATTTTACTTCTTGAATTCTATAAACGACGTTTATACATCCCTTGTGAAAATTGTATATGAAGAAGGGGGAGGGGGACATCCTTTGACCTTCAAAAAATTACTAATTTTTAAAATTCCAAACAAACTTAAATTTATTGTAACTAAAAAAAAATCGATTACCTTTTGTTAATATGACCCCATAACAACTTTCGTCGTCGATAGTGATACATGCCAACAACCAAATTATAACCTCAATAAATCAACGGGATAATGCATATATGTAGGAGGTGGGAAAGGAGCACTTCGGTAGCAGCTATTTGAGAGATAAATATCATAAGATTAGGTTAGACTTAAAAGTATTATTATTGTTATAGTCATATTCAAACCTTGTAAAAAAAAAACGTGCAGGACAGAAAATAAAACTTTGCCAAATCCAAACAGTTCATCATCTCAAAATATTTGTTACCATCGCGGTGTAACGCTTTCTTATCTTCTATTACAGTAGGCTACAAAAATTAACACATAATCTCTCAATATATTTAATTTATTTTTCCACAGGGCGTTCCGAATCAAAGAATCTTAATGTATACCACGTTAAGATATTTTGATCCGGAACATGTTGTATATAAAAAAATGTCACATACCTGTAAGTGTGGTTTTTTTCAAGAAATTAAACTCATCCAGGGAAAGAGCACCCATTGATTATACGCAGACTAAATCTGCCCCTCTATAGTTGTACGCCAATGAAATATTGTTGAAGAAATTCACGTAATCAAATTCATCCACTCATCCCCTATTTATTGTGTGTGTTAAATCTGTGATTAAGAAATTACAGTGGGTTAAACAAAAATAATAAAATAAAAACAAATATTGATGACACAAAATCTTTTTATCATTTTTTAAACAAAGTTTTATTAAATTTTTTTCGTTCACTTTCATAAATCATTTTAATTACATTTTGATTCCATTATTGCCTCAGCACACATAATGCTGCTTCATTTTATCCAGTTATAGAGTATAAGATTCGTCAGAAAATGATTGGTTTTATTTTTTTGTTTTTCTATTTAATTATTTGGTTTCATCACTTACTGTTATTTTCTAATAATTGTAAATTTTATTCTCTGATAAAAGATTTTTGTTTTTGTTTGTTTTTTTTTCTTGTTTACTTATTCCAAATTTAGTAGTACTAGAATATTGTTTTTGTTCTTCTATAGTATTCGAAAATTTTGGTGAGCTCATAGAGAGCTCATGTTCAAATTTAAATTTCATTTTATTTCTAGTTCAATCTTACTTTTAATTTCTTTTTCCTTTTGTATTTTATTTATTTACTTTTTTTTTTTTGTATAAAAAAATCATTTTAATTTTATTTTTGATTTTCTCGGATGTATAAAATAACTTTTTTGTTGTTGTTAATAAATATTGCAATATTGTCACTAAGATATGATGAGAATTATAATTGTTGTTTTTTTTTTTTTTGTAAATTCAACTAAATTTCTTGTCTAAAAGACCAAAAATAACTACGGCCATTATTTAGGTGTCCCTCCATCAAAAACAAAACAAAAATTTATAATACTATACAGACTGATATTCTTCGATATGTGGAGAAAACATATATACAAACATACATACATATAAGCATAATTAAAGACAAATTTTTCTCACTCGTTTCGATTTTTTTTCGTTTTTTTGGTTTTTTGAATTTTTCTTTCTGATATGAAATACAATTTTCTTATAATTTAACAATTTAAAAAAAATGCCTCAAAGACTTCAGATTTGGAATTTGTATTTAGTTAGATAGATAGAGAGAGAGAGAGAGAGAGTATATGTGTGTGTGTGTTTTTTTTTCATTTGTTCCGTTCGTTTCATGTTCACTAAATTTAACTACTTATCATTATTATTTATAAGTGAAAAATTTCAACTAAGGGTAAAAGTAGGGTTCTATTATCCTGTCTAAAAATATTGTAAAAAAGACTAACAATTTTTTGTTTGTTTTTTTGTTTTTTTTTTTTTTAATTAATCTTAAGATATGGAATGAACTTTAGCTGATAAGCAGTTGTGTAAGACGAAAACTACTGGTTTTGGACAACATTCCATGTCGAGTTCCTGAAAAAACAAACTAAATGTAACTTTGGAATTACGGTAACAACCTAATATATGGGATGCAATACTGAAAAAAACGATAGGCAAAAAAAAACAAAGAAAACAAAACAAAAATGTTTTTTGTTTTTTTTTTTTAAGAAAGGGGAGGCAACTCGAATCGAACACTTTCGGAGATAAAGATATTTTAATAATTTCATATTGAAATACCTTACGACTTTGACAAAATCTTTGACACAACATTTATAGAGCATATAACTTTATTCCTTCCCACTCATGGAGTTATAAGGTTTCAAGTTTTGAAATTTTTATTTCCAAAATTAACCATTATGCTTGTAGTAAAACACGTCGTCAAAATCTTTATACTTTTCTACTAAAATTTTGAAATTTCTCTAAGATGCAATCGTTTATGAATTATTTGCAATATTTTTGATTTAATCTGGATCACCAATAAAAATTAGTTTACCACACATATACATGCAGGGTTAAATTTAGTAATCTGACATTGGTGGGGTATATTTATGGAAGGTACCAATTGCAACGACGCAGAATTAATATATGGTCTCTATAATAATTAAAATTGGTGCAGAGTTCATATCATAACTGACAATTATCTTACACCTATAATTTAGATGGAGTCTAAAGCATCTCACTGACTTCAATAACACTGATCTGCTTGCTTGGTATATCGAGCCCTGAATATGTTTTAAAATTTGGTAACAATCTAATTATAGTTCGAAATTAAATTTGACAAAAAAAAAATGTGGATTAATATAAATAGTGTCTCCCAGACGTTCATCTATGCTAGAAATGTGAAGAAGATTTGTAAGAAACTTCGGCGGGAATATTACCAAATCGGCGACGAAATGGCTCATTTTTGCATTCAAGTGTCTACATTCTTAAAAAATCACTGAAGAAAACGAATTTTTAATGAAGAATTGTAGAGATATTCGGCTTATGATAGAATCGAAAAACATATGAAATTAAATTGGAGCATCCTATTGGATTGAAATCCACAAGAAAGCCAATCCGTCAAGGTCGAACGACCTTGAAGCAATAAGAAAAAAAAATGAATCTGTCAGCTGGAGCCACTATTACACTCTGGGGTGAACTAAAGGCTGTCGAGGCTTTAGAGAAGATCTTAAATAAATAAGTAAGTGAAGTTAAGTTATTGTCAGATAAAAATTAACTCCGAGCATGGCCGTCTTTAGCCAAGTGGGGCCCTGGACACTTTAGTATATGGGTGCCCTATAACAGAATTTTTTTTCTAAAATACTTTGGGTTATCAACAAGAATAATAGGCAAAGTATGTTAAGGCTTATCGCCACTGTCAATTCCATAGGCTCTAATGAAAGTGCACGCATAAATTAACGTGAAAGCAAGGTGAGTATTTGTTTCCTTCGGATAGAAACTTTTGGGTGCCGAAACTACATAAATAATAAAGCATTAATACAAGAAGTGTAAATGAGACTATCCCTATACAACAAAAATTTGAAGAACTAGGTAATCTGATAGCAAATTGAAGATAAAAGTTTCGGGAGAAATATCCATGAAAATGTTTATAGATTTTAGAGTTATAGCAAGTCTCCGTTCGAGTTCAATTGATGATCGCATATTGGTACTTTTGTAAGTTTATAGCAAGTCTCAAAATCTGTATCAAAGAAATTTTTCAGGATAGGATCATAGTTCATGAAACAATAAGTGTAATTTTCCTTTAAGCAGCTTTCGCTTCAAATTAGAAAGCGTTTCTTTCGTTGATATTTTCTATATCCTTATGAGAAATACACATATATCACAGCAACCTCCTCGAAATCTATATTGATGAATGATGATATAAAACATGAAATTTTGCGGTGACAGTTATTCACTGTACGCGTACTAAACTAGCTCACGGCAACAGGACGGTGACAGTGAGGAGGAAAAGTTGTGTAACAGAGTCTTTAGTGGACAAAAGGCCTAATACGAATCAACAATATAAAAATTTTCGCTGATTACCAAATACATTGAATTTGGCTACTAAAAGTACACTACAGATAAGAAAAAGTGAGCAAAAAAAGATTTTAGGCTTCCGGGCCGCATGACATGGTGCATTATTATTTTGAAATATGTATTGGTTTCTATTCTGAATATCTTCCAAAGCTACTAACAAACCTTTTTCAAAAAATAGTTGTATAAATATCAGCATTTACTTTAACGCCCTGATCTACTTTCGAATTTCAAGGAATATGCGACTGCTCACTTCTTTGTTTTTAATCAGTAGTGTATATCACGAAAAAAAGACGGAAATTTAAAAAGTACATACTGCGGCTGCAAAGACTGTCACTATATGATATTTTTTATGAAAATATTTTGCCATATACAAAAGTTCGAATAAATACCACGGACTACTTGAAGTAGCTAAATTTACTTGTAATAGGTTGTCTTGCAGGTTAAAGGATCATCAGTTGGTCAATTACCGTAGGGGTTAGGGCCCCATGAATAGTGGGGCCCTGGGCACAGGGCTAGCGGAACTATGCGTAAAGATGGCACTGATTGCGAATAACAATTTTTGACATAATTAATGCGAATTGTTTTAAGATTAAAGGAGCTATCATCATTTAAATCACATTAGTGATAATTTCATCTGTAAAATAAATTTAAGGAGCAATTATCGCCATAACGGACAGTCCAAATTTTTAATTTCCTTAAAAATAAAACTTAAATCGAAAATAATTAAAATAACAGAAAGAGAAAGAAAGAGAAAGGGAGAGCAAAACTATACTCTCCATATACATATAAACAAATTCTTTCATTATTAAAGCATCATAAATAAAAGAAAGAAAAAAAAAGGAAAACAATAAAATTTTCATCAACTTACAATTTCGCCATCATCACCAAAATCTAAGAAGAGCATTCGATTTCCATCATCTGCAGATCCCTTCAATTTGTCAAACGAAAATGACCAGAGGGTTTTTGCTGGTGCGTTAAATCCGCTCTCCAACAGTGAGAATCCCCTATTCAAGTGAACAACCAATTGACACGGACGTCCTTGATACAGGCAACGAAATGAGAACTCCCTTTGGTAATTGACAGCATTATGGCTGCCTTGGACAAGAGCTCGTGCCCATGATGCCATATCACGATGCGTTTCAGATCGTAACCAGTAGACCAATACTCCACGTGTTGTCCCACAACGTACACAGAATACAGTCGTCTGTTGGCCCTTTTTATGTATTTTTTTTTTTTTTAATTAGATTGGAAGATAAGTGATTTTCTTGAGGACAACATCTTGAAGATATCTTCAAGTGTGTATGTATAGGTGTGGGTGGGTAGGTGGGATAAGTATGTATACTTACATTCAGAGATGAATTATTTCCAGCACCAGCCAATCGTGTTGATGCTAGAGCACAACTTTCAATTGGTCTACTCCATGCCTCCATTGACCACGGTGCGCTTTCATATATCCTGAAATATGAGAGAGAGAAATGATTTTTCATTTTTTATATTCAGATTTTCCTGATATAGGAAACTTTACATTTTAGGTAGTAATTTGCCTAACAAGGACTCAAAATTCTAACTCACCTAAATTCCCTTTCCGTAACAGCTACAAATACAGGTTGCCATTTTTCATTTTCATCTGAACTTTCTGAGCTGGATCTACCGCTCTGAAATGACAAGTTTTTATTTTTTATTGTTTATTTTTTTTTTAATTTGCTTCAATCATAATTTTTCAATCAGGCAGCAGAAAATATGAGCTCCTTTCAAGCCACCACAGCCAGTAACTTTTGAATTATACACACCTGATCACTTCCTCCTATCCTCCTGCTAAGCCACCCGATGTGTTTTAACTCCCCGATTACGTTGACAAGAGCCCGATTTGCATCGTTCAAGGCTCCTTGAGTGCTATTTCCCATGGCTGAATGGAGTGCATTAAACCAGACCAATGCCTCTTGGGAATCAGAGGCTCGTAAAATACACGAATGTATTCCATCCGGTGAATGCAGTTCAATGCATCGGTTCTCTGTAATATGTGGAAATTGATGAGTTAAATATAAAATTGAATATTGAAAAAAAAAAAATCTATCGAGAAACGATTAATTCACTGCTGTTGCAATATGAGTTACACATTACAACAAAAATAGCAACAACAATGCGTCGGGTTGGCTGAATTATTTCCTTTTCCGATGTAACACCTGTGCAATTTGGGGAAATTAACTTGTCGCGTAGAAAATAAATGTCTATAGAAAATGAGAGGTGTAGTGGAGTTGCTGTTGTGTATGTTATGCCTGCTATAGGATAAAGTTACGCCATTTGCATAATAAATTTTAACTGTATAATTGCACATTCGGGATTCATTTAATCTTGTTACCTATGGTTTTGTTCCAGCTTTGGAAGATAGAGGTCGCGCATATCCCATACGTACATTTATAAAATATAAAATTGCAGGAAAACGTGCAAGTTTTATTTAAAAATTGGAAATTATTTTTAATATTTTTTCGTATGAAGGAAGAAGATAATTAGGTATCCATCTAGAATTTTTGAAACAACAATAAAAATAGTTCATAGACAGAGGAATAAAGACAAAATTTTGTTTGTAGGTAGAATAAAGAAAGAAAAAAATATTTAACGGTATATTCCAAATGAAAAACAAAAAAAAAAAATTAGGGAGGATGGGGTCTATATTGAATTTTATATTTCTGTGAGCTTATTTATAATTTTCATAGATGACAGCACTGTGGAATTGTGAACTTTTTCCATGATGATTCAATCTAATATTCTGAAGCGACACGTCACCTATTTGGCTGAAATATTGTTAGCTTATTGCCTCATATAAGTTATTCATACAATTTAAACATTTTTCCAAAATTTCGTTTATTTTGGGAGTTACAGTTCTTTGAAAAGGACAAAATTTTGCCCTTTCGAGCTAACTTCAAAAATTCATATTTCCATTTATATACTAAATCGATTGATTATAATTACCTACAGCATTTTGGAAAGGATAAATTTCGGGTTCTATACGAAAAATACTCTCGATTAAATTTTTTTCAAGCAAGTATTGTTCTTTATCATTGAAAAAATCCTTGATGGGACATATGGCGATTTTCGGAGTTTTTCAATACCAGGAAGGTCTAATTCTAAGATACAATCTGTAAAATTTCATGGATTCACGTGCAATAATATTATTTTATTTAGAAAAGTCCAAAAGATGTTATTTGTTGTATGGAATGGGGACAGAGATGATAAGTATAAATCATTTGATCTCATGTAAGTTTTAATTCATTATTATTTATATTATGCTATGAAGATGAGCTTCTAAAAAAACTTAATTTATCTTCCAAATATGCCGCAGATCAATAAAATTGGCTTATTATAACAGAAAGGTATATAGAATACAAGGTAATCCCATTACGAACTATGTTCCACCATTAGGTGACGTAATATCTTGAAATGTATAGGAAAGTACGGTACAGAGAACATAATACTCTCTCTCCGCTCTCTGTCCTTCATATAAAAATGTATACACATTATTTAAAAATTAGGTCAAAGACTATCAGCTGCAAATGTGTCAAAATTTTAATGGGAAAACCTTGCCTTTTATATACCTTTGTATAACAGTAGGTATGCATTTTTGAAAATAGGTCTAAAGGTCAAAAATTTATGTCCGCAATAAGCGTAATTTTGGAAAAATATTTAAATTGTACGGCGGAAGACGGAAGGTATTGTCCCGCACATGAATACAAAGGCGGCGTAATATGCTAACCTGTTAACAAAAAAACTCTTCACTGTCTTTTAATGAAGCAACGCATCATATCCAGGTGAGAAAATGTGTTCAGCTCACCCAAGCATATAAAGAGAGCAGACCTGTGACCAGTGATAATACCGAGTAAGGTTCTGCATTGTTTTTTTCTCGACTACTAAGAGAAAGTTCGTCAACTTCCTATTTGGCTTATCATATACTGGAAAGTGCTCATGTTTGTCCATTTCTGATGATTTAAAAAAAAAAAAAACAACCTTTATAGGATAAGAAATTTTTGACCAATTTGTGAATAATTAGATAGCATGCATCCTATACAATTTAACAAGAGTTCAGAATCTTCTATGCTTGAATTTTGTCTAAGTATTGTTTCTTTATTCTTGGACAAATACTAATTTCGGCGAGATACCCTAGAATCTATCAGATGAATGCCCTCATAAAAAAATAAAGTAGGTTTTCGAATTTTGTCTGTAACTCTATAAAGTAGGTTTTCGATTTTTGTCTAGTTTTTCCGATTTATTTAGTGTATTTATAAAGTTACACCTGAGTTATATATACATCCGTAAGTATTACACTTAACAGTTAAGGTCCCTGCGTCGGGGCATTATCATCCATTATATTCAGATATATATAAGAAAAACCGATGTTTTTTGACAACCCTGTGAATTGCCCGATAGTGCCAACTTTCGAAATTAGAACTATAGTAATTTTGTTTATACAAATATGTGAAAAAGTCGTATTCTCTAAGTTAAAGCGTTCTCAAGTTATCGTTGAGCAGATGAACAGATATGCAGATGTCCAATTCATTTCGGTATAGGTACCATAAAATTATTTTTACCCATTACAAATGGAATAAAAACTCCAGAATATTCTATGATTTCATCTAGTGTATAAAATGAGACTCGAAACTCGTTAATTTGAATTTGTACTTATTGGTGCCACAGAACATCACTTAATTTTAGTTATTCAAATTTTTTTTTAAAACATTATGGAGTAATCTTAAAGCATATACAAACTAATAACATACAAAGAATATGTAATTAGAAGAAAAATCTACAACGCCTCACTCGAATATAAAATTGATGATGACTTGACGATACTTCGACTTGCTGACGTAACCGAAACCGAAGGGTAAGCCAGTAATGCCTCGCTCCAATATAAAATCAACAATGCCTCGACGTGATATAAGGAAGTTCTAAATTTTATCTTTACAATTTTTATGTATTTTTGAAGGCCAACAACGGCACACATGAAAGTATTGTACATATCTGAAAATGACTCTCCCAGCGGGCAAATGATCGTGCATGAAAGTGTATGCACGAATTAATCGAGGAAATTAGTATCAATGAAAAATATGTATACAGGTCCTGCAGAAAGGGTGAAACCAGACTTTGAACGTCAAATAATGTTAGGACCATGGTGTCTTCATATACATAATTTTTTTTAAATCTTTTCTAGTGGATATTTCATTGATGGATAGTCGGCGTTAATGTCGCTGCAGTTTCAATTTTAAAGTTCAATTCATGTTATGCTGTTGTTTTGAGTACGAGTGGAATTAAAAAGTGCGTGCGATAATTAAAAGTGATTTTACAGAGTAAATTTGTAGAAAGGTGCAACTTTTAGAATATTTCGGAAAAAAAAATTAATTAAAAATAAATATAAGAAAAAGTTATTTTACTCAGTAAACATTCCTGGTATCGCAGTAACCGATTGAATTTTCTTTATCCAAAATCCATTCCTTTCTGCTGCAGAAACCACTGTTAATAATTGAATTACACAAAAAAATTCAATTAGAAATTTAACATGAAATTTAGCTATAAGACGTGGTTTTGATTCGTCGTCAACATTTTCTTTGATGATTATCCATTGACTTTTTCACCAATGAAATTCACCGACGTTTTCATCGGCACTGACTCCTGCAGAAAGGCATCACACCCTGCCAAGGACATCGTGTGTTAAATTCACCGAAGTTTTCGTGCAGAAATGTGTTGATGATGAGTGACAAAGGTGCCAATACGAATTCGATGAAGTGTTGCATCCATTTCCGAATGGGTCTAGTCCGGCCACCAAAATGAAATAAAAATTCCGCCAAAACATTTTCTGTAAGATTTTAAGAAGAAATGAATGCGCATCTACGCTCATAAAAATTGATAGCAGCCTAGCATCCGTTGTTGGCCTCCAATAATGCATACAAATTCTAAAGATAAAATTTCCAGTAAATTTCTAAGAAAAATTGAGGGCTCTCTTACATCAAGTCGAGGCATCGTTGATTTTATATTGGAGCGAGGTATTGCTGGCTTACCCTTTGGTTACGTCAGTAAGTCGAGGCATCGTCAAGGCATCATCAATTTTATATTTGAGCGAGGCGTTGCAGATTTTTGTTCTATTTGCCCATTTTTTGTATGTTACTAGTTTGTGTATGCTTAAAGTCTTTAGAATTTAGAAAGTTTCCATTCGACTCATACTACCTTTGGAACTCATCTCTCGATTTTTATCTTGATTTTCAAAAAAAAAAAATGGCAATCTTTAATCGATGAAAATGAATCCAATCCAATCCAAGATCTTAAACTGTAAATTTTCATATAAAATTGTCTACACTTTTTCATATTTCATATTTAAATACCTTAGCTAACCTCTACATGTGTACAATGTGAGAGTAAAATGTATGGAAAAATTTTAATTCTAAGAAAACCGCACATGAATACATTCTAATGGATCCTTTCAACTAATATAGCTCCTATATAATTCCAGTTAAACTGTAAACACAGGTGTTATTCATGCAACAGTAATCTAATCCCTTTGCTGCATAGTATACAACAGCGAAAGAGTTTACATTTTCCACCTTCAATATCGTTTTCATAATCTCCTCTTGACTTGTTTCGATTCAGTTCACTTACACCTTACATCGTTAACACCGCAAATATCCTCCTACATACATATATCAGGGATCATTCTTCAAAGTTAACGATGGTGCGACTACAGGAATAGCATATAGCAATCCTCTTTGGATAACTTCAGTATCTCATGTATAGAGATACCTGGGATATACGAATACATACTTACTATCGTCATTCTGGAGAAGGTAAGTAAATGGATGGATACTGATGAGTTGAGCATACATACAATGTACACACGTGTATATATCTATACCTGAACGTGATATAATACGAAGCAAGATTAAACCGGATATGAGAAGCAGGAGACCAACTTCAATTTACAACCCAGAATATTTCGTCATTAGATATATATTGAGATACATTACGCATGTTGTTACGCCCCAATTAGCAACTGTGGGATAAATTCTATCTTCTTAAGCCTTTCTCTCTGGGAACACCGAAAGGCAAAATTATAATCCACAATGATACTATAACTTTGTGGCTTCGTTTCCTGTGGAGAATTGTGCACACATCTGTGATAAATCGAAGGACCCCTCGCAGTATTTTCGGGGATATACCTATACGCTGAAGTAAACGTTTTAGTTAAAAGCTTAGTGATTAGATGAAAAACGGAAGTCATTTTTCAGAACCCATGTCGGCGGTGGTGTCTAAAGCTGGGTATTCGTTCACATATTTTAGTCCATTTTCCTGGAATAATTTCCTTTTGGTGAGAAATTAATTGAAGTAAATTTGCTAAAAATTATCACCATTGAGTTTATTTTATAGTTTGGTTTTGTGATATATATACGAATTTGTATATCCTACTTTCATCAATGATAAATGAGGAAATCTTCAAGGAGAGTGTTGCTAACACCTGCAGATTTACCATGATTAATGTGAGATAGGAAGTTTAAGCTGTTAAGTTAGTTTAAATTACATGAGATTTTGGGTCAATCTATGAAACCATGTATAAATTTAATAGATAGAACAACATTTTACAAGTTTAGATTGGTAGCGAAGGAAAGGGGAAAGGAGAGGTAAAATATATACTAAAAGATGGAGATTTAAAATTTATTAGCTAAAAAAAACTCATTGGGACTTTCAATATCCTATTTTACTTAATTCCTTTTCCTTCCTCACATCCTCTTCGAAGATAGGGTTGAACAAATTCAAAATTTCAGGGATTTTATATTAGTTAATTTTCATTTAATGATATGCTTATAAAAAGGACGAAAAACTCAAAAAGAGCTTGGATCTTCTTAAATTCAATATTAAAAACTGTTGTATAAATTCAAACGTAAATATTTAGTTATTTGAACATCAAGTATGGAAAATGGCTAAGTTAGAATTGAAAGGAACACAATTGTTTTTATTATATATGAAACAAGTAAAAAATCTAGAATTGGTCTAAGACCAATTCTTATGATACCCTAGATGAATGCCCGTATGAAACTTCGTATGGTCACCCATCTATGCAAGTTTGATTTTTGAAGTGGTTTCTCGCATATACATATTTCTAGAACGGTTCGTCGGACAAAAAAAAAAAACAATAAAAATGTCTAAGACTGATCGTTTTCACAGTATACGTAAAAAACACCAAGAAGGGGTTACCCGATTTAATCCATTTTTGAAATTTTATTTACTATTACTATGAAAACACCATGTATCAAATTTCAGCTCTCTATATCGGCGCGTTCTCAGGCAGTGTCCAAACATATAGTGGAAAACGAAATTTTTGTATGGCAACCCCATGAAGGAGTTGCCCGATTTGTCTTATTTTCGAACTTAATATTCCCTTTTTTTTAAAGTCTGTGTACAAAATTTCAACTCTATAAGTATACGCGTTGTCGAATTATCGTGCGCACAGAGCAGATAAGTTTTTAGTTACAATTGGTGAAACTGTCAAACAATTAGACAAGTTGTAGGAAATTCGATCAAACATATTTGGAAATAATACGCATGTACAAAAACTAATTATTTTCAGTTATATCGACACTAAAAATTTCACTTACTTTCAACACGCATCTCATTTCAATGCGCTCCGCTTAATTTTTTATTATTAACAAATTAATAATTATATTAATTATATTCAAATCTTTGTAATTTATTCTTATCTGTAAAACTTGATGAATCCCCTGAACTTCCAGGTCGTTTTCTCGATGTAGTTGATCCACCAGATGAAGTTGACGGTGCTGTATCTAATAAACTTACAAAAATATTTCCTGATTCTTCATTGTTGCGCTCTTTTAATTTTTCTTTGATCCAGTCATAATAGTGTCCGACATTTGTATAAACTTCAGGCATTTTAGGATTACGTACTTCACGACCATCTTTTTGCACGACAGAATGTCCAAATGATGATATTCCATAAACTTTTCCATCCATAATAAATGGACCACCAGAATCTCCTCCAGAAGATACAGATTTTTTAGTATCTGACAATAGACAAAAGTTATCATCATTGATTATGAGAAAAGTTTGTAGTTTTTGACATTCTATTCTGTCAATAGTTCTCATTCGAGCCTTTTGTAATATTTTTGTTTCAATTCCTGTATCAGTTATGCCCCATCCAACAATCCATCCTTCTTTATTTCCTGGAATATTATCAGAATCGGATAATATAGCTTTTTGCACCTTCGATCCGAATACAAATGGGGTTTCAAGAAAAATAATTGCAATGTCACTTTGACAGAAAGTCATAAAACTTCCAAACCTTTGACATTCAGCCGAGAATCCATGATGTATAATGTAATCCTTCATCCGTTTCCATTGTGTCTTCTTTAGTTCATGTTCCAAATGAACAAATCCAGCTCTTACTATAATGCTAGGATTAGGGACTACATTTGTAATACAGTGAGCAGCTGTTAACACGGCATTCGGAGAAATTATAACACCACCGCACATATAGGCACGCTTTTTATCCTTTTTTGTCTTATCGTATATTGTCAAATGTGCCATGTAAGGGAATTCAATATGTCCAGAAATTTTGACATTATTTCCCGATATTGTAACTTTCCCAACATCTTGACCGCCTAGAATCGGAGTTGAGCGTACAATTATTGTCGAAAATCCGAATAAAAGCACAAATAAAGTGTAGAACATTTTTAAATTTGGAACAAGATCAAGTTCATACTAGTCAAAAGCTACAGCGAATCGATTTTTTATACCTTTTATTAGTACGATACAATTTCAATACTATTTACATTCACACAACTTTTATATATATATACATATGTAGAGTAGGTACACCTGGTTAAATGTTAGCTTTTTATAGCCCGTATTGATTCAACTGATTTTCTGTGCCAAAAACCAGTAGTAATTCTATGAAATATTTGCACACAATTCATCGTATGAAGTGCGGTGTTCTTATGAACACAAATTCCTTTAATTACAAGATGCGACAGGATACAAAAACAAGAGAAAAATATATTTATGTACATAATAAAGTAAAAATCCAAAATGTTGTTTGGCAACACCAATAAGGGGTTGCCCGATTTACTTCGTTTTACGGATTATGTTTACTATTTTTATGAAAACTTCGTGTGGGTCATTCCATAGACCAAAAATCACGAAAAGTGTATTTTTCTGTTTTAAAAACGAAATTTTTGTATGGCAACGATGGAATTGCCTGATTTGTCCAATTTTCGAACGTAAATCTAATTGTTTTTTTTTTTAAAAGGCAGTGTGCAGAATTTCAGCTCTTTTAGTGATCGCGTTATCGAGAGGACGGACGAACATGCAAAAATCAAATTTTTAATTAATGCATGGGTGTCCAATCCATTTTGCTCTACCATTAGCGTTAAAAACGGAATGACAAACTTAGTATACTCTATGATTTCATCATCTAGGGCATAAAAAGAGAGGGAAACTCAGGGTTGATAAGCTTACGAATAAGGATTTGGTGACTGATTCTGTCGAATACTTTCCTGTAATCAGTATTGACACATTCAATCTGTTTACCAACTTTTATAGAAGGAATACAGAATAAGTTAGTAGTAAGAGATTTACTCTCAGTGTAGCCATGTTGGAATGTTTCCATAAAGAGCTTGCAGTGAAAATTCAATGCATTACAAAGTAAGACTCCAAATAACTTGCCAGCAGTAAGCCAATGATTTGATCATCGTTTCTCTTGCCCTTCTTGTGTAAGGATATAATTGAAAATAACTTCCACGATTTTGGGAAAACACCATAGCGAAGAGATAATTTAAATAAATAATAGAGAATGGATACAAGAGACAGACTACACTTTTTCAATACAGAAGAAGCAGGAATACTATCAGGACCACTGAAGAAACTCTTGGATATGGCTGATTTGATCTGTTTATTTCTAACTTTGAAATGGGGAGAAGGAGAAAAACATAAAATGCCTGATTTTCAGAAGATATAGGGTGATTTTTACAAAATGAAGAACATGTTTTTATCTCCATGGATTTTCCAAATTATTAAATGATTTTTAAATTTTGACAGAATTCGTATGGCTATGATAATTTTAATATCCAAAATCCCCTTATTTATCGTTGTGTCAAATCTATTTAATTTCTTTGCATAGACACAATTACGGGGGCTAGATAAGTAGATTTGAAAATTTAGTCCGAACAACTGAATGTGAGAGCAATATGTTTTTTTAATGCAATTGTTGCAGGTGATATTATAGAAGAGGAAGAAGAAAAAAAAAACACAGAATTTAACCCCGATAATTTTCTTTAATTTCTTCATATAAATGTCACTGCGTTGCTTTTGCTTCTTAGACAGACCGCATACTCCACAATCACCGCTGTAGTCGGTGACTAAAAAGTCAGTTGATCTTGCTCGTTCCACGCAATAGCGCTCGGTATCACAAACTGCTCTATTTTACGTCAGTCAGCAACTAAAAATTAGAAGAGAATTGACGACTGAAAACTGACTAAATCAAACCGACTGACTATTGTGTTCAGTCTGTATCAGCAACGTTAATATCAATCAGTTGATTTTTGCTGATCGCATAGAAAAGATTTTTGCTGATCGCATTGATAAAAGAAAACTTACTTTCCTGAAGTTTGTGTCCTTTTAGAGCTTCGTACAAGAAAATGAAAAGATGGAATCCCTTTTTTAAGATCAGTCTTGCGTCCGTATGTCTGTCTGTCACTGACGTTTTTCTCGAAAGCGATGTGACGTAGGAATTTGGAATTTAGCAGAATGTTACGTCTAAATTACGCGCACATATTTCGACAGTCAAAGATTAATAAATAATATATTTTTTTTAAATGGGGTGGAATGGGCGCCCTAAAAAAATTCGGTTCTTTTGTAAAGATAGTCCAAAATGCGCGAAAAAATACCATTCCCTTCTGCTAAAATTTTTATATTATCAGGGTTGAGTCATAGATATCAAGAAAACTGCAGCTTTGTAACTGAAACAAAATTCGTGATGAGTCATATACAAATACAACAAATACAGGGTGTTTACTGGTGAGAAGACCAAAGCAAACAATAAATTGCATGATAGGCGCGGAGGGGGGGGGGGTCATTTCAATCGATTCGGAGTTATAGGGTTATACGAAAATATGCTAGTTTTTCACGCACACCCTTTATCTTAAAAAGTACGGTCACCTCGTGGTATGTAGTATATTTCCCATGACTGCTCAACGACAGACCCGTATTCTTCTCCTCTCCGAAGTTATGGCGTTTTAAAATAAATAAAACTTTTGGATTTTTTATTTTTGTTTAATACTTCATCCGTTTCTTCCTCTTAAAAAAAAGCCCTATTAACATAACTTTTGTTTACAAGAACTGTAAAGTATGGACTCTGCTCTTTAATATTAGTTATTCTTTTTTCAATAGTTTTACTGTCTTAAAATGGGAGAAGGACATGATTTTTAAGGATACGAAATAGATTCATTCAGAAAGAAATTCCATGTGAGAACTACAAAATTCAAAAAGAAGACTTATATTTTATATTTCTCTATCTTTTGTAGTGTTAGTTACTGTACGACTTGGCTTAGATCTCGAACTTGAGTCTTGAAACGGGAACTATTTATTTTGCTAGAACTGTAATTTCACAAAATAAAAAAAAACAAAACCTCTTAAAGTTAATTAAATTAGTTATGTGATTTATTTTATCTTCTTCTTCTTCAATTCAATATAATCAAAATGATTATTGGAGGTCTCCTGAATTTTAAAACTTTTATGAATTTCACTAAAATCTTTCCATCTACACCACCACCTTTTTTTTATAGAATAAACTTTAAAATTCTAGAAGAGCAACGGGGGGGACCCTGTCAGAGAAATTTAACACACGCACACACTTAGTTGTAAGATGATTTACATAAAACCTAAATCAGGCAAAAGCACATGTTTACAAATGGTTCTTTTTTTTTCTTTTTTATATTAGAAAAATGATACCGACGCATACACATACACATCCATATATAATATAAGTACCTGTCTGCAGTCAAGTCCTTTTTCCTACAATATATAGTATTCAAAAAAATTTGCTTGCAGGAAGTTTGCACTTGCAATATGGCATGGCAAGAGAATAAAATTCTCCTGTGGATTTCTGTGATTCCTAACACTTTTCCTCGACGAATGATACTTTCTTCTTTATTTATCGCCTGCACGAATGGTCCAAACAGCATTATAATTTGCATAATTCTACATGAAAAATTATTTTTCAGATTTTTCTCCTTTCATACAATCGCTTTCGTCCTTAATGCTTTGTGTTTTTACACTCTGTGGAAAAACGACGACGACGATGGCAATGGGGATGGAGACGACGACGACGACTCGTTTGAATTCTTTATGCAACTCATTTTCTTTTTATATCCGCTTACACATACATTTATACATACATGCACGTGTTCATGGCTACATGTACGTATATATGTATGTAGATTTACTGAGAACGTATAGTCTAGTTTCTAGATCTAGCTTATAGCTTCCCCCCAAGGATCCCTATGTTTCTGAGTCTAGTCTAGCTACCCCCCCCCCCCCCCCCCCTCAAGGATCCATTTGTGTTCACACGTACAGCTCTACAGAATAGTAGTAAACATATTTCGGTGCATTAATTTGCATCCCTCTTGTCTAATTTATCCATTTATAAATACGACGTATTATATACGCGGCTTATTTAAGTATAAGAATGCATTTGTGTATATTTTATGTGTATGTTTCTGAATAAAATTTCGCAAATATTTCGGACAAGGACTTCGGGCAGTTTCTCTTATCTATCTCCCAAGAAGTCGCAAAACCCACAATTCAAACAACAAATTTTGTCACTGCTAAGACAAATTTTTACCCAGATAATTATTGCCGACTTTGTGTGTGTCTGTCTGTCTGTCTGTTTAGTTTATATATCTTTTTCTTTGCTCTGCACTAATGGAGGACAATAGGACAGGATGCATTTTTTTCTGTGGTGTCTTACTGCCTTCCAAATCCTATATAGTTCTAAAGTCGAGTTTGTAAAATTGAATTAAAAATTTTAATGAACTTAACCAGAAATGTGGGCGGGCGACGGAAGATTCATAATAAATTGTTTAATGAGAAAATAATTAGCAGCGGACTCTTGTTGTAAATTTTATTGCATTTTAATTGAGAGATTGGCAGAATTAATGAGAAGAACATGAAGCTAACTATGACTTCAATCAGATTCGAGGCATTTTGATAAATTACATAATTCTGACAATTTTCATTTTAGATTTAATTCAAAAACGCAATTTCAACAGTGGAATGTAGAAAACTTCATTTGTATAGAATTAGGAACTATATGCATCATAAACAAGTTTAGCAGGCAGAGGGGGTTGGTAATAGAAGATTAAACTAAATTTCGAAATTTAGAACTGATAGTGTGCGTTCGGTTTGTGTGAAATATCACCGCAAACAACCCAGCAGATAATGTAGGCATAATTACATCATGCATCCGATAGGCCTCTTAAACGAGGTGAGAAGTAGTGCTCTTTTTGGCTCCCACTTTACTGTAATTTAAGGCGATATGTCATTAGAAAGAAATGGAACAATAACACTTTCACTGGGATATTCTATTGTTCTTCTAGTGCTCTTCAGTAAGTATTAAGCTTAAATATCAAATTGCCATAAGTAACGTGTGTCAAGAGTCGGTCATTCCGTAATGACTATTTGTTTATCCAATGATATTAATGAAATATTAATGAAATCGTTAACACTCTTATTATTTTATTTTATTATAGAAGAAAAATGTGAAAAGGAATGGTCCCTTCTACAAGAAAAGTTTGGGAAGGAGCTAAGAAAGCGAGATATTACTTCTGGAAGTGCTGCCGATTTTTCTTCAGATTCTTCTCATACTTATTTTTTATATAATGCCCATAAAAGTTAGTTAGTTAGTTTTCACCAATTTTTAAAACAGAAAACCTTAAATGTCAAGATAATAATCCTTACGAAATGTGACGTCTATTTAGGACAAAAATGTCAATTATTCGTAAGTAAACCTTAGTCACGTTAAAAGGGAAATAAATGCCCACTCTTCATACAGCCTTAGACTCGATACCTTCAGACATGACAGATGTCTTAAACGAGCATTATGATACTCAGAACATATTTCATTAACAATGTTTATTTCAATTCAGCGGGGAAAAGCTTTGACGATCGGATGTACGAGTAGCTTGAACGACTTTCTTGGGTGTAAAAGTTGAATTTTCTGCTTCTCGAGATTGCGCGGAATTGGTGAGTCGTGGAAAATGAATTCCTATGAGAAAAATGTTCACAACAGTGCACTAATGGCCATGGAAGAAATAACTGCAAAAATATATGCGAAATGTAGTAGTGAGAAAGTTTTCTGAATCGGAAAAAAGTACACCATCCGATAGTATACTCGGCGCAAGACCCTTAATTTGATATGCAACATGCCGGAATGGAATTACACCCCCCCGTTGGGAGCTCCTACTCCCACCCTAAAAGTATACAGAGAAATTTTTTTCTACGAATTGTAGCTAGTAATGAGCTGAGGCGAACAGTGAAACCCGTTTTCCGATTGGACAGTACATCAGTTCGAATAAAAAAGAGGGAAATACTAAAAAAGTAAGTATGAGGATGGCTCTAAATAGCTATTTAAGGCTCCGAGTATAGGAGAGTGTGGTTACTCAAAGGTACTCAAACTTCTTTTGAGGACCTAAAGAATTCGATTCTGTGCTAGAGTTTGTAAAATGAACTATAGATCAAACTTTGGCCACACCCAACAGCTTTCTCCAGCTGAATTGAAATAAACATTGTTAATAAAATATGTTTGGAGTATCATAGTGCATCGTTTAAGACATCTCTCATGTCTGGAGGTGTGAGGGCCGAAAATGAATATTCCCCTTCCCTTTCATTGTCATTCAGCCTTATTTTGTGCAGATTTAAGTTTGGAGATAAAATTGCAAAATAATTCCGTGCTGCCGTTTTCTATGCTGAAGTACGGCCAGCATACAATTACTACTGCAAGCAAATAGTTTCGGCTATTTTGAAATTATGAAATCGGATGGCTGTGCAGTACTTTACCCGAGATATGAATTGATCAGGTCTGTATGTTTACTTTTGTGTAAAAATGTCTGAGTAAAATTCAAGTAAAAACTTTTTTTCGGTAGAGGGGTTAATACTAGATGATAATGAAAAAAGTTAACAGACAACTTGGAAATCCATTCAACTGTCAATTTTTCTAGTCCGTGAAGTTAACATACACATTATGGGTAAAAAACTTTCGAGTCTCTGTAAAACCTTTAAAGCCTGGGTAACAACTTTCGAGCAAACATACAGACCTAACATAATAATTTAATTATCATTACGTGATTTGAATTTGTGATACAGATTTATATCAAAAACTGGAACTTGTTTCAATACATACATAATTAAACTCAGTAATCATATAAGTAGCTACTGTGGAGCAAAATTATTGTGATGGCACGTCTAGGCACAAGGGCAGCAAAATGCTGCATGTTAGCTATGTGTACGTTGATTCTAATATCTGCACTGTATTCAAGCATTAACAAAAAATTGATGAGAATGATAACGTAGACGTATTGCCCAAAACAGTAGCATCCATGTCTCTCTTAAAAGAAAACCCTGGATCTTTTAAGGCTATCTAGGAATAAACCGGACATTTAAAACTAAACAAACACATGCATCGGATAGGTATATCCACCCACTGATATATAGTATGTCGATGAAACATCGGAGCACGTCTTATGCGAATGCGAGGCCATCACACATTGTAGATTCCAGGCATTTGGATCAAACTTTTTACGGCCGCTACACACGCTCAAGCAAATCGTATGACTTGTGAATAGCCAAGTCGTACGATTTGCATGAGCGTGTGTAGCAAAAGTTGGAATTTGAGTTGAGACTGTGTCTGACATTAATGAATCGTTCGAAAATTTGAGTACAAGCAAATCTGACGACTTTACTATAGAATGGAATTAGACAAAATCTGATGTTAACTTTTGCGTCTACACGCACAGATTTTTATGCTCAACTCAAGTTTTGACTTTCTTTCGTTACACACGTCCATGCAAATCTTATGACTTGGATTGTGCATGGCAAGTCGTATGATTTGCCTGAGCATGTGTAGCGGCCTATAAAGCCTGTCGACTACGATGAAACTTAAAAAAAAAAAAAAATAACTAAAAATACAGCTCTTCCTAGGAGGTGTGGGATTGTTGGATAAACTTATTGAATAAATAAATAACTAATAAGGAAACGACATTTCGGGTGAAAGCCTAAACCACTCGGCGAAATGTATTAGTGTGCTGTGTTTGTATTCGTTTCGTCATGAAATCGTGACATTTTGAGGGGGTACATTTTTTATAATCCAAATTGCTATGTAAAATAAACAAATTTTTAGGGCCCCCTTATTTTCAAATAATATTTCTTTACGTTACCTTTATATGGCTCAGATAATTTAATGCCCATGTGACAATTCAATTGTAAGCAAACCAACCGGCGTTGGAAAATGTTAAATTTTTTGCCATGGCTGTTAATTTTTATAAATATTTCACTTTAATTTATTAGTAAAGCTATTAAACTTGCTTGAAGAATGCTTTCCCACGACAATAACGCCGATTGTTTCTTCAGCACACAGCACAGCGCACTTCAACACCATACTTAAACACTCTGAAGTCTTGATTATATAAAATCTCGTTTACAAAACAATATTTCATTAAACACTATCACACTATATACTATTAAGAAAAATCACTTTTAATTAGTTATTTATTAGCTAATCGCTAAATCAAGCAAAAATTTCGAATAATACCCAGCCCTCTTGTCATCAATTGTCGTATGGACGTTAGATAATTACTTGAGAACGGCTCGACAGATTTGGCTCATTTTGTTGTTGTTGTGTTCGAATTGTCAGAACAAGGTTTGTAGGGAAAGAAAAATTGGAAGCGGCAACCCCTTCCTGGTGTTGCCATACAAAACTTTGGTTTTCACTATATATTTGGACACAACCTGAGAACGAGTCGACGTGCAGAGCTAAAGTCTTGTACACGTGCCTTTTCTAAAAAAACGTAAGTTTAAGTTCAAAAATGGGACCAATCGGGCAACTCCTTCGTAGGGTTGCCATACAAAAATTTCATTTTTAACTATATATTTGGACACTGCTTGAGAACGCGTTGACGTACAGAGCTGCTCTCTTCCATTAATATGAACGTATGCATGCACCCACATACACAATATATACACATACGCAACTTCCACCCCCACCCATTTAGGCATCTATATTAACGCCAATATGCTCCCCTAGTATTACATATATATATACATGTGTTACATTAGCATGTTTGAGCTAGCTGGGTAAGTCGGGCAAGCCGCCTGAGAGAAGCCGTCTAAAGGGGCCAATTCGAGCTATATACATACTTTCGATAATTGATTGTCCGTTTATGACTTTTTTCGGATTAATATTCAGTATATATTTTGAAACTATATTTGGAACTTGCACTGATTAAGCTCTGGGCTGCTAGTAAAATATAAATGTTGTAAAACTACTATAAAACTTTCACCATAAAAATTTCTAATGACTTATCCTGGACTACAGACAGCCTAGAATAGAAGATCCTCCACGAAAAACTTAAAAGAATCACTTGAATTAAAAACCATATTGAAAAAATTTAAATGAAGTTTAATTCGCATTTAAAAATGACGTAAAAAACGTAAGCACAAACTACATACATACATTGCAAAAATGGTAATATAAATAAAAAATAAGTGTCCTTGGAGCATTATGATCTCAGGTTTTAATTTAGATGAGACTAATAAGAAAATTGTATGCAACTATGTCACATAAAACACATACGTACTTACCTACATACATATTCTACATATATTAACCGGTTTGCTTTCATCTGCGACGAAGATCTCATCCAATAAAACGAAACGACGCACTTTAAAATTCCCTTTTAGTATGAATTGCATACTCAACAAAGTCTCCACCATATAAATGGAGGTTTATTTAATTTTGCACCGAAGTTGGTGGTGGTTCGGTTAGGTTAGGTAAGGTTAAGCTAGACCTGAAACGTGGGTTTTACTCTGGCCTCCATCCCATTGGAACTTTAGATGGAACGGATTGTGTTGGGGTCGTTGTGGGATAGGTTCTAGTTTTATGCATTCAATTCGCCTGAGTTTGTGTTATTATAACCAGAGATGGTAGGTCTAAGTAGAGGTAGTTAAAAAAATCATAAATATAGTTACAATTCTAGAACATTTGTAGGTATATGTATACTTGTGCAACTTGTACAAACATTCAAAAGTCCAATGGAAACTTTATCAAAAGCTTTGGGAGAAGAAATCTCCCAATAAAAGTTTGCTTTGGATAATATTTTTTTGCTGCTCTATCTAAAGAGAAAATTCATTCCAACCTAAGATTCCAAGTTTTTGAAAATGTAAACTTATGCAACTCATGGCAAAAAGTAAAAAAAAAGGAGTTTTGCCTTTATATTGCTACCCGTTTAGAGTAAGAATTTGCGCTTGTCAAGAATTTTCATAATACCGTGGTACTGCACATATTTAAATGCGATGATGGTAGAACTTAAAAACAATGAAAAGTAGATAAACGGCAGGTAAGTGGCAAAATGCTAAACTTATGCACTCCTCACCTGGGAACATGAACTACATAAGTACGTAGTCGGTAGTTGCACTGAGTATACTTCATCATTGAATACCGGAGGGAATTTATTATATTGTTGCAGATGTGTCTACAGAAGTTCAGCAAAAGGATACTACTGAGTGGTGGAGGTTATTGACTGTAATTTTTTCATTTTCCATTTTTCATTAGTTTGGAAACTTATCATGATTATTTGCATAATATACAGGGTGTTTCCGCCATGGTGGTCTAGAGGACAGGAGGTGATAGTTGTCACATAAAAAAAAACAAAAAAACGTCAGACAGGGGAACAGAGGTTAGGGCATATCAACCCATTCGGAGTTACAGGGTAATTAAAAATTATGATAGGTTTTCATAAAACACCCTGATTCTTAAAAAGTACATAGTGGACGGTCACCGTCAAAAGCTCATTGTATGCAGAGCTTCATAGCTTTTTCACTTTTCCAACGACTGCTTAACCAGCTCCATACTCTTCTCCACTCAGTTAATGTTCCTTAAATAACCCCTGGTTTTCGAGTACCCGGTTCTTATTTGAGTATCCGGGTTTCACGGGTAAGAGTCGAGCATGGATGGATGGATGGATTGAAGAGAGGTGAAGTCCCCCCAGGGGAGGGGTACCCTAGAACGTAGGACACAACAGGCCCATTGGTTACCCTCCGGACCCATGACTGATGATCACAGGTCCCAACCAGACGATCTTATAAACCACCCCGCTACCGGCTTCGTGCAATATCGAGTAACTCGGGTATCCGATTCTTTGGAATCGTTTTGTTAGGAATTTATTCTTTGGAAATGGGTCGTGAAGAATCGATTCCTAGGAATCGGGTATTGAAAAATTAATTTGGTTAATTAATATCTATGGAAAATCAAGCATAGCGCGATTCGGGTAGCAGAATTAAAATCTTTTATTATGACTGAATTCACGAATTCAGTAATGTACCGGAGTACTAAGAAATTAAGAACCGATTGTATCCGGAATCGAGAATCGATTATATCGAGATACCCGGGTATACGAGTAAACTTGGAATCGAAAATCTCCGAATCGAGTACCCGGGTACCTGATTCAACTTGAACCCGGGTACAAACAGACACATGACTCTCACAGTTAGGAGTTATGGTGGACTAAACTAAAAATGTCGGATAAAGATTTTTAAGAGATGCCAGATTTCCGATATGGATAACTGTCAAATGAGCTGTCATTTTTATTTGGTAAGGTCTAACAAATGGTCATGCAGAAATGATACCAACTCGTGAAAATTTATATCCAAAATCAAAATTAGGGCTTAGTTAGTTTTTTTTTCAAAGGCAGGGGGACAGAGGATCTGAAGCATGGTTGACAAGGCGGTCCATTGCACTAACCTTCTAAAAATCTTCTCACCAAACTTTCCTCCTATCTTCTTAATGAAGCGCATCAGGTTTAGGTAAGGTAAGTTTTTCAGCTTATTCACAGATAGGAGAGCAGATCCAGCTGCTTCAGATAAAGACCATACAAGCACAGAGAATTTGTTTGGTTGTATCAGGCTCTCCTTCTAGGCGGGACAGACACTCAAGGCTGAGTCAATAACTCCCATCCTCGTTAGATGAGCGTGAGTTGAGCTGTGGCCGGTGATGATGCCAACCACAGTTCTGCATTGTTTTCTTCCGAGGCCCAAGAGAAAGTCAAAGAAATGCTTATAAGGCCCATTAAGAAAAAAATGTTGTACATCTGCAAGTACTCAGGTTCGGCCTTAGTTATGCAAATATATTGGCTGTGGGCTTAGTTATGAGAACATATTTTTATGGACCATCAGAATGTGCTGTTGGTCGTATGTTTTTGAAAATTTCCGTTCCAACTTAATGCTACATGACAGCGCATCATCGACAAGAATAAGACTAGTGCATTTCGAAAAAAAAATATTGGAGCTGTTGAAGGCAACCAGTGTTGCTGAAAACCACAATTTGTGTCGATTCACAGACCTTGACAAGAGCTTGGGCTTTGTCCATCCACGATTTGAAAATGTTTGTCATAAGGATCTTGGCCTTAAGACTTACATCATCCAATTGGTACAAGAATTGATGCCACATGACCATAATTTTGGGTCAGATATTTGCTGAATGGGCTCAAAATAAATTTGAGTTGACAATTTAATTTATAACAAAATTTTGTTCAATCAGCGATGAAGCTCATTTCTGGCATAATGGCTATATACGTAAATAAGCAGAATTGTCATATTTGATGGTGATTAGAATCCTCAAGCAATGCAAGAGTTGCCTGCTCATCCAGAAAAATTCAATGTTTGGTGTGATCTATGACCGGCCGTATAATCGGGCCAAATTTCTTCAAAAATGTAGTAGGATAACGTGTAACCGTAAATGGGAAGTGATACAGAGTAATGATCCGCGACTTTTTGATTCCAAATCTTCGAGACATTGTCGTTGACGATTTGGGGTTACAACAGGACGGCGCTAATTAGCATAGAGAATTATTTCAAGAAATGGACTTGTCAATTGACCACCAAAATTATGTGATTTGACATCGCTGCACTATTTTTTGTAGAATATGCGTAGTCTCTGGACTATGTTGATAAACCAGTTTCGATTGAGACATATTGGAAATCAATGCAGGACATTTCATTGCATATATATGGCCCCTATATATACGGCACTATGTAACTGCAATCACAGTGCTCATATAGCCCAAATTGAATATAAAAATATTAAAAAAAAAAAATATTCAAATTACGGCCGCGCTTAAAAAACCTTCCGTTACTACGTATTACAGCGATCCAGTTCCGAATGTAGGGCTGGACTATATAAGGCCCAACTAATATTTTTTTTTTATATATGTATCTATATTTTCCAATAAACGTCATAGAAAAAAAATCCAAAAATCGTTTTTACTTACCTGGATCAAGATATTTTAAATTCCTCGCTAAATGTGTTAATTGCAGCGGTATATATCGAGTATCAGCTCTTGGTGGACTCCGTGGTGTTGGCGGTGATGTCGGTGCTCCTGGACCCAATGGACATAAAAAAGCACGTTGCAATTCCCAACCAACTTCAGATATAATGCTCGCTTTTCTAAAGTACGGAGTTACTTCTCGAAGAAATTTAACTGTAAGTAAAAAAAAAAGTGAAAAAAAATTAATGATATTCATTAATTCTTGAGAATAAAAACAAACTACACAAATTAGCTGAAAGATTTAAGTTTTATAAAAAAAAAAGTCTCCCACAGCACAATAATATTATTAACTTCGTCTATATTGTCAGTTACAAATTCTTCCTTTAATTCACTCTCACTAGCTTCAAGCCCGACAAAAAAAAAAAAAAGAAAAAAAAATCCTTCACTAAAATTAAAACATTAAAAGGAGCATGACATGTGTGCCTTAGTTAGTCTCCCTTTAATGGGTTCCCAAGAGAGGGCGTGTATTATGTGACAAATTAAGAACACCATCAGTATTAGGGCCTTCAGGATGAATTAAAGTCTCAGGGTATATTATAGTAGTAGAAAGAAGCTGGCAGGAATGAGCAATGTTTACTCCCGACAAAACAATTCCATGGACGAAACGTAGGCAATTACCAAGAAACACGATGAAAGCTACATGAAAACTGAGCCTGGATAATCTGATAAGGTAAATAGCGAACAAAATTCCTTACTCAGGAGACATTAGATGGGTTCACAGAGAGAAGGTGGAGATTAAACTGTCGTTAAGCTTTGGTTAAGCTCTTTTCCATTGTTCCATCGTCGTCTATTTTGTTCTATTTAAGTTGCATGTTTTCTCGTACAAGTATGTATGATACTACGCCCACCCGCAACCCGTGTTGTCCTTATACAATTTGCGGGCAGAAGGCGGTGTGGCGTGACATATACTTATATGAATTTTCTGTTGAACTGAGGAGAATACTCTTATTATTGTTCGCCTAATGGAAACTTCCTGAAACATGGTATTTTTTTTTTTTTTTCTGTTTCTATTCTGTTTTGGCAATGTGATGGTCCATTACTGTAATTTGATTGCTCAGAGACGATGACGAAAGATTAATTTCTTACGTCGCTAGTGAAAAATTGAAGAATAGAGAGATTGCAATAAATCTCTAAAGGAAGGCATTGGCATACTACATAAATAGAATTAGCCGAATTAAATGAGCCTAAGGAAAAATTAGGATTTATCTGGTTACCGCACATAATGAAGCAAAAAGGTCATTTTATTCTCGACAATTAATTATTCAACATCATTACGTTCTCATTCTATTTAATTGTTGGGAATTAGGATTTCTCCTTTTTTTGCAGCAGAACAATTTGATAGATTTGATTTTGAGTGATAGGGAAATTCATTTCGGAATTAATTCAAGGAATATATAAGTCTTAATAGTTTAGAAATTTAAAAATAATACAGAAAAATAAAAATATAAATGAAAATTTGTTTGGAAATTTTATTAGAACTTATCTTATCTTTAACAGATCGATGCAAGCTTTTGTCTTATATGCAGGGGGATAAGAGATCCCAAGTACAGAGGCCAAGGCCGGTACTAATCTGGTAAAAACTTTGTCACCAAAACCTTCCCATCTTTCTTAATGTAATGTATCAGATATAAGTGAGGTAAGTTTTCAGCTCATCCACAAATAGGAGGACAGACTCAGGCTTCTCCAGCCTACTCCGGGCAATGGCTAGACAAGAACACAGATAGAGTGTTCGGTTGTCTCAGGCTATCCTTCCAGGCAGGACAGACACGTAGGGCTGTCAATAACTGCTATCCTTGTTAGATGAGCGTGAATGCAAGCTTGTTCCAGTGATGATGTCAATCACGAGCTCTGCATTGTTTTCTTTTGAGCCTCAAGAGAAAATCAGAGAAATTTCTATTAGGCCCATCGATAAAAAGTTTTGTACACCTGAAAGTGCTCAGGTTCGCCCATCCCTGCTGATGTTTCATGCGAATATCCGCTTTAATGAGAGACCAGATTCCCGAGCCGGCAATGACTACAGCGTTTTTCAGTCCAAGGAAGGGAAAACTAGAGCCAAACCTGGCTGGCAGGTCAGCTCTGCTCCTATGCCCAGGAATCCACCGCAGGGACACCTTGTTTTAGATACGCAGTTTATCCATGTCCTGCAGCCCTCCAATAACTTCGATGTCATCTGAAGGCCATTCAGATCCATAAAGGCAGCCAGACTATCCGTGCGGATAGCAATGACGTTTCCTTTGATTTCCATATTAAAGGCTATCTTCGCTGTCATTACGATAGCGAAGACTTCAGACTGGAAGACAGTGGTGTGTCTTCCAAGTGAGTACTCCAACTCAATGTCAGGTTCAAGAAAGTAGACATCAGCACCGGCTCCCTCATTAGTGAGAGAGCCGTCGGTGAAAATTTTTAGACCACCAGCCCACGATTCCCTTTCAGGAAAATTCACAGAAAAGCCATGCCCAAATGAAGCTTTGGTGCCATCGCATCAAGTGGTATGCGGGCCAGAAGTTTTTCCCGTTCCAGATCACACGACAAGGATCAGTGGGACGAACCTTACTGCTGTTTAAGGCTCAATTGTACTCTATGCTTTCCTACCAAGGATGTTTTATTTATTTTTTTTTAATTTTTTAGCTAATCTAAACTTAAACAGTCTTTAGAAGACCTTCATTATTGGACATTTTATATATTTTTGTTTTATTTCTTTTACTGCACAAATATTCCATTCAATTTTCGTTATGCTATTATCTTTATTCAACTTATATAGCAGAATATGTTCCTTTATCACTTACATTTTAACTTTGAAAAATATAATTGTAAAAATCGAACTGCAGCCTTCAAAACCTGCACTATGAAAAAGGAAAAGCAAGTTATGCAGGTCATTTTATGCTTCCTTCTCCACCCAGTCCGACTTTGATGCAATTGAAAAAAAAAAAAACAGCAATATTTATAGGATAACCCAATACATATCATCAATACACTTTAAAAGAACTAGAATTTGAGTCCGCAGAGCTAAACTAACTTTAATAAAGTAAGCGCAGTTCCTGTTGTAATTAAATCTCATTTCTTTTTTGCGTATACATTTGACATATTTTAAACTTATATCAAAAGATCGAGTCCAACTTTTATACAGAGGTTGGTGCAAAGAACAAGAAGTTTGCTATACTATTAAGAATCCTTGCCGTATATCTTTCCTCACATATATTCCACACCACCCTGTACATAATATAGCTTCCAATTCAAATTACTTACACTCTCACTGCTCGTTACCTTCTTCCCACATAAAGCTAAATCATCAAAGATTTCAGATATTTTATATAGTATATCCCTGAAAGGATATAAAATGAATGTCCTGGCTTTTGCACAAGTTACTCAAACCAGGAAAAGGAGAGCACTCAGCATAATGAAAGTCATCCATGCGGACAAGTTTGTCTCTTTTTGCACTCTATTGCACCAAAAGCTGTCTGTGTATTTATCTATCTGTCTGTCTGTCTGTCTATCTGTTTATCAATTCGTCTGTCTGTTTGCTCGGAAGATGTTGCCCGTTGCCATTGGTGCAATATTTCTAGATATGTATGTTTTGGATAGTTATGTTGTTCATTTGAAATAAAAGCAGCTGTCAGCATTTGTCATCGTTGTCGGCTTTCAGTGGATAACGTGCACAACGTGCACACTTTTCTCAAATGCAATTACCTTGGTATATTTATCGCCATTGCGAGTACTTTTGGCCTCCTTATAATTCTATTGACGTAGTGATTCAATTCTTTTTTTATGGGATGTTAATGGGCCCCAACTTAACATTTTCTTGATAAGTATAAATTTAAATAATTTTCAAATAAAAGAGGTAAAGTGAAAAAAAGAAAAGAACAATAAAAGCAAAAAATAAGTAATAAACAAACCTATGGTGAAACTGCTCGCAAGAAAAGTGAGAGACTGTTTAAGTTTCTATGTAATATCATGTGAGATAATGAAGTTAAATATATTCCTTTTAATGACACCAAAAGAGCCCGATAGCAAGTCATTATTAAGCTTAAAGGTACGATTGAAGAACAGGCGTTTAGTTATTAATCCATGAGATCTTGGTAAAATTAAGTTAAGAGTTCTTTTAGCAGTAGAGAATTAAAAATTAATAAAGAGATAACCCGGTCAACAAAATTTAATTATTTTATAATAAGAGGAATCGTTAAACCCCAAGCACAGTGTTTACATAAGATCAAATGTGATCGAATTTACGAAGATTATATATGTATCGAATTATAGAGCTCAACGCATGTGACAATTTATTGCAGTTCCGATGGTCTAGCTGGTAAGCTAGATGGTAATAAATCTCACATCGATAAGTGATTCTTGGTAAGAGCAACGAGCCAGTCAGGAGCCGACTTGTGCTTACAGGAGTGAGACCCACAACGAGTGGAGACCAAAATAAATCTTACGTACGATACTATTGATATGATCATCCCAGGTAAGTGTGTCATTGAATAAAAAACCTAAATTACGAAGGGACTCAACCCATTGAATCGGCGTGTTACCTACTAAAGATTAATGGAGGAAAAATTGTTTTGTCGAGATTTTTTTTACGGGTTAAACATAAGTCCATTTTGAATTGTCCATCGATTTAGGCATACCAGATCTTCGTTAATGCAACTTAACTTATGCCATCCTCAATAAGACCAAGAGGTCTGGAGAGAAATAATTGCACGTCGTCAGCGTAAAGATCAAGCTCACTATTAGAGACAGATTCAAAGATATCATTTATGTACATGAAAAAAAGCAATGGACCAAGAATCGATCTATGTGGAACTCCATGATTGACACTGAGGTAGGTAGGAGGAGTATCTTCCATTAGAGTATACTGTTTGTAAACGACCTGTCAAATAACTATGCAAAAGCCTAGCCGCATAAGGTGAAGAGTTGATTTTCTTCATTGGGGGTTATATTCGAAAATTCAAAGCTCGGAAAGGTATGAGATGATCTTAAGTTACTAATGAACTCGCTGTCAGCCACAGAAGCCGATGTATTTTAGTCTAGAGAAGGACGATTAAGCTCATCTGGATCAACGTCACACACACACAAGCACGAACCAATTTTTCAACCAATAGGGTCGGCTCTGTAGATTTTTGTGATATTCAAATGCCATTACAATGGCGATAATTAACCACGTTAAAAAGATATGAACAAGGATGCAGTAGGGGAGCGTTGCGAGCTTCCCAAGAAGTGCTCTTAGTGCTCTTGTATTCCTTTTTGAGAGTTTCCATTTCCGGCTGGGTTGGCTCGCAAAAGATCTCGCACACGTCCAACAAACTCGCGTCTTTGCCTGCAATAATTTTTCCAGAAAACTTTCCATATGAGGTGACTGTCCATGAGTAGGGGTCTAGATCTAACTCATTCTCTTGATCTTTTGCTTGCATCAAATCTCGTTAAGATCAAATTAACTATATTCTTCCTTTTACAAAATATTTACAATCAATTCTTTTCTGTTATCCCTAAATTTTCCTATATCAAATCTCTTTTAAACAGAGTCTGATAGAATACAATTTATGCCCAGCCCAACATCTTCAAGGCAGAAAAGCGTAAAAGACCATAAAAGAAACGTGAAATTCTAATAAAACCCAAATTTTCGTATGTAAACACTTCATATATTAACGCCCTCTATTGAGCTCCGGCATAAAGCACTTGACACAATAATAATGTAAAAACTGTTTCTATACTATCTACCTACGCGCACAAACACACACACACAGAGTTGATAAAATCGCAATAAGTAAAGCAATTTCTTATAGGTTCAAATCCGTGCTTCATGTCCTGGTACTTTGTCTCCTACGGGCTTTCTGTATCCTTTTAAATTTCAATTCCGGCCCACTATCAACTATATCCAATCTGATCCTCGGGGAGCCAATAAATTTTAACATTTTGGCAATTTTACCCTGTCCTAAGGCTCCCTCGATAGATCCTTCTTCTTGCAGCAACGAAGAAATTTGTGTTTTCTTCTTATCTCAGTTTTTGTATAGCGTAAAAATTAAATTTATGAACTCCAACTTGGGAGTTTCTTGGAGGATAGGAAAAATGCGATGTTACCATGGTGCTTGGTAGTCTTAAAGTCTTTCATAGCATAGCATAGCACAGCATAAACCAAAGCAAACTGTACATGTATCCAAAAGAATTCTCCATCGGTACCTATACTATACCCACTCCTTAGTCAACGCGCTTAAATAAACAGCGCAAATATGCTGCGATGGGGTGTTAGTAACTGACGTCGCAAGTGCTGTTAACTGGCACCACTGGTGCCTTAGAATCACCAGATTTAATGAAACTTTTATGGAAATTCATAGTCATAGTAGTGTATGTACTATAGAGAAAACGTACAGGGAGGGAAGTGGGCACTGTTAAAACTCAATTTCGGCCCTACAGATAACTTATGGTAATTTCAGTGAAGCTATTTTACCAGCTGGTTGGAAGGAGCAGGAGGGGACGGGGGATGGTAGGAATTGAAGAAACTTAATTAGATCTTAGTAAAATGTTTCGTTTGAGTATAGTACGTATCGCAGCATAGTACTATTTATGTAAGCTTCTATGCTGTGTAATTTTCCTAAAGACACATAACTGCGAGAATTTACAACATTTCCTTTTATATATATATGTCATGGGCCCTCCAATATTGATGGCAATGTATTTCTAGAGAAGACGAGGAGAAGAAGAAGAAAAAGAAGTAAGTCAATTTGAATTACCCTTATTCCCCTGATATTTGACTAATTTTGATAATATAAAACAGTTTCGACTTTGTATACTCATTCCTAGAATGATATCGCTTTACCCCCGATTTCGGCGATTTATTGAAATGTGACTGACTTTGACTTAAAGTTCCCAAAATTTTAATTAACTTTATTGACGAGGAAAGGCAATGTGTCAACTTCAGGAATTTGTGTTTGGTTTATCTCTCCCCACAGCTCTAGAGCCCTTGTGGTTTGAAAATTGTTTTTTTTACCTTTCATCATATCTTACGACGCTGGCAGCTTTTAATGTGGTTTTGACTGAAATTTGATTTTCAATATTTGACAGAGAAATAGAAGGGAACTTCTGTTTTGTTTTTTTTTTTTATGAAAAATTAAAATTTCATCATTAAATGAGGAAAATTACGATGATGAATTTTAAGGTTCAAAAGAAATTGTGTAAAGGTTCTTTTTCAAAATGACAAGAATATTTATTTTCTCTTTAATTTACATAGATTCACAATTATGTTGAAAAGACACGAATTTGATTTTCTAACAGAGTCTGTCAGTAAGTATTTGTCTGTCTCAACGTAGCCAAAGAAAATCAAAATTTTATCTATTACCACGTGTAAAAAGGGGTTTATTTCAAAATAATGCACTTGCATTTGAAATGGGTCTCTTTCTGTAATCTTATGCCTACATCATTAAAACAAGCTTAACTTAAAAACAAGTAAAAAAGCTAGGATTGGTCTAAGATCAATTCTTATGATACCCTAGATGAATGCCCGTATTAGATTTATTCAAGTTTGATTTTGAAGTTTTTTTCGCATATATATCTAGAACGGTTTGTCGCACAGAAAAAATGATTATAACCAACTTTATAGGATTTCGTATTCTGGAAAAGGTTTTAGTACAATAAAAATGTCTTGGACTGATCGTTTTCAAAGTATAAGTAAAAAACCTAAATTTTTATATGGCAACACCAAGAAGGAGTTGCCCGATTTAGTCCATTTTTGACATTTTATTTGCTAATGTAGTAAAAACATCATGTACGAAATTTCAGCTCTCTACGTCGATGCGATTTCAATCAGTGTCCAAATATATAGCGGAAAACGAAATTTTTTCGAACTTAATTTTACTTTTTTTTCTTAAGTCCGTGTACAAAATTTCAGCTCTCTGATTATACGCGTTCTCGAGTTATCGTGCGCACAGACAGACAGACGGACGGACGGACGGACGGACGGACGGACGGACATGCAAAAATCAAAATAACTTTTAATATTATGAATGGGTGTCCAATCCATTTAGCTCTACCATCATTATTTCGAGGTGTTACAAACGGAATGACAAACTTAGTATGTATACCCTATAGATTTCATCTAGGGTATAAAAATTATTGCATACCTACTGGTAATATTTGAAGGCTTCCAATCTTGCAAAAAAATTCTAAGTTTATATGCATTTGACAGAAAAAAGGCAATATTTTCAAAAATGTGGTCTTATAATTCTCGATAAAATCGCAATGGGGAGTATTTGCATATTGTTTTTAATGTTTAGAAAATTTTCAATAATTTCTAAAAAGAGTATATAAAAAAATTGTACCAAAAGTTACAAAATTCTCTCTAACACACATCACACACATCTTACTGGCACCTATTATGACAATTTCCTATGGGGGTTATCTTTTTATTACTGGGAAATCGGTCAAATCGATGGTATTTTTCAAACAGAAGAATTACATTTTCTCGAATTTTTGCTTAGAATATTTTGTAAGCAACCAGATACATAAATAAGGTAAGGTAATAAAAGAAGGGTTCTTAAGGGGTCATAAGAGCGTTGCGAGGAAATGCTGCTTGCATTAACGCAGGTATGACTGTTCTACTGTTTTTGAAAAAATTGTAACCGGTATTTTGTATCAAATTTTATACTTTCGGCTTCACATGTATATTTTTGCAGCAAATCTACAACGCTAGAGTAGCAGGGCAGTACATCAGACAACTTAGTTAGTTCGAAAAGTTTTCTTTTCTGCTCTCTAACAATTAAGGCAATTAAGGGGGGGGGGGAGAATATGCATCAAAACTCTGAATTAAAACTTTGGTGGACTGGTGGGAAATAATTTGAGGAGAAAAATAATAATACATTTGAACGGAAATTTCGTTATTAGTTGTATCCCTACATTGACAATAACTCAAAAGTTATAAGATTATGTATATATATGAGTCAGAACTGTTTTGAAACCGAACATTTTTGATCACCCTGTAAATCTTAGATGACTGAGATATATGTTTTTTTTTACAGTTTTTTCTGTCATTAAATCACTTGCGTTATATATTTAGTTTTGTAATGCATTTCTTAATCATCCTGTATATATCATACTTATGGCGGATACAGACGTCTCTATAAGAGGAAAATTTAAGAAGAAAATCAAACAAGCCCGCTGTTGGTAAAAAAATCCAGTTAATTGAGTTACATTTAAGTGAGAAGGTACCTGAATTTTAATTAATTATAGTATGTAATTCGAAAAAAAATCAGGCCTTTCAATACTAAAAGTAAAAGTTAAAATAAACGAAACATTTTTACAATAAAATCGAAATACTCGTCGGTTTTAATACCTATATTCAAGAATTGTGGCTGTCTGAATTAATTATTACATCTTGAAGGGAATTAATTTGATGGTGATTTCATTTGAGTTAAGGTGTTGGCCACATTCGTATCTACATGCTTCCTTTCAAGAATTATTTATGAAGCAATTCCTTCTAATTGGGATATACATACATTGTCAGATTAGAGAAAACCTGAATTACCATTGAATGGATCTCTTAAGTGCACAATATTACTTACTCTCCACCCTCCAACTGCAACAATATGTACGCAACCCGATTAGGTACTCCACCAATTGACGTGTGGTTGGTTGGTTTGATACTGAATGGTTAGCTCTTGTTTATAGGTAACAATTTAGAAAACCACATCATGAAAATATAAGTGTCCTCAAATTATGGTGGGGCTAGTAACGAATTTAATATTGAAGCGTTGGACTGTTGGGTGGGAGTTGCCTTTTATTTCTAACAACATGAGATAAATATGTAAAAAGAAAAATGACTGCGTGGGTAATTTTAAGACCCCATACTTTATGGAAATATTTATATTGACCTTATTGGGTGGACCGTACATAAGAATGGTATTAAAGTATCCCGCTTTATTCTTAATTTCTTATAATAAATATTATTTTTAATATGGATATTATATAAATACAGGGTGGTCATGACTCTAATAAGACGTTATTTAGCCTAGTCAATTCCTATTATCAAGAAGTGCCAACAAATTTAATAGTTTGTGTGAGAAAGGGTCAGATGCGAACTTACCAAATAATAGGGTGATTAAAAAAAACAGTTTATTCATTTTTTACAAAATATTTTGTATTTTAAAAATTACGGGATCCACCCATTCGCATGGTGTACATGTATTAAGAGAGTTCCATTAGTAAACAAGCCAACGAACTTCGAAATTGTAATATTTTACAGAAATCAATGTTAATGCGTGTTTTAAATAGCTTTAAGACGAACTCATAATGGTTACTCATGTTCACCTTTGTTCTCATCTTAGAAATGAAAAAGCAATCTCACTTTTTAAATTAATGTATTTTTGTAACATTGCCTTAAGTTCATGAAACTTACGGTATTAGACGTATTAAGGTTAGGTCGAGGTTACCTATCAGGTATTGACTCCTTTCCCACCACCATCAACTATCATTAAGTAAACGAAGTAAGTAGCAATGCAGACTGCATATAGCTATTGCAAAAATATTAAACCAATGATCCTGATATGGATAAATATTTTTTTGGGAATGGAAAAAAAAACTAAAACTAAATTGAAATAGAAGAAGTTTCGAGAATTTTTATATTTAACGATTCTATTTTAAATTATTTACTACAAAAGAAAAAAGCAAGCGCTACGTATGGTTTTTGAAGCCACATTTGTTTTTAGGTTGCATTAACCAGTAACGATGAAAGGACATAAATTAAATTCTCAACTTTTAGCAATTTTATTTATTTTATCTTGTTCCATACAGAGCTCGAACTCATAATTTTTAGAATTTATCATAGATGGAATAGAATTTACATTCGACAATTTATTTGTGCATTTGAAGTCTGTCTACATGTATAGGAGAAACAACTTAAACAAAAATATCCTAAAATCGTCAATAAGAAAATAGTAACCATGTTGTATGAAAATGGCAAACCACACAACAGAAGTGGAGCCCAGGAAACTTTTTGAAACTACGCTCATCTACGAGGGTGAATCAAATAGAAACGAGACTTATTTATTTTAATTGTTTTATTTGAACTTGAAGGAAAAAGAATGACAAGTTTATTTTTCTATATAATCTCCTGATTTAGAAACACATTTTTTCCAGCGTTTAGGTAATTTTGATATGCCCTCTTCCTAGAAAGAAGTTGGTTGTGTTTCCAGCCAATTGCGCACATAGGCCTCAACCTCTTCATCGTTGTTGGTAAATCTTCACCCTGCTAGGGTTTCTTTGAGAGCACCAAACAAGTGAAAGTCGCAGGGCGTCAGTTCTGGGTTGTAGGGAGGTAGTTCAAGTGTTTACCAGCCCAATCGCTCCAATTTTTCTCTGGTCAGGATGGCTGTATGTGGACGGGTATTGTCATGAAGAAATTCACTTCTCTCATCGATAGGTCACGTCGTTTGCGGCGATATGCTACTCTAATCTCACTTAAAATGTCGCAGTAATATGCCGCATTAATTGTCCTGCAAGCATGCAAAAAATCGTGGTAGAACAACCCACGCTGGTAAAAACACCGTAGCCAAATTATTGTCTGCTGACAATTGTTTCGACTTTGGAGTATAGTGGTGCACCTATGTTTCATCGCAGGTGATAATGTGACTGCGAAACGAGTCAAGCTCGTGAAATCGTCTCATCCTTGAACTGTGCAATCAATCTCCTGAAGATTTCTGCTAATTTTACACCTTCTGTCGCAAGAAACTTAATAATAATACGCTGCGGAATTAATCAGGGAGCCTCCTGAGCAGACATCTTCACGATGCGTACTGACGAGACCGAGCGAGGTCGCTCACATACATCTGCCACTTTCGATATCCCCGCCCAACACCCTACGAAGCAAGAAACCTCACCCTTTAATATTGCGCGCTCAGGGCCAAAAGTTCCCACATACCAATGGATTACAATTTTTTTTTCAGGTATTGCAAAATGAATTGAAACTGAACTATCTTTCAAAACTATCAATGGTTAATTAATTACAGTTGGGGAACAAAGGGACAACATTTATGATTCTACCACGAAAATGGGGCGACCTCTAATTGTATTGACAAAATTGCCTTTCTTTCTCTATTAATTTGGCCGGTCACGCCTAGGTCTTAAATGGCTGTGAAAAAGTAAATACGTAGTATTTCGCCTCAAATAATTCAAATTGAGAGTTTTAACTGAGTTCATTTAGGGTTTTCTTTTCAGATGTAATACTGCAAGCAGGAGCTAGTATGCTGATGTGATGAGTATTTCTTCATGCTGATACGAAACGCTTTGAATTTTATTAAATTGTCTTTATTCAAGACGCCATACCAATCAGAAAATTTCCAAAATTTAATTCGATAAAAATTTAAATATACCATCAAAATAGTTATGAAGTGATGTTGTAATTGAAAACTATATAGACAAAAAATAAATTCACCCATAATTTAATGAAAAAGTAATTAACACAATCTTTGCAAGATATTTTTCGAATCATTTCATATTCCGCAACACTCATAAATGCATTTAAATCCAGTAAATCCTGTTATGTTTTAATAACCTCTGTGTAGCCCATTATTACAGGATGATTTAAATTGACAAATTAATGACATTTTCAATTATATTTAGTTAATTTTTCCAGAAACAAATCACGGATGAAAATCTCCTGGTCTGGTCTGTATATACGTAATTCCTTTTGTTAATTTTTTCCCTGATTATCATTATGTTTTTATGTATAATATGAACACAATTTTCCTATTATAATCATATCAATTAACTTTAATTTTGATTTGATTTATTGCCGTCAGATGTATTGAAAAAAAAATATTATTCGATAAAATAAATTAATTTTTACTGTGGAGTGGGAGGGGGGGGGGGGGGGGGGGAATGAGAAATATGTTTTTTATTATTTTTATATTTTCTACTCTTCTATATATTCACTGTTTATGTAAGCCTTCATATGTTCTCTATGTTCATCCGACTGTAATTTTTTAGGATAGAATATCTTGAAAAAAAAAAAATTCATTCGACCGGAAGAAAACATGACAGAAAAGTCAGTCAAACTCATGCCAAAATTGGTTTGCTTTGGGTTGAGTGATCAACATAAAATAAAATAAAATAAATCTACTTCAAAGTATTTTTTCTTGCATGAATTTTGTAGTATAAGTATATATATAAAACGCTATAAAAACTTTCAGGAATATTTGACACCCGACTAACTATGTAGGTACGGATAGATGCCTGGTGTAGTCTTAACTTTTATGATTCACACTATAAATTTTAAATTTATTAAATATAAAATCATTGAAGCTTGCAATGTCTTATATTTCTTTCTCATTTTCTACCGCAGGAGTTCAAAGATATAGTGGTCAGCAAAATCGAGATTTTGCGATTTTAACTCAGTATTTTCATTTAACTACTTATTTGTTTCCCCAAAAATATATCAATTAACACCATTTTGCATATCAAATTAAAATTACACTTTATACCCAAAATACAACCGTTTTTATTCCATAACACCCCCCCCCCCCCCCGGAACTTCAAAAAATTACTGAAATCGAGCAAATTAATTTTTCAAAACATTAGCGGTGGATGTGCTTACAAAGTGAATCCAAAAACTGAAAAAAGTTGTATTTTGTGGTTTGGGAAGTATGGAAAGGTCAAGTTACCATACCGATATTCGTGAAGCGCTTGATAAAAAGGATGACATGGGAATTCTAGTACTATTCGACTTTTCTAAGTCTTGCCACAGTGTCAATCACAGTAAATTATATCAAAAATTAGCTTTGAATTTTAACTTCACCTCATCCGCACTTACAGTTATTAACAGCTTTTTTTCTAGACGAACGCAGCAAGCGAAAATTAAGTCTTTCTAATACAATAAGTTTGACATGTGGAATCCCTCAAGGCTCTATGCCAGGACCGCTGTTATTCAGCCTTTATATTAATGACCTACATATAATTGCATTCTCGAAGTCATTAGTGATCTTGAGCGATAGATGAATGGTCATAAGATGGTAGATGGCATAAGATTAGTAGATGGACTTCGACGTTTTGATCACATAAGCCAATATAGAAATGTAATTCTCTTAAAACACATTTTTTGCATAAAGCACTAGTTTTCTTTCATACGCTCATTTACACCAATTAGCCTGCGTATCTTTGCAATGGTGTAAGATTCTTGCGTTCCAACAGACATATATAGATATTTTCATTCTCCGCTACCGTACAGTATTGGGCCAACGTTCCCACTTTGTTCATATAATTCGCAAAGAAAAGATTTGTGTATCTTTGTGTGCATTATCCTTGGAATAAATTGAATTGAATTGATTTGAATCTTAAACTAAGCCTTTGAACTTCCGAAATTCGAATTAAAAAATTAATGTTTATAACGCACGTGTTCTTTTGTACTTTTAAAAAAATTGTTGTCAAACGAAAAAACCTAGAGTTGAGCCATAATTTCAAAATAGAGAGAACATAATAAAATAAATAAATAAATAATAAATTATAAATATTGATCATGACCATGTATTATACAAAAATTATATAAATTAAGAAAAAATCTTAAACATCTCGGTTTTATTCTCATCTAGCCATACAATTTTTTTGCTTATTTTGCTTATTATTCTTTAGCTAAAGCTAGCTGTAAACTATTTATAAAACCAGAATGTCAGAGAATTATACCAAAAATGCTCAAATTTGATTCTCTAAAATTGGAATATATCTTCCGAAAACATCGTATACAGCTTCTGTAAAATATCTCTTCTCCATTATATAAAAAGCAATTTTCAGAAACATTCCATTCAACGAAAAATACACCTAAAGAATCCTTATAAACTACATAGCTAACTTTGCTGGCCAATAAAAAGGCATGTAATATTACAAAACGGTGTCGTTCTATCCATTTTTATTACAGTTATACACTCCGAATGTTTATCCTTCGGGAAGGTACAACAGCAGTAATACAACGGAAGAAAAATCGAATTATTTCTCATCTGAAAATGATATTAAAATCGCAAGGAAATAGGAAAATCTTTTCAAGCATCTCATGCAATTTATACAAGATGCAAATCAACAACAAAAGACACTATCATGGCAAAAGCCATTGGCGGCGACAACAAGTTGTCCCCTCTCTCCTTCTATGTATATTACATACATAGATAGTTGTTGCATGCAACCAATGATAATATTGGAGCCAAAAGAAAAATTTCCATTAAAGTTGGGAAAGGAGAAGTGCAGTAGAATCGGGAGTGATGGGAAAAAATATTATGAAAACAAGAAGGACCTGGTTAAGTTTTCCGCTTCAATTTTACTTGGCGATTTTTGTTTTTCTCGTCTCTTGCAGCCGCCTGTGTTTCAATTTTTCTAAGAAATATATAAACAGATGGGAAGAGATTTCTTTTACTTCCTTGATTTTTCTCACCCCCTACTTGTATTTCTAATGAAAAAAAAAAACTTTTCGGAAGTGTCATCAGATTCTGTTCCTCTCCTTTGGTTGCTTTTTATTCAAAACTGAAATTTTATGCTTTTTGCACTGCACTGCTCCACTTAATTTTTTCTTTTTATTATAATTTTTTTTAAGTGCCACTTCTATTTGTAAGTTTTCTGAGAAAAGCGAATATACGCTACAATTGCTTTCAAATATTCAAAAAGAACTGAAGAAGATTTAAGTGCTATCTAGTTTAGTCTAGTTTCGAGAAAAATAAGCAATCGTCTCTTCTTCAACTACTAATTATTAATTCTGCTCGATTTTAAAAAGCAATATATAAATTAATAAGAAAAAAAAAAAGAACTTTTCCCCTAACAGAAAAGAAAATAAAAATTTAGTCGAATATCCATTTATCCGGATTGAGGAGAGAAAAATCGCTGGGACTATAGTTCATAAAATTATCGCATTATCTAAAATGGAGATGAAATAAGATATGTCATTAGATATGAAAAAGAAAATGGAGTGTAACTAAACACTAAATAACTTGTGTTTTTCAGCATTAATAAAAAATCGTAAAAAATCTGACATAAATATTTGTTGGAAAAATCAAATAGAAAACAAAAACGTGGTGAAATTAATACGAAGAATTTTACTTCTATGTTTGAAAGTTTTTGTGCATTTTATACAAATTCCGACGAGTGTTAATTTTCTCTATAAAAGTTCATGAGTACCTACATATTTGAGAACGTTTATCAAACAATCCATGGGGGGTCTTTAAAACACTTTAAAAGAAAGAATTTTAGTGAAATATTAATCACAGTACATAGAGATAGTAGTCAATGCGTCAAAACAGATCAACACGTCAGGATAGACGTACATACATAGTAAAAATCAAATCTGAACCATACGGAACGTAGCCTTTCAATTTTTTTTATTAGCTATACCGACCTTTGAGTACCTACTTTACGTAGCTGAAATTGATCAAATATTGTTTTCATAAAAAAACTTATAAATCCAAGTACAAACATGGTGGAAATCGGGCAACATTGCCATACAAAAATTTCATTATAGTTCAACACCATTTGAGAGCAAATTAATGTAGAAAACAGGAATTGTATACAATGCGACATTTTCAAAAAACTTATAGATTAAAGTGAATGACATTTGGCAACAGCCTTGTAAAGTTGCAAAAAAAATTTCAAATGGAGACAAAATTTATTAAATCAAGCAACCCCTTCACATGGTTGCCATAAAAAAGTTTTAATTTTTTAAATAAATAAAAAGCCAATGAAATATACCTAAATGAATTGTCAAAGTTACATTCGCGGCCACGATGTGACCATGGCCAAGTTTGATGCTCGTGGACCCAGTACTACCAACATTGAAGTATGAAAATGGTAGGTTATTCAATATGGCGGGAGGTTTGTAATTAATCAGAAGTTTGTTTATCAGTGAGAAAAGTTGTTTACCTGTGTGAACTAATTCATATTGTATTGTAATAATTCATCAAACAAATAAAATGGAAGGAAAAATTAATTAATTAAATGAAAACATAATAAGAAGCATGACTTCTTGTGGCTAGTAGCCGTTAATGTAACTTACTTGCCTATAGCGCCTCAAGTGGATTGTGGCCCGTGGTCTGAGGCCGTAAACGTATTTTGGACCTAACTGTTTAAAGAGCATACATTTTCAGAATAGCGGGTGATTGATATTGTAATTATGTAATTATGTCGTATCGTATTGAAATATAAAATTTCTATAAAGTTTAGGATACTGAGAAATTAATTAGAGAGCTGTCATCTGAATTGACTTGAGAAAGTTTGACGTACGTACAAAATGCGAGCAAATATTACTTGTCTATTTACAATATATTTGTCACTACAACTTGACAAGTGTGAAATATTAAATATCAGAAAAAGTTATAGCCAACATTACAATATAAAATTCGACTCTAAAAGGTTCGTGTATTAAATGATTGATGGTTTATAACTAGGATCATATTGAGATAAATTCTGTATATCACGAAATTTTTCGCAATTTTCTATAGATGTGTTCTTTTGTGTACCTTGTTCTAGAACTCCCTTCTATCGATTGAAGTGAACTATTTGTACTATTCGCTTCATTTATACATCTTCTATGAAAATGTATGAGGCGTTCTTTTGTGTATCTTTTGTTCTGCGGACACAAAAGAACACAGCTTATATTGAGTTCCAATGTTCTATATACTGAGTGTATTCCGTGCTATTTTTCAGTATATAGAGACACACTTCCGGTTTAATATAAACTATAATATTGAAACCGCAAGTCTATCTCCGGTATTAGATCCAAGGTATTACCAGAATTAGCCTTAGTTCAATTAAAACTTTTTTCCTAGCTTAGTTTCTTTATAGAAATTCAGTGAGCATTTTTCTACAGAATTTTTTTCTGAACTATTGATGACCGATAACGATATAAAAACCTTTAAGAGGGGCACATATATTTACAAGCATTCATCTTACACCCTAAATTCTAAGATCAAATTAAGACCAAATAAAACTTTTTTCCTAGCTTGGTTTCTTTAGAAATTCCGCTAAATATTTTTCTTCAGAATATTATTGCGGTCACCGATAACGATATAAAAATCCTGAAGGAAAAACAATCAGATGAATTGCTATGGCTCATATGTACTATCTACACTTACATAAATTTTTAAAATAAGATGAGAAGGTACTCAAATCAATATATCCATCCAAAAATTATTGTCACAAAAAACAACAAGGTTTCTATTGATAATTTTATATTTTATATTTCTACTTTAATAGTAAGTTTGTAAGAAACATTTGTTAGGTATGTTGATTATGGTTATAAATTATAGACTAGATGATAAAGTTCCTTAATAGGTTAGATTATGTAAAATTCGTTAAAGACTTATTAGCTCACAACTTATTCAGGTCATACCGAACTTATCCGATATTTTTTTTAAGTGACATGTTTGCAGTCACCAAGGGAACAACTTATCTTTGAAAATAGGTTACAGAATAGCTTTGAGAAGAGGTTAAGAGCTAATAGCAGATAGGACATAGGATGTAATAGGTCAAATTAAAGAGGAGAGTCCACAGTTTACAGGTTTTATAAAAACAAGTTATGTTAATGAAGTTCTGTACACAATGAGCTCTTAACTGTGACCGTACGCCCTGTACTTCTTAATATACATGGTATTTTGTGAGAAACCAACTTTTTTCTTAATCATCCTGTAATTCGTAAATGGTTGATCACCCCTGCTTTATTGACCTCCTAGCTGGAACCACTATGTATATAATTTAGAAAAATTGTAAGAAAAGTTAATTTTTTTAATCGTACAATTCAGTCTAATTTCTGCATTTCTGCTATTGATTGCATTTTCACGGATTTCGCTAAAGCTTTCGACTGAATTAATCACAAAATTTTAATTCATAAGTTGACTGCTCTTGATTTTCCTACTATCTTTGTCAATTGGCTTCATTATTATTCATCTGATCGTACGCAGTGAGTTATATTCCACGCAGCTTCTTCTGATGAAATAGGTAATACTACTGGTGTTTCTCAAGGCAGCCAGCTTGGCCCACTCCTTTTCATAATTCACATAAACGATGTCTTTGACTAATTTAAGAATACTTTGCTATGCTGACAATGCCAAAATCTTTCTCATTGTTCCTAATGAAAACGAGGATGGAATTTTAAACTTGGACTTAGATACCTTTCATAAATCATAATAATATCAGCAAATGTACTGCTATGTCCTTTTCTCGTAAAAAGTGGCCTTTAGAATTCAGTTATATGCTAGATGGATGCTTGTTAATTAGACCAAAGATTGCGTCTTTCTTTTCTCCGAGGATTGTGTTAACGCAATCGTTGTCAGGGCTAATGCTACTTTGGGGTTTGTAAAGGGATGGCGAAATGAGTTTAATGATCCATTCATAACGAAGATCCTTTACCGCACATTTATTAGAACCATTTAGGAGTATGCCAGTCCGGTCTGGCCTAACTTCTATAATGTCTACATAAATCGTAACGAGGCTGGGCTGTGCAGCAGAGATTCGATAGATTTGCCCTGTGTGAACTTTATTGAGAAAACCCTGTTATTATACCGCCATATATTCACAGGCTTAAACTCTTTCCATTGGATTCTCTTGAGAATAAACGAACAACGAAAGTGTGTCACCATTTCGGGTTGTCAACAAGTTCTATACTGTGTAGGTGACCCCTGAGAAATAAGTGTCAAGTAAAAATTGATACTAGGGTTCTCAGGGTAAACTTATCAGATTAAATGTGTGGAATAAATGTATAATTCTAACGTACTACAAGAGCCGTAAATAGTAGTATTTACGGCTCTGGTACTACTATAATACTACTACTTCTGCTACTAGCTACAACTTCACTTGCTAAGCATGCAATTAGATTAAAATTAAAATTTTCATTTTTCCTCTAACTGTTATCGCAAATAAGCCCAAAATTTATTTAAAATGAATAAATTTAAATGTAAATTTAATTCTACTATAAAGAATCTATTACTTTAGAGATCCCCACCATATCATATCATTTTAATAGAACTGTCCTACTTATCTCTGACACCGTTAAGAATGCTGAAATCTAATATTGTGTAAAAGATGGTGGCAAAATGATGGAATATTTTATCTCTTATGCATATTTTCACCATTATCACATTTTTTTTTTCTTTTTTCAAGGTAACAAAAGGTAACAGTGGTATTAATACACATAGAAGTCTTTTACTGAATACCCTGCTACCTACTGAAATTTATCCATTCATAAGTGATCTGTACCTTCCCCGTGGGCTGCTTTTATCTCTTGCGATACAATTTACGATGACTTCTTGAATTTTTCAGCCCAAAGGCGAAAATGAAAAAAAAAAAAAAACGAAAGACTTCCTTTGGGGCCCCACCTTCTGTGCCAAATTTACATGAAGATGATGATAATTCACAGATGGAATATAAATTTCATCAAGCATTTTTTGTTTGCTGTTCGCTTTTTTTTTGTATATTTAAAATTCTCACACTTGACAGCGTAGAAACTGTTATGATAGAGGAGATAAGATGGCGTCATTTTCTGATAAAATTGCAAAAGACTTCAAACAAGATATAGAAGAAAAACTGATTAAGTTTCCTCCTACTCTGGAAAATACAGGGAGGGGTTTCTCCTTTTATTTTCAACATTTCTGCACTCCTCATAAATTTATCTTGGAAGATTTTTTCCATTATTGGTAGTGGTACAATATCTATCTATTGTGCCTTGTGCCCTATTGAAAAGAGATTGTTGCATATTACACCCCCCCCACTCCCCCGGAAATAAGCAGAGTTATCTATTCTATCGACACAACTCGGGTTTTATGTTTGCTCCCCTGGTGGCAACTCAGTGAAACATAATAAATTCACAGAAGCGTGTTAGTATGCTAAGGTAGATATAGATGGTTTTAACATAATACGATAGGTGATGATGTGAAAGATTATTTTCTCAGCATACTGCTATAAGTCATGAACTCTTTGGAACATTCGAATTGGTTGAGAGCAACTCGTCATATAATAAAACCTTCAAATTAAATTTACCGCGAGATATACCAATAGAATGGGGGAGAATTATTGATCTACCGAGAGATGTTATTCTCTGGAGCTCTGATGTGCGATGTGGAAAACCGATGCAATTTTATGAGGATATTCTTCTTCCTTCGAAAGCTGCTCCTACATACAAAGTGTTCCAGATGGTGCAGTTAGTATAGTTTGCCAATTAAAGCTCCTTTGTTTTATACCTATTGATGGATGAAATCAATAATATCAATTGAGTTTTATTATCATCCATGTGAAGGATGTGGAGAAAGAGAAACGAGAAGAGGGGAGGGGGAAGCAGAGAATGCTTTAAATGGTACTTTTTATCATTTTGGAATCAAGCTGTTTTTTTTTTAATAAATTCACTAATTTATATTACACGCTTAAGGTAAAGGAGTGTTCTAAGTGGTCCTAATATCCTGTGACTTATCCGAATGATGCTTGAAGATTGTTGTGATTTTCTTTCTCATTAAAAACAAAAGTCCTTGCAATCGTCAATTTATTATCGCAATTTCAATGATATAAAGACCGAAAAAGACTTTTCTCCAATGCGACTGACCAGACCAAACAAAACTCTCCCAAAATAATTATTTTATTAAAATTTCCTATTAAATTCTCTTCAATCTTTCAATCTTTGATTAAGATTCCCATCACAACAGAGAACAACAAATGAAGCAGTTTTGAATAAATTAAATTGTTTCCATATGCGTTAAAGATATCCCATTTTGTATGTACAACGTGTTACCATATCAAATATGTAAGAACAGTAGTGTGACTTGGATAGAGAAGGGGGGGGGGGGGCGACTAGGAAACCTAATCATATTCTTATAAAAGGAATTTAATAGCATTTTACGTTCCTTTTACGGGGTATAGGTACCTTTTAAAAACTCATAACCGCAGCTTTGAAAATCGTTTGGTGAAATCAAAGATCCATTCCGCCTGGAAAACTTTTCTTCTTTCTCTCCTTTAAATCCAATAAAACTTGCTTTACCTTCTTCACATTCACTTTCCACAGCAGTTCTCACACACCAACGAACCACCACCCTCGCAACCATCCTAAAATGGTGTGTAGATGATCATTCTATACTTTACTTATACTTTTTTACCAGTTTTTCTCCCCTTTCCCACCTTTGGGACCGCTTCAAAAATATTCTGGTTATTTTGTTTTTATGTTTTTTTTTTGTTTCTATGAAAAACCAAATTTTTTTCTTTTTATAGTACTGAAGAAAGAGAAAAAACAAAACTGACATAGAAAATAAAAAAGAAAAAACAAATCTGTGCGCGGCATATCCTTTTCGAAGGCAGTACCATAACCATCGCCACCACCCACCCTTCCAAAGGTAAAATATGAGGACCAAAAAATTTGCAGGTGCTACAGCCAACAGAGAGAAAATGGTGTCTTGGATGCTGCTGTGTAAAACATCGTATGACACCCAAGCACTCAAGAAATATATTTTCTCAGACGCGATACCTACTTTTACAGAGGTGTACCAATCCTTCTTTTTGGTTAAGTTATAAAAATTTATCCTGGACTTTGTACACAAGGTGCGGATGGAGTATAGAAATGGGTAAAGGATGCGGAACGGCTATAATATGATGAAAAGTAAAAATTGGATGGTTAAAGGGTAGGGGAAATAGGGTCCAAATCGTTATGGGTAAGTTGAAGAAATGTGTCGCAGGTGGTTGAAATTATTCTTTATTACACTAAGCGTAGAAGGATGATTTTGACTCTGATGAAGATTCTCTATAAAAATGTGAATTATAGCATTACACACTGAGTGTTCGGTAGTCGGGGGGAAGGATTGGTAAAATAAATTTCTATACTTATAATGAGTATAAGGATGTTTATGTTTCGTATAAAAATATAATTTTTGTTGTTTTATTTTTCTAGTAATTTATTGTTTTTAAATTTTTATGTAGGACTTGTCCGATTTTGAAATTAATTTAATCTCATTTAACTAAAGCCTAGGTTTCCAAGAGACTTTGCCAGTGTGAATGCGCGGTTGCTAATGAGCCAACGCACGTGCGCTATAATCAAACACGAAAGAAATTATCTGAATGGTTTCCAAGAAAACGCCCGACGAATTTGCGTTCGCATCTGCGGACGCTAATGCGTCGGAATCAAAATTGTTTGATTCGACTCATTAGCGTCAGCGTTTTCAGTCGATGTTTGCATTTCACATCACGCAGTCATGGCAAAAACAGTGATTGATCATTGATTTAGTAAAATATCGTTATCCATTAAATGTTTTTAGTTCAAATTTCACAGGTCTCTTCTTCTCTTCTTTTCTGAAACATTTTATTTACGGAATTTCTTTTAACTAAACTTAACAATAAAGAAGATCTGCTACATATATCTTCCTCATGCATAAAAAAAATTTCACTTTTAAAACTCATTATTTTACTATTAAATTTTGTTAAAGAAAGAATTTTTTGGGATTCTCCGGTATATAGCAAAAGCTAAAAAATGTTCTAATTTGTTATTTCATCACACAACCCATTAATTTTTGGTGACAAGTTTCAAATCTTGGTTTGACTCATCAACAGGTCCCAAATAGCGAAATTGAGTTTATATGAGAAGATATCAGTCTGATCTATTTTCAAGCGTCTGCAGCAGGCAGAAAACCAAGCTGCACCGATGAGTGTAAGGTTTTCTGCTGACATGAAACGCTTCTTCTTCTTCCTTTTCTTCTTTATTTTTCAGCCCACTGCGTGGCGTATACAGGTTCGATTCGCTTCAAATGAATCTGTTTCTTTAAAAAAATTGTTTTTTTTTTATTTTCCCAAACTTTTGATTTCTTTCTTCTTTTTTTTTCCATTTTTTTCATTTGTTTTTCAAATCACCCAATTTCGCTATTTGGGACCTGTTCATGAGTCAAACCAAGACTTGAAACTTGTTACCCAAAATATAATGGGTTGTGTGATGAAATAACAAATTAGAACATTTTTTAGCTTTTGCTATATACCGGAGAATCCCAAAAAATCCTTTCTTGAGCAAAATTCAGTTTAACCCGGTAAAAAGTCCAAAAGGGTAATCTTTTTATCTACTATTAAAATAAATATTTTGGTTGTATCACACACGACAATACTAGTTCTTTGGAAACCACACGTTGTGGCGTTGAACGGAAACGCATTTACGCTGGCGGTTTTACGTTGCACGTTTGCGTCGTATCTTGGAAACTTGGGCATAACGCGTTTTCAATCGTAATCATATATTGGTATGACATATATATATATATATCTATATACATACATACACCCGTATTGGCCAATTTTACAGTGGTTAGTCATAATTAAATAATAAATGGACCTAGGAGGTTAATACGAGTGGACGAAAACCGATATGAAAATATTCCATTGCAAGAAAAACTTCGACGTCCTCCCATCATCAGATTGACAGCTAGAATAAGTAAGGGGAGGCAAACACATGATGTAGCCATACAATTCTATCAATACCCACATCATTTGACTTAAAAAGACTTATTGCGTTAATAATCTCGGTGGGTATGTAATTTTAGAACTCGTCTCCACGGTTTGTCAAAACACAATTAAATTGTTTTCCAAATAGAACAATTTATTCCATTACGATACACCCAGTATTCCTCTTAAAATTTTAAAATATCAAAACATTTCTCTTGTCGAAAACAAATTGCGCCACGTAGGGTAGGGCGGCGCTTGATATTAGCCCAAGCCTACCGAATTCCTTGCATGTACGCTCTCAATTTATTGCACTTTTATTATACGAGATATTAAGGGTAGCACCTCTTGCCTACGGCACTTTAAGCTCCGCTCTAACCTACATATATGTATATAAGAACAATTCTATACCAAAACGATCTACATCGATTCCGAACCCCCCCCCCCCCCCCCCCCTCCCCACCCCTGGTTTTGATGAAACTTTCAGAATTAAGTTTTAAAAAAATATTCTATCGCTATGTTTTTATTTAGCCTGCCGACCTGAGATCTTGGATACAGGGTAAAACAAATTGTAATGCTTCTCCTGTGAGCGTATTTGCGTATTTTAATTTGTTCATTATAAGTCACCTTAAGAGATGGCTCTACTTCATTCTTTTGTGCGATATTTCAATTAAAATTATTGGTAATAAATGGCGCTTTCCGAATAAGAAAAAAAAATTAAAATAAAACAAAAAAAATTAAAAAAAAAATTAAATAATTTTTATTAATTTTGGAAGGGGGTCGGGAAGAAAAACAACCCTCTAAAAAATATTATATTACGCCCTGATATTAACATATCAAAAATTTGCAGTTTAGAAGATACAAATTTGTTATTGCCATTTCCGCAAAATTTTAGAATCTAATCAAAAATAATTAAAATTTTTTTTTTGTTTTTAGATAGATACTGCATAATTCTCAATTTAGCACAGTATCATAGATTATGACGATTGCATTTACTTAAGAACTTTATTTACATTTCATCTGTCCCCTAAACATTATTTCCATTGCACAATATCTACTCATCTCTGGAAGAGACTACAAATTATAGAATTTGTCGAACAACAGTCAATGGAGAATAGAATGAAATTATTGTATTAGCTTATAATCAGCATGACTAAGAGATAGTTCGCGGTTCCACTCTGTCAATTTTAAGCCGTCATAAATATCATCCGTATCATATGTCTTTGTACCAAGATCTTTATGGTGATGGTTTGCAAGGTCGAGTAACATTTTATCAATAAGCACGTGAACAAAAATACGAAGAAATCCGAATTTCTTTCGTAAGGTAGATATTGTTCTCTGAGGAGTCGTCTTTTACAAACCACGGAACTGTTAATCGACATAGCATGCATTACTGCAGTGTTAAAAAACAACCTACACTGTCTGCTCCAAGTTGAACATCAGGACTATCAACATGTGGTGTGAAATGATTGGGGACAAACTCATCAGTTGCTACATAATTGAAAGTGATTTAAACGGCCAAATCTACAGAGACCTTTTGGAAAATGAAGAGCCAATATTACTTGAAGACTAAAGAACAAATAGTTGAAGTAGTTAGAACAAAAAATATTATAATTAAATATTTTATACATTATAATTTAACTGTAAACTGTCACAACACAAAATATATGTAGGGTATACATAAATATTTTCCATAAAATAAATTACGAACAATTTTACGAATAAATATTGGAAACGCATAAATTGCTCAGAGATATACAAAAATTCTGTCAGGCCAATCTGCTTAAGTGCTTCAAAGATATCACTAAAGAAAAAGGAGATGAAAATTGAATAATAAATCACTTGGGGGCAAATGATGAAAAACACCGGCAACAACAGATAGAGTCAACTAATTTATTTTCTTTTGTTGAAGAAATGAAAAAAGAAATTTCCTCTTTCTCCCCAAGAAAAGATGTTTGTATGTTATGTATGTAGGTATGAATGTAGCACTAATGGTCATTAATATTAATTGTCAAATTGAATAATACTTAATTATTATTATTATTACGGGAAAGAATCTTTTCTTTTTACGACAGTTGTTTGCTTGTTTGTTGATTTGGCTTTGTTATGGCGATATTAATTTTTTCAAAATTCGAATGACAGAAAATAAAGCTCTAGATTCCGAGTTTCGTTAAATTTAACTATGTAGTAGTAGCGTGAGCTTTTGTTCTAATCAAAGTTAGTAATAATATTATACGTATAAAGTATTATTCAAAATTAGATACATTCTCATACATATAATCTCAAAACTAACCTCAAATCTATTCTCAAAGATAATTTGTTCCCTTGGTGACTGAAAACATGTCAATTAAAAAAAAGTATCGTCTAATTTCAGTATGATCGGAATAGGTTATGAGCTAAAAATATTAACCACCTTTTTGTAAAAAAAAAAGAGGACAAACTAAAAAAAAAGTTAGAAAAACGGAAATTTTAAGTTTAGACCACCATTACTCCTGAGAGGAGTATGAGCCCTGTACTTTTTCAGATACATGGTATATTTTGTAAAAACCTATCATATTTTCTTAATCACCCTGTAGCTCCCTAATGGTTTGGTTGGTATTCCACCATCCCTCTCCACCCTGCCATTCAATGTTTTGTTTGTCTACCACCCGCTCTATGGACCACCATGGAGGAAACACCATGTAGAATTGAATTGCCACGAAAAATTATACAGATTTTACTATAAACAATTAAATAATTTGCTTGGAGATTATTTTGGGAAATAAATAATAAAAAAAACAAAACATTTCTAACCGACTTCTGCCATATAAACCTGAACCCATATCCAATTTATGTCCATCCAAATTAATAACGTAATTTACTGTTTCCATTACAAAATAGCTTTTTTTTTATATATATTTCGACCTATTTTTAGTAGGAGACAAATAATTTATTCAAATATATATAAAAAAAACTTTTGAACGGAAATGTTTTCTTCTTGTTTTCCTACAGAAAAATAAAAACACAAAAACAAGAAAACAGCAAAAACAACAGAGTTTGAAACTTTCAAAGAAAGAAACTTTTTCTCACTTTTTTCCCTTTACAAGATAAAAAAAAAATCCTTTAGGGACCAGAGCGTGAGTATACGTGAGGGTACTTAAGGTACTTTAGGGCATTGAAACTAATCTGTTGATTTAATCTTTATTTTTTTTTTGTAGGGTTATTTCTGTACTTTTTCTTCAATCAAATTTTCTAAGTTGGCAACACAATTTCCCATCAATATTCTCTGAAAATAATTGCATACTATGGACCTTCGAAAATATGGTCATCCTAATGAACAGTTTTATGTAACCTAGAGTAGGACGCACGTATAAACAAACAGCATTTTTGTTACGTACCTAACCTAACTATCTACATACATCGAAGATCGCCTAATGTAGTTATAGTGCTGCTTTTTTCTTCTTCTTCTTCTTAAATGAGCCTTCAAAAAAGAACGAAAAAAAATTGATTTTTTCGTTTTCGTTTGAGGCGTCAAACCGTCGGAAAATTCAAATGCCTAGTGATTGATGGAAGCCTATTTGTGCCTGCTAAATCGACCCTTAATACCCTTCCTTCTTTGCTGCCTCCACATCCTCACACTGTTTTCACCTGCTTTCAGCATCATATCATTCCATTTCTCTCACTAATCTCCCTCTCCTACATTGGGTTTGAGTAATGATGTGAACGGAAATTCTTTTGAGGAAATAACCACGATGAGATGGCTGGCATGGCAGCTCCTTTTTAGTATTCCTCTTCATGTCACGGACGTTCTCCTTGGAAGATCTGTTTGGCTTGGAGGAATCGAGTTAGAACGGGTCTTGGGAAGACTTACACGCATACACACACACATACACACAACCATAAAACCACCATAGGGTGGTTCTTCAAAGTGATGTCGCCTGGTAATGGTGCGGCAAATAATTTAACATTATAAACAACACGCCATGGTGGCGCTATTTTATCGATGATGTTCGAGGTGAGTGCTTGTATATAGGAATTGAATAGCGCGAGTGGTGCGGGCGCGGTGCGAGTTGAGGAGGGGTATATTATCCATTATGAATGAGGTGGCGCTATGGTTAATGTTGCTGTTTTTCCTATACTATATCATTCCTTAAACTTTTCTTTCGCCCCCATAGTTATTCACCCAAAAGGGGGGAGAACACCTGTTGACAAAAGCATACTCCTCAAATATTCGGTGGAATAGGGATTCGTTTTGCAATTTTTGTAATTTAAATACGTGGGTTTTATTTCTTTTTTTCTTTTTTTTTGTTGTTGTCTGCTTATATTTTGAAACGGCCCTTACCTCACATTTTTTGCCGTTATAATAGAAGGAAATTATTTTTCTGAGTTTCCCTCTTTATCACACCTTGACTATGTGGTTGTTAAATAATAAATATATTATGTATATAGGATACATACATATGTAGTTACCACGATTGAAGTGATGGAATTATGTGTTAAATGAGTTGAGAAAAATTTCATTTCGTGTAATTGTGAGTAGGCTAATAAAAAAAACGATTTCCATGACGATGCTATTGAAATTTTGGGTCTCTTGAAAATTAGGTAGGTATTTATGACCATTTTTGTGGTTGACTGTACAAATTGCGAGCAGTAGGATCTATATTAGTCAATTTTGTGAAAAAATTTTACTGAGTAATTTAAAAGCTTTGTGGCACATATATATGTATGTCCCCTCCCTGAAATAATCGTGTCCTCTTAATGAAACTCACCATTCCAGGTGAGGTAATTTTTTCAGCTCTTCCATAGATAGGAGGGCAGATTTAAAACAGTGAATACACGAATCACCGGACAAAGGCCAGAGAAGCGCAAAGAAATTAGTTAGTTGTGTCAAGCTCTCCTTCCAGTCAGGACAAACACTCGGGGTAGTCAATAACTACCATATCTTTGTTAGATGAATATGAAGCGGGCTGTGACCAGTAATGATACCAACCACAACCCAAATTCTGCATTTTTTTTTTCAAACCCCAAGAGAAGTTCAGTGAACTTCCTATTTGGCCCATAAAGATACAGTTTCGTGCTAGAGCTGAATATATCTGGAAAATAATTAACTATCCAGATTATGTGGAATACTTGGGATCCGATTCTCAAATTCGGGTATCCAGATAATCAGGATCCAGGCTATCTGCATAATCCAGATTTTAACTATCTGGATATTCCGGGTCCTACCTAGCTGGATAATCCGTATCAAGACTCTACGGATAATCCGGATCCAGATTCTACGGATAACCCGGATTCTAGTTATCCGGATAATCCGGATCCTAGTTATCCGGATAATCCGGATCCTAGTTATCCGGATAATCCGGATCCTAGTTATCCAGATAAGCCGAATCCAGACTATGAAAAGAAGATTGAAAATTTCCTCCAGATTTAATTATTTCATTGGGAGAATGGAAATTAAATTTTATATAAAACAACCTAAAAATAAAATAAACAGCTGCGTTTAACCCCCCCCCCCCCATATCTTTTACCAAATATGTACCCACCACAATTTCAGATGGACAAGTGGAGGGGTTTTTATTGTGAGGGAGGGGAGTGATTGAGCGATATTAAACGTTACTGTTTCTCTTATATTTAAATTGTTCAATCAGATTTCCTAATGATATAACAACGCAATCTGGAAGAAATTTGTAATCTTCTTTTCTCTATGGCCAGTTTCACAGTCGAGTTTATACTAAGGTTTAGTTTAAACCATCCTCCAGGTTTAAACATAGTTTAAACCAAATCGGTTTTCACAGTGCATTCTTTTAGTAACGTTTGTAGTACTGATTAAATTGTGAACTAAATTAGTTATCCTTGTGAAACAATTTTTCTATCAATCAATCTGTCAATCGGAAAAAGTAAACAGATCAGAAAGTAAAAAATAAAAAATATGTAGTTATATTTGCTAATTTTAAATATGCCAACATTCAAAAAGGATGCAAATTTTAGCATAATTGAAATTGAGCTATTGCCTTCCCTAGAGGATAAAAAGGATATATAATAGAGCGCAAGAAAACGGACAAGAGAATAGATTCGAAGACAGAGTTCTTTACTTAAACGAAACCTAGCATAAAAATCAACGTCGACCCACTCATTAAAATGATTTGGCCGATTTCTAATTACTCACAGTCGTCAACAGAGTTGTAAATTTAACTCAAAAAAATCTTCTTCATCGCTAGAAATGTCTAAATCTAAATCCATGATAAAATAATTTTCTTGATACAAACAAACAATGCTGCTGTCAAAATAAAATGTCACACTTTTCAAATACTTTTATTTTGAGTTTAAACCGAGGGATGGCATGGTTTAAACTCTAGCATGGTTGAAACTCATTCGTCGAGTTTAAACTAAATATTTGGTTTAAACTCAGACTGTGAAACTGGCCATTAGTCCGGATCTAAATAGTTCAGATCCAGATCAGCATAGTTATGTTATTAGCAAATCCCGATCCAATTGTCAGCTCTATTTCGTACAGATACAAGTTCTTAGGTTCGTCAATCGTTTCTTATGCTTTGTACGAATATCTGATTTGATGAGAGACTCCATCACCGAAGTTAAAATGCAAGCGGCATTTTCTGGTTCAAGTAAAGGAAAGCTATCTAGTCGGACTTGACTAGCGAGTCCATGCCTTCTCATAGCCTTGGTAGTTACTTGAGCGAAAAGTGAGAAAAACATGAACATATAATAGACATCTGCTGCAAAAATGATGAAGAAGAAATTCATATAAAAATTATATAAATTCCAAATCCTCAATTAATTTTTACCCATATTTATCTGTGCAAAATTTACTTTATCCTTGGAGCTGCATTATTTCAAGTTAGTTGGTAGAAAAATTGTACTCCAATGACCCAGGTAGTAAAATAAACTTTAAAGCCAAGACAAATCCCTCAACAGTTATGAATATGAGTGCATTAGATACCTCGATACAGACGATAAACTGTTCCAGTCTCCTCTTCTTAAACATTCCCTATGGATACATACATAGCAGTGTCCAACTAAAAGCTGGAAGAAACCCATTTCTTATTCTATATATGAAAGGACTTAGAATGAGTGATATCTACATTCTTCTGTTATGTATTACAAACACGTCTGACAATCATTTATATATATGTATATCTTGTATATCATGCATGTACATATGTGGATACAACCCATCACCCAAACGTTTGCTATTTCACCAAAAAAACCCATTTCATTCTATCAAAATACGTGACAGTGACAATCTAGGTATCTTTCCATTGCCAAAAGTACTGAAAAATTAAGTTATGGCGTGGGGAGGGGGAGCTGCAGTAGAATAAAGGGACAAAGACAAAAAATTTCGCACCACAAATTTTAAGTCAACTGCAATGCAATTTACTTTCATCCAGATAATTTCCTTCGTTTAAGTATATAAAAAACAAGAGACAAAAATCGAATTTCGCTTGTATAATTTTTTCAGCTTCCAACAAAAAAAAAAAAAAAAAAAAAAAATAAAGAACTTTTGAGAAAATCCCAACTGCCCCCTGCTGGAACTTTAAATACTTTGTGAAAGTCTGAAACTGAACATCCCTAAAAGTGAATTGAGAGGAAAAATGAGAGGGATACCAACCATCGGCAGAATGCGGTGGCAGTACCAGCCATCACACATGATTTACTGAGCAATTTTAACGAGATTTATGGGGGTTCTTGGCAGTTTTTTTTTATTTCCCTCTTGACTGCTCCTTTCTCCATTCTCATTTGCCCTTTCGGCATCCCTCATGACTTGGGTGCTTGCTGTTTCTGTGCATGCTGAGACTTTTGTTTCTAGCCACCATTTGGAGACTTTACTGTGATTTTAAGTGTTATATATATAGGATAAAGAAAGTGTAGGAAGAAACATAGGTATTGGTCTGGAGGAAAGAAATGATACTATTTTTGAACCTATGAGGAAGATTGAGTTTTGGGAGAAGGTATAAAACGTATCAGATTCGTTGTATACTCCATGTATGTATGCATATACCCAGCCTGAAGAATGGATACAGGATGATCATGGTGTCATAAAATGGATGTGAATTCTGATATAAGATTATATTCGTTCGTTTTATAGTTTCGGACTTTAAAATTGTAACTATACTAATACCTTTGTTCGAAAAGATTCAGTTTTATGCGAAGAGGAACTAGTTTGAAATATGTTCCGTTTTATTTTAACTCTAAAATAATTTTTTCATTGACAGATTTGAACTTAGTGTTTTTCTACAAAATAGGCTGGAAATGTATAAGAGGAAAGGATCCTACAACATTGATACACTTTGGACCATAAAAATATTACCTTAGCTAGTTGTGGTTTTCAGCAGAATGCTTTCCACTCCTTATATGTAATATAACGGTATCTATTAAAACCAGAATATTTATATCACGATATCACGTTTTATTAAAATAAATTTAGGAATCAAAATCAATATGTAATATTGAAAATTATATCGTTAAAACACTTGAGTTTATAAATTAAAACATAAATGAAAAAGACGCGGAAATAGAATTGCACCATCCAAACTAAACTACACATACACACACACACCGAATAGACCGAATTTTTGCACTTGAGAAATAATCAAAAAAGGCATGCTCTAATTTAAATGCATGAGAATCTGAACGAAGAGCGTTAAATGAATTCAAAATAACGAGATTCGTTCATGAAATGACATGCACTCGTCACGTGTATTGAATAGAAAGATTATTTTCTGCCGATACTTGCAATTAAAAAAAACCGGAATTAAATAATATAATATTTTATCAAATTTAATCGATTTTAACTAAATAAGGACTGTCCCAGAAAGTGCTGCACTAAATTTTAATAACAGACAAAATAAAATGTATTATTTTAAAATCTTAATAGTATTTTTACTTTGTTCTGATAAATGCTCCCATCTTCCGCTTTACCAAAGCCATCACAGGTACATCGTTTTTGTTTTTTGCGCTATATATTGAGGTCAGAGCTGGGCAAGTACCAAAGAAAAAGTACTTAAGTATAAGTACCGAAGGGCTGAGTAGGTACTTCCACGTAAGTACAAGTACCGCATGTATGAAAAGTACTTGTAACTAAGTACTAAGACTATAAAAACTACTGAGTACTTTTTTAGAATCTTTGTACGTTCGCAATTTACAGAGTTTAGTTAATATTAATAAATAAATACCTTTTGAAAACAAGAATATAGTGTCCAGTGATTACTATATTATAGTTTTCAAAAGGTATTTATTTTTTTAATAGCCACCGGGGCTTTGCGTAGAGTAAAATTTTCATTTCTCATTTTCTAGAGAGCATAATATAAATAACATAAAATAAACAACTTCATCGAAACTCATTTAAATAAAATTGTTGGAGAGTTTATGATAGTGGTGCTCTTGCTCTCTTATTGTATCGTATTAAAATAACTCCAGTTAGCCACTAAAGTAAATAAAAATGCTGCCAAAACATTTTCTGTAAATTTCTAAGAAATGAATGCTACGCTCATAAAAACTGTTAGAGGCCCAGGCATCTATTGTCGCCTCCAATAATAAATGCAATGCATAAAAATTCTAAGGAAAAAATTTCCAGGTCTTTCTACATCAGGTTTCATATCGAGGCCTCGTTAATTTTAGATAGTAGAAAGGCATTTTGGCATATCTTTGGTTACGTCATCAAATCGACACATCGTCGATTTTATATTTGAACCAGGCGTTACTGGTTTTGTTCTACTTGCGCAGTCTTGTTTGTATAGGTTCAATTGCAATTGAAGTAAAGAACCATTTTGAACGAGAGTGAGATTCTTAGAATATATAGCAAAGAGGAATGGTGATAAGCCAGATTTTGCGTAATGAATTTCTGGTTGTATTGGTAGTCCATGTTTTACATGTATTTACACGCCATTCCTATTCTAGGCAACTTGTAAATTTACAAAATATAAACAAAGGTTTTGAGCGGAGCATCTGTGATAAAAAATGTTCCTTTTCGACTTTATTTTGAAATAATTCACATATTTAATTTACATAAATCTTTGCTTCTATTAAAAAAAAAAAAAAAAGATAATTTAGATAGTGCACTTGCCTGAAACGCAATTTTCCTAGTTTATAATCCGAATTATATTTGCAAGTACTGACTACACACTTAATTTCTGTTTTTTTTAATTTATTTGAAGGTTTTAGCAGGCACTAGTGGCACTATACAACTCTGCACAAAATAAACTTCAAAGATAAATAGTTTTGAAAAGAATTGTTTCCGTACTTTTGTTAAATTTCGCAAAAGAATTTTAAATTGAGTAAACCTGTTCACGAAACAGAAGCACATTTTACAATCATGGCTCAATTAGGTCCGTCGCATCTCACTTACTCCTACGTATAATGTCCTGCTTTTGACAAATTACGCTCATGTACACGAATTATAAACGATTCAGCCATTCCTGTTTGCTATATATTCTAAGGTGAGGTTCATTTACGAAAAATTAATATTTTTAACCTAAATATCACATTCCGTAAGGGTTATTATCTTGATACTTAATTCTTTTCAATTTTAAAGAGTAGTAAACGTGAAAAAATTAACAAATGGAAATTGAATTAATCGAGTAACATTTTTATTCCATTTTAAGTTTTACATTGCAATTTTAATCATTTAGTAATAATTTAATTATTTAACATAAGACTTTCTTACGGAATGAGCGGTTCTTACCGCAACTTTACTGACTGCAATTTGGCATTTAAACTTAACGAAAGTTCTCCTCCCCGACGAGTTACAGTTAATATGTGAACGGTTGTTAAATTTAAAGTGCACGTTCGCTTTATGTAAATAATATTGAGCCTTTTATAAGTTTATCTAGGGTTCACATGCTTTTGTCAGTTCTTTGCGTGCTTTAAAACTAAAAAAAAAAAGAGTTTTGTTGGAGATTGTGTTTGCTTTTCTACGAGGAGTTAGATATCATTTTATATGTAGATACTTAATAGCCTCAGAAATACTTAAGTAAAAATTTTGATACTTAAGTACAAAACTAAGTCTAGAAGCAAGTACCTATGTTCAAGTACTAAGTATGGCATTCAAAAGTATTAAGTAATTAGTCTTAAGTAACTAAAATGTACTTTAAGTAGTACTAAGCTCTTTTTTACTTAAGTATTGCCCAGCTCTGATTGAAGTACGAGTACGGTCGAAAAATCATACTTAAAGTACGATTTCTCATCTCAAATTAAGCAGACAACATCTTCTTCGCACAACGTCGCATATAGTTTTCTTGTGTGTGTTTTTGCGGTATTTTCCTGGTTCTTTGTCCGTTTTTTTACCTTTTTTTTTCTAAAATTCTTTTCTTAATTCTGTCCACAGTAGATTTCGATATATTAACGTTTTTTTGCTAAATCCCGCCCAGACACCGGCTTGTTCTTTTCAATGAGCTTAAGCACCTTTTTTTTCACAGCTTTATCTGTGTCCCTCCCTTTTGGCCCACCACATTTTTGTTTTCCAGCAACTTTCTCCGTTTCCAAGAATGTTTTAATTGTTTTGCTAACTGTCCAACGCCTTGTTTTAACTTCTCTTGCAACCTTGGTATATAATTTTCCTATACTTTCATGTCGCACGTCTTCACATTCCGAGCTGATTTTGAATACTTGCCGATGAAGTCTAATGCCTGTTTTTTACAAAGAAGGTACCTCATTCACTAGACTGGTTTTAGGATCGAGGATTTAAGTAGCAAAAAAGAGATTTTATGATTTATTAAAAAAACGTGTAATACTTTCTGGGACAGTCCTCAGTTGTAATTAATTAAGATAACCCCAAGCAGGCATTGAAAAACTTAACTGGTTAACGACAGGGTGTCAGAAGAAGGCTTAAGAAAAGTCTTTATAGCGGTTGGTATCTTTCCAATTTTTGTTATTAATTTTCCATTTTTTTTCTTGGAAAAAAAACAACATTAAAGTCCTTCCTAAACAAATAAAAATACCTACCAACGCCGGGGGTGGGGGTGGGCCCAATGTTAAATTTTCACATAGAATACAAAAGGAGATAATATAAATACGCTCATATAAGATACAACAGGCTAAATATTTGTATTAAATTAATATTAACTTTATTCATTAATTATATTCATACATTTTCATATTTTTCTTTTTCACCAGATTCAATGGTTCATCTGATGGACTTGCAGGACGTTTTCGAGACATTGTTGAACTCCCGGCAGTGGCGGTATCAGAAGCTAACGGTTTATTAAGTAAACTTACTAAAATACTACTTGATGGTTGTAATGCCGTTTGATAATTTCTTAATTCTTCATTAATCCAATCATTATAGGCTCCAAGATGTGTATACATTTCTGGTCTACTAGGATCACAGACTTTTGCATCATTGACTTTCTTATAAAATCCAAATGATGAAATTCCATAAACTTTGCCATCAATAATAAATGGACCACCAGAATCACCATCACAACTTACTGAAAGTTTATTATCTGATAGAATACAAAATACATCCTCATTGATCACAAGTCTTTTAGCAATATTTTGACAACTGGCGTGAGAAATTACTCTCATTTGTGCTTTTTGTAACATTTTTGATAGACTTCCTTTATCTGTAAAACCCCATCCAATAATCCATCCATGTTTATTGACAGGTACATGATCAGACCAAATCAAGGTAGCCTTTTGTACCTTTGGTCCGAAAAGAAACGGAGTTTGAAGAAAAACAATAGCAATATCACTTAAACAGAAAACTACTAATTCATCCAAAGATATACACTCATCCATATATCCATCATGTAACCGATAACTTTTCATCCATCTAACTTGTGCTGTATGTTCTTCATAACCCGAATGAACAAAACCAGCTTGGATCATAACCTGAGGATCAGCTAGTGGATTTGAAATACAGTGACCAGCAGTTAATATTGCATTTTCAGATATTATAACACCTCCGCATCCAGTCATTTTTTTAGCCCCATTTATAACTGGTTCTAAAATTACTAAATGCACCATATATGGAAATTCAGTTTGTCCGAAAACAGTTGTTCTTTTGCCTTCCCGCACAAGTCTTCCAACATCTTGACCTCCTAGAATGCCATTAGATGTATGAAAAAAACCAATTAATACTAAGAGAAATACGATGAACATTTTGCGTGAAAGAAAAACCACACACTTAATACCAGCCACGGAAAACCTCTGTTTTATAACATCTTATGGGTGACTTTTATTTAAACAATACAACAATTTATGTATTTTTGTATACACATACAATTCTAATATTGACTTAGCTTGCAAAGTTTATCACACATAATCTAATCTGCACACGTGTTTTGTTTTGAAATGCGTGGGTTTCTTAAACTATTAAGACTGTACTCCTAGTATTTATGGAGAATATTGTGTGTGTGGATACAGATATAATTCCAAATACGCTTACAGATACAGTTGGGTATTTATTAATAATATTTATTTTTTTTTTTTCATACGCCCATAAAAATCTTGCAGAAGCATTAAATATTGAACTCCGAAAGAGATGAATATGAAAAGTTCTCGACAAATTCACGTTCTATGTAAAATTTTTTAAGAATCCCAAAAATGACTAAACACGTTTAAATTTAATTTTTTTTCTAACACGTTCACATTCATATTTCTAAATCAAACAAAGCCTGTTGAGACTCTTCTAAAAGCTTCATCACTTTTAAAGTATTCGGTAATGAAGTTTGCATTGTCAAAATTGGTTACACGACTTTACGTCAATACACGTGTAAACTAAATTTTGTAGATACAAGTGTGTTTTGTCGTAATCGACTCACAAATAGTTTAAACGATCGCGTATACATTTCCAACAAATAAAGTTTTGTGAATGGTTTCCTGGCTATAACGGACCGTTTGTTTTTGTTCACGTGTCTCATTATAAAATAATTTTTTAGCAAGAAAAGATAATCTGAAGAAATATTACGAAGAAAAACTTTAGTAAAATTTTAATTATTTATACAACTAGGAAAAATTATTATTTCTGTATTTTTATTTATACATAATTATTTACAAATCATATTAATTACATTAAATTCATATCTTTTTTCGTTTTACAAGATTTAATGGTAAATCTGATGAACTTCCAGTACGTTTTCGAGACATTTCTAAACCCCCAGTTGAATCTAACGGTTTATTAAGTAAATTTGACGGTTTTACTGTGGCTTTGTATTTTCTCAATTCTTCATTAATCCAATCATTATAATCTCCAATATGTGTATACATTTCCGGTTTACTAGGATCACATATTTGTACATCATTAACTTTATTAAAAAACCCGAACGATGAAATTCCATAAACTTTGCCATCAATAATGAGTGGACCACCAGAATCACCATCACAAGTTCCTGAGAGTTTACTATCTGACAAAACACAAATTACATCATCATTGATTACAACTTTTTGAGCAATATGTTGACAATTAGATCGGCTTATTACTCTCATTTGTGCTTTTTGTAACATTTTTGATAGACTTCCTTTATTTGTTATACCCCATCCAAGAATCCATCCTTCTTTATTGACAGGAACATGATCAGACCAAATTAGCGTAGCTTTTTGTACCTTTGGTCCGTAAACTAAAGGCTTTTCAAGAAAAATAATAGCAATATCACTTAAACAGAAAACTATTAATTCTTTCAAAATAACGCACTCCTCCATATATCCATCATGTAATCGATAACTTTTCATCCATCTAACTTGTGCTGTAGATTCCTCATAAAACAAATCAACAATACCAGCTTTGATCATTATTTGAGGATCACCTAGTGGATTTGAAATACAGTGACCAGCAGTTAATATTGCAATTTTTGATATTATAACACCTCCGCATCTAAACATTTTTTGTTTGCCATTTGCGACTGGTTCAATAATAGCTAAATTTACCATAAACGGAAATTCAGTTTGCCCGAAAACAGTAGTTTTTATACCATCTCGTACAAGTTTTCCAACATTTTGACCCGTCAGAATAGCATTAGAAATACAAACTGAGGAAAATAACACCAAGAGTAATATGACGAACATTTTGAGCTAAAACCAATCACGCACTTATTGCCAGCCATGGAAAGCCTTTGTTTTATAAAATATCTTGTTGGTATAGTTTTTATTTTGCGTAAGTGCGCGGGCAGATTATTTGCCTTCAGTAAATTTATGTGCTATTGCGACACAGAGTAAATCACATTTATACAGATATGCGTACCGATATTGCCTTGTTTTTAAATGCGTAGTTTGCTGTCAAAATATAAAATGTTAAAATTTGTGCTCGCCATTTTGGAAACTCATTTTTGTCTTATTTCATAAACATCAAGACACAATAGAAAAGAATTACAACATACACAACTAAAACTAAATAATATTCCTGGTATGGCGAACATTAAGAACATTAAAAAAAAACAAAAACACCCCTACTTTGGAGACTTGATCTGTCTAGTGAATTGGTTTAGGAATCAAAGATGGCACCAATATGTTAAATTTCGTCGACGACGTATTATGGATTAAGTATGTTCGTTAACGTCACCATCTCTCCTTCCACCCCCCCCTCAATCGTTCAAATAATGGAAAAAAAATTCTAAATTCACTTTTTGCTCATAGTGCAGGCTTAAGCCAGAGCTTAGTTAAGCCACGGGTGTGGCTTAATCCCAGAACTTAAGCTACTCGGTTTCACAGTACTCAGTAAGCTGAGACTTAGTTAAGCCGCGGATGAAAATTTTTAAGTTGTCAGCACTGCGGTAATTGTGAATTTTTTTAAAAGAAAATTGCCATTGTGGATTAAAAACAAGCGAAAAGAAGAAGAACTTTTTATTTATCAGTTTGTTGTGGTTTTTATCTGGAAGGATATCAAATCCAAAAACATTGTTGCAGAATCTTTCGACAACGTAAACCGAATGTTTCTTGGTCTTTTATATCCTCTGCATCAAATAAATAACTCATTTTTGTCCTAAACTGTTTGGTTTCTTCTTAAAACGTCAAATGGAATGCTGACACTACATAGCTGCCAGGCAGTACTCAAAACTGGTAATTAGATAACTATTTTTCGCTTGGAAAATTTCAATTTAGTCTTAAAATATAACTTTTGAAATATGCACGTTCATTTAATAACAAAAATTATATTATTTAAGCAAAATACATATTTAGCAATAATTTCTTATGTGTTCACAGCAAAATCTGAGGCTTAAGCCTTCGAGATGACGGGCTTAAGTTAAGCTTGCCTTAAGCCAGTGATTTCACTTAAGCCTTGCCTGTGAAACCGAAATATTTATTAAGCCTTGGCTTAAGCCATCGCTGTGACTTAAGCCCGGAATGTGAAACCGGCTAATCTACATACATTTCTGTTTCTCAGGATTATCACTGAGGAAAGTTGAACTATACTTTTTGTTGTGCGGTTTTCTTAAGTCTTATTTTCGATGGACCACCATTCATAGTGCAAGGACTAGATGGACTAACAGAGATGTTTATTGTTGACTTCATTAGATTTTCAACATTCTCAGATGTGGGCTAAACTATCAAACGTTCTAAACCTAATTCTTTCTAGAAATAGATGAATGTAAGTGATCTTCATTCATAACCACATGGTAATATTTCAACATAATTACAAAAACATGGCATAGGCATAATATTCAATAAGAAAGTCAATTCAAATTTTAATATAGTTGGTTCCAACATTACCCAAAAAGATTATAATTGCCCAATGAGAAAAAGGAAAAAAATTGTTGACCTTTATTCTATATTACGCTCCTGTGAAATGACATAAATTCTCAAGTCAACTGCAATACCAGATAAGTGCTTCATTGGAAACCGTCATCAGCATAGTAACAGGGATAGTTTGGTTTAATCCTGTAGTTTTGGTCGTCAACTAATTGTTATTGGTGGTGATTTCTTTCAACATATAAGGAGACAATCTAGTATGTACCAGCTAAGTGGAAAATAGTAAATGTTATACTATACTGGTTTATCGTTTTAGTCTTGTTCGTCTTCTTAAGTGTTTGAAAAGTATATATTCGAACATATAAAAAAAAAAAATACAAATTGCGCGACAATTATAGGTATCAAGCGCAGAAGAATTTTTAGTCCTATAGCCAATCAACTTATTTCGGAAGAATACGTGTGTGTATAAAGTAGAAATAATGTTAAATAATACAAAAACTAAAACTAACTGAAAGCAGATCTGTTTTCAGATATAGCTAATTACACATAAAAATTTCACTTATAAATTTATATAATTAAATGCGCCCCTCTTTATTTATTGTTTTTATTATTAAAAAATTTATAATTATTAATTATATTCAAATCATTGCAATTTCTTCTTAACTATCACACTGGATAAATCTTTTGAACTTCCAGGACGTTTTCTCGATCTAACTGACCCACCAGATGAAGTTGACGGTTCTGTATTTAATAAACTTATAAAAACGTTTTCTGCTTCTTCATCGTTGCGCTCTTTTAATTTTTCTTCGATCCAGTCATAATAGTCTCCGACATTTGTATAAATTTCTGCCTTATTAGGATCACGTGCTTTATGACCATCTTTTTGCAGCAAAGAATGCCCAAATGATGATATTCCATAAACTTTTCCATCCATAATAAATGGACTACCAGAATCTCCTCCAGAAGATATAGATTTTTTATTATCTGCCAATAGACAAAAGTTATCATCATTGATTACGAGAAAAGTTTGTAGTTTTTGACATTCTATTCTGTCAATAGTTCTCATTCGAGCCTTTTGTAATATTTTCGTTTCAATTCCTGTATCAGTTATGCCCCATCCAACAATCCATCCTTCTTTATTTCCTGGAATATTATTAGAATCGGATAATATAGCTTTTTGCACCTTCGATCCGAATACAAATGGGGTTTCAAGAAAAACAATTGCAATGTCACTTAGACAGAAAATCACAAAACTTCCAAACTTTTGACATTCAGCCGTGAATCCATCATGCTGAACATAATCTTTCATCTGTCTCCATTGTGCCTTCTTTAGTTCATGTTCCAAATGAACAAATCCAGCCCTTACTATAATGCTAGGATTAGCGACATTATTTGTAATACAATGAGCAGCTGTTAAGACGGCATTCGGAGAAATTATAACACCTCCACAGAAAAAGCCGTCTTCTTCATTTCTTGTCTCATCGAATACTGTCAAATGTGCCATGTAAGGAAATTCTTTATGTCCAGAAATTTTGACATTATTTCCTGATATTGTAACTTTTCCAACATCTTGCCCGCCTAGAATTGGGGTTGAGCGTACAATTATTGTCGAAAATCCGAATAAAAGCACAAATAAAGTGTAAAACATTTTTAAATTTGGAACAAGATCAAGTTCATACTAATCAAAAGCTACAGCGAATCGATTTTTTATACCTTTTATTAGTACACTATAATCTCAATACTATTTACATTCACACAACTTCTATATGTATATACATATGTAGAGTAGGTACACGTGGTAAAATGTTAGCTTTTTATAGCCCGTATTGATTCAACTGATTTTCTGTGCCAAAAACCAGTAGTAATTCTATGAAATATTTGCACACAATTCATCGTATGAAGTGCGGTGTTCTTATGAACGCAAATTCCTTTAATTGCAAGATGCGACAAGTATACAAAAACAAGAGAAAAAGTTAAAATTTGTCTAAGACCAATAAACTTCCCTAGATGAAAACAAAAGTGAAATAAAGTGAAAATCCAAAATTTTGTTTGGCAACACCAATAAGGGGTTGCCCGATTTACTTCGTTTTAGGGATTATGTTTACTGTTTTTCTGAAAACTTCGTGTGGCTCATTTCATAGACCAAAAATCATGAAAAGTGTGGCATGACCATCACCAATTTTGTTGAAATTTTACATATTTGGAGGGTTTGTGAAAACAAAAGTGCAAATTCAAAATTTTCCTTCTACAGTTTCGCGAGTTATGGCATTTTAAAAATTTTGCAAAAATGCTGTCCTGGTCTTCGCTAAAAATTCATATGTATTTTTTTGTTTTAAGCATATCCACCGACTGGCTCAAAAGCTCATTCCCAAAAGATAATTGCCTACTTTCTGGCATTTATTGAATTTTTTCGTTTGGTATGCTTAAGAAAAAGTGCAAAAAACGCAGAAAGGGTTACGTTTTAGGTACAGAATGTGATGAATTATTTTAAAGGGAAGATTTTGGGTTTCCCAAATCTCATATGAAAAACTGGTTTTGATGACGTGTTTTTTGATAAATATAGTAGTTAAAAAAACCGACTTAAAAATCCAAAATTTTAAATTTATTGAACCATAACATCAAAACGAAGAAGTGGAGGGATAAAATTTGTGCACCATTGGAGAGGTCCAACGATTACCAATCTATGAAATTTTAAAATATCATCATAGGCTGCAACCTTAAGGAGTTATAGGGTGATATACAAAAACATACACAAATATTTTTAAATCTATTTATCCCGAAAACCGTAATGATTCCCCCCCCCCCCCCCCCCCCCATTCAATTTTTTGCTTGTCTAAACATGGACTATCTATAGCCTTCAGATGCAAGACCTCATACGGGATACCCTGTATAGAAACAACATTTTTTTATTTGTAGGTAGTTATAAATGTATTTTTGTGAAACTTCCTTGAGTTTTTACTCCTTGATCCCGTTGAGATCCTAAGTTAGAATTGTAATATGTTTTAGTGGATAACTTAAGGTATAAAATATAAAAAAATCAAGAAAATCAAAAGTACGTCTTCCAGGATATTCAAGGATAAAGAATGAAATTTTTATCCTTGATGTCCCTTTTTGGGTATATTTTTAAGATTCTATTTTACTTAGATAGCATGAAACCTTATCTTTCAAATGACTAATATTTCACTGTTCTAGCATAAATAGAAAAATATATATGAATTTTTAGCGAAGACCACGACAGCATTTTTGCGAAATTTTGAAAATGCCATAACTCGCGAAATACGCACTGTAGAAGGAAAATTTTGAATTTCGTATTTTCGTTTTCACAAACTCTTTAAGTATGTAAAATTTCAACAAAATTGGTGATGGTCATGTCACACCTGTTGCCTATTTAACATGGAATGACCCGTGTAGAAAAGTTCAACTTTCTATGTAAACGCGTTTTCAGATAATGTCCAAAAATATAGTGAAAACCGAAATTTTTGTATGGCAACTCTACGATGGAGTTACCAGATTTGTCCCATTTTCGAACGTAAATCTAAAATTTTTATAAAAAACCAGCATGGCTGTCATCATTATTTCTAAATAACTTTCGTAAATAAATTACACTAAAAAGTAAAAAATATTTTTTTTCTCAGTGATATACACAAGAAAAGCTTCATTGCAAAATAAGAAATGCTACAACTCAGGTTAAATATTAAAAGTTTGGGCATTAATAACAATAATCACAATTGTCTAACTGAAACTCATGCCCAAACTTTTAAAATTTAATCTGAGTTGTAGCATTTATTATTTTGCAATGAAACTTTTCTTGTGTATATCACTGAAAAAAAAAAAAAATATTTTTAACTTTTTAGTGCAATTTATTTACGAAAGTTATTTATTTTAAAAATATTTTAATGTATTTTATTTTCTACTTTTTAGTCATAAATTCTATACACTCTCTCCACTCTTGGCTCTCGAATTTCGAATCTCTACTCATATCACACACGGCCCCAATTCGACAACCAAAAGGGTTGTAGTTACCACCCCACCCCAAAACACGCCAAAACGTAAGAAAATGTTACCTCATCGGAAAACTGCCCTTTCACTCATTCTAAATAAAAAAAACCCATGTATATCCATTCACGTTTACTACGTTAAAAAACTCTTTTGTGACGAACGGCACTCTCAGGCGCTCAGACACAAAGTTTGTTAGCCAGGTGTTTGTGAATTAATAAAAGTTATTTAAAAAAGGACGCGAAAAGAATGCTAAGTGGGCGAAAACTAAATAGAGGAGATAAAAGTATTTTAGTCAGTATTGGTGAAACTGTAAAAAAAAAACAGGATTACTTTCAGATATGTCCACAAACTAAGAACTTTATGTCATCAGGTAGGTATAAATCATCTCAATTCAATACACTTCCCTTATTTTAATAATTACCTATTTTTTATTAACAAATTTACAATTTATCAATTATATTCAAATCTTTGAAATTTCTTCTTATCTATCAAACTTAATGAATCCCCTGAACTTCCAGGGCGTTTTCTTGATCTAGTTGATCCACTAGATGAAGTTGAAGGTGCTGTATCCAATAAACTTACAAAAATATTTTCTGATTCTTCATTGTTGCGCTCTTTTAATTTTTCTTCGATCCAATCATAATAGTCTCCGACATTTGTATAAACTTCAGGCATTTTAGGATTACGTACTTTACGACCATCTTTTTGCACGACAGAATGTCCAAATGATGATATTCCATAAACTTTTCCATCCATAATAAATGGACCACCAGAATCTCCTCCAGAAGATACAGATTTTTTATTATCTGACAATAGACAAAAGTTATCATCATTGATTACGAGAAAAGTTTGTAGTTTTTGACATTCTATTCTGTCAATAGTTCTCATTCGAGCCTTTTGTAATATTTTCGTTTCAATTCCTGTATCAGTTATGCCCCATCCAACAATCCATCCTTCTTTATTTCCTGGAATATTATCAGAATCGGATAATATAGCTTTTTGCACCTTCGATCCGAACACAAATGGGTTTTCAAGAAAAACAATTGCAATGTCACTTAGACAGAAAATCACAAAACTTTCAAACTTTTGACATTCAGCCGTGAATCCATCATGCTGAACATAATCTTTCATCTGTCTCATTTGTGCCTTCTTTAGTTCATGTTCCAAATGAACAAATCCAGCTCTTACTATAATGCTGGGATTAGCCACAAAATTTATAATACAGTGAGCAGCTGTTAACACAGCACTCGGTGAAATTATAACACCACTGCACATATAGGCAATCGTTTTACCACTCTTTTTATCAGTTTTTGTCTTATCGTATATTGTCAAATGTGCCATGTAAGGGAATTCAGTGTGTCCAGAAATTTTGACTCTATTTCCCGATATTGTAACTTTCCCAACATCTTGACCGCCTAGAATTGGGGTTGAGCGTACAATTATTACCGAAAATCCGAATAAAAGCACAAATAAAGTGTAAAACATTTTTAAATTTGGAACAAGATCAAGTTAGTACTAGCCAATAGCTACAGCGATCCGTGTTTTTTATGGCTTTTATTAGTACACTACAATTTGAATACTATTAACATTCACATAATTTTTATATGTAATATACATATGTGTAGGTACACGTGGTAAAATATATTGATTCAACTGATTTTCTGTGTCAAAAAATAGTAGTAATTCAATTCATGCCTTGAGGTGCGGTGCTATTATGAACGTAGATTCTTTTATCACCAAGTACAAAAAAAAAAATAAAAAAATGAAAAAAAAAATAGAGTGAGATAATGAACACATTTTATGTGTTCACGCTAATTTTATGACGTAAGTTTAGACGTTAAATGTCGTCTTTTCGAAGTCTTACAACTGCATCACAGCATCAGCACTATTTGACGGTAAGCCAATTGAGATCGTCGTTCTTACTAAATTGAAAGGAGCCGTCTTGCTTAGCCTTTTATTGTGGGGGTACAGACATGAAGGGCTATACCTTCTATACTACTATATAATAACATATTACTCTTCTTCGAAAAGTTTAAAAGCCTTGGCGTGACCCTTAATAGCAAATTAACCTGCTGTGTTCAAGTTTGTAGTATAGTCAGTAAAATTTATGGTAGTATCCGGATGTTATTGTTCTCGGGATCGTTATTGTCAGTTGATCTGCGACTCGAACTAGTCTAAGTTTTGCTGGTCCCTCGTTTTTGTTTAATACAGCACTATCCTATTTTCCCTTGACGGCAATTGCAATTGTTAGTTAAATGTAGCATATAATGATTGTGCGAGCTTTATTTATGGTCGTTATACGTCGTTTTGATCATGTACAGTAAAAAATTCTCCCTACAGTCAGTGGCAACAATTCGTACAACCATTTCTTGGTATATTTTTATTAAATAGGGTGATTGCTCTAGTTCAGAAATAGGGATAGGTTGTTGTATTTAAATTGGAGGTACTTCAAAAACAATGTGTGAATATTTTAACGAAAATATATTTTTAAGTGTTCCATAAAAAATTGAATGTTCTCTTACTTATATCCGAGAATGCTTAACATTTCGGAAATTTTACGTATTATATAGGTTTTCTAGTGCCTAATACCTACATTCATTGAATGTTCCATTGATTTCAATCAGAGAAAATGACATTTATTTTTAGGTAAAAACGTGTCTTAAATTTAGTGTCCAACTTTTTTTTTACAGTGTGATCACAATATATTCCTTCAGTTCTAGGATGTTCATTGAATGGTTATCGTAATATTGTCGGCATAAGTTTCCTACATCGTCTAATTAATACACGTTCACCAATCTACTTATTTAAGAATCTTGATTTCTTGCACTTGCACCGCCACTTCAGCCTACTTATGTCCGGATGAAAAGTGCACAATATTTAAGTGTCAAGGTCATGCGCAATTAATTTAACATACTTGCGCAGAAATTGTCAATTTTAAGGAAATATTTTCTGAATTTGAACGTATGACTTTTCCCACAGTATGGGAAAATTCTCACGATCTCCCAAAACTAACGCTAAATGCATATGATGGGTCCGCTCCTGACAAAATTGTAGGTAGATTTATTGAATTTATATCTTTGTATTTCTTTTATTCTTTTCTTCACATCTTTATATTATTTTTATACTATACATTAAATAAAGCATTTGAAAGCATCTCCGGCCAAAGACCTCACTCCCTCCAATCCCAATTTTTATTCTAGTTAAAAGTTTCCTTTCTCTTCATGGAAGATGCTACCTTTCCATCGAAAATCCATTTTAATGCGTCCTTATCCAAGTGAAATTAATTTAGTTAATAACTTCCGATTGTATATACATTTTAAAGTTAACAGATTTGCTCTAGGTAAAAAATTCTCAGCTGATCTTGAATAAATTACAACAAACATAATATATCTTGAGCTCGGATGACTATAGAAAATGCAAAGTTATTCGAAATGACATCCATCCTGATTCATTCCAGATTGATCCTGGAAGAAGCTTACTAGAAGGTGCAATGTATTTTTTCAGCCCCATACTGGTTTTTCGTTTGTGAAACCAAGGTGTACACATTTATGTTATGTTTTCGCTTGCACAGAGTAAATTTATTTGTGAAATTGTTGTGAGTTTTACAGAAAGGACATACAACTACACACTAGAAATAAAATGAGAGAAATACTTTTTGAATAATTCATGTCTACAAAAATGAAACTTATTTTTAATATGCATGGGTGTCTAATCCATTTTGCTTCCATTTTTACCCAAGCATATGTCATTACAAATGTACCATAAAGTGTCCAATGAATACGAAGTATGCATCCACGGTTCTTCCAAGAAAGCTAGGGGCAAGCACACGAAAAAGCTTAAACTGCTTCCATGGCTTGAATGATGGTATCATTTCATTTTCCTCTGGGAAGCTATACAGATCGCAGTTAATTCACTTAAAAAATAATTTTGAAATACCTAGGTTACCCCAACGATGTTAGCTAACTTTTTCCATAGTAAAATTTATTTGGTTATTTTTTCCTTATAAATTAGTTTCACTCTCGAAAATAACACTATTTAGTGGTACTGTCTATACAAAAAAATAATATTTAATTATAGTAAACAGTTATCAAATTGGATCTTACATTATATAGCAAAAGGATAGTAGGCCAGTCAATGTAGACATGTAAATTCCAAAAGTGTTGAAATTTTGATGGAATTTTGGGTGAAAAAAAAAATAAGTACAAATTTAACTTTTCACACATCACCGAGGTCCGGAATATGCGCAACATTGCAGAAAAACAAAAGTTCTTATAACTTCCATAAAAAAAATCAAAAAGTCCTGCAAGCTTAAAACAATGTTTACTATGGTATTTTCCACAAAGTGTTAAATTTGCAACTTATTTCGTCTCCGGCAATATTATTTGTTATTGCAAAATAATGCTTCTACATAATTTTTTATTGCAAAATAATAATTGTATTAGTTGTAAATATAAAAAAAAATTACAAAAGTCCTGCAAAACGGTAGAATGACCAATGCAACCTTTTGTGTTGACCGCAACATATTTTTTTTATATCGGTGAAGGAACAATTGCTTTTTTGGTTGCCATCTTGCAAAAAAAAAAAAAAAAATTACATAAGTTTTGAAACTAGCTTGCAAACGTTCAAATCGTCTTGCAAACGTTCAAATCGTTGTTGTTCAAACAAGGTCCTCAAAATAAAAAAAAGAATGAGCAAAAATTATCAACATTATCAACTATTAGTATTTGCACTTTCTATGGTCGTTAAAGTATTGCAAAAACTTTGCAAATGTTAGCCCTTCGAAGGTCCTATCCCGTCAAAATAAAAATTTGCAAACCTCTACTAGTGCAAAAGTGTTGCAAATGCAGAAAATATATTAAATATACGTTCAAACGTGATGTCAAACTTGCAACTTGCAATACAACTTGTTAAGTTTGTTTAAGAAGTTGTAAGTTTATATCCGGTATAACTCTTCATAAAAAGAAATATGCTACTTACAAAAAATATTAAATGACATTCGCATCCACTGGCGTGTTATATTTAAACATGATCTTACAGATATGAACTTTTAACACTCTAATAAAGAACTCATACAACAATGCAACTAAGTCAGGCCGCCTTTGAGCGATACATTCAATAAGCACTCAGAAAATTATACTCTCCCAAATTATACAGTCAGTCTTAAATTTTCAGTAGTATGAGTAGTGATTCTGATTGTATGTACTAGTAATTTTCAAGAGCATAACTATAAATGCAGTAAACTACTGAAAGTGCAAAGCTGTAGGATAAAGAATACAGTACTGAAAGTGCTACATATTTTTACAGTATTTAATATGCAGTAATGCTACTGAAAACTATTCGGGCAATACGGCGAAAACAACCCAAATCTAACCGTTTAAATCAATGTGTGCCAACCATTAATGTAGGTACCATTTTTAATGTTGGCAATTCTTAATAATTTATATTTGACCAGTTTTAAGCATAAAAAAAATTCAATCACAAAAAATACAAATTTTATTTATTATTTTCAATTGTATTCATACTTTTTCATATTCTTCTTATTTACTTGACTTGTTGAATCACCCAAATTACAATGGCGTTTTCGTGATATAATTGATTCGCTCCCCGCTGAAGTAGATGGTTCATCTAATAAATTTATAAAAACAGTACTTTCCGCTTCTTTTACTACTACTATTCCTTTATCCTTATTCAATTCATCAATAATCCATTCATAATAATCTCCAACATTCGTAACAAATGATGGTCGACTAGGATCACTTTGTTGACGACCATTTCGCGTAGTATAATATCCGAACGATATAATTCCATACACCTTTTCATTAATAATAAAGGGACCACCAGAGTCACCAACACAATTTGTAGATTCTCTAGTGTCTGAAAGAAGGCAAAACAAATCATCATTGACCACAAGTTTTATGGTTAGTTTTTGGCAGCTAACTCTATCGACAACTCTCATACGAGCTTTTTGTAACATTTTAGAAACTTCCCCGTTATTAGTTTGACCCCATCCAAGAAGCCATCCTTCTTTATTTGTAGGGACATGATCAGAGTCACTTAGAATAGCCTTCTGCACTCTAGGACCAAATATAAAAGATTTTTGAAGAAAAACAATTGCAATGTCACTTTGACAAAAAACCATTATTTTATCAAGAATTATACATTCGTCCGTGAATCCATCATGTAAGACAAAACTTTTCATCCATCTAATTTGACCTGATCTTTTTTCTAATTCAGTATGAACGAATCCAGCCTTTACTTGTACTCGAGGATTGCCTACTGCACTTGATATACAATGACCAGCAGTTAATATGGCATTCTCTGATATTATAGCTCCACCACAGTCAAACACTTTTATCTTACAATTTATCACCTGACTATCAATGATTGTTAAATGTGCCATAAAAGGAAATTCAGTTTGTCCGTCAACAATTCTTTTTTTGCCTTGCATTGTAATTTTTCCAACATCTATACCTGATAGGATAGGATTGGAACTGCCACATGATAAAAACGATATTAAACCGAATAGAGAAATAATGAAGAACATTGTGAACTGGCGGAAGATCTAGTAGACACTAAAATTTACAATAGCTGTCGTTTTTAGCCCACCTCTAAAATAGTTTGGTTACTGTATATAGGTAAATGCGCATGCGAATTAATTATTTTTCTGATGACGCATATTGACACAGTTGGTTAGACGAGATAAAAAAACAAATTTCGCGGCCATTTTGATTTTCGAAAAGCTTTTAAAATCTTACACTCCCCCACGGCTCTATTGAAGTATTGTTTTTTTTTTTCATAAATTTAAATTATAGTTTAGCGTTTATGACGTGGCATTGGAGTTTTGTTTCTATGACTCAATAAATAAAAAAAACTACAAACCAATGATGGAACTATAAATAGATTTTATTCACAAACAAAAAATAGGTGTACAAAATTAAAATTAATTCTATCAATTATTCATATTTTTTCATATTGTTCTCCCTTATCCCACTGATTAAATCATTTGAACTATTGGATGTATATGAGACCTAATTGATCCACCAGATGAAGTATATCGTCCTGTATATAATAAATTGCTAGTGTCCATTTCTTGTATCATTCCATTCTCCTTATTCAATTCGTCAATAATCCACTCATAATAATCTCCAACATTCGTAGCAAATGATGGTTTACTAGGATCACTTTGTCGGTGACCATTTCGTATAGCACTATATCCGAACGATATAATTCCATAAACTTTTTCATCGATAATAAATGGGCCACCAGAATCACCATGACCATATGAAGATTCTCTAGTGTCTGAAAGAAGGCAAATTACGTCATCATTGACGACAACTGTTTTAGTTAGTTTTTGACAACTAAATCTATCTACAACTCTCATTCGAGCTTTCTGTAACATGTCAGATAATTCGCCAGTATTTGTTCGACCCCATCCAAGAATCCATCCTTCCTTATTTGCTGGGACATTATCAGAAAACTGATTTAGAATAGCTTTTTGCACCATGGAACCGAATACAAGAGGCTTACGAAGAAAAACAATTGCAATATCACTTAGGCAGAAAATCGTTAATCCATCCACAACTAGACATTCGCCTAAGTATCCATCATGTACGACGAACTTTTTCATCCATCTTACTTGTGCCGAGTCTTTTTCCAATTCCGAATGAACGAATCCCGTTTTTACTTGCACTCTAGGAGTGGTTAGTGGATCTGCTATACAGTGGCCAGCAGTCAATATGGCAGTCTCTGATATAATAACTCCTCCACATCTAGATACTTTGATTTGGAAGTTTTTCATTTCGATTTCGACAATTGTTAAATGTGCCATAAAAGGAAATTCAGTTTGTCCGTTAACGGTAGCTTTTCCGCCTTGCATTGTAATTTGTCCAACATCTATACCTGATAGAATAGGACTGGAACTGCCACATGATAAAAACGATATTAAACCGAATAGAGGAATAATGACGATCATTGTGAACTGACAGAAGTTCTAGTAGACACTAAAATTTACAATAATCGTCGTTTTTAGCCCACCTATGATATAGTTTGGCTTCTGTTTATATAGGTAAATGTGCATGCGAATTAACTATTTTGCGTATTACGCATATTAACACAGTTGGTTAGCTAAGTTAAAAACAAAAATATTGCGATCAATTTTTATGTTTGAAAAGCTATTGAAGAATGCGTGTAAATTTGGAAATCTTACATTCCCTCATGACTCTATTAAAATACTGTTTTTTACATAAATTTTGATTATAGTTTAGCTTTCATGGCGTGGCAATTAGGATTTTGTTTCTAGGACTAAATAAATCTAAAAATTACAAACCAATGATCGAACTATAAATAGATTTTATTCGTAAACAAAAAATAGGTGTACAAACTTAAAATATATTTTATGTATTATGTTCATATTTTTCATATTCTTCTCCCAAAACCCACCTATTAAATCAACTGAACTACTAGGATGTTTACAGGGCCGGACTGGGTCTTCAAACCAAATGGGCAAATGACGATAAACCAGCCGTTAAGGCTTTTCAAAAATGACTTTTTTATAAGAGGCAAACAACCCAAATTATTAGGCTGATTTCTACTGAACCGAGCATAAGGAGAGCAAGACAACGTTTTCTGTGAATTTTAGGCTACATGCTAAATACCGAACCAAGTAATCATAAACAACAGATAAAGTTGGCCTTTGTTTTCTAGACTTTGCAAGGTTTGATAAGGATGATGAAGCAAGTAATTTATACAGGAAATATGTATGCACAAAATATGTGCAAGAACGGTTGGCCCTTTCACATTTAAAATTAAAATTTAAACAGGGTTTATTTGTGGAAACAGTATTCGCGAGACAAAACCAACTATTTTACTTATGAAGCAGAGCGGTAACAAGAGTGAGGCAAGTAAGGCAGACGTTAAAGCGAAGTGCTGCCTGTTGAACAAAAATATTTATTGCAGACGAAAAAAAAAATATTATCAACATTTCCCTTTGAAAAATAATATAAATTATTTTTGAATTAAAACTGTTCATTTAAATAGATTTTTTTGTTCTCGATTTGAATTTACCCGCTTGACAAGGCTAACGTTGGTTTGTCATCCTGACACGGAACAATTTTTTTCTGGTGCTACAAAATATGATGAAGATATGGAAACGATAATGCAAAACGAAGCGACTCGAACATTCTGAATCACAAGATGATGACTCCAGTATTGCCACACAAACACAACAAAAGCTTCGTATACACCAATTTTCGAATGGATTGAGGTTCTTTTATTCTAACTGAAGTGGAGGTACGAAATGTTGAAACAAGTTTCTGAATATTTTGAATTTCTTTCTTATGATAGTCTGAGAAAATCCGCTTTTGGATTTGTTTCAATTAATTTACGACTATAACCTCCTATCTAAATGTTGAAATCGTGGTCCCAGTTTTTCTTACATTGCCAATACAGGAGATGCATGTGAACGAAGTTTCAGCAAATTGAAGGTAATAAAAAATTACCTTTGATCTGCAATGAGTCAAGAAAGATGTTCGAATTTGGTTGTTTTGTAAACTGAAAAAGAAGTGATAAGCAAGAGAGCGGCGAACAAAGCTGGAAAAGTCGATATAAAAAAAAACAATTAATATCAACTAATAACTTTTTGTGCTTTAAATATTATTTAATATTGTTACGCACCACAAAGTCATACAAGCGACATCTATTGGAAATGGAAACAATTTTAGGTTAGTGACATTCTAGTAGACTTTAGGTTTGGAGAACGGAATATTCAGGAAGGTTCTAGGATAATTTGTAGAGTATAAATACGGCGCTACTCACATCCAGGAGGCGAGTCTTATTTCAGACAGTGAAGTGAACGAAGTAAACTATTTGGATTGTCATAATTAGAAATTACAGTGCTAGCGATAACTAAAGAGTTGATTTGATAATTGTTTGTAAATGTTATAAAAGTAAACAGTAAAGTTAAATAAAAAAAGAACTTTTGATTTATATTTATATCAGAAAAGACAAACGTTTTCATCTATCGAACTTGTGCGCAGTCTTTTTCAGCCCTCTATTGGTTCCACACGTTCAGAGCTAAAGGACAGGATAAAATATCTACGCATCTCATACTATAGATAAAAAGTTTAATTGGAAATCATACCTTGAGGACAGAGCGAACAAAGCTCTCAGAGCTATCGCAATGTGCCGCAGAACTATAAGAGAAAAGGTCGGGACTCAATGCGTGGATGATCCTATGGATATACACTTGGATCATCCGACCCATGCTAACCTACGGTTCTGTGGTGTGCTGGAAAGCAATGGATTGCACCAATCATCGTAAGATATTGGAGAAGATTGAAATATTGTTCCTCCTTAATTTAAATTGGCAATCTCAAGTCAACGAGTACTCGGGATCTTGCAAAACCCTCGAGAAATACTTCCTAAGCCATGAAACGGACTCCCTCACTACTACAGGAGAACGCTAACTTAGTCCTAATATTCTAAAATAATTGCAGTGTTCTTACGTAAAACTGACAAAAGTTTGCTTTGAATAGCTCCTGCGCTCTAAACTGCAGAAAAATTGTATTCTGATAATCTTAAGCTTATTTTCTTATCTTCCTAACCGTAATTAAATTTTTATATCTTTACTAACTAAAATTATTTAAAAGAACTTATCTTAACCAAATGACCGCGATTCTCAAAACAAAAACTTTCTAATGAATAATAATTACATATGTGAATGTTCCGTGGTCCGATGAATTCGAATCAATCTGTCTACAGATTTAGACTCCGGCTATACATACACAAGGTATATAGCAAGTATAGCCTTTGGAAAGGTAAGGAGCTAAGCTTAAAATTACTGGAAGACTATTTTCCTGTGTGGATAGTAGACTCAATGGGTCATTCCACATCAAATAGGCAACATGTGTGACATGACCATCACCAATTTTGTTGAAATTTTACATACTTGGAGGGTTTGTGAAAATTAAAACATGAATTAAAAAATGTTCCTATACATTGGGTGTTTCGGAAGTTATAGAATTTTAAAATTTAAAACAAATTTTGCTATTCATGCTAGAAATATGGCTCATTTGAAAGTTAGGATTTCAAGCTATCTAAGAAAAACTCCAGGTCAAAAACATATGCGAAAAGGGATATCAAGGGTAAGGATTATATCCGTTATCCTTGAATATCCAGGAAGACGTATTTTTAATTTCATTCATTTATTTTTTATTTTTTACATTATATTATCCACTGAAACATATTAAAATTTTAAATTGGGATCTTAGTGGGATCAAGGATTAAAAAATCAAGAAAGTTTCAACAAAATACATCTATAGCAGAAATTGTTTTTGTACAGGGTGTCCCGTATAAAGCCTTGCACTTGAAGGCTATGTATAGTTCATGCTTAGATAAGCAAAAAATTGCGAGTGGTGGGGGAAATTCTAACGGTTTCAGAGATAACGATATTTTAAGATATTTGGGTATGTTTTTATAGATCAACTTGTAACTTCTGAACGTTACGTCCTATGTTGGTAGGTAGATATTCGTTGGACTTTTCCAATGGTCTTTTCCAATGGTTTTTTTTATTTAACTACTATTTTTATCAAAAAATACGTCATCAGCACCATGTTGTCGTATTGAATTTAAGAAACTCAAAAGCTTCCTTTTAATCTGTACCCAAAATGTAACCATTTTTTTTTTTACATTTTCATATGCATATCCAGCGAAAAAGTTCAATGCTAGAAAGTAACTAGTCTGTGGCTTGATAAAATGGGTTATTGTACACTGTAATAAATAATAGGACTATTCCCTAAATTTAATACACAATTTAATACAATTCTCTGATATAAAGGGAAAATCAGTTTAATTTGCGGAAATCAATGGAACATTCAATGAATTTAGGTTTATGGGAACAGAAAACCAATAAAGTACGTAAAATTCCCAAAATGTTGAGAGAACATTCAATAAATTGGTATCATGCTACATTTTTTATGGTTACATGTTTTCATTTATAAAATTCACACAATGTTTTTGAAAACAAGTCATATATTGTTTTTCAATATTTTGTTTCAGTATGCCCAGCGCACAAACATAACTTCCATAGTACTTAGTAGTGTGGGCCATAAGAAATGAGCTATTCAGCTCCATATTATATTTTTTAAAGGGGGTGGTGTTCTATCACCAATGGTGGAGTGTGGTGCTAGCACCTACTTCCTAGATTTTAGGGAGTATTCTCTAAATTTGAGTCTCTATATTTTAGGGGAAAAATAAAAAAAAAATTGAAAATTCCCTACATTTTAGGGGAAAAATAAAAGTTCCCTACATTTGAAGGGGAAAAACCTAATCTACTTTTTCCAAATTGGAATTTCCCCTAATCTTATCGACAAATACCTAACCTTTGTGGCACAACTTATTGCCATTCACTTTAGGGAATTATTATTTACTGTAGATACCTTTGCTTATGTTGGCAATTCTTAATAATTTATATTTGAGCAGATGTAAGCATAAAACAAGATCAATTACAAAAAATACAAATTTTATTCATTATTTTCAATTGTATTCATACTTTTTCATATTCTTCTTATTTACTAGCGGACTTGTTGAATCATCTAAACTACAAGGACGTTTTCGTGACATAATTGATTCACTCCCCGCTGAACTAGATGGTTCATCTAATAAACTTACAAAAAGAGTATCTCCGGTTTTTTGTACTACTTCTATTCCTCTCTGCTTATTTAATTCATCAATAATCCATTCATAATAATCTCCAACATTCGTAACAAATGATGGTCGCCTAGGATCACTTTGTTGACGACCATTAAGTGTAGTATAATATCCGAAAGATATAATTCCATAAACCTTTTTACCAATAATAAATGGGCCACCAGAATCACCACGACAAATTGCAGATTCCCTATTGTCTGAAAGAAGGCAAAACACATCATCATTGATAACAAGCTTTTTTGTTAGTTTTTGACAACTCAATCTATCTACAACTCTCATACGAGCTTTCTGTAACAATTCAGATACTTCGCCAGTATTTGTTCGACCCCATCCAAGAATCCATCCTTCTTTATTGGCAGAAACATTATCAGATTCACTTAGGATAGCTTTTTGCACCATGGAACCGAACACAAAAGGCTTACGAACAAAAACAATTGCAATATCACTTTGGCAGAAAATCTTTAATTTATCCAAATTTATACATTCGTCTGAGAATCCATCATGTAAGACGATCTTTTTCATCCATCTAACTTGTGCCGAGTCTTTTTCCAATTCCGAATGAACGAATCCCGTTTTTACTTGTACTCTAGGATTGCTTAGTGGATCTGCTAAACAGTGACCAGCAGTCAATATGGCATTCTCGGATATGATAACTCCTCCACAGCGATATACATCGAGTTTGCAGCTTTTCATTTCGATTTCGATAATTGTTAAATGTGCCATAAAAGGAAATTCTGTTTGTCCATTAACGGTAACTTTTTTGCCTTGCATGGTAATTTTTCCAACATCTATACCTGATAGAATAGGATTGGAACTGCCACATGATAAAAACGATATTAAACCGAATAGAGAAATAATGACGAACATTGTAGACTGGTGGAAAATCTAGTAGACACTAAAACTAATAAAATATTCATCGTTTTTATGCCATCTCTGGTATAGTTTGGTTTCTGTTTATATAGGTAAACGCGCATGCGAATTAATTATTTTTCTGAGTACGCATATTGATACAGTTGGTTAGCCAAGACAAATAAAACATTGCGCCCTTTTTTATTTTTGTAAAGCTATTGAAACATGCATGTAAATTATAAAATCTCACACTCTATCATGATTCTATTGAAATACTGTTTTTCACAGAAATTTTGATTGTAGTTTAGCTTTCATGATTTGGCAGTTAGGATTTTGTTACTATTACTAAATAAATCACAAAAAAATGATGGAATTATAAATTGATTTTATTCCCAAACAAAAAATAGGTGTACAAACTTAAAATGTATTTTATGTATTATGTTCATATTCTTTCAAATTTTTCTGGCTTACTCCACTTATTAAATCATCTGAACTACTAGGACGTTTACGACATCTAGTTGAAGTAGAATGTCCTGCATCTAATAAACCTGCAAAATTGCTATTTTCCATTTCTTGTATTATTTCATTGTCCTTATTCAATTCGCCAATAATCCACTCATAATAATCTCCAACATTCGTTACAAATGATGGTCGACTAGGATCACTTTGTCGACGACGATTTCGTATAGTATAATATCCGAAGGATATAATTCCATAAACCTTTTTATCAATAATAAAGGGGCCACCAGAATCACCACGACAATTTGTAGATTCTCTGGTGTCTGACAGAAGGCAAAAAACATCATCATTGACAACAGTTTTTTTTGTTAGTTTTTGACAACTCAATCTATCGACAACTCTCATACGAGCTTTTTGTAACATTTCAGATACTTTCCCAGTATAAGTATCACCCCATCCAATAATCCAACCTTCTTTATTTGCTGGAACAATATCAGAATCACTTAGAATAGCTTTTTGCACCATTGATCCGAATACAAAAGGCTTACGAAGAAAAACAATTGCAATATCACTTAGGCAGAAAATCGTTAAGTCATCCAAACTAATACATTCGTTTGAGAATCCATCATGTAAGACGAACTTTTTCATCCATCTAACTTGTGCTGAGTCTTTTTCTAATTCCGAATGAACGAATCCCGTTTTTACTTGTACTCTAGGATTGCTTAGTGGATCTGCTAAACAGTGACCAGCCGTCAATATGGCATTTTCGGATATGATAACTCCTCCACAGCGATATACATCGAGTTTGCAGTTTTTCATTTCGATTTCGATAATTGTTAAATGTGCCATGAAAGGAAATTCAGTTTGTCCGTTAACGGTAGGTTTTTTGTCGTGAATTGTAATTTCTCCAACATCTACACCTGATAGGATAGGATTGGAACTGCCACATGATAAAAACGATATTAAACCGAATAGAGAAATAATGCCGAACATTGTGAACTGGCGGAAGTTCTAGTAGACACTAAAACTTACAATAACTGTCGTTTTTAGTCCACCTATAAATAGTTGGGTTACTGTTTATATAGGTAAATGCGCATGCGAATTAACTATTTTGCGGATTACGCATATTGACACAGTTGGTTAGCTAAGATAAGATAAAATATTGCGGCAATCTCACATCTTCTCATGATTATATTGAAATACTGTTTTTTTTTACATAAATTTTGATTATAGTTTAGCTTTCATGATTTGGCAGTTAGAATTTTGTTACATTACCCTTGTGTATAGAAAGAATTACATATATACTGCTTGCGAAACGCAATATAATCAAAGGGAAGCCAGCAATGCCTCGCTTCAATATAAAATCAGCGATGTCTGGACCTGATGTAGGCAAAACAGCAATTTTTTCTTAGAAATTTACTGCATATTTTTTCCTTAAAATTGTTGTGCATTGGATGCCGACAACGGCCACATTATTAGCTGTGTTTTTTTGTGTATGTACCTTGTTCTAGAACTCTCAGATACTGGAGAGAGCAAATTGTTCGGTCGATTGAAGCGAACTATTTGTACTGTTCGCTTCATTTATAAATCGTCTATGAAAATATATGAGGAGTTCTTTTGTGTATCTTTTGTTATATGAATTTTATATAACATTAATTATTTATTCACTTCTGACACCAAGTTTTTGATATATCATACACTAAAACAATCTTTATTAGAACTCACGTTTATTAAATATTAATACATTATTAGCACTTATATTATTTTATGATTAACTTTCCACAAATTCTTTCTTAAAATAGAATATTGATGCACTGGCTTTAAACCCTTTTTTAAAAATATTTATAATGCAAGGAAATGCACTATGAAATCAAAACTCAAAAGTTCAAGAAGTGAAAAACTTATGAAGTTAAAACTCAAAAACTCAAGAAGTCAAAACTTATGTAGTCAAAACTCAAAAACTCAAGAAGTCAAAACTTATGTAGTCAAAACTCAAAAACTCAAGAAGTCAAAACTCATGAAGTCAAAACTCAAAAACTCAAGAAGTCAAAACTCAAAAACTCAAGAAGTCAAAACTTATGTAGTCAAATCTCAAAAACTCAAGAAGTCAAAACATATGTAGTCAAAACTCAAAAACTCAAGAAGTCAAAACTCAAAAACTCAATAAGTCAAAACTTATGTATATTTTCTGAGATGAGTTTCCCATTTTTATATATATGAATTTCGCAATAGAAAAGTCGCGATCATTCCCAATAGTAGGGATAAACCTTGGGAATACCAACCGTCTATTTGCCATTGGTTATCTCCCAATTAGTCATGTGATCAATAATATTTGAATTGATCTCCCATTGGTCGATTGTAGCATGAAGAAATTCATGATCAACAATTAGTCATGTTGCCTTGAAATATGAAACCCTTTGTTTACTAGGGACTTGTTTATCCCAAACTTTCGGGCTTGAAATTTGAATCCCGCTGTTTAGTAATAATCCGTTGTTTATTTTAAACACTTGGGCTTTTACTTAGTGTTTAACTTATTTATCGGATATTTGTTTACAATGAACACTTGGACATTTGAAATTTGAAAGCTTTTGTTTTTCTTTAAGCGCTTGGGTGATTAAGCTTATGATTTACGACTTTGTTTACTTGAAAGCTTTTAGTTTCAATTCGGGAGAATTTGTTTATGTTTAAGATTTTCTTCCAAGAGAATTGTTTTGATTTATTTTTTAATAGGAACTTTTATCATTACTCATAAGAAGATATTTTGTATTTATGATGGGGAAATTTCAACGTATTGAATTACGATCTATGCGTAATTATGAACTCCGCAATGACAAATATTTTGATGATTTGAATGTGCGTAAACAAGAATTTCGTAATTTTATTATGAATTCAATAAATTGAATTATTTACAGAAGAAAAATTATTAAAAATAGTGAAAATAAATTATATCTGTGTTTCAGATATAACACTTTTATTCTGTCCTGTTCTGCAGGCACAAAAGAACACAGCTATTGTTTATGAATGGCTCTGAAAATAACTCTAGGCCAGGCTAAATAAAATTTCGCTCGAAACATTTTCTGTAAATTTCTATGAAGAAATGAATGCTATTTATTCATCTGCGCTCATAAAAATTGTTAGTGGCCCAAGTAACCGTTGTCGGCCTTCAATAATGCATAACAATTCTAAGAAAAAAATTTCCAGTAAATCTCTAAGACAAAATTCCGGCCTTCTCTACATCAGGTCCGTTCAGCCATTGTAGATTTTATATTCGATCGAGCCTTTGTATGTTATTCTTTTGGTTATGCTCTTACAGCTTATCTTTTGAAGCCCTTGTACGTACTTACTTCACTTGCACAGCTTTGCTTTCAGCAAAACGTTGACAAAACTATTCAAAATGGTACAAGTGGAGCTATCTGACATTATAACAAGGACGCATTTTCGTAATTACTAGTAGCATAAATGGCACAAGAACTAGGTGTCGCATGCAGTACCAAAAACGTATACAAAATTTATATGGCTGGGTGGTCCATTCCGGAATGGACCACAACATTTGAAGTGATGTATAAGTCGAGTGAGTCATATTTTTCGTATCTGAAGTGTTGAGGAAGTCGATGAAATGTATACAAAACTGCTGTTATAAAAACATTTGCTTTCGGCACGCTCTACAATATGTCATGATTTATTCCAGAATGCACTACCCATTTCACAATCTGTATACCTACTCTGCTCTAGTATGCCATGCGACATCTAGTTCTTGTGCCATCTAAGATAGTAGATACTTCTACACACAAGATTATTAATAAATAAATCAAAAAAATTACAAACCACTGATGGAACTATAAATAGATTTTATTCGTAAACAACAAATACCTACGTGTACAAACTTAAAATTAATTTTATCAATTATATTCATAGTTTTTCATATTCTTCTCCCTAAACCCACCTATTAAATCACCTGAACTATTAGGACGTTTACGAGATCTAGATGATCCTTCAGATGAGCTGGATTGTCCTGCATCTAATAAACTTACACAAATGCTATTTTCCATTTCTTGTATCATTCTACTATACTTATTCAATTCGTCAATAATCCACTCATAATAATCTCCAACATTCGTAACAAATGATGGTTTACTAGGATCATTTTGTCGACGACCATTTTGTGTAGTATAATATCCGAACGATGTAATTCCATAAACTTTTTCACCAATAATAAATGGGCCACCAGAATCACCACGACAATTTGTAGATTCTCTAGTGTCTGAAAGAAGGCAAAACACATCATCACTGACGAAAAGTTTTTGAGTTAGCTTTTGACAACTCAATCTATCTACAACTCTCATTCGAGCTTTTTGTAACATTTCAGATAATTCGCCAGTATTTGTTCGACCCCATCCAAGAATCCATCCTTCTTTATTTGCTGGAACATTATCAGATTCATTTAAAATAGCTTTTTGCACAATGGACCCGAAGACAAAAGCCTTACGAACAAAAACAATTGCAATATCACTTAGGCAGAAAATCGTTAAGTCATCCAAACTAATACATTCGTTTGAGAATCCATCATGTAAGACGAACTTTTTCATTCATCTAACTTGTGCCGAATCTTTTTCCAATTCTGAATGAACGAAACCTGTTTTTACTTTAACACTAGGATTGTTTAGTGGATCTGATAAACAGTGACCAGCAGTCAATATAGCATTCTCTGATATGATAACTCCTCCACAGCGATATGCCTCAAGTTTGCACTTTTTCATTCCGATTTCGACAATTGTTAACTGTGCCATGAAAGGAAATTCAGCTTGTCCGTTAACGGTAACTTTTTTGCCTTCCACTACAATTTGTCCTACATCTATACCTGATAGAATAGGATTGGAACTGCCACATGATAAAAACGATATTAAACCGAATAGAGGAATAATGACGATCATTGTGAACTGACAGAAGTTCTAGTAGACACTAAAATTTACAATAATCGTCGTTTTTAGCCCACCTATGATATAGTTTGGCTTCTGTTTATATAGGTAAATGTGCATGCGAATTAACTATTTTGCGTATTACGCATATTAACACAGTTGGTTAGCTAAGTTAAAAACAAAAATATTGCGATCAATTTTTATGTTTGAAAAGCTATTGAAGAATGCGTGTAAATTTGGAAATCTTACATTCCCTCATGACTCTATTAAAATACTGTTTTTTACATAAATTTTGATTATAGTTTAGCTTTCATGGCGTGGCAATTAGGATTTTGTTTCTAGGACTAAATAAATCTAAAAATTACAAACCAATGATCGAACTATAAATAGATTTTATTCGTAAACAAAAAATAGGTGTACAAACTTAAAATATATTTTATGTATTATGTTCATATTTTTCATATTCTTCTCCCAAAACCCACCTATTAAATCAACTGAACTACTAGGATGTTTACAGGGCCGGACTGGGTCTTCAAACCAAATGGGCAAATGACGATAAACCAGCCGTTAAGGCTTTTCAAAAATGACTTTTTTATAAGAGGCAAACAACCCAAATTATTAGGCTGATTTCTACTGAACCGAGCATAAGGAGAGCAAGACAACGTTTTCTGTGAATTTTAGGCTACATGCTAAATACCGAACCAAGTAATCATAAACAACAGATAAAGTTGGCCTTTGTTTTCTAGACTTTGCAAGGTTTGATAAGGATGATGAAGCAAGTAATTTATACAGGAAATATGTATGCACAAAATATGTGCAAGAACGGTTGGCCCTTTCACATTTAAAATTAAAATTTAAACAGGGTTTATTTGTGGAAACAGTATTCGCGAGACAAAACCAACTATTTTACTTATGAAGCAGAGCGGTAACAAGAGTGAGGCAAGTAAGGCAGACGTTAAAGCGAAGTGCTGCCTGTTGAACAAAAATATTTATTGCAGACGAAAAAAAAAATATTATCAACATTTCCCTTTGAAAAATAATATAAATTATTTTTGAATTAAAACTGTTCATTTAAATAGATTTTTTTGTTCTCGATTTGAATTTACCCGCTTGACAAGGCTAACGTTGGTTTGTCATCCTGACACGGAACAATTTTTTTCTGGTGCTACAAAATATGATGAAGATATGGAAACGATAATGCAAAACGAAGCGACTCGAACATTCTGAATCACAAGATGATGACTCCAGTATTGCCACACAAACACAACAAAAGCTTCGTATACACCAATTTTCGAATGGATTGAGGTTCTTTTATTCTAACTGAAGTGGAGGTACGAAATGTTGAAACAAGTTTCTGAATATTTTGAATTTCTTTCTTATGATAGTCTGAGAAAATCCGCTTTTGGATTTGTTTCAATTAATTTACGACTATAACCTCCTATCTAAATGTTGAAATCGTGGTCCCAGTTTTTCTTACATTGCCAATACAGGAGATGCATGTGAACGAAGTTTCAGCAAATTGAAGGTAATAAAAAATTACCTTTGATCTGCAATGAGTCAAGAAAGATGTTCGAATTTGGTTGTTTTGTAAACTGAAAAAGAAGTGATAAGCAAGAGAGCGGCGAACAAAGCTGGAAAAGTCGATATAAAAAAAAACAATTAATATCAACTAATAACTTTTTGTGCTTTAAATATTATTTAATATTGTTACGCACCACAAAGTCATACAAGCGACATCTATTGGAAATGGAAACAATTTTAGGTTAGTGACATTCTAGTAGACTTTAGGTTTGGAGAACGGAATATTCAGGAAGGTTCTAGGATAATTTGTAGAGTATAAATACGGCGCTACTCACATCCAGGAGGCGAGTCTTATTTCAGACAGTGAAGTGAACGAAGTAAACTATTTGGATTGTCATAATTAGAAATTACAGTGCTAGCGATAACTAAAGAGTTGATTTGATAATTGTTTGTAAATGTTATAAAAGTAAACAGTAAAGTTAAATAAAAAAAGAACTTTTGATTTATATTTATATCAGAAAAGACAAACGTTTTCATCTATCGAACTTGTGCGCAGTCTTTTTCAGCCCTCTATTGGTTCCACACGTTCAGAGCTAAAGGACAGGATAAAATATCTACGCATCTCATACTATAGATAAAAAGTTTAATTGGAAATCATACCTTGAGGACAGAGCGAACAAAGCTCTCAGAGCTATCGCAATGTGCCGCAGAACTATAAGAGAAAAGGTCGGGACTCAATGCGTGGATGATCCTATGGATATACACTTGGATCATCCGACCCATGCTAACCTACGGTTCTGTGGTGTGCTGGAAAGCAATGGATTGCACCAATCATCGTAAGATATTGGAGAAGATTGAAATATTGTTCCTCCTTAATTTAAATTGGCAATCTCAAGTCAACGAGTACTCGGGATCTTGCAAAACCCTCGAGAAATACTTCCTAAGCCATGAAACGGACTCCCTCACTACTACAGGAGAACGCTAACTTAGTCCTAATATTCTAAAATAATTGCAGTGTTCTTACGTAAAACTGACAAAAGTTTGCTTTGAATAGCTCCTGCGCTCTAAACTGCAGAAAAATTGTATTCTGATAATCTTAAGCTTATTTTCTTATCTTCCTAACCGTAATTAAATTTTTATATCTTTACTAACTAAAATTATTTAAAAGAACTTATCTTAACCAAATGACCGCGATTCTCAAAACAAAAACTTTCTAATGAATAATAATTACATATGTGAATGTTCCGTGGTCCGATGAATTCGAATCAATCTGTCTACAGATTTAGACTCCGGCTATACATACACAAGGTATATAGCAAGTATAGCCTTTGGAAAGGTAAGGAGCTAAGCTTAAAATTACTGGAAGACTATTTTCCTGTGTGGATAGTAGACTCAATGGGTCATTCCACATCAAATAGGCAACATGTGTGACATGACCATCACCAATTTTGTTGAAATTTTACATACTTGGAGGGTTTGTGAAAATTAAAACATGAATTAAAAAATGTTCCTATACATTGGGTGTTTCGGAAGTTATAGAATTTTAAAATTTAAAACAAATTTTGCTATTCATGCTAGAAATATGGCTCATTTGAAAGTTAGGATTTCAAGCTATCTAAGAAAAACTCCAGGTCAAAAACATATGCGAAAAGGGATATCAAGGGTAAGGATTATATCCGTTATCCTTGAATATCCAGGAAGACGTATTTTTAATTTCATTCATTTATTTTTTATTTTTTACATTATATTATCCACTGAAACATATTAAAATTTTAAATTGGGATCTTAGTGGGATCAAGGATTAAAAAATCAAGAAAGTTTCAACAAAATACATCTATAGCAGAAATTGTTTTTGTACAGGGTGTCCCGTATAAAGCCTTGCACTTGAAGGCTATGTATAGTTCATGCTTAGATAAGCAAAAAATTGCGAGTGGTGGGGGAAATTCTAACGGTTTCAGAGATAACGATATTTTAAGATATTTGGGTATGTTTTTATAGATCAACTTGTAACTTCTGAACGTTACGTCCTATGTTGGTAGGTAGATATTCGTTGGACTTTTCCAATGGTCTTTTCCAATGGTTTTTTTTATTTAACTACTATTTTTATCAAAAAATACGTCATCAGCACCATGTTGTCGTATTGAATTTAAGAAACTCAAAAGCTTCCTTTTAATCTGTACCCAAAATGTAACCATTTTTTTTTTCACATTTTCATATGCATATCCAGCGAAAAAGTTCAATGCTAGAAAGTAACTAGTCTGTGGCTTGATAAAATGGGTTATTGTACACTGTAATAAATAATAGGACTATTCCCTAAATTTAATACACAATTTAATACAATTCTCTGATATAAAGGGAAAATCAGTTTAATTTGCGGAAATCAATGGAACATTCAATGAATTTAGGTTTATGGGAACAGAAAACCAATAAAGTACGTAAAATTCCCAAAATGTTGAGAGAACATTCAATAAATTGGTATCATGCTACATTTTTTATGGTTACATGTTTTCATTTATAAAATTCACACAATGTTTTTGAAAACAAGTCATATATTGTTTTTCAATATTTTGTTTCAGTATGCCCAGCGCACAAACATAACTTCCATAGTACTTAGTAGTGTGGGCCATAAGAAATGAGCTATTCAGCTCCATATTATATTTTTTAAAGGGGGTGGTGTTCTATCACCAATGGTGGAGTGTGGTGCTAGCACCTACTTCCTAGATTTTAGGGAGTATTCTCTAAATTTGAGTCTCTATATTTTAGGGGAAAAATAAAAAAAAAATTGAAAATTCCCTACATTTTAGGGGAAAAATAAAAGTTCCCTACATTTGAAGGGGAAAAACCTAATCTACTTTTTCCAAATTGGAATTTCCCCTAATCTTATCGACAAATACCTAACCTTTGTGGCACAACTTATTGCCATTCACTTTAGGGAATTATTATTTACTGTAGATACCTTTGCTTATGTTGGCAATTCTTAATAATTTATATTTGAGCAGATGTAAGCATAAAACAAGATCAATTACAAAAAATACAAATTTTATTCATTATTTTCAATTGTATTCATACTTTTTCATATTCTTCTTATTTACTAGCGGACTTGTTGAATCATCTAAACTACAAGGACGTTTTCGTGACATAATTGATTCACTCCCCGCTGAACTAGATGGTTCATCTAATAAACTTACAAAAAGAGTATCTCCGGTTTTTTGTACTACTTCTATTCCTCTCTGCTTATTTAATTCATCAATAATCCATTCATAATAATCTCCAACATTCGTAACAAATGATGGTCGCCTAGGATCACTTTGTTGACGACCATTAAGTGTAGTATAATATCCGAAAGATATAATTCCATAAACCTTTTTACCAATAATAAATGGGCCACCAGAATCACCACGACAAATTGCAGATTCCCTATTGTCTGAAAGAAGGCAAAACACATCATCATTGATAACAAGCTTTTTTGTTAGTTTTTGACAACTCAATCTATCTACAACTCTCATACGAGCTTTCTGTAACAATTCAGATACTTCGCCAGTATTTGTTCGACCCCATCCAAGAATCCATCCTTCTTTATTGGCAGAAACATTATCAGATTCACTTAGGATAGCTTTTTGCACCATGGAACCGAACACAAAAGGCTTACGAACAAAAACAATTGCAATATCACTTTGGCAGAAAATCTTTAATTTATCCAAATTTATACATTCGTCTGAGAATCCATCATGTAAGACGATCTTTTTCATCCATCTAACTTGTGCCGAGTCTTTTTCCAATTCCGAATGAACGAATCCCGTTTTTACTTGTACTCTAGGATTGCTTAGTGGATCTGCTAAACAGTGACCAGCAGTCAATATGGCATTCTCGGATATGATAACTCCTCCACAGCGATATACATCGAGTTTGCAGCTTTTCATTTCGATTTCGATAATTGTTAAATGTGCCATAAAAGGAAATTCTGTTTGTCCATTAACGGTAACTTTTTTGCCTTGCATGGTAATTTTTCCAACATCTATACCTGATAGAATAGGATTGGAACTGCCACATGATAAAAACGATATTAAACCGAATAGAGAAATAATGACGAACATTGTAGACTGGTGGAAAATCTAGTAGACACTAAAACTAATAAAATATTCATCGTTTTTATGCCATCTCTGGTATAGTTTGGTTTCTGTTTATATAGGTAAACGCGCATGCGAATTAATTATTTTTCTGAGTACGCATATTGATACAGTTGGTTAGCCAAGACAAATAAAACATTGCGCCCTTTTTTATTTTTGTAAAGCTATTGAAACATGCATGTAAATTATAAAATCTCACACTCTATCATGATTCTATTGAAATACTGTTTTTCACAGAAATTTTGATTGTAGTTTAGCTTTCATGATTTGGCAGTTAGGATTTTGTTACTATTACTAAATAAATCACAAAAAAATGATGGAATTATAAATTGATTTTATTCCCAAACAAAAAATAGGTGTACAAACTTAAAATGTATTTTATGTATTATGTTCATATTCTTTCAAATTTTTCTGGCTTACTCCACTTATTAAATCATCTGAACTACTAGGACGTTTACGACATCTAGTTGAAGTAGAATGTCCTGCATCTAATAAACCTGCAAAATTGCTATTTTCCATTTCTTGTATTATTTCATTGTCCTTATTCAATTCGCCAATAATCCACTCATAATAATCTCCAACATTCGTTACAAATGATGGTCGACTAGGATCACTTTGTCGACGACGATTTCGTATAGTATAATATCCGAAGGATATAATTCCATAAACCTTTTTATCAATAATAAAGGGGCCACCAGAATCACCACGACAATTTGTAGATTCTCTGGTGTCTGACAGAAGGCAAAAAACATCATCATTGACAACAGTTTTTTTTGTTAGTTTTTGACAACTCAATCTATCGACAACTCTCATACGAGCTTTTTGTAACATTTCAGATACTTTCCCAGTATAAGTATCACCCCATCCAATAATCCAACCTTCTTTATTTGCTGGAACAATATCAGAATCACTTAGAATAGCTTTTTGCACCATTGATCCGAATACAAAAGGCTTACGAAGAAAAACAATTGCAATATCACTTAGGCAGAAAATCGTTAAGTCATCCAAACTAATACATTCGTTTGAGAATCCATCATGTAAGACGAACTTTTTCATCCATCTAACTTGTGCTGAGTCTTTTTCTAATTCCGAATGAACGAATCCCGTTTTTACTTGTACTCTAGGATTGCTTAGTGGATCTGCTAAACAGTGACCAGCCGTCAATATGGCATTTTCGGATATGATAACTCCTCCACAGCGATATACATCGAGTTTGCAGTTTTTCATTTCGATTTCGATAATTGTTAAATGTGCCATGAAAGGAAATTCAGTTTGTCCGTTAACGGTAGGTTTTTTGTCGTGAATTGTAATTTCTCCAACATCTACACCTGATAGGATAGGATTGGAACTGCCACATGATAAAAACGATATTAAACCGAATAGAGAAATAATGCCGAACATTGTGAACTGGCGGAAGTTCTAGTAGACACTAAAACTTACAATAACTGTCGTTTTTAGTCCACCTATAAATAGTTGGGTTACTGTTTATATAGGTAAATGCGCATGCGAATTAACTATTTTGCGGATTACGCATATTGACACAGTTGGTTAGCTAAGATAAGATAAAATATTGCGGCAATCTCACATCTTCTCATGATTATATTGAAATACTGTTTTTTTTTACATAAATTTTGATTATAGTTTAGCTTTCATGATTTGGCAGTTAGAATTTTGTTACATTACCCTTGTGTATAGAAAGAATTACATATATACTGCTTGCGAAACGCAATATAATCAAAGGGAAGCCAGCAATGCCTCGCTTCAATATAAAATCAGCGATGTCTGGACCTGATGTAGGCAAAACAGCAATTTTTTCTTAGAAATTTACTGCATATTTTTTCCTTAAAATTGTTGTGCATTGGATGCCGACAACGGCCACATTATTAGCTGTGTTTTTTTGTGTATGTACCTTGTTCTAGAACTCTCAGATACTGGAGAGAGCAAATTGTTCGGTCGATTGAAGCGAACTATTTGTACTGTTCGCTTCATTTATAAATCGTCTATGAAAATATATGAGGAGTTCTTTTGTGTATCTTTTGTTATATGAATTTTATATAACATTAATTATTTATTCACTTCTGACACCAAGTTTTTGATATATCATACACTAAAACAATCTTTATTAGAACTCACGTTTATTAAATATTAATACATTATTAGCACTTATATTATTTTATGATTAACTTTCCACAAATTCTTTCTTAAAATAGAATATTGATGCACTGGCTTTAAACCCTTTTTTAAAAATATTTATAATGCAAGGAAATGCACTATGAAATCAAAACTCAAAAGTTCAAGAAGTGAAAAACTTATGAAGTTAAAACTCAAAAACTCAAGAAGTCAAAACTTATGTAGTCAAAACTCAAAAACTCAAGAAGTCAAAACTTATGTAGTCAAAACTCAAAAACTCAAGAAGTCAAAACTCATGAAGTCAAAACTCAAAAACTCAAGAAGTCAAAACTCAAAAACTCAAGAAGTCAAAACTTATGTAGTCAAATCTCAAAAACTCAAGAAGTCAAAACATATGTAGTCAAAACTCAAAAACTCAAGAAGTCAAAACTCAAAAACTCAATAAGTCAAAACTTATGTATATTTTCTGAGATGAGTTTCCCATTTTTATATATATGAATTTCGCAATAGAAAAGTCGCGATCATTCCCAATAGTAGGGATAAACCTTGGGAATACCAACCGTCTATTTGCCATTGGTTATCTCCCAATTAGTCATGTGATCAATAATATTTGAATTGATCTCCCATTGGTCGATTGTAGCATGAAGAAATTCATGATCAACAATTAGTCATGTTGCCTTGAAATATGAAACCCTTTGTTTACTAGGGACTTGTTTATCCCAAACTTTCGGGCTTGAAATTTGAATCCCGCTGTTTAGTAATAATCCGTTGTTTATTTTAAACACTTGGGCTTTTACTTAGTGTTTAACTTATTTATCGGATATTTGTTTACAATGAACACTTGGACATTTGAAATTTGAAAGCTTTTGTTTTTCTTTAAGCGCTTGGGTGATTAAGCTTATGATTTACGACTTTGTTTACTTGAAAGCTTTTAGTTTCAATTCGGGAGAATTTGTTTATGTTTAAGATTTTCTTCCAAGAGAATTGTTTTGATTTATTTTTTAATAGGAACTTTTATCATTACTCATAAGAAGATATTTTGTATTTATGATGGGGAAATTTCAACGTATTGAATTACGATCTATGCGTAATTATGAACTCCGCAATGACAAATATTTTGATGATTTGAATGTGCGTAAACAAGAATTTCGTAATTTTATTATGAATTCAATAAATTGAATTATTTACAGAAGAAAAATTATTAAAAATAGTGAAAATAAATTATATCTGTGTTTCAGATATAACACTTTTATTCTGTCCTGTTCTGCAGGCACAAAAGAACACAGCTATTGTTTATGAATGGCTCTGAAAATAACTCTAGGCCAGGCTAAATAAAATTTCGCTCGAAACATTTTCTGTAAATTTCTATGAAGAAATGAATGCTATTTATTCATCTGCGCTCATAAAAATTGTTAGTGGCCCAAGTAACCGTTGTCGGCCTTCAATAATGCATAACAATTCTAAGAAAAAAATTTCCAGTAAATCTCTAAGACAAAATTCCGGCCTTCTCTACATCAGGTCCGTTCAGCCATTGTAGATTTTATATTCGATCGAGCCTTTGTATGTTATTCTTTTGGTTATGCTCTTACAGCTTATCTTTTGAAGCCCTTGTACGTACTTACTTCACTTGCACAGCTTTGCTTTCAGCAAAACGTTGACAAAACTATTCAAAATGGTACAAGTGGAGCTATCTGACATTATAACAAGGACGCATTTTCGTAATTACTAGTAGCATAAATGGCACAAGAACTAGGTGTCGCATGCAGTACCAAAAACGTATACAAAATTTATATGGCTGGGTGGTCCATTCCGGAATGGACCACAACATTTGAAGTGATGTATAAGTCGAGTGAGTCATATTTTTCGTATCTGAAGTGTTGAGGAAGTCGATGAAATGTATACAAAACTGCTGTTATAAAAACATTTGCTTTCGGCACGCTCTACAATATGTCATGATTTATTCCAGAATGCACTACCCATTTCACAATCTGTATACCTACTCTGCTCTAGTATGCCATGCGACATCTAGTTCTTGTGCCATCTAAGATAGTAGATACTTCTACACACAAGATTATTAATAAATAAATCAAAAAAATTACAAACCACTGATGGAACTATAAATAGATTTTATTCGTAAACAACAAATACCTACGTGTACAAACTTAAAATTAATTTTATCAATTATATTCATAGTTTTTCATATTCTTCTCCCTAAACCCACCTATTAAATCACCTGAACTATTAGGACGTTTACGAGATCTAGATGATCCTTCAGATGAGCTGGATTGTCCTGCATCTAATAAACTTACACAAATGCTATTTTCCATTTCTTGTATCATTCTACTATACTTATTCAATTCGTCAATAATCCACTCATAATAATCTCCAACATTCGTAACAAATGATGGTTTACTAGGATCATTTTGTCGACGACCATTTTGTGTAGTATAATATCCGAACGATGTAATTCCATAAACTTTTTCACCAATAATAAATGGGCCACCAGAATCACCACGACAATTTGTAGATTCTCTAGTGTCTGAAAGAAGGCAAAACACATCATCACTGACGAAAAGTTTTTGAGTTAGCTTTTGACAACTCAATCTATCTACAACTCTCATTCGAGCTTTTTGTAACATTTCAGATAATTCGCCAGTATTTGTTCGACCCCATCCAAGAATCCATCCTTCTTTATTTGCTGGAACATTATCAGATTCATTTAAAATAGCTTTTTGCACAATGGACCCGAAGACAAAAGCCTTACGAACAAAAACAATTGCAATATCACTTAGGCAGAAAATCGTTAAGTCATCCAAACTAATACATTCGTTTGAGAATCCATCATGTAAGACGAACTTTTTCATTCATCTAACTTGTGCCGAATCTTTTTCCAATTCTGAATGAACGAAACCTGTTTTTACTTTAACACTAGGATTGTTTAGTGGATCTGATAAACAGTGACCAGCAGTCAATATAGCATTCTCTGATATGATAACTCCTCCACAGCGATATGCCTCAAGTTTGCACTTTTTCATTCCGATTTCGACAATTGTTAACTGTGCCATGAAAGGAAATTCAGCTTGTCCGTTAACGGTAACTTTTTTGCCTTCCACTACAATTTGTCCTACATCTATACCTGATAGAATGGGACTGGAACTGCCACATGATAACAGCGATATTAAACTGAATACAGGAATAATGACGAACATTGTCAATTGGCAGAAGTTCGAGTAGACACTAAAATTTACAATAAATCGACGTTTTTATGTCACCTTTGGTATAGTTTGGACTCTGTTTATATAGTTACATGCGCATGCGAATTAACACACAGTTGGTTTGCTAAGTTAAAAAAAAAATATTGCGACCATGTTTTTTTTTTGAAAAGCTATTGAAGTATGCGTGTAAATTTGGAAATTTCGCACTCCCTCATGATTCAAATACTGTTTTTACATAAATTTTGATTATAGTTTAGCTTTCATGACGTGGTAGTTAAGATTTTGTTACTGTTACTAAATAAATTAAGAAAATTACAAACAATTTTGCATTGTAATTTTTCAAATACCTACACCTGGAAGAATACGAGAAACTGCCACATACTAAAAGCGATATTAAACCGAATAGAGATCCTTGTGTCTTGATAAAATCTTTGGTAGACACTAAAATTTCTGCCTAAATTTCTTGTTTTTATGCCTTATCTAATATAATTTCATTGTTTGATTTTTGTTTATGTAAATGCCTATGAGACGTGAGAAGAGAACATAGGTACTATTTGCTTGATGACAATATTTGTATTATAATTATGTTTTTACGAGTATACTGGTGTTTAAATCGTAATCATTTATATTGACACAGTTGGTTAGTCATGTGAAAAAAAAATTTGGATAATTTAATTTTTGATAATTTAATCCAATTATGTGTATACCTATCCAAAAGACACATAGAGATAGAGATAGAGTCACAACACATCATGATTTAGTCATATTTGTATAACGCTGAGAACTGAAAATTTTTTATATATGATGTAGACTCAAAAAGAAAAGCGAAAAACCATAGTTAAATAAAAAAAAAACTCAAGTCTCAAAATTCACTGTGTGCTAAATTTTTGTCGAGAAATTCTTTCGGAATACCTACCAATAGCAGATATAATTTTGGTAGCAAAGAGTTCTTCAGAACGATTTTGGTGCACCTTGTAAAGTCAATTGCATATATACTGTGTGTCGTGTCCTTGTATTTAGTATAGTAGTTCACAGAATAACGCAGCATACATTAATCCAAGCAGAGGACAGGTCTTCTTCCGCAACCTACAAATTATAAAGCTTTTTTTTTAACTTAATCTCCAAAAATGGAAGGCTCTTGATTATTTGCCTACATATAACTCCCAATATAGCTAAAGAAGGGAAGTGTTTTTTTATTATTGGATAGTCCGTGGTCTACACTTTTCAATGATGTACCGTTTACTTATATACCACCATTGCCAATTCACATGTGAAAAAGAAAGTTTATATGAAAAGCGTAGATGTACGGAATGTACACCAATGGAAAGTGTAGAGTGTAAACGATCAAAGAAAAAAAAAAGCAGCACTAATTTATCTTTCGGGAGTTATAAGTAAGATAAGTAAGAAATTTCACTTTTTGTATGTTATGTCAAAAAACTGTTATATCTCTGTAGGTTGGGGGGAAGGGAGTCCTCAAATTGAACAATATTTTGCTTTATCAGATTGCAAAAGGAGGGATTGGTCATTTAAGTGTCTTAAAATAGATACGCTTTGACGACAATAATAATCACTCCCAATGTGGTTTTTTCGACGTGGTTTTGGGAGACCGACAATAATAACGTTTAACTAAAACATCTTTCCAACAAAAATCGATAGTATGGTATACAGACGGTTCAGAAATGGACAGTGAAATCGGACTGGCCGTGTACGTCCCCAGACTAGATGCCATTTGTCAAAGGTCCTGGGCTGTATCCCTACCGTATTACAGACTGAGGTATTAGCCATAGAAGAATGCGCCAATGCCTGTATTAAAAGAGTCATAAATCGCTCAACCATAAATATCCTCTCGGATAGTCAAGCCGCTCTCAAGACCTTAAAGTACCTACACTATAAAGTCGAGGATTGTCTGGGATTGTCTGAGAACTCTTAAAAATTTCTCAAGGAGAAACAAAGTTATCCTCATGTGGGTACCTGGAAGGGGTAGGTAAAAGAGGAGCGGAAGCTCCCTTTGACTGACCAGAGCCATTTTGTGGCACTTCAAAGTGTTACCTCATGAGTTACCCTAAATACCTGGGAGAACAAACAAAAATCTATTTATTGGGAATGGCTACAAGAACTTCGTCAGGCAAAAAAATTTATCGACAACATCTCTGGCGGAAAAACAAAAGAACTCTTACTCCTTAGGAGAAACAGAGCTAAAAATGATTACAGAGCTCTTCTCAGGCCACTGCTTCTTGTGGTATCACCCAAGCAAGGTGGGCTTGGCTGAGACTTCATCCTATGCTTATGAAACCTTGGAGCAGTTGCTCTGCAATTGCCAAGCATTGGCCAGACGGAGATTACTCCACCTCGAACGTTTTTCCTCCACTAAGCTACGTGTGGAATCTCAATTCCAGAATGGTTCTGGACTAAATTGAACGCATACCCCTCCACAAATCTAATCTAATCTAGACTTTGCTTCAATTGATTTACGCTACCATCCTGTGAAATATTATACCACATATGTGTGGAACACCCTGTATATAAATATATATATTTCTATATGATGAAATACATTTAATTTTTGTTTTAGTCCACTTTAATCAAAGGAGAGAGTAGATGAAAAGCTAATGCCAAAAATCAACATTGCTATTGATAAAAAAAAAAACGATAAAGTAAAAACCACAATTTAAATACTAAGAACAAAAATCATGTATTTAATTTCACAAATTAATGAAACATTAGTACCTTTGGTCTATCCTTTTCTAATTTTTCCATAATCCAATATTTATAAACACCGACATTTGTATACACGAAAGGTTCACTTGGATCACATTCTGTTTCACAACTACTGCTGCTCTTGGACTCTGGCAAGACCTCATGAAAAGATGATATTCCATAAACTTTGCCATCAATAATAAATGGTCCACCCGAATCACCATCACATGGTCCTTGAGTCCAAGTTTTAGATATAAGGCAGATCATATTATCACTAATAACTATGTCATTGTGTAACAATGCACACTCGTCCTGCGTTATTACTGTCATTTCAACTTTTTGCAACATATCCATCTTTTTTTGATGACTATTTATACCCCAACCTGTTATCCATCCATATCTCCCAGCAGGACTATCACTGGGATTCATTAAGGTAGCCGCATTTACAGTTTCGCCGAATATAAATGGTTCCGATAACCAAACTATGGCAATATCATTCATACAAAACTCCATTAGGGATTTCGTTATTTGACATTCTCCAATAAATTTCTCGTGCATGACAAATTTCTTCATCCATGATTGTTGACCTGTTGTTCTCTCATGTTTTAAATGAACGATTCCTGCTCGTACTAGAATTTCAGGATTTGGCAACGATGCAGAAATACAGTGAGCAGCAGTTAATACGGCATTTTCGGTAATAATAACTCCTCCACATTCAGAAATTGTGTCGACTTTGAATTTATAAGTAGACTTTGACTTTTTTGATTTGTATAAGGTTAAATGTGCCATATATGGGTATTCCATTTGACCAGAAATAGTCCATATTTTACCCTGTTGATATGTGATTTTTCCAACATCCATGCCATTTAAAATCGGACTTGCAGTCGTAAGCGGTAGCCAGTGTACTAACAAAACCAGTAAGCAAGTGTAAGACATTTTCACAATATAAAAATTTCCACTGTGCCTGTTATTTTTATAGAATTTTTTTTTCGTTATTAGATTAGAACACGTGTGTAGCTACATTTTGAACTAACTTCAGCTGAACTTTCAGAGAGAATAAATAGGTAGGCAATTTTACCTGAAATTATTTACTCAGCTGAATATCACAAATGTTACAAAACAAAAAAAAACAGCGTGTTGGTTTTCAATGCACGCAAAAGAAAATTAAGAATTGTTATAACATCAACAGTACGATATCGCGCACAGGGAGATGAAAAAGTTTCATTTTTTTGCGTACATATTTTTAAACAAGAAAAAAATTTTTGGAAAAATATATTTTTATGTAATGACATAGAATAAAAAATACTAAAAGGCTAAAATAAAAAAATGAGTAAAGAATTTATACTAGTTTTCTTATGTAGATACGATGACATAGTTCTCATATCGTTTAAAAAAAGAATCATAAGAATCATTCATAAAATAATATATTTCCGATAAAATAAGAACTTATCGAGCTCTCTTAAAAAACAGTCGAGTATACGGTCAAAGTATATTTCATAGAAGAGAACAGCTCTGTCAACAATTGTCAAATGAGTGAGATGCTTCTATAATGTGACTATACTTTCTTTTTCAACTACTTTCACTAACATATGACTCAATTTTTATATACAAAGGTTCCTGTTTAAATTGAAAGTGGCAGGAACAAATCTGATCGCATGCATATATTTCAGCTATGTGCGCTCTCCAGCAAAACAAAAGAAGTTGGGGATCGTCATTACTTTCCTGCAAACATCATGATTCGAAAATGATTTGCGAGTAAATCGTAATCACGATGATAGCGAAAGTAAACCAGATTACCAGCCGCCTAATAAAAGGAACATGATTCGCGACTCGAGATACTCAGCCAATCAAAGAAACGAAATAATCAATATAATAATTTCGAGATTACTTCGAGAAAGTGAGCCTATTCACTAAAATGTTACTTAATATGTATGGAAATGTGTCTGTTCAGGATGGAAAATAATTCATGCGATACGTTTTTTTTTATCAAACTTCTTTTATTAAATCATAAGATGCAAAAATTACTCTGTTGTACCATGTATGAATGTTGCATACCCAAATTACCAAAAAAGGGTAATTTAAAAGAAATAATTAAATAATTTATTTGATTTGCATACATAGGCATAAGCTAATCATGCTTACAACATGGTAAACTTATCTCCCTTCAAGGCGAAGAAATTGCCATCAGCGATTTCTTCAAATTCCTTCTTTGAAAAAAAAAAAAAAAAAAAAAATAGTTTCCCACAAAACGACTTGGGAAAAATAAAAGTTTTAAATTTCAACCCAAGTCGCTTCTATAGAAAAAAAGCCCCACGACAAATCTTATGCCCTAGACACACAGCACCCTTAATGAAGAAATAACTATCGACTCATTAGTCTATAATGATTCATTATAAACTGCAGACACATAGCCAATTCTTTAATTAAGTTGTTCTGTCAAACTTTGATAAACTTATGACATTAAAGAAGCAATATGGATCGAATTAAAGCGATAAACTTTGTTGTTACTAATTTTAATTTTTATTTCATTTAACGATTGAGAAATAAAAAAAAAACATTTTATTAAAAAATATTTTGACATAATTACTTTGTGCTTTGCATTTCTTCTTATTATTTTTCAAATCAGCAGATGCACAGCGGAGCTCCATACTTAAATTATATGCTAAATCTAGCACATTTTTCCTCATTATAGCTATAATGAAGGTGGAAAACACTTCATTACTGTACTATACTTCATTATCATCTGATTTTCGAGCCATAATGACATATACTATGTGACACACGGCATTTTAATGAATAGTTATTACAAATGATTCATTAGGTCGTGCTGTGTGTCTAGGGTATTACCTTCAGTAAGATTTGTCAAAAACACGATATGTATGCGCATACATATCGGGCACATAAATTTTACTTGGTGAAAATTGAAACGATCAAGTTTTCATCGAAAAAGCTTTCATCTGCAAATTTTTGCGAGCGGCATATATTGTGGGTGCAACAATGTATGCACCAAAGACAAGACGATGTCTTGATATTTACGAAAATAACAAATTACTTTTTAAGCCATCGTCCGTCGCCATAATTCTGGACATGTACAAACATGTCCAGTGAAAACAATTTTCTCAGGGTAGGAAAGTGTTAATTAAGCATTTTCCTACCCTGAACTACGGGACTTGAGAATAAAAGTACTCAAGCGAGAGCGAGTTGATTTTTGGAGTCGATCGGGATAATCACGCGTTCGGTTTTCGTTTGGAAGCGAAAAACGGTTTTTGGCTGTAACCTTAAGGTGGGTACACACTGAGCAAACAAAACGCAAACACATGTGCTCGCACGTTTGAAATAGAAATTTTGTAGTGTGTACGTTCAAAATATTTGCAACGATGCCTCGACCTGATGTAAGCAAGACCTCAACTTTTTCTTAGAAATTTACTGGAAATTTCTTCTTCAGAAATTTTATTCATTATTGGTAGGCGCAACATGCACACGCGGTTCCGGATTTGAAAGCAAACTCAAACGAATATCTTAAGTATGTACGTCTCATCAAACAGATGTACTACGCATATTTTTCGTTCTGGCTTGCAAATGCGTACACACTTTTCACATAATGAACAAATTCTTTGGAAATGTGCAATTGAGACGGAACATGAGCACTGTATAAAACATATTCATTTGCATTTGCAACACGTACACATGTAATCAAAAATAAGAGTTCAAACACATGTGTTTGCTTTTGTTTGCTCAGTGTGTACCCACCTTTAGGAGATTAGATTTAAAATAATAAGAAATTGATTACAGTGGAATCAAGTTTTTAGATAAAACACATTACTTTTGATCAGATTTTGTAAAGTAAAGCTAATCGAATTCTTTAATAAAAGTGCATATTTGGGAAACCCAGCTAGAGATAAAATTAGATCTTAAGGAAAATTAATTGTGCTCACCTAAAATAAGAGTGACACTACCAAAAAGGGATAATAAAATGAGTGACTGCATGTAAATGTTTCAACAAAAAGTGGGTTCCACCTCAAGTCAAAGTGATTGCGACTATTACCCGCATAGGATAAATATACTCCAGGTAATTAAGCATCACACCACCAGTGTATATAGCAAGTTGGGATATATGTATATACATAACATGATGATTGTTGCATATTATATGGCTGTAATTAAGAGCCTATAAATAAAGTGTAAAGTTCTCACCATATTAATGACTTTCTGTACGGTAAATGTTTTAATTTCGGGGGAAGTATTGCATTTTAGATCAACTAAAGCCTATGGGTTTTTAGAACATACTTTTTCAAGTAATCGCATTAAAAAATTTGGAGAAATGATGTTTGCTGAACGAGCATGTCCGAAAATCGTCCAAACACGTCCTGGAAAAGTACTATAAATTAACTACTACGTGAGGGACTATAACATAAAGAAAAAAAAAATAAAGGGGAAAAAACTCTTTTACAAAGGAAAAATCTTAAAAAGAAATCTCTGCAAAAGCAGGCGTTTCGTACCAGCAGGAACCATATACTCATCAGTATGAAATTTCTGTTGTTTTTTTCTCCACTCAACTCTCGAGCTGCGGATTTGACAGCAAACTCGGTCAATTTCATATTGATCAAATTCGCTATGAGTTTATTCCATAGCAAAATTCTCTAAATAAAATAAAGTCGAAAAAATATTAACACTTTCGGATACGTATTAAGAACCACCCTGTATATATTTTTCAATATTTTTTTTTCATTGTATTTTATTTTATTTTGCATATTTTTATTTAATATGCAATCTTGTAGGAAAATGTTTACTTTCTAATATTAGACTGCGTCAGTAAAGTTCTTGAAAAATTAATGAACTTCCAAATTACTTTCTTTCTAAATCAAGAAACTTTAGTATCTTGCTGACAGTCAGGTTTCAGGCTATGACATAGTCCTTCTGGATTTCAGCAATCGTTAATCATGTTAGACTATTTCTTAAATTGCAGCAGATTTTCAAGCTCTCGTCTACAGATAGCTGTAACTATCTCAATCATCAAAAATTGTCAGCTCTGCTGTAGCCAGTCGATGAAAGTCACTCAGTCATCTCACCCTAACTCTTTACTGCTGTACACCTTAGAGTTCTATTTCCGGTCTGTTCTCTTGTATCTGCACATAATCTTGCAAGATATTTCGGTTCAACTTTACTGTCATCAGAATTAAATATTTACATAGAAGGCCAATTCGCTTAATTGAGGAGGAAAGGATCTATGACTGGCCTATGCGCAATTTTTTATTTTTTTTTTTATTTTATTAAGCCAAGCTCAGGGGCTACCCTATGATGCAAACCACAGCATGGCAGGAAGGAGATATTAAAAGGATTAGGGGATATGAGGAGAGTGGCGGAGGTGCCGACGTATGTCGCCCTTAAACTTCCACAGATTGTATGCCGGAAGAAAAACAGAAGATGGTAAGCTGTTCCACATTCGCACTGTTCGGGATAAAAAAGTATCACGGAATTTTACTGTACGGCCGAAAGTAATTTAAAGCGTTAAAGGATGTGCGCGGTTTGCAGCGCGAGTATTGCGGGCAGGAATCATTCTACAAGGGATTAGACTAGATATTTCATCAGAGCATTGTCCATGCATATAGCGATAAAGGAGCGAAAGGCATCCAACATTGCGGCTGGCGGTGCTCGAGTGAGTCGATATGACAAGTTATTGCCAAATCGCCAATGAGCTTGAAGGCTCTCTTTTGGACAATATCCAATGAAGCTAAGGCTGTGCGACCAGCCCCGGCCCATATATGGGAGTTGTATTCCATTCTAGGTCTAATATAGGACTTGTAGAGGAGCGCTAGATTTGATGGGCTGAAATATTTCTTACTCCTTTTCAGAAATCCAAGATATTTCGATGCTTCTTTGGCAACAGAGAAGATGTGATCTGTCCAGTTTAACTTACTGGAAATATTAATACCAAGAATGTTTAGTGACGGTGAATCAGAAATTAATGCTCCATCAAAAGAAACGGGTGTGGTTAAGTTATGATCTTGCTTTAATGAGATGAGACAGCTTTGGGTCTTAGATGTATTGAATTCGACGCGATTCGCTTTGTCCCAAGCGAGGATATTGTTAATATCGTTATTCAATGATCTAATCATGCAATCTCGTTTAACACATGCGGCATTCCCCCTGGAGCCCGCAAGAGTGTCAAAGGAGTAAGCGAAATCAAGAGTACTGTCATCTGCGAAACTATGGATGGGATTGAAAGTAAGGGAAAGCAGATCATTAATGAAAATTAAAAAGAGAGTTGGACAGATAACAGAGCCTTGAGGCACACCGGCATTTATGGGATGCGGTTCAGATGTAACGTATTTGGCGACTAGATAGGAAACTTTCAATCCATAATAGAAGAGGAGGAGAGAGACCAGGTGCTTTAAGTTTGGCTAAAAGGGCTGGATGCCAGACTCTATCAAAGGCCTTTGAAATATCCAGAGCAACGATTTTAGACTCACCAAAATTCCAAAAGTTCCAACGTTCCGTAAGAAAGGTCAGCAAGTCTCCAGATGAGCGTCCAGCTTGGAAGCCATATTGGAGATCATTGATGAGATGATTAGTTTCTAGATACTTCATTAATTTTGAGTTAATGATAGATTCAAAAACCTTTGAAAGAATCGAAGTGATCGCAATTGGTGATAATTTGAGGGATCGGTACCTTCTCCTTTCTTGGGAATAGGCTGAATGTGAGGTAGTTTCCAAGCATTACCCAATTCTAAATCCAAATAAGTCGAATTGTCTATTTGTGGATAGGAGGAATTATGACCTAATTGATATACAATTATTTTAATTATATAGACTGTAATAGTGTCACCAGAATCATTTCTGTATTGTACAGGAGATGTCCGCACTACCTGACCTTAAAATGTTTAATTAATTAATTAATATTAGACTTTTTAATCTTGCTACACATTATGCATGGGAAATCAATCTCGTCCTCGAAACAGTATTTTACCCCAGTTTAACGAAGTGCTAGATACTTAATTGGATAAGGGAAATCTGGAAATCTGGAAATCCGGCCAAGTGCGAGTAGGACTCGCACACGAAGAGTTCCGTACCATCGCACAAGATACAATATGTACTTTTTAGATCGAGCAAAAACAAATGTTTATTATATAGAGACTCCTTTTAATTTTAAACTTTATTTTATTTTCATTGTTTATTGTTATAGCAGCTATGGTATTACTAACTCTTTGAAAATTTTATGTTGTCTACCTATTACGCATCGCGCAAAAAACGCAGAGAAGATCACGTTTCTTCTATGGGGGCCCCCTTTAATTTTTAATTTTATTAAATTTTTATTTTTTGTTTGTATTATTTGTTGTTATAGCAGCAATAAAAATACACACTCTGTGAAAATTTCAATTGTCTACCTATTACGGTTCATGAGATACAGCCCGCTGACAGACAGACGGACGGACGGACAGCGAAGCTTAGTAAAAGGGTTCCGTTGGCAACCTTTGGATACGGAACCCTAAAAATTATAAAATTATAAACTAAAAACTATTGTAAAAATTTTTCTATTAAATTTCTTCAATACTTGATAAAGTTTCAACCACTAAATTATGTGGTCGCTCTGAAAATATCGTAGTTTACTACTTCCATGACTAAGACGAATACATCGATGCGGTTCTACTACATGAAGAAAAATTCTTAATTGCTTCTTCCTTATAGCCTATCCTTTTTGCTATATAATTTAAGGTCCAAAGGACATAAATAAAGAATAAATCACAAGATGACCTGACACTTGATGAGCGGCTGTTTTCTTAATGCTATCCCCAAAATAAGATTATTTTCAGAATTCCCGTTATTTAGGCATATCACGAACGGACTTAAGACCTGCTGCAGAAGCATTGGTTTTCTTTCGTAGTGCAGCATCACCGTCTTACGTCTGCCAGGTCGGACATAGGATCGACCTGGTCATCTATCGGCTGATAGCCTATAGGTTGGACAGTCTGGATTGGAAAACTAACTTGCTTAGCCAATGGTGCATCTCTATAACCAAGTCCTGGGTGCGCTACTGTGCTCAACATACTAAACTGGTGCCAACCCCAGTCTCACATTAAGTCTGGGCATCTAGTCCTTTTCACGTCCAGGAGCTGAACGCCCTAATCTGGTCGATCATTGAACGCCTGTTCGACCAGTAGCTGCAAAGAGGTCAAGCCGTATCGTTGCCTAAAGCAGATTCTCCAGATATCGCTGTTAAGCGATCTTTCAGCACGCCATAACTAGCCCCCAGGGCAACAGTTGTATACATTAGCAGACGTTCAAAGTCCCTTCTGTTGAAGGTATACAAGAATAAGCAAAACTTCCAAATATGTACTATAAAAATAGACTAATATAAAAAAGAGAAGAAATAATATAATCTACTACCTATATATTGCCACAAGACTTCATAACATTCCTGATTACATTGAAAAACTTAAACTAATTCACTCTTACACTTTAAAATTTCATTTTTTTCTTGTTTCATAAGGATATTTTTGGAAAAATGTTGGAATTCTCTTTGGGGATGATACCCTTTGCTGCTGCTGCAATTTCTCACTAATCCATTCTGCAAAAACTCCAACATTAGTATAAACAGCAGGCGCAGCAGGATCACATATTGTATTGCCATCCTTTATCTTTATCCAATTAAATGAACAAATCCCATAGACTTTTCCATCAACAACAAAAGGACCACCAGAATCTCCATCACATGATGTAGCTCTTTTAGAATCCGATAGCAAACAAATCATAGAATCGTAGACGTTTATAAAATTGAAAATATCCTTGCACTTCCTCTGAGTGATTGACGTCATATAGGCTTTCTGTAGCATTTTAATTTCCCGCCTGTACTCATTAATACCCCAACCAATAATCCAACCTTTCTTAATAATAGTAGCATCAGTGTCATGATTGTTGCCCATGAAATTAGCTTCATTTAAATTTTGTCCAAACTCAAAGAAATCCTGTAGCCATATGATAGCGATATCATTTATATAAAAGTCCCGTGAATCACCTACGTCGTTATATTTCTTATGAATTTTATAACTTTCCATATTTGATGATTGGCCTCTTTCAAAATTCAAATGAACAATTCCAGCTCTAGCGGTAATCCGCGGTTCAGTTAATGCATTTGCTAAACAATGGGCAGCAGTTAGTATAGCATTCGTAGATAAAATAACTCCGCCACAAGTAAAGATGTGTTTCATGTGGTGAGTGGAGTTTACAATTCGATCTTCAGTAATTGTCAAATGTGCCATAAAAGGGAAATCAGTTTTACCTGAAATCTGGAACTTGTCACTATCTTGATTTATTCGACCAACATCTTCCCCATTTATTATAGATCGGACATCGCGGCTCAATGTGAGAAGAATCGGCAGAATATTTGCGAAAATATTATACATTTTGAATAAGGTGATGATATCACTGAGCTCTCTATCCACTTTTATTGCTACGCCTTTCCTTTTATAGCAATTTTATGACGTTTTGTTGGAATTGGTACCTACTACCTATACTTGCAAATTTGACTGCTTAAAGTTGGTCTAATTAGGACCATTTGTGCAAACTTCAAAATTCGTTTGTTTTTGGGAAAATATTATTAAATGAGGTGGGTTTGAGAAATGTCTGGGTTTTTGTGTTTTTTTTTTATTGTGTATATATTTACCTGAAAGGTGAACTAATTTTATGCAATTTATACAGTTTAAACAATACAATCTCATCAAATTATATAGATCATGTTTTTTTCTTTTGGTTTTGTTTTTTACTCAACATTTAGTATTAATTTTTTTTTTATTATTATTATTTGCATAGTGCTTGAGATTGATGGCTACATATGAAAATATCTAGGTGTGTCACAAAACGTTGATTTTGCTCTTTAAATATACTTAAAAAGTTATTGCGACCGACTTTTATCAACGGTGCCATAGACGACAATGGAATTAAATATCTACAGACAGAAGTTTATGAAAAAATCCAATATCTTTTGGTAGAGGTTTGTTAAATTTCAACTCATGCCACTCAGGATACGTCTGGCTTTCTTTATTTATCATATACGTAGATGGTATAAGAAAATTTTTCTTTCTATTATCTGTCGAATGAATATAAAGCAATTTGCCACAAATTTAAGAACTAAATAATTAAATTGTTAATATTTCCGCTATCGTAAAGATCACCAATCCGAAAATGACATCCAGTACGGCTGATATGGCGGATCATCTGTAAAGGAAATGACGACAGCAAAACGGAAAATTGCAAGGAATACCAAAAGACAACCATCAAAAAGAGGCCCAAAGAACTAAAGGCTAGAGATGAGCCCCAAGGCCCAAAGAGGAACATGAATAATTAAAAGAACATCGAGGGAAATATCGACAATTCAAAGTGGAAAAATGGCGCAAAACTCAATTGACTTGATCACAGATCATACAGATCTTAGTTTAGATGACCATAACTCCTGAGGGAAGAGAGGAGTACGGGGCTGGTCGAGCAGTCGTTGGTTGGAAAAGCCATGAAGTTCTGCACACAATGAACTTTATAAGTGGCCGTACACCTTGTACTTTTTAAGATACAGGGTATTCTGTGAAAGATTAACAAAATTTTTTAATCACCCTGTAACTCCGAAACGGTTGAGATGTCGCCCCCTCCCTTCCATACAATTTTTTGTTTGGCTCTAGATGACTACTATCATCTCCTGTCTTATGGACCACCATGGACTCAACATACTGTATAAAAGGTACTATACGTATAATTTTTTTTAATGAATGTTCATGTTTCCGCCGCTGCAACTCGTTACCCATCAGTCTTACAAAAAAAGTGTTTATACAAAAGATGTAAGGAATTTAGTCTTCTTCAAATTTATATGGGCCATTTTTGTCGTAGGATTAACTGTTAACGAATTATTTAAAAACGAAAAACAATTTTCTGTACTTTTAATCCAAGAAGGCGGACCGCGTAGACCCCGTCCAAGGCTGAACATTTTAATTTTTCATCGAGGTCTGGAACAAAGTAACATACATATATAAAGATCAGAGCTACCCCACCTTTTATAGGGCAAAAACCCCTATTGATTGGACTTCTACTCCATTTCAGGTGAATGATGGGGGGACTTCATTAAAATCTAAAATTCTGTAAGAGAAAAGCTGTAAGAGTCCCGCCTTCATTAATCGGAGAGAAATATTGTAAGCTGTATTATTGCTGTATTATATAATATTCGATATTCGGAAATAATTACCAATCCCTTCTATAACTTGTATAACTAAATATAATACTTTATGCCAAGATTGTACATATATGTATGTATATATATAACTCTCTGAATTTTAATCGAAATTTTAGTGTGCCTCAAAGGACCATGTTTTAGCACCATGAACTGACCAGACATGTCCTGGAATGGAAGCTTTAAGTAGATATACACAGTCCTCTGTCCCGGGCAAATGAACTTGATAACATTCTGAAGGGTCAGTCAGTATATCGCTCCCTATATTCCTATATACATATACACATATAAGAGTAAATTGAGATAAACATCCTCCAAAGCCCCAAACCCCGGCCCGCTTGCTTAACTCACAGGGTAACCGAGTAACATAACAAAGCATCGACTTAAGTCTGGTGAACAAAATAAGCGGATAATGCTACAATGGGGGATAAAACTGCACACAGATGATACTATCAGAGGACTTAGATAATTCCTTACTTTCTCTCTCTCTGTCTCTTTGTCTCTTTTCTGCCCCCCTCCCCTCGCTACTACCACCTTAATAACCATTATATGAGAGCAATGTGGTTTTGTTACTTGAAGTTTCTATGTCGCAATGTTATCGGATCTCTGACGAGATGCTTTTCGTCCAGACTTTCAAAGGTTTTTTTTTTGGTGCTAACCCTGATGGATATGTTGGTGTGTAGATGTATATGTGTATGTGATATACATACAAAGCTAAGTAAGTGGCCAGATGTAACCATTGCGCCTCTTTAGATAAACCAGAAGCTACCCTGGATAGCTAATGGACTTTTGAAATGTTTATGGAGCTTTTAAGCTAAATTTTTTTTTTATTAGAATTTCTTCTAACTAGAGTAAAAGTCCTGTCTGAGTTTCGGTTCCCTTCGTTTTACGAAACTTTTAACTGACAATGAACGTGGGTTACGGCAATAAGTTTAGGTGTAGGTGTTTGCCTTAGTTTCATAGCTTTCGCCATAGTGAATAAGTTGTTCATTCCAGAATTTTACGACCTCTAAAGTAGATGACAAGATTCTACATATAAATGAGATGGTGACTCTATTTCAATATGGAAATTCCTTGTTGTACACATTTAAGTTAAGTTGTTTTTTACCCCCGCTCCTGACACTCTACAGTTTTTTGTGTCTTTCTTAAAATATTGTGTTTTAATTCTATTTATCTAAGCTGTGTTGAATTGACATTTGCAAAATTAAGGTAAGTAGAAGGGCAGGGCAGTTGGAGAAGAAATTTTTATTAATTTGATTAAGACTGAAATAAGTGATGGAGCAGAGAAGGAAGAGGTGTTTTTATGGTATATAAATTATTTTGAGATTACAAATGTACATAGGTTGATTAATTAACCCCTTCTAAATTAATGAACTAAATAGCTATATTAAGTCCATACCATCTTTAATTGATCCAGAGGCCTTCTTATCAATTTGTTCGCTATAAAGGTATTCTGACTACAGGTTTTGGGATTCATGTGTACCGCTTGGATGTCATCATTTATAAAAGAAAACAAGTAAAAAAAAAAAAATAGAATTTTCAAAAAACAATTCGTGTGATAATCGTAGAGAAATGCCCGTATGTAATTTCGTATGATCACCTATCTGTGCAAGTTTGATTTTTGAAGTAGTTTTTCTCATACGTATATGTCTAGAACAGTAAAAATGACTATAAACAATTTCATAGCACTTCATATTCTGAAGGGCTTTTCTGTAAAATAAAAACGTCTAGAACTGATCATTCTCATAGTATACGTAAAAATCTTAAATTTTTATATGGCAATACCAAGAAGGAGTTGCCCAATTTAGCCCATTTGTGAAAATATTATTTTTTTGAAAACGCTGTGTACAAAATTTCAGCTTTCTCCATTGACGCGCTCTCAGGCAGTGTTCAAATAAATAGTGAAAAACAAAATATTTGTATGGCAACCTTCTGCGTGGGGTACCCGATTTGTCGAATGTTTGAATGTACCTTTTTTGTTTTTTTGTAAAAAGTCCGTGTACAAATATCAGCACTCTAAGCAAACTCGAATTATCGTAAGGCCGGACAGACGGACGGACGGACGATGAATTTTCAAAAATCAAAATAGCTTATAATATTATGTATTTAGCAGAGACGACACTAGACAACTGGTTGCGATACTACCAGATAATTGGCATATAGGAAGCCATGCCTTTGGAGGCAAACGTCTGTTTTTCGAAGTTTGACATGTGCTCTGTGAACGAGTATCTTAATCTAATTCGTCAACGTAGATATAATAATAATTCTTCATCATTTTCACCGATATTAACAGCAGTGCTTAAACCAGTTTGCCACCTCTTACAACAGCTGATGACGTATCAAACTGTATTGTCTCTAAGTTCAATGCTCCAGTGAACAAAATGGTTACAATTGCCTACATATGAACTCATCTATTGATAAGAGATTTGTGTCGTCATTTACAATTTATTTCTGACAAGATTCTGACACAATTATTGATTCCACCACACTTCTGGCCAAGTCAGAAGTAAATTTTTTAGGAGGTGAATCCCATCGCAGGAGACCGGCAAAGCATTAAAAATCTATCATCAGAATGTAAACGGACCAAAACCTCTACTGTCTAATTTAACTCTTTTCTATCGGACTGTGACATTGTGACTTTCATTGAAACTTGGCTTTGTGTATTAATTTTGGACAAGGAACTTTTATCCGTTTTTCGACGTGATAGACATCAGGCAGGATCAGCTGCAGTGCCCGGTTGGGGGGTTTTTTAATTGCAACCAAGAAAGATTTGCTGGTTGAAACTATTAATGTGAATGTATCTGGCTCCTTGGAATTCTTATATGTCCGGATTACATCTTATGCTTCCTGGTTTTATATTATTGTTCTGTATATACCTCCAAGATCTAATTCTGCTATTTACAAGGACCATCTTAGCTGCATCAATACGATTTTTGACATGTGGAGATTTCAGATTATGGCATGGTTGTTTTTGGAGATTTTAACTTAACTATGTGTTGGAGTCCATCGCTTGAGGAAGGCTCTTTAATTCCCACATAGTTTACAGTTATATTGGCGATTATTTTGGGATTATCTCCGGAACTAGTTTTTGTTAATGATTACTCCAGTGCTTCTGTTTCTCGTTTATTGGATCCTATAATGGGTGAGGTTCCTTATCATCCAGCTCTTGTAATTTATCTCGATGATGCTTATAGTGCTACTCCTGATTATTCTATGGAGCAGATTTTCAAAAATTGAAGTTGATACTAAGCAACATTGATTGGTCTATTTTGTTTAATGGTTTAGATGTTGAATCTTGTTTATTAATTTTTTATAAATTAATTTTTAACTATTTCCTTGACGCTGTACCTATTCGTAAAGCTAAGAACTTTAGTTGTACTCCTAATTGGTTCTATGACAGTCTACGTAATTTGCATAATGCTCGTAACAAGGCGTGGAGAATCTATAGGAATTGTAAATCTATGTGTCATTATCGCAATTATTCTTGTCTTAGAAAACAGTTTAAGGAGGAGGCTCAATCGGCTTACACTTCTTACAATAACGTCCAAAATAATATTAAATACGATCCTAAGCGTTTTGGCACTTTGTTAACGCTAAACGTAAAAGCGATGGTTATCCCAGCAGCTTGCTCTTTTTAACGGTTCTAGTCATGATCCGTCTCTTATATCTAATTATTTTGCAAATCTTTCAATGTTGACAATAGCAATGCCAACGATTTTCTAGCTTAGATATTAATATTCGGTGTATTAGTGAATATATGTTATGTAAGCATGTTCGTGGCTTGGATTCTTCCTGTTTTATTGAGCCGGAGGATATTCCTAGCATTGTTCTTGAACAAAGTTTTGATAGTCTTTCGCGGCCGCTGCTTTATTTATTTAATTTATCTTTTTTCAACGGGTGTATTTCCTGTTGCTTGGAAATCGACATTTGTTATTCCTGTTTTTAAAAATGGAAAAAGGGACTTAGTTAGTATCTGTTATCTGTTACTAAGTTATTATCTGTTATACTCAAGCTTTTTGAAAACATGGTTTGTGAGCTGTTGACATACGATTGTAAGCCGTTAATTAGCTCAAAACAACATTGTTTCATTAAGGGCAGATCAACATCAACCAACCTGACACTTTTAGCATCCTTGTGTGTACATATACCGACTTCATCAAAGCCTTTCACAAGAAGCTCTCCCACAGAGTGCTGTTGTTTAAGCTGTTAAAAACAGGGTTTTCTACATTGTTGGTTGTTTGGATCTCATATTATTTAAGTGGTAGAAATTTTAAAGTCCTTTTCAGAAACGCGCAGTCTGAAGTTTCACAAGAAAGCTATCTTGGTCCGTTATTGTTTGTCTTATTTATTATTAACCTGGTATGCGTGATAAAATTCTGTGAAATTTATATATATACTATTACAGATTGATTTATGTACTTTAAAGGATTTAATGGCTCGTACGCATTGCGTTCCTTGAATGATTCATTTGTGGGGTCTATACTTGGAATACGGCTGTCAAGCTTGGGGTCCTTATTACAGTGTACATACAAATTAATAGGATTGAATCTGTACAGAAAAAGTTTTTACTTTTTTCCCTTTGTCGCCTTCCATGGAATAATAAGTTCGAGCTTCCACCTTATTCTGATCGCCTAGTTTTAATTAATATGACGTCACTCCATAAGTGGCGTGAGTTTATCTTGTATGCTTTTATTCATGACTTAAGTTATGAAGATTACACAATATTTGAGGAAATTTAGGATCCCGTAACTCTCAGCCATGCTATAAAATTTATGTAAAACTTTGAGGAATTCCCTTAGTTTCCCTGATTTGATTTTTCATTGTCACACTCTCCTAATAATTCCATAATTCTTGTCTTATTTATGCTTATATAATTTCGTTGGTAATTGCGAAGTTAAAGGTGGATTTAGTTGTCACATCCATACAGCAAGGAATTCAATAAAACTGTCATAGCTATCATCCCATATCAGAACACTTATTATATAATCACACAATCACATACCTACCTACCCTACAACATTTGTTAAACAAAATTCATTCCAACTTAATTTGTTATCTTTCCACATTCCATTTCCACTTTTCAAAAGCAACACAGTGAAATTAGCGTCCACGAAAAGAATTAGGTAGCAAGCAGCGATAAAATGCTTCATTAGCATATCAACGTAAAACCGTAATATTTTCCAGTGTTATTTCAATTAAGAATGCAAATTTTCCGGTGTTGGATTTGCCTGCATAATAACAAGCATTGCATAGAGGAGCACACGAAAAAGTGAAACACGTTAAATACAAGTGAAATTTCCTCTGTTCCCATTTTCTTGTCACGAAAAATTTTTATTCCCCTCATGCACATCATTTCGAACCCTTGGCGCGTATACACATTTTTCTGGATAAAAAAATGTATTAAAAAAAAAGAAAAAAGAAAAATAGAATCCTCACGAAAACTTTTTAATCATGGATTGAGATAGGAACAAAAAATTTCGGTTGATTTACGCTTGAAAAATTGCATTCATATATTTTATTATATATATTTAGATTATTAGGGAAAACATATTTATCTATGATAAGAATTTTCAGCTTTCTCAGTAGATGTAAAAAATCTAAATTTTAGTAAAGTAGAAGTTGTCAGATTTCACTAATTTTTATTTTGAATTAATAATTTCAACCCAAAAATTTAAGTTAAATACGAAAACTCATTCGAAGCAACAAATTTTCAAAAATCTATAAAACATATATGGCAACACTAAAACAGAAATTTACCCTTTCTTACTTATTTGTACTATCACACTGGGTATTAAGAGTATTTTTATAAAGCAATTTTGCAAAAGACCGGGCAGGAACGAACTTATATAATGTTTTTTTTTTTAACATTTTCATTTTCTTTTAATTTTACAAATAGCACAGACATTGTTTTTACCAATGCAAATAAAAGGTCAATTACTGTACCAACAATTTTGGCATTATTAAAAAATATCGAAGCATCAGATACGTATAGTCCAGTCAATAAGGGTTTTGTCCTACAAAAGGGCCCTGGTTGCGGGCCCGGACGAAAAATCCAAGTTTTCACCCTTGGAAGTGTTCTGCGCGGTCCGCCATCTTGGATTAAAGGTACAGAAAATGTTTTTTTTTTTAAAAATAATTCCTCAATGGCGATCAACCGACAAAAATCACCGATACAAATTTGAAGAAAACTAAATTCACTACATCTTTTGTATGAACACTATTTTTGTAAGCCTGATATGTAACGAGTTACAGTGGCAGAAACATGAACATTCTTCCAAAAAAATGTATACGTATAGTACCTCTTATACAGGGTATATAGTCCATAGGACAGGAGGTGTTAGTAGTCATCGAGTCAAGCAAAAAGTTGTATGGAAAGGGTGGGGGAGGGCGGCTGCATCTCAACTGTTTCGAAGTTACATGGTGATTAAGAAAATTTGCTAGTCTTTCACAAAATATCCTGTATCTTAAAAAGTTCAAGGTGTACGGTCACTTACAGAGCACATTGTATCTTGAACGTCATGGCCTTTCCAACGACTGCTCTTTCCTCAGGAGTTCATAGAAACTAAGTAAGTAACATATATAAAAATTACAATCTCCCCACATTTTGTAGGGCAAATTCCTATTGACTGCACTAGTAGGAGATGGTAGACAATTAGCAGTGGAAGAAGACGTTGTTGTATAGTGGCAGATACTGAAGAGAGTTTAGAAACATCAACCAAGATGTGTTGCTCTACTCAATAGGGCTTAAAGCAATGTTCATTGCTGTGAATTTTAAAGCCAGATATGGAGATGCTTCCATATATATACATGAGCCAAATCGCTTTGGCTGTACCTAAAAATGTATGAAAATTAAAAATTTTTATATGGTAACCCTACGAAGTGGTTGATCAATATAGACCATTTCTAAAATTTCACTTGTTCCAACCAGTTTCCAAATGTATGTGAAAATTTGCAATTTTTATATGTCAATCTTACGATTTAATTGGCCGATTCTAGAACTACACTTAATAAAAATAAAATAACAAATAAACGGAAGAGATGTGTAAAATTTAAAATCTGAATGGAAAATATTTTTGAAAATTTATGAATTCTAAAAAAACACAATCATTATAATCAACAACCATTTACAATTCAAAAGCTAAAAGTTCCACGCGTACATTCTGAGTGTACTTAAAAATCTTCACCCTATAAGTTTCGACAGATTCAATGTCACCGCAATTCTCCTAATACTGATGCGTGGATTGCGTACAAGATGAGCATGGCAAAGTTGTACGATTTGCATGAGCGTGTGTAGCGAAATTCGGGAGACTGAAGTATGGCATGAATGAAATCGGCCGAAACTATTGCGTGTAAGCAAATGTTATGACTTTGCTATACAATTAAACTAGACAAAATTGGATGATAACTTTTTCTTCCACACGTAACGACTTTTATGCAGACTTTAGCACCATTTTAGAGCAACGTTGTCAGATTTGCTTGTAAGCAACGGTCGTTTTCATTCATGTCAATGTTTAGTCTCAACTTAAGCTCTTGGCTTGTGCATTCCAAGTCATACTATTTGCTTGAGCATGGGCAGCGGCCTTAATAATTGACCGTTAAAAAAAAATGTGTGACATTTCTTATAAATATCACTTATAAAATCGCTCTACAAAAGAGGATATTACAGATACGCACCGCAATTCATTTCGTTTCGTTTCTCATTTTAATGTGTTTTATTGTTTTCATTTCCTTTGGTAAAAAAACAATCGTCCAAAACCAAGGAAAATATATCAAATTTACTTAGGAAAAATTCACACTTTTCATCTCTGAAGCTTTTATATTCAGCTGTGTTTTTATCCAACTTAAACAATCAAAATAATTTTGGAAAGGAAAAATAAAAAATCTACTTTAACAGATAAGAAAAAAATTTCATTAAAAGTAAAAACTATTATATCCCCATATAACTGATGTTAACTAAATATTATACTATATAATACTTTGACACCAATTGCTCAATATGCATTTTACTTCTCATCAAAATATTTTCCTATTTTATATTAACATTTCAAAAATAAAACGTTCTTCATAAATAATCAATTGTAAAAGTGACAAACATTTAGAGAACCTACAACAGAAATTATTCATAAAATCTGAATATACTCTAAAAGTCTAAAACAACAAACCAAACACAGTCCCTGCTGCTCTCCATTTTTAAACAAATTTTTCAACACCTTAAGCCCTCTAAATCCTCATTCCTCTGTGCTGTCGCCTCCTACTCTCATCTATTCACGATTCAGTTCTGTCGCACCGGCACCCAAATCTACTCTTCCGCCAAAATTTCCTGCCTTTTTTGACTTAACAAATTTCGTGCCTACTATTCTATTCTACTACAGAGTGGGCGTACAGAAGGCGGTGGCGGCAGCGTATCTTTAAGTAAATGACAAGGGAAGTAGAAATATAGAGGGAGAGAGAGAGAGAGAGAGAGAGAGAGAACACTTACAGCAACAGGAACAGCCCTTGGAGGCTTACATACAATTCAGGAAAGCTCTTCCATAATATCACCCCCCCCCCCCTTACCTGGACAAATTCATATCGTCAGTTCAACCCTAAACTCTTTTAACCAGATGAAAATTGTGAGCCAGGTATAGAACGATTCTTGGCCTAAAGGAAATTATTTCAAGAGGAGAAAAAACAACAAAATCACGTTAAAATTTAAAGGAGAATATAAAATAAAAAATACAAAAAAAAAGGTGATACAAAGCAATGGCGGAAGAATCAAAACGCTTGACTCACTCTTGTCAAGAAGGGTAAGAGATATGCGGTGCGGTGTGTGATGGTGGCAGAAGGGTGTCGGGTTGAGAGATAATAAAAATAAAAATATAACAAAAATAACAAAAACAAAAAGCTTTCTTTCACACGGTCGTTCACTGGAACGAAACGGAAGGAAATTAGTTGACAAACATGAACTGAATCAACAAAAGGAACACCGGAAACGTACATAACAAATATAACACATACGCACATGCATTCATATAGCTATATATGCACACATCTGCACGCGTTCTTTTAAGGATAACAAAATAAGAGAAATGCATGTATGGCGTCCAGGACTACATTTGTTGTGTGTTTTTTTCTTTTTCAACAAATATTATCCTTCTTCGGTTTGACTATTATTGTACTAAGCCTTCTATACTTCCTGTAAGATTATAGCCTTCTCTATTTCCTGTAAGATTATAAATGACATCGGGATTTGTGGAGGGAGGGAACAGAAATATCCTCCCATGCACACCCACATCCACCCACCTAACTTATGCAAAGAGAGAATGAAATCTGTTTGTCTTTGTTTCAGCTTTTTTACTATGTCTGTTCCGTGCCAACATCTCATTAATTAACAGCGAAATATTGCCATGAATCCTGCTTTCAATTAAAAGCATCATGAATTCTCTTCTCGAGAAATTATAATGACAGATGAGATTTAATTAAAATTTTAAGTAGTATATATTCGAAATGCAATCCTCCAGCTGCAGTGCTGTTAGGGACGTTATTATAAAGATTTAGGAACATAGCAGGATTTACTTTGTTCTACATCATCCTTTGTCACAAACGATTCTATACACACCCCATATACCGGAAATTCAGAAAGCAATTTCGAGAGAGAGATTGATTAGAAAATGATTGTTACCTACTATTTATTTAAATTTGTATTTTATTTTGGAATATACTTAAAACATATACTCATGCAAATATACATCCATAATACAGTTAATTGCTTGATTTAGAGAAAGAAGAAACGAAGATATAAATTTTGGGGCCGTACAAATTTTGGAGCCGTACAAATTTTGGGGCTGCGCAATGCAAACTAACACAGATTAGGATAGTTTATTTTTCGGTTTTTGTTTTTCTTGTGTCTATTCGGCAGTTTTGTACGCTTTAAGAAAATATTCATCCAGACCAGTGACGTAGAGATATGAAGTTTAATTGTACTTTCAACATGGAACAAAAAAAAAGTGTATTTTCGGTGCATATCGCTCTTTTATTTCTGAAAAGGCAAAAATGCATCGCAATCTCACAAAAAAATATGCGCTGTGTACGGAGAGAATGCCGTAAGTGAAAGTGTGTCGGAAATGGTTTAAAAAATTTCGTTGCGGAGATTTTGATCTCGAAAATACTTCTCCCTCTGGTCGAGCTAAACACTAACATTACTGATCTCGATCAAATCAAGGGTTTAATCGATTCCGACCGACATTTGACTACTACGGAGATCGAAAATAACCTTAACATTAACCAGTCGACTGTTACGGAAGTTTGAGATGGATGGTGAAAAAGCTTGACGTTTGGATGCCGCCCTAACTAAGTGAATAGAATTTAATGGACCGCATTTCATCTTGTGTGTTTTTCTGCTCAAACACTATAAAAACGAACCATTTTTAAAGCGAATGATCATTATTGATGAAAATGGAATTCTTTACAATATTGTCAGTCAAAAAAGATCATGTTTGAAGCACTGAGATGCTGCGCAGACGTTCGTAAGTTCTGGATTACACCCAAAGAAGGTCATGCTCAGTATTTAGTGGGTTTGAAAAAGAGTATAATCTATTATGAGCTGCTCTCCTCCAACCAAACAATTGAATCAATTCAACCAAGTACTTCTTACAATTGGTGCAATTAAAGCGAGCAATCGATCAGGAGCGACCCGAATTGGTGAGCGGAAAGGGCGTTGTGTTCCACTATAGATGGCACAAGAACTAGATGTCGCATTCAATAATAGAGTAGAGTATACATATTGTAAAATGAATACTGAATTCTGGAATGGACCATAACATGTTTTAGAGCATGCCGAAAGCAAATGTTTTTATAATAGCCGTTTTGTATACATTTGAACGACTTCTTCAAAACTCCAAATACAAAAACTATGAATCACTTGACGTATACATCATTTCAAATGTTGTGGTCCTTTCCGGAATGGACCAATCAGCTATATAAATTTTGTATACTTTTTTGGTACTGCATGCAACATCTAGTTCTTGTGCCATCTATGGTTCCACCCAGGACAACACATTTCTTTGATGATCCGATAAAAGTTATTGCAGCTTGAATGGGATGTTTTGGTGCAGTCACCATATAGTTTGGACCTTGCAACTTCAAATTATCACTTGTTCCGTGCGTTACAAAACACTTTAAATAATAAATCCTTCAGTTCCGTACATGTTCTCAAAATCTACTTGGAAAACTTCTTTGGACAAAAATCTTAAACTTGTGAATAGAAGGCAGAAAATCTTTTAGCAGAATGAAATATATCTAAGTAGTTGATTAAAATCGCTTTTTTAGTTAAAAATTTTGATATTTACTCGATTTTCGATACGGACTTATGCATAGACCTAAATGAATTTTTAATTAATAGTTACAGAGATGAGTGCAATAATGGATGAAGTTTTGTCCATCCGTGAATTAAGACTTTTTGGTTAGATTATACCCCGCTTTAAAAATTATTCTTGTAGCGCATATCAATCATGTAGGGCAGTGGTGGACGTCAGTTTTGAAAATTATAAAAATTAAAAAACACGATGTTCATGGTCGAAATGATTACATTACATTTGAATTATCGAAAAGTGTTTGAAAACCAATTTTCTGGCGATTTGGTCAATCGTGGCCGTTTTGATTTGACAGAATTTAAAAAAAAAGAAAAAGAAAAATAAAGTACGTAAAAATGAATGCCCATATCAGGCTCAAATCATTCATTTCGATATGGAGAATACGAAAATATCAATTTTTGTAAAAATCGATACACTGGAAGCGATGAAATCTATCTGCAAAGTGACTACACGAAGGCAGTGGCTCAATTTTCTACCATTTACATTACATCACGTTTAGAAAAACAAAAAAAAAGTCAAAACCACAAAATGCCTGATCTTGGTGACACAAGATTATTTTTCTATAAATCTTGGGTCATTTACTTTTCTGCCAAGTTTCGTAATAAAATCCATTTCTTTTTTCTCCTCATTTTACTTAAGTCTCGAAACCCGTCTAAAATGATATGAGGTCTGTTCGATGAAGACATCTAATAAACCTAGGGCACTCCAGGGCTACACTGTCTTGTTTTTTGAATAACTTACGGCAGGGCTAGGCCGAACACTAAATATTTCTTGGGGTAAAGGTTTGACATTTGCCACTTAAAATTTGTTGCTGATTGGGACACAAAAATTACTCCTTACGTAAAAATAAGCAAAAATTAGAAGAAAATAAATAGAATAATAGTTGAAGCAATTTTATAAATAACATTCCACAATTAATTATATTCAGGAGAACTGTCAGAGAAATGTCATTACACTACATAGGTTTACCCTAAATTCAAATAACTTATTCGATGAGTGCAAGAACCCTGGGTAAATATTGGAGTGGAAAATTTACATGGGGTTTACACCGAACAAACTTAAAAAACCTCTAGAAGAACATAGCAAGCAATAACGTGTTCAATAATGATTACTTAGATGGAATTTTAAACAGAAAATTAAGAAATAACCTTCTGAAGACATTACTTGTTTAAGCAGAATTGTATCAACTGAAAAAACTTGGCCTCAGTACCATATTGCAAAGAGAGATCGCATAGATTAGTTAAGGAAGTAAAGAATCGTGATCGTGATATGCATGTAGGTTTTAAAACGCTAAAAAATCATAATAGCTTATTGCCAAATATTAAAAATAGAAAAATTGAATAAAAATTGCGTTTATTGCTTAAAATGTGCAACATGCCAAGGGGTATACATTGAGCAAACACAATACGATCTCTCAATGAAGGAATAAATGGACACTTCAATTCTCTAAGAAATAATAATTACAAATCGAACTATGCTAAACATTTATTAGAAAATAAACACATTCATTTTGCATATTTGTGACAAAGGTAGAAAATTAAACTTGTTAGAATCACTCGAAGCTCTGTTCAATTGAAATTCTTCATGCTTCAATGACCAAATGGATCTTTATCACTTGCCGCTATGCAAATTGTAGTGTAATTAAGATGATATTTGAAGAGCTTAAACCGGTCTAGAGTGCGCGTTAAATTTATTTTTAACAAGAAAGTGTGGGAGAAAATATTTTAATAAATATTATTTACTATATAATGCCGTACTAACCAATCTACACGGAAAAAATAAGAATAATACTTGCTTCAAATGACATGACATAGTGACGTGGTTTAGAGTGCAATTGCAAAGAGAACTTCTTCTGTCTCTTGTTTTCAGTTGCTTTTTTGCTTTTGCTGCGTGATTGCTGAAACTGCAGTGCGCAAGAAATAAATCGTGTGAGTGACATTTTGCAAAAGTTAGTAATCAAAATAATAATTTTTTTTGTGTGTTTTAGATTCTGATAATATATATATATATATATATTCTGCAATTTAACGCTACAAATAATGCTAATGTATAATAGCTATGCTCTATTGTTTTGAATATTAATATTGTAAATATATATATTGCTGGAGAAATTGTCAAAATGATATATATAGTTGGAGGGTAAAATTATAAGTAAGTAATGTTTATTCATTTCCTCAATTCTATAACTAACATAATTTCTTATTATTCTAATTCTAAATTCAATTAAATCTGGTACATAGAGAAAATAAATCTATAAAAAGGAGAAAAAATAAGAATGCTTATGAAAAAATAAAATGAAAGACAAAAAAATACCAGTAAATAATATGTAAATAATAAATAAATAAACTGCGACAATGGCAATCAAGGCCATTCGTCGGTATCAGCAACGCATTTCTTAATAATAGCTTTGTACTGATTATTCATTAAAAAACGGATTAATTTCGTTAAGAATTAAATTAATTCACTAAAAATGAACGATATCTCCAAGCTTTTGTTGCATATAAAAATAAATCCTTGAAAAGTTGTTTTTCTCCATTTAAAATTTTCATAATTTCAGCTTCAGTAAGTTTTTTCGTAAAGACTCTAATACGATATTCTGAAAGAATATGACAAGTTCAGAGAAAATGTAACAAGTTCTCGTCTTTATCTAAGTTATAAAGTGAGTTAAGTATTTCACCAGAACTTGACCCGATATATTCACATCTAATGGCTAACTACTATACCAGAATATGTTCCTACTAACCACTTTTGAGGTCAGCTGCTAAAGGAGCTTATTGGGAGAAAGATGAAACAGCGTGTTCAATATGTAGTCAAAATGGTACTTCAATGTGTAAATCTATGTATTAGAGCAAGGATTCCCAAACTATTATGGGCAAGAGACCCCCTTTTCCAAAATGAACTGATACCTCAGACCCCCATAGCCAAATTACTTTAAAATTCCTATCTCTAGTTTTTTTTCCTATTGATACAAAATACCTACCAATGTAAAAACTTTGCGGTTGGTTATGTGAGTAAACTTGACATCATTTCCTCATCAAAATTTAACAAAATAAATAGAAATAAAATTCAGTTAATATCAAGGGTAATTAATAATTATTAATACAAATTACGTAAAAATACTTAAGTAGGTAATTATTTTTTGAAAAAAAAAAAAAAAAAAAAAAAAAAAAAAAAAAAAGAAAAGTAAAGATAAAAGAATAAAAAATTCTGTGTGATGGATGAACCTGGTGACTTTCTACCAATCTAGCTAAATCCGGTTCAATATTGGTGAGTTGCAGCCTTTTTTTGACTAAGTATGATGATGGAAAAGCGATAAGGTATTTTTCAGTAATGTTCCACAATGCGGGATACTGTGCTTCAATGTTGCGTTGCAACTAGAACTTCTGATAGCCTTGGTTGAACATTTGCTTAAGCTCCTCGTCTGTGCTGATGGTAATCCACTCTTCTTGCATTATCATATTGGCTTCTTCCATTGCTGTGATATTGTACGGATTTATTATCCATTAAGGAATTTGTAAATTGTAATGCATTCAAGTGAGTGACATATGATAAAATAACATCGTCTTGAAGTTTTTCTGGTAATTTTGACAAATGCGGAAAATATCTGTTCTACAATTGTTCAGATTTTCTTTCAAAATCGGATCTTTTTTTTTTGTAAAAAATCCAACACAGATTCAAAGAGAGCTGAAAATCTTGCTAAGCAAGAGCCTCTTGATAGCCTGTGAACTTCAGTGTGCAGAAGTAACCGAGTAAAGACTTCGTAGTTTTCCTCACATAGCTGAGCAAATAACCGAGAGTTCAAAGAAATGCTTCGAATCTTATTGACAGCATTTAAAAAAAAGACTGATGCAATTTAGGACTCAGATTTTTTGCTACTAAATGCTGTCTGTGAATCACGCAGTAGTACATGAGTGTATTATCATTCAAGCTCCAACGAATTTCAAAACGCAAATGAATTTTCAACCTAAGTGCAAGCTTGTTATTTAGTAAAATATCAGGAGCATATTTGGACTTGAACTTGATCATGATTTCGTTCGTGTTAAATCGGGTATATGCGTCAAATACAGAGCAAGTCAAAACGTGCCTGAAAGACTTGTACGCTCGAACACATTATGTTGCACGAACTTGTCCACGCCCAGTTTTTCATCTTGTACGAACTTGTGCATGCTTATCGACACTTGTTGAGTTTCTTAAAAGTACAACAATGATACTTCCTACTAAAATATTAGTGATTCTTATAACAAGTTGGTACACGTAACACAACTTATACAGTATCTTGAAAGTTTCAAATAAGAGCTTGTGTTAATTAATAGGGGTCGATTTTTAGACCTCGTCGACCCCAAAAATAAGTTTTCGTATATTTTGACTCCTGGGAAACCGATATCGACCACAAGGGGGTAGATATCGACCACTTTGGGAATCCCTGTATTAGAGCGACCAAATTCTAAATCTTGTTTTAAAGAGTTGAGACAGCTTCGTGTTTTAGATGCATTGAATTCGACTCGATTCGTTTTACCCCAAGAGAAGATATTGTTTTTGTAAGGATTAACATTTTGTTGTCTTCAATTTAATTTAGAGAGAAGAGTCAATGGAGTCAGGGCATCTACATTTGAACAATATATATCAAGTATATGTATATGGGTAAATAATCAGAGTACATTTGTGGAGTTACATGAAATTCGAACACACGTACATAATTATACGGCATTGCTATTAAATTATTTACAAAAGATCGGTTTCTTCCAATGTACGTATATTAATCCTTAGAATCCCTTTCCCTGCGATCGTTCAATATTACTAGACCACAGTCTAGACCACCTCTAGAATTGACAATTTAATAATAATATAATAAGTGTGCACTTCAAACATTTTTTTTCATTTTCTTAACACACAGTGTGAATGGAATTTACCAAAGAAAACCTAGCATGCCATTTTACCCACTCTAATATTATTTATTTTTCCCGCGGACGGGAATCGAACTTACACACTTGTTAGAATCGGTCAAAGATGAAGAATAGAAGAATTTTTTAGGACTTTTATTTTTAACGATTCTAAATCAAATCATAAATACAAGAAGAAAAAACAACCGCCGGAAGGCCCCGGTTTCTAAACCCGGACGAGTTCTTAAAAATTCTTCTATTCTTTACTCTAATATTCTAAAACTAACTAAAGTTGTCCGTTCTTAGAACGGGAGCCTCTCTTAAGTTTGTAAATTTAAATTTTTATTTTCATTTTATTTTTTTTTCTCTATTTTTTTTTTTAATGTTGAATGAATTTTCCATATAAAATTGAAATTGAAAATTTTATGTCAATTTGGGCGGGTAGGAGAACTTATTTTTTTTTTACTTCTAATAATGACTGCATTAAAATTACATATACTGACTACACTTTTTTATACCGTATCATCTTACTTACACAAACGTAATTCAATATAACATAATCAAACTTCAACGAACAGAAAAATGCTTTTTCTTATCTTCTCATCTTACAAAATTGGACATTCCATCCTTATAGTATGACTCCACATTCTTTTAATCTTCTTCTCTACCAAACTTTTAAAGTTGTGCCTTTTGTTCAGTTTTAAGGTCTTAAAATAATCCTGAGTAAACTCCCCCCACCTCTACCCCGAGCAATTTTTCAAAAGTTCACGTTGTCGCCTTTCGAAAGAAAGAAAAAGAAAAAAAACGCCAAGCGTATGGGGAGAACTTTCATAAATAAAGTCAATATTTGAAATTTCCATCAGAGGAAGTATGTACAAGGCAAGGATGGATGGATGCTTTGAGGCACATTAGAGATAACACCGTAAGCACTCGTCCGTCGTCGGAACCTGACGTTACACAGTTCATCATGAAAGAGAGCCGACGAAAAAGCTAGTCGTATACACCGCACTGCATTTATGGTCCATTGGTTGCTTCCACGTTATAATGGAATCGGGCTAATTTTGAAGGCAATCTTCGGTACCCACCAGCAGTTAAGCAGTGTAAATACTTATCCGCAGCGGAGGAGCCTATGTTGGTATGTATGGATACCCGCCCACTATAGTAAACCCAGTAAGCTAGAGTGAAGTCTTCTTCTCGTAGAATAGTGGGTTTGTAATTCAGTTAGAAGCTCCTTCTTGATCTGAAACTATGTTTTCCAATAAGATTATGGAAAGGTTATATAGACGTCCATGAATTGTCGGTTAATTAGTTGAAAATGTTTTTTGTTTGTTTGTATTGATTACGATTGAGTTTGTTGAGGGGTGGGGATGAGAAGTAGAGTGATGGCAGGGTGGAGAGGAAGGGAAATTCAAAAAACCAAAAAAAGACAAACTAAATTAAGAAAGTTCTTAGCATAAATGACGAATTATTTATATGGGATCCCAAATTCGAAACATGGACAGGAATTTGATTTTTTTTAAAGAACGTTCGTTTTTGTAATCAGTATCAAATTGCACTAGGGTAAGATGGCGTAAAATGGTATATCAAGTTTTTGTTCTATCTTCTTGATTTTGTGTATCTTTCAAAAGTAATTTTATTAATAATTTAATACAATACTGTGATATTTTTGGCTAGAATGTGTCAGTTAAACTAAAATCATATTTTTTTTCCAAACATAACATTTCATTCGTCTAACAAATTAAAAACCTAAGTTATATTTATTAGCTCTACTGGAAGCACTCCACGACCATTTCTTCTACTTTATTTGTAGCTGTTAAAGAAACATAGAGTTTGTCTTAGTACAACGGTCTAATGCTGATCTACGTACTTTTCTCATTTGTAGTTGGCAATAATAATATGCCAGATAGTTTAAAATTAGTTATACTACCAAGTGCAGGTGTTATATCATATTCGGTGTTAACTAGAGATATACTAAAAGCCATTAGAATAAGTATGACATCCTAGATATTTTTACATTCGTCATTTATTTTCCAATTTCTAAGATGATTTCATTGTTAGACAGTATAAAAGAGATCCCAAGCACGGAGGCCAGAGCGGCCCATTGTGCTGTTCTGCTAGAAGATGTATCACCAACAAAACCTTCCTGTCCTTTTAATAAAACAGGTCTTGGTGGGGAAAGTTTTTATCAACACCTCTACAGATAGGAGGGCAGAGTATCCAGCCTGCTCCGGGCGAAAGCCGGACAAGCACACAAAAAGTATTCGGTTGTCTCAGGTTCTTCTTTCAGGCAGGACAGACACTCAGGGCTGTCAGCAACTCCCATACTTGTTAGATCTTCAAAGACATAGTCAGGAAATAAATTTGGATTAGGTACTTAAAAGGTTTGCAATTTTTGCCTATTCGCTAGAAGCAATTCAGTATTCTCATAACTGACATGAACATTTACCAGAAGCAACAATTTCTTGTACGATGCCTTTGTAAATGCTTTGTCCATTTTAAAAATAAGTCTTCAGTCATCCAATCTTTTTGATTATACTAATACAAAACTTTAAGTCGGGGTGCCCTCTATCAGAGCTTCTAATTTTTCCCGTACAAATGCCGGATAAATGAAATTTTCATCTGAGGTTCATGTCACGTGACAATTGAATCTATCAAAAATTGAACCGGAAATTTCCATGGAAAACCCGAAAAATCGGGAAATATTATTTGAAAATATGGTACAAATTTGATTAGTCATAAATCCGTTTCAGGAAAAATGCAAAGTTTTCCGGAATTTTCCGCTAAAAAGTTTTCTAAATTATGCAGGATCAAGCTCCCTATCAACTGGCATCATTACTTTCTCTCCGACAATGGTGAAAACTTGCAGAAAAAATCGAGGAAAATTCATGTAAAACGCTTTTCCGGAGTTTTTCCGATCAAGGAAGCGTTTGAGCGTTTTGCAACCTAAGACAAAGTTGTAGAGCGAAATGAGTTACATAAAGCTGCTTTTGCGGAAAACTCCATGGAAAACCCGGAAAAGCGGGAATATCATCGGAAAAATTTTCATCGATATGATTAGTGATAAATCTGTTTCAGGAAAAATGCAGAATTTTCCAATTTTTCTGGAAAATTTTCCGAAAATTTTCGGAATTTTCCGACTTTTCCTGAAAATTTTCCGACAAAAAAGTTTTATAAGCTATGCGGAATCATTTTTTTTTCTGTCCTACTGGCATCAATAATTTCTCTTCAACAATCATGAAAACTTGCATGAAAAATCGAGGAAAATTCATGTAAGGTTTTAAAAAAATTTCATAGTAATAGGAAAAGTCTGTGGAAAACATGGAAAATCGGGAAAATTCATGTTATATGAGATCAAGTTGGAACACAACTAAAAAGCACTGTTTAAAACATAATTTGAATTTGAGAAAACCGTTGCAGTACTTGACGATTTGATACTCGAATAAATTTTTTGAAAAACTGGTAAATCAGTGTCTTTTCATCCGTCATAAAATTGTTTTAAAATATGTCCATGCAGCACGTAATAACAATTTAGTTAACGTGAAAAAGGCAGAAAATAAAATAAGTAAAAAACGAGTTTTCAAACAAAACTGAGGCAAAGCCGCATGAAAAAGTAGAAAATAAACTTTTCTTCACACACAGAGGTGGACTCAGACAATCACCGATATATTTCAGTATGATCAATCATGTTGTATTTGTTTTTTTAATTCTTAAAAGTAGCCCTTTCAAACGATATCTCACAAGATACAAAAACAAAATCTTTTTTGACGAGGCCCAAACCTAGCCCATTAAAAAAATATTTAAAATCTTTAACTGTCAAAATATGTGCTCGTCATCAAGACCAACAAAATTACAAATTCCGACGTCATTGTCATTTTTGAGAAAAATCGATCTTATAAGGGTTCCGTTTTTCCTAATATGTATGCGGCACTTATGTTTTCTTCCCAATCTTTTCATCTTTTAATAATATTGTCCGATGAACTGGCTCCCATTTTTGTTTTCAATTATTTTTGGTTAGTTTTTTGGTCCACTTCTTGCTAATCGTGAACCTGAAATGGGGGGGGGGGGAGGGGGGTTTATATTCAATTTAGTGCGTTTTACTGTATGTAGGTTATGAAAAACTAAGTGTGAAAAAGATTTTCCATCATCCTAATCTTTATTATTGTCAAAGGAAATGGGTAAGAAGTGATTGGCTTAACAATCTTTTTCAAACCGGTTACATTAAATGGGTTTCCTTTTTTTAGCAAACCTGTTCTACCTTTTATGCACCAGGGGCTGGATTCCGCAACTGTGAAGAGTTTGCAAGTGTACACGATTTGAAAAACTCATGTGAGCGCAAGTGTACACTTTTGAATTTCAAGCGATTCCGTAAGCATCTGTGTACACTTAAGTGCTGAATGACAATTTTTCTATGCTGAATGTCGTTTGACTGAGAAATCATCTTTTTGAAGAAGTTAAGTTTAGTTATAAGAAATGAGTTACATGAATTCACTGGTATTAAGGCGTCTACGACTTAGAGATAGGTAAAATAAACAAATTACAAATAATTTTGAAAATGCCGTTTGACAAAAACAAGCAGGTACCTATTCAAAATTCACGACCAAAATGGCCGTGAGAAAATATTAATTAAAGTGTACATAATTTTGGCAGAAAAACTTATTTCCACTTTTGCGGAATCGGAACAAGATGGTGTAGATAAAATTTATTTTGGGTACACCCGAAAACTCATAGTTGCGGAATTCAGCTCCAGTACATCATAAAAAATATGTTTCAATTCTATATTTTGTTCGAGTTTGTTTGGTATATGCTTTATCACCAATCCTTTAGTTAACTCGGAACGTACCATTTTCAGAGACGTGGTACTTCAGTATATTCGACATTTTAAAAATAAATCACTATAATTACTTGTGTAACCACAACAGCTTTTGACAGCAAAGTTAAAATTTTTTGAAAATTTTCAGTGATTAATTTTTTGCGTGAACAAGAAACGTCGATCTACGTTAAGTTTAGAAGTTCTCAACATGCGTGATGGTGAACTAGGTCCTGATTTTGATCAAATTATTATAACCACTAAAAATTCAGTCATAGTCAGTCATAATGCAGCTCCGAAATAATGAGCATTTATTTGAATATATTTAACATTAGGATGTTTCTCTTCACCGTCTTAATACGATTTGAAATCATTCGGAGTAGACAACGTTAACAATGATATAACAAAGAATTTTGTAATATTTGGATTAAATATATAAAAATTATGCGATTTTTCCCATCCAACAGATTTTGATGATCCCGAAGAGATAGCTACTTATACTGAAGTTATATGGAAATGATAAGAGGAGATGCTTGCGTAGTAAAAAGGCATAATTATTTTATATTTAATTTTTGTGGTATTACGTTCCCTTTAACGTAACTAGTGTAGTTGAAGTAACTGTGGCCAGTTGAAAACCATAGGTCACGTAGTTGATATTGGTTGCACGTTTTCCAGGAGAAAATCCTTTTTGAATTCTCGTAGCCAATTATTTCTATCTATTTGACTATTGAAATCAGTCTGACTGTTTCAAAATGTCATGCCGCAGCAATTCTGTGTAGCACTATCTTCATTTTGCGTAGAAAGTACTCAGTAACAAAACTTACTGAAAGTAGCAATGCTTCATTAAATGAAATTTTATTGGAATTATTTATCATTCGAACGTTAATCTTGAATTGCTGATTTACTTAAGTTAAATCTGTGCCACTTATTAAAAAAAAAAAAGTAGGAAGCACAATGTAATTCAATAAACCAATCCCCTAACCCTCGCGTCTACGTAAAAGGAACACACATCAGGAATCAAATTGAGAAAATTTTTCTTCTAACAACATTAATCCTACTCCTCTCCTGTTTTATACATTTTTTCAAAAATGGAAGGAAAAATTTCACTAAAAAATCCCATCACAAAAATTCTCAAATGAAAAATTTCATAAAATTTCATTTTGAAAACTTTTAAATTGACATTGTGTCAAAACTATCAACTTTTCGCAGGAAAACTAAGTAAAACACAATTATTTTTTTTTTCTTTGCCTTAATTAAAATGAAAATCCTTATAATCCACCACAACAACTTTCTAAGCCCTAAATACAGGGTAAAAGGTGTTTTTAACTACACCTTGAGCAAAAAAAAAAAAAAGGATAAAGATTTTTAATTTCTTTCATTACGTGTACGCTGTACCTAATACTTCTTAAGACATCGGTGCTCATACAGAACTTTCTCCCATGATATTCACTGATGTATCCATAGAAACCTAAAGTTTCTCTGAAGCAATTCCAGACAGACTTTCAGTAAGAGCCTGTTTGAAGTTTTACTTTATCCTAGCTGAGGATTGGTGCCTTTTGCCTTTTAACGCAACATCTCTGCCCTTCCATTGTTCATTCCAGGAAGGAGATAATACGTGAACCGGAGTCATAGGTTAGGTAAAATACCATCGAAGTATATGTATCTCTAGTAAGTAAGAATTGTACAGTAGATAGTTAGTAAGAAAAGTGAGATTCTGTAAGCATCTGGAGCAGCTGAGTAATGAGAAAAGTTTTTGCACTTTCCCTGGTTATTACATTTCCTATACAACACTTGAAGTGTTCCTATAGGAACAGTCAGTGAAAAGATACGAAGAAAAGTCGATGTGTAATTTTGAAACTATACTTGCGGTGGTATAACCTAAAAGATACTACCATGGTGACGGTAATTTATTCCAATAGAAAAAAAAAACTTCTCCTGAGGTAATTAGAAACGTAGGTACTATTACAACGCGGGTAACAAAAAAAAAATAAATAAATAAATCAACCCCAACTCCCAACCCATTCAAACAGGTATTAGGAAAAGGCTTTTAATTAAGTCCTAATTGTCATAACTCGGCACACGCGGCTACATAATTAAAACATTTTGTTTGTGTGTGGGAGGTGTGTGAGTATGTATACACATTTATATACAAAAAGCTTAAAATCTGACATCACTTACCTTCCAAATCCACAACACGTCCGGCTCGTTTAAGTGCTCGAACAGCTTCATCGTGCGTGGCATCCCTAAGTTCCTCCCCGTTAACTGAAAGTATAGCGTCGCCTACATACAACCCTTTCGCCTGATCTGCAGCCATTCCACGAAATATTTTCGAAATTAGAATTGGCATGCGATTCTCACGTCCACCCTTAATTGAGATGCCAAGGCCGTTGTTGTCAGACTTTATGATGCGGACCTGAAACCAAAGGAGGGGGAAAAATTAAGTGAAATTTATATTACTTACTATACTACATCACAGTTCAGCTTAGCAGCAATGGTAATGCCAGCAGACAGACAGGTGTCAGACTGTTCCGGACATGCACGAAAAACTCCTCAAAACGCGTTTACACGAGGCGCACCGGCACCGTTCCATCACATCAACTTTATCCGTTCGATTGAGTTAATTGTTGCCAGTAGTACAGAATACCGCACGAATGTGGGGCGGCTGTCATGTTTATAGTATATGTATATGGATGTATGTATGCATGTATAGATATGTTATGTTTGTATTCAAGTGCTATATCGATTTTTTTTAGGTTATGTTCTCTTCAGATAGAGGCTGACAAGAGGGTGCGGTACGGTTGCACTTGTAGTAGGCGGAAAGAAGGACTAATAAAATTCCAGTGATATATATAACATGTATATATGGCCAAACGAAATTACTAAAAGCGAATGCTCTCAGGTGAAATCTTGTGAAAATATCTGCCAAGTTTCTCGAGTCCCCTGGTAGAGAGTTAATTCACTCACGGAAAATTAGCTCATGGGTGAAAAAGGTTCTTTTCTAGCCTATGGCCAAATGATCAAGAGGAAATGATGTGGATACTCGGATAATTGGATGGATACGTTATGGGCTGAGATTTTTTCTCTATGGCTCTTTATATTGGGACAGTAAATTTTCTTACACCCCGTAAGCAGTAGTAGGTAGTTAGTACATACATAGTAGAAGCTAGAAGCAGCTGTAGAAGCAGGAGGTAACTGTATATGGAATAGATTTGAAGAACTCTTGTATATTTTCGGGTCAGTTGATTTTCATGGCAGCTATAATTTCAAAAGTTGCGGGATATTAATTTTCTGTGAAATTTACTAAGGAGCCCTTTTTATATATTATACCTACCTATGTGAGCGAAAGGAATTAATTTTCTATGAAATTGCATAGTACGGCAAAATATTTCAGTTTATCTTGTTTACGGTAATACACTTAAGGAGATATTTTTAAATATTTGTTTCCTTATGCCTAGGATTTCGAATAAATAAATTTAATACACCTGGAACAGTTCTATTGTGTAGCTGTTCGTAGTATCTACGACAATATCGCGGTAGCCAAACTATTGTTTTCTTATCATCAACAGACGGGTTCACAAATGTCTATGATATCATTGGACTAACAAAAGGCTTTTGATAACGTCTCTCACGAGTATCTCTGAATCCTCTCGAGATATTTGGGTTTTCGGCCAGGTGGCTCGATATCGTCGGGAAACTGTATTGAGGTTCAGCGATTTTAATTAAGCATCAAGGACAAGTTCTGGCTTCTATGACTTTCCATCGAGATATAAGACAGGGCTGTTCAATGTTAAGTATACTTTATGATCTTCGTTGAATGTTCGGTGAATATTCAGTTCATCTGCCATATATCAATGTTAGGCCTCTTATGTTGGCATATGCGGATATCCATTTTCTTTTCGTTATAAAAGGTGAAGCTGATCTGGTCACTCGTGCTGTTGTCGAACAATACAAATGTATAGCAGGGGCTAAAATCAAACTTTGTAAGAGTCAAGGCTTGTGGTGTGGAAGGTGGAGAGATCGTACAGATACTGAACATCCCGTGGACTAATGCTTGCCTGAAGTAGTTAGATGTGTATATCGGACGCGAGAGTAAATCAAATAATAGTTGCATTGCTCTAGAGAAATTCTCTAGAGCTCTAAACTCTTGGCGTAGTCGACTATTTTCATTATCCTTAAAGGGAAGGTTAGTCATGATAGATTATTTGATTACCTCGTCCATCGTTCATCTGCTAAAGTCTGAGACGTTTGATGAAGGCTTTGTAGGACTTCTTCAAGTAAAAGCGGCAGAAGATAGGTGAATTAGGTCTCACTAACTTGATGGTGAAGTCAAGGTGTCTTCTAGTACGTGCATTCCAAAGAGTGTTTTGCCAAGGAAACACCTTGATTTCTCAACTGTGGGTGAATGTACTGGGAGGGATCGACATAGGAGAGCGCTACTACCTGATCTCTGTTCGACCACTTTATCCTCGAGACTGGACACAGGATCTAATCTCATCGATTCAGACCTGGGGCGAAATTAGACCAGCATTTCACCTTAAGTGGGATGCTCTACGGCACCAAGAGTTCGTATCGATTTCGTTCAGGTTTAAAGCTGAATTGACAGATTCAGTGTTCGGTAATGCTCGAGGCTTTGAAGCTGACACGAATCCATTGACGGTTTTCGGAGATATTATTGATATCTCTGGAAATTGTCGAATAAACACTAACACTGTACAACTACACGACCTGGCTGACCACCTCACACACCTTTCAGCACACTTACAACACGTGTTCTCCGTGATGTGCATATGTCAATAAGACCTTTGAGGTATACAGGATACAAGAGATAGCGAACATATCTCGAGGTGAATATAGGCTTAATGGTAGGGATAACTTACAGAGTAGTCTACAGTTATCCTTCTAATTACAAATATGCTGATGTAGCATTCAAATTGTCACATCACAGTCTTATACATCCTAATCAGTTGTCACATATCGACCGACGAGTTCAGAGGACAATTTGTGCTGGTGAAGGTACCCTATTTCACAGGTTCTTAACTTACGCAGCTTTGCAAAATCGAATGAAACTCGTGCGCGATATGTGTCAGTTGATCCACCCGAATTTCTGGCATTACTAGAACATCGTTTCCATGGGGACCAAAGCTTTTTAGTCGAGTGAATTGTTTGATTAGCTTTGTGTTGACACTGGCCAAATCTACAATTCATTTATACTACATGAGAGTCGAAGATGGCAATTAGATCACTGACCTACAACATCATGCACAAGCAATTAAGCGCCACTTCATTGCTAGATTGAAGAGACGTTATCGTCTTGAATATCTGGCAAAGAACGCAGACCCATTCAAGTGCACATAGCAACTGCTATAGTCAGTGCAGGATGAAGCTCTTGTATTTCACTGGTGATTGCAGGCCACATCATTTGTAGCACTAGCCCACGGAGCCTCTTACCGCTTTGGAACCGTTGAAAGTGCTGTGGGAAGGGTAAGCACTCCGTAAGAGATTTTGAGCTGGAGGGATGATGAGGGCAGTTTGAAGGGGTCGATGATACTACAGGCTACGGGGGATTCTATGATGGTATCAGTGGTATTTGAAAAAATTATCCGTTAAAAAATTCGAAATTTATCATTGGTTCATTTTAAAAAAATTCTTGTTAGCTATTTTGGTAATTTCTCATGGGAAACTCTTCTTGGAACTACCACTCATCTGCAGATGTAGACACACACTACCTAAATTTAGCTTAACTTTGACTTTGGCTTAAAAACTTATCTTTCAAAATTATTGTGAACATTTTTACATTTACCCTGTTCCTTTGCTTTTGTTTTTAATCCTTTGTGTTTAGTTGTGTGCCTTATCCAGTATTTAGTATTTACACCTTTTGTCTAGTTTCTTGTTTGTATTGTCTGCGCCTTTTAAAATCTTTTAGATTTAATTAGTTACAACTTTTTCTTTTGTTTTGAGAGCCATTTTTACATGTTTTTAAGAGTAATTTTATAACGTTTATTATATACATAAAAAGAAGTTATTATGCCCAGGATAAATCCAATAAATTACGTACACCACATTAATGGCTGTCTTTAAGGAATAAATACTAAAACTGTTAAGTACTATACACTTCAAATAAATCTGCTTCCTTCTCCTTTAAACCTCCTCCACCCCTACAAACTCTGTTCAATTCTCTGAGCATAGGGAGGAGGGAAAGGCAGAATATTTCAAACATATATTTTGCCCTAAAAATCACGGAATTATGATATATTGGGGAACATTATCATCAAAACAGATGTATCTATAGACATAACGGAAGGCATGCGGAGATATCCGTGTGGGTGTTTCAATATCAATTTGCTCTCTTATTTTGGGTTTAAATGGGTCTAATCCTGGCAAATGCCTGGGACGCGTCCATTTTTTTGAATCTCTTCCGCCCCTTCAATCATTTTAATAGATATTACAACACACCCGAAACCAATCGATTGTTATGCTTGAAAGCTATATAATTTAACGGAACTAAAACAACAACAGCAACAACAATAAAATGGAAAGCAAAAATATTCCGGTTTTTTAGGTTTGCGGGGGAATGGAATTATATGTACGCGTGAATGTATGAGGAAATATTAATATGGATTTTTTTTTGATAATGGTTACTTTGGGTAACGTAGATTTGAAATCCTGCGACCGCATACAATATACAACTAAGGTTTTAAGAAAGTTTAAGAGCTTTTAAATTAGGTCAAATCAGGATAATCACCTGCATAGCGAACACAAAAAAAAACTGAAGCATAGCCTCGGACAAGACAGAGAGTGTCAGAGGAGAGCCTATGTGGAAACTCTATGCTTCCAATAGGATCTAAGAAGGAAATAAAGGTAACGAAGAACTACGAAAGTGCATTGTCGGGCGAAAAATACCTCGATAGTTTTAAAATCATCAAAAAATAGGAAGAGGTTTCAAATTTTGTGAAGTTATTTACGCGAAATTTCCGGTGCTTTTATTTCGCAATGAATTTTATTTGAATTTTTGAATTTCAATTTCTTCATTTATTTTTATTCTTTAGTAAGGAATATGGTTGTCATGAAAAATAGTATTATAAAAAAAAAAAAAAAAAACACCTGCTTTAATACCGACCAAATATGTATACTGTGAAAACCTACATTTTTATATGGCAACACTACGAACCAGATCTTACTATTTACATAAAATTACTGTATTTCAAATTTTAACTTGCTCTAGATCGACCATTGTAGTACTATCGATGAAACTGCATTAAAAAAAACGCTCTCTGGAAAGGTAAGCCTTAAAGCTTGCTTGAAATTACTTCTTAAATGTTTTGAGCTATAAAACGTCAACTAGAAAAGATGAAATCACTCTGTGTGATTTTTTAAATTGCAATCGAGAGATATGTACTAAGGCATATATAAAACATCCTTAGCTATGATACATTCGCAAATTGCGCAAAGCCATCAGACGGTGACACTTTCTCGCACAAACTGACAATTTTACTTAGGCAGCTTATAGCAATATATAATTGACGCACTTATTCCATAATTCGAATGGAATAATCAAACAGGGCATGATTTATCCTGAATACGTATAAGGGAAAGTTTTTGATAAGACTACCATGATGATATACTGTTCCTACTCTCCCCATATCCCAAAATATCCATCGGCATGTTTATCAAACGGAAATTTTTATGCTTATAGTAATCCCATACACCATAGCCTGACTTACAGAGAAGAAGAGAATGTTTTCGATAACAGATTAGCTGTAGCGTACTCTCAGAATACAATGAATGACATTATGACTAAGCATTACTTTGTGAGTACTCACAGCAGAACTGAAAAACCTGTTGAAGCTTACAAGTTCAAAACCTGGTGTTGCATGGATGGGTGGATTAAAAAGAGGTTGAGAACCTTGAGGGTCCCTAGAACATATGCCACAACAAGTTCCATTGTTCACCTTCCGGGTCCCAACCGAACACTCTTATAAAGCTCAGTATTGGCCTCCAACCCTCCTTGCCGGCGTCATGCAGTTCATTCAGGAGATGTGAGCCAAGGAATCTGTAACGCTTTCCTGACAGAGCTAGACAGTGACAAAGAAAATGAGTCATCAAATAAAATTCCTCTCCGCAACCTCTGCGTATAAGAATATCAACAAGTCTCAACCTATAAAGAGGACCCCTGGGAAAAGAGTGCTCAGTAGATCTGGTGTTAGTGAATACACAAACCATTGATGGGAACAGTTATAATCCTGGTTGGGTCTTCTAGGGAAGAACCTCCTTAGAAACGCTCATAATACTAGCGGCTCTTGCAAAAATTCCTGAGCAAGCAATGGCCTTACATTATGTCGGCAAAATTTTCATAGTTTCAAATACCCACCAATATGAACAGAGGCCCACATTCTGTGATAAAGTCAAAACTTTTGTGGACATATCATTTATCTTGGAGATCTTTGCAATCCTTCCCCCTGATCACTTTCTTCTTCTTAACTTCCCGCACATTCTACTGAAAAACTGCGTATTTAGATCCAATCGAGTTAGCTTTATGTGGATACCAACGCCAGGATATAACCTTTGCTATGAAAAACTTGGCTATACCTATTTAGTTGGACGTGCACCAATGTTGGAATTCGCCTATATATGAGAAAGAGGGTCATACTCAAAAGCGCATCTAACAGGTAGAGCATAACAAGATTTTCATGAGGACTATACCTCAATAACTCTTAGGCGGTCTGATTACTGGCCATTCTCAAATGAACCGAAGGAGTACTTTATCACTATAGGCGTAAACACTGATCTGCTACCTACTGATCTTGTCTTCTTGCTATGCTCAGCGATACTGTCCTACTGGTAATGTAGGTCCCTCCTAATCCTAGCAAACATTTTCTAATATGCAATATTTTTTTTTGTTTTTGTTTTTTAACCCAAGTTTGACTCTATTTATAACTGGAATTCATCCCCCAATTTTATATCTTTGCACGTACAAATATTGTTGAATAAATTTCATTCTTCCCGATATAAGTAAATGAGAAAAACTTTATTTTAACGGTAGATATTAATTATATTTTATGCTTACATGTCTCTTCTGATTGGCTACGTGATCAGGTACATCACAGATTTCAGTCATTCCATTTTCAACTGTGTTGTTATTCAAGGCATGCTCTCCGTTATCCATGTCTTCTGAAGTAACAGAAGCTCCAGCCGATGATGCTAAGGTACCATTATGTCCGCTGTGATTGCTCCTATGAAGGAAAAGGTGAGATTTTTAAGGATGCTCGCTTACATTCCATCCGACACGTACATATATACGGAAAGAAAATTGAACTTACCCTAAAGTGCCATTGAGCGTAGTCGAATGATCTGTGGGGTCGCATGATTCATCTAAGCTAATCGAAAGATAATCTGTTTCCAGTGTTACCAGTACACGATACCATGCTCCACGTACCCTAGTCTCCAGTACCCCACATCTTAGGCCAGTTGTACTGGTCGATGATGACTGGTGGGTGGGTATCGATTGTTGTGGAGGTGGAGGACGATTAAGACCCGATGATTCCACCATTCTCAGGGGGTTCACTGGGTTATCAAGCGACGGCTGCAGGATTTTTGCTCAATTCTCTTCTATGTATGTATTTAGGGTGAGTAGGTAGGTATGTATGTATATAACGTTGTTTATTACAAATTTTATGAAACTTTCAAAATTGTTTGCTTTATTGGCTTGCGGGTGGAATGCTTTGTCATCTTGGATGGAAGTTGGTAATAGCCCGCGGAAATTGCGCCCCGTTTTGAGGCTTTTGCCGAAAGTATAGTAATCGTGATTCTGGAAGAAAGAAAAAATTGATAAAAGATTATTGACAAAGTTTGTCTTGTTGGTTTTAGTAAAATGGTATAGAATGAGCGTGTTTGAGAGAAAGAAAGAGATATATATGTATATATATATTGCCCTATCTAATCTAAGAACTTCGAAATAATTTTTTAGAAAATTCTGTTCAATTGTAACCATGATGTTTTGTATAATGAGGATTTTAAGGGATTATTCCTTTGAACAATACAATTTCATTATATATTCTTAATATATATGTATATGTTATGTGGTATGGCTTGTGTGTATATTTGTGTTTGTGTGGGAATCGTATAATAACCCATTGGGACGATAAACCAGCGCTTCTGAAAGAAGTAAAACTTAAGCGCTTCCCTAGACATCATTTGGAAGTTCTTTAGAAGAATATGCACTAATATATCCAGAAACATAAGCAAAAGCGCAAGTAACTCAAGATCTTCTACAGCCATCACTTGGAAGCAAGCTCCATAGAATATTATTTGATGAGCTCCAGCAACAAGGACTGATATCATATCATTTTCACACGAATTTAAGCTGTGAATTTTTCCACCATTGTGCGATGTAACGCATTTATCATTTTTATTAAAGCTTTTGAAAAGACAACTTCGAAAAACTACCTCATCCATCATTTAGCATACCTCTTAGGGCGCTTTTTAAAAACAGCAGCAAAGCATTTGCCTCGGCGTACATGCCTATGTAAAAAAGCAATGAACTGGGATAGATAAAGGAAGCACTGCGAGCTTCCCGAGGAAACACTTCAGGAAGTTTTTTAGAGCGCTCTTTTTCCCAATGGGAAGATGTAGGTAAAAGATCACATCGCTTCTGTTAGATTTAGCCACTTTTTGACGAATTTCGCTTTTTTGTTTGTTTTTTAATTTAATTTATTAGCCAATTCTTTTCTGTAGGTACCTACAAAAAATCTATATAGATCTAATTATAGTTACATTGTACAAATGTAAACTTAAAAATTTCCTTTGCTAAAATTTAAAGCAAATGTGAGGATGATTATCTTGCTAAAATTCTTGGTTATAGAATAATCGGGAGTAAGAGGTAATATCAGAGATGTCTATGGATAAAAACTTTTCAAACCATTTTCGTTGAATGTGCTAACAAAAAAAAAAAGTAAAAAAGGGTTGAATTTCCTTTGATGATTATTGTTATTAAAGGAAAAATTCGAGCACCCGATTTCTAGAAAGTTCCAAGTAACCCTATTAAGTCTGATGTGCTTTATACCAAACACAACGAGAAAAGCTTTATCCGCTCGGATATCCAAGCGGCTGTTAAAGGCTTTTTAAAGCCTCTTACAAATCCAAACTGTTACTGAAGTGTACTCGCTCGTCTTTTCGTGAAGTATCTGGGGCTTCCTTCTCCACAATCGGGATTGCACCAAAACACCTATCCTCTAAATTTCGGCACGGGCTGAAAATACAGCAATTTTGGGTTGGATGAACCATCGGGTAGAACTACGAAGGAATTGTGGGAAAAACATAATCCAAAATTTAACGAAAAAGCAACTGGGATTTAATAAGCCTACTTTAAGAAACCTAGTGCCCATTCTCAGATGTTACCTACACAGGATTGGACTTGTTGAAAACCCTGTATGTAGAGGATACGGAGAGAAATCCGAAACGTTGATTAATTTTTTCTGTTACCTTCCAGCCCTCTCTGCAGTAGACTTTCAATTTCAATTTATTTATAATGGTTGACTGTACAACAAGACTTACAATCTTTTTTGTTTGCACAATTAATTTTAGTAACTACAAAATAATAATTTTAATTGAGTTGCAATGTAACAAAAATATAATTAAAGCTAAGTGACTACGTTACTAACTAATTATCAAGAATATAACATTACAGAGGTGGATAACGAGAGCCGGAGGAGGAAGGAAGTAAAGAAACCGTGAAGAATAAGAGCAGCAACACACATGTAACCATAATCATTGGGATATATGTACTTAAAAATATTTTGAAATTATTTCTGAATGGGCTGGATGATGTCGTCCGTTGAATGTCCGCAGGTAGAGAGTTCCAGGTATTTGTTGTATGCACAAAGTAAGAGCGCTGCCCAAGTACAGAGAGAAAGCGAGGAATTAGAAGCTGTCGGTGCCTTTCAGAACGGAGGAAGTTTAAATATTCATAAATATACCTAGGTTCTTTCGTATATATAATTTTATGCATGAAGATTAAACTCTTGTATGTGCGATAAGTTTGGATGGAACATCCAAATATTTTGTGCTGATACGGACTGATGTGTTCAAAACGTCCCAATCCATAGATGAAACGTACACAATCATTATAGGCTACGTCCAGTTTGCGACTGCATACAGAGTCCAGTGACGGAAACATTAGACTACCATAATTAAAATGTGGAATGACTAAGGTTTTTATGAGCTTAAACCTGGTTTTTATAGATAATAACGCTGCAGTCAATCATAACTGTCGAAGACAGCCATAGACTTTGCTGATAAGAGCCTTGATAAAGTCGCAGCAGGTCATACGATCATTTAGCATGACATCGAGGTTTCTAACTGTTCTCATGTACGGTAAAGGAGAATCGTTTAGAGTTATCGGAGGTACATCATTTACATCAATGTCATTGCTATATTGCAACATACAGCACGATTTACTGGCATTGAATGCCAGATTATTTTCGATTGACCATGAGTGAATTCGTTGAAGATCCTCATTCATACGTTGTACCCCATCCTCGATCAAAGCAATCGGTCTATTAAGGTATATTTGGACGTCGTCAGCATACAGATGTACTTTTGAATCTTTAACAACACTAGGGAGATCATTTATATATAAGCTAAATAGCAATGGTCCCAGAATTGAGCCTTGTAGGACTCCACAGACCAATGGTAAAAGCTTAGAACAATCGTTCTTTAATTTTACTTGTTGGAAACTATTAGACAAAAAACTCTTTATACTTGCAATGGCTGACGAAGAGAAGTTATACAAATAGAAAAGCTTTGTTAGTAATTTAGAATGAGTCACACTGTCAAAAGCCTTCGAGAAGTCCAATTTCACCTTTATCAAGTGCAAAACGAAGATCTGTAGTCACCTTTAACAAAGCTGTCTCGCAGCTATGTCCACGACGAAAACCAGATTGCCAGCATGACAGAAAACATGAAGTTTCAGATTCCTTGGCTCACATCTCCTAGATGAACTGCATGAAGTGGGTAAGGCAGGGTTGAGATCTAAATTTTGTTAGAGTGGCAATAGTTTATAAATCTGGAAGATGAATAATGGGCCTTGACTGTAATCGAAGCTCTAGAGAATCCCAGATTTTCATCCATATCAAATATCAGTCACCTCCACTAAAACACCAGTTCTATGTGCCTTGCACTAAAAGTAGAAAAATGTCGAATATACATATATGTATACTGTATCTATCAAATCTACCGTCTGTATACAATAAAAACACAATCCTTTTTGAAGTTTAACTGACATATTTTTACGAATTAAAACATTTTCAACCTTTGTGAATTAACATCAATTTATTATTTTTATACCTATACCCCAAAGCTTGTAAAATTGATTCATCTCACACAAACAGTAATTCATCGTATGAACTGAAAATAAAGTCATCGAACTCATTTTCCACCTTCTGGGGAAATTTAAGCAGACTACCGCGAGTTGTAAAAAAAAAACAATTAAAAGAGACTTATGTCCTATTTTGCACTCATTTCCGTAAAATATGTTTCTGCCTACAGCTTGAACAGTTGGATTTTTGTTGATGTTAAAAAGACCCTTGTTAAACAAAATAAAAAAAAAAAAAAACAACGAGAAAAAATACATAAACCTTCCTCAATCCATAGATTTCCGTTGACAGTGATAGATTAAGAGGGCAATTAGTGCCAACATTGCGGCTGGCTTTTCAGATATAAAAAAAAAATCTCGTTTAATTAAACAGACAACGAGCAAACGTGGCATTTTTCATGTTTACCCTGTATTTACCTTTTTGTAGGCGGCTGCTATAGTTGCGAAAAATTTTACCTACAATTTTACTTCTTTTTTATTTTTTTTATATTTTTGTAAATCTTGATACATTGTATGAGGAGTTCATGATGACAAAATGTAAACAACAATCATGCCAACAGCACAAGCTAACCCAACATCTTTTTATGAAAACTTGGAAAATATACAGCAGACAAAAGGAAAATCATGGGGACTTGCAGTGCAACGAGTAAAAACTCTCTAAGTATTTATAAAAAAAAAAAAAAAAAAAATTCAGCTTTCTGGAAAAATATGCGATTTTCTTCTATTCTAGGTCATAAAGTTTTATGTAAAATTTCCACAGAATTTGGATATAACAACAACAACTAACTCTCCTTAGAAATTTTTTTGGGTGTGATGAATAATAGTGTCAAGGATTCGATGTGGATTTTTCATAAGAACTTAATAAAAAAAAAAAATTGTAAACATTCATACGAGCAAAATATAAAATAAAATTTCTTTGTAGAATGACATTTCATTTCTCGAAATGGCAACAAATTCTGGGAGTGGAAATCCGCTTTCCGGTTTAGTTTATTTAATAAATGGAAATTTAAAAAACATTGTTGAAGTTTTTGAAAAAACTTTCGACTTTTCTCTTACGACTCTATCGAACTCCACCTCTATTTGTCTGATATAATAAAAAAAAAAACTGCACAAATTAGAAAAATTAAAAAAATAAATAACCGGCCAAGTGCGAGTCGGACTCGCGCAGTCTACCTATTACGGTTCATGAGATACAACCTGGTGATGGACGGACGGACAGCGAAGTCTTAGTACTAGGGTTCTCGTTGTTACCCTTTGGGTACGGAACCCTAAAAATGAGTAAAAATTGTGTGACGTTCTTTGTGAAGAAAATACTAGTAGTTAAAATTGTGAGAAGAAAAACCCAATTGGACTTTAATTATTTGCAAATTATTTAACCTTTATATATGAAGGTCATTTTTTATTAACACTACCCTCACAGGCTACTATATTCACAAGCAGCTTTTTCCGAGAAAATGATTCCAAATATCTTCAAAACTATATCTATATCAAATAAAATGTACCTACGTAATAATAAAAAAACATGTATTTATAATCAACTTTATTATTAAAAATATAAAAATATGAAAAATTCAACAATTATGGCAATTTTCAGGCTATATTGACTTAGCCTGAACTTTTAGCAATCTTAAATTCCAATATATGAAGATTTAAAAAAAACATAATATCCACTTCTTAAATTATTGGCATTCATTGCACAAAGGACGAAAACATTGCAGGCACACGGGCATGCTGTAGGTACGCTACACAAACATTCTATGTTTTTTTTTGCGAGACAAATTCTGCATAATTTTCCTTGACTAACTGCTTGTGCCTGGACATATACTGTAACCATGTCTTTACTTTAAACTGGAGTCATTGTCGACGCACTGAGATGGAACTAGGATTTTTTTTCTTGTGCTATCACTCCTGTACCATCGGAATCAATTCCAGAGTAGACATAATCAGTATAAAAATAGAAGTTTTTACCATTATATAACGCTCGTATCATCAGTCCATTTTTGCCTGGGTTCTTCCTCGAAACTTGACTAGCATCTCGTCCACGGTGACACATTCACTCAATTCATACAACTGTTGGGAATTACTAACAAAATTGTTGAAAATAAGGCATATAGCGGTTTGTCAAATCAAAAACATAACAGCACGATGGGCAATCTTGTCTCTGACATGCAACACCTACATATCTCACCACCTGTACCATCTGCAGCAAACAAGTCATTTGTGCCTTCATGATTAGATTTCAGCTGAATAAAACAATAGACCTAAAAATACTTTAAACTCAACTACATCCAAGTCTGTTAGTTCAGGTTTATTGTTAGGTACGTGAGCACTTGGGTCCTGTAATTACAAAATTTCTAATTTGTTCAAGCCAAAATTTGTTGGAGTATTTTATCTTCAAATAGCTGATTCCAAATGTAGAAAGCATTTTTCTCATGGTCAGCCTTGAATTTCAAAGGAGCAGCACTAGATATAATATTGTACTGAGATGTGCGAACCAGTGGGTAGTGTCTTACTCCACTTATACCGATTTTTGTTGTCTGAACTGTCACTGTCAACGTCTTCTGCAAGGTCCTGATAGTCATCTACATCTCCATTCTCGTCACTTACATGATGCTGTACAAGTTCCGTCTCAGATGTCAAAAACTGTTCAATATCCTCCTTATTGTCCAACAGATCTGAAGTTAACAACATCGTATTCAATTCTTCTTCAATAGTTGGACCGTCTAACCGAAATATTTTTCTAGCAGACCGATCAAGTGAATTTTTAGATGGTCGTTTTGTATTGGTACAACCTGCTTTACTATTTACTGCCATTTTGCATACGAAATCGAATGCAAACAAGTAAAAAAGCTAGAATTGGTCTAAGACCAATTCTTATGATACCCTAGATGAATGCCCGTATTAAATTTCGTATGGTCACCGATCTATTCAAGTATTGATTTGAAGTTGTTTTTCGCATATATTTCTAGAACGGTTTGTCGCACAGAAAAAATGGTAATAACCAATTATATAGGATTTCGTATTCTGCAGAAGTTTTTAGTACAATAAAAATGTCTTGGACTGATCGTTTTCAAAGTATACGTAAAAAACCGAAATTTTTATATGGCAACACCAAGAAGGAGTTGCCCGATTTAGTCCATTTTTGACATTTTATTTGCTAATGTAGTAAAAACATCATGTACTAAATTTCAGCTCTCTACGACGATGCGTTCTCAGGCAGTGTCCAAATATATAGCGGAAAACGAAATTTTTATATGGCAACCCCACGAAGGAGTTGCCCGATTTGTCTCATTTTCGAACTTAATTTTACTTTTTTTTTTAAAGTCCGTGTACAAAATTTCAGCTCTTTAAGTATACGCGTTCTCGAGTTATCGTGCGCACAGACGGACGGACGGACGGACGGACATGCAAAAATTGAAATAACTTTTAATATTATGCGTGGGTGTCCAATCCATTTTGCTCTAACATCATTATTTCGAGGTGTTACAAACGGAATGACAAACTTAGTATACCCCTATGATTTCATCTAGGGTATAACAAGAACATTTAATAAAAATATTTTATATGGCAATAACGAACGTGTAGTCTGACCGACTGTAGCCAATGTTTCGATGAGTATTACCGTATTACTCACGTATCATGAATCGAAAGACAGTCCTCGCTGGTTGTTTCGCAACTAAAACTGAAGCTACTGAGCCGATCAGTCGGGTGGAACTGTGTGAAACTAAGAAACCAAAAACGTTGCAGAGCCTGTGATTACGAGTTAAGCCATAACTTCAAAATGGAGGGCATTGCAACAATAATGTTATCATTTTACAATGTGAAAATGACCTATTTTCCGTTTTTGATCATATGTTTTTCCATTTCATTAACAAGTTTATTATTATTAAAAATTTGGAGTTAATTATGACGAGGATTGGCGGTAGTAAAGAAGTTAGTAGTATTCACACCACCTTCTCCAAGGCCATATGTATCTAGGAAACAAAAAGAACTTATTGGATAAAGAAATAGAGGTTACCACTTCTTTTTATTTGCGTCTATGGATCTGTTGCCAATTTTCGTTTTTGAGAAACTTATTACAGATGCTATCAAGCCGGACTGATAAGATAAAATGACTTCATATAACATTATTGACATTTTAGGTAATTTTTTTTGATATTGTATTTATAATGAATTTAATAAGTACCATAAAAATCATCAGCTTAAGGGGGTTACCACTGAAAAAACCTCACGATTTTTATTTTCAAAAGCCCAGTGGAACATAAAACTTACAAAACTATGCAATTTTATAACTGAAATAAAACACTTTAAGTACGTGCAAAGCTATATGAACCTGTGATATCCGTGTGCATGGTACACGCCTTTTATCATATAAAGCTATATAATCGCTTTTAGACGGTAAAACGCTTTCTTAGCATGCAGGCTGCAATCCGCAAAACTTCCCAAAGCAATCCATTCCATCTGACGGTGATGAAATGAATTAAAAACGCCAAATTGTAAGCAAAATATATAAAAACAAGAAATTTTTGCCGTTTGCATGGTTAACATTATTGACTATATTTAGTTTAAAATTACACTAAACAATTTGAGTTTTTCAAAATATATTGAAAAAGGTTTGATTTTTATTACAAATTCAACTTTCTTTGAAATAATATCATAATTTTTGTAGGTATTTTTCAATGAAAATATAGCAACTTTCAAACGAGCGTATATTAGTAACCAAAACCCTTGTACTGGTTTTGTTTCCGTCACTACCTCTTAGATCTCCAGACTTTCCATACTTAAGTACAAATTTACCTACTTGATGTACCATTATTACGTTATTATGTACCAGGCTCTGAAGATTTCATAAATTGTGGACCTATTTATGACGTGTCAAAAATAAAGATATCGGGGTTTGATATAATATATAAATCATTACCTAAGTTTATGTTATTTCTTTAACTATGTGTAGTTTTGGGCACGATAATGTGCACAGATTAGATGCAAAGTTGTACTAACTTTTCGTGTTTTTTTAAGATTTCAGTGGTAACCCTGCTTAATATTGGTACAATAATTTTATGAATTTCATCGATTTCTTATTGTAGTGGTTATGGTAGTAACGAAAAAATGTTTACTTTATATGCACTAAGCTAGCTTTAACACAAAGTAAAATGTTGTCTTTGAAGATAATTATAATGTAATATATAGTAAACGATTAATAAGCGAAAGTAAAGAGAGCTTTACTAATAGTCAAATGCACGTCGTATAGTTCCAATCAGAAGATTTCTATATTATATAATCCCTCAGCTGTAGAAAATGTATTCATTCACAACACATTTGCACAATGTTGTGTGCGCAAATCCTGTATCCTTAATTTATCAAAATCCTTAAGTATCTAGGATGATATTATACATCAGTTTACACTCAACGTTATAATTTTATTCAGCTGTCTTTACTCTATCTCAAACACATGCGTCCATATATACACACATTCCTACCAACGCAAATGAGATAAATACAGTAAAAGCGTCCATCCATCGTACCAGAAATTCACCTCAATTTATAGAGAAAATCTTAAAATTGCTCAACCTGATATATACCTAGATTTTTTTCCACCTGACATCGTATCAGCTTAATCCTAAAAGATAAATAGTCGAATCTATCTGAAATCACGGCTGCACGTGAATAGAAGTAAATAGGGAAAAAGGTTTATCTCAACGCTTCTGCTTGTAGGTAAGGCAACACATTATTTTTTGGTTTCACCTGTGGTAAATTATCTAAAAATTTCTTCCCCTCACCCCACCATAAACTGATGTTTATTTTTATTTTTTCTACATATTGTTTTATGTACTCGTCTCCCTCCTCCTCCAACTTCTTCATCTTCATTCATTATAAAGGAAAACACACCATCGTCCACCACTCGCCATAGGCAGTCTATATGTGGTTGAAGCCGCGGATAAAAACAGATCCAAAAACCCAACATTAACTACTGGAAACCTCCAACAGTAACCGCTTCCGCTTCCGGAATGATGAAGTCGGTTTGGTTTTTGGTAGGTATGTTTGAAACCTGTGTGTGGGGACGAGATGGTGTCAGTAATTCCGCATAAGCCTTTTCATATAGGTCATGGCATAGCTTTGAATTTCACTCGATATGACAAAAAACCACTTGAGGTTGGCATGAGGTTCTTCGAAATTCTGAAACTCTACCGGTAAATATATATACGTATGTATGTTGTGTCGATGTATGTATATATATATATATATGTGTGTGTTCTACGTATGTATATAAATTATTTTTGTATACTTTGTATACTTTGGATATCGTTTTTACTCCCCATTATCAGCATAACCCTTTGTGATTGTTGCAAGTAGGTACATTTTCGTGCCTTGTAGTTATGTTTCCAACCGGAATTCCATTAAAAACTTCAGTTTTATTGACTCAGGTCATGCAATCCCTAATTGTCGTCTCGAATTATGATTTTATTAGATGAGAATTATCCAAATAATGACGAAACTTTGTATAGGGTGCGCCCCGCGCTCACCAACAACCAAGGAAAGGAATCTTTTAAGCTTCGTGTGAACATAACACTTTTGATAGCGCCTTGTATGGATAGGTTACCAGGTAGGTAAGGTGAGTATAAAGTAAAACGCGAAAAAGTTTAAGGTAACTTTTTCGAATGGAAAGCTTTAACAAAACATTGTTTTTTTGTTCCACAATTGTAAAAAATAAAAGATGGAAAACTATTCCACATTCTCACTTTACGAAATATAAAAAACACCATAGAATATTACTGTACAGTCGAAAATATTTTAAAACGTTAAATAATGTGCGCGGTTTACAACACAAATATATTGCGTGCAGAAATTAATTTAAAAAGGATCAAACTACATAGAAGTTTCGTCACAAAATTGACCAGGTATGTAGAGAAAAAAGAACGAAAGGCATCCGAGATTATGGCGGAGATCAAATGAATCGATATTGCAAGTTATTGCCATCAAATGAATCGATATTGCAAGTTATTGCCAATATAAGCTTGAAGGCACACTTTTGAACAAAATCTAATAAAGATATGTTATGCAAACCATATATGGCGATTATATTCCATTCTAGGTCTTGTATAAGAGCGCTGAAAAATTTCTATCTAATCGGAGATAATTTTATCCAAAAACAAATATTGAAAAAAAAAAGCACCTCAATATTCAAAACCCCTTCACTGCAATCTCTTCATCTTCAAATATACCTAAACTAATATAGAATAAGACTAACTACCCCCACCGAACCGTAAGACGAATGTGTCTCCATTTTATACTCGAATTCATCATCTATGTACAAATTGATGTAAATATGAGAGACCTTATCAATCCGAAAGATCCCTGTCGTACGGGAAACCAATTAACTTTGCTCGCCTATACTTCCATACTTCCAAGTTCATATTATTAATTGTCCTCATTCAGTCTTGGTCTTGTTAAACTTTTAATCTGACGCGTACAAATATCTCGACACAAGAAGCCCAACAATCTATAGAAAGTACGAGTAGGTATCCTAGCACCCCTCCCACCATTAAGTCCCTCTTAACATTTTAACTTTACTCCGGAACATCCGAGACGACTAGAAAATCTGTAAAATCAGATTTCCATTTCCGTATCATGTGTAAAGAGTTGACATCATCCTTTCCTTGAACTCATTCGTCTTCGTTTTACAATGTACCATTTTCCAAAAGGATTCTTCTCATTCAATTAATTTCATCTCAATATCCTTGAGTAACATCGTTTGCAATCCAGTCTTTATTTCATCCCTTCCTTCTTCTTATATATATATGTACATAAAGATGTAAGTAGGTATATATGGATATGTACATCTTTTTGGATTCTGTATATATATATGTAGATAATAAAGAAATTCCCAGGAAGAAGCCTATAGATATAATTTTAAATGTATAGTAGTAATTGTGTCGCCTAAGACCGCATTTCTAAAGATAATTTTTTACGCTTTGATATCGACATCTTTGTCTGCCTTTTCTAATGAGTTCTTTCTGGACAGATTTTGTGAACCAGAAAGAAAAGAAGGTGAAAAATTATTATTACGCCGGAAATAAGATTAACACTTCCAGATTAACTATGATTTTTCAGAATGAAATTAATAATTTAATGTGGTTCTTTTTAATCTTCATCTTTTCTTTAATCTGAGCTTTGGTTTGATTTAGTTATATGAAATCCAGTCCAGTTAAGGGAACAGATATAGAACGAAATCAAAAATCTTGTAAAAAGTTTTTATTACAATAAATTTTAAGCTGTATTAGCTTATATGTCGAAATAAATACATAAAAGGATTGAGCAAAAGATAGTTTTTTTTTTTTTTTTAATTAGGCATCATATCAATGTGGAATAAAAAGGGGATTGTCCATCTTAGGCCCGATACCTCCAGACATGAGAGATATTTTAAACGAAGCATTATGATACTTTGAACATTGTTTATTCAAAATGTTTATTTCTATATAGCGGAGGAGAGCTGGGGGAAGGGGAAAAAGGTTGATCTAGTCCATTTGAGACAAACTGGTACAGAACCGTATTCCTTAGGTCCTGAGAAGAAGTTGAATATCCACAGTCCTATACTCGGAGGCTTATATACTCAATCTTTTAGTATTTCCCTCTATTTTATTGAACTGTGATAGGTACTAGATCTTGCTTACCTTAGATCAACTCTAACTTGGCAGGGTTATGTCCGATAGGAAAACAGGTTTCACTGTTCGCCTCAGGTATATACCAGCTACAATTCGTAGAAGAAAATTTTTCTCAGCATTCTATGTATTATGGTGCGGGTAGGAACCTCCTGCGGGGGAGGGGTGGTTCCAATACCGCATGTTATAAATAAAATGAAAGGCCTCGCCGAGTACTATCGGGTGGTGTACTTTTTTCCCGATTCAGAAAACTTTTTCGGGACGTTTTGTCGTCAGAAAACCTATTTTCATGCATTTGGGTAACAGCTACAGCTCTGTTGTAAACATTTTTCTTATTGGAAGTCATTTTCCACGACTCACCAATTCCGCGCAATCACGAGAATTACAAAAGTCCACTTTTTCACCCCAAGAATGTAACTCAAGCTACATCCGATTTTCAAAGCTTTCCCCAGCTTAATTAAAATAAGCATTGTTGATAAAATATGTTTAGAGTATGATAATATATCGTTTCAGACTCTCTCATGTCTGGAGGTGTCGTACCTAAAGTTGTATGAAAAGTGGGCATTCCCCTTTAATGTGTAAAATATTTAAATAATTTTCCAGAATCGAAAATGATTAAATCTTAGAGTTATAATTTTCAAAGAAAGATCCTAATTACTTCTATAGTAGTTGACTTGAAAAAAAGAATCCTTAAAACCTTTCTGTTCCGTCGAAAAGTTTATTTCTTTAGACTCTTGAAGGTGAAAGGTTATAAGGCAATCATGTAGTGGAATGCCGACCTTTGAACTTTACGATTCATAAACATATCAAAGGACATGATATTTTTTATTTACATTAATAAAAAAAATATAAACGTCTTACATTTCCTTTAAATGTCATGACATTACCAACGAATGGGATCAATGACCGAAAAGTACTCAATAATGGAAAACATTATGTTAAACAAAAAAAAAAAAAAAACACACGCCTTAGGAATAAGAATCAGAAAAGATGTGAAGGATATAAAGGTCAAAAATATAAGATTAGGATATTTTCAGTGAAACCTTTCTACTGGGTACTTTTCAGTGTTTAATTATTATTTAAAATGTCAAAAATTTTAGTATTTCGTAACTGCGGTGATTATATTCAATTCAAATAATTTTATCAGGAGTTAGTGCAACAAGCTAATACAATCTTTTCCTGTACTAAACTAAATGGTAAGTAGCTATGTTATACATATATACTTATTTTTGTATAATACGAAATTAAACAATAGATATATATAGGGTTTTCCAATAAGAGGTGCTATTTTAATTAGCCCGCTATTTCGGTAGATGTCACTTTTGGAGCTGTCATTTTTTGACATTTGACAAGTAGAAACTACGCCATTAATAAAACTGGAACGATACACGATTCAGCAACGCATTGAAATTATTAAAATTCAATATAATAATGGTGAAAATGTGGCAGAGACGGTTCGTAAAACTCGAACATTTTTGGGTCGTCGTGAAGCACCTTGTCGGACCGTAATACAGAAATTGGTAAAAAAATTCGAGCTGTCGGGACAAGTTAGTGATGTGAAGAATAAAACTCGTGTACGTCGCTCAAGAACAGCCGAGAATATTGCTGCTGTAGCCGAAAGTGTTGAAGAAAACCCAGGTTTGTCCATTCCTCGTCGTTCTTTGGAATTAGGCATTCCACAAACGTCATTACACCGTATTTTGCATAAAGATTTGGGTCTTAAGGCTTATAAAGTTCAGTTAACACAAGAACTCAAGCCGGCCGATCATCAACAACGTCGACTCTTTGCTGATTGGGTCCTTGAAATGCATGAAAATGATCCGGAATTCCATCGAAAACTCATCTTGAGTGATGAGGCCCATTTCCACCTCGATGGCTTCGTCAACAAGCAAAATTGTCGCATCTGGGGCTCGGAAAATCCAAGAGTTATTGTTGAAAAGCCTCTCTATCCTCAACGTGTGACTATTTGGTGCAGTTTATGGTCCTGCGGAGTCATTGGACCTTACTTTTTCGAAAATGAGGCTGGAGCAACAGTTACGGTGAATGGATTGCGCTATCGACAGATGATTAATGATTTTTTATGGCCGGAATTGGATGGTATTGATCTGGACAACGTTTACTTTCAACAAGACGGCGCTACGTGCCATACAAGCAACGAAACCATTGATCTTTTACGGGAAAAGTTTCCGGACCGTGTTATCTCTCGAAGAGGTGATCACAATTGGCCACCGAGATCTTGTGACTTAACACCTTGCGAATTCTTCCTTTGGGGCCACGTGAAAGAGAAGGTCTACGCCAACAATTCGATTCAAGACCTCAAAGATGGAATTCGTGAGGCTATCGAGGACATAGGGTAGCCACTTTGCGATTTGGTGATGGAAAATTTCATGAAAAGTATATGGTCCTGTAGGCGTGGTCGTGGTGGTCATTTGGCTGATGTTATTTTCCATTATTAACGGCATACCTTTCTCTTTATAATGAAATAAAGATCCGATCAATTATCTCAAAAAATGGCATTTTTCTTTGAATATCAAAATAACACCTCTTATTGGAAAACCCTTTACATTCAGACCAACTCCACTCTGTTTGTTATGGATTCATCAGTAAGCAAGGCTTAATCTCAATTTAAATTTCAAGTCACATGCAAGAAAAAAAGTGGGGGGGGGGGGTAGTTGTGAAATTTTAATTTTATAACCCATTAATACAGATTCTCATTACATTGTCTTGTCTAGTAAATTTAAAATTTACAATTTAACATCAGAGTTCTGCATCAAAAAGAACACAAAAGTCCTTCCGAAAAACCACAATATAAACCATCATGAGGTAAATACTGAAAAATATGCCTGTTAAAAATTCTCGCATCGCTCGTCCTCTGAAAAAACGATGGAATTGAGTTCAAAATAGGTATAGCTTGAACAAAGCAGGAGTTATCATAGAAAAAACATCTATGACGCGGAATAGAAATGTTTAAGTTCCTTGAAGATTTCATGAAGGTCTGTTCGTCACTGAAATATTATGATAATTTATTTGCGGATGAGCATCGTATTTAAGGCGCAGCTAGACAAAGCATTTCGAACAGGTGAGATGTGGTCATAACGTCTCATCCCAAATATAAGATACGTGCAGTTATTAAAAGCTACATTTAACTTTCGAGTGCATCTAGAATCTAAATGCTGAAATATTAAACAATTCCCTGTAAAATTAGGATGAAGTAAAATTTTTACAAGCTTCATCCACATAGATCTGTGCAGTACATCAATAGACCAACCAGAGCCGAGATATTCCCATGTAAATTTTAACAACGGTACTACTAACTTGGTCACAGAAGCTCATTGAAGCATTAAGAAGAACTCCAAGGCTATTAACTGTATTGACATATGTCAAATATAAGTATATTGTTGCATGTGATTTATTGTTTAATACAAACAGATTGTCTTTTGCCCATTTACCAACTCCATGCAGATCCGAGTTTATGAGGTCGACACTATCTTCAATTAGACCGATATGCCAATTGAAATATAATTGAACATCATCGGCGTAAAGATGTGTTTTAATATACTTAGTGGATTCAGGCAAGTCGTTTATATAAAGACTGAAAAGAAGGGGACCAAGTATGGAATCCTGCGGTACGTCCGACGACAGTGGAAGTTTACTAGACCGATGGTCAACGACACCTACTTGTTAATATCTCTCAGAAAGTAAGAAAGTTGGAAATTAAGAGTACGCCCGAGGAAGCAACATTGAAATGAGTGCAACGTTTCGACAAAAGCCTAATGTGGTGCACACTATCAAAAGCCTTGGACATGTCCAATAGAGCTATCGGTTATCGGTAGTTTCAAAACAGCAGTCTTACAGCTGAGGGAAGATCGAAAACCTGACTACCATGGGGTTAAGGGTTGGTATCTAAGTGTTCCAGGAACTGCGAGTACAGCAACTTCTCGAGAAACTTGGACAGAAATGGTAGCATGCTTATTGGTCGATAGTGAATTAGGCTTTCGGCTTTGATTTAGCAAGAGGTAACCCATTCGAATTTTACCATGATGCAGGAAACTAGGAGGTAATGAGACAAGTGTTAAAAATATTTAAAATGAGATAATCCACGGTCGCATCCGATTTTATGGAGTTAATAGCATAGACAAATTCTTCAGCAAAGACGCAGCGAAAACTGAATCCTCCACTAAGTTCTGACGATTCCAATATCTGCACGTAATACATCGGACGCAGGGGCAACATAATGCGAAGAGGTAAAATGAGCATCTATATTAAATAAATCAGATTATGAATATTCTTTGGCTAAATAATATATTTTCAATTGGTGGCCACAACTGAAACGAAAGATAGGTTAAAAAGAGGGAAGGTGGCAGCCTTAAGGGTTTGGCAGATATATGGTGTTTTAACTAAATGTTTTTCAGGTATTGCAACAAGATAGAATGTTTTTTTTTTCGGTGTACCAGAACGTATTGACTTGAAACAAGTTTCCTATAACATGAAACAAAATTCCCTTTCGTTACGTCCATATCCAGTTCCGATTAAATTTCGCAAGTATACGGTACCTACAGTATGTAGATTTACGTATGAAAAATTAAAATTGATTTTTCTAAAAATTCAAATTTCACGCCATTTTAAGCGGAATATAGGGTTATTAACATACGTATTTTAATGCACTTCGGAATATCCCTTACTATCCTTTTTTTAACGACTTATCATTTATTTGACTTATTCGTACAAAAATCAAAAATAATTCTAAGGAAACTCCTGAGGAATTTATGTATCAAATCATTATGCATTAACTAACTTTTTTTTAAGGTAAGTAGGAATTATGAATTTAAAAAAGTTCAATATATCCTTTATTACTAATTCACGCCACTGCCCCCTCCTTCGTAATCCTTCTTTGATATTCGTCGATTTTACAGCGTTCACTGATATTTATGATCGCCAATTTAAAATCACTCTGCATAAGTAGTTAACATAAATCAGTGTAATCAAGTGCAGTAATGAGTAATCATAATTACCACAGTCTAAAATCATTCTAGGTAGGTAGGTACCTACTTACTTGAAAATTGTAACAATTTTCAATGCGACCTAATTTTTTTTTATGTCATACATATTTTTTTTATTCTTGTTGAGATCATGAAATTTCCGGAAACTTAAAATCACTATTTCATGAACACCCTGTAAATTCATAAATGTATAGTTGAATTTTATTTGATGGATGTAGGTATGTCGTGAATTACATTTTTGCTTTTATTCCATCCACAATAGTCTGAGTTATTTTGAACGAAACCGCTTAAGATTTTTCTTAGAAATGTTAGCAGAAACTGGAGAATTTTATTCTTGACGTTTTGAAACAAACAGACATTCTGGAAGGGTTTCTGACATCTTAGATGATGTACCTACATATTTATGATTTTTTATGAAAAAGAAAAAAAATCCCCAAGTGGTTATTTTCTGGAATCGGTCTATTGTAATCTATGTTGGAATAAAGTTAGAATGATACCAGATACAGTAATGGAATTTAAGGTAACGTGTAAAGGAAATGAACATCTGCTTTGCGAACTGATTTCATAGTCTAAAGGATCGATAATATGTGTCTTATATGAATATGGCAAAGTATTTTTAGATGTAATTTTGAAAACACTTTGATAAAGGACTGAAAATAAGGATAGATTCACAGTAAGAAAAACTTGCCACCCATACCTACCATCTCATCCTTATTATATCGACCATAAATATTTAACCAATCCAATCCGCTGCTGTCTAATTTTCGACTCTTTAAGATTTTCGGCATTTTAGCAGATCACAGGTCACAGTTATGAAGCACTCTTAAAGGTCACATCTGATATCCATAAGGCTCTTGACAGTGACCATTTAACAGTACAGGTCCTTCTCGATTTCAGTAAGGCCTTTGATTCGAAGAGTCACATCAAGTGGATCTGCAAACTTGGCGTGAAATATGGATTTTCCTTATCGGCCCTTGGGTTAATTTCCGCTTTCCTTTCGAATCGTACGCAAGTTGTAAAAGTAAAGAACTCTATCTCCGCTCCGTTGTCCCTTTTCGGTGGTGTTTAAGATTCGGGTTTAGACCCTATTCTATTCTCCATTTATGCAAATGACCTCGCTTCTGTTGTAAACAGTAGTTCTGTGCACCTGTATGCTGATAACGTTTAGTTGTACCTTAGCAGACCCACAGGACTGGTCGAGGACTGTATTGCTCGATTCAATGATGACCTACAGCACGTAAACGAATGGGCAATGGATAATGAGCTTGCAATTAATCCAAACAACTCTTACTGTTTGCCGGTGTGTTGTCCCAATATCTGATTTTCCATCGGTTCGGTTGAATAATTCCACGCTTGATATGTTGAGTCAGTTAAGATTTTAGGCATTCAACTCAATTTTAAATTTAGTTGTTGCAACTTCATCAGAGCTTTGATGGGGAAAATTTATGACAATCTTCGTCAACGTATCTATTTCCTCTAGTTTTCTGTCTGTGAATTTTCACAGGAAATTTCGAGGACCCTTATTGTCCCCCATTTTAACTATGGGAGCCCTTTTTTTTATCAGAATAGACTCAATTAGTCAATGAAGAGTTACTGTAACCTTTAACGACGTCAGCTGTTATATTTATAGAATTCCTGGGAGCGGTAATATATCTGCTCTTTCCAAGTCCCTACTCTGTAGAGGCCTATTTCACTCGCCTTGTCCTGCGATGTACATCTAGGTACCGTGAGCGTTCTTACTTCGTCAAGTTGTCCCAATATGGAACTCTCTTCCAAATTTTATTCAGTGCATAGGTTCCGGCCTGACCTGTGCTAAACTAGTCAAAGATTACCTTAATCAGTATTAGATTGTGATTGGTATTCAGTACTAGATCTTCAAATTCTTATTACTTACATTGTTTTATTTTTTGTCTTCTCTTTTCTTTTTAATTTGTTGTATTTTTATTTATTGCTATATTCTTTTTTTATTTTTACCTTATTTTTACTTTTATTTTAATGTTACTTATGTTTTTTTCCACCTAATTGTACGTCATAAGATTTTGTAATCTTCTGTACAGCAATTAATAAATGTATTGTGTTCGATATTTTTATATGAGAAAAATGTTCACAACAGAACACATTGATCATGGAAGAAAGAACTGCAAAAATGTATGCAAAATGTAGTAGCTGGGGTGTGTATGAGCCAAATGCATGAAAATGGGTTTTGCGGTGACAACGTCCCGAAAAAGTTTTCTGAATCGGGAAAAAAGTGCACTACCCGATAGTACTCGGCGAAACCTTTCATTTGATTTATAACATGCGGTATTGCAACCCCCCCCGCCGGGGGTTCTTACCCCCCCCCCCCTACCTTAATACATAGAATGCAGAGAATAATTTTCTTCTACGAATTGTAGCTGGTAATGAGCTGAGGCGAACAGTGAAACCTGTTTTCCGATCACACTTAACCCTACCAAGCTAGAGTCAATTTAAGGTAACCAAAATCTAGAGGGAAATACTAAAAAACTGAGTATGGTCTTGGCTATAAATAGCTAATTATGCCTTCGAGTATAGGAGTGTGGGTATTCAAATTTCTTCTCAGGACCCAACGAATTCGATTCTGTAATAGATTTTCCAAAATGTACTAGATCAAACTTTGAGCCCGCCCCCCCCCCCAAGGCTTCAGCCGTTTAATTAAAATAAACATTATTAATGTCATAACCTTTCTACAACCATATTTGTTTAGGTATACAACTTTCCTTCCGAATGTAGTAGAAATTTTTCTCGTTTTCTAATTATGTACTTATACTTTGCATAACTACTTATAAAGAAATGAACAGAATTAAATATTTAATTCATCACTTAAAGTACGAACATACGTTTACCTAGCCACATAAGTGCAGATTGGAGAGCGGGGAAACCCTATTTTTTAATCCACCAGTAAAGACATGTAGAATTAAATAGTTCTGCAAGAATTGGGTAACCTTCGTAAAACCAATTTCTCTACAATCGCAACATCGAGTGCAAAAAAAACTGCTTCTATTCTTTCACGTCGAGTAGAAAAAAGCAGTCGAGGCATCCAGCTTTTCCTCAACGTCATTCGAGCCAGCCTGTTTTCTTTCTACTGCTGTCGTCTAGAGGAGAGGTGGTATGCATTCTCTATCAGCAGCAGAATCTGAACTTTGAATAATTCTCGTCGTCATCATCGGGTTAAAGTCAGTCAGGACTCAGGATAACGTGGAGTGCGCACGTGGAACAGAGGCAATGCGGCAGAAGTACACTTTTCATTCAGCAAAAACAAAAGTTCTACACATAAAAAAAGGCCACGTATAAAAGGGGTGCAATGCAAGCTTTTGCAAACAAAACTATACTATATATGGCTCTCCACCACCACCACCACCACCAACACTGCTACTGACTGCCTGGCGGTTCGTTGTTCTATCTTTCTGCCACCTCCCCCTCCCCCCCTATTTTATGTGCATGTAGGTGTATCTACCCTGAAGTTCGACCTATGCATATACTTCAGTGTTGCATATTGAAAAACCGGGAGAATTTCACACCCACCCACCCACTCACTCACCCAACAATCCTCAAACCATTCATCCACTTTTGTATTCATCATTTGCAGTTAGGAAAATTCACTGTGCGCATACCGTCACAAACTTGGCTGCATATATATATATATATACCAAAGTCTATACACACACATATATATGCTTAAACGATTTTCACATGATTTTCTTTGAATACAAAAGGACCCGAAGGGATTGTATTGTGACAGCAGACAAGGCAGTTTCAAGGTTATTGTGGGGTTGGTTGTGTCGTGCAAAACAAAACAAAAAAACACACACCGCACGTCAAGTAGACCCTTGCACATACATATGTATACACTCTGTGAACTGTGAATGATAAAATCCACTCAGATTAGCGGGATAGGGAAGAGAAGTATTTTTATTTATTAAGAAAATAATAACGGGTTTTTTTTTTGAAAATTGTGTTCACCATAGATAAAAGCGCCTACAGGTATGCAACCTTAAATGATTTACATTCATCATTTTATAAAGGATGCTTTGTTCTCCAATCTTCTACTTTCTGCTACTACAACTTCTACTACTGCTACTGCTGCTACCGTCAACCACTTGTGTATACCCTATCATGGTGGAAAAAGATCTCTTCAGTGTTTTTTTTTTGCTCTGGTATTGTTCTCATGCTCTTCATTATCTAGCATCGTCCTTTGTAATGTTTTTTCTGATTTTTTTCCTTGCCACGTGATGAAATTTCATCGGCACCTCATCACTTAAAGGGTGGAGAGTATCTTTGAATGGATGATTGGAACAAGGTGATTTTGTAGAATAATGAAGAATTGCAAGGTTTCGCAAAAATAATGGTATAAGGAAATATTAGGGGAATGTCATCAAGGTTGGCCTGTCGTCTAGGTCGGCCAAATGCAATTTTTTTAGTTTTGACCACCATCGCCACCAATATGCAGGCGGGACAAAACTTCTCTTAGTGACACCGAACTTTTTGTGACGTTAAAGATTTTAAGCGTGAACGCAAGGTATGTGTGACGCACTCAGTGGTTTGAAATTCCAAAAACACTTTTTTTTTGCATCAGTGAATATGGCCGAGGCGAAAATATGCAACCACCAAGGTAAGCATTGTTAATGTGTTTGTGCTTTATGCTTGAAAGCAAATCAAGAGGAAAATTCAATCCTGTAACATGTTTGCTTGTGTGCTGGTGTCACAGGATGTGGTGATGGCGCTTGTCGTCAAGGTTGGCGACTTTGTGTAGTCAGGTTGTGATTGCGGGTGATTCTAAAACGCCCAAAAAACATCCAGAACAAATCCCAACGAAGTCCGCCAATAAAATACCAGCTAAAGAAAGATGCCCGCCTAAATAAGCGGAGAAAAAGCCCTCTTCGGACAATGCAGAAGTGTGCTAATGTAACGACGAGCTATTAAATTTGCCGGAAATGCGATTCCAAATAATGTGACATTCAAATTATGCTAAAAAAATAGACAAATGCAACAAATTCGGCTTTTTATTTCATTCCATTAATTTTTCCATGTCATTTTCAATCATTTCAGCACATATTTCGTCGATTGGCCAACCTTTTTTATTTTTCACCCAATCAATTTGCGATGTGTTCCTTTTAGGCCTTTCCAAAGATGTGTTTAGATTGACCAAATTCTCCTTTAAACCGAAGTTATGGGCAAAAGTAAAAAGCGTGGCCAACGCTGACAACATTTCACTATATATAGATCAGAAATTATTATTATTTCTTTTTTTTTAATAAATCATCAGTTTACAAAATATGTTTTTATTTTTTTAAAGAGCTCAATTAAATGATTCCAAGCGAAGTATAAGAGGAAGAGAAAAATTGCTGAGCGTAGTCATTTTATAAGCCTACAACACACTAGATGGCACTAGTTACTTATCACAGTGTTGCACGTAACAAAATATGTACAATGTGTCGGATTTGTCAAAATTCAAATGTTTTGACTTTAAATTGCCATTGATTTTGAAAAGACAGGATAAGCATTGAATTTATCTACCAGCTTATCATAACCTATCATAACCACAATTGTCTATAAAGTTGAGTATGTTGAGTTTCAGTGTCTAAAATGATAATATCCTTCGGGATGTACAAATTTTCAACATTTTTGATTGTTAACAATAATAAAAATTCTTTACAGAGATAGGAAAAAATAGCAAGTTTTCATTCTATATCATTTAGGGAAGTCAACAATATTCTTCGAGCTAGAGAAATTAAAATATCGAACCGAACATTATTCAAAACGAGCTCGAACATCTTTGCAATTTTTTTTAAAGCGTGAAAATAAAAAATAAAAAAAGTTCTAGTGGTCCTTAAAAGTAAATAATACTTAAAAAAAATACTACTATTAACAAACAAAAGAATAGTAATAGGAGCGTGGTAGCAGGAAACTATGAAGTTTCATCCAAATCGGTGATGGTCGTATTCAAAATCAGCCCAAAGTGATCGTTTTAGTGTGAAGTGACTGCAATACAAAATAATCCTGAGAAATTTTTAAGATGAAAAACGTCTATAAAGTGCAGCCAGATTTCGGTTTACAACTATATGTGTGGTTTACAACTATATGTATTTGGTCTATTTATATTCGAATTCGATTTGTGGATCGTGAAGATGCTTTTGAAAAGATCATTTATCCTACATCCTACACTAATGCAAGGATGGTGATAACCGCAAACAAAATAAATTGTCCACCAACATATTGTACCTACTTTTAAAACCAATTAAGGTACCTGTGGCAAATAAAGCCCGGAGGGTAATAAGGCCCACATTTAAACACTCCTACTAAAATTAATCGCAGCAACCTCATATGGCTGGAGTATGGCTGCTTGGAATTATTATTTTCACCTAGACAAAATCGTAACCTCCGCTGTTTAATTGCTATTTCCATATGTAGTAATTTGTTTAGTTTGAACGTTAGGTAATGTAGTTAGTTTATGATTTCGGTGTTTATTTTTGCCAACCATTGTGTTTATTTGATTAATGAGTAATTTGGTAAAATCTTGTCATAGGTCTAATAAGGCCCACTGGAGTAGACCGTGGGCCTTATTACCCTACCTAACCTAAATTCTCAATGAAACTAATGTCCCTATATAGGATTATGATTGTGACATTATTTTTGTTCTAAAGAATGAAGACTGTTTGGATTGACTCTGTTGTACGTTCAGAAATTTATAACTAAAGCTGTTGGGAGCCTTATTATCCCCCTGGGAGGCAAAAAGTTCCATTTGTATTTTTATTCGAAATTATTAAAAATAACCGAATTTTGTTGATTTTCATAGTTTTAGCAAATTTAACGGGAATAATTCCGCTGATCAAGATTTTGAAAAAGTTTTTTACTTTGGGCCTTATTACACAGTAATAGTTTAATAATAAGGCCCTTGGAAGAGATTTTATAAAATCGAATTATTTTTTTAAATATTCACTTCTGTTATAGTTTTTATATTTGTTTTAGTTGTGTAAACAAATAAACTTCACGGAGAACTTAGTCAGGCAACTAAGATCTTATGGATATAAGCCATCCAGTGATAAAAATGAGTAATTTATTTAGTTTGATTTATAATCTATTAGAAACTATTGTATTTACCAAAGTTTACAACCATTATAAGACATTTATACAACAAGAGTTAGTTAAGTACGACGAGAATATCGCTCGCAGTATAAGTTACACGTAGAATAATTGAATAATTTATATCTGAATCCTGCACCCTTCCCTTATATACTACAATATTATTCTGTCAGTAAGTCCTTTCAGGAGGCGTCGTTTATATCCACACGAGTCCTTTCTGCTCTTTATAATCATTTTCTAACCTTATCTAAAAATTATCTGTACTCCCCCGCTCCAATATCCATTAAAAAGTTTTTCTAAAGCACATACTTAAAAGGAAGCTCCTCCGATTTGATTTCATAAAAATTCTCAAAACAATGAGATTATGCGCTTTCAACATTAAAAAAAATATATATCAAAGCCTCCAAAGACTCAAACGCAAATTAAATTCACATTGAATAAATTTTCGAAGATAAGGACGCTTGGTCCTAGACATTTAATTTGTGAAGCCATATTTGAAATATGAGTTATCTCTTATACACACACACACACACACGTCACACGCATATATATATATATATATATTTTCTTCCCATACAGCGTTCATAGGGACATTATACGTTGGAAAGATAACACCTACCGCATCTATGGGGAGCACTTTGATGTTTTAAATGAGATCTTCATCCCTTACCGTGTTTTAAAATCTAACCACTACCAGTTCTTGTAAGATATAAATATTTAAAGTAGTGAAAGCGATTTACTCTTCCCATACTGAGGGATGAGCGGTTTAGATTCAGTATACAATCCCAAAAGTATAGAAATGGAAATAACCACTTTTGCTTGAAAAAAAAAATATCTTTTGGTTCTGATAGGCATAGCCGCATCATTGCTAGGAGATTCCTTACAAATGGGAGAGTTCGTTCAAATGAAATTGTCACCATGCCAACCAGCCTAACAAAGTTCGCCATTTTATACATAATATAGCTCTACACAATTTCTTTACGTGCCTATCTTGAACGGAATACAAGCATATGTTATAAAGCTTGAAGAATTCTCAGAGCCTGCCATTCCGTCGCAGCGCCCGTCATCACTTATGGACTTTTTTATGATTGTATGAACTGTGTCGAAAGATTTTTATTTCTGTACTTTGTATCCTATTTATGTATATACGTACACAATAGGTACCTACCGACCACATAGCTATGCCACATAAAATGTAACTAGTTCGTCATTTCTGATGTCTGAAAAACATAATATAAACTTCAAAGCTTACTTACACAAAGCAGCCCAACTCAAAGATAGTAGGTATATCCTTGAGGCGGTTCATATTGTGCTCAACTGGTTCAACAAAAATATAATACGCACTCTCAACATCAAGAATATATTCTACATAATTGGACCACTCTTCTTATCCCTTCGAAGAAGACAGTTTAAGGTATCGTTATCTAACGAAACGTGTGCCACTGAATAAGTGGTCTACCAGCTTGCCTCCATACCTGCCAGCATGCCTCATGCCTGCTGCATCAGGTACTTTTGATGAGAATCCACTTTGACGATGTTTGCAAGACATCCATTGCTATCTACACCCCCTATACACATACCCCACCCCTCCAAAACTAACCTTTCAAATAAAATGTAACGTGTAGAGAAGAAGAGGAAAAAAAAAATACGAACGTGAAAATGGGATTTCCAGACACCCAGGAAAAATAATGAAAAATAAAGAGGACATTACGCGCCTGACTCGGTCTGTATTACTTGATATATGTCTGGATGAGACTTTACACACGCCCAGAATTATAAAAAATGGAGAGGCTGTAGACAGTCTGTCTATTTTTCTTAAACATGCCAGCAAAGCCTCTGAAGTAGGTAGGTACATACAGAGTAAAGAGGGGCTTTTTAATGGGAGAGCTCTCAAAAGAAATTGTCGGACAACATAAAAGGGATTGAGGATTTTAGTTATTTATATAAAATACTCGCTACTCACATTTAACTGTAATGCTTTAAAGTCTATGTATTTCTAAAAAATTTTGAAGGCAAGCATGTTTGTACAAATGTTTGTGGTATGAAGATTGACGAATTTATAGTAGATTATACTTAGTAGGGAAGTAATTGCTTTTCGGGTAGTAATGTGTGAGTACGCGATAAAATGACAACCACAAAAATGGGACGCTTTTACAAAACGATCTTCTTTGGCATTAATGCAATCCTTTAATCGGAATGCCATGCTATTTAAAATAGCCCACAATTTGTAATCTAAAAGGTTTAGCTCTGGGTTACTAGACGGCCAGTTTTCGGTACCTAGGAAATCGAGGTAAATCATTTTCTAGCCACATCTCCGTAGTTTTTACCTCATCAACGTACCTAGAGTCCAATTGGAATGTCCATGGAAAATCTTGGAAGAGTATTTTTAGCACAGCTTTTATGACGAATTCCTAATACGCATTGGGTCTATTTTGACAAAAATGTGAGTCAGTGACCACAACATAGCAAACAACGCACCAAACCGTAACTGAGTGGATGACCTATTTCGATTTTTCTTGTTCTCTAGATGTACATGTATAAATCAAATAATTTTATTTATTCAGTTTTCTCTAAGTATGCTGTATAATTTTGAGACCATATAACCAAAGCATTCTTAAGATGATATCAAATTAAGTATGAATGCGAGTTTTTAAAATCCGTCCCTTTATGGCTGCAGATAAACCTGAACCAAAATGAAAACTTTAATTACATTAGCGAACCATAACCCTTGAAAATAATTCAAAAAATCTATAATTTCATTAAAGCTAACAAAAGAAAAAGTGGCCCTAAATAGCTGCCTTGAGGAACACCTGGATATACATACATACTAGATTAAAATGTAATTTTGAATATTTTTGTTAAAAGTTCTTTATAGTTTTGGCAATATAATATAAGAGAGTGCTGCAAGCGAACAAAATTTTTCACAAAATTGATCAACATTGAACAAACAAAAAATATTACACTTGTGCTAGATTAATTGTAATTGGCCATACTGGCGAAAAGTTATATAATCGTTTTTTGCAGCGAAAAATTTATTTATCCATCACCAAATTTTTCTATGTATATATTTCGCATTGTTCTTTTGAACGAAATATTGAATACAATTTTCCGGCATTGCCCAAGGTAGCTATTTTGATCCATTACTTTTTAATAAAACGATAAATCCTGACTAAAACTGTACAATCTTTTTTTTTTACTAAGGACTGTAAAGAAAACTCTTCTTGTCGTCACATAAACTCAAAAAACTCAGTTAATTTTTAAAAAATGTTTATATTCCATATTAAATTAGGTACAATAGTTTATAATGTATTTAAGGTTTACTATAATTTACTATAACACGAATTTTATTATACTTTGTTCCATAATGACTTCTTTAGTCACCAATTCTGATTGTTTCAGCCAGTCTTTTGCAATCGTCCATGATTATGGATATTTTCTTTTCTTTTCATAGTTTATGCTTCACTGTTACCTTTAAATTGGTCGCAGTTTGGATACGTTTGGTGGGTTCACTTCTTTTGGAACAAAATCGATGTTGCTCTTATTGTGGCACAGTGTGCTTTGTATAATGACAGCTGGCTAAATCAAACCAAAATAATATAGAGCATCTATGTCGTCTTGAAAATAGCAATAACCTATTTTGAAGTACTTAATCATTGACATAAGTTTTTGCATCGATTGTTCCTTTTGTGAAGAATACCCTGCTCCTAACATTAACAAATAGCTTGCCAAACCATAATTTTTGGTCCATCAATTTTTCCATTCCAATCGACTTTTCTGCATTGTGAAGTATTGTGCCAGCTTCAATAGTATAAAATTGGGCGCCTATTAGTGTCGAAAAATCCATTTTAAAATAAGATTCGTCATTCAAAACAAGACAGCTGTTTCAAATTGTTTCTTACTTGTTTTTGGCGATTTTTGCTTTTTATACGTCTTCAGCTTGTTCCTATTTTTCACGTGTTGAATCAGTGTAAGACATTTTTTCAATTTTCGAGCGATATCGCGAATCGATGATGATTTGTTCAGATCAATCTTCTTCAAGAAACTTGACTCTAGTTTTTTGTCAACTGGACCTGTTGGGCGAGCGACCCGATTTTGATTTATCCTCTAAAAGCGATCTTCAGAACTTTTTATAACACGCTGAACTATTCTAACCGGCAGGCTTATCATTTTTGCAATACTTAGCTTAGAATAAATTTTATTTGCTTTATAAATTCGCGTAACTTCCTTTCGCAATTTTGTTTTTCTTGTGAACCGATGATTTTCCAAGACTGATGTAATATGTCTAGCAACCCAATTAACATCGCATACCTACCTACCTACATACATGCACAATATGCAATTAAACTAGCATAAACAAAAGCACAAATTAAGCATAAAGATGTATTTGCGGTCGATTTACGTTAAGAATCAATCTGTATAAATAAGTGGTCGATTTTAACATAAATAGACAATTAATAGCCATTGATAGAAAAGTATAGTTGTTCTTATTCACTCGTAGTCCACAAGTAGTGGAAGTTTTTACCCAGTCATCCAAGCAGAGTTAAGCTAATTGAAAGCTGCTCTCGCATAGGAGTTAACGCTGTGAACAGCTGCTCCGCACCAAAAGAGTAAATGCCTACGGGCTACTCTTATCATCATCACTACTATCAAGAGTAAATGCCTGCGGGCTGCTCCGATGTAGGAAAGGCTACCCGACAGAGATATCACGTTGACGAGCTCAGTAAAAACAAGGATTATTACACTGAACTATTACAACTTTTATTGAAAACTATTCTCTTAGTGTTATACTATATGATATTTATCTTCCAGTCCTTATGCCTACGACTATACATATGATTTTCTCATTGTTAGTATTGAATGAGGTCGTGCTAAATTCGGACCTATAATAAGCGCATATAATAAATAGTGTCCTCTAAAATCCATCATCCCTCGATTTCAGTAAATGTACATTCACATACTATAGGTACTGTCGAAAAACAAACAACTGTATGATTTAAACTTAAAACACTGATCAAATATATTTAGTCTGATCCCTTGCAGATCAATTCCTGCAGGTAATACTCGCTTTGCAAATCGTGCACATAGTTTCGGCCTTCAAAATATTTTCAACCGTGTATACAGTAAACTTTCCTGTTGGTTTTTTTCTTTGAACTGTCTGAATGTGGAACAGTCTACCATCTTCTGTCGGACTGACAACTTTCGAAAGTTCAAGAGTGAAATTCATCAGAACTTCCAGCCACTGTCTTCATGTCCGTTAATACTTTCCCTATCTCTTTCCCGTCATGCTGTGCTGTTCATAATAGGGTATCCTTCTAAAAAGAAAATTAACTCTTCTTTGAAAATCTATTTGATGCAACCGTGAATGGAGCTAATGCAACTCTGCGCTATGCAAAGATATATTTCATAGCTCATATCGTAAATCGCACCATAATCACTGCTGGTCAAATCCTTCATCCTACCGCTTTATAAGGGCAAATTCTTGAAAATAGACGAAACAACTCCGAAATTTTCTTTTTATATTTATTAGGTATGTACGAAGCATGAGGACGTCCTCCGACCTTTCAGAAACCATGATTTCTTTTTCACTCCTCAAACAGTATTAAATACGGGGTATGCCTACTTAATTTTTCTACCACCATACAACACCAGAGCCATTATTTAATCGATTAATTAACGACCCTCATTAGCAGGCAATTTGTATTCAATTTAAACTACTACTGATGGTAAACCAACACCTATACATAGCCATCAAATCCTATCAATTCGGTCATAGTCAGTATTTAATAGTTGTACTTCCTTTTTTCCGTTAAATATTTGGCAATGCTTATGTCACCGCAACACATACAACACACAAACACACACACACACACACGATCTATAGTTATTAGTGAACCCCCAATCAATAACTTAAAAACGTCTATGCCATGAGGAAATCCCTCTTTCTCCTTTTTTATCCTGCCATATCTCCTTCATAATTTTACTATACATCGAAACTGGGCAGCAGATACACTGACAGACAAGACAGATAGAACACACATGGCGCGCTTTTGGTAACACAAATTTGTCTCCCAAAATCGATGGGTCTTTTCGTAGTATAATTCCGCAAAGTACTACAAAAAAAAAAAAACAAAAAAAAAAGTTCAAGGTTTGTGGAACAAGTCCTTCCAACAACCTGATAATTTGCCCACCCATAATGATTCTACCATCCTTCCCGGTTAGTCACTTGAGATAAAAGGTTCTGTCATTAAACGTATAGTACATTTAAGGAAAGCCAAGAACTAAGCTATATATGTTGGTAGGTAGGTAGGTTGGTAGGTAGGTTGATAGGTAGGTTCGTTGGTATGTACAAGTGAAGGGTTCGAGTAGGTGTCATCAGGGTGAGTGAGGGTGCTCTTCTCATGTTTTTAGGTCAATTTCGAAATGTCGGATCTTAGCCTTCCAACTTCATGAGCATAACACTCTGAGCACGAGTGCTTGTGCCAATAATAACGTACGCTTCCTGATGTGCAAGGTAAGGTGATGATTGGTTGACCCCTTTTTTCCGGATCTTTCAAACACACTTTCTCAAAGGGGTTTTTAAATTGATTCTCTGCTACACTTTGGTTAGCACCACAGACGTTTACTTTCGGGGGAATTATGTCTGACGTGACCTGATAGCTTACGGATGATATTGAGGTAGGGCACGTAGTGATTTTTGTTAAATTTTTAAACGAAATTGTTTTTATAATCAGTTTACATAATGCGATATCGTATAACCTCCGGAATTAGATGAACAGATTATATTAGGAAAATTTCTTAAGAGTTTCAAAAATAAAAAAAAAAATCTTCCGAGGGGGAAGTAAATATAATTCCATTGATAATTTGGGTATAGGGATAGGGTCAACCTCCCTGATGGTAAGAAGAAATCTTTTTTCATACTCCCTTTCTTTCATAAAAACGGTGGCGATAAAGTGGTAGGTAAGCAGCTATTATAGAGGAATCTTCTAAGTACCCAGCAAACAGTACAAAGTCATTGCGAATCGCAAAAATATCACAAAGTGGAACATACATTTTCTAGTGAATTTAAATGAGATATGAAAGCGAAATCTCGAGCGGGAGCAAATGTTGACAGAACATTGTTTCACATTGGTGGTATCACTTCGGATTCACTTTGCTTTCTTTTTCGACAAAATGTGATAAGTTTAAATGTATCCAAAGTGAATATTAATCTACTGTGGTAATAACTTAGCGATTCGCAAATGAAATTATTTGTTTGCTCAGCGTGTCCCATCTCCATATGAATATAATTTATTAACCTATGCTTGTAGGTACCACCTATCTAATCCAGTCTCGTATAAATGCAGCCTCTCATTTTACTCTTAATGTTAATTAAATATGCTCACATTTTTAATTTTTTAATTTTTAATCTGTTCACGCTAAAATTCAAACTCAGATGGAAAAATAGAACTGAAAATCTTGAAACTGTAAAATTTTTAGAAGTTCATGCACAAAACAGCGCACATGCATCTAAGATATATAAAAGAGAACCGAATTTATAATCGCATTCGTTTCGCTTTTATATCGCTTTTTTAGCTCCGTCGAATTTACTCTCATGGTTCCCATTGTGCAGATCTATTGTCACTTACGTTTCGCAGTTGTGGACGTTCGCCAAATTGCTTGTAGTAATATTCATCTGTGGAAATCTCCAACTACGTACATAGAAACGAAATAACTCTCAACGCGTATGTCAAACGAGAACGTCCGTTAATTCACTGTGGATGGCTGAGCTGTATACTCATCATGGGAATACCCGAAAAGATTAAGAATTGCCATCAAATCATGGTTGAAACATACACACATTACTGGGCCTAATTCAAAATAAAACTTCCGAACAAGTTGTAAATAACCGAAAGTTTGAGGGAGAGACGTACCCTTTCTTTAATCTATCCTGAAACTTTGTATTGGGAAAAATAATGGTTGATGGCATACACATGCATACATATGTATATACGAGTCGAGTATGTATTAGTATGTAAAAATAAACAACGAGTAATTCCTTGTTGGATACGGTGCGATTACAATTTTACAGTTAGAAATTAACATTTTTAAAGTACAAATTAGCTTAAATAAAATCAAAATTAACATCTGCAAAGATGAAATTAGTAGCATAAAATTTAATTTTGATAGCCTACAACTGAGTACTTTCCGATCTTTTCATTCGAGGCATTTCTGTTAAATCCAAAGAGAGTGTTTGTTTGTTAATAATATACGGAAAATATTAACTAAATCAGTGTATTTGATGTCCACACTTGATATCTTCTAATGATGCGCATATATTGTTTAACTCTGGACTACCGTTAAATTAAAAAAAAAAATGTTTTAACTCACAATTTCACGCTTTGTCGTTTATTCGAGATTCGAAATTTAAGGTCAATTTCCAAGAAATTTTGGATGTTGTATATTTCTTTATTGTCCGTACAGATAGTTGGATACGTAATCAATCAATCAGGATAATGTTTTATAATAAAGTCGATGATCGAATTTCGGAAAATTTCGAATTTTTCGAAAATCTGGATTTTTTTACCCATGACATGGTGATCTTGATCTCTATTTCCAAATGACGTTAGATTGTTCCACACTCCTTAGAAAACTATTAGATAATTCCTAACTAAACCCGGTATTTGTTGATATTCATCACATTAATAATAATATTAATATAATTTATTTATGGGCTATGTACACAAGATTTATAATCTTTTGTTAGTAAGGAGCTAGAAATGTAACACTCAAAAGCATATATAAAGAATTCAATAATTAAAGATAAATCATAAGTAGACAATGTAAAAAAATTATAATAAATAAAATAACATAAACAAACAACGAAAGAAATAAAAAGAATAAGAATATGAAATTACATGTAATTAAAGAAAAAGATGAAATTCCTTAACTCACAAACGCATCTTTGAGATATTCAGGTGTATCTCGATTCAATATATTAAAAAGGAGAGTTAATGCTCTTTGATTTAGGTAAGAATCTATCGAACAACCAAGCAGCTGGGTTCTATATGCTGAGACATGGTCAAATCTACGGAGACCAAAAATGAAGTGGTTGCAATCATTGAAGGCAACTTGAATTTTACCGGCACATACACTATCTAATTTAAGGAAAGCCGCACAACCACAAGTAAAGTATGGGATTATTAATGATTTTACAAGCGTCATACGAATATGTCTTGGCAAAATATACGCAGAAAGCCATAACCAACGCAGTCCAGCATATACCTTACTGATCATCCTATTAACGTTATCGCAATCCTTCATCACACTATTTAAAGTAATTCCAAGATTATTAACCCCATCATATTATGGAAGTATAACGCTGTTTAAAATTATTGTCGAGACATCAATGTTATCCAGGGATATGCCGTAAGAGAGAATGCACTTTGATTTAGCAGGGTTGACCAATAACTCATTTAATAAAAACCAATCAGTTATTCTATGTAACTCATAGTTCATTCGCGCTATACAGTCCTCAAGAAGTCTTATAAGCCTACTAAGATATAACAGTACATCGTCACCATACAGGTGTACTTTAGAATCTTCTATCACGTTTAGGATGTCATTTATAAACAGGCTAAACAATAAAGGCCCCAATACTGATCCATGAGGAACACCACAGAGAATGGGTAACGAATTAGAGACTCTTTGACCTGTCTTAACTCGCTGCTGACGATCAGATAAAAACTCTTTAATCAACGCTATGGTGGAAGAACTGAACCCAAACCTGAGAGCTTCTGTAGAAGTAAACTATGATCAACAGTGTCGAAGAGCTTTGAGAAATCAAGAAGAACTAAGGCACTAAATATTTCACAGAGTCTCTAGAAAACACCGTAGAGCTATTTACCTTTAAAAAACAAAACGGGAAGAAGATTTTTCTAATTAAACCACCTTTATTGCTCTATTACATGTTTAAAGAAACACTACTTAAAGAATTATTTAGCTAAATGCATTTCGGACTCAGTTGTCCATCTTCAGTAGCTTCCTATTGACTTTAAATGAAATTAGTTTCATTTAAAGTCAATTAGGAAGCTAGTAAAAGTGTAATAGAGTAATAAAAGTGGTTTTATTAGAAAAAAAGGTCTTCTCGTTTTGTGCTTTAAAAGTAAGCCATTAAACTTGTTCTTATTCAACGCAGATTTTTGGAGACTTTTGATATTGCTGTTTCACAACTGAAAGAAAGCGAAAACCTGCTTTTTTGGTATTGGTAAAACTCTTGTTGATTTCTCTTTTTTAGGAAAAGCAGATGACATCAAACACGTGATTACAGTATGAAGCAAAACTTTATCGATTAGCGCCAGCAGCAGCTTAATAAAGCGAAGTGATAAGCTTTCAAGGCCAATTGCTTACGGCCTGATAGAAAAGATTGCGGAAATCAGTTCATCAAGACAAATACCATGAAAGGAAGAAGAGTTGTTGTTGCTCGTTTTTTGAGAGTGATGAGGATGGAAAACATAATTAGAAGAGGTCTACATAACGTGTAAAAAAAATTAACATAAGGAACACTGAAATGCTCATATATCCAGTACTTTTTGTTTTATCCACTGTTAATGAAATTTGGTGTGTGGGAATGAACGTTAAATGGTTTTCCATCTTACCATCATCCACGAATTTCAAATTCCTTAGTTTCTTCGAAAAACCCTTTTTTGTTTTTTTTGCTGATCGATTCTGGAAATATTTAAAATCTGATTCGAATGCTCTGAATATTTTTGGTATGAAGTTACGATGCTGACCTTTAATAATCTTAAAAAAAAAAAACTAAACTTTCGATTTCTACAAACTCCTACCTTGCGCAGGAGTAAGAACCTCAAATTAAAAATTCGAAATTATTATTTTGTCTACAAAATTGTGCTCAACCACACTTCACTGAACACATAAAATACACAGCTTTTTTCTTCAGATGAAAAAAATTCCTTTTGTGTTAACTTATAGGACTCTCCCCGACTTGTTGACTCTCCCCGACTTGTTGATAAAATTCTGGTACAGATCCCTGATTGCGCGAATACGACACGCTCTTGACCAGTTTTCTTAAGTATTTCTTGCAGGGGTTCAATTAAAGGAGACATAGTAAGCTATCGAAATGTGGAAATTTCACTTTTTAAATTTTGAATATCTAATGAACGATATCGATATTGTAAGCTCAAAAAATGTATCTCCCTAACGGTAGGTCATAGCTAACGTATGTAATTTCGGAATTATGGTCGTTTTTTGGAGGTTATGTCATTATATCTCTATAGAGTAGAGGAGTATATCCTTCCTCTAGAATATTATTTTGTTACGCTTGTTGCACGCACACTATCACCCTATGAGAGATTATATCAAACTTATATGTATAGAAATACGTGCCTAATGAAAAACCAAATCTTTGCTCATACATGAGGCACTGACAATTGCGTAAATCTTGTTGCTCTCTGCTTTTTACACGCGAAAAATGAATATTTACAATTACAAAAGGCTCCATGTTGATACTCTCCATGCAAACTCTCTGCTCGAAATGATCCTCGCCAAAAACTGCATTTGACTTCGAAACTTAAGTGCTAATCTTCTTTGGCATTACTTATACCAGCTACTTTCAATGAATTTTATTTTGTAAATTATCCCTATACCACCGAAATAAATAGCAGTTACTCTGATTTTAGCGGCCGTTGAACTATACAACAGTTAAAATCTATATAGGCTTGATAATGTAAGTCCTCAAGAAAGATGGAATATTTGCTATAATTTATGCAGATCAGTATTGTATGCGTACAATGAATGGGAACCATAACCCGGTGGACCAGCTTAATGTATGGTAATCTTAAATCTTCTATAATTATTTATTAAGACGTCATCATTTCCATGTCAATTGCAGATCAATCGATCGAACTTACTGTGCGGACTGGGATTAACAATCCTCGTCTCAGCAGTCATAACAAGAGGATTGAAATATCATGTTAATTTTTTTTTTAAACAAGTATAGTAACACGTTTCATAAATAAATGGCTTTTCATCACTCAGTCGGTGTGTTAGTATTGGTATGTTCAACTAAACCAAACACCGGATGAAATAACATGAAATGCGACAAAGAAATAGAAAACTAAGTATGTGTTACATAGACGTTTTTTTAAAACATGCTTAGAAACGTAAACAGCAAAATGATCACTCATATTATTAACAGTAATGCATATGCAATTAATAGGTTTATACATCCCAAAGTTAGATCTAGAGCCTTCTAAAATTGTGCCTACTATCTCAATTTTTTTTTTTATGTAACAACGTAGAATCAAAATTCGCGTTTATTTAAGAATTGATGCACAAAAGTTACACCGGCAACCATTCGACGTTTCTCAAGCGAGTGCATATTTAAAAGTTTCTAGCGATCCTTATATGGTGGAAGAATCAATGAATTATTCCAGGGTAGGTGCCCAAGAGCAAAGTGTAAAAAGTTCCGACGAACAGACTCGATACGGTCGATGTTTGTGCCGTAAAATGGAGACCAGGAGGGTGATTCTGATCTTTTGTCGTACTATTTAGTCGTCAATTTTGACATATTTAGTCGTACTTTTTGTTTCAACACAATTGATTTTGTGTCTTCACTATTATGTACCACAAAATGAACTATAATGAACTTTCGGTGAACAAACGTCAAACAACACGACTAAATATACGACAAATTAGTCAACTGCTCCTAGAGGTTGTGACAAAAATTTTACACTGGTAAATAAAAATTCTGCACCTAATTAGAGCATTAAAAGTGCTTAAATTCGAAATATTATTTTGAATTTGTAATGTGAAGTGACATTTTCAGTTCATTCTACGTCATGCAAGGGTTGCTGACCTGAATAAAAACACGAAAAAATCAGTAGAAAAGTTCATTTCATTTAGTCGTATGTTTTGACATTCAAGTACGACAAAAGATCAGAATCACCCTCCAGATCTGGCTAGCTTATTGAAGAAGAGATCCCATAAGGCAAGTGTACAAACACAATGTTATGGTGGGATTCGAGAGCTCTCGGGACCAACGTTTTATAAAACCCAGCATTAAACTACTCTTTGATACTATGCAGTTTATATGGGGGATAAAGTTCAATTTGAATGGTCACATTTGACACCCAAGTTACAGACGGAGCCCACACGGTGAATCTAGGAATCCGAGAACCCATAATCATCAGTGATTGGTTTCTGATCCCTGTGGAAGGTTATAACCTTACATATTGATATTGAGTACCAAATTATTATTTTTTCATCGATTTAATCTGAGCGGAAAGCTAAATGTCGTCAGCATAAATCAAGACTTTGCATTGTCTCACAACAGAGACAATGTCGTCAATAGATAATAAAATAAAGAACAATGGTCCCAAGTGACTCCCTATAGGTAAGCCAGACGAAGCCCTCAAGACTACAGAGATAGAATGGTAGAATAAATTGAATACCATAATTTTTGCGTAAATATTAACAATTGTAGAAAGGAATAGATATATCGTTATTCAGAAATATTTGTTTCTCCAAAATGCTTTATGAGCTCGCAGGTGCAGACTCGTTTTCCAAAGTCCCATCTAAATCTCCTAGATAGAAGGCTTTCAAATTCCATGCGTCTTCGTGGATATCTTGAGATTAGAAACTATGTAGCTTCATGAGAAAGTCAAACTTTTTATTTAAGTTCTCGTAAGAAGAAACACGACTTTGTAGTTCTGTAATCAACCTATCGATACTGCGACATCTATCTCGTTTCTTTTACTTTATCAATTGAGAATTTGCGCCCTGCTCTATATATTGGGTAAATCCGCCCCTGTATGCAGGAACAATAAAGTAAATTAATTTTTTTTTTACTGTCCGGTGTCGTATGTCCTCCATGTATACCATTCTGGCTCCTGGCGGGAGCCCCTACAAGGTTGGGTGGTCACTAGGCAGCTGCCTAGATTACCTAGGCAGAAGTTCGTCTTTGGTGGTAGCTTTTACAAATCCGCCAATGGTATCCGGGACAAATTCCAACAAGTTAGTGGCTATAGATCTGCCCGAAATAAACTCAAGTTGGTTTGAAGAGAGCAAATTCTTGCAGAAAATTAATAGCTGAGAATAAATGATACGATTCAAATAATTTGGGCATGTAAGATAATTTTATAATACACCTATAGTAGTTAGAAATTTCAATTTTACTATCTATTTTGTGGATAGCTATGTTGTTTCCACAGTTGCGGGAAATAACCACTATCGAGCAATTTTTGGAAAATAGTTCTCAGCGGAGCTCGCCACTTACAGGTGGAATGGGGGGGGGGGGGGGGGGGCGATAAAACAAAACCTAATTAACCTTATTGCAGAGATTGGAAAGAAAAACGATATTTTTGTCTTCTTGGTATATTTGAATATTTAAAATTTTGTCTTTGTTGAAATTTTGAAAAATATGAATGAACTAGGAAGTATTTTGAACTATTTTAAGATTGACAAAAGTAGATAGAGTTTGTTTAAATACTAGAACATTTTTTAATAATCTAAAAATAAATAAAGATAATTTATATACCTTTTTTACAACTGTGTAGCTTTGCAAACAGTGAAGAAATTTATGTATATAATCCTCAAAATTTGGCAAACCGCAATTAACACTTATTCTCACCAAAATTTCCACTTACATACCTACATACATGTATAAATATACATATTACAAATGTATGTACTTTCACAAAACTTCAAACAATTATTATTATTAAAATTTCGAATCACAAGAAAATCTCCTTCGCCAACAATTTCAATCACAATCAACTTTCAAACTTTGCACTTTTTGGTTATCAACAACTCCGAGATAATCACATCTTTTGCCCGAGATTTTACTCATTCAATCGCTGATTTCCATGTAAATCAAATATATACGACCGCACTTCAAGAATGGTTGCCTAACACTGAACAAATGGTTTTAAAAGAATTTCACGTTTCGACTCGAGTAAAGCAGCTTCAAACTAGCAGACAGAATTTTCCTATAAGAGGACCAGAAAAGCTTCCGATTTAGAGCCTTAACACTGTGTAAAATGAATGACTACCACAAGCACAAATTATACGGGCCGGGGCCGCGCGTATCCTTTACGATATGCGAGTATACTGCGATAGTAATAATAACAGCAGTCGATATCCCCCCTCTCCTGTTCGTCCTGTCTGAGTTCTCTATATATTTGGATATAGATATATTTATGAGTGTTGTACACACATCAGAACAACCTCAATACATATATAGATTAGAGTATACTAAAGGGCACGTTTCATTTCGTCTGATATGTTATCCGCGCCTATCCTTGAAAATGCGTTTCCGTTAAAAAAAAGAAAAAAGAAACAAAAAACAAAAAAAAAAACATTCGCTCCGTTACAATATTGGTGTGAACCGTAAAAGTTTTACATTTTTACAATGCAATTTTACACTTTTGACAGTGATTTTTGTTGATATTCTTATACACATTTACGTTATCCTGATGCACGCAGACTCCGTGCCATTTCTCGCTTGTCAGTCACCCAAATTTTTTGTTTTCTTTTTCTAATAACGGGACACACAATATACACATATAATTTGACTTCACTCTAATTTACGAGAAAGAAAATTACTTTTTTCAAACATGAAACAAAGGAAACGTGTAACACTTAAACAAAAAGCTGCTCATAATCTCGATTCTTTTATCTTGTAAGATTTTATCTAGGTCTTTAAGGTTTAGAGATTACCATTGAAGATAACGAAAAAAAAACACGTTCTTCCACGACAAGACTAAAACTCAGGACTGGCGCAATCTGACTTTATAAGGACATCATCCCCACTTAATTGGAGCCGGTAGCCTGTGTGTTATGGAGGATTACTTGCGAAAAGTCAGTTTTGTTTACATGCAATCATTGCCATGCGCCCCATTTTCATAAAGGAGAAATATTTTCATATTATCTTTCTGTAATAAGGATGAGGGTAGATGAGGGGAGATTCGTTAAGTTTTTAAGGTGTGGAAATCGAAGAGGGGAGGATTTGAATTCGGAAACTATATTTGTTTAACATATGTAAGTGCTGCCATCTTATGGTAATCAAATGTTTTATTTCGGAAGATTTTACTGTGGAGAGAGAATTTATGATGAAAAAAGCTTCATCAATGTTTTTTTGGTAGAAAAAAGCTCCATGAAAGTTATTCCATTGTTAAATATAGATGGAACTATATAAAGTGCACCATCTATTATCCAACATTGTGCTCTTTATAAGCTCCGTAATATTTTCACCGGAAATATATGAATAGGTGTATGTACAAAGTAGATCAGAGAGCATACCCAATTGTTGACTTGAGTCTTGAATGCTTGTTGAGGTAGATGTATGAAAAGAATCCTTGCTGGAAGATTTTTAAAGGGTCTTATACAGTTATATACATGCACAGTATCAATCGTCTTTTACATTAATCCATTCTTAAAACCACGTGTACTAAAAAGGGAAATATAAAAAATTCGAAGGACTGCGGAGATGTTATACTCGAAAGCTATAAGTCATTATTCTATAGGTTACAAACCACCAGAAAAAAGTTTGCAAATATCCGGAAAATTTTCTGCACACGTAACATACATACATTTTATGTACATTACAAATTATCGACAAAAATATGTACATGAAAGTGGCAGCGGAGTTTCTAGGTTGAAATATTTCGGGAGTGAACATATTACAAAATGACGTCACAACGTCAACGGAAAGTTTTTTCATTTCCTGAGTAACAAATTTGTGGAAATTGTTAGCTTGATAGCACAACCTAGACAGACTGTCTCCATAATCACTTAATTTATAATTAAATGGAGTCAAAGTGCAGTGTATAACACAAATGAAGTGCATAAAGGACCAGTTTGCAACATTTGGGTTCAATTTCAAATAGAGAAAATTTTACTCCATTTTAGTGGCATTATTAAAATAAACTGAATTTATTGCGAAGTGAAAAAAATTTCTAATTAAGTCAGCTCAGCAGGGCAGGTAACGGTTAATCATGAAATCTCTTTTGAACAACTTTTGTTTTTCTCTTTTTGGCTTCTTTCAACACAAAAAAAAATCTTCTAAATGTTTTGCAAATTGCAGTAAATACTAGAAAATTTTCCCTATAGCATTTAATTAAATTATTTAATTCTGCCAAGATCTTTACTCGAAGTGAGGAGCATTTAAATGTTATATAATGACATTTTAAATGAACTAATTAATTTTCTCCATAGTCTGTCACATCTTCATTTCCTCGAATGAGTGAATTTCAAATTAAGTCATATAAAATTTATAGGCATTTATATATACTTCAAACCGGTTTTTACGTGTGTCATTCTCAGAACATGTAAACTGCAAAAATTGTTAAGTGCAACATTTCAACCACTACTTGAGGATTTGATTTCAAATTTATAGTAAAATGTCACATGTACACCATCATGTCTAGACATAAATTCAAAATACGAAGTTAATCGGCGTTTTACATTTGCTATGAGAGTATTAGGGGTTGGATACAGGGTTGCAAGAAATTTTGTGGAATTATGAATTTGCCTCCTCCTGTTTAACAAACAACTTAAAGTATGCTTGTTGCAAATATACACAAAGCTTCTTTCGCAGTGTGTGAAATTTCGTGTCAAAAAGGTGTTGAAGAAGAAATGGAATATTTGCAACAAAAAGGTGTTGAAGACAATTCCAAATTAATCGTTTCTTGTGATGGTACCTGAAAAAAGAGAGGTCATACCTCGTTATATTGTGTCTTTTCAATTATTTGCAGAGAAACTGGCAAGTCATTAGATATTCATGTTATTGTTGTAACTCTTGTGAAATGTGGAAAACGAAGCAATTTAGTGCCGAATGGAACGCACAGCATCAAAACACATGTCCTCCAAACCATCAAGACTCCGCTGGGCAAACGGAAGTTGATTCAATCAAGGAAATCTTCCAAAGATCAAGAACCAACTATGGACTCATATATAAGAATTACATTGCCGATGAAGACTTCCAAGCTTACAATGAAATTTTACAGAGTAAGCCTTATGGTGAAAACGAACTGGTTAATAAAAAGGAATACATTGGCCTCGTTCAGAAACGTATGGGTACACGACTTCGGAAGTTAAAAAAAAAACAGTAAAAGGACTAAATGGACACAAAAAATTAACCGGAAAATAAATTGACAAGCTAACTGTATATTATTGATTAGCTATACTTCGTCACTGTTACGATTCCATTGAGGTCATAAAAAAGCGATTTGGTCCACCTTTAACCGTTACAGCTCTACAGACGATAATCCGCAACATAATTACTGCCCAGAAGGTGAAAGTTCATGGAGTGTACGTACAAACCAAGCTATAGCTAAAGATCAATTAAATAATTTTACTCATGCTGAACCTTTATTAGATGATGTTTTAAAAGTTATAAAACCCGTTTATGAAGATTTGAGTAAAGAAAATTTATTAGAACGATGTTTGAGGTTGGTTTTGGGTTTCCCCCAAAACAATAACGAAAGCTTAATCAAACCATTTGGAAGCTAAGTTATAGACATTGCTGCTATCGTCGCTGCATTTCTATTTATTTTTATTAAATATTATAAATGATTTAGGCATAAGATGTGGCCAAAACGTTCACCATTTTGCAGCTTAAGCAGACATTTATAGAACAAATGCTGCAGAAATCACAAAATACTACGCATGACGCAAGCTTACCTCGGCATTGGGAACATTTGCATTTTTTTGAAATGTTAATGAGGAAGCTTTTATGGTCCTGGCATAGATGATTCTATGTAAGTATAAAATATTTGCTTGTTTTATTAGTTCAAATCAAGGTATATAGAATACAAGGTATTCCCATTACGAACCACGTTCCGCCATTAGTGACGAAATATCGTGAAAATGTATAGGAAAGCACGGTACAGAAAACACAATACTATCTGCGATCTCTCTATCTTTATATCTTTCCTATAGAAATGTATATATATATTAGTCACGAAATTACGTCACATAACATGTGCCAAAATATTAATGGGAATACTTGAGTTTAAAAAATCGGTGCCACGAAATTTTCGTATTTTCTTTCAATCGATGGAGTTATTAGAAAGGATAGATAAAGCAACAGTTCAAAATAGCCGCAATTTTCGAGAAAATGCATTAAGGGCAGATCTTAGGTACATTACATATTGGATGACAGATATGCCGGCTCCAGGTTTAGCTGCTGTATAGTTAGAGTAGAATAAAATAGGGTAAGCACAATTAGCAACGGACAGCAAAATTCACTAGACAGTGGCCCGTATTGTTCAATCCGACGGATTAATGATTACCGCCGCAAGTAAGATTCACTTCCCTTTTACGATGCGATTTTTCAAATCCGCCGGCGGAACTGCCACATTCAAGTATCAGGCATCGATTCACTTGTTTTCAATAATCAAGGGAAACTTGATTTTTTCACTTCGAATGTTTTCGATAATTACAAACTGGCAAATTCGCGAACTCGGTTCTCCCGGCGGATTCAGAAACAGGGGCCGGAGTGTTAAGTAAACGTATACATACATATAATTGCCAGTGAATAGTCTGACCTGATTCTTACCACAGTTGATGATCTTTTAAGGTCTTTCTGCGCGTGTTTTCGTCCAGGGGGCAGATTCTGTAACTCGGAGAGTTTAGGAGTTTGGGAGATGAGAATTTTCGTTTTTCCCCTATTAAAACTCCCTAACTCTCCATTCGAGATTCTCTAACATACTTAGGGGGTTAAAGAAAATATAAGAAGCATCGAAATATTGAAAGACGGCTCACTTTGTGTGGGAGGGTCGTAGAGAATTGGATTTAGGGTCTAGAGTGCAAAAATATAGGTGAAGAATTTCTGGGGTAGAGTCTTTCTCTGGGGGGGGGCACCCCCCCCCCACCACCCAATTGGGGGTTGCCCAAAATACGTCATATTTGGTATCAAATTAAAGAGGGCGAAGCCGGCAATCGAGTAGTGTAGTTTTTTTTTGTATTAATTTAACTTCATAACTGACTTTTTACCGCCGAAAGACAGATTTTTTGCACTTGGGTCATATACTCCCCAGTTCCTATATTTTGCACATATTTCTTCCGTTCTTTGTTTCACATCCATTAGCACTCTGTTTTGAGCATCTTTCTCGTGGAAAGTAAATTTCTACGACTTACCAGTTCTTCATAATGATGAGTTGAAAATAAATCCATTTTTGTACCAAAAAACGGCCATTTTTTCATCTTAAGACGGACTGATTCACTTCTTTTGCAGTTATCTCCAAAACTATTTACTGGACTCAAAAACTAATTACATATCTAATTAGGGGACAAAATGTAGATGCGAGTTCATCCTACATACAAGCTTTAACGTGCATATTTAAAATTTTTATAGCATCTCTTCTGTACTGGAAGACGACAAAATTGACCATTTTCGCGTGAATTACAATTTTTAGCTAGTACCTTGAGACACTAAAAACCTTACTTCTCTGTAAGTATTGCAAGGATGTCCATAATTTGTTTTTGTAAACATAGCCAGGATATGCAGCGAATCCATAATTCAATTTGAAAATCCTAGGTACATTGGTACCTTCACAAAGGACAATAACAGCAGACAATACTGTCAGTTGAGAAATATTTTTCTTACTTCTCCACAACTAACACAGCCGAGAGTTTTGCCGAGTGCAATGGAGTTACAGAATTGCTAGTGGAGAGTTAAGTGGCAAAAGCACTCTCATTTCCACGACTCCACATCTCTCCGAGTTAGTGAATCCGGCCCCAGGAAAGCTGTCGCATTGTGGCAGGTTTTGGGCAATTTTTTTCCTGCTAGTAGCTTCCTTGCTTGCTTTTGATTTTATAGTTCCACGGCATAAGTGAAGGTATTGGAATTTAGTGCTTTTATCGCGGCTTGGCTATTGAAGTTTATACTATCCTGTCCAAATCTAACAGTTAACACATGATGATCTCGTTGAAAAATCAATATTCTGAATTAAAAAGGACAAGAATTGTAATTACAAATCAGTTTATACGCATAGAAATCTTATTCCTTAGGTTCTCTAAGACTTTATGGCACCAGGTCATTACTAAAAGAACTAAGAGTTTTCTTGGTAAATATTTTTTTTTATTATCTTATAAATGGGCTCGCGAGCGTGTGCGGAATATAAAAACACAAAAAAGATATGAATGAATACTAAATTAGTACATAATACTTATGACGAATTTAATTAATGAAATTTTATTTTACAAATCTTGGTAGTATGTACTTAGATATCTTATCAAACTGCTTCAATCTGTTGTCGTTATTAATTTCGTCGACATATGATAAACGATCCAACGTTAAAACTTAAAATTATTACAAAATTATAGCTAAAAACAAAGGAATTAAAATAAATATTAGAAAGATATAATATTTATATATTAGAAAATATCTTAGGGTTACCAAGATAATCTCAAACGTTTATTTTTTTCTTAGAATTTATTTCAAATGATAAAAGCGAATAAAATTTTTTATATGTATATATTTGTATGACTTAAGTAAGATAGGCAAATACTAACTGGTAAAAGATTTACAACAGCCTTAAAAAGAGTCTTAAGAACAAAAAGATAATTGACAACCGATAAGCAACAAGCTTTATCAGTTTTTAGCCGCCTATCTTTACCTTGTACAGTTACACACAGAGAAACATTGTGAAATATTTTAGTTCGTAACGGAATTCACTTTGAATGGTTTGCAGAATGTAAAATTTTCACAATTTTCTATATTTAATAAAGAAAGGTATAATGGGGATCGTCTGAAAGAGAGTACTGCGAAAATATAAAGTGTTCGGCTTCAGATAGTGTGGAAGAGAGTGAGAGAGAAAGAGAGAGAGAGGGAGAAAGAGAGAGATAGAGAATATCTGAGAAGTGAAAGAAATATAAACATAAATTTTATTGGAGTTATTTTTTAGGAAGTGAATCGGAATGCTGAATAAATGTGCTGAGAGTTTATTTAAAATACAGAATTAAAACCAGTGAAGTTCACCGACCAATCACTTAATAGTACCTGCCTAACACAAAAAAAAAAGTAGTTTTAGTGTGAATAAAAATTTCGTAAGTATTCTCGTGGTTTTTTTTTCTCACATCTTATTTATCTTTGCTTAGATTTGTAGTTCGTAATTTTATCTATCATCGAATTCCAAAATAATAAATTCCTCGTCAAAACTTAGTGTATGGCTGTGGGTGTGTGCGTGTGTTAGATTTTTTTTTTGTAATTAAATCAATTAAATTCATACGGTTTGCAAAAAAAACTTCATGGTAACCACTGACATTATATATTATCTTTTAATAAAATTTCATACATTTTATAAGGATTTATAGTATAACCTCTATCCTACTCTTTCATGGCTGGCAATAAAACGAAATCAAAATATTTTCTTTTTTTATAATTTATTCACATGGAGGTTTTCATTTACAAACAATAAAAACCTCAATTGATTTTCAATATAGAGAAAAAAATTTTATCATTTCATTCCTTTTTTTGCCGGGTTGGGGGGGGGGGGGGGGGTTGGGTTAAAGCAAAACACCTATAACAAAAGAACACAAATAGGTGCCATTTAGAGAAAGAAGATAGGCAATCTGCACTTAAAACAAAACTAATAAGACTAGAAAAATAAAAAAAAATTATATAATATTTTTACTGTCGGATTGTTTTTACTTTCCATTATCGTTTTCAACACGACACCATTTGAATGTGTTGTTTAGCACTAGTTTTACCTATAAAAAAAACATGTGTAAACTTACATAAAACTAGTAAAAATTTTTTAACCACAACCGCACAACTCAAAGATTAAAGTATAAGAGGAAGATTTCATCCTTCTAAGTCTTGCACCTTGCTCCTTCTAAGTCTTCGCTCAGTATTAATGATTTTGTTTTTTTTTCGTTTTTTATTATTTGTAACAATTTTCTCAGATTTTACTAATCAGCATGGCTTTGAAAGAAAAATTGGCTACAACCAAATTAATTTAATTTTTTTTTTTGTGAGATGAAACTTACTACTTTTGAGAATCTTTTTTAAGAGATATAGCTCTACAAATAAACTGTATACGATTGACTTTCCTACATGATTACTAAATTGGTTTTTGATGAGTTTTCTGTCAACACAACTAATTCTGGTGTACCGCAGAGCAGTCACTTAGAGCCTCTTCTTTTTTTATATGTTTATTAAGATATGTTTGCCACGTAATTACTAACTCGAAAGTTTTCGATCTATGCTGGTGGTTCAAAAATTTATAGTATGTGGATTGTATGGAATTGCAGAGAGAACTGAATACATTTGTCAATTGATATTATTGATTGATCTCTCAACTGCAGCATACATAGTAGAATTGTCATTATGTTAAAATAATTAATTATATTTTGACACTAAGCACAAACTTTAACAGCTACATTATACAAACTGGAGTAATTTTTTTTCTTCCTCCCTCCTCTTCAGAGGTGCATAGAGGCTTCGTGTAGCCTCTCCGTCTGATTCTGTTTTATCCGTCTTCCGAAATACTTCAATTTCTTGAATTGTACATATATCCCTCTACCATGTTTAAAAATCTGTCTATGTTATAAATTTCACAAATATTCCCGCGTCTCTCACACTAAGTCCAAGCCAGTTGTTATTGATGTTATAAAGAGCAAGGAGATTATAAGAGTTAGGATAGATAATTGGAAGTCCTAGAAAATTTCAAAGGAGTGGGTAAGTAGGGAAAAGATTTGAAAGAAGTAAGTCGAAATACTTAGATGGTGGTCAAGTATGCTTCCCACAGTGGCACCGGAACTAGAACTTTAGACTTTCACTTTAGACGCAACCCACAATTGAATAGTCCTCCAAGAATTTATATTTATTTTATTATTACAAACTATCTGCTATTTTCATTGCTCTCTCTCTCTCTCTCTCTCTTTCTCTCTCTCCCACTCTCTCTCAATCTTTCTCTCTCGCTGTCTCTATCTCACTAATATTCTTAAATATTTTCAGACTAAAAATATCCTAAAAACATGTTCGCCAACATATGCAATATATTCACTCGAAGAAAACCTATCACAGATTCATCAGAATCGAAATTAGCAAAAGTTCTGTCCGCCTTTGATTTAACAGCTCTTGGAGTTGGAAGCACTTTAGGCGTGGGAGTATATGTTCTTGCAGGAGAAGTATCGAAAAATTATGCTGGTCCAGCCGTAATAATAAGTTTTTTGATAGCTGCAATCGCTTCAATATTTGCCGGCTTATGCTATGCTGAATTTGGAGCTAGAGTACCTAAAGCTGGCTCTGCATATATTTACAGTTATGTAACAATAGGTGAATTTATTGCATTTATTATCGGATGGAATTTAATTCTGGAATATTCTATAGGTAAATTATATACTGCATTACCCTCACTTTTTACAAAAAAAAAAGTTTTTTTTTTTTTTATTATTATTTCTTTTTTTCAGGCTCAGCTAGTGTTGTCAAGGGCCTCAGTACTTATCTAGATTCATTATTCGGATATGCAATGCGCGATTATCTATCCACTCATTTACCAATTAACGCCACCGGATTAAGTGCATATCCAGACTTTTTCGCTTTGGGTGTGACTATTTTGTTTGCATGTGAGGTTTTTATACATAAGAAGATAACAAAGTTCAATAATTTTTCAACGAGATTTTTTTTGTCTTGTATTTTGTTTCATTACAGTGGCTATTGCTTGCGGTGCAAAGGAATCGACTATCATAAATAATATCTTTACAGTACTCAATCTGTGTGTTGTTTTGTTTGTGATAATTGCCGGAATCTTTAAAGGTAAGTGGATAGATAAATTGATAAAAGTTTGTAAAAAAAAAAAAAACAAAACAATTTATTCAATATATTTCCAGTCATACACCCTTATGAACACGATTCCGAGATAAAGCAGTAATTGCATGTAATTAATATAGTTATCGTGTGGTGATTGTAATAATTAGTGCAGAGCGCAATTAATAATAATTTTACGAAAACATTGAAAAAGTAAAAAAAAAAAAAAATCTACAAAACACAGATAATTCGAGTATGGGATCACTTTACAATGACGCGATTTAATTTGATATCGACAAATTTATTGCAAGATTATTGTGTTTTTAATGTGAAGCAGTTATGGATTTAGATAAAGTTTGAAAATGTCATAAGGCCTTCGATCGAATTCGTAGCCTTTTAAACTATTATCGTTTCTTTTCACTAACTTGGATGCAATATGTTGTTTAAAATCCTAAGATTATAGAAATATTTTGGGAGTGCCGCAAAGCAGTATTCTTTGTCCGCTCCCGTTTTATTTATTTTTACATAAATGATGTGTGATTGTTTTTTTGGTTAGTTCTTATACTATGCTCTTTTATTATATTCTTCTAAATTCTGACTTACCTATGTTCAACAAGCTGCGCAATACTAATTTAATCTTTTTTTGATGTTAATAATGTGACTTTTGCATGTAAAGGATTGCCCGGTCTGATTATCTGTACACTGTGGATGGTAGCCCATTCTCTTAAATTGCCTAGATGTACTTCTGAAGATCACACTACACTAGCTAGGCTAGCTTGTCTTTGCGTTTCAATAACATATTTTCGACGGAGCTTGCAGACCCCCTTTACATTACAGAATTTCCTTATTGTGCTTTTGCTAAGCCGTTCCTTGAATGAAACTAAGCCTGTCTGGCTGTTGAATTCTTATGACTTGAATAATACTGGACTTCTATATACTGTTGGTCCAGTCCATGTTTGCCTTTTACATAGAAGTTTTTTATCTTATTAGAATAGTTAACTAGACAATATGATAGGGTAATGAATCCTTTACTCAGACATTGGCATCTTAGCATAAATCCTTCACATCCGCAAAGTACGTTCTCTGCAGATTTTACGTCTTCATTTCAGGATTGGCACTTATCGTCTGTTATTTTTCACCATTTTCTTAAGCATGTCCAGTTGTCTTAGTCCAGAAAGGTGTAGCTGGTGAAATTTTTCTGTTTTGGATTTTATTTCTCATGGCCGCAGAAAGGTTCTGGGTTCGTTAAATGAAGATTCTGCTGCTTTCTAGCCAGATAGTCAGAAGTCTCATTATTTACATGCCCATTGGCATCCACTAAAGGGTTACTTTGTTTTAAATTGATATTAACTGCCTACATTCCTACAGTTCCAAACCAGCTTTGAAGTGAAGGCATTAGAATCTAATGCCTTTATTGCGGCCTAGCTGTGGGAGAGTCTATATATACATAAACGTGTACCGATAGCCTATTTGTATATTGATTCTGATGCTCGTTTCTATAATGTAGATTTCTGTATGAAAAATAGTTGGGGAAGATCTCAGGGCATTATTTGATTCCCACCATGCTATAATAATATTGGAATAAACGTCTAGAAAAAAAAAACATTACAAATCAGGAATTGTATACTTTTTTTCTTCTTCTAGTGAACACTTACAACTGGAATATCCCACAAGAAGCTGTACCCCCAGGATATGGCACTGGAGGTTTTTCACCCTATGGTATACCAGGTATAATAAAAGGTGCAGCAGTTTGTTTCTATGGATTCATCGGTTTTGACTGTATCGCAACAGCTGGTAAATTCTTAAATTCCTTCATAAAATAAAGTAATTACAATAATTTCCCCACATACTCACACATCTATAAAAAATAGGTGAAGAGGCTAAAAACCCTAGAAAATCTATTCCAGTCGCTGTCATCGTATCATTAGCGATGATATTCTTGGCTTACTTTGGAGTATCAACAGTACTAACCATGATGTTGCCATATTTCGAGCAAGATGAAGATGCTCCATTGCCTCATGTATTTCGAATCTATGGATGGACAGCAGCTGAATATATTGTTAGCATAGGAGCTATGTTCGGACTCTGTTCCAGTTTAATGGGATCCATGTTTCCACTTCCAAGAATTGTATTCGCAATGGCATCAGATGGACTTTTATTTGAATTTATGGGACAAATAAATAAACGTTTCAAAACGCCATTCAACGGAACACTGCTCACTGGAACGCTAACAGGACTTTTAGCTGCTGTTTTTAATCTAAACCAACTAGTTAGTATGATGTCGATTGGAACTCTATTGGCCTATTCAATGGTAGCAAGTTGTGTCCTAATATTACGATATGAAACAGAAGAGAAACGTAAGAGTAGCCCAAAAATTCTACTAGTTGGTACGACCAGTGATAAGCTTCGTGTGATATTGAGGCAATTATTCAATTTGGATCGGTTGCAAACTGCAACAAAACTGTCATCACGAGTGGCAACAGTAGGAGTTTCCAGTTATTGTTAGTACATGGAAAAAAAAAATAAAAATTTCTACATAAATAATTTCTTATTTTTTTCAGGCGTTTGGTGTTTCCTACTTGCTGCAGTTTTGGAAAAATATGAAGTTCATTTCGACAGAGTTACAGTAGTGGATATCGTTCTTACAGTTATAGCGATAATACCAGTTATCCTAACACTTTACATAGTTTCATGTCAGCCTGTTTCAAATGCACCATTGGGATTCAAAGTACCTCTCGTTCCTTGGCTACCTGGTTTATCGGTTTTAATTAATATTTACCTGATGTTGAAATTAGACGCTATGACTTGGATGAGATTTGGAATTTGGATAGGAATTGGTAGGAGATTATCTCTCTCGACGAGCATATTAACATAATTCACCAATTTTTACTAACTTTTTTATTCGTAGGCTTAGTGATATACTTTTCATATGGAGTACGATATAGTAAACTAGGACTGATGAAACTTGATAAGGCTATTAATGGTAGACGATCACAATCAGTGCCAAATATTTGTTATAAAACGTCCTCTACACGTTTTTAAGAAAGTGCATTTAATAAATTAATTTCATTTATTTTTTTTTACTCGTCTGTTTTGATATCAAAATAACTCTGCAGTTAAGTTTTTATAATTGCAGCATATTATGTGAGCCATCCTCACAAGAGAGTAGGGCTAACAGGGCTCTTGCTTTAAAGCCTGTGAACAAAGGAGCCCGGAGCGGTTGGTTGGCGTATTTGTCTCAAATACAATTACGATGAATAGAGTGAACAATAGACCTTCGCAAGGCGGAAATATGCATGTTCAAATGTGCGCCTTGTTCTCTCTTAACAGAGCATAATAAAATGAAATTAACAAACTATAAAATTGCATTTTTCGGGAATATAGAAAGCTCCTATATTTTTATTCACTCACAGTTCTGGATTCTGGGGGCAGTCATGAAAAGACCACTCATATCTCTTCAAAGTTTTTCAGACAAATGACAGGTTGAAAGAGTTTAAAGTGTGCGTCCAATTGTTAAACATTATCCCGGAATTATTGCTGTGTGTTAGATGTCATTCTTATGGAAAGATGGCTGCATGGTTAATTCCTTTCAGCACTGAAGACAACAAAAGTCTTGAAAAGTTATATCAGATCTTATAAAGGTTTACTAATGACAACTGTACCGTGGCACAAAATAATTGACATCAAGAACGCTATCATACAAATCAAAGGAATTCTGACTTGTGGGAAACTTGTTGTTCAAGAGGCAAAATTAGTTGCTTAAGCAGTATAGGAGTGCAGCATGAATTTCCCGAAAACTGAAAAATTTATCTAAAGATTCTGAATAAGAATTTCCATAACTTACCCAATATTAGATTTTATAATTAATAATAATTCAAAGACAAAATTTGAATCATTGTAATTATTCTCACCCATTTTGAACTTCCACTCCTTAGACGATTGTCAACTTGCCGCAATCAGAAGACTTACTACAAGAAATCCTTTAGCTTCCACAAGATAGTATTCAACGCTGAAATAAGTCTTGAATACAATTTATGACAAAAAAAAAACTGTAGTGTTTTTACCAATATCTGCCATCACGACCTGAAACTGTTTTCTTCTACAGTTACCATCAGTTACTGTTTTTTTAGCTGAAAAATCTTTCAGCAGATTGATAAATTCATTAAAAACATGGCAAAGAAGTAGAACACTATTGTCAAGAGCGACTATTTATTTAACAATTTTATTCATCGAAAATGAAAAGGTAAGCAACAATCACATGTGGAAACAGTTGTTAGGTGATGCCCTAACCTCTAAACTTCAATTGAATTAAAAAAAAAACAAAAACATCAAAAAACAAACAAATTTCCCGTCTCCAAAGACTCTGTGGTGAGGTTAACCTTCTATTATTTTTTTTTCTTGCACTAATGACCTTGATGATTTTCACATAAAAAAAAGACAAAAACATCTGTACAAACATCTTCAGTCTACGTTTTTAAGATTCTTCATATAATTATCAAGATACCAAACATATCTGTTACTATCTGCACAGTTCTACAACAACCCGGGTTATAGTATAAATTTCAAACCTATTCCTTATGAGCTGTCATTCGCAAACAATTAGTTTACCGTTTCAGAAGACCTCAGCAGAAATCACACAGTGAAAATGTTGATGAAAGTGTCCGCACTAATTATATTATCGGTGGCATTTGTTACAAGCCGTAACCATTCACCGAAATTTCGGATACCATTTGGACAACCCGCAGGATGGATGGTAGGAAATGAAGCTTTTAATCCAGGTGATTTTCCCTTCATGGTTCGTTTGGAAATCACCGAGGATATTGTTATAAATGGGACTGGCTATGAAAAAACTAAACATTGCGGAGCTGCTATTATAAATGCAGACATTGTTATAACTGCAGGTCATTGCGTCTATGGTGCTAAACGAAGTGAAATCACTGTACAAGGAGGAATGGTCAATACAGCAATGGAAGAGAAATCTTCACAATTACGTTGGATTCGACGTTATGTAGTCCATGAGGATTTTATGACAACTCCATATATCGATAATGATATTGCCCTCCTGTTTCTAACAGAACCATTTCATATCACGAAATTCGTGAAACCTATAGATCTGCCAACACAAGATTATTATCCGATGGGCACAGAAGTTACAACATTTGGCTGGGGTTTAGATGAAAACGGTGATAAACCACAGTGGCTTCAGAGAACAAATCTTTCGGTGATAGCAGATCAAATTTGTCAAAGTTTTTCCCTTTTTGAAGTATCAGATAATATGTTGTGCGCCATTAATCAAGGAGTGTCAACCATTTGTAAAGGTGATTCTGGTGGTCCACTTGTGTATAAAAATAAAATTATTGGAATAACATCGTGGATTATGTCGTTGGAGGAACTTGATAATGGAAAAATATCATGCAATACAGATTATCCTGCTGTATTTATTAATGTTTATGATTATCTTTACTGGATTGAGGACACTATTACAGAATTCAGGAGGAGAATTTAATGTCAAATGGATTCGCGCGTTTCATCTTCGATTTAAATTTAGAACTTTTTTAGAAAAAAATAAAAAAAAAATAAAACAAAAATAAAAAGTAATGTAATGTTTTTATATAAAGTTTATTATTTAATGTTTCTTAAATTGATCGAAATTAGCAAAGCCATTTAGTTGGAATTAGAAAATTTAGTGATGCTGATTACACGAATTCTGCGAGTATTTCGACAATATTACAACAAATGACGCCTCTTACATTCTAATAATAACAACAACCAAAAATCTTCTATGATTGAAACGAAAGAAAGGTAGAATGAATAGGAATGAATGCATTGTAATTAATGACGTCAAGGATATAGGAATAAATAATTAGGCCTGCCATTGGCTAAAATTTTCATTTTCTGCACGCAACAACAAAGTTAAGAAAACCAATATTCTCGGATTTATAGTCGTATAGAAGACGTATAGAAAACGGAAGATATTACCAACTGCTAAAATTGCAGTACGTTTATCATTTCGAATTTGATGTGATAAATAGAAACCTTTTTTCTTGCGTGTTAAATCAGCGGATCTATGGAGCGGAACTATGGCTTATGCAATAATTTTTTAATTACCTCAGATTTTGACAGTTTCGATTCCAATAGGCTTGCGAGCAGGTACTTTTGCATCCAATAGGGTTCTGCTTTATCGGTAGTTAACCTTTTTATATTTTTTCTCTAATTCAATGAGAGATTCATTTCATAATTGCAGTCCCGTCCTTGGCCGATGCAGTTAAATCATAACGTCTTTTTTCTCGATATTCCTATTCTTTTTCTTTTGTGGATTTTCAATTTTAACTGCTAAAATAGCAGAACGTACAGCATGAGTTGACTGTAATTGCAAACTGTAAGGATTTTACAGATTCCGCAAAGGATTCTTGGAAGGGATCAACATTTACTAATATTTAAGTTTTTGAATTCTCATCCAGGCTAGGCTTCAGTATGCTCGTCAGCTTTAAATCTCTGAAGGGGGCCTCATCCAGATAGGGCATTTAGAGGCGTCACTACGATATCAGTTTCGTATATAGAACTTGATGATTCTGATTTTTTTCTTTAATACGTATGAAAAGGAAAGGGTGGAAGTGGGAGTCCTCGTTTGTTTCAACCATAAGTATTGTCAATTGTTTTTTGTCCTTTGCCATCAGATCTCACATTGTGTTCATTGTATATCTCAAGGACAGATGCGTTATTTAGATCCGAGACGTTTATTAGCTTCTACCATGTCAAATGAAAGACCTATTGCCCTTGGTATTATTCCTAGGTTTTCTGGGATACCATGCATTGTATAGGTCTTTCCAGTTCCATCAAGAGCTGACTGAATTAATGGAATAATCATTTCAAAAACTCTTCCTCCACCTTGGGTATAATACTATTAGATATTATCATCAATTGCTCGAAGCATATCTGTTTTAAGATAATTAAATGACCAAATATATCGGCTGGCTTGAATTGTTTCTGATTTTGAAATCTGATTGCACTGGAAATCGCTTCCTTTTTCTCCTGAAAATGCTGGGATGGAAGGTTTAATAAGGCTTCCATGGCTGCTGTAGGACAGGTCCTAATTGCAACAGTAATTCCTAGACAGGCAAGCTGCTGGATTTTTTGAAGCCGAGCCTCTGATTTCTTTTGATTAATTTTTGGCCACCATCCGATCACAGCATAGGTGGTGACAATGGGTCTAAATGCCGTGGTGTACCCATCATTTTGTATTTCAGACATATATGTTCTGTCAATGAAGCGACAACACGTGTAGAGAGATCCTACCGCTATTTTCGTTACTCTGGACAGATGCGAATTGCACGTAATTGTCTTATCCATAGTGACCCCCAAAAATGTGACTTCATCTGAAAATATCAATTACGTGTTATCCATAAGAGGAGCCGTTAGTAAAAACTTCGTTCTTCTTGTGAACGGAACGGAATGATAACAGTTTTTTTGGGGCTTGTGCTAAGACCTTTGTTTATTATGTGTTTGATATTATGATGACATCATTGCTTGATTTATGTTTAATAGCACCAGTTAATTAAAAAAAAAAAAAAACTAAGACACTTTATTTTTATTTTTTGATTTTATTATAAGGTTTTTAGGTAACACCTTAAGAAATGGAACAACTTGTAGACCCTTTTCTACATTTAGGTTTTGTAGATTTTTGCTTTTTATCTGGAACTGTCTGATAGGTGGATGATGAAGGCCTGTTATTTCTACAAACTATTTAAATGGTCTGTTTACTGAAAATTCAAGGAAAAAAAAAATTATTTTTATCTTACTTGCTTTCTGATGAAGTCCACAAAATTCTAATTTCGCTTTTCTTGTAGTACCATGCTTTAAGTTGTTTGTAATCCAATCACGATATTCAAAAACATCTGTAAAAACAGCAGCAATTTTTGGATTGGATAAAAGCATTTCTACACCATTTATGTTTTGTTTAGTTATTCCTGTAAAAGATGATATTCCCACTACAATACCCTTGAATACAAATGGACCACCTGAATCTCCCTCAGCGACTCCACTTTTCCGATTTTCCGACATAGCACAAAAAGTCTTTCCAGTAAAACTGTGCGTCAGGTAGAAATTTTGACAAGACTCATCAGATATCACGAATAGTTGTACTTTTTTCAATATGGATGATATTTCACAACGTTCAGTATATCCCCATCCAGGAATCACTCCGGTTTTACGTATAAAGTCGTATTTTATTTTAGGTAGGTTAGCAATTTGAATTCGCTTTCCTAATGTGTAGGCCTTTTCCAACCAAATAATTGCAATATCATTAAGCAAATATGTTGGATGTTCTGGATCTTCAGTACCTCCAAATTCTTCATGGACCTTATAGTCAGCAGCTTTAATTTTTTGCCCGTGATTTTTTTCTAATTCCGTGTGTCCAACACCAGCCCATGCTGATATTTCAGGTTTATTTTTGCAAGCTGCTAGACAATGAGCAGCTGTTAGGATGACATCCGGTTTAATAATAACTCCTCCACAATTCCATATAATCATTTTTCCATTTATCGAAGCTTTCATTTCCAGAAGGACAAGATAAGAAAATTCTGCAAGATAAGTAACTTTTCCGTTTTTTCCAAGTTTTATTACATCTTCACCATTAATTATAGCTTCACTAGGTGTGAGAGAAATGATGAAAACCAAAATGCATAATATATCTAAAGCTAAGGCCATTTCGTTTTAATTAAACTGAATGTTAAGAGCGCAAAGTCACTCTTTTATTGCATTGAAAAATTTGTTTTTTTTTTTTAAGAAAACAGCTGCATAAACATTTTTCACTTGTGGGATACAAAATTGATTTTAGGCGGGAAATATGTGAGTGAAATTAAATAAAAATTAAAAAAGCTTTAGCTTTGAAAAGAAGGATAAAAAAGAAAATAATAAATTGTTATTGTAGGTAAGGTTTTGAAAGAGCGAATTGAAGTAACAGACTCAACTCATCATATAACTGTTGATTGACTAAAGTATAAATTCAAATCTTAAGTGTGCCCAAAATTTTGAGATACACAAAATTTAAACCTTCAATTGAACTGAAAATTGAAAGGAACATCAGTACTAGAAGCAGGTTCACCAACTTTAGAGAAACAAACTGTAGTTCTCAAATGACACAACTAACAGTTTACCGAACTGTTGGAATGCGAATCAATTGGAACATATTAAAATGAAATATTATGGTCTATTTGTCGTAAATCACAAATTGCGTTGTGAGTATTGTTGAAAAATGAATTCAAATTTCATACCAAAGGAATTGAAAGAATCTAGCGTCACTGTAGCTGGAAAAACAAAATAGTGCAATAATCAACTTTAACAAACAAAATGAGCGAACATTTTGCCTTAAAAAGCACACAGTCTAGCTTCAAGTGAACTTCGACAACATGCATTGGTAAGATCAATGAACAATTTGTCAATTCCACTACAAAAGACTAGATTTACGGACTGAGCCAATTTGACTCATTTAAAGTCTTGTTGCTACATTATAAAAAGAAAACAATTTAAAATATATTTTTTAAATACATTTGGTGGTTTTTAGTTCCGTAATGAATTATAGATAAATATTTACTCCTTCGCTTCGCAGACCCCTTCATTTCGATGTTTCGAACGTGTTATACCTATTTTACGGGCTATGAAGCAATTTGACTTACTATATAAAATGATCATACATACATCAATTCAAGCCAATGTAGACGTTGAAGTTTTTACAGCCCCTGTTTAGACTATTCTGCGCTCCAACCTTTATAGTGTACATTTCTGGCTAAATTATCAATGTCATCCATGGAGGTATCTGTCATTATATCAGACATGGGCCCATTACATGAACTGGAGCCCTCCATTTAATATTTGACTTCTGACATTAATTTTTACCTGGTAACCTCTTTCGAAGAAAAATCGCTTGGCTTCATTATCCGTAGGAGCTTCTACGCTTTTAATATGGACTTGCTCCACACCGGTAGCATTGTGGTCATCTGATATTTTCTTCGAAGCATACTAGCCATTGCTTCCCTCTGGATAAAAAAGTACAGTGGCTGTAATCTGTGAGCCAAGAATGACTTTTAGTTCCTCGTTAAGGACATGATATGAAGACACCAATGGCGTTTTAACCAGCCATCCTGTGTATACCTTAACAAAGGTCTTCTTGGTATTTGTCTGCATCGTCTTAAGCCACCAGTTGTTTGCCCCATAAGAAAGTCTTGGTCTGATTATACCCTGAAAGATCTATAAGAGCATTTCGGAATTCAGACTCCAATTTTTCCCGTTTTTCAGAGTTGTTGGCAGACTACCATACATATAAAAACTGACATAATATGATTTGAAATAGTATGTAAATTTAATTGGAAATTTCTTCCTTTATTTTAGAATCAGAATAAGAAGATTGAATAAATTGTCATGAATTAGATATTAATTCAAAATAAATAAGCAAAAAATATTTTTCTTATTAATTATTAATCGAGGCTCAGGGGATATACAATGATGATGAAGGAGATAGGGAAACGATTAGGAAAACATGAGAACATGAAGAGAGTGACAGAGGTTAAAAGGTGTTGGGTTAAAAGATGAGCGCGATATGGAGCGCAAGTATTAAGTGCTAGCATTAATCTAACAAGGGATCAGAATAGATATTTCATCAGAACATTGACCATGCATGTAGCGATAAAGGAGCGAAAGGCATCCAACGTTGCGGCAGTGCTTGACGCGACGACAAGTGATTGCCACATCGCCAATGAGCTTGAAAGAATATCTAATGAAACTAAGGCTACACGATCATTTCAGATATGGAATCCTCTATAAGTTCTAGTCCTAGCACTTTAAGAATAAAGGAACCAAGTTTCTTCGTTTAAGGTAAGAGGCAAAAGAAGAACCGAATGAACAAAACTGGATGTGTGAGACATGGTCAAATCTGCGCAACCCGTAAATGAATCTCACACAGTCTTTTAGGACAACTTTTATCTCGGGGGTACAGATATTGGTCAGTTTGGGAAAGACCGAACATCCAAAAGTGAAAATAAGACAAGATTAGTGTTTTTACTAGCTTTAGACGAGAATGACTGGATAATATATTCGCTGAAAGCCACAGTCTGCGTAAGCTCCCATAGATTTTCCCGATCGTATTGTTAATGTTATCATAACACTTCATATTTGGGTTTAAAACGATCCCAAAGTTGGTGACCTTATTTAACATGGGCAGTGTAACTCCGGTCAAAAGTATATGTAGGTACGATATCAATTTCATTGGGTGTGATATGATAGAATGTAGTGCAATGTGACTTCCCGCGATTTAGTAGCAAGCGATTATGATTGTTCCAGAGCCAGATTCGATCCAAATCAAAGTAAATTTGACCAATTCATTCTTCGAAGAGACCAATAGATCTTCTCAGATACAGCTGTACATTGTCAGTATATAGACGAATTTTCATATCACGCACAGCTCTCGGTAGATCGTTGATGAATAACCAAAAGAGCAGAGGACCCAGAATTGATCCTTGAGGAACCCCTCGAATAAGAAACCGCTCAGGGAATAGAGACTCATTCACTTTGACTTATTGATGATGGTAAGATAAACAGCTTTTGATCAGGGAAACTTCTGGGGTACTGAAATTAAAGGAGGATGACAGCTTCTGAAGAGGAATGTGATGGTTTACGCAAGCAACGGAAAAATCCAACAGAACCAAGGCTGTGCTCTTGTCGTGGTCCAAAGTCGGTCTTATGTCTGAAGATGCTTGTAAGACTGCAGTTATACAGCTATGGGAAGAACGGAAGCCCAATTTCCAGCATGTTAATAGGTGGCTGGATTCCACATAATGCAGTATTTGCTTGTACATAAGCTTTTCCAGTACTTTCGACAAGGAATACAGCAAACTTATTGACCTGTAATCAGCGTATGATTGAGGAGAGGACTTCTTGGGCACTCACAAGGGAACGTAGATGACAATAAGCAAATGTTAATGATATGTAAGACATACTTACCAACGTACGGGAATAGCATTTTGATGAGCCGAGGTGGAATGATTGCGTCAGATTTAATGGTACTGATAGCCACAGTAAGTTTATTTAAGTCAGTCACACGGAAATAGAATGTGTTAGAGGAATTAAGGGTATTCTTCTAATACATAGTCAAAAAAGTGCGATAGGCTAGTTATCGTAGGTAGGTTACCAGCAGCAAGGAAAAATTTAATTAATTCGTCTAAATTTAGACCACAGTCATCGATCAAGTTTTTGTCATATACACCCGCCAGTTTTAAATTCCAATATAATGTTCGGGGAGGAAGACTCGGATTAAACTTAGAAACAGCTTTGGCACGTAATAGGCAAGTAAGTACCGGGTTTTCCAATAAGAGGTGTTATTTTGATATTCAAAGAAAAATGCCATTTTTTGAGATAAATGATCGGATCTTTATTTCATTATAAAGAGGAAGGTATGCCGTTAATAACGGAAAATAACATCATCCAAACGACCAACACGACCACGCCTACAGGACCATATCCTTTTCATGAAATTTTCCATAACCAAATCGCAAAGTGGCTGCCCTATGTCCTCAACACATGAATTCCATCTTTGAGGTCTTGAATCGACGCTGGGCTGTTGGCGTAGACCTTCTCTTTCACGTGGCCCCAAAGGAAGAAGTCGCAAGGTGTTAAGTCACAAGATCTCGGTGGCCAATTGTGATCACCTCTTCGAGAGATAACACGGTCCGGAAACTTTTCCCGTAAAAAATCAATGGTTTCGTTGCTTGTATGGCACGTAGCGCCGTTTTGTTGAAAGTAAACGTTGTCCAGATCAATACCATCCAATTCCGGCCATAAAAAATCATTAATCATCTGTCGATAGCGCAATCCATTCACCGTAACTGTTGCTCCAGCCTCATTTTCGAAAAAGTAAGGTCCAATGACCCCGCGGGACCATAGACCGCACCAAACAGTCACACGTTGAGGATAGAGAGGCTTTTCAACAATAACTCTTGGGTTTTCCGAGCCCCAGATGCGATAATTTTGCTTGTTGACGAAGCCATCGAGGTTGAAATGGGCCTCATCACTCAAGATGAGTTTTCGATGGAATCAGCAAAGACTCGACGTTGTTGATGATCGGCCGGCTTGAGTTCTTGTGCTAACTGAACTTTATAAGCCTTAAGACCCAAATCTTTATGCAAAATACGGTGTAATGACGTTTGTGGAATGCCTAATTCCAAAGAACGACGAGGAATGGACAAACTTGGGTTTTCTTCAACACTTTCGGCTACAGCAGCAATATTCTCGGCTGTTCTTCAGCGACGTGCACGGGTTTTATTCTTCACATCACTAACTTGTCCCGACAGCTCGAATTTTACTACCAATTTCTGTATTGCGGTCCGACAAGGTGCTTCACGACGACCCAAAAATGTTCGAGTTTTACGAACCGTCTCTGCCACATTTTCACCATTTTTATAGTGGATTTTAATAATTTCAATGCGTTGTTGAATCGTGTATCGTTCCATTTTTATTAATGGCATAGTTTCTACTTGTCAAATGTCAAAAAATGACAGCTCCAAAAGTGACATCTACCGAAATAGCGGGCTAATTAAAATAACACCTCTTATTGGAAAACCCTTTATTATTGCGAGCAATCTTGTATAATCGATGCGCTTCAACGGCAGACGAGCTCTAGATTTATCGTGCTGAAATTAATTTGTTTTCATAAAATCGGAATGAGTAAGTAAGTAAGCAAAGTACAGGGATTAGTTGAGAATAAGATAGCCTTTTCCTCTATAGGTCCGCTTACTGTACTGACGATCTTAAGAAATTACGGACAAACAAAACGCTTTTATCCAATATAAATGTTGAAAAGAAAAGCAAAAAAAAAAATTATTTGCGACAAACGGTTCGTAGTATTAGCGGTTTCTATGATGTTTGAAATAATTTTCTGGAGCTATGAGTTCAGTTTGCACACAAATTTTGATACCGTCTCAGAAATCCTTCTGTGTAAATATTTAACGAATTTTTTATTTTTTTTTTCATTTGAGTGTCAAAGTTTTTGAATTTTTTTCCTCGTTAAGTTATTATTTTTTGTATTTTTTTCGTTGTTTTTTAAAGCTAACTAACCTTCATAAAAATGTGGACATGCATAACAGAATGAATATCACGAAGTTTTTATACCGTTTCCAACCACATAAACATGTGTTTTTATTTGAATTAGTAAGGTAACACATTTTTGCTATTGAAAAGTCAACAATTTTGAAGTGATAGTATCTTTATAAAGCATACTAAAAAGTATATAATATCTCAGCAGATTTAATACATAACGCTTATTACCCTACATCACAAATAATGTGGTACGCCTATTTAAAATTATTTCTATCTTTTCTGATAGCAATAAAAGGCAATCCAGTTATTGAAGGATGGACGGTTCCGGTTCGTGGAATATATCCTTTCGTAGTGCGAATAAATATTTTCGAAATAACTTTAAAATATAATGAAACTTCTACACATCAAGTAACTTATGGTTGTGGTGGAGTTATATTAACAAACGATGTAGTATTATCTGCAGGCCATTGTATTGGAGAAAGCTTAACAAAAGTTAAAATTAGAATTTGGGCTGGAATTATTGATTTAAATGACAGACAAACAGCAGCTAGTGCACAAGTGAGTGACGCAAAGGATTACTTAATTCATCCGAATTTTACGAAATCGAATATCAATCTTGAAAGCAATGATATTAAGGATTATAATCCCAATGATATTGTCCTTATTTGGCTTAAGAATAAATTCACTTTTAATAATTATGTACGGCCAGCAGAATTAAATAACGGCCAATTGCCATTAAATAATCGATATGGAAGGATTCTTGGTTGGGGTAGAGTTGGAATTGATAAATTTACCAATTTACTTCAACAGGGAATAATGAAAGTGATGCGATCTGAAGATTGTAATAGACACTACAACAACACTTTTACGGATAAAACAATTTGTGTTCGTGCAACAAATAACCAGACTACTGGATGTGTAGGTGATTCAGGTGGTCCGTTTGTTATTCGACAAACTGTTATCGGTATATTTTCTTGGATCACTGTTCAGAATTATGCTTATGAAAATGGAACTGTGACATTCAAATGTATTCCAGATCATCCGACACTTTTTACTAGCGTAGCAACATTTTCAGATTGGATTAATGAAAATATTAAGAATGGTCCCGCTATTAGGAGTTTAAAGTGAAATCATATAAATTATATGTATGGTATGAGAAGTATGAGGCTGGTTGGAAAGTGAAAATAAAGTATAAAAAAATTTGTTAAAAATAAATATACATAAGTCATATTCATGCTTACAATATACTTAATTTGAAATTTATTTATTGAATCAGTCTACCGGATATGTCTAACAATCTTCCAGGCATAGCATGGCTGCTGCCTGTAACTTCATGCAACGAGGCCTCAATATTGTTGAGGACTGGTGCACCCGTCATGATATGACAGTGAACCCTACAAAGTGCAGCTTGGTGTTCTTCTCCAGAAGACGTAAGCTGGGGTACTTTGTTCTTCCAAAGCTTTTTGGACACACTTTGCAACTCTCTCCTCATGTCAAGCACCTTGGAGTCTTCCGTGACTCAAAGCTGACATAGGGAATGCACGTAGAGGAAAAAGTTAATGCGGCTATGAGGATCTTCGCTCAATGCAGGAGAACCTTTGGCTGCACATGGGGCGTGAGACCGAGGGTTGTGCATTGGATGTACACCTCGATCGTCAGACCCATGCTCACATATGCCTCCTGTGTATGGTGGCCGAGGACGCTTGTGAGGACTGCGATCCGGAAGTTGGCGGGCCTGCAAAGGCTTGCCTGCTTGGCAATTACGGGCTTCATGCGATCTACGGCTACTGCGGCCCTTGAGGTCTTACTCAATCTGCCACCCCTGGATCTTGTCATTCAGGCAGAGGCCAAAAGGGCTGTGTGCAGATTGCGCTTATGATGTTGGGAGGGCGGCTGGACTGGCTCTTCTCATTGCTCTATGGCGTATCGGCTGGACTTGGAAAACCCTCTGGCCGGTATGCCACGGGATGCGATGGTACCAGAGCTTTGTTTCGGGCGTCGCTTCTCTGTAAGCTTTCCTCCAAGGGAATCGTGGACTGAGGGAGGTGCCTTATCGTGCCTTCCCCGGTCTGCTCTAAAAATCTTCACCGACGGCTCTCTCACTAATGAGGGAGCTAGGGCAGGTGTCTACTTTCCTGAGCCTGATTTTGGAATGGAGTACTCACTTGGAAAACACACCACTGTCTTCCAGGCTGAAGTCTTCGCCATCTCAATGGCAGCGAAGTTAGCCCTTGATATGCAAATAAAGGGGAGAGATATCGCTATCCTTTCGGATAGTCAGGCAGCCTTGATTACTCTGAATGGCCCTAGGATAACGTCTAAGTTACTGGGGGACTGCAGGTCGTCAGTGGATAAGTTGTGTTTTCATAACAATGTGGCCCTCTTGTGGGTTCCTGGCCACATGGGGATCATGGGGAATGAAAGGAATGACCTTTTAGCTAGGGCTGGCTCCGATTCTCCGTTCCTCGGACCGGAGCCCACCGTAGGCGTTGCCACCTCGAATATCGGGTCTCTCATCAAAGCGGATGTTCATAGGAAACATCAGCAGAGCTGGGAGAACCTGAATGCTTGTAGGTGTACAAAACTGTTTCTTGATGGGCCCAATGGGAATATCTCCGATTTTCTCATGGGGCTCGGAAGGAAACAATTTAGAACCGTGGTTGGCATCATCACCGGTCACAGCTCACTTCACGCTCATCTAACAAGGATGGGAGTTGTTGACAGCCCTGAGTGTCTGTCCTTCATGGAGGGAGAGCCTTGTGACAACCGAACACTTTTTGTGTGAGTGTCCGGCCTTCGCTAGGAGCAGACTGGATACTCTAGGGTCTCCCCCTTCTAGCTGTGGATGAGCTGAAAAACCTTTTTCACCAAGACTTGTTGCGCTTCATTAAGAGGACAGGAAGGTTTTGGTGAATGAGATTCTAGGATAGCACAATGGGCCGATGTGGCCTCCGTGCTTGGGTTGGGTATCTCCTGTTCCCCCTGTTTAAAAAAAAAAGAATGTATAACAATCTTATAGACTTGCATAGCATTATTACGTAAACGAAAATTGTTTATTATTGCCTTAATCCATTAAAGACAAAAGAATTTTGGAAAATCATACTTTTAAATTTTTCTCTACAAGTGACGCGAAAGAATTGTAATTCCTTGAACGTATCTGTCTTGTAGGAGCATAGATATTAATTAATAAAAGCAGTTCGGACGATTTTATTCTAAACGAATGTATATCTTTCACAAATAAAACATAGGAAGCTTCACGACGAAGTTTCAGACTTGAGCAAATGCTGAGGGGTTTTTTTTTTTAATTTATTTTCCATAAAACAAATGCTTTTTGAATGGATTCAATACAATCGATATGTACACGTCATAAAATGGACACCAAACAATGGATACATTTTCAAGAATGGATCTAACGAGCGAAAAGTATAAAGTCTTGAATATCTGAGTGTTTTGAAAATTTTTAATGATCCGCTTTAGGAAACCTAAACTGCGTCTCGATTTACTGATAATAATATTAATGTGTGAGGTAAATGACAATTTAGTGTCAAAAATAACACCTATAAATCCTTAATATCATTTGTTCGAGAGACTATAGCCCTATGAATTTTATAATCAAACAAGATAGGGCAAGAGATTCGGTGAAAAATAACAATTTTAAGATGTTGGGATGTAAATTATGTTTAGAGCACCCATTAAAAAGAATATTGAAATGGTTCTGCATTAGTAAGTAATCGATTAGAGGGTTTAATCTAACGAATAGTTTTAAATCATTCGTAAATATTAGGTATTTGGCAAAAACAAAACAAGTTGCTATATCATTAATCAAAAGCAAAAACAATACAGGACTTAAGAGACTTGCTAGTTCTTACATATTGTTTGCGTTTATATAAAAAGGTCACAATCCAGCTTAATAAAAGAGGAGTGGAAGCCTATACTTTTCAACCTATGAATGAGAAGAGAAATGCTGATCGTATCAAATATCTTCGAGAAATCTGTATAAATAGTTACTTCTTGAACACTATCTTCAAAAGCACTTATAGTATAGTTCGAAAATAATGTAAGATTAGTTACACATAACCCATGTTGCTCAGGGACTATGTATTCCTTAACTAGAAAACTAAGCTTAGAGTTAACTACATAATCCAGTAATTTTGATATGACTTTCATTACAGAGTATGGTCTGTAATTCTCTACAGTACTTTTAGAATCTGATTTAAATATAGGAGGGATAAATGAGATTTTTCCCTCATCAAGAAAAACACCGGTACTTTAGGATAGGTTAAAAATCTTACATACAAAACGGATCGGCCAGAAAATCAGCGCAATTTCGCAGTAGCAAATGACATAAAACATCAGAATTTGACCTCCTAATGAAATTAAGGTTATTGAAATCCTTCAAGACATCATCAGCATTAATCAATAAATGTATAACATCCAAAGGGTGTTAATGGGATATTCTTGGTCTGATTCATCAAAAGATTCCTTTATATTTGCTATGAGGTCCAATTAAAATATTAACAGTTTTATACGATTTGAATAGGACAATGGATGTTAGGTTATGAAGTTATGTTTCAAATTAACAAAGACTTTACCAGATTTATGCGTGTAGTAGTTGAAAGAATATTGGCGTACAACCACAGCCATCTAAGGGTACACTTTGTCAATTATCGCTTATACATGGTCAAACAAGTCAATCTAGAATTCAAGAATAAGCCCAAATTTTTTACCCGACAAACAAAGGAAATTGGATAACCTTCCAGAAGAACCAGAAGAATAGGGGGTAGGTGTGAGGGGTCGATAGCGTGTCTGTACAAGGGTAAGGCCACCGACTTAATGGGGTTCAATGAGAGGCCATTGACGACAGACTACTCGTGAATTCGTTCCAAATCCTTATTCACTCTGTTAACGTAATCTTTAACCAAGCCAATGGGACAACTACATATATCTAGTTGGACATCCATACATATGAACTTTGCAGTGTAAAACAACAGCTAGTAAATCGTTGATGAACAAACTAAACATGATAGGACCCTAGATAGATCCCTGAGGCACGCCACATGTCACAATAATTCTCGAGAAGACAAGATTAGCGACCATGACCCGCTGGCAACGGTTAATTATGAAGCTATTAATAAGTTTGGAAGCAGAGGTACTAAAACCAAAAAGTTCAATAAGTTTAGCAAGAAGTTTGGAATGGTCCAAATATGTTTTTTGTCGTGTTCCTTAAAGTGGCCCACACACGAAAGAACTGTCGGTCCAACTGTTGTACCAATACATTTTGGCGCACAATCGTTGTATGGTGTGTGGGTCAATTGTACGAAGCATACAATGATCACAAGACTCATGGTTGGATGGTTGAATGTGCATGCAGGCAAACCGCTGTTGTATATGCGAGGGAAGAAATCGATCCGACAGTTGTATCGTCTATGGATCACCATACAACTGTTCGTCCAACGGTAGTACAACAACAGTTGGACAGAGAGTTATATCCTGTGTAGGCCGCTAAAGTTAATAGTTTATTTACATTTACAAGTAAATTTGTATATTGTAATCAGTTATTTCCCGAAATTCTTCTTACTTACTTATTTTTCCCATGTTGGAATCGAACTCGCAAATTTTTAAAATCGGTCATATATGGAGAATAGAAAATTTTAAATTTACATCTGGAAATAATTATTTGTTTTTTTTATTGACAATACCCTTCGAAAGCTCATTTCCCAGTTATAATATACACAATGGTATAAATTTACAAATTTTCCTCTGGTGACTTTGATACCTCACTTTTTATGGCGAATTCAAATTTTGATTAATTAAAACACTTTTTTCGTTTCACAATAAATGTTGTTTTTTTATTCGATTAAAATTACAATAATCTAACGCGTTCGACCGCACTGAGGTCATCATCAGAGGATCCTCTGAAGTAAGTGAATTAAGTGTTTTAATCAATTAAAATGTCGAGAAAAAAAGTTTCACAAAGTCCCTACAGCATACACTATTAAGTAAATTAAATAAAAATTAAAATTTTCCTTTTCAAAAGTTAGTAAAGTTAACAAAGCTGTTAACTTGTCAACGATCCAATTGATCATTTTCCATTTTATAGTTAAACATAATTGGATTGTGTGTCATTATTTTATATACTTCTGACCTCTAAATTAATTATTACATATTATATAAAAATTACAAAACAAACAGCAGGCAGAATGAAAAACGACTTCTAACGTAATAAAAGTGCATTTAAGTTTTGATAGGTACATAAAAAAATATTATGTTTATGTGTTACATAAGTGCCTATATAACTTCTTATTTTTATTATCAAGTTTTTGTTTTTCAAAATTATTCTACATCTTAAGGTCAATCATAACCTAAATTTTGCTTTTTATACCCTAGATGATATCACAGGACATACTAAGTTTGTCAATCCGTTTGTAATGCACAGAAATAATACTGGTAGAGCAAAATGGATTGATCATCGTCCTCACGATAACTCGAGAACGCGGGTCTTTGAGAGATGAAATTTTTCACTCTGACTTTAAAAAAAAAAAAGTATATTTCAATTCGAAAATGAGACAAATCGGGCAACTCCTTCGCAGGCTTGCCATACAAAAATTTCGGTTTTCGTTATATATTTTTGGGCACTGCCTCACCGCGTCAACGTAGAAAGCTGAAATTTTGTTTGCCATACAAAACTTTGTGTTTTCACTTTATTTAACTTTCATTTAAATCTGGGTATGAAAAATTCAATTTTTTTTTCTTACATAATTTTCATCCTTAAAGTATTTAAAACACGTAGCTAGAAGGCTATTTTCATATCTAAAGTATTTTAGAATTCACAGCCTGTTGAGAGCGGAACCGTCCCCCGGTTGCAAAACAGGTAGCTGAGGCGGCTGGAGCGCACTTGCTGGGGAGAACTTTTTCGCTACTTGAGATACTCTCATAAATTTCGTGAAACCTTTAACCTTCAGATTCAGCACAGTTAGTTCTTGGAGGAAGAAAAAGGGCCTGTGTATGCCGCTGCAATAGGTGAAATAATTGTCAAAGATTTTTTATAATGTTACTTTGAATGCGTTTTTCTGCGAACATTTTCAGCACGCGGGGCGTTCTACAGCTTCAACGGATGAATCGATCACATGAATTTCTACGCAACTGAAAGAAAATTAGGAAGCTATTTTTGTAAAAAAATAGACGTTCGTTGAAGCAAAAAAAAAAGAAAAACGGGACAAAAGAATTGGTTTGTTTTTGTTATTCAAATGTTTTTTGAAAACGAAAATCTGTAAGGCCCCCGAAATTTTATTAAGTTTAATCATTTTCAACCTTATTTGTTTCGGAGCAGAGCTGTGGAGCGTCCCGGCAAGACCCAAACACGCCATGCACGGCTTTGTTTGGTGAGAGCTAGAGCCGCCATTTTGGATTTCTTTTTTATAAATATAATTGGAATTTACTCTCCATTGATAGAAGGATAAAGTACGGTTAAACCAATTTTTAAAAGTATGCATTTTTTATGTCTCCCGACAGTAACCATGCCTTAAGAGATCGAGTGTCCAACGACGAACTTTAAAGGTATGCTCAAGTCTGGACAGGATTCACGATGAAATAATATAAAAAATAAAATGGAATTGGTTTGGTCAAATACTACGATGTAAGCAGGCCCCAGACTGCAACCAACAAGGAATGCGTCATATGAGAAGGAATATTCTCACAGAAGTACCTGTATAGCATCAATTGAAAGGTTATGTAGTGAGCTAAAAGTTTTCCCAGAAGACAGAGTCCGATGGATATCGGACCCTTTCCGTGGAATGGCCCTTGAGGAATTAAAGGAGGCTGATGACGATGATGACATAAAAATATTATTAATTCTCGATGAGATGATAAAGTGCTCGTTTATACATATTAAGAATTTTTGGCAGAACAAAAGAGCCTTTGCCTTTATGGATGATTATAAACATTAGCATAAAGCAGGGATCACCTTTTAATCCTTTATACCTACCTACCTAATCTTTACAGGTAAAAAAATATGGATCTAAATATAAAGTAGAAGATTACCTTAATTTTTGTGCTTTCAAAATTATCAGTAGTTGCGTAAATATTCAACCGTACATACATAAACAGTTAAGCCTCTCATATGAGAACTAATCGTGACTGAAAGCATATTAATTTCAATGATTCTTCTCACGTGAAAATTTTAGCGATATTTGATACCATAAAAAAAACTATCGGAGCTTTAGTAAGCATATATGCAAAAAAATAAAATATGTTTTATCAATCGATAAGTTGAATGTTAATCCAGCGTGTATAGATCACAAAAGTTGCCAGCCAAATTCATCAAATGAACAACAGGAAAATTAATTTTAATATCATTCAATCACAAAATAATAATTAAAGGAAGACTTTGAAATTAATGACAAAATCCTAGGCCATCTTAAAATGCAAATTTAACGAAAGTATAAAAAAAAAGCTCTTAAATCTTATAACTGACTGTACATTATTATCCAAAGCAAAATTATTGCCGAAATAAGTGCTGCATACATGTAAAACGAATAATTATGAGGTTAATGACTCACCAATGCATAAAACATGAACAGCTTCCATCTCATATGAAAAATGGTTTTTTACGGTTAGAAATTTTACACTGCTAAAAAAAAAATAGGAACACAACTTAACTGTCAAAATTTAAAAAGCTTAAAAGCACCGAAATCACTTTTCACATATTTTCTTTTCTACTTAAAAACACACAACACGCATTAATTAATTAATTTTCACTGGAATTAACCGAATTAAATCATAAATTTAATTAGTTCCCTAGAGAAATTAAACACGGCGTCACTACTGGTATCCGGCGAACTACCACGGAAATTATTCCTTTCTTTGTCTATTAAACAAAAAAAAAAAGGAAGCTTTAGAAAATATCTTTCAAAAATAACAAAATGCCTGAAAGCGAACAAACCGAGAATTTTTAATAATGAAAAACTACCGTTCCTGGCACAAATGAATTTTATTTTAAATTTATTCCTTTCAACAGTGGTGTGGTGACGGTGGTGTGCTGTGCCGATAGGCGATAAAATGAAAACTTTTAAATAACCAGAAATCACTCACTGTAGGACAGGGGCAGGGCACTTGTGCATCATTTGGATTCCTTTAGAAAACTGCTCTCCCTCCTTCATCATGCGTTTTGTTTTATCGTTTTATCGTAAAATATTCATTTTCGATATTTTTTTCTGCAACAAAGATCGCATCGGATCGCCAGTAGGAAAAGGGAAAGTTAAAACATGCATATGTGCATACATGCATATACACGTTTGAGGTTGCAGTGAGTGAGGTTCAATTTTGTTCAAACCAAATACCTTGAAGCGTTAAATCCCGATCCCGGGAGCAAATGTTGAGACTCATGAAAATGTCACTTGCTTAAAACAGTAATGCAGAAAACAAAAAACAATGTTTGTCAGAGAAGTGTCTTGTTTTGGAGCTACTTGTTGCTGTATACAAGCTACTGCGGGCGGACAAGACTGTTTTGTGATAAGCAGTTTGCGCCTTGAATCTGAGATATTTTTTGGGTTGCTTTTAGAAAGTGAGCTGCTCGAACAGAATGCAACGCAAGGTTGCTGCCCAGAACGAAATTACCGTGACTGCGTTAAATGACAATTCAATACAATTTTCGTATTTTCAATGTTGTGCTTGTGGATTTTTTTTATATTGTTTAAACTTGTGCTAATAATAAGAGTAACATTTGAAATATCCCGCACCTCAGTAATTAATTTTATATTACAAATTTCATTTAAAACAAATGTTTTGTTCAGCTGTCAAAAATTTTCTCTGCAGTACTTGCGTAATAGTTGGAAGTTGACCAACTTTCTTCCGGTTAATATTGACTTCATGATCGCCTGAAATAGAAATTTTTTTCCGTAAATGAAAGGTTTCTAAAAGGGTTGAGGATCTGTCCCGATATAAAGGTGTCCAGCAGGAATTCTAGATCCATCCTTGTCAGCTAGGAAATTGTGGTCTAATTTAAAATGCAATTGAATATGTAGAAAGGTAGTCTTAACTCATAAAGGTGAACTTAAAGCGAGAAGCACAGTGATAGCTTTTCCAACCTCGACCTGCTAACTTTAAGAACCTCAACCTGATGAGCCTTGCCAGCTTTTGCAACTTACAACACGAATTTTGACAACTTCTTTATGAAAGCAGTTAATTGGGCTATTGGCATGAAAATTGAAATTATTTTGTAATAATTTACTACAGCAGGAATAACTTTTCACGTTAAATATGTTTGCCAAACTTTTTTTCGTCAAATTTTTCGTATACACATTTTTCCGTAAACAATGCTAACAAAGTTCCAGCAAAGTATATAGAAAGTAGACCTACTCGAGTTCAACGTCAACCTGGCCGGCCTCACCAACTTTCCCATTGGGAGCTTGATAACCTGATCTCATATATTCTACAGAACTGTCAAAGTTGGTGAGGTCGGCCAGGAGGGAAAAGCGAGCACTGTTTTCTTCATCCCTACTACCTATTTTTATGAAAGGGCAGCTATTCGATTATCACTATGGTTTCTGCTTTCGTTGAGCTTCTCATGACATATTCACAATTTCCCTGTTTTTGGAAAAGAGCTATTGTTTTACATTTAGCTAAGTGTTCTACTCCGGTTGTTGCGAATGATTTTCGCCCTACTTTGTTTTCTCAGCAAAGCTCTGGAGAAACTTATCATAAACAACCAAATTGTTCAAAATCTACTCGAAAATGGGTTGGTCTCCTGGTGGCAATCTGGTTATCAATCGGATTATAGCTGCGAAACAGCTCTCTTAAAAGTAACGTCGGATATACGCAGAACATTGGATAGTAACTATTTCACGGCTTTGGTATGGCTTGATTTTAGCAAAGCGTTTGACAGAGTTAATCATGGCTTACGTCTTGCTAAACTTAAAAAAAAAAATTATAATTTTTCATCGTCGTCGTTTAAATTAATCAGAGCTTTCCTGACTGGTCACTTTAAGCAGGTCAGGATAGGGAATAAAAAAGCAGCATGCAAAAGAGTACATATTGGAGTCATACAAGGGTCTCTTCTTGGACCTTTGCTATTTTGTCTGTTCATCAATGATCTACCGGAATTACTTCATGATGTTAACATTCATCTTTATGCTAATGATGTTCAGATATGTTTATCTCAACGAATAGCTTTAATAGAGGATTCTGATATATTGAATATATCTGCTTGAGCAAGTAAAAACCAATTGACACTAAGTCCTTTAAAATCTACCTGTATTGCTTGTTACAGATATGATCTCACATTTTCTGATCTTTCTCCATATACCTTAATCGAATGATTCTCCCCTATACGAGAGAAGTCTGGGTGTACGTATAAATAGTAAACTGAGTTGCTGTGGCCATGTAAAACAGTCTCTTGGCAAGATCGATAGTGGCCTTAGGCAACTGTGGTTATCTGCTAAACTACTTTCTACTAATCTAAAGCTGAGACTTGTGAAATCTCTGTTGATGCCACATTTCATTTATTGTAGTACTGTCTACCCTGTTTTTGATTCTGAGTGTTACCGCAAGATTTATACTGCTTTTAATGACTGTGTACGGTTTATATATGGCCTAAAACGTTATGATCATATTACCAAGTTCAAAAAAAAAATTGTCTTGTTGACTGGGTACTTATCTGAATATTAGGGCATTGGTAATTTTATATAAAATAGTTAATGCAAGATGTCCTTCTTATCTGATAGAACTTTTTGAATTTTTGAACTCATATAGACATAAGGCCCTCCTTATACCTAAAACTTCATACATTGTGGGGCAGCGCTCTTTTTTTGCGCAATAGTTCGATTATAGAATACCCTTCCAAATCATGTCAGGGGACTTGGCACAAGGGCAGATCCAGACATTTTCTCTAGGATGGGGGGGGGGGATCGACCCCATCACTCCCTATAACCGCACTTGCCATCAGTTGTGGACCGATTTGTATAGCTTTCTCTTCTCGTTTTAGCACGTAAATTTCATTAGCATTCAGATATCGCCGCAGTTCTTTTATTTCTTTTATTTATCCTCGGACGTAGTATGCAGTTATAAGGATACCCAATTGGTATGGCTTCGTAGTCCATGCATGACCATAAGGTCATAAGTACTCCCAATGGTATCTTTACATGTAGATATCAATGAGAGTAATCGGACTGGTTACTCCGTTCGATCCTAAGATCTTATTCGCAACGTCTAAAAAGATTGTGTATATATCTTATGCAGGCAAAACACAGCTTTAATAGGCGCTGTCAGCGGGAACCACCAGAAGTTTAAGATATGCCCGTATTCAAGACTGGATATGCTTAGAGATTAACACCAGTAATCTTGTAGCATAGTATGCATACTCGACATATAAGCACTACTAACATACATACTTGATGTCCACTATTTATCAACTAAGCTATGTTTGAGATTTTATTATTTCTGACTTTTGCAATGTATTTCGAATTTTCAGATTGTTTTCATAAGTTGTCTGCCCTGTAATAGCCAGCCAGACCCAAGCAGATAATTCATAGCTTTGGGTGAAGCTTAAGGGGCACAACTAGTGTGAAACTTAAAAAAAAACAAAAATGTATTTTTCGATAGTCTATACCTTAAAGAATAACATATTAAAATTTCAGAAACGTGCGTAAGCTGAGGGCCGAACCTGTGTTATTGTTTGGGGTCTGCCTCTGCCGGCATCGTAAATATTATAATAGTATTAAGGGTGCTACTCTCGACTTCTAGGTATACAGATATGTGTATAAATATATATATATATATACCAGTCAAACCTTTCGTAGATTGTCTGAAATAGCAGATAAGCTTTAAGTATGATATTTATCAATTTATATCAATGAAATCAGTATTTTTATCTTTCAATGGGTTTTTCTCAAAACGACATTTTTCGAATTTGCTGCAGTTCTAACTCGAATAAAAATTATCCGATCGACTTGAATCTTGTTTTAGAGCGTATTTAGTATTTACTCCTTCAAACCTTGAACCTCCAGTTTTTCGATTTAATAAAAAATATCAATTTGCCATGCAAAAACAATCAGATTTTTAAGCGTAATTTAGCACTTTTATTTTCAAAACCATTTTTGTTTTTGGATTTCAGTTTGTTTCACAAACCTACTTCATGGTACAGGAAATACCTTCTAGTTTAAGGGAGTTTTTTGATTTCAGGCACTCTGAAGGCTGCATCCACTGCAGCAGTGGGGGAGGTTTTTTTTTTATAGAGACTCACGAGACGGAGCAGCATAGCTCGCTGAAAATTGAATATTTTCATACAAAAGAATTACTACGTACACATAACTAATACACAAATAAATCTTTAAAATTTCAAAAAATTCGATGCAATACTTTTCTTTCAATAAATTTCCGAAAACTACCTTGTTTTTGGGCAGTCACACTAGTTGTGCCCCCTTAAGATAAATTGAATGCAGTTTTGTAGCTCTATCGGTTGAAAATATTTTTCAAAGATGGCAGCACTGTGTACTTGTGAAATAATTTACTTTAATGTTTTGCTGTAATTGTAGCAGAACATTTTTCTGACAAGTAGAAAATTAATCAGGACAATGTAATGAGAATCTGTCTTGATTGGTTATAAAATTTTACAACTACCCCCCCCCCCCCCTTAACTCTTGCATGTGACTTGAACTTTAAATTGAGATTAAGCCTCGCTTACTGATGGATGTACACATATAAAATCTATATATAAAAGAATATGAGCGAAAAAATGAATTATAACGCCAATTACGGAAAAGAAGTTTAATCATTAAAAAAAACCGCCTTTATACAATTATAATGCACAATATTTTCCATAATTTGAGCACTTTTTAGTAGGTGGTCCTTTCTTAATACTTTTCTTAATCCATTCAGAGAACATAAAAATTTTCGTAAGAACCATCGGCTTCCCAAGTATACAATGATATATAATTTTACCATCGCAACGCTTTTTACGTTCTGTTGTACAAAATGACAGTAATCCCAGGACAATATCATCAAAAATAAACGGTCCACCTGAATCACCTGTCGAAGGTGAGGAACTACTATGCACTGGAAGTATACAAAAATGATTTTTATTGATGGAATATTTAAAATACTTTTGACACTCAGTATTTGTGATTCCCTGCATTTCAATCTGTTTTAATATTGGAGAACTGTAATCAGTCTCTGTTAGACCCCAGCCAACAGCCATTCCAATTTTCTGATCAATTTTGGAATCATATCTAGGCAATTGGGCTTTCTGTGTCAATGGATTAAATATCAATGGATTTTTAAGCCAGAGAATTGCTAAATCGTATGATTGGAATTCATCACGATTAATCATACGGCTTCGGTGTTCCTTGTAGTTTTCGTGTACCTTAAATCCGATAACATATTCACTTTGTTTAGTGTTTTTTTCAATTTCTAAATGTACAGCTCCAGCGACTATATACATTTCCATAACTTTTTGATTAGGTTCATCGAAACAATGGGCTGTTGTTAATATAATATCTGATGTTAAAATAATACCTCCGCAATTGTAATTAAGATTACATTTGGCTTCACCCAATGATGATTTGATATGTACACGTACAACAAATGGAAATTTTCCGCGATTTGTTATAATTGACCTGCCGCCTGAATTTACAATACTTCCTGTATCCTTTCCATTTATAACTGCAATTACGAGTCCAACAGAAGAAATTAATATTAAAAGAAACAGTGAAGTCGATATCATTTTGAAAAATACTAAAAGAATTTTAATTTTCTAAAGATGTTTTATAGCTGATAAATAGGAGAGTTTTTATGAATGTTTTTAAGCCACTTGTGTAATTAAATTAGACCGAGTTTGAAAGCAAATAATTTGAGTCAGTAACTATGGATATATTACCCCCAACGTCTTGTATTTAAGTTGGAAGAGAATTTAGAAAAATATGTTTCTTACTTATCCTTCTGTTTTTAGTAATGGTATCACTCTACGCATGATGTATATGTCAATAATTCGCGATTTTATAATTTATTTTTCTGGTTTTAATTGGACAGGTGCTGTGGAAAAAAAATGCAAAATATTCGTGGCTCTGGCTGTTTAAGTCATATGACTTTAATCGATTCTATTTTCAATATAACGTATTGGTATACCCTGCCTTCGATAATGGTGTTATATGAGATTTGTTTGCAAAACCTAATTGTACCCCATCAATTTAAAACGATTTTACGTTCACCAAAATTGGTTGGTTGATTGGTCACAAGTAATGATAAAATGTTGTAAAATTGGTCTAATTATGGTTGCTGAGAGGGTCGTCTATTATGCCATTCCCCTTGAACAGGTTAAAAAGATCATGTAAACTTTCCAGGATCTAACTCTTCTCAAGGTAGATGGACAGTTATGTGCTTCTCACAACGAATTTCACTATTTTGGCTCTTTTCTAATGTGAATCATTTAAAACAGAAAATCCTGCCATCAAAAATTTCTCTATACTCTGAGTATTATACTTGTGTATAGAACTATCTAGTGATTGCGAAACGAAGTTTGACTTACAAGGAGAGGATCCGTATTCGTTATCACCGATTTCATCCAAATTCACAGTTTATGTTGGGCTTGACTAGAAATGAAAGTGACACAAGTAGGAAATCCAGATAGCCAAGCGGTCAGGGCTGCTTAAACTTTTTTTCATTTACGACCCGATTTATAATTATGGTTTTTGACGCAACCCAAAAAATACAATATAAAGATATATAAATATTTTGTGATGATTTATTGATTAGGTAACAATGTATATACATATGAAAAAAATATAGTTTTAGAATTTGTACAAAAATATAAAATTAAAAATTGTAGAACTCCATTTGGGGTCGCGACCCATAGTTTAAGAAGCCCTGATGTAGGTGAACCCGGAGTTAAAATTAACACTTTTCGGAATACTTTGATAATTACCACTCTCTTTTCGTTACAATTATCTATAATCTGTTATCTTTGATATACAGATAACCAGAAGTCATTACCACAATTAGTCTAGGAGCATTTTCCAAAATAAGATTGCGAGGTTTGCTAAATTACATTCAACTTACATTAATTAGCTACAAATACTGTAAAGCTACCACTTTTATCTCTCGGCGAAATTCCAAACGATTTTAAAAATTATTTTTGCTAAGTTCATTGTGAGTTTTTTATGATTTTTTGAAACTATTACGAGATTCGTACGGCAGCGGGTTACAGAATAGTAAACCGTGGTGGGTTACTTATTATATTATTATAATAAAAAAATAAAAATAAAATTTTCCAGGGGTGGGGGTATTTATTTTATATTCTACCATCTATGTAGAATATTCGTACGCAATTTCATCGAAATCATATAATCGATAAATTCAATGTCAAAAAGTCATTCATATACACCAATGGGAAAACGTTTCTCATTTCCCGAATTCGAATGTTCTGAGGGAGGTGATGTAAATATTATCGGATTCGCAAAATTCCTTTTGCTATTTTTTTCTGATTTTTTTAACATATTTTCCTTACCTCCCGTCTGATTATGTTGTGAAATCTAATTTTCGATGGCCAAAATTCTGTCTGAAAAATTCATTTCGAACTGTTTTTCTTCAATTTATCGATTAATCCATTTTTTCAATTTTTTTTTCTTTATATGTATGCACTTTTACTAAGAGATTGTCTGTACAAAACTTCAGGAAGATCGAATGTCATTTACCTATTTAAAAAAAAATTAAATCTATACAAAGTTGGCATACCCACTTTTCGCCATTTACCGGCGATCTTTGAAAACGCACGGAAATGCCAATTACAGAATCGAAAATCTACATACCTCCTCTATGGTTGACATTTTACCCGAATGTTGGCACTTTCATTCAAATTGTGTTGCAATTTAACCGCGACAACTCCCACGAAAATTTTAAAATTTGATTATTTTTCAAGGGGTAAGCCTACAAAACCCCGGGCTCCCCTACATTATGCATTATTTCAGTTTTGTTTGGTCATCTGGAGTTCCCACTTGCGTCACTTTCATTTCTAGTCAAGTCCCACTTACATATACTGTGAATTTGGACCAAATCGGTGATAATCCGTAGGGGCCCACTCCTTGTTGTCGAGGCGCTACTACTGCAGACGTAGCCAAAAGGTAAGCCAGCAATGCTTTGCTCCAATCAACAAGATACCTCGACCTGATGTAAGTTTTTCTTAGAAAATTACTGGAAATTTTTTTTTGGAATTTATATGCATTTTTGTAGCCCAGTAACGGCACATAATGTATCTGAAAATAGAGAATAAATAAAAATTCTGCCGAAACATTTTCTGTAAATTTCTAAAGCTTGTTTTCTAGCGCGTAGTTTCACGAGCCAAGCCATTTAATGTAGGTGAGCTCACGATGGGCCGGGCCACGCCTATACGCTTCCCACGGGCGTGTTAGTTCGCGTTGATTTGCAGCAAGGTGTCTACTCTTTACTAAATATCCATTCCAAAATGAAAATTATGAAATTATGGCTATTTCTTCAGGCGCTTTTGTATGAAAAATGACACGGCCGCTCGAACCACCACGAGCCACTTCACGCACGCTCGCGCCGCACATTTGAAGTTACTACCGACTCGAAATGGATCGGACACGCCATCACAGGCGAGCTCGTGCCACCTTAAGCCAGGATCTTCTCGCGTCGCGTTCGCTCATGCTCGCACCGTTGTCGGCCTCCAATAATGCATAACAATAAGAAAACAAATGTCCAGTAAATTTCTAAGAAAAAATTGGGGCCTTCCCGACATTGGGTCGAGCTATCGTTGATTTTGTATTGGAGCGAGGCATTGCTGACTTTTAGCAACTGAGCGTCAGCAAAACTGTTCAAAATGGTACAAGTGGAGCCATCTGATATTATAAGGAAGGAAGCATTTTCGCAATCACTAAGGAATCGGCGCAGTACACAGCATCATAGCCACAATTCCAGTGGACGAACATTTCAATTTTTTTCTTAGTAGTTAATGAAGTGAGAAAGCATTTTGATGATTTTCAGAAATTTATTTAAAATTTTATTTATAAACTAAAAAATATTTAAAAGTTTTTATTATTACTAATCCATTGATGGTATTTGTGCAAATCAACAAAAATTGTAGGTCTATCACCGGCACAGAAGTAATACTCAATGTAATTCGCATTGCTTGCTATTGTATTCATCGATAGAACTTTGGAAACTAAGCCAATAATTTCTCCATCCAGAATCAATGGTCCACCAGAGTCTCCTACGCACGGTGTCGACAGTTTATCATCCGCCCAGGCACATATTATATAATCATCCTTACCATAATATGGACCACAAACAGATTTGTGGAAAATTCTCATTGTGATTTTTCGAAGATTATCTGATATTTCAGCATCTTCATTATTGCCCCAACCAACAACCGTTGCATGTCGATGATTACCAGAAGCATGACCTAAATTTGCGATTTGAACGCCGTTTCCAGGTTTTATTATTAAATCCTTCTGTAATCGAATTATGGCTAAATCAGCAATTTTTTTTGGATAGTATTCAGGATGAATTATGTAATTTTTCATTTTTCCAATCTGCCCACTTTTAGAAAATTCGGCTAATTTTAGGACACCTGCATAAATTATTACTTCTGGTTCTTCAATTCCCTCCGTAAGACAATGTGCCGCTGTTAAGATGGTTCCAGGTGTAATTATAATTCCTCCGCAAGCATTGGAATATTTTACAGATTTCTTAGTTTTTGGATTAATTGTTGTAAAAATAATATCGACATAGGCAACGTATGGGTGTTCCGTTGACGATGTAACAGCTTTTCCATATCCAATTGGTTCAGCAATTATTACAAGCTGAGCAAGTATTATAAGTCCGAGAATAATTTCAAACATTTTTGTTGAACGAAAAATAGGCGACTAACAGAAAATGTGTTTCGAACTGATAATTTATATTAACAATTTTCGATGGCTAATTACGTTTTTATATATGTATATGCGATTTACGCAGCATTGAAAATATACAAAACACGTGTGTTCTTCTTTTTTCCCCCTCAAATGACAATAATTTGTTTGAACAATTGTGATTGAAGTGTGATAATAAGAAAATTCGAAGATTTTTTTTTTTTTACTACTGGTTTAAATGTTTCATATTACCACAGCCAAAATTAAAACGAGCAGAGTTAAATAAAGTTTAACGCTTGTATGAGATACACTAACTTGTAACAAAGGACTGAGCGATTTGTTATTTCATGTGGCACAAATATTGTGTTTCTGTGTATTACCGTTAGAGCACCCTTTAAAACGTTTACTACATGAAAAAACATGTAAACCTTAAGAAATCATATGAAATTTTACACCCGTGTAAATCAAATTAAATTAAAAAAAAATATTTTCGTGTGCCCAAGTAATATTTTTTAATCGCATCTAAGAAATTAAACTCATTCCGACTTTAATTTTCAAAAGTTATTCTTACCTGAATCCTGTGTATGGGCAAGAGAGACGGAGCATGGTAAAAACTATCTTTACCTTATTCTTTCTGTGGTGATTGCATCTGTAGCCAACATAAAAACATTAAATGGCATAAGAAAACGTTCAGTAAGCAATATTTTATGTTGGTAGCTCCAACTCTGCCATAGGGCGAAAGAGAAAACTATAAAACTTATGCCATGGCAATACGCTCAGTCCATTGTTATAAGTCACTATAGACAATGACATTCTTGTGTATTTAATTAGCCATGCAATGCAGAATAGAAGCTCTAACAATTTTTATCAGCATAGAAAATTATTAATTCATTCTTCTCCCAAGAATTCTCTAGACAGTTTTACATCCAAATTTTTAATCATTATTGGCCGGGTAGATTAGACAACAGTAAAAAAAAAACCCCCGAAAGAAGATACAGCAAATTGAGAGCGATTTCATCCATAGCCAAAATACTGAGGTCTGCGCTAAACTAAATCTTCACACGCTAAAAGCTGTTAGCGAAAATTTATTCTGGAGACCAGTAGGTACCACTACATAACACAGTAGGTAAAATAATAATCTTCTTCTTTTTTTAGTATCTATCATCTCTTAGTCTTCACTGTTTTAGTATATATAATATTCAGTATAGGCTTATACAGGGTGGGCCAAAAGTCACCATGGGGTTTAAAAATAACTAACTTTTTCGTTTGTACATTGCTCCACACCCTGTTGACCGTTTCTCTTCATTCCTTTTTTACATGATAGCCAACTGTCTGTTCTTCATAGGTAAGCATGTTTCCCCACCCCACCTTACCCCTCCTTTTTTTCATCCTACCATATGTTACCAATTTAATTTTTAAACCCCATGGTGACTTTTGGCCCACCCTGTAGTTCTAGTGTGTCTGGTTTCTTGAATATCTTCTTGAATTTGTTAATGTCGTTTTCGTTTGAACATCAGGTTCGCGCTAGATGCAATTCCGTTCAAACGAACGGTTACAGAGAGCATCTGAAAAGAGTTTGCTTATGTCAGCCATTTATTTGTAGGTAATAATCCTACAGTAGAAAATAATAAAAAGTCTTCCGCTTCAGAGTCACTGGAACTGCTTGACGTATAATGAGTCCATAAGGTCACTAATAATTTCTTCCATTTTTAATAATGGCTGCCTATAAAATAATGTCAAATGACAACTAGCTTTTGTTTGTGTGGGTGATGACACAGTGAACCCGAGAAAATTTTCAGATCGAATGCTTTTTGGTTTGCCTCCGGAGACAACACATGATGTAATTTTTGCTTCAAACGAACGTTTAGGTTGCCTCCAGAGCGAACGTGATGTTCAAACGAAAACGCCATAAGTCGCACGATAAAAATAAAAAAAAAAAATTTCTCACTTCACACTTTGTAAAACACTTCTTTCTTACAAATTTATCATGTCAGATTTTGCAAACGTGGCTACCACCCTACATACGAAAAAAGGGAGGTTTTACTATTAGAAGAAAGATGGCTCTTTATATTTGTACATTAAGTGGAGCCTTTATGTGCCTACGATGATACATAAATTGTTGACGAATTTCTTCACGAAAAAACAAAAACAGCATCTGTCAAAAATGATAATTTATTTAACACACACAGAGAGCTGTGTAGGCCTTTTCAACACACTGGAACGGTGATAAGTCATATAATAATAAATAAAAGCAATAAATTCTTGTTGGGTTGGTGGTTCGTATTTTTGAGGTTGTGAGTTTATTATAGTTTACATAATTGACAACTCCGAAGTGGAGCTAAAAGACATTTTTAAATGATTTAAATTTTTTTTTAGTCTCGTGCCCTACTTTTATTTTTGTTTTTGTGAATATCACTAAAACAAAAAAAAACAGGTTGCACTGTTGACAAAATATACGAAAAGTATCTGATATTCAATCCCGAACAGACGCGAGTGTTCCAGCAACTTATTACAAATTGAAAATTCTCCTCCCAAAAGACAAATAATTTGAATGCTGTCACTGTTCTGCCATTTAAACACCTTCACAAAACAAAAATACATTTTAAGTCAAGCTCCAATTTTTCAATACAGCTAACCCTGCATCTCATTTCCACCAATGTATCCTGTCCTTTTCTTGAAAAAGTACATGAATTTACACGTGTTCTATACAGAAGGTTCGTAAGTGGTGTAATATCCGCAGGTCATGCTTAGACAAGCAAAAAAATGTATGGGTGGGAGGAGGGGAATTCTAACGGTTTCCGAGTAGAATCTTCACTCCTAACAAGGTTAGAGGGCATCTTCCCCGCCTTACTACAGCAAGGTGTCGAAGAAATACTCTTTCCACTACAAAATTTTTTTCGAGACACTTGCGCTCTAGGGTACATTCCCCAATGTTGGAGAGACGTCAGGGTTGTATTTCTACCTAAAGCAGGAAAAAGAGCTAGTTCTCTAGCCAAATCGTTCCGACCTATTAGACTCTCCTCATTCTTACTTAAGTCCATGGAAAAAATCCTAGACTTACACATTCGAAGTGAAATTCTGATTAAATCACCACTTTATTCTAAGCAGTTCGCTTATCAAGCTGGCAAGTCTACCGAGACTGCCATTCACACATTAGCCAAAAACCTCGAAAAAGCGCTCGAAGTATAAGAGGTGGCCTTATGTACATTTACGGACATAGAAGGAGCCTTCGATAATATCTGCTTCGATGCAATTAAATCAGCTGGCGAGGATAAAGGCTTTGAGACCTTCACGGTAAACTGGATAGACTCCATGCTTAGAAGCAGGAGGATAACTAGAACTCTAGGGAACTGCCCAGTCACGATCACCGCAGCAAAAGGCTGCCCACAAGGAGAGTTCTCTCTCCACTCTTATGGTCGATCGTGATTGATGATCTGCTAGAGAAGTTGACCAGTTCGGGTTTCAATGTTCAAGGCTATGCCGATGACCTAGTTAGTCAGAATAGGGGGCAAGCATGATCAAGTCATATCCGACCTGATGCGGATTTCGCGCTAGAAACTCTCCGGTGGATACATGCCTTTAGACTCTACAAAAGTAGTTTAGAGTTTTGTATTTCGAGAGGAAATATTTATTTAGCTGTTTTGATCACAATTCTATAGACTTACGTATAAGCTTGTATTTGTAATAACTGAAAATTGTCTAATAATATTTATTCAAGTGAGCTTAAACCTACGTTGGCAAATATAGCAAAAGTATTGTTATAAAACCCAAACTTATCAAAATTCGCGTTTAGTAAAAACAGTAAGCTGATGTGAGTGAATTACCATAAAAAATGATCTCTTCCTCATTACTCGTATTAAGTACACTACTTTCATCGGGAATCTCAGAGCCTATTTATGGAGGGACAAGTGTGGGAAGGGTAGACACAGACAGCAATAAATTAAAAGTCCTGAATCCAAACGAATTTCCTTTCATGGTGAATATTGCAATACAAGAAATTATTCAAGAAGACGAAACCAAAATATTGAAATCATATTCCTATTGTGGCGGTACTATCATTGGATCCCGAACGGTTCTTACAGCTGCTCATTGTTTAACCAATGCCATATATCAGCCTAAGTTTATTATTCTAGCTGGAATTGTTCATTTGAAATTGGAATTGAAGTTGGCGCAAGCTATTCAAGTTAAATATTATCTGATCCATAAAGAGTATGTGGAAGAACGTGAACTTACTCCCACATTTGGAGCATTCAATATGAATGACATTGCATTATTGTGGGCTGACACATCTTTCATATTTGGTCCTTCTGTAAATGCAGCTATATTACCTATTGCAGAGTCCAATACAAATTCCGGCTTGATTGTTGGCTGGGGAGAAACGGAATTTAATGAAATGTCTCTTATGCTTCTGAAAGCAAAAATGACAGTAACAACAAAAGTCCAATGTCAAGAATCACATCCTGATGTATTAATAACTGACCAAATGCTCTGTCTCATATCAGAAAATAGAGATATAACTGCATGTTTGGGAGATTCAGGTGGTCCTTTTGCTCACAATGGAATTGTTTATGGTATCACTTCCTTTATTGCAAAGAAACGTATTCATTCAGGCAAAGAAAAATGTGATCCCAAAAAAACAAATATCTACACAAGAGTTGGACAATACGAAAAGTGGATTAAGAAATCAGTGATCAAATTTTCTAGAGCTCAGAATATAGTTGAAAGTTTAAAGTTTACTAATGGAAATTTTCGATCTTTAATCGATATAGGAACAACCAATAAGCCAGCAACAACAAAAAGTCTGGATTCTGATTCTGAAACAGTTTCAAAAAAGGGATTTAGATTCTGAAATGCTTAGCGTAATTGTAATTCGTTAAAAACTTTAATTTTAATAATAAATAAAATAAATTAAATGCGATAATATTTTGCACTTATTTATTTTCTTTTAAGCACAGTAATTTCGACAAGTTTTAAACTTTGATAGAATGTTGGGTGAGGTAAAAAAACCATCACTGTGGTCCGGAAGATGCACTGAAAATAAAATCGTTCGTAATATCAATAAACGCAGTTCATGAAAATATTTTTCGTTGATTCAATGAAACATTAATTGACTCAATAAATGTTTAAATGTTTAATTAACTTGCTATGAACAACTTAATTAATACTATGAAACTGTGATTATTGATTTCATTAGGTATAATAATAATAAGATTTTCGTTGATTTCATGAATATTATTTATTAATTCTATGAACTTTTCGTTTTTATGGACATTTGCATTAAACAATAAAATTTTTCATTGATTCCACTTATGTAGTTTTCTGTCATTTGTTGAACATGTGCTTCTGTCAATGAAATCGTTCATTGATTTCATGAATTTTTACATTGACCGCATGAACGTTTCTGCTTTCCTTCGTAAAAGTATTTAATCAAGCAATACGAGAGTTTCTGTGATTATGTTCAATATATAGCGGAGCTATAAAGGACTCATACAATGTATCCGTGTTTTTGGAAGACATAATTTAAGGTAAATGCAATTTTATATCTATTTTAATATAGTTTCAAACATTTGTTTTTTTTTTTTTACTTTTCATTTTTTAGAACTGTATAAGCCAGCCATCGAAGGTGGAATTTAGCATGTCATTCAACATCTATGGCGGAAGTTTCCAAAATATATACTTCCAAACGGATATCGAATGGTAAATAACATCTAAACACATAACAACAAACCTAATATTATATTTATAATTAGATTCACATGGACTGCGCGTACGATTAAAAGAATCGGACGATATTAAAAATGCATAATTGAATAAAATTTTACAAGTAAGATTGTAAAACAACTAAATAAAAAATAAAGATTGTCAGTAATTGTATTTTTAATTTGGGGTAAAATTTAGGTACCTACACTACTAAGAGAAATAGGGATAAAATATAGAGGAAGCTGATGAGGGGAAAATTGGGAAGGAGGCAAAAGGGCAAACTAATAAGTATACATGTATGTCACAGCAAAAATGAGATTCATAGGATCAATGTATATGATACATTGCAGTAAATTTACTGTTCTAATGAATATAATGCATTAAATGAATGAAAAAGTACATTAAATGAGATATTTGACCATTCATAGAATCAATTAGCTTAGTTCATTGAATCTATGAACTTTTCATTGAGCCTAATTTTTAATGTATCTCTGTTCATTACCACAATGAACACATTCATCGGTTGAAAATTGATAAAAAGTTAATTTATCCAACGAACTTTTTTATTGGATCTACGTACCTTTTTGGTTCAGTGTGCGAAGAATTGCAACAAAACAGAAACAAAGCTTTAATAATTGTTAAAAAAAAAAAAAACAAACAAAAGCCTTGCAAACTTAAAACAATAATGCCTAGTTAACCCATGTACCTAGCCAGTTCCATTATTATCAACAGATTCTGTGAAGAAGCAGGAGTTAATAAGTTCCTTATCAAGGGTATCTATGACATCTATATCGTATTATGCAGTACTTTTTGCAATGTACGCCAGCATTCCTCATGCCATGTATCCATTATGGGGCGCACACAGCACGCGAGCTGCACGCTACTTCAATGGAACACTGTGCATTCATCCCATAAGGTTATGGAAAATTTGGAAAAAACTTTGCGTCCATACAATAGGAAGCAAAACAAAATTGGCAAGCAATAAACACAGAACCTGCAAGCTAGAATTTTGCCGAATACATCATGGATGCTGCATCCGAGCAGAGCACATGCTGCATGCAATCTGCTCCCTTGTACGTCGATCTCACTGAGCTAATTGACTGATCATTTTCAATAATCAGTTACCAAGAACTAGATATCTACGCTGCTTTAGCTTCTAAGCTCCAAGCTAAGAGAAGCTTACTTCTGTGGATACCTGCTGTCAGATTTCGTGGAATTTAAGCTCGTTTCTTTCTCGTCTATATATGTAGTTTAGTACACTCGATTTCGATGTAGTTTAGTACACTCGATCTCGATGTAGTTTAGTACACTCGATCTCGATCTCATAATTATAATCGAATTCCCAAATATGGACTAACTACATGAAACTCAGAAAGAGTAATTCGAAGAACGTTCGGAATCTTTCGGAATATGCATTTACTTTCCATTTCAAAAGTGCTGGATGCGCGCAGTTTGTATGCTGCACAAGCTGCGCGCATCCTGCACTCTGGTAACTTTTCATGTCCTCAGCAAACTTATCAGCGCCTACGTATCAAGATGCAGGCAGCAGGTACGCGCTCCATCTGTGAGTGTACATGGATACTTAGTTTTTACTTAGCACGTGGGCTGCGCGCCAGAAACTCTTTGGTGAATAAATGCCTTCAAGCTCTACAAAAGTACTTTAGACTTCGTTTCTCGATTATTTATTTAGCTGTTTTTATTTTGCGCATTGATCATAATTCTATAGATTTTCCCGTAAATTTAATATTTATAATAACTGAAAATTGTCAATTCCAATAAAATGGCTCTAATAATATTTATTCAAGTGATCCGCTTAAGCCTGCATGGACAAATATGGCAAAAGTATTATTATAAAACCCAAACTTATCAAAATTGGGTTTTAGTAAAAACAGTAAGCTGAGGCGAGTGAATTACCATAAAAAATGATCTCTTCCTCATTACTTGTCTTAAGTACACTACTTTCAACGGGAATTTCAGAGCCTATTTATGGAGGGACAAGTGTGGGAAGGATAGATACAGACAGCAATAAATTAAAAGTCCTGAATCCAAATGAATTTCCTTTTATGGTGAATATTGCAATACAAGAAATTATTCAAGAAGATGAAACCAAAATATTGAAATCCTATTTTTCTTGTGGCGGTACTATTATTGGATCCCGGACGGTTCTTACAGCTGCTCATTGTATAACAGATTCCATATATGAACCAATGCTTTCTATTCGGGCTGGACTTATCCATTTGAAATTGGAATTGGATTTGGCGCAAATTATCCAAGTTGAACACTACCTGATTCATGAAAAATATGTGGAAGATCGTGAAATTACCCCCACGTTAGGAGTATTCAACATTAATGACATTGCATTATTGTGGACTGATAGATCTTTCATATTTGGCCCTTCTGTGAATGCCGCTATATTACCTATTGAAGAGTCTACTACAGATTTCGGCTTGATTGTTGGCTGGGGAGAAACGGAATTCAATGAAATGTCTCTTATGCTTTTAAAAGCCAAAATGACAGTAACAACAAAATTCGAATGTCAAGATTCACATCCTCGTGTACTAATAACTGATCAAATGATCTGTCTCATATCAAAAAATAGAGATATAACTGCATGTTTGGGAGATTCAGGTGGTCCTTTTGCTCAAAATGGAATTATTTATGGTATCTCTTCCTTTATTTCAAAGAAACGTTTTCATTCAGGTAAGGAAAAATGTGATCCCAAAAAAACAAATATCTACACAAGAGTTGCAGAGTATGAAACGTGGATTAAGAAATCAGTGATCAAATTTTCTAGAACTCAAAATATTGCAGAAAGTTTACAATTTACTAATGGAATTTTTCGACCATTAATCGATATAGGAAATTCAAAATTGACGACAACCAATCAGCCTGCAACAACTAAAAAATCTGGATTCTGGCAGAAATTTAAGTTCCAAAAAAGGAATTTAGTATCTGAAATGCCTAGCGTAATTGTAATTCATTAAAAATTCAATTTTAATAATAAAAAATATAAATAAAATCCGATAATCTGCTGATCTTAGTTATTTTGTTTAATGCACATTAATTGCAATATGTTTTAAACTTTAATAGAATGTTGGTTGGGGTAAAAAAATAATAAATTTAATTTTGCAATCATCACCGAGGTCCGGAAGATGCGAAAAATTGCAACAAAAATGAAGAAAAGTTTTAATAATGTTATAAACAAATTTCAAAAGTAACGGAAACTTAAAGCAATGATACATAGATAAGACTCATTACAGCCCACTGACATGTATATAAATGGACTGACTGATCTTCTGTTTCATGTGGCACCACTTTTGATTTCAAAAAATATGCTCTGACTCACGCTGTATTTAAATTATTTTGGAATTTATTTATATATGCATGTTAGTGGGATTTACAGAATTTACCACAAAAGTTTTCGGGACTATTTGTATTGTTAAATTTTGATTATAAGGCGAAGGAAGTGTTTTTTACAAGGCTCTTTTGGATGGAAATACCTCTGAATCGTTACAGTTCAGTGGGGAAGTATGCTCTCACAGAAAGTGACAGGAACATGAAAGTGGTGCCATTTGATTTCAAGCATTTTTGGTTCAACGAGCAGACCATTTATATACATGTCAGTGGTACAGCCCGGCTATCCCACTGACATATATAAAATAGACTACTGATACTACTGAAATTTCTTACATTATTTGACATTGTTATGGGTTCACTTTTCTATAGTTGTCTCGTTTTGGTTTAAATACTTTATTCCGCGGAACTACAAACAATATGTTCTATACAAAATACACCATAGTCCAGTTTCAGTTCAGTGGTTTTCCAAACGAATATATAGAATAGAAATATATGGCAATACAATAATTGTAATCCTTTCTCTGTCCCCCATAGCTACTTTTAGGGGCTGGTAGACAGAAATGCTTAATTTTATTTCCTTAAAAATTAAGTTTAAAAAATATTTGACGTTGTTCCAAGAATAGAAATAATTTCCAATGCATCTGTAATTTGTTGAAGTTTTAATATGAATGCTAAAGCGGAAGTAAAACTTGAAATTAAGATAATTGTCACACCCCTGCCAACAAAAGTTGAACCATATGAAATAGAAAATTAGGCAGTCTATGTTATATATGTCAATGGGCTATCACGGATCGAGACTAACGTTGTCGGCTGCCATAATTAGAGCTGTAACGGATGTCGTTAAAGATATGGGGATGTGGAAGCGGATATTGGGAAAGTAGGGTTTGGGAATGAGGATAAAAATGTGGATGATTGAGATGTTATTTTGGATGATGCGAGTGCGGAAGTTTAATTAGATTAGGCGACCCCTTAAATGATATTGAGGTGTGCTTCAATCATCGGAAACCTACCTCTTTAACAAAGTTAAAATTCAAATTTGCAATGCAACCATTTCGGTAACAGGGTTTTTAAGTTTTTCTTTTCTTTTCGGGTGAGATGTTTCCCATGCACTTTTACTTAAAACACATTGTTATGTTAGTTATGCTTAACAAACTCTTCAATGATCAGACCAATCGTGATTCTTTAGGGATGTTTTACTCCGTCCTTTACATGCATATTCCTTGTAGCACGGTTTACATTTAATTTGTTCACTTTTTGGTTTTATAAAATATGTCCATAAATATAGCTTGTTTTTGGTTACATGCTCTTAATGGAATGGAACACGGGTCATGCTATTACTCATAGAAATGAAAACGTACACTAAAATGTAATCAAGGGCGAGTTTTTGCTGGAATATTCCGTGGTATTTTTTCACTTTCCTTTAATCCATATAGTTTTATATGCTCTACGTAACGTAGGAAATAATCGTTATAATCTGTTTTTCCAGCTTGCAGGCCAGTACATCTAGAATCCTTCTCACTGAGGAGCCGACCTATGGGTTTCTATGTCTAGAAGAGGAACCCGTAGGTCGGCCCCTAAAATTAGTGAAGAGGATTCTAGATGTACTCGCCTGCAAGCTGGAAAATTGCAGATGGGGAGAACTGACTTCTTGCGTGATTTCAAGACGGATTTGTCCCGAGATTTGTTCTGTGAAGACAGAATATTTGCTGAAGAGTAATCGTAATAATGTGAGTAATCTTTCTGCAGTTATTACGGGATACAGCCTTTTTGGCAAACATACAAAGTGCATGCAAGCTCCATACAATGATTCCTGCATATTATGTATGAGAGCGTTAACCACCTGCTGTTCGAATGCCCCAAACTTGCTAAGCGTAGGAGGAATAAGCTTGGTAGCTACTTTTTCTGTGAACTGGGGGAATTAGCAAACAAAGAGTTGGAAAATCTGGTAAGGTTCATAAAGTCTTGTGGCTGGTTTCATCGCATCCCCTAGCTTTTAAATATCTTTTCCAGACAGGGTTCCTATAAAATGACATCACAATGTGGCTGATCTCGTAAAACTTTTTACGATGGCCGCCACTCTAACCCAACCAAACTTAACTATATCATCATACAAATATGGATGCGGAGTTTTAAAAATTTGAAGTGCGGATGAGAATATGCAAATCAATTAGGGTAATCCGCAGTTAAGTTCTGCGTTCCTTTTCTCATTCTGAATGAATCTGTATAAATCGACAGAACGATGTCATAATTTAATTCTGTTAAATATTACGTGATTCATGAAAAGTATGTGGAAGATGAATTTACCCCCACGTTACGAGCATTCACTCTCAATGATATTGCATTATTGTGGACTGATATATCTTTCAAATTTGGTCCTTCTGTGAATGCCGCTATATTACCTATTGAAGAGTCTAATACAGATGCCGGCTTGATTGTTGGCTGGGGAGAAACGGAATTTAATGAAATGTCTCTTATGCTTTTAAAAGCCAAAATGACAGTAACAACAAAATTCGAATGTCAAAAATCACATCCTCGTGTACTAATAACTGATCAAATGATCTGTCTCATATCAAAAAATAGAGATATAACTGCATGTTTGGGAGATTCAGGTGGTCCTTTTGCTCACAATGGAATTGTTTATGGTATATCTTCGGTTATTTCAAAGAAACGTACTCATTCAGGCAAGGAAATATGTGATGCCGAAAAAACAAATATCTACACAAGAGTTGGACAATATGAAAAGTGGATTAAGAAATCAGTGATCAAGTTATCTAAAAGTCAGAATATAGTTGAAAGTTTAAAATTTACTAATGGAATTTTTCGATCTTTAATCGAGACAGGAAATTCAAAATTGACGACAACCAATCAGCCTGCAACAACTAAAAAATCTGGATTCTGGCAGAAATTTAAATTTCAAAAAAGGGATTTAGAAGCTGAAGTTCCTAGCGTAATTGTAATTTATTAAAAATTCTATTTTAATATTAAATAAAATAAGTTAAAACCGATAATCGTCTAATTTTATTCATTTTTTTTGTTATTTAATTTTTGATTGAAAATCTTGAATAAAGGATAATTTTTACTAAAATGTGACGTTACAGGATTCTTTCTAAATAACATACAACATCAAGGGAAATAATGTAAATTTCTTCAAATAATTACTTTTTATTTCTCAAAAATACATTGACATTATTATTATTCAGATCGGTAAAAAAAGTAGTAATGACAGTTGACATTATTTCGTTTTCATCATAGTGGCAAGATACTGGGAAATACTTCCAATTTATTTATCATTTAGAAAAAGTTAAAGGAAAAAAAAAAATAGAGATAATAGCAACACGTAACCAACGTAATAAAAACCAGCAATAGTCACAAAATTCTGAGAACGGCGATTTAAAGGCCCCAGTGAAAAATTTATGTTTGCCAAACATCGCAGCATGACGAAATTAATATCAACAAGTGAAAAGGCTAGAATTGGTCTAAGACCAAAGTCTTATGATACCCTAGATGAATTCCCATATGTTATTTTATATGGTGTTGAAGTGGTTTTTAACATATAGTTCTAGAACAGTTTGTCGGAAAGTAAAATGAACATAACCAATTTCATATTCTGAAGAACTTTTCTTCAGTACAATAGAAACGTCGAGGACTGATCCTATTTACAGTATACATAAAAAAAACAAAAATTTTATATGGTAACACTAAGAAGGAGTTACCCGATTTTTCCCATTTTTGAAATTGTATTTACTATTTCTATAAAAATTCCGTATACAAAATTTCAGCTCTCTACGTTAACACTCTCTAAGGCAGTGTCCAAATACATTGTGAAAAACGAAATTTTTGTATGGCAACCCCACGAAGGGGATATCCGATTTGTCTAAATTTCGAACTTATTATATTTTTTCTTTTAAAGCCTGTGTGAAAAATTTCAGATCTCTAAGTGAACGCGTTCTTGAGTTATCGTGAGGACGGATGGACGAACAAAAATCAAAATAACTTTTAATATTATGCATGGTTGTCCAACCATTTTGCTTTACCATCATTATTTCTAGGTGTTACAAATGGAATGAAAAACTTAGTATACCCTATAGATTTCATCTAGGGTATAAAAAGTGTCAGCACTCGATGGATTCTTATTTAATAAAATTACTAAAAGTGCATAATGCATAATGTATTTGAAATTTATGAAATAAAATGTTTATTATCACATTTGCATGAATTGTTTTCAAATAGATTTTTATACTTGGATTTTGAACTTACGTAGTTAAATTCATTTTTGTGAAACAACATACATAAAACGTATTTTATAAGATTATCGTATGGTTCTAATTAGTCATCATTTTGTATATTAAGCCTAGCATTATATACTTAAAATAGTATTGATGTTCAAATGATTTATATTTGTAATTTTTTCCCAAATTCAATTCAAAGAAAGGCCTTTATGCGCTAGCCCTATCAGAAGGACGCAGCAACTATTTAATGCTGCTCCAAAACAAAGAGGGCATAGATGTTGCTCTAATCCAGGAGCAGTAGGTCCATGGGGCCAAGGTGCAGGAGTTGGGCCTCACAGAATTCAGACTATTTTATAGAGTCAAACAAGATAAGACTATGTGTACTCGTTAGTAGAAAATCTTCAGATGTTAATGTTATCTAATTTCAGCTCTAAGGATCTTGTGGTCTTGGGGCTAGAGGTGGGGCCAAAAAATGCGTAATAGCATCGGCCTACACGCCATATAAACAGCCGTCACCCCCTTTCGAGGTTATGAGATTGGTGATCAACGCCTAAACCTCATCACCTGTTCAGAGAGTTTTGTGGTGCATAACTGGAGAGTGTCTGACCAGACGTCTTTATCAGACCACGCTTATATACCCTTTTTGGTTATGTTTGCTGGGAAACATGTTAAAGCTTTCAGGAATGGACAGATTGGAAGCGTTTCTGTAATAAGGAAGTTTCTCCACCAGAAGGGCTAATCACGGAGTCAGCAGTAGATGCTGCTATTGATACCATCACCGATGTGTTAAATGAAGCTTTCCGGCTTAAAGAATCTAGAAGCTAAAACTGTGCGACCAGCCCCGGCTCAGATATGGAAATTGCATTCCAATCTAGGTCTGATGTACGACTTGTAAAGGGGCGCTAGATTCGTTGGGATGAAATATTTCTTATACATTTTCAGAAATCCAAGACATTTCGATGCTTCTTTGGCAACAGAGAAGATCTGATCTGTCCAGCGTAATTCACAGGAAATGTTAATGCCAAGAATTCATAAAGACGGTGTACCGTAAATCAGTGCTCCATCAAAATAAATGGGATCGTTAAAATTATGATTTTGTTTTAAAGACATGAGAGAACTTTGGGACTTAGATGCCTTGAACTCGACGCGATTCCCTTTATCTTAAGCGATGATATTAATCAATGATCGGATCATGCAAACACGATTGACAGATGTGTCTAGAGTCCCTAAGAGTATTAAGGGAGTAAGCGAAATCAAGGGTACTGTGATAGGCAACACTATGGATAGGCTTAAAACTAGGGAGAATCAGATAATTTAAGAAAATTAAGAAGAGGGCTGGAGAGATAACCAAGTCCTAGGGACATCGGCATTTATAGGTCAAACGCTATCTACAATAATAGATGAAGAAGGAGAGACCAAGTGCTTTAAGTTTATCTAAAAGGGTTGGATGCCAGACTCTATCAAAGACCTAGAGTAACGATTTTGGACCACCACAATTGTGAAGACTAGGGTACCACCGTTCCGTAAGAAAAGACAGCAAGTCTCCAGACCAGCGTCCAGTCCGAACGCCATATCGGCGATCATTGATGAGTTGTTTGGTTTCTAGATACTTCATTAATTTGGAGTTAATAAAATATTCGAAAACTTTAGAAAGAATCGAACTGATTGCAATTGGTCGATAATTTGAGGCGAATCTACAAATCAAAATATTTGCTTTATTCACGAAGTCAACAACCACTTCACCATTGTTAAGTAGTGAAGCTATAGAGGAATTGGTGAAGTTGTTCCTGATGGTTTTGACCAGGGACCAAAAGCCTATGCTATCCTTGATTGCAAGATTCTTACTCTAACATTTTTGTTAAAAAGAAAATTTTCTCTCCGGACAATGTACTTGGAGTTGTTCTTTGCAGTCCTATAGACTCATTTCAATTCTGTATATGAATGCAATTGATGCGCGCGAAAAGCAGACTCGTTCGCTTTTATTACTTGGTTGAACTTATCGTTAAACCAAGAGTGACTTTGCTGTTGTTGAAACCTGCTGTATGAATAAAGAATGTATTCATATATGCTAAGACTTTAGATGTCACTACGCTCTAATTTGCATTTATCAACATCGCTCGAAACAAAACAGACCGATCAATCAATTTCTGATACTGATTGAAAATTTCCCAATCAGCATTTATATTGTGTGAGCTAAGTATTATAGTAAAACTGTTGCATTTTACGAAATAAAATAAAAATATATTTCAAAATAAATTGTTTGCTTTAAATGTAATAACTCACTACACCCAATATGCAATGGTTTGTTTGCCGTTGTGTAGTTTCGTTGAATTTCTCCAATTAAGAGTTGTAATTGTTTTACATCGAGAACACATAAATTGGCAGCTATTTTCAATTGAAACAAACCTTCCATCGTTTTCATCCGCATAAGCTCTGTCCTTCTTCAAACATCCCGAGAAATGCCACGTTCATGTACATACATGAATTTTATAGGTATCCTCTATGGGATTCAACAGCCACGATTTAAAGTAGAGCGATGACCATAAGGGTTGCACTCTTATCAAATTGAGAGCGTCCAAAGATTTTTAATATTTTTAACAAAAAGGAGGACAGTAGATGAGATTTGGTTAAGAAAACTTCGGAAGATCTATTGCGATATTTTTTTTTAGTAATCTTCAGGGAGAGACAAGCGAGTTACGTTACCTCACCTTACAGGAAACCAATATTCAATCACAAGTTGAGACAGTCTCGACATAAATAAAATTTTTATACGAACCTGATCCATTCCTCCACTTTTTACCTGTAAAATAAACAGAAAAAGATAATTTAATAAAAAGCTTATCAAAACTTAAAGTGGAAACTATGAGAATTTTAGAATTAAAGAAACCAGAATTCAGTATTAAGACGGACGCATTCACAAGTAATTAAGAAAGCTTGAATATACTAAAGCTCATATATATATATTTGTGTATCATCTTGGTTTACTCTAAAGCGGAACCAAAGTTTGTAATAAAGATTATTATATAAAAGTGTACACACATAGTTTTTGTGAATATACAGGGTGTCCCACAAAATAGTGATAATCGGAAGGCTGGAGGTAGAGCGTCCCTCGGTGAACCCAAATCACCCCAATGTATGTTCTACAAACAGACAAACACTCAATCAACTGAAAGAGAATATTTTCCGCCATTGTCGGTTATGTGTCGAAAAGGAAGGTAGACATTTTGAAAACTTTTTGTAATTTTTCCTTTTTTACTTGTTTTTACTTCCCAATTAAAGCTGTTAAATTTTACACTTAGTACAATCTGAATCGAAATTTAAGTATGATGCCGTTGAGATAACTTGATACAATCTGCGCCTTGTAAAGTCGATGAACTAAGGAAGTTTTTGAACTAGTTTCTAAAAAAAAAAAAAAAAAATATGGAACTTTTTTCTTAAAATTGCCATAGAACATTCAGTTAGTTTTGGTTTTGGTAAAAGAAAAAATTCAACATTACTTTTTGAGACAATGGTGAAGTGTACTGAAATATATGTTTTTAAATACAACAGATGCACTGTTAAGCTATATCGGAAAAAAAAATAAGTGCCTATCTCACTTTCTTTGACCGCTATGACTAAAATTACCCTACAATACGTAATTAGCGAAAAATCTCGAAAATTTGTAATAACTCGAAAACTACAAAAAACCGTAGAGCATACATGGGGGTGATTTGGGTTCACCCTGTATACTATATATGATTCTTCAGTACAGTGGAAGTTGTGTTTTGTTTAAGAGGAGTCAGTACCAAGATTTGCAAGTTTCATACATTTTTCAATGCGAATTTCTGGCAAACTATTTGTACCCGAATAATGACTTATATCTTAAATTAAAGGTAACGTAGAGGTCTAGTAAATAACGCCGAGAAAAATAAAAAAAAATTATTGCAATGGAGATATTAGCTCGGAAAATTGTAAAAAATGATTAAAATTGATTTTTTCAAATCAAATTCCTGTTAGTAGGTATTCTTATATCTTTAGATTGTGACTGTTTTAGAAAGATAAATCCTAAATCTAGCAAAAACGTCGATTTTTTTCATTTTTAGTGGCGCTTTTTTTAATTGTTTAACTCTAATAGTACTTGCTTTTTCTCTCGATATTTCACAGGCTAGAAATTGCAATATTTCGTTGAAAGTTGTAGTAATATAAAGCAAAATAGCATATTTAACAATTGTGTGCAAAATAAATTTAGGAGAGTTCATTCTCGTTAAAAATTTTCAATTTCTTTGAACTGCAAATATTCATTTTCGTCTAAAATTGTCGCATGTTTGGTTTCTGCCTTTCACGCTAGATGTCTCTAATGTGACTTATGGTCTAGGTCTACGCTATTTTTATATGAATTTTCATACTTTCAGGACACAAACCTACGTATAGTAACTTTTTTTGCCTACATGCTCGCTGGTATCTAAATTGCAATATTTGCTGAGTACTGACGAGTACTGACTCCTCTTAACGAAACTATCATCTGTGTTTTTTTATTATCAATCCTAAAAAAAAATTTATTCGCGCCCCCGCGCCCCTAGCTGCATCCACCATTGCACCAAAACAGAATTTGAAAATAATTTCTGTCGGCGGTCACCAAGAGTGAATCAAAATTCTGAGATTTCCAAAAAATGTAAGTGTTTTTTTTTCGCTAAACAAATTGTTTATATTTAAGCTTTTAACCATTTCAAAATTCAAATCATCTCCAAAGTTATAGCAATTAGAAGTGAGCGCGGCCGGAAGTAATTATTTTTTCTTTTAGATTTTTTCCCTAAACTACGTTTTGTACAAGACAAAGTTAACTTAACTTATTAACTTGTTTCTTTCTTGAAAACATAAAAAGTTTCAAATTTTGTTCGGCTGATTTTTATTAGGTTATTTTGGTACAAAATATCTCAAGATTTATTCAACCGATTTTGATAAAATTCAAATCACATATTCTTCATAATATAATATTATATCTCAGATATAAAAGAGATTTTTATAATAAATACTAAATTTTACACCTTATTTATTTTTTCACCAGAGACGATTTATATATAGGTATAATATGTGTGTATGTATTAATACGTGCATATGTATATACTTAACTAGAAATATCTATATATTCCGCAACTATCTTTTGTTATTTAAATTGAAATCCTTAGGTTTACCAATTTGGCTATTGAATTGATTACCATCCTATCTTATGAATCGTAAGCTTAGGATATAGTTCCTTTCTGCTCTATCTAAAGAAATAACGACATACTCCGGTGTTCCGCAAGATAGCTACATAGGGCTATTCGGTAATGAAGTTTCCTATAGAGTTGCCTCATCTGATTTACTAATTTACACAAATGGTTTAAAACTGTATAAATCTATCGATTAGCATTGTGATTGTCTGAAATTTCAGGACAACCTGAACAGACTTGTTAAATGGTTTACAAAGAGTTCTGTCTATTTAAATGTTGAGAAATGTAAGGTAAATATTTTGTCTCGTAAGCGAGTCCTTTCGGATAATGTCTATGCAAATGTGTTGTTACTTTCGAAAGTTGACAAAATATGTGACTTGGGGGTAGTATTTGGCTCTAAACTCAACCTTAACTTCCACATAGATCACATTGTTATTAGGGCAAACTCATTGTTAGGTTTTGTAAAGCGCTGGAAAAAAGAACTTGATGATACCTAAATTACTAAAGCTCTTTTTATTCTCATTTTGGAATATGCCAGTCCTGCTCTCCCTCTTATAAAAATCCCTCCGTTCGTATCGAGAGCGTGCAAAGGAGATTCTTACTTTTTGTCCTCATAATAGGTCTCGAATGAAGGGATAGACTTCATCTTTCATCTTATAACGAAAAATTGAATTTAATACACCTTCATACTCTAGAAACTCGTACGATATATATGTATGTGATATAAGCTTTGTATTTTAACTTGTGAAGGATGACATCAACATCGCCTTTGATGCTTGATTTTATTTATTTGTGCTCTCATCGCACCAACTACGGATACTTTGAGCCAATGTCTAGAATGTTCTGTACTTTTAATTTAAATTTTCATTTCATAGATTTCCATATTGATAAGTTCCAATTAAGAAAAAATGTTAAAAATTGTTCTGTACTTTAGCTTTTATTTGGGTATCATATTTAAGGATCATTAGTATATTTAAAAAGGGCCCTTAGAAATTTTGCGGGTGGGCGCTCATGAATTTTTATCTGCGCCACTGCCTTTACAAGGTTTTTATTAATTGAAGGTAATTCTCCTGTACAAATCTCAAGTGAATCTAAATATTTCAATAATGATGTTTCTAGATTTTAAAAAAAAATTGAGTCTTCTTTTAACTTGTCGCCAAAGTTTGAAATTGTTTGAATCAATCTATTCTTCGAATTTAATTCCAAAAAAACTTTGAATCGCTTGGATAATTTCGATTTCAAAATCAACAACAATACGTGTAAAATCTGCTTTAATGCACGGCAAGAAAGTGGTATAGCAAACCTACTCAAATTTGAGTATGCTGGGATTATTGGACAGAGCATGACCTCAAGGGGTTCAATCTACAACATAATCTTGCAGAGGTAAGGCAAAAAAAGATTATTAAAAAAAAAAAAAAAAAAAGTTAAAGCAAAGAATATATAAGTTATAAGTTAAGTTAAATTATATGTTCTTTGGTTAAAGTAATAAAAAAGTTTTCAAAATTCAAAATTGTCATTTTAGAGTGCTATAACTCCGGATAGAGGAAAGTACAGAGCTGGTTGAGCAGTGGTTGGAAAAACCATGCAGCTCTACATACAATGTACTTTTTAATATATAGGGTGTTTCATGAAAAACAAGAATATGTTTTTAATAACCCTCCAATTTCCAAACGGGTGTGGCGTACCCCCCCCCCCCCCTACAAACCATTTATTGTTTGCCTAGGTGAGTACTATCCCCACCTTTCCTTTGGATCTTTTACCAAGAAACACTCGGTATTTAATAGATATAAAATGGCAAATTATTATGCAGACTGACGTTTTGGGAAGATAAGTACTCATTAAGATTATCACGATTTATGTACGTATATAGCATGCGTACTGCTTTACGATACCTTACTTTCTGTGTTAGTTTTTCGAAAGAAAATATTTATTCAGCTGTGCTTTGTCATACATGTATGCTAAAGTGTTGTCCATAGGTATTTAATATTTTTTATATCTGCAAATTGTTAGACATATTTGAAAGGAACCCATTTTATAATGGCTGAAATATTATTTACTCAAGTGATTCGCTTGAAATTATAACTGCGATAAATCTTATTATAAAAGCAGAAACATTTCTCAAAAGTCTGGTAGAGTAGGTAGAGTAAGCTTAGGCGAGTAAATTTCTTTTAAAAAATGATCCCTTCCTTCCTATTAGTTGTTGTGTTAAATGTATTAATTTCATCTGGAATCTCAGAGCCTATTTATGGAGGGGACAGTGTGGGCAAGTGGCACATAAACAATAATAAAGAAGAAATACTGAATCCAAATGAATTTCCTTTCATGGTGAATATTGTAATATCTCAACCTACTGAAAATCCGATGCAGCAAATGGTCTATTCATGCGGTGGTAATATCATTGGATCTCGTTCAGTACTTACCGCCGCTCATTGTTTAACCGATGCCATATATGAACCAAAGCTTACTATTATAGCTGGAATTGTCCATTTGAAATTGGAATTGGAGTTGGCACAAAAAATCCAAGTTAAATATTATCAGATTCATGAAATGTATGTCGATGCAAATGATCTTACTTCCAAATTACGTCAGTTCTCTTTAAATGACATCGCAATATTATGGACTGAAAAACCTTTTGTATTTGGTCCTTCTGTAAATGTCGCTGTATTACCTGTTGGAGATTCTAATCCAAAAACTGGCTGGATTATTGGCTGGGGAGAAACTGAATATGATGTATCATCTGTTATGCTGTTGAAAGGAGAAATGAAAGTGGTCAAAAAATCTAAATGTCAAGATTCACATCGTCGTGAAGTAATCACTGATGGTATGTTATGTGTCATATCGGAAAATAGAGATGTAAGTGCTTGTTTAGGAGATTCAGGTGGCCCATTCGTTCATGATGGAATTGTTTATGGTATCTCTTCATTTAATTCAATGATACGTACTCATTCAGGTAAAGAATATTGTGATCCAAGAATATCAAATGTATACACAAGAGTTGGACAATATGAAATGTGGATTAAGAATTCAGTTGCAAAGTTTGCTAGAACTGAGAATATAATCGAAACTTTACAGTTTACAAGTGAGTCAAAATTAACAGAAAGCAATCAGGATTCAAGAAATAAAAAGCCTAGTTTCTGGCAAAGATTTAATTCTGCTGACAGAAAGGATTTAATATCTGAAGTTCCGATCGTATCTCTAGTTTAATAAAAATATATAAAATTACTGTTCTTTAGTTTTTCTTATCAAACTTTTATAAAAAGTTTTGCTCCGTCATCTAATTTGTATTGAAATAATGTAATAAATAAAAACATAGTGAAAAGTGTTTTTTTCTGATTATATATTATAATTGATTTACGTTATCATTTTGCTATGAGTAAAGCCAACTAAATATATATATATATATATTTATTTATTCGCATAATATAATACTATTTTTACAATATTATAATTCAAATATTACTTAATAAAATATTACAATTCATTATCTCCAAATATTTTTTACATTTGCTCATAATTACACTTAACATAACTTGTTAGATATCTTTTATATATTATTATCATTATATATTATCATATTCCTTTCATTTTTTAAGCTCGTTGGTAATTGGTTAAACATTATCATATTTTGTGCTCTTGATGTTCGCAATAAATTTAGCCTAAAGTCTCCAACGTTTCTTAAGAGATATGGTTGCACCTCTCCGACGTACCCCACTGTTCGACAGATGTATTAAGGCAAAAGGTTATTTTTAATTTTGTAGACGAAGAGTAATACATTGAATATTGTTGTTTGTTTTACATTCATCCAGCATAAAGTGTGCAACATAACTTGAATAGGTGTATATATATTAAATTTTAATATGGTTCTCATAGCTTTATTTTGTAGACGTTGTAAACGTGCCATCATCTCATTAGTGCACACAAGTAAAACCATTGAACAGTACTCAAAGTGGGGTTTAATGATTGTATTATATATTTTTATCGCAGTCATTTTATTTAATTTATTACTTAAGCGTTTAAAGAATGATATCTTTTTAGAAATCTTTTTGCATAAAAAGTCCACATAACTTTTAAATTTTAACTTATTATCTATAACGACACCAAGATATTTAATTTCATTTACAATTTCAATTTCTTTATTTTCTATAAACATTGGCCTTATGTTCGTAGAATTAATAACCTTTGCCTTTATTTTATTTATATTAAGTTTAAGTCTATTCATATTCAACCATTCGCCAATAATATTTAGGTCTTCTTGTATTTTACGTTTACAATCGTTTTCACATTCACCAGTTATATACAATCACTTTTGAATTCTTTATAACTATTGCCATGTCGTTAACATATAGTAGGAATAAAGTCGCTGCTAGTATTGTCCCTTGAGGAACTCCGATGTCCACTGCTATGTCAGTAGATAATGTATCGTTTGATTTTGTGCATTGTGTTCTTTTATTTAAATATGATTCAAACCATTTCTTTTCCTTTCTTCTTATTCCATACTTATCAAGTTTTTGCAATAAAATTTTTCTATTCCCTGTCTCAAATGCTCTTTTTAGGTCAAGAAAGACAGCTATTGTAATTTTCCTTTTATCTTGGCCCTCCCTTCCACTTTGTTATTATTAAATTTATTTCCGTTTCACATGAGTGTCCATGACGGAAACCGGATTGACATTCTGTGATTATAGAATTAGTTTCGAGGTATATATTTTATGAGTTGTAATTGTACCACTTTTTCGATCAGCTTTTCATGAGTTGCAAGCATGTTTATCGGCCTGTAGAACTTACAACTCTTATGACTGTTTCCAGCTATCAGAAAAGACACCATTTTTTAATGATTCATTGATAATATCAACAAGTACCGGTCCCAATTATACTTTTCTAAAAGAATTGATATAACAAAACAAAATCCAGACAAAACATGATTTTTAATGGTAATTCATCATGAACGGAATGAACTAATCTTTGTAAGCTTCCCACTGTTTTGTATATGCTGAAAAGCTTAACTGAAAGCTTTTTTACTTTTTTAAATATAATAAGATGAGAGCTTTTTACTTGCAAAGTGGTGAAAGTGTACATACTTTTCTTGAGTATTTGAAAGTTCCAACCGAATATTGAATAATGCAATTTTACAACCTTCAAAAAGCTTTACAGGGTGCCTTTTTTCTTAACAATACAATATATATACTAAAATTTTTAAGGGTGATAGGGGAGACTGAGGTAAAGAAATAACTTTATGTACATTAGGAGAAGTAAGTTTCGAATTTATTCAATTACCAGGATGTCAGTTCGTTATGTCGTTGCTATGAATTTATGTATTTATATTTTGTAGTACCTGCATAAATCTTATTTATACTGTAAATTGGGAGTCCCGTCATTATGATGGACATTTCATTTTTATACCCTAGATGAACTCCTCTATAGAGTATACTAAGTTTGTCATTCCGTTTGTAACGCACAGAAATAATGATCATACAGCAAAATGGATTGGACACTTACGCATACTATTAAAAGTTATTTTGATTTTTACATGTCCATCTGTCCGCCCGTTCGTCCGTGCGCATGATAGCTCGAGAACGCATGCACGTAGAGAGCTGAAATTTTGTACGCGAACTATAAAAAAAAAGTAAAATTAAATTCGAAAATGAGACAAATCGGGCAACTCCTTCGTGGGGTTGACATATAAACATTTCGTTTTCCACTATAATATTTGAACATTGCCTGAAAACGCGTTGATATAGAGAGCTGAAATTTGGTAGGTGGTGTTTTCATAGTAATAGAAAATAAACTTTCAAAATTGAATAAATCGGGCAACCCCTTCTTGGTGTTGCCATATAAAAATTTAGTTTTTTTTACGGATACTATGAAAACGATCAATCTTGGACATTTTTATTGTACTAAGAACTTTTTCAGAATATGAAATCCTATAAAATTGGTTATAATTATTTTTTCTGTTCGACGAACCGTTCTAGAAATATATGAGAAAAACCACTGCAAAAATCAAAATTGCTCAAATGGGTGACCATACGAAGTTTCTAAGAATTGGTCTTAGACTAATTGTAGCTTTTTTACTTGTTTTTTAATTTCATTAATTCTCCTCAAAGTGTTAAGAGAACATTCTGCCTGAATCAATCAGCTGTGAATTTCTTTCCCTTTCCTCAAGCATCTTATTCATAGTTCTTATTTTTATTTTTTGAAAAGCAGAAGAATATATGATTTTGGGCGAGTATTTGAAACTTGAGATTGTACAAATAATCATGTCAAAAAAGTTATACTTTTAAGATCAATCAAGATAATTATTATACCATATTATACCCTTCATACTTCATAATTGACTGGACATTTTCAGGTGGAAAATTCATCGATTTTTTTTCCCTCTATAAATTTTTCAATTTTTCTTTTTACCTTATTTTTAGCCGAAGCTGTGAATTTCATAACACATGAACTAATACTACAAAAAAAAAAAGAGGCCCCACCATTTTTGTAGAGTGAGGGAAATGACGAAAGTAAAATGACGAAAGTATTAAGGGATAGCTGATTTCACAGTCCGTTACTTATATTGGAACAATGAAACCGATCAACAACAGTAGTGTTACTGTCATCCGTAATTGCTGGTAATATCTACATAGTTCTAAATAAAAATTGTTTTTCCACAATTTTCTTTGCTAAGGGTTGACTCATAGCTCACATGATGTAATTTTTATGCTTACGACAGGTATGAGGTATCGTTACCATCATATTCATATCGGGGTATTCCGAATAGCTTGGTATTAAAGTACCTCTAACAGACATAATAGGGGTATTAGTGTAACAAACCGTACTTTGATATTTCAATTCAGTTGATAAGTTTTTAAGCGTAAACTAGTTGGAAATGGAAGTGAAAACTGATTGAGCCATCAATTCGAGAAAGTTGACGTCAAAGTTTTGTTTCCTTATATAATTTGTTTTCTAATTCGTAATTTCCAGTCATACTAGACCTGCTCGAGGATGTTAAGATATCCTATCCTACCCTATCCTACTCCAGAAGAAGTATGATCATTTGACCTTTTCCTTCGGAGCATACTAGCAGCTACAACCCTCTGGACAAAGAGCAAAGTGACTGTAAGCAATGATCGGATTCAAGTGGTCGCTAAGGATACGACGTGAGCCGTCAGTGGTGTCTAAATATGCCATGCTTTTCACTTTATTGAGTGTTCTCTTGCTGGCTGTCTGCATCGTTTTGTGTCACTAGACATTTGCCATGAAAGATCCATAAAGTCATTTTAGGACTTAGACCCCACTGTTCCCGACAAGCCTTTGGCATGATCGGAATGCTTACATCACTTTGTTGGTTATTATTTTAAGGTGGGGATTCCCGGTACGATTGCTATCCAGAATTACTTCTAAATATTTGGCTTTTTGGGGAACATTCTAATGAAAGTCTAATTAAACTAGAAGCTAGGCACGGGAGGCTTTTTTTCCTGGTGAAAGAGACTAACAACATTTTACCTGTTTTTATTGATAGCCACATATTTTAAAAGCTGATTCAAATTTCCTTAACACAAACGAAAATGTCATCAACATATCTTTACGCGCCGTAAAGTCGGCTCTTGAAGTATAACCACAACTAAGAACCATAGTAACGTAATTGAAACTTGGCCTTGTGGACAGCCTCTAGTGGATTTGATTGTTGGGGATTCGCCGGTTAAGGTAGTTGCTATGCAGCGTTTTTCCAGCATAATGTTAATCCACCTGACGATACAGCTTTCAATACTTTTTTCTTCAATTACCTTTTTGATCGAGGCAAATAGTATTGTCGAAAACATCTTGCATGCCTATGAAGGAACATTATAGGACCTTCTTGCCTTATTAGGCTTTCTTGATAATCTCTACTAGGCTGATGATAGTATCCCGTGTGGATTTTCCAGATTGTTAGGCACATTGGTACGGACAACAACAGTGGTTTTAACTGCAGCTGGCAGATCTGAAGTATTTTCGAATACTACATCTTCCAAGTACCTACAACATCTTCGTCATTTTCATTTTTCGCTTATGGTCAATTGATTAAAATAGGATGTAATGCTAATTCTTAAAAACTATACCAGTTAGCATGTTCACCACTCAAAACATAAGAAGCGCTAGCTTCCAAAAATCTTCGACCATGAACTACTGCGACTGAATGCAAAAAGTGCAATTACTCAACTGCTAGTCGCTCAAATTTGGATACGTCCATTTGTGTGTTTAATCTTACCACAAGGTCTGCAGACACGACTTTGTGGTAAGATTAAGCACACGTATGGACGTATCCAAATTTGAGTGTCTGGCACAAATGTCCTACGAGTAAAATATAGCAGTTACAACAGCACTCGACAGTATTACATTTCTCCTAAATCGTTGGAGATACAACTTTGAAGGGGCCATTAATCCAATTTAGATGAGTCTTCGTACGGCAGAGGCAGTATACTGACCCGTCTAAGCTGGCTCATTTTAATCGAAAGAGCACGATCGAATTAATATGACCACATAAAAAGCTCAATTTCAAGAATAGAAAAGAAAAAAAAATTGTTTGACTGTTTCCCTTCAGACATATGTATGGATGTTTGATTAATTTGACACATTATCATATTATTACTTACAACTACGAGCTGCGCAAACCAGGAAGTACAAATGATCAGGCTGCACCAAGCAATTTTCGACGAGAGTATCGATACTTTCTCTATATCCACTAACTGTTTGGGTATATTGGGAGTATTTTATGGTACACATGGTGTTTGAACCAGGCATTCCAAATTCCGATATCGATATCTAGCGATATCTCGTGTCTGTTTTAATCAATAGAGGCGCATATTTACCATATTGGGCTATAGCCCACTTATGACAAAAAGAAATTTGAGATTATTTCATTTAATAAATCAGTTTTGTCATGTTTAATATTATGCAATTATATGCAGCATTTTATATAACAAATTACATATCAAAAGTAAATTTGTTTACTAACAACAGCCAAAATAGCTTTATTTGCAAATAAAGAGGAGACGTGTGTTTGTTTTTGTAAGTGTAGAATTTATCTTTGCTCATTTCCTCCTATAAGTAGCTCCCTTGGATTCTATAGAAGCCCAAATAATAAGACTGAAAAGGTGTAAACTGGAATCTGAAAATTTACATTTGAGTGGATCGAACAATGAGAAGCTGTAATAAAGCATTCCAAACACAGAATAAATTTACACAAGCGTGTGCTCCTTTTACGAACCCTATTCCATACAAACATACATACATACATCTTGTAACAATAGCATTAGCAATAAAATATTATATTTACGTGGCGTACATAAGGGATGGGTGGAACAGGGCAATTTAACTTGACAATCGTAAACAGTACGCAATCACATGCGGAAAATAGAACCAGCTGCAAATGGTTTAGATACAATACAAGAAGAAAAAAAAAATAGCTCTACAAATGGGGACGATTCTACTGGAGCATCAGCTTGTTTCCATTTCTGCTTCTTATCTAATTAAGCGTAAGATAAACATGACACAATTTGCGGGAGATTGTCGAATTTTCTTTTGTTGTATGTAGGTTCCATTGCAAGGGGAAAGTTTGATAAAATCAGGGACACCTACAATTACATGGTGGATCTTTTACATTATACAGATTAAATTTTTATTTATTACTATAGAGGCAGGACATAATTTAGTCTGAACTTTTTTTGTTATGTTGGTAATAGTGGTAAAAGACTGCAATGAAAATGGTTATGAATGGGAATATGAAAAAAAAAATTTCAGTTAACTTATTAGAAAATCTTCAATAAATTAATAATCGTCTCACATAAAAAATAATTTAATTTCGAAGAAATAATAAAAAAAAGGAAGTTATTTGAAATATATTACGATCGTACTGAGTTCTACTGAATTCCAGGGGGACGGGACGGTTTTATGATCTAACAATTTGAGGGAAATTGTCGTTTCGTTTTGAGATATTAAATTTCAGGCAACAGATTTTGTTGAACCATTAAATGAAAGATTGCTCATATGTATATGGAGGAGTCTATAGGTATATAAAAATAATATTACAGTACATGTCTACTTACATATGTATGTATCACAGGCCTTAGTAGCTTTGTAACTTTGATAGATGACCAAAAACGTTAGTCATTTTCAACTTTCACTCTTTAATAGTAGACAAAAGTATTAAAAACCATTTCCATATCACTTTTCAAATAATTCTAAAGGTACGTGCACAACGAGGCGTACGAGGGATTGTATGCTGTACTATGAGAGTGTTCACACCAATGCTGTAGTAGAAACGCGATGTGTCGAAACACCTCGTGATATCTCGCTCAAGAATGAAATTTTTAATTTTTTCGCGAGGTGAAGCGCGGTATTTTTGATAGCTGGCATATTCTTATAGGTTTTTTCTATGATATAATCGAAGGATTCTTTACTCATACTCAAATACTGGAAGAATCTATGAGGATCAATATGTAAATCTTTATTTATGGGAATGAAATTCACCAAATTCCAGATGTTTCATATTTATTAGGTGGCAAGTAAAACAGCGGAAAGTACACGTATGTTAAAAATGCCATATACATATAGTTGCACTACTTGACAAACACAAAATCTCTTCTTCAGAATCTGATGACATATAATGAACACAGGTCCAAAAGTGGAGCAAATCGGGCAACCCTTTCTTGATGTTGACATACAAAAGTTTACTATTTCACTGTATATTTTGACACGTGTCGACGTAGAGAGCTGAAATTTTGTACACCGGCCTATTAAAAAAAACAAAAAAAAAACAAAAAGGGAAATTTAATTTCGAAAATTGGACCAATCGGGCAACTTTTACGTAGGTTTGCTATACAATAATTTCGTTTTTTTATTATATATTTTGGCACTGCCTGCAAATGCGTGGACGCAGAGCTAGACTTTCCCACGCATATGAATGCATGCACATACACACACACACAAAGACACAGTAAAACCCTATTGTGCGGTAACACGCGATTGAGTCAGATGATTGATTAGATATCGGGTTTTCCAATAAGAGGTGTTATATTGATATTCAAAGAAAAATGCCATTTTTCGAGATAAATGATCGGATCTTTATTTCATTATTAAGAGGAAGGTATGCCGTTAATAATGGAAAATAACATCAGCCAAATGACCACCACGACTACGCCTACAGGACCATATCCTTTTCATGAAATTTTCCATAACCAAATCGCAAAGTGGCTGCCCTATGTCCTCGATAGCCTCACGAATTCCACCTTTGAGGTCTTGAATCAACGCTGGGCTGTTGGCGTAGACCTTCTCTTTCACGTGGCCCCAAAGGAAGAAGTCGCAAGGTCTTAAGTCACAAGATCTCGGTAGCTGGACAGATCACATCTTCTCGGTTGCCAAAGAAGCATCAAAATGTCTTGGTTTTTTGAAAAGTTGTAAGAAATATTTCAGCCCATCAAATATAGCCGCTCCTCTACAAGTCCTACATCAGACCTAGAATGGAATACAATTCCCATATCTGCGCCGGGGCTGGTCGCACAGCCTTAGCTTCATTGGATATTGTCCAAAAGAGAGCCTGCAAGCTCATTGCCGATGTGGCAATTACTCGTCATATCCACTCGCTCGAGCACCGTCGCACTGTTGGATGCCTTTCGCTCCTTTATCGCTATATACATGGCCAATGTTCTGATGAAATATCTAGTCTGATCCCTTGTAGAATAGTTCCTGCACGCAATACTCGCGCTGCATCCCGCGCTCATCCTTTTACCCTTCAAATTACCTTCGGCCGTACACTAAAATTCCGTGATGCTTTCTTATCCCGAACTGTGCGAATGTGGAACAGTCTACCATCTTCTTCCTCCGGCATACAACCTGCAAAACTTTAAGGACGGCATACATTGGCACCTCCGCCGCTCTCCTTATATCCCTTAATCCTTTCCCTATCTCCTTCCTGCCACGCTGTGCTTTGCATCCCCCTGAGCTTGGCTTAATAATATAAAAAAAAAAAACAAAAAAGCCAATTGTGATCACGTCTTCGAGAGATAACACGATCCGGAAACTTTTCCCGTAAAAGATCAATGGTTTCGTTGCTTGTATGGCACGTAGCGCCGTCTTGTTGAAAGTAAACGTTGTCCAGATCAATACCATCCAATTCCGGATATAAAAAATCATTAATCATCTGTCGATAGCGCAATCCATTCACCGTAACTGTTGCTCCAGCCTCATTTTCGAAAAAGTAAGGTCCAATGACCCCGCGGGATCATAAACCGCACCAAACAGTCACACGTTGAGGATAGAGAGGCTTTCCAACAATAACTCTTGGGTTTTCCAGGCCATAGATGCGACAATTTTGCTTGTTGACGAAGCCATCGAGGTGGAAATGGGCCTCATCACTCAAGATGAGTTTTCGATGGAATTCCGGATCATTTTCATGCATTTCAAGGACCCAATCAGCTAAGACTCGACGTTGTTGATGATCGGCCGGCTTGAGTTCTTGTGTTAACTGAACTTTATAAGCCTTAAGACCCAAATCTTTATGCAAAATACGGCGTAATGACGTTTGTGGAATGCCTAATTCCAAAGAACGACGAGGAATGGACTAACCTGGGTTTTCTTCAACACTTTCGGCTACATCAGCAATATTCTCGGCTGTTCTTGAGTGACGTGCACGGGTTTTATTCTTCACATCACTAACTTGTCTACCAATTTCTGTATTGCGGTCCGACAAGGTGCTTCACGACGACCCAGAAATGTTCGAGTTTTACGAACTGTCTCTGCCACATTTTCACCATTTTTATAGTGAATTTTAATAATTTCAATGCGTTGTTGAATCGTGTATCGTTCCATTATTAATGGCTTAGTTTCTACTTGTCAAATGTCAAAAAATGACAGCTCCAAAAGTGACATCTACCGAAATAGCGGGCTAATTATTGGAAAACCCTTTATTATGCATCTCTAACCACCCCACCCCTTTCAACTCCTACCCAACTAGATATCTACTATATTATCGCCGGAAAACGCTGGCGGGTTTCCATAGTTACATATAAAAATAATATATCGAATGGATTAGTTCATGGTATAAATTCATAAACTTCAATCGAAGAAATCTATAACAAGCAAAAGTTTAGAGTTTATATTAATTTTTGTAAGGATTTATATTTATATAAAATTTACATTAAGATCGCTAACCGTGTTCTTTGCAACTCATGTAGATATAGGCAAATATTTGAAAGTTCCTGTTTTTTCTATGTATACAGGGTTTAATCAATCCCTAAATGAGTGGCCCGATTTTCAAGATACTCTCTATATGTATTTCTACATAAAGCTCGCTTCTATAAATTAATCGGTAGTTGAAGTTTCAATAATGCTTTCCATTGTGTACACAATAATTACACGTGTGTCGAAAGGTTAAGAGCCTTTCAATCTATATGTAGCATATATGTATATTGTTTCTCAAGTACTCAACTTGCCTTTTCTACCTTATATACTTAATTAATTCGCAATTATTTAAAGAATTTATAACTTGACTATGAGTTGTTGTTTTATAACTCCTTCATCAGCATTAATTTGATATCGGGGAAAATTCCACAACTCGCATAGAACATCCATCGCCAATTGTCAATATCTTAAAGCTGTTCCCAAACACTTCCATGATTAATTATACTACATACATATATGCATCTTGTATCTCTCCTGGATTTAACTATAACTATACTATGTAGGTACATATAACTTGTACGCTAATGCTATGCTACTATCTATTCTATTCTATTCGGATATGTTACAAGTGAAACTCCCACCTTAAATTTAAGGCTGCAGAAGCGCTATCTGTAAAGTATAAGCTGGATAAAGTTGTATAAAGTATGATATCTTTGTAGTGGTGATGAGCTGTGTTCCCATGACATGATGTCTTTTCCAGAAGAATCTCTAGAACTAAAGGAAATCGCTGAATAATTCTCTTTAGATTTGTGGGCAGTACAGTACGTCGAAACCAGACTACAGTTACCCCGCAAATTCAGAATTAATGCACAAAGTAATTTCCTATCAGCGATGAAATGTTGTATAGAAGATGTAAGGAGAGAATCCTTCATTTGTTCTGTGGGTTACACGGAAGGGGGGGTTGGCGGCGGCGGAGAGGTTAAAAGGAATTACAAGGGAAGTGACACTTTTCACAGATAACATTAAATCTTCAAACTCTGTACTAGAGTTATATACACTATCTTTATGACTTTACGAATATTTTTTTTTAATTTTCCTTTATCACCACTATGCAACTGAATTGTTTGAACTCTCTCTCTCTCTCCTCTCTCTATATATATATATATAAACATAATAAACATATATACACGAATGCTTATAAAATGTTTTTGGAAATAATTTAAATAATATTGAATAGCTTAATTTTGCTTGGTTCTGGAGTATTTGGAGGTTTGTCAAAGTTGTGATTTAAAGCGGGCGCCTAAGCTCCGTTGTCACCTTGTTAAGTCACTCATTCTGCAACATTTCATGCATGCCTCTCTTGTCTTTCCCAAGCTCGACTCGTACTGTTCAAGGAAAATGAATGTTGCTTTCAACGAGTCTACTAAATTTATTTTTTGACTGAGGAGGTTTGATCATGTATCTCACCTTAATTTCACACTGCTGGGCTTAAGAAATTTAGTATTTGAGTATATTATTTCAACCCTTAAACTCCACTAGGGGGCTCAAACGGCTACTTCCACGCGTCCAAACTTTCAGATTCGACGGAACTTGCATTGCTCAACCTGTATAGAATTTTGAACTCGTTGCCTCATCATATCCGGATGCGGCAGCTAACTCTCTTGGTAACTTCAAACGATTCCTAAAGTCCTATCTTGGCATAGTTGACATTAGTTTGCGGTAGTCTGTATGCACAGCTCTTTTCTTTCTTTTTCCTTTTTGTTTTAAATCAATCATTTTATTAGTCTTGCAAATGTCTTTTTAAAATTTCTTTAATAGTTATGTTTAATAAAATATTTATCTTCGATATTTTAAGAACTAATATTAGCTTAGCTTAAAAGTTAGGTTTAGTTTTATTTAGCTCTCTTGCCGTTTCATACGATGCTTGAAAAAAGATTGTAAATCTTGTGGTATAAGTACCCAGGAAATAAATCAATTGTATTGAATTTAGGGCAAGTGTTGGAAATATTCATAGGCACGTGGCTTTTTCAAATTGGTTGGTGATTTGTGATCCAAATATATTTCTTATTTTTATTAATTTTCTGACCTACTGATTAAATATGTAACTTCAGTGGGCAAGTGTTAGATAAGGTGGTGCTGATATTGGAATAAACTGATATCAAAATAAGTGTAAGCTATGCTACCTCTACCACTGAATCCCAACATAGGGAATTTTTTGGATTGGATCTGTGGCTCCTAACATAAGGTAAAACACAATAGACAAAGGATAGTAGGCATTTCTTTATATATTAATTTTACATTATGTATAAATACATATATAGGTATAGTATAAATTAAATAAAGGAATAACCAAAATTCTGGCTAATAGTATACGTTTATCGCCGGACTTATTTACCTCTACCTATATTATCCATTGTCTCTCTCTTTTATACCTTATTGGGAACGATGGACTTGACCACTAAACCCTGATACTTTTCACAACGCTTGACTGTGTTTTAAATACATACATACATATCCTTTAAACATATCGCATAAAAATAATTGCTGAAAAAGAAAGACGTTCTGCTACACCTAAATGTGTACATTTTAACATTCTCGCATCTATTTTCTTCATCTTTTACTTAACCATGTATAGGTATAGTGTTACCTATAAAAATAAAAGATGCCCATATCTTACAATTTGAAAATACTGTTCAAGGTTTCGAAACAGTTGTTATCCTTTCATACATTCCACGCTTTATTACATCTATTAAATATAAAGTCCTTGTAAAGGATTCTCTCCTTTAAATCAATTTTTTCGTCATGTATATTTAAAGTATGTCTCTGTGTGTGTGTGTGTAAATCTTGTGAATAAAACTTTCTTTAAAAAAAATGAATTTGATGTTACGTTTCTCATAAATATGCAAATTATGCACTAACAGCGATAAACTTATATTCAGGAGAATAAATAGTGTTGAATATCTTTTGAAGTTGAATCAATTCGAAATGTGATGTCTGTAAGTGTGAGATATTTGCTTAAAGTTTAAACCCAGCAAAATATCTTGTCGATGATAATCATATTCGTATTGCATTCTCTGCCAACGGGAGAAACTGTTATCCCAAAGGCAAAACATCTTGAAAGAACAAATGCATATCTTCTACGCGATAGGTTTAAGTAATTTGCCAACATCCCTTCCTGGCGAGTTATTTTCATATCATGTATATGGGGCTGCCAGTGGTTTTTTAAGAGGTTTATTGATGAATGTAGTGCACTAAATAAATAAGTTTGGCAATCCAGATCTTGGCAACACTGCTTGTAGTACCCACGAAACCTTTTTATTTTTTTTACTCAACTCTGGCTTGGAGTGAGTGGAGTGAAAGCACTGTTGGGAGATCGTGAGAATTCTCCCATATTATGGGAATTTCTTGCCTGAAAAAAACTAAAGTGAGAGAAGGGAATAATTTCGTCTACCCGTACAAAATTATGGGAAACATTATACATCCGAAGCTCAGAAAATATTTCCATAAAAAATTAAATTTTCCTGCGCAAGTATGTTAATTTGCGGGGGGGCCCGCACATCCTTAGTTACGCCACTGCGTTCTTCCAAATGATAAATTCGTGTATCATAGACATGACAAATAAACGAAACTATTGTCTTCTTGCTTGTTTATAATTTCATCTTCTTTTCGTCTACGCAAGACAAGGAAGAAATCATTTCACAGTATTTGCTGTAATTTTGGGTGGAAGATATTTTGGCAATATCATCCACATATCGCCCTAGAATATTTTTCATCCAAATGATTGCTGGAAAACGATTTATTTTTGTTATATACATACAATATATGTATAACACTTGTTTATCATATATTTCATATCATATTTAGTTTAATGTGATGTGTTTAGGGGTTAATCATTTTATATACTTAGTATAAAAAACTCTGAGCATTAGTACTTGAATAAATTATTATTCTGGTCATTTACTAGCAACATATTTCAATTTCATATGTCATTTAATAAAAAAATAAACTTGATAGCTTTTGTTAAAGAGTTGATATTTTTTAAGCCACCATTTGTTGACGTATTTTTTTTTTTTTTATTTCTATTCAATTCCCTTAAATTAATCGAGAAAAATGGGGAAAGATGAAGAATTCATTTGTTCATAAAAAAATTTTTCACATTATTTATTCACAGTATTCACAGATAGCATTGAGTTCCAGCAATATGTTTTACGAAGGCTGATTATCGAATTTTGTTAATTGAACCAAAAAAAAAAAATCATGAATATCAGCAATTTTTAAGGCCGTCACACTAGGCTGGTGCACTAGGCTGGTGCTTTAAATCCTTCGATACAAATAACAATAGAAATGTTAGTGATGAAACAAGTTAATAATATTAGAACTTAAAAAAAAAGTTAAACAAATTTCAAGAAATTTTGTAAATCACAACGTTATAACTGATTCAATACTCTTCGATTCCACGTTTAATCAATCGACTTTAAAAAATTAAAAATTTTAAATATAACTGCCAATGTTACAAACTCATTTTTCACACTATTCAGCGTGCCCTTGACATCCGGTATAACTTTTTCATGTCACTTTACCTAAATAGTTTCATGATGGTTTTTCTTAAAGGGAATGCTTTACCAGCAACAAATATAACTGATTCTTCTATCCGGACTCTTTTTCAGTTTCTTGAATTGTTTTTTGATCACTATAGACTACAGTGGCTATTAAGAATGATGGTGCTACCATCTATCGATTGTTAGGAAAAGTGTATCGTGTTTGGGCAATCTTTTGCTCATTTGGGTTACGTTTTTAATAATGCTATAAGCCATACAAATAGGAAAGGAGGAGAGAAGTTATAAAAATAAAAAATAAAAAAAAACAGAGGAAACAGGAAAAGAGCAGAATCATGTCGAGATTAGAAATTCGAATTAACGAGCCTGTACTGTTCGTTAGTAGAACGTACGCGCAAATTTGATTAAGTGACTGAAATGAATGCACTGGTAAATTTGGATCAAGATCAGTGGTCTATTTCCTAACAACAAATCAACACTGTTCACTTTCTTTTACTTTCAAGAAACTACTGCACTTATGTTTTAGAATTTCCCACTATTAAGATCAGATTATGTATAAATGTTTTCAGGTCAACGATTCAAACGTATAGGGAAACACACTTACAGGATTGTTAGTAATAGATATATAAATAGATATTCAATATAGAGTTAATATAGAGCAAAGTTAGAATAACTTAACTTCAAAACACTGCCAGACTTACTTTGCTTAAATATCTTGAGAAATCGTATTAAGACAGGATTATACAAACTGTTGGGTCAGAGATCAACACACACTAGAAAACACACTATTTGGCACCGATTTATGATGTAGGATTTTCAGAAATAGATATGTTGAGACAAAACTCTTTACATAAGTTTGGGTCTGAGATTTTTGTATCACACTGAAAACACTTATTACCACCAAGTTGTAATTAAGATCGTCAAAAAATGTAATAAAAATATATGTGTAAAATGGATATGCACACGAAATATATAATATATATATAAGTCAAAATATAGTCAAATAGATATATGAATAAGTATTAAAATGTTACAAGTGACTGGTACTCACCGATCACCACCTTGGCACTTGAGGAATTGGCTTTAAGCTAATGTTAAGACCCTTTGTTCTAATATTTTGTTAGAACAATTCTTTATTCCCGTAGAGACCAGAAATAAGGTGTTAATGTTAATAAGATTTTCTTAACTTAAGTCGAGACCAGAAGCAAGATTCTTTATTTCCGTCGAGACCAGAAAGAAAGTGTTTTGTTAGTTGTTAAAAAAATTATATATCAGTCGATACCCGATATAAATGTCAGTCCCTAACTAGCTAGCAATGCCAAGTACAAAAAGAGATCGAGATCAGTTAGCTTGTCGTTTATATAGCCCTTACTTGCACACGACACCACTGATAGCGGCGCATGCTTACAAGAATTGGCACTGCAGCTGTGATTTTACGGTACTAGCGAAAAAATTTGCCTAGCAACGAACAAAAATGCATAGCAACGAGAAATTTAAAGAAAATTCTGCTTTGTTAAATTGAATTACATTTGCAACAAATGTTCTCTCTATCACGTAGCGAAAAAATTCCCGTTGGATGGTACTTGTAATGATGATAATGATAGAATTGCAAGTTGATCGGCTTTATCTGATTGTATTTGTGCCATGCATTGTATGCTACATGACAACACATGCTTTTGTTAGATGTCGTACCTATTTTTAGGAAAATTGTAATTAGATTGAATTTATTTTCTTTTCAGATCTCAATTTTAGCATGATGTTTTTGTAATAGTATGTTTCCTTTTCAGGAATGGTTTTAAGCACGGATATAACTGGTTTAAACAAATAATAATTTTTGTTTGATCTGCTCGTTGAAGCTATAATTTTGTATTATATTCGTGCAATGTGTTATGTAAAAGACAAATACATAGCTTTGTTGGATTGTGTACCTGTATTTTTATTAAGAGTAATCAGATTAGAGATAAGTTTACTAAAAATTGTATACTTTGTTTTCAGCATACTTTCTTTTCACAAGTTGTCTGTTTATAAAAAATATATTCGAATCGGTTTGGTTCGAACAGAGCTCAAGGATGGTGTGAGCTGAAAAATGGTGTGTATTTTGGTCATTATTTTTTATATTTTAAAACAGCTGTTATGAATATTTTACAATAATGTTGTCCAGTTCATAGATGTTTTGCATTATATTGAATATTTTCAAAACTACTTTTTCCTCTCAATCACATACCGAAATAACAAAACACTAAATATTAATAAAAGATACAAGGGCAAAACAAACTACAATCAGACACCAAATACCAATATTTAAGTTCACATAGTCAAGTCAAGTGAGTTTTTGAGCAAATTTTCCACCTTGGATTGTTGATATTTCCTTGGCATGTCTTTTAATTATTCCTGTTTCAATTTTGTCTTTGGGGCTCATCTTTAGCCCTCAGTTCGATTGCGTGCCATCTTTGGTTCTCTTGTAGATGATGTTATGCTTTTGTCTACCTTGAAACTTTCCATTTTTCTTATCGTCATTTTCTTTACTGATGATGCGCCATATCAGCCGTACTGAATTTCCAATTTAGTTCACGTATGCCCATAACAGTCTCAGTTTCAAGTTCAGTCCTTTAAAAATTAATCTTATTCCTATAATATTTAAGTAGTTCTGGTAATGAATGAATAGGTCTTTAATTACATGATGAAACCTTAAATATTCCTGCTGCAAAGCTTTTTATAAAGGTATCATGGCTCTGAGGAAAAATATATTACTGAAAGACTGCCGTGATATAATTCTAGGAATTATGATATACACGGTGTCCAATATATTTGAATACAAAAAGATATTGAGATATAAGAACAAGTATGTAATATTTTGCAAAGGTTTTTATTGAAATTTAATGGTACATAAATAGTTAAAACCCCGCAATAAAGTTTTTTTGATATTACCTCCTTTTCGTTTTTTTACCAATATTAATCTCTTTTCGAAAGAGTTACAGGCGACACGAACGTTTCCATGAGCATTTCCTCCCAAATTTTGGAGATATCTTGCTTGAACTGCTTTGAACGATTGCTTTTTCGGTCCTTGAGTTTCGTTACCATATAGCCGCAAGCAAAGAAATCCATAGGATTTAAATCTGAGCTACTTAGAGGCCATTCATCCTTCGGTAAAAAGTCGGTAAAGTTATCAGCACACCACCTCAGAACTACATTCGCGGTAATTCGCAGTAATAATCATCTTCAAAAAACTTTTTGCAGCTTGGAAGAGCAACTGCTTCAAGAACTTACTTTTGGTAATATTCAGCGTTGACCTTCACACATTTTTCAGTAAAAACCAGGGGAAGTTTGCCTCTTCTACAAAAACCGGCCCAAACCATGATGTGAGGATGAATTTTAATATCTGGGCACATAAAGTTCATTTTTGGAAATGTCCTCCATTCTCACTGCCCACACACGATCAATTTGTGGATTGTGTGGTTCCTCCAGAATGAATAGTTTTTCATTGGGAAACACGAACTCATCACCACCGCGCCATGCAAGTATGGTTTCAACTCACTGTTGCAGCTCTTTGTTCCTTGGATAAGGCTGAAACTCCATGAATTTTATGTTTTTTGTAAGAGTTTGCTTCTAGATCCTTGGTGAGTATTAATTGTGCTGAAGACTTTGAGATTTCCAATTTCGCAGTTATTTTTCTCACCTAACGACCTTTTTTTCTGCGAATCTCCTCTCTTACGATATTAATGCGTTGCCTAGTACGCTCAGTGCGTGGACGTCCCCTTCTCTTACGAACCTTAACAGCGGATGTTTCTTTATATCGTTTAATTGTGTTATATGAAGTCCCGCATTATCTCTTCCTTTCGTAGGTCTCGAAAAATTTCACATGGTTTCATTGCTTTAATAAATTTTTTAACAATTAGTTGACGTTTGGATTCCATCGCACTCCACTATCTAAATAAGACTGATACAAATTGTATTTTTTGGCTTAGCATATGGACTGCTAAGGGACTTTTGATTTGTGTAACTATAGGAACTAAACATTTTCGTTTATTTAAACAGCAAATCACTTTTGTATTTGAATTTATAGGACACCGTGTACTTTATAGAATTGAACATCCAATGACTAAGAATCTCAATGTAGCAGACAATCTCTCTTGAGGAGTTTTAAATTGTCTAATCATAGTATATGTAAATACTAGCAAGCTAGCAGACTATTTTTACATCATACACATAATTTGATAAAAAAAAAAAACAAAAACGCTAATACATCGTATACCTGTCTCTCGAGGAGTAAGTGTCTGCTGGGGGGAAATTGATGATCGACGTAGCTACGGGTATCTCTGACATAATTAGAAAAAAAACCCATATCCTTTTAAAAGTCCAAATAATAATGAAGTAAAGAAAAAGTAAAGTATTAAAAAAATATATATATAAAAACATTTCCATCTGCCTCCATTGCAATGTAGGCATCTATTTTTGTTAAAAAAAATTTAAGAAAAGAAACGGATATCTGTCAATCATGCTTGCGCTAGGAAAATTACTCAATAAAAACGTACAACTCTGTACGTAAGTATGGTTGTACGTACATGCATAAATCATCTTATCGAAGGAAGAAACTTAATCAAAATTTGACATATTCCTGAGAAAAAAATTTTATTTTACGTTGGTTCATATACGCAATTCTTGTGGTAAAGCGAGAGTATTATCTTAGTATTGGTTATCAATAGCTGAGAATGACAACAGCTATATCCATATACAGAAAACAACAATACTTTGCCTTACCACGTAACGTGTTCTGCGTGAAAGTAACCTAGGCGGCATGACGCCATAATGTAATCAATCAAAATGCCAATAACATCAATTCTGAGATAATTTGGTTTTGTTTTGAATACAATTAGAAATTTTAGATTAACTTGCGTAGGGAGAGTTGTTTGTAGTCATTTTAAAGAGATAGATAACTTTTCTACGAAAATAATAATCAATAAATTTTAAGGGTTTCAAGTTAATAATCTAGCTGCCCTTTTCCCCTATAAAATTGTTTAGCTGGTAAAATTAATATTTATTTATATAAACTTATTGATAGGGTCAATGATTTCAAGATGATCCATATTCCTTTCTCTCTCCAACACCAGGGAGGGAATAGCTTACACCTGATGAGATAAATTGTATGACCTGTGGCAGAAGAACCTCCTCATTAAGTGTAATTTGAATCTATATGAAATAATCGTGCACTCATTACGCTTCAGCAATTCTTAATGGAATGCAAAATTTATATAAAATTAGCTCGAATTAATTTCCACCGTGAGAATTTATCTATTACGCTCCAAATTTAGCTGGACGTTGAATAATGAGATAATTACCGTCGTTTCCTTCCTATATAGAAATGCTATGAGAGCATTACGCAGTACGGGGAAACGGTGATAGTTTATTTTATATTAAATCTGTTGCAATTTGCACATGCATTCTAAGCGATTATCGAGTAAATATTATGAAGAAAGGTAAACATAAACAATAGTCCTATGAGATATTTATCTTTTGAGCTTTTAATAGAATCAATGATGAAAATCTGGGTTATTGTTTGCGATTTTATTACATTGTTTCTATTTCAGGTAGACGATGATTACTTTGATGTATGTATGGATAATAAACTCATAGGATTTATAATATTTTTGAGTGCTAATTAGCAATCGACAGATTAGTGAAGAAAATATCTAGATTTGAAAGAAAAGTAGACGATGATTTTTAAATGAAATTTAATATTTACGTAAATTTATGTATTTTTGTCTACTAAACAATATTAAATGTACCGTTATGTTAAAGGTTTTACGTTTATTATGTATGTTTTCAATTACATTTTAATTTACATGTAATTTCATCAAAGTTACCACCTTTTGAACAAAATAACAGAGATGGGCGTAGTGCATTAAATTTTCAGTGTATTAATCATTTCAATAGCACTAGAGGCCTCTGTGATAGTTAAAATCCAGGTTGCACTATCACTAAATTATTAGTGGTATTGCAAATTTTTTATCACTATTACTAAACGAATAGTGATAATGCAGAGTCTATTGCATTATCACTAAACGATTAGTGGTAGTGTGCAAATACTTTTCACTATCAATGAGTGCATTGGTAATGCAAACACCTTTCACTAGCACTAAAGAAAAATGTAATGGTACACATATGCAGCACTACGCGTAGCTCGTTCGATGAAAATTAGTGTTAATTGTTAATGAATCATCTCCATCTCCGCAAAACAGAAAACTGAACGGAAGGGTTTTTATTCTGTATGCTGAGTAATGTCAAAAACTTGATTGTATTAGGTCAGAATGAACGAGAACCGTGTCTTTCAAACTTTTATTTCCATTGAATTCACTTTTTCAATGTAATTATTTCATGTACAAAAAATGGAATTGGCTTTTCTTACGTGGCCGAAATTCCCATAAAAATACCACACTGTCATATAAATCATCACTTTTTATAGTTAAACTGCATCTGCATTCGTCTATCAGTTTACCGTTATACCCTTTTGGCGATCTGCCTTAGGTTTTGTAGGCCATGAACACATTTGTTTCTGAGTTGTATAAAAGCGTGGATGATAAGTGCAAAATTCTTATAAAAACACCAACGTTTTCGCAGAGATTATACTTTTATTAAAAGTTTTTTTTTTTGAAAATTTGTAAAAGGGAAGGTAAACTAATTTATATATTACAACATAAATTTTTTATGTTACATAGTTCTTTTAAATTTTCTTCGGACTTTCCTTGAGGCAAATTTCAAACAAAATTAATCGGTCAAAATAGTCATTAAATCCTTAAAGAAAAGAATTGATTTTTCACACCATTTTGTTTTTTATTTTATTTTTTCATATTAAAACAGAAAAATGAGCACACAAAAATCAAAAAGATTTTTGTTTTGTATATTTAAGTATTGAAAATAGGAGTGATACTAGACTCTAACTTAAATTGGAGGAAAATTGTGAATGAGACGGTCATTGAACTCTATACTTGCAAGAAAACTTTTGGAAAAAGATGGGGCACTCACTCTCGCATCGTACACTGGATGTAGGCCGTTCTATTGTGAGGTCTGCATCTCACCTATGTAATCTTGGTGTGGTGAAATGATTTAGACAAAACGACTCAGCTGACTCACAAAAATACATATAGCTGCGTATTTAGGTGTTACAGGTTCATACAACACCAACGGCAGCAATGGAGATCATATACTCCGGCTCCTACCCTTTGACATTCATGGGAAATGTATACCTGCAAAAAGTGCACTAAGTCTTAAAGAGACAGGCTGCTGGACAACAGCAGACCTTCGTCACAGAATACTGAAGTTCTGTGCTAGGGACTGTATATGAGGAGCTACAAATTATATCGTTCCTAGACTAGACTTTCAGAAACATTCTCAAATAGCATTCCTAGTAGAGAGGAATGGGATGATAATCACGTGGTAAAAGTCTCTGATATATGTGTCTTCACAGACGGATCGAAAATGAATGTGGGAGTAATAGTCGGGGTGTACTCAGCTATCCCTCAAATGCAGGAATCGTTCCGCCTACCAGAATACTGCAGTGTATTCCAGGCGGAGGTTCTGGCTATTAGCAAAGCAGCAAAGCGGCTGGCAACAACTTATGTTGTACCAAGTAATCGAATTATCAGGATTCCCAGTCAAGCTACAGTCAAGGCCCTGTTCTTGAATACCATTAGATCGCGCCTTGTGCGACAGTGTCGCTGTGAGCTCGGGTAACTGGGTGCTAGCCACAGGGTTACTCTCTGCTGGGTGCCTGGTCACAGTGACATACTTGGAAACCAGGAACGCATAGAATCAGTTAAGAGGATTCTAAGTACAGGCATGTAAGCTTGCAAATCGCAAATGAAGAGAATTGACCGAATACGCAATTTCAAGACAGCTGTGGCAGGAGATTTGTCCTAGGAGGACCGAATCTCTGTTGAGGAGGAACCGTAATGATATGCGTAACCTTATCGCAATTATTAAGCGGCACTGTCGCTTTGGTAAACATGCAGGGTGCATGCAAGCTCCATACATTGACTTCTGCAGAAGCTGTATGGATGAGGAAGCTACTTCTTCAGCAAATTGGGAGAGCTGGGGGACCTGGTAAGTTTCATAAGATATTGTGGCTGATTTTAGCGCACCCCCCAATTCTGAGGTATCTTTCCGAAGTAGGTTTCCATTAAAATGGTATCACAATTAACCGTAAATGGTCTAAATGCGGATGATCGCATGGGTTCGCGCGGTGGCTGCCATTCTAACCTAATCTAACTTAACCTCAGTATTTAATACGGTGACACCCACAGATAAATTCTTTTTAGGTCGAAAAATTAGAATATTTTTACTTTTCAAAAGATTATTTGTTATAAAATGCACTCTTTGTCAGACTGTGATTTCCTTATGACTATAAATATTATGGTACTCATTGCTAACATCAGATATGTTGTACATTATGTAAGCAGTAATTGCTTTCATGATTACATTTATAATACACTTAATTAGTTTTTTTTAAACTGGATTTAGGTATGCATAGAATTTTTGAGTACTTTTATAATTGGATTTCATGTCATTATTAATTTGCGTTGTGTAGCATTTATTATCTATGTGTATTCTGTAATGTTGCTAATTATAAATTTAATCTTTAAATGTGGAGTTGTATGTATGTAGAAATTATATACAGGGTGTCTCCTCTATGGTGGTCAATAGAGCAGGAAGTGATAGTATTCATCTAGTCAAACAAAATACTACATGGCAGGGGGTGGGAGCATATCTGTGGCGCTGGACAGATACATTGAACGCAACGACGACGTGCGCCAACGCGCTCGCAATTGGAACCAGAAAACAAAAGTTAAAACATTTGTAAGGTAAGTTTAGGTTTATAGTACATTTAAGTCATAACATTTCGAGGTCTTGATATCTATTTTTGACAAAAGAATTATACTAAATTGTTTGAAAATCGATTTGAGTTTTCTTCAAACCCTAGACACAACTTTTAAGAAATAATTCTCAAAAACAGAATTAAACGATTTATTTCTTCTGCAATACTGGGATTCCCAAAAGGAGATCGAAAGAAGTGGAACCCTAACGTGGAAACTGAGTCAAGTATCTGGTGTTCCAGGACTGGTACTACCGCTCAGCAGGCACATTACGCAGAATTTATTTAAGGGTTGGTGTCCTTCTCAACTATCAACACAACCCCATCCGCCCCTGTTCCGGCCTCAATGATATCTATGCCGATTAAGTTCTAGATTCGGCAGCATAGTAGTGATCAAACAACTACATCTCAACCGCTTCAGAGTTACAGGGTGATTAAGAAGAAAAAAAACTAGTTTTTCACAAAACACCCTATTTCTTAAAAAGTAAAGAGCATACGGTCACAGTTAAGAGCTCATTTTATGCAGAACTTCATGGTCTTTACAACGACTGCTCAATATGAGCTAATAGTAATAACTCTTTAACGGCTGCAGTTAGTACATTGGGTGTAATAGGTAAAATTAAAAAAAAGCGTCCACAGTTTAAAACTTTTTTTATAAAAATAAGTCATGTCAACCACCTTTTTGTAAAACAAAAGATCAAACTAAAAAAAAAAAAGATAAAAAAACCGAAATTTTTAGTTTGTACCCTCATAGCTCCTAAGAGGAGAGTCGTATGGATCTGGTCGTGTTTGTCCTAATCATGCTGCTACTCCGAAACGGTTGATATACCACCCTCCCCTCCATATAATTTTTTATTTGGCTAGGTGAATACTATCACCTCGAGTTCTATTGACCACCATGGTGGAAACAGTCTGTATTTAGATCTCACCTAAACATTCTTACCATAAAAATTCGATCTTAAAGACAGCTAATCAAAAATCAATATTACTTAATATCCTCGTATCTATCTCGAAATTGTCTATAAATGAAGAAGGGTAGTGATTAGTCTACCTACCCATAATGAACCTAGCTTTAGGAAAAATATCAAATAAAAATCAGAATTTCCTATACAATTTCCATAACTATAACGAATTCGCTACACACACACCTAAATCAATCGCATCCAAAAAAACAGCAGAGTAACGCTCAATTGATCCTAACGAATTTATAAAATAATGAAATCTTGAGAGATTCAGTCTTTTACAAACATTGCGTATCTTCTGCAAAGCAAAATAGGCAACCCGCCGCCATTTTGGTAACGCCGCTACGCCACCCGGGGTAACAATTTTTCGACATCACTGGCTAAGACTAATCTTGTTAGCTTAATTTGATTCCATTAAAATCTCTGCCGTCCGTGGCCATAACTGGATAAAGCATGAAGTACTTCGCTCATTCACTTTGGCATTATTGCCATAAAGTGTCTGGTGGAAAGGAGCTGACTTGAGGATTATGTTTCTATTACTCGTCCTTAAAAATGTTACAATTTCTTTGAGGAGGATGGAGATGAGGATGAAATCACGTAAAAATACGGCGGCCGCCGATGATACTGGTGCTTTTGCGTTAGTTCAGTAATAACAGTTTTCCAGATACATGTAAACTCTGAAAATAAACTAAAGAAAAAACTCCTTCAGACCACCAGACTTCTTCTCTTTAAGCTCAAGGGAGTGGTTCAATTCGACATAAAAAAGGAAATTTGAATCATGACTGAATAACGTTGAGATGGCTCCATGATAATCAGGTTGCGGGTGGTGGTTTTTTTTTTTTTTTATTTACTTTATTTTGCCCATTGGCAAGGAAGAAGAGGGTTTTTTTTTTGGCAGACTTCGACGACCTTTCCTTGGAGACCGTTTTTGTTTGTTTTTTTTTTTCAGGGGATTTTATATGCTGCCTTATGTTTTTTATGAGATATTTTTTTTTCTATAGGTATTCAACATATGTAAATTTTTGTGGTATCAATGCTCGCGCTTATTTTCATTCAAAGTTTTGAGTTAAATAAAAAAAAAAAAAACAAAAATATTCAAAACATAATCTTAAACAAGAGCTTATTTAGGAGTATCCTGTCGTAAATCTTGTATAAATGTTGACTGAATTTCAGATTTGGTGAAGCGGAAAATGTTTGTGTGAGAGGGGGAGTAATAGCAGTTTAAATCTTTTGATGTTGATGTTTTTATTAAATTATTTAAAGTAAAAAACAATATTTCAATTCTTGTCTGCTTTCTGCGGGTGGGTGGTGTGTACATGTATTTAACAAAATTTTGTTTAAACAACGAAATTCTTTCGTTGCTACCGCACAGGTTTTAAGATTGTTTGAAATTAAAGAAGTGGTAAAGAATTTTGACTGTTTATAAATAGGATCAATCAGGGAGTAAATTTTCTAAATAAGGTATTGGTAGTGTAATGGGTAACAATTTAATCACTTTAAATCTAATCAACTATGTTAAATCTTTCAACATGAGAAAAGAAAATAATTGAATATAAAAGGAATAAAAGAGAAAACGGATTAATAAAATTAAGTATATATTTACTATTATTATTATTATATTAGTAGGGATGGTGGCCGGAAATCCGAATTCTAAGAACCGTGACTTAAAAGATCCCTGCCGTGTTAGATCCGGTCTACTCGCTCTTTTTATTTATTTATTTCTTGTCTACAGATACAGAATACTTTACAGACTAAGCCTTAAGAATAAACAACGAACTAACTATGTAGATTCTGAAATTTAAAAATACAACTTTTAAATATCTCTCGAGGCAGATCAATATCAATACAATATGTATATTTGTTAAATTGTACAAGGCAATTAGTGATAGGTTCATTATAACCGTAATTGGTTCTATGAAATGGAGCTTGCAGCAAATGACGTGGTCTTATAAGCCTTTCTGGTACATATCAATTAATCATTGAGAGGACCTCCGATAATTTTGTACGATAGCATATAATATCTCTAATAAATGTTGCACAACCTACTTCTCTTTTTTTTTATTTTTGTTTTATTTTACAATACCGTGGGACCGTGGGAATTTTTTACGGCCCCGGGAATTATTGTAACATTATTCGATTTTTCACAGTATAGGTATCTTTTGATACTGTTTTCAATATGCATTGACATAGAGAACTCAAATTTTAGTTGCAAGGTACTTACATCTTAAAATTTTACATAGGTACTGTACATTATATACATTATGTATGCCTAAAAACAGTGCGATTTTATTTGCGCTATTTATAGCTTATAGTTTCTGTCTTTTGTAATTTTAAAGTTATCTTCGTATAGAAACACAAAAGAATTTAGAAAACTATGAAGGTTCAGCCAATATAGGTACAACAATGGTTACGGGTAGCACTTGGAAATAATCACAACAAAATAGTTATTTATCTTCATTACATCTTTTATAATAAGAAAATTCCTTTTGGTTTCATATTTATTAACGAATTTCAACATTTTCATGACTACCGAAAAAACAAAAAACTGAATGCAATTTCGTTCTTTTTTATTCCGAATATTAGAGCTATAATTCAAAAGACTTCTTTTTTACTCGAGTAATTTTTTTTATTGTTGCTATCACCAGATGGTTGTGAAGTTTTATTTTTTACAGTTTGATGAGACGTAATTTTGTTGTTTTTTTTTTTTTTTGTTTTTTTTATTAATTTCAGAAATTATTGTCGAAGATAAAAATATTTACGCTGTATAAAACGGACAACTTGTTGCTATATTTTAAATTAGGTATCACAATTATATGCAAACAAGCTTATTTATTAATCCAGTTTTTCATAAATTGAACTGTTTATATAATTTTACAAATATAAAACCGTTAGGGACGAACATACCATTTAGTCATAGGATGATCTTTGTCTTTTTCTCATGATTGGTGAAGCACTAAACTCGATTCACAATTAATTTCTTAAAACATAATTATTACTGTATAAAAAGCCGAACGAAGCTAATTATTAGGAAATTTCCTAAAAGAATTTAACCACAGCACTACGCAACGTAATTGTCGCAACTGTAGTCCGTTTATAAGTGCATTGCTTATCATGAAGTGGTACCTATCTCAGAAGTATATAAGTTTGTAATATGCATTTTTGGCAAAATTGAGTTATACTTACACCAAAATAATTAGCGACATACATATCTATGTATATATATTCTACTCCGAAGCATTTACGATGTCCATCGAACGAGATGACCAACTGTTTAACTCGGATAACTAACACTTGGATGTTCGAAGCACAATATTGTATACGGATGCTTACAACTTTAGTGCATTTTAAAAAAGATTAATTCAAAACATGCTACCTACGGTGTTATGCTTCTGAGGTAGTGTTCAGAGATTAGAAGACCTCTCTAAATTGTATATTTAGATCAATGAAATAATCTAATTTTAGGCTGATCTGAGATACTAACTGTATAGGAATCCCTTAATCATCTCTGATTGGATAATTAATTTCAGCATTATAACAGATATAATGAATTTATACATGTAAACTTAATACGTGCATACCAGTATTAGGAGGTTATTGTGACCAAAATTGGCGGACGTCTAGGCAGTGAGAGGATTGACTTAAAGAAACCGGATTGTATTTTCTCTAAATTATCAAGGCATCTTAAGGCCCATACTTCAGAGGAGTATAATAGCGTGGATATGACTAAGGACTCGAATAGCTTACATCTGTAATTCCAGCTTTTAACCTTAGCATTGGACAAAACTTTTCGAGCACTACCTGATGCGATATTGGCTTTTGAGATCATTTCATTTATAGCAACTGTGAACAGGCCTGAAGAATAGAATGTGATGCCAAGGTATGTGTACCTATTTACAATTACAATTGGTTCTCCTTTGTAGTAAAAATCCCGAGTTGACCGTCTTCTACCCTTATGAAAAACTAGCAGTTTCGATTTTTGAGTGTTAACTTTTAAATCGTTGAGATCGATAAATAGGTTGATATTATTTTTACCATCTATGCTGTGTGACTGCCACAACCTTATCAAATGTAGCAGGAATATGTTTTGTATATATTTTATTTTATTTTTTTTTCTGTGAATTGGAGGAAACAGCAGACAACGGGTTTGGGGAACGTAATGAGATTCATTAACTCTTGTGACTGATTTTAACTTACCCCCGAAATTGAACAATCATTTTCAGGTACAGTCAATGTTGCTATCTAAAATATTTGTGTGAAAACTTACAACTTTTACAAAATAATTTCATATTCTATGATGTTGTAAATGGGATTACACTAAACTATTATTACAAAAACTGTTTTCCAGTCATTATAATACTTATAAAGTAGAGCTAGATGAAAATATTTAGATTATATAGATAACGTAAAGTATCAATTTCTAAATTTCACGCCGAGAAATGCCCTAAATGATACTATTAAAATAAATTGCAAGAAATTAAGTTGAATTTTTAATTTAGTTAAAAAAAATATATAAACACGAAATATTCGCCTTCTCTGCAATTTTGATTTTTATTCTTCTTAAAACTGCCGGCTCTATGTAGGAAATTAAAGATTTTCTCACAGTGTTCATATAATTACAATTTTTTCTTTTTGTTAGAAAATTCAGGATTTTGTACAAAAAAAAAAAAAAAAACACCAACAATTCTTTATGCGAATGTAAGAAATAAAAATAAATCATACAATTTACCAAATATTAAAATTACCTTCCCATCCTCCACAATATATTTACCCTTGAAGACACGTGGAATCCTTTCTACCTTTTTTCTACTTTGTACACGACGGCAATTTCCTTTAAAACTAAAAACGTTCTAGAGCACAAATTCCTCGCGTTACTCCTACAAACTTATTTGTTTATATGAAAAGTCATTCCCGAAAATACCCTGCAATCCTATAAATTCAATACGTGCTTAAGCAATAGCCAAAAGGACCATATAAAAACTGATGCTGACTTATTTGCCTCTACATTTCATCCATTTCGATTGAATTGCTGCTCCTCGAACCCTAAAAAATTCCTTAATATTATTCTGAATTATTTTGTTTGGTCCCGTTTTTTATTTTTTATTTTTGCTTCCTTGGTTTAGCGTTCCCAGAACATACCACATTTAACCAGTGTGAAATTTCGAGCATCAGGCACTATTTCCACAGAGGGAGTTTTCAAGGACGTATAAGATACATGAAATAGGTAGAGTACAAAGGTACTTCGTGGCAATTGAAATCCTTTAACTGTGGAAAACATATATGTGCCTGGTTATGTGCGTACATTCCCCATCTCTATAAAGATACATATATAGAGCTACACATTCTCCCAAATAAATTCACAATCATGGCATCAACTACACTTTGATGGATAAATCAACAATTTCGTTGGAAGGAGATGACGATGAGCACTGATGTGTGTTCTAAAATTATGGTGGGAGAAGGGTGGAATATATCAAATATTTGTGAGATATTTTCCTCAAAAAATGTCTGGGCTTTCTCTACTTTTATGTGGATGGAAATAGAATGGATGGAACAGTAACTATGGGCGAGTAAACAACGAAATGGCTTCGCTTCTCCTCTATAGAAACTCTGTGGACGTTTCCTCAGGACTTTGTTCGATAAATGTATTATATATATTTGCATACTTTTTTTTCTTCGTACTATTATCAATCGCAAGTAACTCAAATGTTTAGAATTTAGAGAGAATGGAACAATAAAAGGAAAAACTTGGAAAAGAAACAAATCCATTTACATAATTGAGGCTTTTAAACTTCTTTATTTAATTCAGAATATATTTTTTTCTAGAGTATTTAAGGAAATGAGAAAGGCGAGATGCTATCGTAAGGATTATCCTGTTCTAAAGTGCTATCGTTTTTGTTTAGTAATAAATTTAACTGAAATAAGAACAAAGAAATGGAAATTGTAGTTATTCGTATATTCGTATTATATCAGAGATAGAAACACTTGTAAAAAAAAAATTTGTTGTTTTCTCTTTTTGCTTGAAAAAGGGCATGCTTTAACCTTTTTTGTGTGTTTTTCTTTTAAGAGAAATGGCAAAAATATACTGAGGAAACAATGAAATCACGATTTAGCCCTTGGCTTGTTTACTCAGTTCTGAATTTGATGGATTTATGAAGAGATTTTTATCCTTTTCTTGTGATGTTTGAAATATGATTTTAGCAGGATGGTGATAAAAACGAAACAAAAAAAAAGAAGCGCAATTAATTAACAATTTTATATAAGAAATTTTTACATTTAGGTTAGATTTTCATGCAGAAGTTGTAGAAGTAATTAAAATTAAATTAATTTTATAAGAATTTCAAAATGCGACGGTCCACTTTATTGTTAGTCACTATGGTCAATGCGTTCATGCACGCTTGAGAGAATGTAAATTGTGGAGATTATCGTTGTTGAAAATTTCTGTAGTTAACTGCAATCAGAAGTGATGGTTCATAGATTTTGATAATATTTAACTAACAAAATGTAATGTCAAAATTATTTTGAAGGACGGACAAAATCACAATTGACATGATATATTTGGTAATAGAAAAGAAAATGTTGACAATGGCAAAAAAAAAAAACAAAACGAAAAAGAAAACATTTTGTTCTTAAAATCAATGGACGCAATTTTTATGTAAAGGGGTGTCTCCTGCCCTTAGATCAGTCTGATAGCGGTGAAAGCATATAAAATGGTTGTTAATTTTTTTTACACAAAATTTTGCGATCATCAACCATAAAGTACAGACTACATTTGCTATCAAAACTTAGAAATCTTTTGAATATCAATGCAATCTCGATCCGCCTAATTACGGGTACCGACAATGAATTTAAATTTCTCTAATGATCGCGATAATTTTTTTGATGTTTGTTGAAAAACTTTGACATTCCGATTATGCATTTTTCTAACATTATCACGTAATTTTAATAAAAAATGGTTAATTTATGTTTACTTAGAGTTTTTTATAAACCAAGGGAGTACAATTAGTTTAAAAATTGTAAAATTTTATTTTTGTAAGCTTCAATACATATCGTGAGCAAGCATTGTAGCTGTATTTTATATAGTGAAAAACATTAAAAATTGTTATCAGAATTTCAGAATCTCGTTTGCTATGGTCATCATTTGTTTTTAGGTTGGCTTAGAGGCCAATGTCCCAAAAGTCCCAATTATACATATGTTCATTCAATTTGGTTATATAATTTCTGTTAACCTTTTCGATCACGAATTTTTGTTTCTGGATATGACTGCAACTGCCAGAAAAGTTGAATCGGCATGTGGTCTACCAGGTTGATGGTCGAATGATTTTGATGATTTCAGATTTTCCGATGGGCTCTATTCTTGGAGTTTACTTGGATGCCCTCGTTTTACAAACAGTACTGGCTTGTCAACTTGAATAAGACATTCGGAAATCTGAAATCAATAAAATAGATCAAATCTTTCTTTTTCTGGAGTTTTACATGATTCACAATCCGTTCGACGTTTTAATCAGCTGTTCACTATGGCCATAGCAATCGTAACAAATTTTGTTATCCACTTTCTTGTTTTTATAAATATTCTACGAAATCCAATGAGAAAATCAAGTATGTCGCCATCCCTGTAGATCTGTTTGTGGGACGTTTTACTTATATTAAACGTTTCTCTTTTCTGTCCCACCGTTTTACAACATCGTCATTTCCAATGCCCATAAAATTTGAAGCAAGGGTTACTGTCCTATAACTACTCCTTCATATCTACTGCATACTTCATCGCTTACTCCTCTCCCTTCTTTCATTATTTTCTTTTCTGATTTTCAAAGCATTTTGCCCATTAGATATCCACCCAGACGACGTTTCTTGCAGTATATCCTTGGGTGGACCAAATTTTTGCATTCAATTACATTTTTGACATACGATTTAAAATACATATAGGTTTCGTCAATATCAGCATTTTCTACATCGTCAGAATCATTTTTTGGCATGATCTTCTTGTACTGTACTGATGCGCTGAAAGCTGCCAACTTTACGACTGTTTCTAATTCGAAGGATTCTTTATCACTATTGTCAATATCTTAAAAATTTCCATCATCAAGAGGAGCCCAAACTGACTCAGTATCAATTTCAATATTCAAAACTCGTTTTTCACAGGTTTAGACGATAAAGGCAATTTTAGGAAGATATTACAAATTTTGAATAGTTTTGTGAATAACTATATAATTGCTTTGTGCACGATCTTGTCAGTTTCATCAACTATCACTCAATAATTTTGTTCACGTTCGTGTACATCCACTTTTTAAGAGAAAAATAAGATCGACGTAACTTTAAAACTAACTAATTTGTATCATACTGTATTTATCTTAAAAATTTTTTATCACTTGAAATAAAATTTAACTCAAATCATTACAGTACAGATATAAAAATTTTCGACATCTTACCTTAATTAATCACAAAAGATAAGTGGACGAAATAGAAGAATACATAGTTATTGAAGTCGAAAAATTCTTGGAATTTATACTTGTATATGCACGGAAAATGAAGGGTAAAATTTTCATGTACTCAATCGGGTACAGGGTGACCTAAAAGATTAAATACACGACATTTATCTCGGACTCACCGAGTAATACATATAACCAGTTTTAAACTGCGCTTCATTTTCTGCTTATTATTGTCTGAGCTTATTTTGTTTTCAGCCTTATTTCCGATGTTATGGAAAAATGCGCAATTAAATATTAACCAGTTTCGAATTATGTAGCACCAAGTGAGCTATCCTTATTATGATCAATTTATGACAAAAAATTACATCTGAATAGCTAGCGTTGATGTATAGTAAACCAGGACTATGATTAAATATCACCAATTAAAAAATTGCTTACATCGAGACCCATTAAAGATCAGAAGAAAATGAAACATGTGGTTTATGGGGTTCTTTTAAATCTATGCTCGAATAATCCGTTTGGTAAATTGAAAATTTTACGAGGCATCAGTTTTTGATAAGAGATGCATGTTTATACCCTAGATGAAATCTATAGGGTATATTAAGTTTGTCATTCCATTTGTTAGCACCTAGAAATAATGATGGTAGATCAAAATGGATTGTTCGGCTGTTCGTCCGTCCGTCTGTCCTGACAATAATTCGAGAGCGCGTGTACTTAGAGAGTAAAATTAAGTTCTGCAATGGGACTAATCGAGTAACTCATTTGTAGGGTTGCTACCTGAGACCGCTTCAATTTGGAGAGCTAATTTTGTACATAGAGTTTTCATAAAAATAGTAAATATAATTTCTAATATAGACAAAATCGGGCAGTCCTTCTTGGTGTGGTGTTGCCATATAAAATTTTTGGATTTTTACGTATACTATGAAAATGATAAGTCCTATACAGTTTTAATGCACCGAAACGTGTTTCAGAATATGAAATCCTATAAAATTGGATATAACATTCTTTTCTGTCCGACAAACCGTTCTAGAAATATGTATATGCGAAAACCCATTTCAAAAATCAAACTTGCATATACGAAATGACATATGAGTATTCATCTAAAGCATAATTAAAATCAGTCTTAGACTAATTCAAGCTTTTTACTTGTTTAAGTTTATTTTTATTTTGACATCTTTCCAAACTTTTGTTTGGCCGAAATACAAAACATTTATCAAAAAGATATTTTTGTTTAAAGCTATTTAATAAAAAAGGTTTCTTACGAGTACCGCAGGGAACGGTGTTAGCCTCTATTTTATTCACACTGTTTATTAACAACATAACCTTGGAATTACATGGCGCTCAGTTTCTTCTTAATGCGGACGACATGCAAATTTATGCTGGGGTCTTAAAGGATAGCCTTGCCCCTTTGATTTCAGATATTAATGTTATCTTGTCCAGAGTTTGAGACTGCTGTAATATGAATGCGCTCAATCTGAACCCGGGGAAGACACAGGCTATTATATATTCAAGTGGGTATAACCTTGTTCCGTTAGCTGCTCTCCCTCCTTGTATCTCTTCTTGGTGAAGACATATCGTTTTCCTCTGATCCAGTGAAGAATATTGGATTATTAATGGACCAGAGACTTACCTAGGGCTCTGAAATTAATCGTATTTGCTTTCCCGTCTATTTTGGTCATATTCTGTTTGTCGGTTTTTATCCTTAGCTACGAGGATGCGGTTTTGGTAAGATTATGGGATGCTTTGTTTCGATGCCGAAATCTGTATTGTCTAGCCTTCCACTAACTCGAATGACTCTTCCAACACATCAAAAAATGGACATAATGATGACACTGCACGTTTTTACGTCGGAACTTTTACTTTTGCGGGAAATCATGTTTCTTGTACTATTCGCAAACATAATATTTCACCTTGGTTGAGCTTCAATGCCGTTTTAAATCTTGTACATTTCTTTCCACGAATCGCGGACATTTTAAATCATTGAACTTCTATGGTAGGCGATCGGAGATAACCATACCGATGAGACCTCTCTGATCGCTGGGTCGAAAAGTTCAATAATTTTTTTTTCCACTTACAAGCATTTTGTAAATTTATTGAAATTATTTTCAATAAATTTCAGTCTGTCAGATTTAAATTATGAAACACACGCAATATCCCAGAATTCTTTTGAAAGTAACGAAAATCTGACAAATAGATCGGTAATGCAGGCTAATGCATTTTGATGAAGGTTTAAGGCAATATTACATCTGCGTAATTCACTATGTGCGGAATTGGGAATTTTATTTGATTCTTTGATCATGTTTTGATGGTCTCTTCTTGCAACCACTTTTATTCATTCCATTATATATCTTAATTGATTGCTTCAGCTGGTAGAACACCTCTTGATCCTCGATCAACTGTGTTTTGTGTCTATGGTATATGATTCCATTGTGGTGGTATTACTCTCAAAATTTCTGAGATTCTATTTGCGATGTAATTTTTCCACTTACTGGGTATGTCCGACAGCCACGCTTTAACAACCGTTGATATAGTCCATGCGTAAATTTCAACAATGGACTTTTAAAAGTATCTGGCTCCATGTGATACTACTACGCAATTAACATACGCTCTTATGACCATTTTTCTCATAAAGGAAGTTGTAGGTAAACGTCTATCACCTACCAGAGAGTAATGCACTTTGAAATTGCATCTCGACAATTTGGAAACCACTTTTATGTTAAATTTTTAGAAGCATCGCCTTTTAATTTATACAGAATTTCTATAGCTTTTAATTCATGATTTTGTTGATGGGATTCAATTTTAAATACGTGCTACCCAGATTATGTTAGTGTAATAGTACACTTCGTAGGATATCTATATGGCTCCGTCAGTCTTAGATCACAAGACCCATAAAAGGTTTCATTTAATTTCCTGCTTAAATTAAAGTAAAATCCTTTATCCTTCAATGTTTTATTCATCCCTTCCTTTAGAAGATTTGAATATTTTACAATACTTTTTCTTGTTTGTGCGAACTTCAGGTTTCAGAATTTCACAATTTGAGAATTGATACTCACCGAAAACGGTGGTTTTTAAATAGATTTTTTTTTCTTACAGTTTTTACAATAGTTTATTTATATTAGTCATTGTTCATTCAACTATAAAATGAATAACATTAATTTGACAAAAAGTCTGACAAATTTTGGAAAAAAGGGATTGTTTGTTTTTTTTTGTAAATGTTTGTTATCCTTTTCCATTTAGAAATTTAATAATATTAATATTTCTAATCAGTTCTCTTACCATTGATAACATTATTTGCTAAGATCTAAGAATAAATTTGCGCTTAACTAAATTTCACCGTAAGAATCTGGATTTTTTAGAAGTGAAACCCATCAACTTTTATACGATGTTAATTAAAATTATGAGAAAATCAAGGCATTCCAAAACTGAAGTTAATTTAATTAATTCAAAGATAAAATGTTGCTCTTACATGTGTTAGGTACTTATTTGTGAAATATTAAATTGAAATTTCATGTTAATTAAAAGTGACGTGGATGTAGAAACTTCGTCGTCATAATATTAAAGCTCAACGCCCTATTACCAAACTTTTAATAAAGTAATTGGCTTAAGTATTTGTATTTCTTTACACTTTTCTGCTAAGCATTTTAGAAAGAAGATTAAGAAGGGTTTATGAAAATTTAACTTATTTTGTCCATCAATCTTAGGTTAGGCTCCTTTTTTCATCATTCTCTATGATTGTGATGTCTATACTTTGTTTTTAGAGATTTAAGGACATTTACATTTCGTTGTATGGGGGAATGGAAGATATTGATCCGATATGCTTACCGAAATGTCTCTGGAGGTATTTTATGAACACTTTTATTTTTTATTTTACCTTTATTTTACCTTTTATTAGCCGTTATTCGTCTCTTTTACATAAAGGATAAAATATATATCAAAGGAGATTTTCTCAAATATCTTGGAGATAAAAAGGCATATTAAAATAAACTTCAACGGAATTTACCCTCTCTACTCTTCAGTTTGAATTGCTCAGTGAAGCTATATGCGTATCGCGATGTTTTAAATAAGTTAATAATTAATTAATTTCGGCTTCTATCTATGCATGGCAGTAGAGGATAATAAAAATTTATAGAAAAACCAATCGATTAGCATTACAATTAATTTTCAATTAGCAATTACAATTAATTTGATTGAAATTCAGAAGTTCTGAGTAGATTTAAGTGTGTCGATATCGAAATATGGCCAGAAAAATTCAAGACAAAATTAGTTAGCTTGCATCGACTAGACGTAGGGGTTCTGTGTTATGATCAGGGGAAGTAGAGAGAATGATTTCATTTAAACGAAATTATTTCCGATGTTTATTTTTTGTGTTTTTGTTTTTTTTAATATTGTCAAGCGAAGTTCACGGGATATAACCTAAGATGCAAAACACATCATGGTAGGAAGGAGATAATCAAAGCATTAGAGGACATAATTTTATTAGTAAAATATAATTATTATTAAATTACAAATTAAAATTTATCTGCTTTAGATTTTTTACAAAATCCCTTAGTCTCTATCTAGTACCGTGATATTTATGATTTTTATCTAAAAGTCGCCGTTAATAGCTTGTCAAAGTTTATCGAATCAAGATATTTCACTTCATATAGCAAATAGCCCACACTCGTGTGCATTACGTTTTCATAGTTTCTGTATTTTAAAGATTTAAAAAGTTGAGATGCATTTATCTACAGGGTGATTCAGAACAATATACCTTCCGGTATACCACGCGATTCCTTGAGGTAAGCTGATCAAAAAATTTTCCACATCCCCCCCCCCCCCCCCCCCTGAAACCTTCCATTAGGAGTTAGGAGCTGTGGCCAGTTGAATATTTCGCCAATATTCGTGAGAATAAATGAGTATAACTTTTGAACCACCCTATAGATTTTGGATATTTTTAGCTTATCAAATAGCCAAGAATAGTAGCTGTCGAAGAGTGTATTCCTCTGTATGTTTTAATTAAGCATCTTTAAATTATTCTCACATATTTCCAAAACTTTGATTTTTTTTACACACAAAAGTTTTCGAAATAAATAACGGTATTTATGAAATTTGTGTGTAAAAAAAAATCAATGTTTTGGTAATATTTACGGATAATTTAAAGATGCTTAATTAAAACATAGAGAGCAATACACCCTTCGACAGCTACTATTCTTGCCTATTTAATAAGCTAACAATAACCAAAATCTATAGGGTGGTTCAAAAGTTATACTCATTTATTCTCATTAATATTGGCGAAATCTTCAACTGGCTACAGCTCCTAAAGGAAAGTTTCTAGGGGGGTATGTGGAACAATTTTATGATCAGCTTACCTCAAGGAATCGCGTGGTATACCGAAAGGTATCTTGATCTGAATCACCCTGTATGTACAAGCAGATACGGACGAACTTAGTACAACTATAATAGTACAACTATAATATAAATAATAATAAGAATAATTTCGGCTAATATGTTTAATAAATAATGGAAAAATCGAAGAAAAATTTTGTGCTAATACTACGAAAGCAATTTCTTCCATATCTCTACTAAGTCACTACGAAAAATAAAAACTTACGAAACTTGGGCTGGTGTAGATTTAGCTCCGATTTTAATATTTTTTTTTGTTTTTACTTTTTATAATGTCAAAAAAAAAAGACCAAATGAAAATAAAATTTGTCTTAGAAAGTAACTTGGGAATATATGGGCATACATAACCGGAAGTGAATGTAGATCCTAACACTTTAAGTAGATTCTTTAGCTCAGTGGCCTCAAGTCAGCATGTTCAAAGTGGTATCTATTCTGATAGCTCATCAGATGGGCTCAGTTTTTTCTGCACTGATCATCGTGATATCTTAACAATAATGTATTCAATAAAGTCAAATGTCACTGGTATCGATGGCATACCTCCAGAATTCAGTAATGTATATGCAAGTATATGCAATCCGCTGATGCATGTCTTCAATTCCTGTCTGACCACTTCCAAATTTCCCGCTATTTTAAAAAGGAGCTCTAAAGGTATCAATTCCCAATAAGCCTGTTTAATTTTCTTGCAAAAGTATTGGAAAAAATTATGTCTAGGCAAGTCATATTGAGGCTAACAACATGTTATCGTCATGGCAATCTGGTTTTCGGCCAAAGCATAATTGTGAGACAGCACTACTAAAAGCAGTAACAAATACTCTTGCAGTTCTCGACAATGACCACATATAAATTATAGTAATACTAGAATTCTCCAAGCCATTTAATTCTAAAAATATTTCAAATTTACTTCTTAATAGTTTTCATTTTTCATCTTCAGTTGTAAAATTAATCGACAGCTATCTGTCAGATTGTAGAGGTACGAGGTTCAAATTTTACTCCATCTTTCCTTCACTCTGGTATTTCTCAAGGATCAATCCTTAGTCCATTGTTCTTTAGCCTATACATAAATGACCTTTCTCATATTTTGAAAAATTCCTCTATTCATCTGTATGCTGATGACATTCAACTGTACCTTAGTAGGCCAATCGGACTAATGGAAGATTGTGTGCATCGCATTAATGAGGATCTGCAGGGAATACATGATTGGTCGCTAGATAACAAATTTCTATTCAACCCATCAAAATAAAATTGCTTGGCTGTGTATAGAGGACTTATCGAAAAATCTGACATCTCACCGGTGATGCTTAGCAATATCGCATTGGAATATGTTGATTACATAAGGAACTTAGGCATTCAACTTCACTCAAGGTTCAGCTGCTGTAGCTATATCACTCAAATATTGGGGAAAATATATTGCAGTTTGTGCCAGTTGTGGATTAGCTCTAGCTGTCTAGAAATTAACCTTCGAAAAAATTAGCTCTAACCCTTGTAATGTCCCATTTCATCTCTGGTAGTCTCGTTTATAGGGAGTTTGAGTCTGTATATCAAGAAAACTGGTAGTGGCTTTTAATGATATGGTGTGCTACATTTACAGGCTTCCTCGGTACAATGTAAAAAGGTTAGATTGTGTATTTTTCTTTAAATTGACTATTCCTTAAAGTGTAGGCAATATTCCCTAAAATGTCGGTAATATTCCCCAAAATTTAGGGAATATTCCCTAAAATGTAGTAAATATTCTCTACATTTTAGGGAAAAATACCTAATCTTTGTGGCAACAATTGTGCACATTTTTTACTGTGTATGCTCATGTATCTAAATATGCAACATCACCTCGATTGAAATTTATCTTGATCGTCGTAGACTTACATTCTTGCATAGCTAATTATATGAAAAATCCCAATGTATTTGTACGACTTCTTCAACTTCTTGCTCCAAGCTGTAGTTCGCGGTATGGTTAGCGATCTTACTTTATCCAGACTATCTGTAAATTTAACTCTCTTCCAAGTAATGTTCAGAGCATTAGTTCCAGCAGGGAATTTTCCAAGTTGTTAAGGGATTAGTTTGCTCCAAATGAAAATGGCCCTCATATTTTGGAATATTTGAATTATCTCTGTATTGTAAGTTTGTAGTTTCTAGTTGTAGTTTAGTATATTTAAGAATCGTGAATTTATAGTTTATAGTTTGATTATTTTATTTTAAGTATTGCTTTTGTTACATCTTAACAGTAGTACTAAATTAATGTTGTAATTTTCAGTGCAGCACCCAATAAAATATTATTATAATTGTATTATAAGTGGTGTTGGTCATCTGCCCTTAAAGTGAAAACAACACAATTGACATATAAAAAATTTAAGAGTTGAATCTATCAATAGAATTTCCTCCGCCATGTCAAATGGCAATTCATCTCAGAAATTCCTCGAAACACTTGATTAGCAAAAATATCAGAGATTCAGATTTTCGCGAATGACATATCATCCCCTCCCCTAATCAGAAAATAGTATATATTGATGCAAAGGTTGTGTACCTTTTATGATTTGAACATTGAAGGGGCAAAAGCAAACCTAGTAATTTTTATTCGCATTATTCCGTGTTTGTGATCTCAAGTTGAGAAATAGACATGGCGACGAATAGAAACTTCAAATAACACAATTTTTTACTAGAGCTGAAAGTATCCGAATAATTAGCTATCTGGATATCCGGAATAATTACGATCTGATTCCTCAAATTCCGGTATCCGGATCTGGATCCGATCTGTCCGGATCCAGACTAAGCGAAAAAAGTTTAAAATTTCCTCCAAATTGCATTGTTTTATTGAGAAAATGGAAATATATATTTTCACAAACAGGCAATGTAATTTGAATGCAATTTTGAACCTCATTTACTTAGTCTGGATCCGGATATTTTAGGTCCAGATCCGTGTTCGGATAGCTCAGATCCGGATAGTTTATATCCAGATTTCATATTCGGGTATCCAAATATCCGGTTATTAGAAAATCCGAATTCAATTTTCAGCTCTATTTTTTACCTGATATGTTACATGCACACAATTCTTCTAGAAACAAGGAAAGAGATACAATTTGTAACTATACAGTAAATTAATATTGGGAAATTTTTTTAATGGTCAGAATCAAGCATATGTTTTTTCTATAAATTCTGCATTATAAACAAAATAATAATTTAAATTTTAGGAAATGCGTTGCCTAAAATGTTCCAATTGGAAGACTGACAGCAACCGGCATATAGCTCTGATGGATTTTTCATTAATTAATTTAAACTAACTTTTAATACTAAATAATTATATAAGACTCAAATACTGAATTGACAATTTGATTGATAGTACATTTTGGTATTTAGAAACACACAGCTGAATGTATTCATCAACGTATGCAAAAGTGTATAGTAAATAAACATCACCAACCATAAAAATAGCGTATACATAAATATCAAGAAGAATACGCAGTTTGTTCAAAAAACTAATGTTTACCGGAAAACAATTAGATCATCTTAGAATAGAATTGATACATTGTTTGTGCTATTGGTGCTTGTACCTGATTTCTTTGATGTTATAAATGTGAATCAAAATAAATAATGCATTCAAGAGTTATTTTCAGAATTTGCATTCAATTAATTAGGGAACTACATACTTACAAGTTACATACATACATATTGTGTTATACAAGGAATTAATTAGATGTATGTATAATCGATCAGAAAAATGTTTTGGAAGACATTTTTTATATGAAACTGTTTTCAGTTTTCTTACTAGATTCATATAATAAAATTAAAAATTATTTTAGTTAAAAAAAAAGTACAAAGATATATTTCCCCTATATATGGTACAAACATAAAACTCAGTGCGTTACACCATATTGATACTCCCAGGTAATTGCAAAAAAACAATATTTGGAGCAGTCCAAGATTAGGCAGAATTTACCCATATCGGCATAACTACTATCAGGAATGTCTACTGTTGCTGGAATCTGGGTACACTTCTTAGCCAGGGCCTCTTAGTAAGAGAGAATTTAAGGTTTCACATTCCATTTCGTAGTTTGATAGGTTTACAGTATAGGACGACGCTTTAACCATATACACGTATTTTTTTTTACATCCTTACTTCTCACTGAAGATTTTTGTATTCTTGGTGAAGCATGGAATTATGTACAGCAAAAGAATACAGGGGTTTAAAATGTCTTTTCTATCTATACTTGGTAATGGAATGAGAAAAACTCCCAGTTAATGTTTACAACTCTCATCCACACCTTTCAAGAAGAACGGACATTTGGAAATCGAATTTATATGGTATTATCAATTTCAGATATGGAAGCATGAATGAAGTAGTCTATTATCAGTATAACATGGATCCTCTGTAACGACTCCACGCTAGCTGTTTTCATCGATATAGAAGTTGCCTTCAATAATGTTCTTCTACATAAGTTCAGTGAAATGCTAACAAAACATTAGTGAACCAGTCTCTGAAACACTAGTTCGAACACATGTTGAACAATAGAAGTGTCTTTGTTGGGGTAAGTAGAGTAAAAAGAGTCTGGAGGGGTATCCTCGATATTCTATCACTTTTATTGTGGGTGCTCATTATGGATGATCTTCTGCTTACACTCACCCGGCTGATATAAAAAGCGGTATATTACGCAGACGGCATGGTGATCACGGTCACCGGTAGCTACGAACCTGAACTGTGCTGACTCATTCAGAATGCCATCCGGACTTTGCGTCAACCCATTGAAAACTGATATCTACCTCTTTACCAAGAAAACGAATACTCCCAGATTGAACCTGCCCTTATCGGGTTCATACGCTTGGAGGTGAAGGATAGGTTAAATTATCTAGGTATCATTTTTGACAGAAAATTTAGCTAGAAACTACACCTTGCGGATAGACCGAACAAAGCTCTTAGAGCTTTCGCGATGTGTCGCAAATCTATAAGGAAGAAGTGGGGACTTAAGCCGCGGATGATCTTATGGATCTAGACTAGAAGTAGAGTTCGCCAACCATCGTCAGATTTTGGAGAAGATCCAAAAATTCCGCCTCGTTAATGTAAGCGGCGCTCTCAATAAAACCAGTTCTGGGACGTTTATCCTCAACATACAACCCATGCATATGCATGTCAAGAAGGAGGCGTCAATCGCTGCGCTGAGGCTTCATCTTAATCAGAGTTAAACTCGTGCTGGTACAAGAGCCCCACAAGAGTCCATCTTTGAAAAGTCCAGTCCATCGCACCTGATACAGACGCAAACAGCCATCACCTCATTGGGAACTATGCTGAAAAGTAATTTTAAATTAAAAATTCTAGATAGGGCAAAATGGGAATGACATTCCGTGCTTCAGCCATTAACAAACCCAATCATATATATACTACAGACGGTTCCAAATCGGAAGAAAACACTGAAGCAGACGACTTTTACGAGGAGCCTCACGTGGAAATTTCCATACACCTTGAAAGCCATGTCATGGTTTTCCATGCGGAAGTCAAGCCATCGTTGAAGCCGAAAGGCATCTCCTTAACTCAAATACTGAGGATAAGGAGATTGCAACTTGCTCGGACAGCCAGGCAGCTGTGAAGGCCTTGTCAATACCCTTTACACACTCCAAACTTGTATTGGAATGTAAAACCACCCTGAACGTCTTTTTTCGGAACAGCAGGGTACTGGTACTTTAGGTGCCAGGTCACAGCGGCATTAATGGAAATGAAAAGGCGGACGAACTACCTCGTCTTGGTGCAACCTCAGAGATATTCTCCTCCACAATTAGGATCACACCAAAATCCCTTATTTCTAATATCCCGGTTTGGGCCGACTGTAAACACAGTCGCCTTTGGTTAGATGATCCTTCAGGCAGAACTACAAAGGAACTATAGGGCAGACGCAACCTAAAAGACACGAAAAAGCTACTGAGGCTAAACAAGCCAACACTGAGATCTCTGATGTCAGTTCTTACTGGGCACGCTCGTCTCCGGGGTCAGCTACATAGGATGCGGCTTGTTGCTGACCCTATATGTAGAGGAAGCGGAGAAGAACCCGAGATAGTGACTTACTTTCTTTGTCATTGTCCAGCTCTCTTGGGAAAGCGTTACAAATTTCTTGGCGCACACCTCCTGGACGGGCTGGACGAAGCCGACAAGGAGGGCTGCGAGCCAATAGTTAATTCGTAAGAGCGTGCAGTTGGAACCTATAAACAATTGCTCATAAGTTGGAGGGTGAACAGTTGACCTTTTAAATCCTACGTTCCAGAGCACCCGTACGGAACCTCAACCTCAACTTTCAATCAATCATAACATGGATCAAAGTTACATTTGTATTGTCTCCTACCAGTTCAGTATCTTCCCCTTTAGTACCTAAGGGTGAAATATTTTGCAACTGAAAGAGTTCAAGTTCGCTCATCGTTGCTAAGGTTTTCTGTAATTTTTTATTTTAATACGGGAATCAATCATTAAGGTAGCTAACAAAAACTGAACAATGGGTCAGAGCAATTTACATAATTCCTTCGTACTATTATGTGGGTGAAAGGGCTTGGAGGATAATGTTTTTTTTTCTACCTAAGTAGAAAGAGATTTAAAATGGCTAAAAAATATATCGAAATCACTTATTACCTGTTTTTATACAAGAAGTTTTCACATATCTCCAGACGTTTTCATTATACATACATAGTACAGAAATCAATCTGGTCCATGTATATGAATCTGTAATTTTCCTCTACGGCATGAAGGTAATATTCACGATTCTTTACAGGTACAACCATATCAAAATGGCAACTGCCTATGCTTTTAAAAAGCCCACAAATATTCCATCTGGGCTTGAGTCGCAAGAGATTAGGATTTACAGGTGTTTCGATCAATTTTAGATTTGTTTCAATTCCAGACTGGGGTGAAGTTGAAAGTCCGGCAACAAGTTTCTTTGCAGCTTCTCTGATTTCATCAAGAGTGAATGTGCTTTTTGTGAGTACTTTTGTAGAAATATGAAATATATTCACTCATGCAAAGTATTTATTTAAACGTTGCTGTGCTCTAGTTAACGTTTTCCAAAGTAAAACAGAGAGAGAGAGAGAGATATGTAGGTGGTGGTAAGAAGGTAAAAACAAATTCAATAATTTTCCCAGGTGTAGAAAAAAAAACTCTTAAATTTTTGCAAAACAAATTTTTTTATTGATTCCTCTACATGCGAACGAGTTCTATTTATGACAAACGCCATTGTTCTCCCAATCCAGCATAACATTGAATTTCTTATTTTTTTTTTCTTAATCCTAATTATATCATCTGACTTCGAAATTGGCAATTTTATATATATACACATAGCTGCACAGATAAGCGTATAAGGAATCATGAAATATTACAGAAATTTTCTTATCATAAACACTAACAGCACCTTATCTGAAATAAATACAAAAAATTCTAGAAACGACAAGTATCTTACAAAGTAGACCCCCACTTCTCTTATGTAGATATTTACAAGTCCGTGTGCAACACAGGTGGCTTTTCGTCACTTGATTCAATTTTGGATTTCGTTGCGGAAACTGTTGTTGTGGCGGTGACAGATTTACCTGGAATTATCATTGTTGTAGTTGGTTCTCCAGCAACTGTAGCTGTACCTGTGGCTGATGTTAAATTGGTATTATGTCGGTTACCTTGTTGTTTTCGTGATGTTGCTAAAAGACGTTCTGATCCGCTATTTTTACCAAATTTCGGAAACATGCTATTCTCTAACTGAAGCTGGGCATTGATATCTTTTCCTTTGGCACAAGTGCATGCCTTAAGGAAACTTTTTTTAAAATTATCACTTAGAAATGCATATAAAATTGGATTCATGGCTGAATTTGAATATCCGAGGCATCCCACCAATAGGAATATTGTCAGTTCTAATCGGGAACGGCAATTTTGTGGTGGAGAATGTATCAGAGCCACCTGGGATATCCAATGGGGTAACCAACATAGTACATACACTGTGATCACTGTCAATACTAATTTTGTTACTTTTCGATGGGATCGCTTCTTCTCTTTGGATTTATTTTTTGGACCAACTGTATGCAGTTTTCTTATCACAAGATAATAGAAGCACATTATAAAGCATAGAGGTATTGCAAAACCCAAAATCAATGAATACAGTGTAAATGTTGTACCCGATTGGGTACTCTGATCTACTGGCCATTTTAATATGCATGAATTTTTTCCCGTTTGATATTCAATTGTGCTAGCAAATAATATTACCGGCAGCATTATAACAGCTGATGTAGTCCATGCTATTCCTGATACAATTTTCGATACAAAAGGTGTACGAAAACGTGGTGATGATATTGGATGACAAACAGCTATATACCGATCAGCTGACATTATAAAAAGAAATATTGATGATGTGAACTGTGTTATCGATGTACTGACCATATATGCTTTACACATCCATTCACCAAATGTCCAATTACCCAGATACATTGTAATTAAAAGGAATGGGATGCCTATTAGATAACATTCATCTGCCAATGCAAGATTCAAAATGTACATGTTTGTGACTGTTTGCATTTTCGAAAATCTAAGCACAACATATATGACAAGTGTGTTTCCGAATAGACCAACAATGCAGACTATTGCGTACAGGATCATTACTAAGGTACTTCCAATGGAGTTCTGTATTGATGGGCATGCTGTGATATATCGGGAATTATTGAAGCTATCATTGAAAAATAGTTGAGTGTAATTTGTGTCGTATAGGCCATAGTATCTAAGCTCTTCGATTAATCCGTCCGAAAGGTTGAATTCTGATACTCCTTCTTCTCCCATGGCATGTAATGGTAGAAAATTTACTTTTAACGATGATGATGCTACTGGCGTTATATTTTCTTTCATGTCAAGAGTTCACTGAGATTGCACATTTGTAGCAAATCTAAAATTGAGAGAAGAAAAAAACAATTGAATTTTATTAGTTGATTTTTGCAAACAAACAAAAATTTAAATTGATATTAAATCAGAAAATCAGTGGCAGCATTTGTATATATAACCGAAATTTTGTCTATAACAAACATGGCAAACAGATCATATAGCAACAGTACCTACCTAAACAATTTTGTGTTTTATAAATATTTATAATTTAAAACTAGCAATTTTTCTTTCTCATACGTTTTGCTACTCTTCCTCGCGAATGTATTTTTTTAACTGTTTTTCGGGAACACCAATCGCAAAATTCGGTGCAAATGCGAAAAAGACTGAAAACGTCGTCTATATACATAAAATCGGAACAAGTTCAAAAGTTTTGAAATCATTTTCGTGTGAAAAAATCCGATATAGTAAAAAGTAATAGTCTAATATGGCTGCCTTGAGGCATACCGGAAATATTTTTAGTTAAGTCTGAAATAACTGTGAGAAAGAGCAAACATTGAGTTGATTTATTACTACATTTATAAAAGAACGTGAGTAACACTAGAGAAGATAATTTGCGAACGAGAATTCTATGGATAATTCTTTCAAAGGCATTACTGTAGTATAGAGTAAAAAAATATAGTCATATGTATTCATTCAGCAACAAGTTCAGACAATTTGTAATTAAAAGTCATACTGTAAAGGAGTACAAGAATAGATGCAGATATTTCGAAAGCATAAATTTTTAGTGAGTCTGTATAATGAGATATCGCCTATATTGGAATTATTTTTGGGCCTTGTATAAAAAATTCCAAAATGTTTGAACTTTTTATCAATCAATCAAGCAAAAATCTTCTATTTAAAATAAGTAGTAATTCAAATCAATCTACTAATTAATAATTTAATCAATTCAATACTGAAAATAATTAATTAATTGAAATTCTCTCGTAGAATTCGCATTACCCTCCACGAAAAAGCAATTTAAATAAATTAGTCGATTTGAACAGTTAACTCGAATCGAAACTGATTTATGTTCACACAGGAGAATTATGTTCATGTGTAGCAATGCCTTTCTATTTTTAAAATCCAATAAATTCTGAACAAAGATTAATAAGTCACATACACATACATACACACAAACAAACCCACACACACGCGTACACACATGCACACATACTGGTTGCTGAGAGATAAAGTTTTTGTGTAGCTGAAAGATAAACTCAATGCCTATGGAAGTAAAATAAAGGACATGATGGGCGGAATTCGATTTTTATGAGTAATTCAGAAATTCAATTTAATTTTTTGTCTCTCAATGCGGCACATTTTCACCTCTTCAGTGTTAAATTAACATTTATGGACACAATCTCACGACTCAATCACTTTTGGAAGGTTTCTGTATACGTTTATGGTTTACATTCAAGCAAATAAAGATAAAAATGTAGCACGCAAAAAAATTCTTATAGTATAGGGTTGTAGCATTATACAATAATAAGTATAACGGATATTACAAAAGTCTCTCATTTATACTTTATGGTTAATGAAAAGTTTTTATGTTTATACATCCATTTAGGAAAGGGGAATGATTTGCTTTATAGTATGTATAAAAAAAATCGATATTTTATGTTACCATATTTTAAAAGAGGTAATAGATTTGAAAGAAAATGCGAATAAGTAGCGGAAATATAGGTGTGAGTAAACCAGCCCGGCGATAAACGCATACTGAGAATCTACAGGGGTTTGTTTTTAATTTAGAACATATAAGTATATACACATATTTTTAATTGTAATTAATATATACATAGATATGTAGAAACACTATGCTTTATTTCCCTTGTTTTAATGTTAGGAACCATTTTTGGAGTCGATGGCAGATGTGTCTTAGCTCCGACTTGGTTTGTGACCAGGCTATGATTATGTCAGCATCTTATCTGATACTTGCCAAATGGGGTTACATATAATTCAGGATCCCCGAAATTAGATAAAAACACGAAAAACAATTGGACCACAAATCACCAACCAATTTGCAAAATCCACATGAACGAAAAAATTAAAAAACACCGTGAAATTTCTATTTCTGAAAACCTCCTAGCAATTGACTTAAAACCCCTCCTCGAAATCACAACCCCAACTGGAGAAACTTTCCTGGTCTCGACTTCTCATATTTATAAACAAATCATCGAAATAAATCATGATACCGGTATAAATTTATTACTTGAGTGAGTGTAGGAGTGTGAGTGATTTTATTAAAAAAAAAAGAAATATATATTCTAGTTGAAAATTTTTATAATAAATGGTGCACAGGTAAACTCAAGTTTCAGTTAATTTTTAAAACTTAAACAGTATTTCAGTCAGCTGCAGAGATAATTCCTGTAGCCCATTCAGATTCTATAAAAACTTATATTTTTATACGTTATCTGTAAGTGAACGGTAAATTATGAATTGGGTGATAATGTGGATAAAGTTGATACTAAGAGATCCAAAGAAAAATACGACAAATTTCAGTCTCCAAATATTACAAGCTTTTCTCGAAAGTCTTCAACTTTGAAAGACGCATTATTTAAGATTGCAAATCAGTAACCTGGATATTTTTGGAATTATTATTTTCAAGCAAGATTAATGTAAGCAATTTTTTGTTTTGTACTTATTGATTGCAAAACCAAGAAAAGCTTTTGCCCTTAATTCACTTTGAAAAAAAAAAAATGATATTGTTAAATTTATACCGGAAAAGATCGATGTATTAGGACATGGGCTTGGGCATACATAAATGAGATGTGTTTTGTTTTAACCAGCAAACATTACGATTAGATATCGTATCGGAAGCGAATAGTCCAATCGAATTTTGACTTCAATCTCGAGCCGAAAAGGAAGGAAAAGGAACGTCAACTTAAATCGACATAACGTCGACAATTCGTCTTTTCAGAACTTTTTCGAACATGATTCGTGTATTGGTTCTAAATATAAGAGTCATACGTATTCGACATATCTACGTAAAAACTACTCGATTTCAAATTGGAGTTAACTACGCTTTATGAAAACTATTCGATATCCAATTGAAAATAAACACATTTAACATTTACCAAATGCAAATTTTATTTGCTCAGCACTAACTTCACTATATAGTTTTTTTTTTTTTTCGAATACTTGAACAAGAATGCCGCTGTTATGCTTTGTTATGCTTACGTTGTCATGCACAATTTGAAAAAATCCTGTACCGATAATTCTTTTCAAACTTTCCGTAATACCTCGAGAGAGATTCGTAAAACGAAGATTTTTTCGGATTGTAACTTTTTGGGAACTTCTCGCAAATGCGAAAACCCGAGAAAATGTTTGCTGGGTATAGTTAGTTAGTTAGTTTGAAAAGAGGTTGGGATCCCAAGAGTTCCCCGAACACAGATTAAAACAAGGCCAATTGTTATTATTCATCCTCGGAACCCATGACCAATCAACCAAAGGTCCCAACCGGACGCACTAGTGCTAGTTGACTTGAGAGCGTAGCGTCGTTTGTACTGAGGAGGCACAATCTTTGAATCATCTCTTACGATGATTGGAGAAATCCATTCCTTTCCACATACTACAGAACCGTAGGCTAACATGGATCGGACGACGCTAGTGTATATCCATAGGATCATCCGCGGTTTGAGTCCCAACTTTTTTTCGTTGATTTTCCGAAAAATTGCGAAGACTGTAAGAGGTCTATCTTCAAGGTGTGCTTTTCAGTTTTTATCTAGTATATGTATATAGTATTTTACTCTCTCTTTTAGGTCCAAGCGTGTGGAACCAATGGAGGGCAGATTTAATCGTGAGATGTTCCTTTTCGTGGTGAAGATACATAAGTCAGTTTTCCGCGGATTAATGTACAGTCCGAAATGCGTAGCCCAGTGCATGACTAGTCAGATCGCGTTTTGCACCAGTCAGCAAAATTCGAACTCAGGTCAGGTCGTCTGCGTAACGTACTGATTTCTACCCATTATTGAGGTGAGTGTTAGCAAGAGATCATCCATATTGAAGAAGTGAGTGTTAGCAAGAGATCATCCATATTGAAGAAAAGGTAATAGGATACCACCCTGCAGAGTGCCCCTATGAATTCTTTTAACTCTGCTTACCTTGCCCAGATCAGCAAAGACACTTCTATTATTCAACATGTCTGCAAGACCGGTTCACTCCATGCTTTATTACCATTTCAGTAAACTTATTTAGAAGAACATTATTAAAGGCGCCTTCTGCATCGATGAAAACAGCCAGTGTAGATTGTTTAAAGAGGAAACGTTTTTCTATTGAGTGAATCACCTTGTGGAGGGCCGTCTCAACTGAACTTCCTTTATGTACGCGTGCTGATGCTGTGACAGTCTGCTTCTGGGAATGTAGCACCTTAGTTCCCACTCGCAGGGGCATGCTAGAGTTTTTAGTAAGATAGAAGTCGAGCTTATTAGCTTATATGCCTTGGCAGTTGAGTAATCTACTTTGGAAATAAACACAACACGGAATTCTTGCCAAAACTTCGGTGTGTAGCCCATTTGAATGTATGCCCTAAAGGGAAGGGTTAGATTGCTAATCAAGCAGTCACCAGAATATTGAAGAAGGGCTGGAAAAATGCCGTCCTTGCCCGATGACATAAAAGGTTTGAACAAGTCAACTGCCCATTTAACCGATTCATACGTTATGAAGGCCACATTTCTATCCCCGGAAACGGTGTCATTGCGAAAGATTTGGGTTTGTAAAGACGAAGAGCCCTCGTCTGGGCCATCAAGTGCTTATCTAACAAGATTTCCAAAGATTCCCCAAAGGAAGAGTCCCGGACTCTGTCACAATTTGTGAGGAGTTCAAATTGATTTGGTATCTTGGATAGAAATCTTTTGAGTCTTGATATCTCATTAACCCCATCTACATTCTCGCAGAAGAGTTGCTATGATTCTAGATTTACAGATCGAATATTTGTATTGGCGCAAAGCGTTTTGGTAGGCATTCATTTGTGCCATTTGATCTTCTGGCTGTATTGTATAGCCTACGCACAATTTTACGTTGATTTTTCAGTTCTAGCGTTAGCCGTGGGGAGGGGGGAGGCAGAGTTCAGATCTATCCTCCTGATGAAGCGTCAAAAGATTGAATCAACGCTGTGGAAATTTCCTCGACTCCCCTATCTATGTCCGCTCTCGAGGTGAAATGAGCGACAGAGATATTGGTAAGCCTCTCAGTGAACATGTGGTTGCAAGCCTCCAAGCTGGTTCTGGTAGGATTTCTATAGATAACAGGGTTTTCAGTGTTATTGAAAGTAAACGAAAGAAAATAAAATTACATAAATTTCTCTGCAGACTAATATGAAGTCGAAAATACTCAGAGCAACTTAGACTAAGCTTTACAAGCTTAAGGGCATTGTAGTGCAGTCCCGATGGGAGTATTGAGTTTAATTTTAAATTTTCTAAAGATTGGGTATTATTGTAATAAATTGTAATTTTATTATTTTATTTAAGAAACCTAAAGGCATCTAAAAGTAAAAAGGCAAAATTACATCGGAGGGAATCGAAATCCTTGGAAATAGGTAACAAAAAAAGTCTTTCATTTTCTGTTCTAACAAGCGATAATTACTCGCCTTGGATGGGGTCAGTGAGTAGTCGTAACTGCTAAGAATTGCGTTTCATTTCTTCTTTCTGCAGATAAATGTGGATAGCACAGTAGTTCATGTTCCATAAGAGTTGGATTCGAATCCAATTGGCACCCACCAATGATTAAGTATTCTGCAGACAAATACTAATTACTTACAATAAAGGCATTGGGGTGTTGTAATGATATATAGGAGTGATATCTCACTTGGTGGTTTGGAATCTATCTATAATCATAAGTGTAATTACAGTAATTTGTCAACAAACAGATGTTTCTCCATCTGGTCTATGTCAAATAAGAAATCAACAGAAATGATTATTATATGAATAAGAATTCTAAATAATATCCTTAAAGTTCCAAAAGAATCCTATAAAGATAATGATTTTTCTCTTTACTCAAAGCTCAGCAACTAAGTAATTTGTCATGTACACAAAAGGATTAGACTCATAAGATCTCTCATCTGTTGACATATGTAACTACATTGAAGCTTACAATTTATCCAAAGATTGCCTACGTGGACGGACTGACTAGTGTAGAGTATATGTAGTTCATGAAAAACCACAAAAATACGACGAAATATTCACACAAGGCATGAGGTGCTGGTGGTAATCTTCTTGCCGTATCCAATTTATCATGAACATTTTTCAAGAATCAGTTAAGAGGAGACAGAGCACTAGAGCATATTAGGCAGACGGTGAAGACGAACTTCCAAGGGACTCCACAGCCTTCGCCTCCAATCATCAAGTGTTTGCCACATAAAAAGAAAAACTGACTTCCGAGTGTAGCTCTGAAGAACATTTTGGGTATAGCATAAAAAAGGCAAAATATTAGAAAATTGCCTTTGGAACGGCAGAATTTTCATCAGTCACGCAGCAAAGCATAGGGATCTGTGCAAAAGTGGAAGAAGATTGGCAGCATTTTCAAGATTGAATTCCTTTCACTTGTTAGAAGTGCCTTTTTAGAGGGGATGAATGTATGTTTAAGGTGGAATCATAAAACAGAAAAAAACATGACTTGCTCCCTATGAGAAAATAATGCTGAATGAACATCCCGTGGGTATTTTACCCGTCCGCCGGCATGCCTGCCACCAGGATAAATGTATTTTGCTTGCCGTTAAGAGGATTAAGGTAAATAGGATACGCTTCTTGAAATCAGGAAGATGCAGAAAAAAGAAAATTGCCCTAATTTACGTAATTTGATATATATGTGTGGCTGCTGCCACGCCTTCTCGCATATAATACCGCCTTTCTATTTTCAGCTGGATTAATGCAATAAAGTCAGATAGCGGTGAATATTATATTTCGTTTGGTAAATTAGCAGAAATTGAGGGTTAAAAGGAGCAGAAAAGTGACTTTTAATAGAATAAAGCATTTCATTTTGTCTAGCGTTACTTCAACATAATAATATTGTGAGTAATATATTATGGAAAGATGAGGCTAATTTCTCAAAGAATCCAACTTTGAATATTCATAACCTACACTACTGGGCAAAGAAAGGCCCAAGGGTTACAAGAGCAGCCAGATTTCAAGAGTGCTTCAGTGTTCATGTATGGGCAAGAATAATTGGGACTCAATTAGTAGGCCCTATAATATTTCCCTCCAATATAAATGGCGAAAATTATTTAGAATTGCTCCAAAGCACTTTTGAGGATATCATTGATATCATCCTCTCAGCGTCGAATGTGATTTCAACACGACGGTGATCCAGCACACTACGGAGTACGAGTGAGGCAGTACTTAAATGAGCGGTTTTCAAACAAATGGGTTGGACATGGAAGTGACATTCCTTGGCCTCCTCGATCACCAGACTTAACACCTCTGGACTTTCATTTTTGGGGTTACCTAAAAAATCTTGTATATCAGGACGAAAGGGAGCTCTTATCTCGCGACGATTTAGTAAATCGAATAGTAGCAGCAGCTAACCATATAAAGCGGGAAATGCAATGAACAGGCATATCAAAGCCCATCATAAAGCGATCCAGAGAATGTATTCAGTGCGACGGTAAAGTATTTGAGCCATTTTTAAATTTTTTAATTTTTTTAGTAGTTATTAGTTGCTACTTAGATCATATTTATAGGCTAGACACACATAAATCTTAAAATTATGATCGATTTTCTTGCTTCAGTCCTTAGTTTTCCCACGATTATAAAACAAGTTGAATTTCGATATAATTTCGTTCAAGTAATGGCGGGGTATGTTGCAAGACATCTTATCGTGTATCGCGGGGAGTACTTGAGCTAGGGTAAAAATGTTGGATTTATCGAAAAGGTAACAGATCAGGAATGTTTTTGTGGGTAAGCAACAGTTTGCTGATATGGCTACTTTAGGACATTTTTTACCCTAAAAGAAGATAATTTTTCGAAAATAAAAACTTTTTTGAAGTTATATTCTTATATTTTACTTATCTGCAAACTTTTTTGAATGCTAGTTATCATAAATAAAAGCCAGTAGTAGCACGGATATACGCAGACCAAAATGGCGGTTCAGTGAGCAAAACAAGCTGGGTTATAGGTAAAAATTTCACAGCCATAAGTTATTACAGGTACTAATAGAGTACGAAGAAGAAGTAATCTGGTAGGCATTGTCGTCGTAAAGTAGTTGGATGTCCATAATGACCGAAGTCCATCATAAACTTTTCTGATAACAGAATTAATGTGGTCATCCCAGGTGAAAGTGCTATTAAATATAACGCCAAGACTCTTAACGGAGTCGGCAAGGGGAATAATAGTATTATTAATAGTCACAGGTGAATATCCATCTGTGTCTAATTTTGCTCTATATATATAATCATGCTTTTTGATTTAATTGGATTGAGTTTCAATTTATTCGACAAGGACCATAAGTGAAATGTTTCAAGATTTTCATTAACACAAGATATGTTATCCTCAATTAGACCAATAAGATTGGAGATGTACAATTGTACATAATCTGTATAGAGATGTAAATTACAAAACTTAACTTGACGAAATATGTCATTGCTAAACATGGAGAATAATAAGGGACCAAGGATCGATCCTTGAGGTACATCAAACGAGACCGGTAAAAAGGAGCAATACGTTCCGTTCATGTAAACTGCCTGTGGTGATCTGTAACTCAAGTAATTGAAAACAAAATTAGCTGTCTGAGATGAAAATTTAAAATATGACAGAGAACCAACTGATCCACTATATCAAGGACCTTTGAAAAGTCTATGGAAACTAATACAGTCAATTCGTCCTTGTCAATAGCCCGCCAAATATCATTGCTTACCTTAAGTAAAGCTGTTGTGCAACTATGTCCAGAACGAAACCCTGACCTGAGATTGTCATGTAAGAGTCCACTATTTTAGAAATATATGATAGCAAACTAATTGGGCAATACTCCATACATTGCAACTTAGTATCCTTAGGAACAGGAAGTATCTTTGAAGATTTCCAAGCTCAAGGGAAGATGGAACATAAGTTGCAAGCAGTTGCAACAGTAGATTTAATGCTGTCCATTGCCGTAATTACTTCATGAATATTAATATTTATGAAACTAAACTGGGTTTGATCTAGATAAACATTCACTGATTCATCATTATCCAAATTCAACACCAGAACTGCTCGCGTAACTTAAAACAAATTCATGATTGACTTCGTCATGATCAATCGAGCGGTTCAACTATATTTTAATAATTATTATTTAACATTATATCCGTGAAGATCTTGAACGGCTTGAAGGAAAACTATTTTTCTCTGAAGACGTAAGGGTTCAGTATGAAGCTGTGTATTACAAAATTCTGTTTTTCGTTTTGGTTTTGTAAATAAACTATAAAACTAAACTTGTCTTTGACTCGCAATAAAATATACATCTATTGTATTTAAAAAAAAACTAGGGTCAAATATGAAGACACCATTTAATACAGAAAAAATCGATCCGAGAGGTCTCATCAGTAAGATTATCTCTGATTGGCTACCATAGAACAACATTTAAGGCTTTTTCGTTTTTTGAACAGCAATAAAGTCGCTGTTTTTTTTTTTAAATCGGTTTTCATTCAGAGCAACGAATTCCACAAATTCAATATTTTTGGCAGTTGCCATCAGTACGAGGCTTTTGTCAAATTAATCCAGTTTTTAGTTATTCTCGTCCTTCAACAGAAATATTTTGGATACGGATTTTTTGTATTATTACAAATGATGAGCGTGAATCTCAGTAAATCACTAATATTTTTTTTTAATTCACTTGATTTTGATTTGCTTTTAGTAGTTACTATCACAAGTAAACTGATCATTTTAAAATACAGTGGGTGAATTACTATGGTTTTGTCTCACTCATACATTTGTTACTATATTCAAACATTTTCAAAGAAAACACAACCCGAACTCTAATTCCTCACTCTACCACCGCCTCTTATTTAATTTAATAACCTTTCTCACCGAAAACTGTCATCTCCATTAAAATTATCATCTTTATTCGAGACACATGTTTTTATAGTGAGAGTTGAAAAGAATCGTATAATTTTGATAATAATTTCCAGATTCACAAAACAGATTCAGATTCACGTCAGACATGGTATAGATCAAGTGTGCAATTGGCTAAGACTCTGAAGTGGATGGATATGAAATTATGATAATAAAAATAATAATAAAAAATAAAAATCTGAATGCTTAACAACATCTGGCATTAAAATAATTATGTTAATTTCAAGACCCTAAATATCTTCAACAGTCAAAACATTTTCCATATTTCGCAATAAAATTTTCCGTAATATGCCGTCATGTTTTGCATACGAAACCAAAAGCCGAACACAATAGGCTATTCCGTTACCCACAATGTGAGCTCCTGTTTTATGCGCCTTACTTTTCATTTATCTACAAGGAAAAACGCCTCTTGAATGGAAAATTTATTCAAATCAGGCTATTGATGTTCTCACTTAAAATTCAATTTAATGACGCATAGGTCAAATTCCTTGGAACGTGTTTTATTTTAATCAAATGGCGTATTCCATAGTTCTGAAAGGACATTTTGTTTGTTTCTTTTTTTTTTTTTTATTAAAAACTTCTTCTACGGAAATCTCCATTTAAAATTGCCAATTTCAAATAAATTGGCAAGTATTACCTATATTAAGCAGATAAAATTAAAATTTCCGGTTTAAACTTAAAATTTCTTTGTTGCTTTTTATCTAGAGAGTGATGGTGACAGACAGAGCAACAATATAAAAATTCACAACGTGCGTGTACTAAGACTTTGAGGACTTTGAAAGGATTTCATGAGGTTTAGACAGAATGGCAGGCTAGTTAATGCCAAATTTTTTCTTTATTCTCTGGAATTTAAAATTAAAGAAAAACAGAGGATTTTTATGATGACAGTGGTCCTAAGCAAAGCAATGTAAATACAACGGTTAATTTTATTTTAAATCAAATTGAAACAGGGTACATTCCCAAATGGTTGAATCTGTTTGAAGTTGGGATGTATACATGTTTGTTTAGTCCTTTGTAAAATGTACTTTCATTGAATTTTAATGTTCAATTTATAAGTCCTTTGTTTAATAATAGATTTGCCGAGTTTATCCTTATCAAGGAATGAAAATTATTATTCATTTATGGGTAGATATACTGCGTGCATTACATGTGCGTATTTCAACCAGTTTTTCAGGGTTACAAGAGAGTGAAATATAATAATTTAAAAAATCAATTTTAGGTGCAGAAGTTCTTATGTACTCTATTCTGTTCAAATGGTATAAGCGAATTTTTGAATTTTCGGATTTCTCGGGAACGAATCATTGACCTGTTCCACGCTAGAATTCGGACTCCCCCTTTCAGCCCAGGAATTATAGAAATTAGAAATTCCTAACATTCGTCAATTTGTACAATCTTGGGCCTAATTAAATTGAATCCGTTCGGATCGTAATCGAAAAGGTTTTGAAAAGTTCTTTTCTTTAAGAAAACATAATAAAAACTTTTTAAAATTTTTTAGAATTGCTCTGAGATTGCTTTGGTTCCACCGAATTTTGAAAGGTGTGTGACGATATATTCAGCAGGAAAACTCTTTGGAAACCATTTTGACAATTTTTGCGGAAATTTCAATTAATAATCTTTGATATCAATGAAAATTTGAAAATCTCGTAAAACTTTGTTTAATTTTCCGAAAAAAAGGCTTTTTCGATTACAATTCCAATGAATTCAACTGACTCCTTATAAAGAAGAAATATTTAGTGAGCAATTAAAAAATTCAATAATATTCTTATTGCGTTACATTATGAAATAAAACTATATTACCGACTCTAGACAATTGATACTTCGGGAAATCGAAAAACATGAAAAATATCTAGAACCTACTCGAGTCTCGAAAATAAGAAGGCAACCGGAGAGAGCAAAAGGCTTCGTGATAAAGTCCACTGTAAGTAAAAGTAATTTAGTGGACTTACCATTAGATACACGGCTTTACCAATATTGTGGAAGATAAATATTTACAAGCAAGTGATGGACAACATTATCACTAACTACAAAAGTAGGTTTGAAAATCTACCTTTGGCACAGTCAGTTGACTCAATTATAAAGTTGGACCTCAAACATGGAGAGGCATTTGTAGAAAATTATAAAAATGTTTTCAATATAGACATTTCCACCTTACAGGCTGACACAAAAATAATAAATAATATGTTCCAAAACAAGAACATTGTAATAAATTTGGTAAGACTGAAAACAGAAATTAATAAAGACTTCTGCTCAAATTTATACAAATTGCTATAAGCAGCCCTTGGTCTTCTTGGCCGGCTGTGAACGGAGCTTTTACCTATGCGTCGCGTAAATAATTGTTTTAAATATGTATATAAATTTATTTTTTGAAACGCATGCATATGGTATAAATCAGACCTGTTAAGTACTTAAGTGCATTGCTACTTAAATACTAATTACGTACTAAGTACTAAGTACTAGTTAAGTACTAGTTACTAGTTACCAGTTAATGATACTCAAACAATAGTTAAGTACAAATCCATGTACTTGAACTGGTAATAATAAGTCCCATGTATAAGCTTAATTTAAGTACCCTATAAATATCAAAATACTACAAATACTGACATAACCTACATTAATTCAGCTCTTGAAATTACTTTAATGCTCCTTCTAATAATAGAGGTTATGTGGATCTCAACAATACCTCTAGAAATCACCACCTTCCTTAAAATAGAATGAAAATTCGCAAATTATATATGTGTGACAATAGCAGTTGACAGTTGACAATAAAGTGTATATACCCCGCTCTCTTCCTTCGCACCTGGCCAGCATTTATTTTCATTTGCACGTCTTGTAAGTGCTCCGCATAGGCCATCATTATCTGATGTAACATTTGAAAAGCTTGTTTTGCTAATGGCAAAATCGAATACTGTAGAAACAACTTCCAAAATTAAAAATTAAAACGGCAAAAGCTTTTGCGATTCTATTTCATTTCCTATCATTTTGCAAAATATTTTATGATATTTCATAAATGTAAACCAGTCATTTAGCTGGCTATAGATTTGTCAAAATAAGTAACAAGAACTTAAGTATGTACTTGGCGATATTTTCATAGGTACTTATAAATTATACTTAAAAGTTGATATGTTGGACTTCTTAGTACCAGTACCAGTATCAGAACTTGTACTAAATCTTTAAATACCATAATCGAGACTTGACAGTTTTTAAGTACCAGTACTGGGACTTGCACTTGTACTTAAAAGATTTTAAGTCCAGGTCCTGGTACTGCTACTTGCACTTGGAATAAATATTGTGCATTATCAATTATTATCATATGCGTTATTGTCATATCAGTGCCGTATATAGAGCTTGAGGCTTCTAATTTATTTTCCTTAATACGTGAGAGAAGGAAAGGAGCGGAAGTGGAAAACAAAGGTCTCTGAATGACACCGCTTTCTTTTACTTTTCTTTTCAAATCGTGCAAATTATATATTTTATCTTTGAAATGAACACGATGACTTAAAAAATTTAAATCGCGTCAGATGTTTGGAGTGGACTGTACGGCATATATGAGTGTGGATTAAAGAAAAGAATGCACTTCACTCAAATCGCAAATTACATTATTTCCTAATCTATTTTCACAATATTTTAAATGCCTGACTAATCTAAAACTGTTCGTTATTCCCCTGGCCTCTAACATCGTAACCTCGACAAATACTGCCCTATCTCAAAAGCTTTTCTTATTAAAATCGCCCCGAATGCACACACGTACCTGCATTTGCAGTGGATTGAAAGTATGCTGATCTAGTCTTTTTGCTTTCTTGGGAGCGGAAACCTTACGTACGAAGACTGCATATTACGTACGAAGACTGCATATTACGTACGAAAACTGCATATTAAAAACGAAGTTACGTGATGTCTGCGACTTGTAAAGTGGGAATTATTTAAGGAAGTTTTTTTGTTCAGAATTAATTTAGCGGAAATAATGTTTTAGAATTTCGATTATGTTTCTTTCCGGCTCTGTAACTTATATAGACTCTCAGAAACTTTATGGCTTTTTCCATCTATGATGCAATTTCATTGGCTCTAGGTATTATTAGCAATGGATAGAAATGTCGGTCAATAGCTGGGAACACCCATAAGCTGGTACATTTCGCAAGCAAAATGTGTGGTAAAGCCTATGTACGAAAATTGGGGGACCTGTATGGCCCCCAAGGCCTCAACACAAAAATTCTAGTTACGTCGATGGAAGAACGAATACAACCTGTGTTGTTTGTCAATCTCTTGAAATTTGATTTACAGTGCTCAAAATTTTGACCAAACAATTTTCCGATGCCTTAGAACAGTCTTGAGTGTACCTCTGTATTCTGAAAACTAATTACCACGGATTGTTATGCGTTCTCGAAAAAAACGGAAAACTTCAAATTCAATTTATATTGTTTTGGCAGTCCCTGGACATGGCCTCTTCCGTTATTTTCTGAAGAACATAGCCAAATCTAATAGGAAGACGAAAACTCCAACCATATCATATACGAGTGTCTTGCGCTTACTAAGGTTTGTAAGCTAACCTCCAAAGCAATAATCGAGCTCGTGAAGAGGCTAAATTGAGCTTAATGATAGAGGCTTAGTCACACCTACTGTTAGCCATAGTACACTATCCACTAAGTGGTATTGGCATCGTAGCAAACAATTACTACCATTTTTATAATTATGTACCTACTATGTTTAACTATATACCATTATGCAACTGAACTATTCGGAAAAATAAAATAAATTTGAAATGAATCGTTTAACAACAACAACAAAAGGCCTTTTTGTAATGGTCGCCAAAAATAATTTTATTCATGAAAATTAGTTTTTACTTTTATGAAATTTATCAATATTGTTCCCTTCTGTGGCGTTCTACCAGGTTTTCAACAGGAGAAGACGGGGTTTCCAATATCTTCATTCCCAAATATAGTTTTCGTTTTTATTCGACTTGTTGCTTTCTCGCGCGGTATCCAGTTATTCTATTTTCAATTTAAAACTACTAAACGAATTTCATGGCATCTGTTCGACAAGTTTTCATCCCCACATTCTTCCGTTCGAGTTTTACAAACTTTTCACTAAGGGAAAAAGCAATGATAGCAGCATCTCTGTGTTCTGAATACTTTTCCTGATAGTAAGTGCTTAGTTCAGGAATTCAATTCGTCGAACTTTTGAAGTGTTGAAAACTTACTGAAATACGCTTAAAGGATGACTTTACCAAAGTGAAAAATTTTATCGGTTCAATAATTTTCTGTATATGTATATGTAGGTACATATTCTCATTAAATCCTCGAGACACGTGTTCTACTCTACCTTTCATTTAATTCGACATAGGAAACACAAATCATTTCATTTTATAACCTTTCAATATAAAGCTACAAATGCTCGAATTTTTCAGGTACATAATCCTATATTTACTAGAGTTGGGGTCTCACGATTGTGCTCTAATTTTCCGTTGCCTAGTAACATTTTCAAAGCAAATTTTATTTCATTGGCCTTTAGGTTAGGTGTGTCGGACGGAAAGGTATTTTGTATTGTAATTAATGAGATGTTTATGAAATTTAACAAAGCATATATACATAGATAGATAGGCAGCGGTATAGGTAGGTATTTCATGTAAAATTCCAAAAAAAGATTTTAATTGATACTTCATTTGCCTGAAGAATTTTAATAGGTTTATAAAATGAGATAGAATGAAAGTGCTTATAAAATCATTTTTCATTATTATCGAATATTTAACTACCTTTGAGATAATTTTATATGAAAAATTGCAAATTAACTCGAATTGCCAACCGGAAAGGCAGGATTCCGGTTGACAAATCGAATTAAAGCAACTAATTACAAGTCTTAAATGGTTTGAGAAGTTTCTTCCTAAATATTTACAGAGATTTATTTATGATTAAGATGAAAAAGATGAAATTGCCCTTTAAATATTTTAACTTTGAGTCTGAAGGAGAAAAACAACAAAAATATAATGATGGAAAGGAAAAGGGGGAGTGGCAGTACGACTTTTGAAATTTGTTGGTCTTTTTTATGAAGTCCTACATTATCTTGAGTGAGTTGGTTTCCTTTAAGGTTTATGACTAGACAATGGAATCTTTATCGAGTTCTAAGTGCTGATTATAATATTTTGTCGTACATTTTTATCATTTTTGTCACCACAATTAATTTAGTATACTTCAGTTTTACAATAGTTTACATATGTTGTATTGAACCATGTTCATCTACCACAAAAAGAGAAAACTTAAATTTGCAGTGAATAAACGTCAACATAAATTTCATCAAATTTTTCAATTGCTGTCGAGGTTTTGACAACAATTTTGAACTTTCGTAAGTAAATATGCAATATATACTTAGAGTACGTATCGCCGATGCTTAAACTTCAAGTAATATTTTTATTTTCAGTTCATTCTATTTCATGCAAGATCTGCTCTCCTGAATAAAAATACAAAAGAAGAAGAAGAAGTAGAAAAGTTCATTCCATTTTGTTGCATATATTTTGATATTTACTTTTTGATGAAGGTTATTTTTTGGATTTTCCGGTACAACAGCAAAAGCGAAAAAAATCACACAAACCATTTAATTTTGGTTGGTAAAGTTTCAAGTCATAGTTTTGACTGATCAACAGGTTCCAAACAGAGAAATTTAGTTATTCGAAAAGACAAATGACCTGGTGATGAGTCAAAATCAAGACGTGAGACTTACCACCTAAAATCAATTGGGTTGCGTGGTGGAATAATAAATAAAAAAAAATTTCGCATTAACTGTTATGTTGAAGAATCCAAAAAGTAACCTTCTTGAATAAGTAAAAAATTTACCCGATAATAAATCATAGTCATCTTGTTTGATATACACATATAGGTGCATACGACAAAAGATTAGAATCAGTATCTTGAACATGTGCAGAGCAAGTATTCTGCACAAATTCTACTTCTTCGTAACAGAATTGGCAGTTATCTTCTTAAAGCTATTGCGGCGGCGCAATTGCCTCGACTCATTTTGCGATCAGGAATAAAAAAGCAAATAGAGATGATTTCCAAGGAATTGCGCGATCGAATTACGCTCAGGCAAACAGCCACAATTGAACTCAGACTTACGGTCGCAATTGCGGTCAGACTTGCGTCCGCTGGGATCAAACAGTTTTTTATTCCGGCTCAATTCAGTCGACGCAAAATCAGTGGTTAACGCTTTCTTACTAATTTCAGTTGCGGTCATATTTATTACGAAGGATACTCGAGTAGTTTTATGATTGGAACATAATTTGTAGGAAAGACCACTAAGGAAGACGAGGCAATAAAATGCATTCAAGTTTTACGAACACAATTGTAGGAAACCATACTAAGCGTAATTGCACTGTGATCAACACAAATCTATATCTGTCGCGCAATTACGCTTTCGCATTCACTTTGAAGCCATAGCTTAATTGTACATACTTAAATGGGTAGTGGCCAGTTATTAGGTCATCGAATAGTTTGATCAGGTGCTAAGTGTAAAGTTGATGACTTTTTTATAGTCTTCATATGGGAATTTGATAAACTTTTTGGCATGTTATATTTATATACCTGGAAGGCCCACCTAGTGCTGTTAATAAGTTTTTATTGATTTTCTATTTTTTTTTTTTCGAACTTCACTCCTGCCAGGTACACTTGTGTGAAAGATGAATGATTATGTGATCAGGAAATTTAATCGTAGCTGAAAGTTTGTCCTTGAAATTGTTGTGAGATAAATTACACGCCTTGATTATTCGAAAAATTTCCAAATTACCTCTATTTAATGTTCTTTTATCACCATCGACGTTTTACTATGTAAAACGAAAATCTTTTTACAAAAAATTGAGTAATCAATACCAATTGAATTTTTCATAAACTTTTGACACAGCTCACCTTTATATAATTAAGAAAATGGAAGCCCTACAATTTACCTATAGCAATTTTACTAAGTGTAAAGAAAAAATCATAAAAGTGTCAAACCCAGCAGTCCTAATGATTGGTGATTGAGAAAGCTTTACGATGGTCTTGTCGAAGACCCACCCAAATTACACAAACTGAGGATGCTACAGGTGGTTATTTTAGGGATTTATGCTTTATAAACTGGTACGGAGGTAAGTACTTGACACGACACTGGATCATAATTTCCATGCAATTGGTATGGTCTCACCAGGGCAAAATAAGTTAACTCTGAGTGATGTCGCTAGTATTAAAATTCATAACGGTATATGCTTCTATATACTGACACTAAAATTAACCATGGAAAAGGAGAAAATTCTCAGTAGGAACATTAATTAGGAAAGAGATGAATTTTGCCAGGAAGTGTATCTCTATGTTCTTTAATCCTTAAAGGACTTTCATTCTAATCATCTTTTATGTGTTGACAGATAATTTTGAATTTTACCTTCTTACATTTTCCTGTTCATTCATTCATGTTTCATAGGGGGGCTTGTACCTGTAAAAGGATTTCCATGTTACCATGTTACCAATCACAATAAATTATTCATCACTCGCACGGTTGGTTTCGTGTACTGTTTTGAAAGAAATTATTTAAGAAATTGTTACAGAAAATATTTTCAAAGGTTTCGAATTATGAAAGAGACATCACAAGAGCTGCTTTTTAAATGAGTTTTTGAAAATGTCTATATTTAGGATATCGGTGATGAAGTGGATATAAAATTGGTTTATTCATGTTTTATGTAAGTATATGGGTTCTGAGGTCGACAGATTAAAGTGAATTTTCATAATTCAAGAGATCGACAAGAGTGGTAAGCATCGCAGTAATTATTTTTTATGGTTTTATTGATGTTCTTGTGGACATTGACTGCATAAATTCCTAATCAGGTGTACGAGAAAAGACATGACTTCATGAAAAGTGTAATGCTTGGAACAGAATGCATCGCAGCCACCCCGCAAAAATGCCATGATTAAATGTCAAAATCGTAGCCACCAACATTATGAGCACAATGACCACTGGTGACTGCGTCAAGATGAAATTTTAATTAATTTGGTTAACCGTATTAATAATAAATTGAGACCACAAAATAATTATTTTCTTGATTTTTTCACCACGATAATTAAATTTTCTTTGAAACTCATTATGTTCAGCATACACAATTTTAAATCAGACTAAATAGTAATCAGCTGTCAAATGTCAACGTAGGGTAATTGCGGTAAAGTTGAAAGTCGACTAACTTATGCGTCATGGCTACGATGCCTATGTTCATTACGATCACTTAGTGGCATTGTCTTATTACTTACTTCTTCGAGATGTTTGCCTGCTTATCAGCTTTCTACGTCGACGCGTTCTCAGGCTGTGTCCAAATATATAGCGGAAAACGAAATTTTTATATTGCAAACCCACGAAGGAGTTGCCCGATTTGTCTCATTTTCGAACTTAATTTTACTTTTTTTTTTAGAGTCCGTGTACAAAATTTCAGCTCTCGAAGTATACGCGTTCTCGAGTTACCGTGCGCACGGACGGACGGACATGCAAAAATCGAAATAACTTTTAATATTATGAATGGCCGTCCAATTCATTTTGCTCTACCATCATTATTTCGAGGTGTTACAAACGGAATAACAAACTTAGTATACCTACCCCAATGATTTCATCTAGGGTATAAAAAATAGATGGCTACATTGAACGAGTATCAACATTGAAGACATTAGGATATGCTCGGTCCAGGATAGTTCCGAAAATAGAAAAAAAAAACTGTATTTTATAAGATCTGAGTCTGTTATGTTTTCAGCACTATCTTTGCCAGTAGTTTAAAAAATATTACATGAATTAAAGAAAAAAAAACTAGCACAGAATCGTCCTTATAAAAAAAAACCTTCCCGTAAATTTAATGCCGTCAAAAGCTCTTCACTATTATAACAACTCAAAAGTGATAAAAAACCATGGTTTAAGTAGCTCTCGGAACACATTGTGATGAAAGGATATAAAACAAAGTAAACTTTTACACACACAAAAAAAAAAAACAAATCCCTCTTAAGTAAGATTATACCTTCAATGTCGATCGTCCGAACAATTTATTTCATTTCACACAGAAGGATGTTGTCGACCGCAAAAAGGACTCAGTCTCGTAAGGAGAATCAAATATACACACCCACACAAACACACACAAACCTTGTCTATATATATTTACTATAAGTCAACTACCCTTAAAGCACTTAACCTGACCGACCTGCGATAAAAAGTAATTCCCTGTGGGAGCAATGGGATCACCTGAGTTGCAAAATGTTTGTTTTAGGTATAGTCTCCTGTGTCACGGTGAAAAAGTAAACACAACGAAAGTAATTGCCCTCGAAGAAAACAGCTATCGACGGAAGATAAATAGGATGTCAGACTTAGTTTGGTGTAAACAGTACCCGACAAACATCAAATATGTACCAACAAACATCCATATGTAATGCGAAAACTATTTCGAGGATGCACTCGCGATTCCAAGGATCAAATATTTATGCAGTTATATGTGTACGGATGTATGTATATAACTGTACTATACAACATCCGATGGCATATTATACCGCATGTAACTAGATTTCCAAAAATTAATCCATACGTCAATATACATGGATTTGACAAAATTGTGGTGAGTTAATATAGGAATAGCAGAGTTCTGCTAACCACTTTTCAGCTCCCTATTGGTAGGTTCATGGCATGTTTTATTTGCCGAAGTCATGAACATTCTGTGGCTACAATAGAATCGCCTGCACGCGATGGTTATTTCTCTCCTGATTGTTTTCGGAAAGTAGCTTTTCCGAAAGTGTGTGCAAAGCTAAGCCAAGCCAGCCAGCCAGCCAGAGGCTGAAGTAATTAAGACAGAAGGAGCGTTTCGGTCTGGGGGTCATAATCTGCGATTTCACTTATAGTTACCCGTTCCTGATAGATTCTTTTGGTAATTAATGCAGGAGCCATAACACACATGTAGTAGTTTAGTGGAATGTCCATTTGCATCATAAGTAGGTAGTATCGGGTTCGGCGGGGTTTAAATGGATCGCAGGCTGGTGTGAATCAATTCACCAAGGAAGCAATTAGTATAAATTGCTGTGGAATAATGTTATTAATAGTTGAAGGTTGATTGTGCAATAAATTGTAGCTAATTACTTGTTTACCAGTCACAGTTACAGGTCAGGGGTGATGATTATAGTTTAGTATAATTTATATGGGGGTATAATTTACCTCCTGGGCTCGTATTGCAATGTTTAATTACAGTTTAAATAGACCGACCTTAATATCAATGATTGTGTATATTGCCTGGCTGTCTGAATTGAAGTAATTTGGTTCTAGTTAGATATCTCGGGCTGATTGAATACATATGGTGCAGACGATTCGAATTTACCTAAACATAAATTTCTATTTTTGAATTTAGTATAAAGAGGAATGCCCAGTTTTCATACAACATTAGACACGACTCCTCTAGACATGAGAGATGTCTTAAACGATGCATTATGATACTCTGAACATATTTTATCAAACGCATTTATTCCAAATCAGCGGGGGAAAGGTTTGGCGATCGGATGTAGCTTGAGCGGCTTTCTTGGGTGAAAAAGTGGATTTTTCTGCTTCTCGTGATTGCGCGGAATCGGTGCATTGTGGAAAATGACTACCTGTCAGAAAAATGCTCACAACGGAGCAGTAATGGCCATGGAAGAAAGAACTGCAAGAATGTATGAGAAATGTAGTCACTGGGGTGTATGTGACCCAAGTGCATGAAAATAAGCAAAAACGTGCCGAGAAAGTTTTCTGAATCGGGAAAGAGTACATCACCTGATAGTACTTGGCGAGATCTTTAATTTGATATGCAACATGCGGTATTGGAACCACTCTCCCACCTCGGGGATGTCTTCCCCTACCCTAAAAGTATGCAGAGAAAAATTTTCTTCTACGAATTGTAGCTGAGGTGAACAGCGCAACTGGTTTTCCGATCGTATACAACTCTACTGAGTTAGATCCGATCTAAGATGCTAAAAATCTAGTGCGTAAGTCAGTTCGAATAAAAAAGAGAGCAAAAACAGAGGAAAAAGTGAGTATGTGAATGGCTATAAATAGCTATTTAAGCCTCCGAGTATAGGAGTTTGGGTACGCAAACTTCTTCTCGGAATCTAAGAAATTCGATTCTGTACTAGATTTTCTAAAATGTACTAGATCATACTTTGATCAGAGTATCATAATCTATCATTTAGGACATCTCTCATGTCTGGAGGTGTCGGGCCTAAAAAGGGTATTCCCTTTTAGATATTTTAGCGCCTGAGGGCACTTTTGTTATTGATGCTCTAAGAATCATATATAAGTTGAAGATTTTTTATAATTTGTAGTTTAAATTTTGTATAGACGGTTAAAATAACATCAATTAATATGTCAGTTATTCATTTTTGGGCCTATTTTGCATGTAAGAAGGTAGGCAGAAAATGAAATGGCCTAGATATTAGCGAATAAGAAAAACAAACCCCATAATCCTGATATCCTGTGATTCGTGGGTAGAGAAGTATTATAAAAGATGTATGTTCGTTGAACAATTCCCTTAATATCTTTGTGATATTAATTGAGCCTCATTTGTAAAAAGGAACTGAGAAGTTCTATTTTACGAAAGAGGTTCTTATACCATCAACACGTGTATACATAAAAGAAAACTTTGTATAGAGATCAGATTACATAAAGTAATCAGCTCTAACTTATGGATCTAAAAGCAATCAATGCGAGGTATTTTAATCGATATGAGAGTTGCCTCCAATAATGTTCTTCCCTACATAAAATCGTGGACACGTTAAAAAAAATTGATTGCGTCAAGATCTTGAGTCATGGACCATATACAAGATAAAGAAAAAAAAAGTGGTATCTCATCACCTTTGTTATAGGTATTTACTACAGACAATATCTTCTTAATTAATGCTCATCCGAAAGGGATATAGTCTGAGGACTAATGCGAAACGAGATGCGATTAAATACCAACTCAGTATTGGACTTTGATTTGTATATTTATCCACTGAAAACTAATATTTGCCTTTTCAAAAAGAACAATAGTGAACTCTGATGGCTAAAAGTTGGTGGTTACAGTAGGCACTTCATGGCTTTATTGCTGTCCTGATGAGATCGCTCTTTTCTTATGAAATTTTGATTTTCGGCTACAAAGCTAGTATCTGACAAGTATCTCCATACTTGTCTTTTAAAATATTCACACAGTAGGCAGAAAATTGCCTGTAGACCCATATATTATACAGGTCTCTAAATATTCAACACCCCCCTCCCTACTCTTCTATATATATTTTTATTTTATATATAACTAACGCGTTTCGTCTTATCACAACATCTTCAAGGCTATTATTGTCCTGAGGGAATGATTAATTTAGCTGCTAACTACCTAGCTAATCCATGCGTAGTATATTAAAATAAGTCGGCTGCTTATTTTAAAATCTATCTGATGGTTTACTATAAAATAGCCATTGTCTTTAGCTTTTTTAATCTCGAAAGATTCATATCTATCTAGTAATCTCTTTTCTGATAAACTATAAAATAATTTAATGTCGTCTGGATTAGGCTTATATCCAGTTAAGTTAAGTTGTTTAGCGAAATCGGAATTAGGGTTTGCAAACTTTGCGCTATTCATATGCTCCCTAAATATTATTCTTACAGATCTATTGGTTGGCCTAATGTAAATGGCATCACAATCCGAACAATTTAAGTAATAGACCCCGCATTTGCCATTTTTATTAATTTTAGGTTTCAATTTATTGTTGATTAGAATGTCTCTTAAAGTTCTATTTTCAAAGAAGGCTGGTTTTATGTTTTTTTTTTTCTAAACAATTTATTTAAACTTCCTGATATCTCGTCAATATATCCTTTTCCAGTTTATTGAATCGTGATTCAAACTTATTCGTTTGGAAAGGTAAAGTGATTTCAATAGCTTTTTTATAGTGTTTTTGCGTCAATAATTTAGCGATCATTTTTATTGTCGTTTTGAAATTTTCTTGATTTAATGGCAATTCTAGCAATCTATCAAGCATGGAATAAAAAGAGGACATTTTAATATTCCACGAGTGTAGAGAAGATCTGGGTATTATAGTGTCAAAGTAAGTGTCTTTCCTATATACATATATAAAAATCCAGCTTATCCGTTAAAGATATTCACAAGTCTAGGAAATTAATGGATTTATTGCATAATTCTACTGTGAATATTATATTTTTGTTAAGTCTATTTAAAATATTCTTGAGGAAATAATTTCAATTGTCTATTTGTTTCCGTTTAAATAGGTACAAAATACGTCAACGACGTAACGAATCTAAACTAAAACATATTTTCCAAGAAGATTCTCTGAGTTAAAAAAAGAATGTTTTCTAGATGGTTGATAAAAACTTTAGCTAGAAATGGGGAAAAGGCAGATCTAATGCCGCCAAGATCATCCTTTTGCAAATAAATTTTGTTGTCCAAACATGAAATAATATTGTTTATACACGAAAATATTTCACAAATTTATTAATTGTGCGAATTATGAAGTGTCAGTTAGTTTCCAATTGATTGTCGCAATTAGCAATTCTTTTAATTTGTTAACAGGGACCGAAGAAGGGAAAAGGCTGCTAACGTCAAATAATAAAAGCTAAAGGCGATTGCTAGTTATAGTAAACAATCAGATAGATTTTAAAAACAACAGCCTACTATTGAATGCTAATTTTAGTATATTATGCTTGCGTTAGCTACCCATGAGAGTTTATTTAACAGCTAAATTAATAATTCCCTCAGTACAATAAGAGCCCTGATGATGATGGCGGTTACATTTATATGTAAAATAAAAATAAATATATATCTACGCCTTGTGGAAAAAACAAGAAGTGTTTTTTTATCTTTCATAAAATGGCAGTTAAAATAAATTGAAATTGAATTGTCCACATAACGGGAAAACTAAAACTCCAAGTTTACCTGTTTTCAATTCGAATAACCAAATACTTATAATCTAAAACGACACTACAGGTAACTAAACTAGGCAAATAAAATTGCGGATGAACCTACTAAAATATCATCGATTTTAAAACATTCCACTGTTTTTTTTTTCGTTTTCTTAGTAAATATCCATGTTGTCAACAAAATAATTAGCGCCGGAAGTTTTGAATTCAGGAAGCATTAGTTAATTGATCTTACAATACAAAACCGAAGGACACCTCTCTTTAATGAGCTGAAAAATTCCATAAATTTGAAGAAAAAAACATCAAATAAATAAATCTAAAAGGACGACAATTTTACTTTAAATATTTTATAAGAAAAGAAAAAGGGGAAAAGATAAATTCGAATAAAAAAGGTCGAGAAAATGTATAAAAAAAAAAAAAAACGCAAAACAAAACCAAGACATAGCATACCTACCGTGCAAATTTATATGCGTATACATTTGCGTATTTCTGTTATCTTATAAAACATTGATAATACTTTCTGTTTGTTTACATAGTACTTTCAAGCTCATTCAGTCTATATATATATATATATAACTTTATGTATATTCATTCATTTATGTAGAATATTCTCGTACATATATGTATGAAGGGAAATTTATCACTAATTATATTCGTCCGATAAGAAAATTTTGGGATATTCGGTCTTTTTAGTCCCCAGATAATGCAAATTTATTTAATTGCCATATATATAGAAATCTTCTCAGATGACTTCTTTACATGAATGTATCTTATAGACAAACAGACAGACAGATATCTGTAATTAGTAATGAATGAATAATAATTACCATTGAGATGGATCGCTTTCAATTTGATGAAATATTCAATTTTTATCCGTATGTCAGGCTAGCAATGAACATAATAAGTTTCGATTTGCTCTCAGAAATCCAATTAGCACATCTAAGGTAAGTTTTTGTTTTTTTTTTTTTTTTTTTTGGTTCTACTATGTACTTCTGTCTGCCTCGAGATTATTATAATAATTTTCTTTTCTTTTCACAAATGCACATGCACACACACACACCCAGCCAGATACTAACTTCCGGTTTGTGTTTCCTTCTTTAATTATTCATAGCCATAAAATATATAATTTTATGAGTCTCATAAAATTTCACTTTAGAATATCAGAAAAGTTAGTCTACAGATGAGAACTATATGTAGGCTCTAACTGTTGTATAGTATTATTTGAAAGATATTGTTAATTAATTTCTTCATATATTCAGGCTACTATAATCCTGAATGTGATCACGCACATTGATATAAGACTTTTGACCATTTTCACTGCCATTTCGTCATTTCTTGCAACATATACTCTAAATAGTGCGTGACACTAAAGAAAAGCGAGCGTTTCTGGGTTGTTCACCTTTTTTTTTTTTTTTGTTTTTTTTTTTTAGGTAATCACTTAGTTAAGCAGAAAAAATTGTTAATCATTGGAACATATTATTAATTTTTAATAAAATATTTATTTTTCCAATATCTCAACAATAAAAAAAATCACTCAACGAAATTTCTGTTATTTTCAACAGGATAACAATATTCCCGAACACGTCCATACACCTTCAATGTTACTTCTTCACTGTTTTCTATTTTGATATCACATTGGCAGTTTGCTGTTGTGATAAAAATTATGCATGGCTCGGATAGCTTTCAAATGCATAGAAAATTCCACAGAAAATACCTCCTCATATATATTCCTTTCCTTGCAGATGATTCTAAGTAGAAAGCACAGAGTTCGTAAAAGCTTTTTTTGGATAGCCTTCCATAATCCCAATAAAATCCACACTGGAGATAGTATATAAGTATAAGAGTTCGCTTCCAAAGCTTTACTTCCATGATGATATCTCTATGTCATCATCGTCACGTATATATAAATGCTTAACTTAAAATTTGAGCATAATATGAAATGTTGTAAAAAAAATCTTATTCCTTTAGTATTCTCCGGTCTCTGACCTGGTCACGAATCAATTTGGAGCGAGATATTTTTTATTTTCATATAAGATTCCTTGCTTACGTGTCCTTTGGGTAGGAGAACGTAAATTTATTGAAAAATACAAATAAAGTTTTTGATTTAATTGTATTTAAAATGGAAAAGTATTATAATATTAAATCATTCGCCGCGTTTGTCCTTTGTATCTTCATCAAAAATTTAATTAATTCTTTGCATAAATCTTATCAAAACTATTTTTTTTTGTAAGTTGATTAAATCTTTTTCGAATTATAGGTACCTATAGGTATGTATTAAGTTCCATTGGATACGATGACTCTAATTGTCAAGATTTCGAAGTACCGAAGAAATCTTAACCAAATGAAATTACGACCTAGCACCACTACAATATTCCAGAATAGAAAGTCATAAGCAATTAATTCCGTGTCCTAATCCAGCGAACGCTGACCAAATTCTCTATAAAACATTATTTTTGCGTCAATTTATTTTAAAAAGAAAGGAAGGATCAGTTTTAGATGCAAGAAAAAGCTTAAATGCTTAAATTTTCTATCCGTGTAGAGTTAAAATAGTACTAATTGTACAGGCCTTTTTTTACATAAGAGAATTCGAGTAGTTTCATTCATGTACATATTTTTGTTTTATTCGAACTGTCAATGTGCCCCTTAAATTTGTTTTATGCTTACTTTCATGATATGAATTTACTTATTTTATCTCCTCCATGAGTTTTTCAAATTCGCTCGCTCCCGAAAATCTTCTATCAAAATTTTTTGCTTTTTTTTTTATCAAAATGAAAAACTTGATTTAAGCCAATCTGAAAAGAGGAATATGGAAAAGGAGTAAATTTGAAATATGGTAACCTTTTCAAAATATCATGTTCAACTCGCGAATAAATTTTACATCTTGATAATTGTATAAGAAATAACAAATATGCGGCTTATTTTCTAAACATTTTTTTTTTTTTAATTAAAATTTTTATAACAGTTGGCGCAGAAATTATAACACTATCCAAAAAAAAAATCTAATTTTTGCAAATGGTGGAATTTTGATACATCAAGAATTTTATATTGGTAAAAATTGAAGTGACTATAGTTTTACGAGAAATATTTCTTCAGTGATTTTAATGTAACATGAATTGTGTCGAAGGTTTCATAATCGTTTGTCATTTACTGTACAAACAAACTGATACCGCACGAAGTAGCCGTTCGGCTAAAAATACAGAAAATGTAAGTTAAGAAGTCGAAGAATCACCACACATTTCGCTGAGAGAAGTCGCATCGCTATTAAGCATTTCTAGTCGGTTGCTTCAGTGAATCTTGATCTCAGACTTAAACATATTTTTTACAAAAAAAATTCAAGTGGTTCACAGTGGCTGAATTATGTAACATGGAGAATTTGTGAATTTTGGAAATGAGAGTTGTTTTGACATTTAATTCTCCACTTGAAATTCTGTAATTCAGCGAATTTGTTTTCAGGATTCCCGAATTCTCTATTCCACTTGTTAATTCTCCTGTATTTTGTAAGCTGAAAAATAAGAGAAAAAATCTTAACTGACAGTATTGTCTGTTTTCATTGTGTTTTGTGAAGGTAACTAGGCACATAGGAATTTTTAAATTAATTTATAGATTCACCGCATATTCTGGCTATATTAAAAAAAAAAACCAAATTATGAATACCCATGCCATACTTATAGAGATATATAGATTTTGGTGATTCAAGATACCCACCCGATAAAATTTTTAAATCATTTTAAAATGGTCAACTTGGTCATTTTCCAGTACAGAAGAAATGCTATATATACACGTTAAAGTTTGAATGTGGGATGAAATCGCATCTACATTTTGTCCTCTAATTAGATATGTAATTAGTTTTTGATTCCGATAAATGGTTTTTGGAGATAACTGCAAAAGAAGTGAATCAGTTCTTTTTAACTATATATATATATTTTTAGTACAAAAATGATAATATTTTCAAGTAAGTTGTGGAAATTAACTTCCCATGAGCTAAATGTTCACAACAAAGTACTCATGGATTGAAAGAAAGAACGGAATAAATACATGCAAAATACAGGTATGGGGGTGTATATGAGCCATGTATATAAAAAAAAAACTTTTTGGGCGGTAAAAATTCCTCTCCGTCTAACTTCCCTCCTCTATCACATTTGCCCCGAGCTCTAATTTTTTCTCATACCACATTCATTTATCTCCTCATCTCCATTCTCTAATTATTCCAGAAAAACTAAAGAAAAAACCTATCCCCGACATCCCTTAAAAAATACCGTACTAAGAAAAAATTTCAATTTGTCTCGACGTCGAGAGGTAATAGACCTTTGTACCTTAAATATATAAAAATACCAACCCTCCACACCAAAAACTGATACCCTTTATCATCCCTGGCAATTCGCACTTTTCACACTTCTCAAATTTTCTCTAAATCTCCAAACATATTAGTGAGTGGAATGGAGACTTAGGACGTTTTAATCGAAGAAAACAAAAATTCTCATATCCCAAATTCCCTAATTTGTCGTATTACAGAGCGGTCCACATCCACAAAAAGTCACAGTGCGACATTTATTCAAAACACGTGATTGCGGACTATATATTTTTTCGAGAAATATGATTGTAACGTGGAGTCTGTTGATGGAAATAAATGCTTTTGTAAATTATCATACATAAAGCCCAGTAGCATTAACAGAGGATTTTGTTCACTTTTTTTCTCATTAACAAAGATACGCTATGAAGAAAAGAAAGTTTTCATTAAATTATATGGTGTCTTAATTAGTTGGCCGCCAGTGTATAATATCAAACTTGACCTCTCTATCCAAAATGTTGTCTTTTATTTATTTTTTACTGTTCGATGTAGATTAACAGTTATTTTAATTAATTTTATTACTTTATTAAATTCTTTCTATTCGAAAAAAAAAATCTAGTTTCCAACAGTAAATCTTAAGTATACCTATTTCCAGTTTGATTCAGAAAACGAAGAAAAAGAGTTTTTTTTTTTTTTCAAACAATCAATAAACACATGATCATTAAAGCTTTAATTTTTAAATTCACTTCCCTCGACAGCTCTTAACAGATAATGTCATTGTTAAAAGGGACATATCAGCACGTTCTCTGTAGAGAGTTCTCTTAATGTATAGTTTCCTGAATGTATGGATATAATTAGGTTCGACAAGTTAACAATCTTCCAATGATGACCTTGTTAAGAACACAGACTCCAACTTCAACTAACCAACTCCCTTAGTAAATTACATCACGTGCAAATTTGACCTTAAAACGTCTATCGTTTTTGCTTTGTACAGACGCCGACATAGTTAGAATGTCATTTTCAGTGTTTTTGTTTTTTTTTTTCATATTATTGCTTTGCTATAAATTTAATAATTTAATTTCTCAAACTGGAGGGCAGGTTATATCCTTATTTACCCTAATTTAAAAACTAATTATTTCTTAGTCCATTCTATCATCCTTTTTCATCCTTTAATTTGCAAAACTTGGATAATTAGTTTTTGTGTTACTATGAACGAGGCGATTTTGGGAATTTATAAATAGATTTTTAGTGCCTTCATTACGGGTGCCATCCGCTTTAAAGGAACAAACACTTTTACCTTTTGGTTTTCCTTCGAAGTGGAAAGGTGTAATGAGTATTTACGAAGGAAGATATAGAAAACTATTAAAAATGCTTGAAATGTAGAGTAACCCGGTAAACTTTTGGTCGTATATAGTAGAGAGAAAAATAAAATTTTACTGTCCATGACTGCATCAACTTTACCCGGGGTTTACAACAGGGGTCAGCACTGACTGCCTTGACTTCAACTGTGAATTTTTCTGACTACGACGATGTTGTATTCAAACAACTTGGATTGGTCAGTTCACGGACGATGAAAAAAGGCGACTTCTTCTCTGTTTGGAATTTTTTTTAGATATTTTTTTATAAAAAAAAAAAAAAACTTGAAGGGAACCTCTTAATTTCGTTTGACATTTTAGAAAAGTCAATAAAAATGGCAATTCAGTGTGGGTTTAAACGTGTTTGTTATGTTAGTGACACTTTCAACTCTAGTGATGCATGTTAATCTTGAATTAGATACTGTCAAGATGTTCAGATTTAAATTTGTTATATGGAAATCGTATTATAAGAAATTTAGAAAAGAAAAGTGAGGAATTCTCCATTAATTTCAACCATAATATGTAGTACAAAATGGAATTAAGCAACAGTGTGGTATTATTTACAAAGGCGTATAAGTATAAGAAAATATTGGGTGCACCCCTTTTATAAAGAAAACATTTTTAAAAGTAGTGCTATGGCTGTTAAAGAGCTAGAATTAAATGACGAAAAATTCAAGCTTTACTATAGGCTGAATAAAAGTAACTTTTTTGATTTACTCAAGTTTATTTGTGAAAAAAATCAGAAAAAAGACGCGAATTTTCGGTTGTCAATTCAGCAAGAGGAACGGTTATTAATACAGAGTGTTTCCTCCATGGTGGTCCATAGAGCGGGAGGTGATTGTACTCAACTAGCCAAACAAGAAATTGTATCGTAAAAAGTACACAGCGTATGGGCATCATATAACGCTGATTATATTCGGAGCTTCATGGCCTTTCCAGTGACTGCTCCACCAGACCCGTAATCCTCTCCCCTCAGGAGTTATTGTAGTCTAAACTAAAAATTTCGAATTTTCTTACCTTTTTTATAATTTGACTTTTTTTTTTTTTTTTTTTTTTTTTCAAAAAGATCGTTAAGAAAGCTTTTTTTTATTAAAACTATAAACTGTAGACTTTCCTCTTTAATTTGACTTAGTACACGCTATGTGGTATCTCTATGTGTTAAAGAGTTATTAAGTTATTCAGATCATACCGAAATTAGCCGAAATTTTTTTTTAAATGATGTCTTTGTAGTCACCAAGGGAACAAATTATCTTCGAAAATATGTTTCGAATAGCTTTGCGAATAGGTTCAGAACTAACAATCCTTGAACGGCTACAGATAGTACATAGTGTGTTATAGGTCCAATTAGAGATTTGAGTACACAGTTTAAAGATTTATAAAAAAAAAGTTATGTTAACGACCTTTTGCAAAAATAATAGAGGCCAAATAAAAAAAAAAATCGAAATTTTTAGTTAACCCATCATAACTCCTGAGAGGAGGGGAGAACGGGGCTGGTTAATCAGTCGCTGGAAAGGCCATGAAGTTCGGAATACAATCAGCTTTATACGGTGATCGTACGCCCTATACTTTTTACGATACAAGATGCTTTGTAGACACCTAGCATATTTTCTTAATCACCCTCTAACTCCGAAACAGTTGATATGGCCCCCCTCCCTGACATACAGTTTTATGTTTACCTAGGTGAGTACTATCACCTACCTCTCTATGAACTACCAAGGAGGAAACACCCTGTAATCTAAGGTACTGTAAAACGGGGTGACTTTGGTATGCGAGGTGACTTTGGCACCTAGTGCCGAAGATCGGTTGACGCGATGGCAAAGATGCGCAGAGTACTGAATAGTTTAATATGTTATACGATTCGGTAGCGGGTGCACGTATGTCACTTAAAAATGATCCGAAATTATTAGGCCAGTAAGAACGTGTAGATATCGAAACTATACGCATGATGACGTCACAGGAACACTAGAAGATAAAATCAAATTGAAAAAAAGTAAAGATTGGTAGCAACAGGAGCTAAAAAACCATCACAAGGTGTACATTTTCTCGAAAACAAAAGAAATGTCTATAATTTGAAAAATACATGACTTAGATTTTTTTTTATATTTTTCTGGTGACTGTTACGATTTGGTCTATCACCCGGTTCCGGCTTGACATCGACTTACGGGACACCCTGTATATAAAGGGTTTTCCAGTAAGAGGTCTTATTTTAATTAGCCCGCTATTTCGGTAGATGTCACTTTTGGAGCTGTCATTTTTTGACATTTGACAAGTAGAAACTACGCCATTAATAAAAATGGAACGATACACGATTTAACAACGCATTGAAATTATTAAAATTCACTATAAAAATGGTGAAAATGTGGCAGAGACGGTTCGTAAAACTCGAACATTTTTGGGTCGTCGTGAAGCACCTTGTCGGACCGCAATACAGAAATTGGTAGAAAAATTCGAGCTGTCGGAACAAGTTAGTGATGTGAAGAATAAAACCCGTGCACGTCGCTCAAGAACAGCGGAGAATATTGCTGCTGTAGCCGAAAGTGTTGAAGAAAACCCAGGTTTGTCCATTCCTCGTCGTTCTTTGGAATTAGGCATTCCACAAACGTCATTACACCGTATTTTGCATAACGATTTGGTTCTTAAGGCTTATAAAGTTCAGTTAACACAAGAACTCAAGCCGGCCGATCATCAACAACGTTGAGTCTTTGCTGATTGGGTCCTTGAAATGCATGAAAATGATCCGGAATTCCATCGAAAACTCATCTTGAGTGATGAGGCCCATTTCCACCTCGATGGCTTCGTCAACAAGCAAAATTGTCGCATCTGGGGCTCGGAAAACCCAAGAGTTATTGTTGAAAAGCCTCTCTATCCTCAACGTGTGACTGTTTGGTGCGGTCTATGGTCCCGCGGGGTCATTGGACCTTACTTTTTCGAAAATGAGGCTGGAGCAACAGTTACGGTGAATGGATTGCGCTATCGACAGATGATTAATGATTTTTCTGGAATTGGATGGTATTGATCTGCACAACGTTTAAACACTTTGCGACTTCTTTTTTTGGGGCCACGTGAAAGAGAAGGTCTACGCCAACAGCCCAGCGTCGATTCAAGACCTCAAAGATGGAATTCGTGAGGCTATCGAGGACATAGGGCAGCCACTTTGCGATTTTGTTGTGGAAAATTTCATGTAAGGATATGGTCCTGTAGGCGTGGTCGTGGTGGTCATTTGGCTGATGTTATTTTCCATTATTAACGGCATACCTTCCTCTTTATAATGAAATGAAGAACCGATCATTTATCTCAAAAAATGGCATTTTTCTTTGAATATCAAAATAACACCTCTTATTGGAAAACCCTTATTAACCCTTTATTAAGAAGGGTATGTTACAAGTCAGTGAGAGTAAAAAGGTGGAAAGCGTCTCGGGAAGCGATTCAGAATAGACTAAGTGGACATAAGGAGAAAATCGGTGGTGCGCTTGTTTTAAGCCCTGACGTAAAGACATTTATTGCGAATACTTTACATCAGGTGGCTATGTGATAAAAACTGATGATAATGATGACCTGTACTCATTCTATAAAATAAAATGGTGGTCTTATAGCAGCATACAGGCTACAGTACGTCATTTGCCATCATTGACTACGTGTTAACTGCCACGAAGACAGCAAGGATCTGTTTTAAGAATAGGAAAATGTGAAGATGATGGGTTAATTTTCTTTTTATTTTGTTCATAAGCTACCTACTTTGAATTTATACTAGTTTCTTGAAGTTTCACCTGCTTTTATGTTTAATAATTATAGAAACATCTTAAGATATACCTACACCTGCCAAAGTCACCCCAAACCCGGGGTGACTTTGGCAGATTCTTTAAAAGAGATTCTCTCTAAAATTTAAGGGACGTGTTTTTTTTATTTATTAGCTTACATAAATAAGAAACCTTCAAAATCTGCCAATGTCACCCCGTTTTACTAAGCTCTAAAAAAACATCCGTTTAATGAGTTTAATTGTTGGAAAATTGAGATCTTTTAATTACTGAAATAAAAGGAGTTGTTGCAGTTACATTGTCCATTGTTGCGACTACAATATGAACATGACTGTCATCAGACATTCCACTTATATAAAAAGACTGAATTTCTGAGTAGGATGCAAGTTCAAAAGAAGTCGAAGATAAATTTTCCAACATCAAATAAGATCTCGCCTGAAGAATATTAGCATCTGTCAAAATTTCGTCTATCATATTCATAACTATTGCCCTAAATACCCGATTCTGCTTGCTAATCATCTCATATAAGAAAGGCGCTAGACTTTGCCAAAAGTAGCATATTCGGGTTAGAGTTATTAAGCTTAGATTTGTTTAATTGGAGCCCATTCAAGAAATGCAGCATCAACTTCACTGTTTTTATCCACCCTTCGTCTATTGATGCCAAAATTTTTGAGCTCTCCATTTGTCCATAATTTTTTTTTATCTTTTTCGGTTGAATTTTGAATAAAACTATTACAAGAGTTTTGTTGGTCAATATCCTCAGTTTGAAACTTGTTCTTTGTTGTTTTGATCAACCATACCCATTGTTAAATTTCCGGATGAAGAGCAGCGACTGAGATACGGATTTAAAAATACTAGTTTTTCTGCCAGGTAATACCTAGTTTTTTTTTAAAGGCCAGAACCACTTGCAGAAGACTTCATTGTCCTTGAAAACGCTTGTCGGATTGACTTTCAATGGCCTTGACAATTTAAAATTAGAAAAAAATAAGAATTTTGTTTGTATTTCAGGTATCTGACAGCAGGATGTAATTTTCGAAGTTTATCTTTCCAATTTTTAATCGTTTTAATCGTCAAAGAAACTTGTAGAAGAATATTTAATTATCGCCTTTGATGTGCGCGGAAATCAGTAAAGTGTGCATTTAGTATTCTGTCATCTACGTTTCGAGTATTTGAGACTGCAATATGTTGTGATATGAAGGTTCAGTATATAATATAATAAAAGCAGCCTGCATTTTACACAATTTCATTCGATGACGTGAAGGAGTATTCACACCGCCAAATAAATTCCCATACCAGAGTAAAGTCCATGATTTAAATGACGCTAATGATGGATATCAACCAAAAAGCCAGGCTGAGAGTTTATTTAGCGGACTATTTTATAACTTCAGAAGGCTCAATACTTCAATGGAAATACGCTTAATCATGAAAGATCACATCACCTAACTAACTTTTCGACAATGATTTTTTTTTAGTGAATTAAAACTTAAAATAGAAAATAAAAGTTTTTACATTACCTGTATCAACATCTTTTGGTATGTACTTCACTCCAAGCCTTTTTCAGTTTTTTTCACTTTTACTGTATTCCGATAAGTTAAAATTCCACATACAACTGTATCTTTCAATTGCTTCTATAAACCTTATATTAAAAGCGGAGTCGATGATTTTCATTTTTCCAGTATTCCGATATTAAAGACAGATAGAGTTGCACAGAGAAAAGTTTAATATATAATGAACTATGACGTAGAAGGTCTTCTAGTGAATTACGCCGGGAGACATACTGCTAGTATCGATTGAACATATTCTCTTTATGATATTTGTCTCTGATTCTTTCGTATGCGAGTACAGGAGATTTTTCAATGAATTTTACATAATATAATTCGAATCCAGTCTCTTTGTGACATAAATCTCCTTGTGATATTTTTATCATATCGGTATGCGACCGGCCTAAATATGTTGTATAAGAAAAACTTATGTTATGAGAAGACTGCTTACGCTAATTGAATAGTATCATAAGACTACCGTGTTATATGGGAACTGAATTTTAGGAGGCTATTTTAATTTTAATGTTTTGTATCAATTGTTTATCTCTTCATTAATGTGTCTAATTCTTTTTAGTGTCATGAGTACAACTTTGGTGACGGTCGAATAACTAATCCGATGCTGTTTCTGTGATTTTACTAAAAGCATATTGTTCAATATTCAATACAAAGTTCTTGGGCAACGTTTTGATTTATTTCCTTGCAACATAAAGAGTAGAAATTGATTGTCGAACTAATTTCGATTTTTTTTTTTCAGTGAAGTTCCAATTCTTTTGAAATATGGCAAATTCATTTGATTTTAAGCTATTTATTTTCGCTAGTAGGGTAAGGTGCCGCAAGAGTGCGCTGTTGACAAGTCTACGCAGTTGTTTTTCTTCATCGCACATATATGATATTCACAAGCTTCAATCGTGTTTTGATAGCTCCGGTGTAGACACATACTCTGCAATATCCATAAAAAAACCAGTAAAAAGTGTACAAAAAACGTAAGAAAATATATTTATGTTTTTCGACATGTGTGGTAAAGAAATTGAATGAAATATTTGTGTGTTGGACATTAAAATTAACGAAAACACTCCAACTACACATGTCTGCGTTTGCCATACTTTATCGATGTTGTTGCGAGATGGCGATATATTATAGTTTTTGTTTCACTATTTCGTGGCTCTCAAGAATGCGCATGCGCACCCTTGCAAACCATCTACAAGTGAAGCGCTTAAATTGAAAGACTGCTTTAGTATAATAGTTTTTATAGTTATGTTTTGTTTTGTTTTATGCTTCAGATGAGCTCATGAAAAAGAAAAACAACTAGAAAAACTGTTCTAAGGAGATTATGGTCTTAGCATGGAAGATGTTAAAAGAAAGAAAAAGTAAAAGATGCGTTAGAAATGCCAGAGTCTACACTTAGGAAGAAATTGAAAAGATATGATATTGCCATATCTCTAGGTAGATTTCAAAATTAGTCAGCTATATCAAAACAATGGACAATATGTTTTATGGAATCAATTTGAAAAAACTGCGATCACTTGTGTTTGAGTACGCTGAAATATATAAAATAAAACATCAATTCAACAAAGAAACGAAAATGGCAGGTAAGCATTGAGTAAGAGGCTTTTACGTCGCCATCCAGAGATTTCACTTCGTCAACCGACCTCTACCAGTATCGCAAGAGCCATGAGCTTTAACAAACCACAAGTAAATAGGTGTTATAAACAGCTCTTACAGCTTCAGCAAAACTGTCATTTTGAACCATGTCAAATATACAACATAGATGAATCAGGATTTTCTATTGTTCCCAATAAGGTTCCAAAGGTTTTAAGTGTTAAAGGGAAGAAATGTGTAAATAAAATTAGCAGCACCGAAAGAGGAACCAATGTGACCATGGTGTACGCCATGAGTCCCTCAGGTAACTACATTCCCCCCACTTTCATTTTCTCAAGAAAGCGTATAAAGCCAGATATATTGGATGCTGAGCTGGGCAATACTTAAGTAAAAAAAGACTTAAGTACTACTTTAAGTACATTTTCGTTACTTAAGACTTATTACTCAATACTTTTGAAATGTCCCTACTTAGTACTTGAACATAAGTACTTGCTTCTATTTACTTGTACTTAAGACTTAGTTTTGTACTTAAGTATTAAGATTTTTACTTAAGTATTTCTGAGTCTATTAAGTACCTACAAATATCTAATTCTTCATAGAAAAGCAAACACAATCTCTAGCGTAACTACTTTTTTGTTGAGTTTTAAAGTACGCAAAGAACTGTCAAAGTATGTGCCGCACTCACGCGTTAAGGCAGAGCCTTAGATAAACTAATAACACACAAACAAGACTGGGCAAGTGGAAGAAAAACTAATAACGTCTCTCTCGAATATAAAATCGACGATGCCTCGACTTGATGACATAACCAAAGCTAAGCAAGCAATGCCTCGCTCCAATATAAAATCAACGATGCATCGACCTGACGTGGGGAAGGCCTCAATTTTTTTCTGGAAATTTACTGGAAATTTTTTCCTTAGAATTTTAATGCATTATTGGAGGGGACAATGGCTGCTTGGGCGGATCTCTAATAGTTTCAATGCGTGTAGCAATGAGAGGTGAAAGTTTTACTCAACGTGCAGCGCCGAAAACTATAAAAAACTATAAATGGTAGCAACTGGTTACTATACATATTACAGTTTTCAAAAGGTATTTATTTATTAATATCTATTAACTGAACTCTATAAACTTCATTATATTACTACCAACGTACAAAGATTTTAAAAAAGTACTTTAAAAAGTACTTCAAAAAGTACTCAGTACTTTTTATAGACTTAGTACTTAGTTACAAGTACTTTTCATACATGCGGTACTTGTACTTACGCTGTAGTACTCAGACCTTCGGTACTTGTACTTGTACTTAAGTATTTTTTCTTTGGTACTTGCCCAGCTCTGATTGGATGGAGCATAGGACTCGTCGCCGAATCCGGGCGGATGAATTCAGAGTTATTTATAAATTGGCTTAAACATTTTAAATATCATGCGAAGCCTTCATCATATTTCTTTCACTCTAGTCTTGAAGCTGTCAATTCTTGTCGCAAAAATTTCATTCATGTTCTTACGTTTCCACCTCATAGCACGCATAAAATGCAACCGCTGGACCAATGTTTCTTTGGACCACTAAAAATATATTATGCAAGCGAGTGTGAACGGTGGATGTCAAACTATCCTGGCAGACCTATAACGGTTTATCAAGTAGCTTCCGTATTAAGCCCTGCTTATGCTAAGACTACTACAGTTTCGACACTTTTAGTGAGGTAGGTTTTTTAGTAAGTGAAGTAACCGCAGGAAAACAGTTCTGTTGTAGACAGCATTCCTAGCACAGCTGAAACGCATGACACTAATATGTTCAGTGATGATCCGCAACTATATGATACACAGTCAACTTATGAAATCGGAAATTGTTCTACTGGTTATGAAAACCCCTCTATATCTTTCGAAGTCATTTCGCTTCTTCCAAAATCCGTAATTGTGCGTGCTTCCACAAGCTGAGAAAGATCTGAGATTATTACTAGTATGAGAATTAGAAAACGCTACAAGTGCGAAAGGAAAACCAAAGAAAATGTCAAAGAAAGCTTCGAAAATACCAACAACGCAGGGGCGGAAGAACAACAAAAATTTTCAAAGTCCTGGCTGCAAGGAGCATTACAACGAGCCGATCACAGAGGATTGGATCTAGTGCCGATCATTCACTGTATGGTGGCACTACACGTGCACTTCTTGCATAGGGATAGGACACTATTTGTGTGATTTGTGTCAATAAAACTACCGTGCGCACTCTTGATTATTTCCGCGTACTCTTGGAGTACCCCATGCGCACTCTTGAGGACTGGATATGACAGAGTGCGCAAAAATATTATATTACTTTTTTTTTTAAATTTTATTTCAAGAAAACTATAGCTACGTTTTACTTTTCTTTATTTTCCTGTATAGTTTAATAAATAAATTTCTGATAAAAGTAGTTTGAAAAGTATTGAGTAGTTTTATTTTCAAATTATACCGAGAACTCCCATATTTTTGAAAATTATGCACGGTTTGTATCGAAACTATCTATCACAATGTTTTCTGTTTGTATCACAACATTCCCGCCGAATCATTGTTGCAGAACATTGTATAAACTCCTTTGTCTATATACCATCCAACATTAATCTTTTATTCCACTAACTAATCCCACTCCATAAACTTTTAGGAGCTTTGACCTTTTCAATACATACTTAAAGAAAGATATCCCTTGCTACATAAAAGATACTTTGTCTTTAATGTACATAATAAACCACAAAAATGTAATATTTTTGAACCTATTTTGTTTTTCATTAGCTCGTTAGGTACGATCAAAGCGCAACGCTCATCCAAACAAACAGAAAGTTGAAAAAACATATTTTCTTCATAAATTATATGAATGAATAAATAATTTCGAATTTCGTAGGCGAAACGACTCTGGTTGCTATCATCGCTGCCATCTGGGAAGCAGAGATTATTTGTTCATTTAATTTGTCCACTAAATTATCTGCGAGTACTTTTTTATTTATCCAATTGGTGTGAATGTGTGCTTTGTTTACGTAAATAGATGATAAAATGTTTACGCAAACTTTTCTAAAAATATAATTTTAATTGCTTGTAGTATTACTGAGAAGGAAATGGAAATGGTATTTGTACGATTTATTAACTGCTTTTTGTTAGTTTTTAAATATAATTGGGAATTTTTAGGGGACATATGTATATGTCGTATTGGAATTATTTTTGGTCAAAAATTTATATAACTGAATTTTTTCCTAAGTTTTAATTGTCCTTCTGTTGATACGATAAATCACAGATCCGTTGATTCGATAGAGGTTTAATTCTGAATTTTTTTCTTATACATGATATTTTGTAAAAAAAAATGTCACTAGTATTTCAGGCAATGTCCATTCCAAGAGCTACTCTATCATATATGTCATCAGTTATCGATAAGCTTACATCGAAAATATCAAAATTCGTAGCTACACATTAAATCTATGTCTAATTCAGGGCATATTTCCAGATAAATTTAATCATGCCATTGTTGTTCCAATACATAAGGCTAATGATAAATGTGATCCAGATAACTATAGACCGATATCACTAATTTCTAATATTGCCAAGATTTTTGAAAAATGCATTAAGGCGAGAGTGGTCGGCTATCTAGAACAATACAACATCATTGCAAGTAATCAATATGGTTTTAAAAATAAATGTGGCACAAGTGATGCTGTTTATGATGTTACTAATTTTATAAACTCGGTAGTTAACACAAAAGAGAAAGTCATAGCGATATTCTTAGATCTTTAAAAAAAAGGCATTTTATACGGTTCTATTACAGAAACTAGCTTTTTTAAGATTTAGAGACAGTGCCCTTTCTTTTTTCATTTCTATCTTACCAATAGAACACAGGTTGTCAGAATTAGTCAGATGAGAAGTGATCCCCCACAGGGAATGATTTTGGGTCGAATCCGCTATCTATGTAATCTGTATAAATGAATGTGTTAAATTATTCAAATTGTCGAGAAGGGAGCAAATTGTAGCGTTTTCAAAGGACACGGTCTTGTTATTTCGTGGAAATAATTGGCCGCTTACTTTATCACTAGCACAAACAGGCATTAAAATAATGTATGATTAATTAGTATGTCACAAGTTAGCTTTGAATTTAAATAAAACAAATTTTGTCAAATTTTGACATGAAAATATACATTCAAACGTTAATCTTAAGATGGAGTTGCAGGGTAATATCTTCCATAGTGCTTGCTTGAAGTGAAATATTTAGATGTTCTGATAGATCAAAAGCTCAAGTGGTAAAAACATATATAAACAGCTGAGGAAAACAATATACAAAATACTTCTACTGCAAAATATCTTAAAACTTGATCTTTTTATAATGGCTTACTTTGCTTTAATACTTACTAAATGTAGAAATGTAGAAACTGGGGTATATGTGACCCAATTGCATGAAAATGGATTTCCGGCAGAAAAAACGTCCCAAAAAAATTTTCTGAATTGGGAGAAAAGTACAACATCCGCGAGTACTCGGCGAGACCTTTAATTTGATATGCAACGTTCGGTGTTGGAACTAAACTCCCCCCCCCCCCCCCACCCACGGGTGGTTCCTACCCAGAAGCATAAAAGTATATAGAGAAAAATTTTCTTATACGAATTGTAGCTGGTAATGAGCTGAGGCGAACAGTGATCCTCGTTTACCGATCAGATATAACTTTATCGAATTAGAGCCGATCTAATGTGCGAAAAATCTAATACCTCAGTTCGAAAAAGAAGAGGGAAATACTATAAAGTGAGTATAGGAATGGCTATAAATAGCTATTTAAGCCTCCAAGTAAAGAAGTGTGGGTACTCAAACTACCTCTCAGGACCTAGGAAATTCCATTCTGTACTAGATTTTCTAAAATGTACTAGATAAAACTTTGACACCCCATCTCCCGGCTCCCCCTCAGACTATCATAATGCATCGTTTAAGACATCTCTCATTTCTGGAGATGTCGGGCCTAAAATGAACATTCCCCTTTATCTGAGTTTACTATTTCTCAAACGAACTATGGCACCCGCAGGCAGATATTGCAACCTTTAGAAATTCCTAGAACTAGTAAATGTATTACAGATAGGCATAGTAGTATCTTAGGTTCAAAGTTGCAGAAGTTAAAGAGATTCTAAATGATTCTAATTATTAAACCGTATTGAAAAACTGTGTATTTAGCAATAAAGTCCATTAGTTTTTTGAATTAGAAATTGTGAATTATGCATATACATTTTCAAACATAATATATAAGCTACAAATTTATAACTGTATACCCTAACTACATTATATGCCATAGTCTAGTTTAGATTTATCATTTATGTAGTATTTTCATAATTGTATTTTATAATAAGTATTAGTAAGTCATAAATTAGTCACAACCCTCACACACAAACTTCGGCTTTTGTGAGCGATTAATCTGGGTTATGAAGTTAAATTTCTTGATCAAGGGCTGCTTTGGTATCAAGGGTAGTTTGTAGATTTTATTATTCTCTCCAGACAGTCAATTAAATTTGAAGGTTGAATCCGGAAAAATTTATGAAAATACGTCAAAATCTCGAAATCGAACATTTCTAGACTAGAGGTAGGGTAACAGTTTGAGGGGGTGACATAATAGTTCTTTTACGAGAAAAATATTGTTAGTGTCTGGATATTTATGAATCAAAACTGTGTTGATACCGAAAATTCTCAGAACGTTTAGAAAGGTAAGCTAATTCTTACAATTTTCCTCTATAAACCATACCCCTACGCTATATGGTTCTATGTATGTACACAGTTTTGAATCACCCTGTGTATTTTAGCAACCATATAACAAGTTTAATTTGACAGAGATTAATAGCAACAACAGCATATCCGTATTTTTTAAGTTTTCCACACCTATTAATGTACTAGGTAATGTGTGTTTAGACTTCAAACAGCACAGTGTAGTTCAAGCTCAAGCTTTAACAGTGTAGAGGTGAAATACCCTCCAAATCATATTTCTCACTTCTCAAAAAACCTCCAGAGTTTCACATACTTTTCCGGGAATCATACCGGAGACCAGAGTATATTTCAATTTATCATCAAATGAAACTTATCTACTATGACAAAAACCACCAAAAATAGTCTAGGTTCATTTCATCGTGAGATTTTATTTGACATTGCTGCTGATGGTTGATAGTAAATTATAGTATGTAGCCCACTTCGAAAGGTACCTACACTCTACAGATTTCATCTAAGTGACAAAGAAAATAACAATTCCTACACCACAAATTCATTAATGTATGGAGGTAATTTCCGGTCCATGGGAGCTTTTCTCAGTTCAGCACGAACTGATGGCGGACGGTGCCTTTTTGTACCTTTTTTTTTCATTGTTACTATAAGCCATTAATCAAGTTGATTTGTTGGTTAGTTTACAGTCGATTTACTAACGCCTTGTATACCCACATTTCTTATTACGTGCGTCTGTATTCAATCTTGCTGGCCATTTGTTGTGGAATGTAGACAATATGTATGTGTATGTATGTTTGGAATGGATCATTTACAAAATATCTTTTGTTTGATTAAAGAAACCTTTTTTATTCGGTTTGGTATTTTAGCAAAAAAAAAAAACAAATGTCCATGAATTGCCATGCCATTGACAGTAAAAAGGTAGAAGGGTAAAAATTTGTTCAAATAGTGGCTTAAGTTAATCTAAGTAAGTAGCATTTCGAAGGGATTTAAACAAACCCCCAAGTTAATCCTTCCGACTAGTTAGACTAATTAGAAAAGTTACACTTAATGAGTGAAAAGTAAAAAATGTTCGAAAGAGTTCTACTCAATTTTAGATTTCCATTTGAATTTCTGTGTTAATTGATCTGATTACAACGACGACGACTTTATTAAATGAGAAAAGTTTTTTATGGATTTTTTTTTATGAAATGATGAAATCAAGTTTAAAACGTTTGGAGAAAAAAAATAACAAGGAAAAGGAAGGGTCCACTTCAATTCGGTTCAACACAGTTTTCGCAAAGACAATTTCTCAGTGGAATTGCATGGAAAAGTTTACATTTGGTGCATTTCTATTTAATAACGCTTGACTCCCTAGGGTCGGGAAAGTTTTTGATTAATTTTAAAACACATATACCTACCTAACTTCATACCGACCTACATATTTCTCTATGAACTAACTGTATTTATAAAATACTAATAAAGTTCTGGACTGTTGGCTAGAATTTTTTTTTTTTCTGATATAACTGAGCTCTTCCATAAAGTTTAATAAAGTATTTGACAGCAGAGCGATTATTGGAGGGCTTCATTTCGACCTTGGATGTAGTCGATCATTTTAGTGGAGTTGTTCAGCTTCAAGAAAATATGTTTCATGATTTTTTGTTTTCAAACTTCTATAAAATATTATTGACGTTTTTAATGGACCACCGTATTTGTTGTTTTAAAGGTACAAACTTAGTTTTAAAAGCATTGGCTATTACAGCTGTGTTCGATGTTCAATAATTGAAAAGTTTTTGACCTGGACTGAAGTTTATAGAAAATAAAACTTTTAGTTGAGAAATGAATTGATTAAGTTTGTTTTTTGTTTTTATGCATGAGAATTGTAAGGAGATCTTAATAGGTTATTAACTGATTACAAAATCAACTATGAAATGAATAGGCAGAACTGGGTGATTTGAGAAATCATAAAAAAATAGTAGGCGTAGCTTTTATTATGATGATCTTGTCCAATGGTGAACTTGAAATTTTCAGAATCGGATGGAATAGAAGTATTTTTAGAAAAACTTTTTATTTTCACGATTCCAATCAAATTATTAAATACAAGAGAAAAAACAACCGCCTTGTCCAGCAGGTTTCGGCTTCAAAACCCGGACAAGGCGGTTGTTTTTTCTCTTGTATTTAATAATTTGATTTGAATCGTAAAAATAAAGAGTTTTTCTAAAATTCTCGTTGGGTTTCCTTCGAGGACTTGCCAGGAGCATTCCAGGCACTTGATATAAATACCGTTGCAAGCCACACACAGAGCGAGAGTGATGATCCCACTTCCGTTCCAACATAATCGGGGACGATAAATATTAATTCCGTAGCTAGCAAAAACATTCCTTTTTGGAAAAATTCACCGGAGCTGTGCTTCGTCCAATTGGAAGCACAATTCATTCTCGCCAGAATAAACCAACAAAAGAGTATATTTTATTATGCTGTCAGTGCTCTTGATGTAAGCGACGTAAGGTTGGCCAGCGATTTGGTTTTTTTACCTCATGAAGGGGAGGAGTATTCCAGGTTGAAGAAAGTGTTGACTCTTCGGTTCTTAAGTAGTGAGGAACAGAAAATCAAACAGTTATTGGCCCCCTATTGCTCAATCCGACGGATTAATGATTCCTGCCGCAATTAAGATTCACTCCCTCTTCACGATGCGATTTTTCAAAACGCCAGCGGAACTGAAACAATCAAGTATCAGGACTCGATTCACATGTTTTCAATAATCAAGGGAAACTTGATTTTTTACTTAGAACGTAATCACAAACTGGCAAATTTGCAAACATAGTTGTCCCGGCGGATTCAGTAATAGAGGCCATTACCTGAGCTATCCTTGGGTGATACAAAGCCCTCTCAATTAATGCGTGAGATGAGAGTCCTGGATAGTTTTCAGTTTAAAAATAAGATCTTGAGATCTCTCTAGTTGCATCTTGGTTTATAAACCAGGGAATCTGAATGATTTAGCAAACTGGGCTGACAAAACAGTCAAAGTCAATTCTCGGTCAGAAGTGTATAGATACTGTTAATCCTTCTATGGAAGATTTTCGAAAGTTTTCGAGAAATTGTCCAGCAGACAGCAGAGTTAGAAACTTAGAGAAATTAGTCAAAACATCTCAGTTATCGGAAAGAAACTTCCGAAAGTAGCTCCCCTAGATATGAGTTTGTACATAGTCCGCCGATGCGACCACAAACTTCAAATAACAGCGTCAAAATGACAAACAATGCCCCCCCCCCCCTTCCCTGTAATTTCAAAATTCAGTAACTTAGCACTGCAAATTCTAGAACCAAAAAAAAAAAAGGTTTGGGATTTTCAATAAACTAGATTGCCCTCTGCCATTGACGGCATGTGGGTGTGGCTTTATAACAGTCGTCCATATATTGTGGGCCAACAAAGCTATTCCATTCCCCAGAAGGTAAGGCAACCCATGGAAATTCGAAATTTGAGAAAATTTGGATCCATGGAAAAAATTTAGCAAACGTCTAAGGGCCGTATTCACCAACCTGTCGCAAGCTTGCGACGGTCCCAAGTGTATTCACCAAACAGGTTTAAGACGGTCGCAATTTATTTAGAGTAGTCTTAAATAACCTTCGAAAGTAAGAGCTGTCAACTGTGTTCAGTCAAGAATGGATGGTAATTTTTTTATCATATACTGTATAAAATATGTAGTAAAGTAATATTAGCACTTTTTAGCCTCCAATGATTTATTTTATACCAGCAGTAGTGACTCCTCTGGAAATGAAAGATCAAGTAATGAACAATTAATCCTCGCATTGGAGTGGACTTATTCATTAACTGCAAGAAATTTCAGAATATTCAAAAAAATGATTATGAATTCAATGAGAATGAATTTGAATATTGATTCAGAATGCCTAAATACATGGCTTTAGCGCTAGCTGAGCAGCTAGAACCTTCGCTCAGAGTTTGTAATAATAGAAATAATCCAATTTCTATCGTTGATCAACTATTGATTGCCCTTCGATTTTATGCTACCGGGAACTTTCAAATAGTAACAGGAGATCTCTTTGGAGTATCACAACCCACTGCAAGTAGAATAGTGGCCAGCATGGACATAAAGTTTGGATGCCTTCAAAAAACATTTTATAACTGAATTGAGTGTTGCACTTATTTCATCAGTATTTAGCTGACTATTTTCCATATCATCCAAGTGTTCAATTTCATAAGAGATATATTCATCAGTAAACTAGAAAAAAAACTTTTAAACAATAGAAATTAATTAAAGAGCTTTTACATTTTCATTTCCCTCCTCGGAATCTAAATAATAATCCGCGCTACTATCATAAGGATTCATGATGGTGGTAGTTTCATTTACAGCTATTGCAACCAGTGGATTATTTTCGTCAAAAGTGGACTTCGGCCGTCCACCACCAGTTTTATAAAACTCTGATTTATTTTCAGCAATATCCTTCTTCATTTTGCTCTTAGCATTTCTGTACAATGTTTTGATTTGTCTCGTGGTTCGTTTAAATTTGCTGTTACAGTTAAACTATAAGACCAGTGGATGTCCAACTGACATGTATATAAATGGACTGCTCGTCCAACCAAACATGCATGAAAGCAAATGGCACCACTTTCATATTCCTGTATGTTTTCGTGAGAGCATACCTTCCCACTGAACTGTAATGATTGAGTATGAGAAATGGCTTGAAGTTCAGCGGTATTTCCAGAACTGGTAATTTGGTAATCAAAACTTTCATACCAAAACAGCCTTGTAAAAAACACATCCTGGACTCATAATTAAAATTTATCAATACAAAAATAGTCCCAAATACTTTTATGGTAGATTTGGTAAATAACACTGACATGGATATAAGTAAATACCCAAATAATGTAAATATAACGCCAGTTTACGGTAGTTGGTAGTACAGACTGAAATCAAAACAGGTGCCACATGAAACAGGAGATCAGTCAGTCCATTTATATATATGTCAGTGGGATGTCCCCAAAAATTCATAAAAAATTAAGAAAAATCTCTAACGAAACATTTAAGCCCCCCACCCCCTTCTCCTTCGCTTCGTATAATTTTTATATGTCTCTCTGCTTAGTTAACAACCATTTTGAGTGTCCTACGAACCATTCTATAGAAACTCGCAAATATAATAATAATTTCATATTTTATGGGCATTGATCTAGATTCTAGGTTATCTCCAAATATATCATCTTTCCTAGTTGTTCTTTTAAATATTATTTAAATTGCGTAATATTTCTGTTCTGCCAATACTGAAACTTTTGAGAGAGAGAAGACACAATATACGTATACACGTGCACACACTATTTTATTGTGTCGTTCTGATAATTTTGTATTAAAAAAAAAGGAAAAACTGGAAATTGAAAAATTCAATGCAACAACAAAAGAATATTTCTCTAAAAAAAATTAGCAGAATTGAGATGATCTCTGAACCGCAGTTTATTTTCAAAACAAAAAAGACAAAAAATGTTAATTTTTCTCGTTACAAATTAAACGTTTTTTGTAGAAAAATACCCCTCGGGGACATTTTTTATACGTCACATATAAAAAAAAGTTTATCTTTTCCACTTGCAACATAAAAAGGCATTAAATAGTCAAACGCAAAACATGAGTACGAAAGCACCAAAAGATAAAATCAGCAATTCTCATACTCCAAATCTACAATCGGGAAGAGCATTATCTGTTGCCAAAATAAAAAGGAAGAAAAAGAAGAAGAAGAAGAAAAAAAAAGGAAAGTTTTATTCGCCTTCCGGTACATAAGTCTAAAGTGATCCCATAAAAGAGGACAAGGACCCCCCATAACTCAGAAATGACAGTGTACCCATCCGCCCTCTGTGTGTTTCCTTCCTTAGCAAAGGCACTCAAACGATACACTTACAATACAGAAATTACTCTTCCGTAGCGAGTTTCTTAGTTTCGTTTCGAGGACGAAAATTCTGAAGGTTTTAGGATTGAAGGGCGATGAGGTGTATATGACTGACTGTATGCCTCTATGGTTGACTCTATATGTCATTTTGTCCAGCCGACACGACACACAGGAGTAGTAAAATTAAACTGAAATCACGTTCCTGAAAGTTTTTAGGCACATTCTAAAAAGCCTTGTAAGGGCTTTTATGAAAACTGTCGGAAGTTTCTGGTATAAATCCAAATTCTTTTGAATTTTTCCAGTCATCCCAATATTTTGTACATAAAAATCCTAAAATAGCCCCCAAAGACACAGGGTAGATATAGGCTTCTTTCATTTTTACTAGGCTCAAAGTTGTTGATTTTATTGCAACGCTTTCCTTTTTGTTTAAGTATGGCCATCAAACGCCTGTTAATTAAATTTATTTAGGATTGGCACTTGGGAATGGTTGCGAGTGAGCTTTATATTTTATTGCTGAAAAAAAGGATAGAAGAAAAAATGTTTTATTGATTAGGTTCCAAAGTTTAGGAAATGTACCTACATGAAATGTTTTTAAGATTTATGCTAGCATACCAGTGTCCTGGTTCAGGGCACGACAGCTTTAAAAATTACTGAGCGCATGTGGATGTTGTCAGATTACAATACTTTGTGCATGAGATTCTAACTTCAAAAACTGAATCTTAGTAAGTTAGAAGATTCTCGTTTAAACGGAATAGTTTTAAGATGGAAAATAAAAAAGATATTTTAGTGAATATTTCGCCTGAATAAAAACTAATTAATGAAGGGCTTTAAAGTATTATGGATGTGGAATACACTTACAAAAATTCACGGTACTGCTAAAACTTTTTTTAAAGGGCGATGGAATAATATTTGGCTCATTAATTGCGCAGGGAAATATTTTTAAATTTGAAGAAGTAGGGTAAAAGAGAATTTTCTTTGCTTATTTTTGAAATATCAAGACGTTTCATATATGAAAACACTTGTTCTGATTTACTAAAGTTAACTCCACATACGGCAATTTTGAAAATTCAGCTGATCTTATACAAAGCGATAACATTTTCTTAAACACCATGTAATTCGGTATGGTCGTATTTGAACTCTTTATTTTATACGATTTTTTGCTTCTTTTGTTGAGATGAACCCCGGTCACTACAACTATACGTATCCGAGGCTTGTTTTCCAATTCGTTGGAATACGATTCGTTTTAAGGTCTGAGTTACTGGTAGGAGATTCCGGACCATCTTGCAAAAGAAGGGGCCAGAGCTTATTTTGACAACCCGAAAAGTCACTTTTCGGTACATATTAGGCTTTTGGGAGGACCAAATTAAATTCGTAGGTACACTAGGAAAACATTCCAGGGCTGAGACAATCGAAGAAATTTATTACACAGCAAAAGATACAAATATTTCACATGCCCAACAGGAAAGAACTAAGGCTCATAACCAATCTATACTTGCTGAGTATTACAGACTCGATAGCGCGGTCTTTCACCTCTATATGGAAGAATACGAAATTGCCGAACGCGTTTTCTGCGACTGTTAATATCCTGACCGCATAAGCCGCATAAGGTCCATTACAAAAGAATGTTATAAAGCCTGGCCCCAAGATTGTAAAAGGTTTTGTAAAAGATCTCAAAATGTTTTTTTTAACGTTTCCAAAGCTCAGGGAAGCCCTGTGATGCCGTAGCTCAGCCTTGGCCTTTCTCCCAAAAGAATGGGTAGAGAATTGGGTTGAGACAATTAGGTGACGGTGTGCATTAAGCTTGAATATTTGTGGTTTAAAGCTGTGGTGGAAGGGTGGGAGCGGGGGGGGGGGGGCAGAGGATGAAAAGCTGTTTCATATTTGTACTGTCCTGCTTATGAAGTATTTACAGACTTTCACGATACGGCCGAATTTGAATTCAAGCGTGTAAGGATGAGCTCGGATTACAGCTCGTGTGGTGCGCATATGAATAATTCTACAAGGGATTAGGTTAGAAATTTCGTCAGAGTAATGACCATAGAAGTAGTGATAAAAGAGGGACAGACATCCGACATTATATATGTGCTCTATGAAATCAATAGTTTCTATTGATATGTCATCGCTAAGAAGCCAGAAGGCCTTCTTTTGGCATCGTAGGGTGTTTATGGATAATAACAGAAAAGATCTCACAGGTAGCAATGACTAAATAAGATGTGGAATCTTTATGGAAACAATTTTTAAAAGCTGTTTATTCTGTGGGAATTTTTAATATTTTTTTTTTTAATATAGAGTATAAATAACAACAACAAAAGTTGAGGGTGCATAATTCAAATTTCTAATTCAATACGAAGAGTACCGAGTTCCGAAGTTTTGTAGTAGTTCTACGGATGAAGAGTAGGTAGTGCAGGAACCTTCTGTAAGCTTCCTTTTTTGTAAATTCCTTACATAATGCGAACCGCCATTCAGCATAAGTGCTATCACTATGCATATACTATGGATATGGAGTATTTATCCATCTAGATGAGAAATTTATCGTATGGCTTCCATAGTTTAAATTTTCCTTCCGATCACACATTTTTACCAATTTTATCCCTTTTTGATAGTTTTGTTATCATATACAGCATATTTTGATGCATATATATCGAAAGTGTGTAAAAAGATATTTATATGTAATACATATAAATTTTTCGATATCTTTTTTTTATCTAAATGAGTTATGGTGAGGTTCCAGTGATGTGGTATAACAACAGATCCCTCTAAGAAATATTGAAGCCGGAAATTTGTTAGAAAATCAGCAATTAACAGTCTAACGTAACCACTGTTGCCTTGTTGTCTTGAGATATAGACAAATTCAATTTTTTTAAGTATACTAACTGAGCGAACTTTTAAGATTTGGCCGAATTAGAAGAATTAGAATTATTGGAAAAATTTGCAATAATCATTTTATAAAATGTGAAAAACCTTGGGTTAGATAACTATATGTAGATGCTGTGTAGAAAATACAATAAAACACTAGCGCTAGGTGTAAAATTGCATATTATATTATATATTTATATTTTCGACAAAATTTTAGATTCCTCTGCACTTGTTTCCTGACATAAGACAAGACATCATATTTACTGCCATAAATCCTAAAATTAAAATAATAATAAAAAATAAAAGTTAACTTTTTTCAATTCGTCACTCTTATTATTGAACTTACTCTCATTATGATCACAGTTGTATTTCTTCATGTCACACATTTTAGTAAAAACGTTGTAACATACTTGATTGTATGCACAAACCAATGTTTGTTGGTCACGGCATGGTTTACCACAATAGTCGGGTAGATTTGAAAATGCATTTGAAACGCTCAAGAGTGCTATCATAGAGGAAAAAAATTATTAAATTTGTGAAATATTTTATTTTTTGAGAAAATTTACCTAAACCAGCGAATATGACTGCAAAGAATTTCATTTTGTCCAGTTTTCTTACGTCTTAACTCTCTACAACTTGAAATTGAATGAAGTTTTCTTTCACAGTTTACCGTTTATATATGATTCTTTAAGAAAGGGGAAATACTACTGATAAGATTTGTGGTATTTTCCCGGAAAATCGGAAGTAACAAGGTAATCAAAGTCTTGGAAGAATATTTTTTATGGCGATTTTATTATTTTACAACTCAAAGATATTGTGCATATCTATTTGAAGAATTGATAACTAAATATCTTTTGAATGCACTTTATGACTATATACATATGTACCTACCTTAACTCAATTTTTTATTTGTGCTATGTTAGCAAAATGTGATAATAATTAACTTATCTTTTTCAACATTTTCACTTCCAGGTCGGTACTTCCCGTAACAATTGATTTGTTTACGAAATTTAATAGGATTTCAACCTTTAATGACTTCACGGAAAATTTTTTGTTGCTCAATCATAAATCATGTCACCTAGATTGATAACAAATCACGTCAGATTTACTCATTAATTCAGCTTTTAGTCAGTCGATTAATTAAGTTTGTTTTAAGTGGTTGAATTACTTGTTGGAGACAATTTCCTAATTGCCTTATTACTTACAGTGTTGTGAGTTAAAATATTCGAAAAAACTTGGATAAATGAAATTGTCATAAAAATATTGAAATTGTATTTCTATGGGGACTATCTTTTTAGTTATAGTTTTACACGTATAATAATACTGAACGGTTGGTTGCAATTTTTTATTGTGATCTTGTGAAAAATTATTTCACCTATTTATTTTCGGCAATAACATTTCCTTTGACACATCTACTGTGTTCGCTATAATTCAGATATAGTACATAGTCCAGTTCGGTTAAGAATTTTACTTGATCTAAATATTTGTTGGTATAGTAGGTATATTCGAAAAACAAAAAGATTTAAATTATTAAAAAACATATTTTCAGAATTATGAGTCGTTTAAAGAAAAGATAGTTTAATTTAATAAAATTTTAAATGTTCAATCTTCAGCACTACAAATTAAAACTATGTAAGTAAACGCGGCACTTGATAAGAGAAAAATAAAAGTATAGATATTTGTTTATGGTAACCGATACTAGCAGTAAGAATTTAAATTTTTGCGTACTCTTACGACGATTAGTTCCTGCTAATTCAGAAATATTAATAATTGTGTATGGACTCTCAAGTATCTCAAAACCAAAAAATTAGATTTTTTCTATAAAATATTACTGTAATTTTTTTCAAGTTTTTTGTGAAAAATTGAATTTATATGTAATTGGAGCTTATTTCCATACCACATCCATGAGAAAAATCTGACAGAGAGGATTTGTTTTTTTTTACATGCGATCCTTTTTGGTTTTATTCTTTGATGGGGTTATCTTTGACTGATTTTTCTTGTTCTTACCAAGCTTGTTTAATCTTACTTGAAGGTAGACATACTACTGACTTATATTATATAAGCTTGAAATACATAGAAGTCCACTAATCATTCAATTTTCTTATCACTCTAACGTTTTTCAGTAAGTCAGTAAAAAGTGTAAACTATGTAAAGCTTTAGCTTCGGTAATGAACTGTAGAATTAAAACAATTTCCATAGTCGCTGTGGCAAATTAATTCCAACCTACATAAATCGTCTTTGTATAAAATTCCGAGAGTAGAGTCTATTTGGTGTTACCAGATGAAGGAGCGTATTTTGTACATACATATGCGTATAAATCGGAACCATTTAATTTAAAATTTTTCTTCATATTAATTATATGGTCTAGTTGGCTTATATTAATGGATAGATATTTCGATTCCTTCTATATGGAAGGAGGAGAAATCAGGAATCAATACTAAATCGATTGAAATCTAGTCAATAAGATTTTATAAGCTCCAGAATGGTCATGTATTGTATTTGGTGTAATTCGCCTTTTCCAACGGGATATTTTGTAATGATCATTAGACTTTCGTTTTAAATTAACAAAATATTAAAGTATACTAAATTTTATTGTCATAATACATATTTTTATAATTTTCTTCAAAACCAATGAATTGTTTGTCAGAAAACGTTAATAAAAATAGGAATACGGTCTATTCTAGGCACTGTTTGTCGCCCAAGATCGTGGAAATTGAAATGATAAAATTATTTAAATTTTACATGTGAATTCTGTAGGAAAAACAACTGAGGCAGGCCTATGCGTACGATTTTTCAAGAGGATGGGGAGGGGGGGGGGGGGCGGCAGAGAACTATAAACAAAATTCGTGTAGAATAGAAGAATTTTTAAAAACTTTTTACTTTTTAACGATTCTAAATCAAATCATAAATACAAAAGGAGAAAAAACAACCGCCTCGTCCAAGGTTTGAAAACGGGACCTTTCGCATGCCGGACGACTGTTCTTACCACTAAGCATTTCTTAATTTGTAACTAGACTACTAAGCCATGTTTTTGCTTTCAGCTAGCATTAATCAGTAACGATGAAAGCATACAAAATAAATTGTAAATTCAATTTTTATTTATTTTCCCGCGGACGAGAATCGAGCCTAAACTTGTTAGAATCGGTCAAAGATGAAGAATAGAAGAATTTTTAAGAACTTTTTATTTCTTAATGATTCTAAATCAAATCATCAATACAAGAGGAAAAAAAAACCAAATCGTCCGGCGTTTGAAACCGAGACCTTTCACTTGCCGGGCGACTGCTTTTACCTTTTGATTTGATTTAGATACGTTGAAAAATAAAAAGTTCTTAAAAATTCTTCTATTCTTCATCTTTGACCGATTCTAAGAATGTAGGTTCGATTCCCGTCCAAGGGAAAATAAATAAAAATTCTTGTATTTGTAGTTAGTTAAGTACTTTAATTAATGCCATTTTAGGCCCGACACCGCTAGACATAAGAGATATTTCACACAATGCATTATGATACTCTGAACATTTTTTATTAACAATGTTTATTTCTATCTAGCCAAGGAAAGCTGGGGGAGGGGGTCAAAGTTTGATCTAGTACATATTGAAAACTCTAGTACCGAACCGGACTCCTTAGGTCCTGAGAAGAAGTTTTAGTACCCACACACTCTTATACTCGTGGGCTTGAATAGCTAATTATAACCATCGTAATACTCACTTTTTTAGTATTTCCCTCTTTTATATTCGAACTGAGGTACTAGATTTTTCGCACCTTAGATCGACTCTAACTCGGTAGGGTTATGTCCGATCGGAAATCGGGTTTCACTGCTCACCTTAGCTCATAATCAGCTACAAGTCATAGAAGAAAATTTTTCTCTTAATTCTTTTAGGGTAGGGTAAGAAAACTCCTTTTCATACACTTGGGTCACATACACCCCAATTCTTTCTACCATGGGCATTAATGCTATGTTATGAGTATTTCTTTCATAGGAAGTCATTTTCCACAATGCACCAATTCCGCACAATCACGAGAAGTAGAAAAGTTCACTTTTTCACCCATGAAAGTCACTCAAGCTAAGTACATCCGATCGCCAAAGCTTTCCCCCGTTTAAGACATCTCTAATTTTTGGAGGTGTCGAGCCTTTTTTTTAATTTTTCGAGCCATCCATTACTTGGTCTATAAATTCAAGTGTGTTCAAGTCCTTGCTAAATTCCAACGCCTTTTCCTTCAATAAATTGCCACTGATGGGTATGTTTTGGTCTCTGCACTGCTTGATCCATTTCACTGCACATTGTTCTACTGATGTAAATTCAGGATGTTTAATCCTTTTCCTTCCTTTTAAATAATATCTTTATTTTTAAGAATTGTGGATAGCGTATTACCCGGAATTACGAATTAAGAAACTATATCTATGTTTTTCTCTGAAGAGCTTTCCACCTTTTTAATGATCTTAACTTTATCACTTATTGACAAAGCTGTTAATTTGCGACCAGTCATTTTAATAAAAAAAAAAAAAACTAAAAAATAAATCCCTAAATTTCAAAAGCCCTTAAATAAAATAACTTACAGGTTGTGTTAATCCATACATAGGGCAATAAAAAATTTGAAGCCGCTGACTGCAATGGAACTTAAATTCAGCACGTATAACAAAATTATAACGGTATTTTGTAAGAATTTCCCTTTCCTATCTCATTTTTTATTTCGAATTAAAGAGGTATTAAGAATTTTATTCGAGCTAGGAAGGTTGTCGAATAAAATTCTATTCGAGCTAGAGAGGTTTTTTCGAGAGGAGTCAATTTACTTGTAAAATTGTTGTGTGCAGACGTTTTCGAACTATCAAGGTACATATACCTAGAAAATTAATCATATTCAGCCTCCATCTTGGATAAAGTTAGAATTCACACCATGGTGGGGAAGTAAAATTATTTTTATTCCATTTGTATGGTGTAGATCAAATAAAGTCATCAAAAATGATTTTATAAAACTCACAGATAGCGCCATCTATATTTGTTCCATTGATCAATGAAGATTTCTGAAATGAAATTTGTCACTAGTAAAAAGTTGGCTTTACAAAAAAAAATGGATTCAGCAATAAAAAAAACTATTCGGGAGCAAAAATAGAGCAAAGCAATATAATACCGTTGAGAAAACCAAGAATTTAGAACCGAGCTCAACTTTATAAGGAATGTCAATAGTATTAGGCAGCTGATCAATAAGTATTTCGAACAATGAGAAGAACTCTTCCAACAACCACTACATTGATAGAATCCCAAAATAGATCCTTCCTGAAAATCTGATACTCCAAGCATCTTAGAAGTTATTTTTCGTAGTTTTTTTTTATTTCAATAAAACGTAATGGAACGCTGAATAGAGAGGGAGTACTTTTGTTTTCAAATCTTTATTCGCAGCTTTGATTTTTTTCTAAATTGGTTTTCTGTGATTCATTTAATTTTAAACCCCATATTATTTTTACAAAGAATCCTTCAACACAGCTATACCTGATCCTTGTTAAATCAATTTTTTTTTTTTTTTTTTATTATATATTGAAAGCAAATGACACACGTACCTAAAAAATAAATTCGTGTTGTAAAAATATAAAATTTCTGAACTAAGAAAAGAATGGGAGTATTTTTTATGGATACTGTGGCACTGAATCGGAATTTGTACAGAATCCCCACGTGAACATTTTCTTCAAATACCTAAGAAATATACAAAAAAATAAGAAGAAAAAAATAAAAAAATAAAAATGAAAAATCAACCTTGATATCTTTTCGACTTCCTCCTTTTATTTCAGGACTTCTGAGAACACAAAATCTATCCGTAAGGATAGAATCGCAAATATTTACAAGTCCCGTAGGGCTTTCACGAAATATTGAACGAAATTACTGTCCAATTATTCAGCGCGCTCACAGCTGTAGGCCATGAAATTTGCTGAAGCCTAATTTCTATACAAACGACGAACCTCACGTGCTTGTTACATTTGCGTTTCGTTTCGTTTCGATCTAATTTAAAGGACTTGGTTATGGGTGGATTGAAATCGTCCTCCACGTTAAGTCCATTCGTGCCCAATATACGTTTCCGGGAATCTATATTGATGTTATTTATTACGTACACTTACCTACAGGATTATAATTGATACAAGTAAAAAAAAAACTGTACATCTAGATACAACTGTGATTAATTTTAATTGGGTAGGTACTAACCAGAGGAAATAATCGAAATAGATGTATGTATAGTTACCGGTTCTTCTTAAAGGTGAGAGTTGCTGCCTATAATAGTCAAAAGCAACAGGTTCATAGATTTTTAGGGAGGGTGGAATCTCTAACTAGAGCATCATTTCATCATCATGTTTTCGTATTCATAACTTGTCTTTCCTTCCAATTAAAGGCCGTTGAAGTGTTGGAGTATGGTGAGGTATCAAAATTTCCTATTTACCATGAGCAACAAAGTGATTCCCATGAATTTGTGAATTTTATCGGTGTACTTTTCAGTTTTATTTCCTGTAGTTTAGGTAGAATAAATGGAGTAAGAAAGTGGTTTCATTTTGAATATCCTCTGAAGGATAATTTCTTAAATTTTTAATTTAATTTTCATGCGGCTCTTCTCTTTCATCCATAGCTTTACATTTTAGAAAGCTTTTAGTTAGCTTTTAAAGGAATATATAGAGAAGTGCAGGATAGAGGATGGAACAAACTCTTGGAAATGAACAATTAAAAAAAATTTCGTTGTCCTATAAAATCCAGAGGACAACAGAATTTTTAATATCGCTCACTTTAAACTAAAGGAATATGGTGCATGCTTAATGAAGAGTTGGGTTGCCTAAAAAGTGTTATTTTATGCAGAGGAAATATAGTTGATGACAAGTGCTGTTTGTACATGGTTGTTGTTAGGTATATGCTGTTGATAAGATTTTAAGAATTTTAGATTTTATTAGATAGGCTTGACGAAGAATTAGAAAAAAGGCAATATTATTAGACTATTGAGACCGGTGTAACCGTTTCATATAGGATGATTTTAGATTCAATAAGCGAAGTTTTATTTTAAAGTATTTCTAAAGGATGTGAAAGATCTAAAATTTTTATGAAAAACTACGTATTGGCCGACTTAAATCCATTTTAAAATTTTCATCTACTATTTCTATCTTATAGCTTGCACCTGTCTGTCTATATCTGTACATCAGTCCAAATAAATGTTGAGAACGCACTCATCTAAAAAATGGCGATCTCGTTAGCTCAGTTGATAAAGCATGCTGATTATTGTTCCAGAGGTCGTGAATTTAAATCCCACCGAGACACGGTCCTGAGCCCTTAAAGCTTCTCATATCTCATATTATCTACGATCCTATCCTACCTATCGAAAATTCGTAAACGACCCTCCTGACAATATATAATCCAGCAAAGAAAATATTTGCGTGTGCACTTTTGCTTATTGCTTATAAGCAGCCCAATATTTGGATAGATATTGCAGGCTTATTACACAGTATGTATATAGTAGTGAGAAATAGAAGAAGAAAAAAACAATTTCATGAAACTGAAGCAGAGCTTAGGATGGAATTAATTTTACAAAGAATTGAGATCAATTAACGAAGAATGCCCAACGATGTATTATGATACTCTGAACATATTTTATGAACAATGTTTATTTCAATTAAGCGGGGGAAAGCTTGGGTGGGGGCAAAGTTTTATCTAGTTTTTGGCAAATCTAGTACAGAATCGAATTCCTTAGGTCCTGAGGAGAAGTTTGAATACCCACACTCCTATACTTGGAGGCTTAAATAGCCATCCGCATACTCACTTTTTTTATGGATTAATATGATTGATTGAAAACGAGGTTTGGGACTCCTTAATGGGGTTCCAAAAACGTAGGCCAAGTCAAGGCCCATTGTTCATCCTCCACGCCCATGAGCGATTACTCATAAGTCCCAACCAGATGCTTCTATAAATTTCAGTATGGGCCCCCAGCCATCCATGCCGGCATCGTAACTCGTCCAGGAGGTGTGAGCCAAAAATTCTGTAACGTATTCCTGAGAGTGCCGGGCAGTGACATAGAAAGTGGGTCACTGTTTCTGATTCCTCCCCACAATCCCTGCATGTAGGATCGTCAACAAATCTCATCCTGTAAAGGTGGCTCCTGAGAGAAGAGTGCCCAGTGAGAATGGACACCAAAGCTCTCACGGTTGGCTTGTTAAGTCCTAGGAGCTTATTCGTTTGATTCGGGTCCGGCTTACCCCACAGTTCCTTTCTTGTGCTACCAGAGGGATCTTCTAACCAAAGGCGACAGTATTGGCGGTCAGCCCAGCTTGAAATGATTGAGACGAGGTGTTTCTGTGCAATCCCGACTATAGAGGCTGGTTCCTTCGAGACTGCACCCAGATGGGCAAGCTCGTCTGCCCTTTCATTCCCGTTGCTGTTGCTGTGCCCGGGACCCACTGCGCTATCACTCTGTTATTCCGAGAAAGAAGGTTCAGGGTGGTTTTGCACTTGGTGGTTATAAAGAGTTTAGACAAAGCTTTGACAGCTGCTTGGCTGTCTAAGCTGATGGCTATCTCTTTATTCTCAGTGTCTGAGTTAAGGAGGTGCCTTCTTGCTTCAAGAATGGCCTTGAGCTCTGCTTAGAAAACCGTAGCATGGTTTTCAAGGTGCATGGCGAGTTCAATTTCAGGCTCTTCACAGAGAACTCCCGCTCTGGTGCCTTCATCGGACTTAGAGCCATCAGTGTATATTATAATTGTGTTTGTTAATGATTAAAGCACGGAAGTGATTCCCATTCTCCCCTGGATGGAATTCTAGATTCAAAATTGCTTCCAGCATGATCTCGAGGAGGTGGTCGCTATTCCTGTCGACGCCAGGTGCGATAGATTGCACAAACTCATAAATGGATTCATGTTGACCTCTTGTTCCCGTATGAAGCCAGCCATGGTTAAGATGCAGTCTTAGCGATGCAGTTGATGCCCTCTGCTTAATATGAATTTGCACCGGGTGTATGTTGAGAATAACCTCCAGAGCCCGAGTGCTAGTTGTGCTGAGAATGCACAGTCTTCGAATCTCCTCCAATATCTTGCGATGATTGGAGAAGTCCATTGCTTTCTACCATACCACCGAGCCGTAGGTTAACATGGGTCGAATGACGCTAGTGTATATACATAGGATCATCCGCGCTTTGAGTCCCCACTTCTTCCCTACCGCTCTGCGGCACATTGCAAAAACTCTATGAGCTTTATTCGCTCTGTGTTCAAGGTGTGGTTTATAGTTTAATTTTTTGTCTAATATAATACATAAGTATTTCACCCTGTTCTTTAACTCCAAACGCGTGTAGCCAATGCAGGGCAGGTTGAAACTGGGAATATTCCTTTTCATAGTGAAACGGCATAGATCAGTTTTTCGTGGATTGATGCTCAGTCCTCAGTCCGCAGTCCGTACTCACTTTTTTAGTATTTCTCCTTTTTATTCAAACTGAGGTACTAGATTTTTCGCACCTTAGATCGGCTCTAACTTCGTAGGGTTATGTCCGATTGTAAAACGGGTTTCACTGCTCGCCTCAACTCATTGCCAGCTACAATTCCTTAAAGAAAGTTTTTGTACTTTTGGGTGGGTAGGAGGGGGGGGGGGTTAAAGCGCTGGCGGGGGGCAAGTTCCAACAAGGCATATTACATATCAAATTAAAGGTCTCGCCGAGTACTATCGATTGATGCACTTTTTTCCGATTTAGAATACTTTCTCGGGACGTTTTTACAGCCGGAAAAAACATTTTCTGCACTTGGATTACATACACCCCAGTTACTATATTTCGCATATATTTTTTCAGTTCTTTCTTCCATGGCTATAAGTGCTCTATTGTGAATATTTTTCTTTTAGTAAGTCATTATCAACGATGCACCAATTACGCGCAATCACGAAAAATAGAAAAATCCACTTTTTCACCCAATTGGTAATAAAATATGTTCAGAGCATAATAATGCATCGTTTAAGACATATCTCGTATCTGCTGACGTCGGGTATAAAGTTGTATGAAAAGTAAATTTTAATTAAAGCTAAACTCATTCTTAACTTGTAATATTACGAGTTCTTTCAAATTATGTATAACTGCAAGTTGACTCAACTGATTTTTTTAAGCTTAATTTATGAGTTATTACTTCAAAATTTAATTATTTTAAATAAAGGCCACACAAGAAGGTATGGAAATCTAGATTATCCCATTGAGATTTGAGCCTGGAATCATTTTATTTGCTTGATAGACTTCATGGCTAACTAATAAATCATTTCGAAGTGTATAATGAACTATTACTCATATCAAAATCTCTTACTTTCTTGTTTTTGTTTCATGGATAGAATGTTCGTAGAATAAATACTACTTATAATATATGGATTCCATAATTTATATTCCATTACACAATAAATAGTATTTAATACATGAATAACAGCTATTCAATGAGCAGACTTAATTGTATGGCAAACATACCAGAATCCAACAAATTATATCAAATATCACCCCAAAACGAGGAGTATCTAATTGATTTTTCTTTTTCCCTATGGATGGTTTCATGAGGCCATACAATGGAAGCCACACAAAACCCATAACTTCGTATAAATTACTCAGCTACCAAAAAGTTATTTAAAGTGAATTACTCTGCTGAAGCCATTAATTTAAATAGAAGAGTTTAATTTTCATGAAATTTTCGGGCTTTTACATTACGGAAATTCGATTTAAAAGCAAAATCAAAACCAGACCCAACTTAATGTAAAGTTTTCTAAAATTCACGGCAGAGATACTTGCTACTGGTCGTGTGGTCATAATTATGTTGTGCAACATGCAATTTTCCGAGTTACACCCACACCCATACATATATCCTGTATGCATATAGTCCTCATTTTAAAGGCATATGTCCATGGAAACTTCCTAAGCTTCATTTGCTCACAAATTGCAGTACATATTACATAAATTGTGAAATTTTTCCATTGTACCGTACTTGGGGAGTAAGTTTATGCCGCACAGCATGTCATATTTAAGCATTTTGTTCTAGATATCTTGGAATATTGTGGCATCTGGTTATGGCATAATATCCTGCTGGCATTATACAGCAGAACACATTAAAATGACTTCCTGTAATATTATTTAGAGAGATCATGACATTATTACAACCGCAATATTTAGTTATGCAATTGTATTGTCTCGAAATGTTATCAGAATTGCAGTAAAAAGTTTATCGTCGTTGTGCTTATGGCTTAAGAAAAGTTTGCTTGGTGATAAAATAGAAAAGAGATAAGCGAAATTCTTAGAATATCGTTTGAAATTTAATTCAAATTAATTAATTTTTATTTAAGTAGATATATTTATGAGCTCTATTTATTAACAAAAATGTACGTACATATTTATGCCCTGGTTAAATTTACAATCGGGCAATCGCTAAGTAACTAACCTCTAGCAGTAATGGGTGCGGCGGCAGTATGGTGCAAGGTGGTGAAACACCTCTGTTTAATAAAAATTTTCATCTATTTAATTAGCGAATCATTAAAAATTAAAACAATACAATTTTTTTTTATTATTTTTCTTAATTTTCGTTACTTCTATGCGAACTTCGACGCCACTTCGCTTATACAAAATGTTAAATATCAACAGTTCTTATAAAGACTCGTCATAAATACATAAGTCCGACAATGGTTGATCGCACATAGTTGATCTAGTCCAAGTCTTCATCTACTCAATGTGCTAAAAGAGCGTTCCACCGTACTTGCTGTTACGGGAAGTGTGAAATCAATTTTAATAGCATGCAAAACTGCTGGATAAAAGCCTTTGGCGCTTTCCAATAAATTAATGTATTCAATTTTTGATGTATCTAAGTTTTTTTGACAAGGTTCATACCACGTAGTGGTTTTGCAACAAAGAAAGGATGTTCCATAGAAGTCCTCCATTTTTGAGACATTTTTTTTTCGCGGGAGTCAAGCCTCCTGCAGCAAAAGGTTTATTATGATTTTCAGGAAAACGTTCATACAATAATATAAGTGTAGAATCTAAATAAGGAATAAATATTGATCTTCTCTAACATTCTTCCACAGAATATGCTCGTTGATTTGACTTGTGTGTCATTCGCTTCAATAAACGGGGCAATACCAGGCCAATATTCAATAAGTCGCAACAAGTTCAAATTTGCTGAAGAATTAGGGCAATTTAAAATTTTTACTAAGTTTCTATTTTTTTCATTTAGAGATTGCAGGTTAAGTTGAATTCCCTGCAACTGTTTTGTGACGGGTTATAGTATGATGAATTATTGATTAGAGCTACAACAAAATTACTAGGTACTATCTGAGAAATATCTTAAATGGAAGTCTTTATGATTTTCTCAAAAACAAAAATTTTAATTAATAAGCTTAATCAATAAGATCCCAAGAGGTTTTGGTATAAAATAGAAGATAAAGATTAATCAAGAATTTTTTTGTAATCAAAGACCAGACCAAGGAATATCTGTAGCGTATTTCCAGCTGTACAGCAGATAACTGATTATAATCAGCAATAAACTAATTTATTTGTGAATAAATTCTTTAATGAAATTTATTTGACTTGTAGAAAATCAATAAAATAATTTAATTTACATGGAAAATTTACAAAAATTAACTCAGATTAAATTGGTAAAGTGCCATAACCCCAAACTGAAATTTACCTGATCTTGATATCACATTGTTCGTCGTTAAAAATTTAAATTTGATGAGAATACAAACTTAATGAAAGTAAATGATGATTTTAAAAAAGTTCTGAGCATCAGCATACTGTGATGATTTTTTTTTTTTTGTAATTCAAAATTTTCTACTGTTTTGCTACGGATTGAATAGTATAAAAGAGAGCTTTCACGAATATACATAGTTTTTTTTTTGGTTTCTATGTATATATTTCCAATATTTTCATTAGAAAACAGAAAATAATTAATATTTCCAAAAATCAGGCACCGTATTTATACATATAATGTTTATTTACAGAAAATTATGATTTTGCTTCGTATCTAATAATTTCTTTACAATTAGTGGTGTATTAAATATGTAAGTATTAGCGTGTCCCTTATTTTTCGAAGTTTTTCTTTTTTACGCATACGTCCTAGATATTTTCGTATTAACCCAATATGCTCTGAAAATAAATATGAGCTCTTTTTATTAACGGCAACCCGCGCCGACTTGTGTTCGAAACTAGTTCATACAAGTTACGCGCTGTGGAATGCGCCGGTATGGCACTACGACCCCCACTACTCTATTTATTTGTCATTGTTGTAAAATTTAAAATACTCTTCCTATAATAGGTTGTAAGAATTATGTATCTGCCGCTGATTGGTGCGGCGGTGGCACTCCTCCCCCCCCCCCTCTAAAAACCCGACAACCAACTACTTGATTCATTTGTCATTGGTTCGTGTCAAAAAAAAAAACCACAGACGAATATGTAAAATATCGAATACTCTTCCGGGAATCGATTGTAAGAATTATGCATCTGCCACTGATTGATGCGGTCAGGGGATACCCTATGATGCAAAGCACAGCGTGGCAGGAAGGAGATAGGGGAAGGATTAAGGGATATGAGGAGAGCGGCGGAGGTGCCGATGTATGTCGCCCTTAAACTTTTGCAGGTTGTATGCCGCACGAAAGACAGAAGATGGTAGACTATTCCACATTCGCACAGTTCGGGATAAAAAAGCATCACGGAATTTTAGTGTACGGCCGAAGGTAATTTGAAGGGTAAATGGATGAGCGCGGGATGCAGCGCGGGTATTGCGTGCAGGAACTATTCTACAAGGGATCAGACTAGATATTTCATCAGAACATTGGCCATGCATATAGCGATAAAGGAGCGAAAGGCATCCAACATTGCGACGGTGCTCGAGCGAGTCGATATGACGAGTAATTGCCACATCGCCAATGAGCTTGCAGGCTCTCTTTTGGACAATATCCAATGAAGCTAAGGCTGTGCGACCAGCCCCGGCCCAGATATGGGAATTGTATTTCATTCTGGGTCTGATGTAGGACTTGTAGAGGAGCGCTATATTTGATGGGCTGAAATATTTCTTACACCTTTTCAAAAAACCAAGACATTTGGATGCTTCTTTGGCAACCGAGAAGATGTGATCTGTCCAGTTTAACTTACTGGAAATATTAATGCCAAGAATGTTTAGTGTCGGTGAATCAGAAATTAATGTTCCATCAAAAGAAACGGGTGTGGTTAAGTTATGATCTTGTTTTAATGAGATGAGACAGCTTTGGGTCTTAGATGCATTGAATTCGACGCGATTCACTTTGCCCCAAGCGAGAATATTGTCAAGATCGTTATTCAATGATCTAATCATGCAGTCTCGTTTAACACATGCGGCGTTCCCTCTGGAATCCGCAAGGGTGTCAAAGGAGTATGCGAAATCAAGGGTACTGTCATCAGCAAAGCTATGGATAGGATTGAAAGTAAGGGAAAGCAGATCATTAATGAAGATTAGAAATAGAGTCGGAGAAATAACAGAGCCCTGGGGGACACCGGCATTAATAGGATGAGGATCAGATATAACGCCATCTAATACAACTCGTATTTGGCGACTAGATAAAAAACTTTCAATCCATAATAGAAGAGGAGGGGAAAGACCAAGTGCTTTGAGTTTGGCTAAAAGGGCTGAATGCCAGACTCTATCAAAGGCCTTTGAAATATCTAGAGCAACGATTTTGGACTCACCAAAATTGTGAAGACTACGATTCCAACGTTCCGTAAGAAAAGTCAGCAAGTCTCCAGATAAGCGTCCGTGCCGGAAGCCGTATTGGCGATCGTTGATTAGCTGATTGGTTTCCAGATACTTCATTAATTTGGAGTTAATGATAGATTCAAAAACCTTTGAAAGAATCGAAGTGATTGCAATTGGTCGATAATTTGAGGGATCGCTACCCTCTCCTTTCTTGGGAATAGGCTGAACGTGAGCTAGTTTCCAAGCAGTTGGAAATTTTCCTGTCGAGTAGGACAGGTAGAATAGTTTGCGGAGAGGTTTAGCCAAGGATGAGGCACAGCTTTTAATTAATAGGGGCGAGAAACCATCAGGGCCTGCGGCTTTAGAGACGTTGATTCCTTTAAGGACCTTGAACACATCCCTCGTACGGATGTGTATTGGCTCTTGTACACATCCGCACGGGGGATGCACGACAGGTGCCTGTGAAGTGGGTGGAAGAAAAGAATTTGATGCGAATCTAGCAGCCAAAATATTAGCTTTATCCAGGGAGTCAACAACCACTTCACCATTATTAAGTAGTGAAGGTATAGAGGAACTGCTGAAGTTGTAGTCATCAAACAATAAATATCTTCCAGCAGTCAATCACATTAGTCATTCTTATAATATTTTTCATGTAATAAATAAGCACGCTGTAGTATATTTATTGAAAATGTCGCTTGAATTACGAAAAGATAAACAAATTAATCGGAATGCCCAGCCACCAAATAAATGGCGCAAAATTACCATCTCATCGGCAAGTTCTCGCAGTCTTGTTTTACAATATTTGCTCACTGTCTGTGAAAGTGCAAATCTTGTGATTCGGGAGTGTATTATATTTTGGGAAAACGCAAGAATTCCCACAAAAGCATTTCCTAACTGTGTGAAGAAACTCGTTGATTATTATGTTTGGAGAGAACTGCAAAAAAATTCTAAGAAAGTTCAGGACATTTATAAGAGCCGTGAAAATAATTTTGAAAGAGAGCTGGACAACTTATTTGATATTGCACATGTTGATGCCTTTCAAAGAATGAAAATAGAAGTAGACAAAATATTTTTGTTAAAACAGAGAGAGCCAGGCCGTCCTGGATGTTTAGCCGGTGTAGACAAAAAGTTAGCGGATAAAGAAGAAAGGACAAGGCAACGGATATTAGAAGAAGAAAAAAGAAAACAGAGACAAATGGAGGTTGCATCAATTTCTTCTTCACAAAACTTTCATCTTCTTAAAGATTCAGACAATGAAGAAGAGATTGTCAGTTCTGGAGTCAACTTGCAAAAGGTTTCACTAACACCACAACCTGAAACGAGTTCCTAAATTAGTTGCAGCTTTAGACAGATGCCAGGTTAGCATAAGAGATTCCGTTTATATCCTCCAGGTGGTCGTAGAGGCATTGGATCTGAGCTGTGATGAATTTCCAATAAACAAGTCCTCGATTCAACGAACTAGAACACAGATGAGAAAAATCAGGGCAGAAGCTATAAAAACTCTTTTTCAGAACGACGTGCCTGACATAGTAACAGTTCATTGGGATGGAAAACTGTTACCAGGTTTAGATATGAGAAGCTCAAAAGGAGAACGCCTGCCAATAGTCAGTTCATTTGATGATAGAGAACAACTTCTTGCAGTACCAAAACTCGAGAGTTCTTCTGGGAAAAATCAAGCTAAAGCCGTTTCAAATGCGCTCTGTGATTGAGACCTTAATGACAATGTACAAATAATGTGTTGTGACACAACAGCTTCGAACACTGGCCGCTTCAATGGAACTTGTTCCCTATGGAACAAAACTTAGAAAGGGAACTCTTACTTTTCGCTTGTCGCCATCATGTTTATGAATTGGTTCTTAGAATTGTGTTCGAGACCAAAATCAAACGAGTCACTAGCAGTCCAGATATTCCGTTTCTAAAACAGCCCTAAGTAAGTTTGGCCAACATTTGTGGAATTTATGTGACGAAACAGTCATGTTATCACTCTTTGATAATGAAGTTGATAATGAAACAAAGATGGAAATGATTGCGAATTTAAACAGGAATAAAATCTCAGATTTTGGTAAACGATATATCCCATTGAAGGAAGAAATGTCCAACTCGATATTTGGTAGGTCGATAAATATTTCTTCTGATCTTTTTATTATTTCGTTATTGACTAAATGAATTTTATTTTTTTGCAGATAAGACGTTGAATGATTTCGTGTCTGAGAAGAGCAAACATTTATTATATCGACTGAAAATCGACGACAGTTTTCTTCAGATAAGTGTGTCTTCATGGGAAAGTAATGCTGCTTATATAGAAGCTAAAAGAAAAGTTAGTCGTCTGAAGGTTGTTAATGACACTGCTGAAAGAGCTGTCAAATTGATGCAAGACTTTCACGGGTTAATCACAGCTGAAGAAGACCAAAAGCAATTCCTTTTGCGCTGTGTTCAGGAACATAGAAAATTGTATCCAGACTGTAAAAAACAGACCCTAAAACCCTGGCTAATTTTTATTATTTTATGTTTTACTAATAAAATACTATTTTTAATTGCATTTTGACTTTAAATTACTTCAATTATTAAATTTTTATTCATTAGGAAAAATTACTTTTTTTTTAAAAGCTTTGTGGCTCGGTCGGCACCAGTTGTAATCGTCGTGGAAACACCAAATTTCATACCTAGGTAGGGTGTAGTATTTATAAAAGATATAGGGGCTATGCGTTTTAAAATTGAAAAAAAAAAAATCATATAAGGGACATCCTAGTAAGTATATTCTAATTTATTTTAGAAAATTAACTTTATTTTAAGTAATCCCTACAATTTTGTTTTATTTTTTAAATTTACCATGTTTTTTTTTCATATTTTTACTAAGAAAAATGCAAGAATTAAAATCCTTCCTTTCCAATTATTCCTATCAAAATTATTTTATGATTTTTTATTTTATTTTTGTGTGTTGTCTTGTGACGTAGTAGACTTAGATATGAGTTGCTGTTGCGGTTGAACACCCAGCTTATTCCAAATACCTTTTTCCTTAGTTGAGGGGAATGGCTGGTCCTGGCCGCTAAACCAGAATCGGTGTAACGCTGGGGCCATACATACATACATACATCCATCGTTTTAAGTTCTTATTATCAATTGATCTATTTGTAATTGTTGTAATAAATTTGTGGCAAAAATTTCCAAAAAAAATAATCTTGTTGAACTGATTTTAAATTTTGTTAACACACAATGTCTGGTTGGGGAAAAGGTTGGTATCATTTTTATATTTTCTTTTGTTTTTCAACGACTTTTTTGCTGTTTGGTAAAGTGTATAATAATGATAATATATAATTATGTATAAAACGATTCTCAATCATCTTCATTTAATGGGATTTGCCGAAAAATTTGGAGTCTGGGTGCCTCACGAGCTTAATGAAAACAACAAAGAAAATCGCCTTCAAATGGTTTCTCAACATATCACTCGCCATCGAGCAACACGCGGTCATAAGCAGCGCTTTTTGTACCGAATCGGCACGGGAGATGAGAAATGGTGCCTATACATAAATATGAAGAAAATAAAGGAGTGGGTGGCTCCAGGAGATACGCCAAAGTCGAGAGCTAAGCCTGACCTCCATCCAAAGAAGACCATGATCTGCGTTTGGAGGAGACTAGGAGGGCATGGTGCAGTGAGAAATTCTCGAAAGGAATGCCATGGTCCACAAGGAGCTCTCTATAGCCCAGCTACATCGCATGAAAGAGACTAATCGACTGAAAAGACCCCATCGACAAGGCCGATGAAGTTAGAGCTAGTGATGCTAGTTCCCAACTCAGCAAGGAACCGATTATTCGGTTGGAATCTGATGAGCTTCTCAAACCTTACCTGATTATAAAGAAACTGGAAGGGATTTTTGTGGTCGACATCACTGTCCGCCACGAGGATGGAGATTACCTTACCAGAGGAAGGCTGGATAAGATTCGAAAATACTCTCGATTGCTGAGTACATTAAAGAACATAACGGTTCTTTTCTGATGTCCTACTAATTGTGGTAGGGACAAGAGGAGTAATTTCCAATGATACTATTCTGGTGCTCAAAAAAATAGGAATTACTTCGAAAAAGTCATTGCTAACTATATGTCCATAAGAAGCACTATTGAACTATATCATCAGTTCCATGACTACAATTTTCGTGGATTGCCGGTTTAATGCCAATCGCATTAGAGTTGGCATGAGTGCCCACTATGATATCTCTCTCTAATGATTTCTAGTTGGCCATTTAACAAACTCTCCGTAATATATGATCCGAATTTTAAATATTTGACTACCTATATTTATTTATTTATTTGATATCTATCTGAATTTTATTTTAAAGTTTGAATAGTGATACACATCTGTGATATTGCTTTTCCTAAACTGTGATATTTTGACAATCCCATTTTCTGTGATATTAATGTTGCATGTTTGTGTTGTCTAACATAGGATAGATAATTAATAACTACTATCCGCTCGCCAGGGATAAAACCGACAACCTGGAAAAGTTTTTTTTTTAAAGAACTTCGAATCATCTCGCAAATTGCAGAATGTTGTTATCATCAGTGCTGATTTCCGGCTAAGAAACCCGAACGGTGGTCGGGAATATATAATTCAATGAACGTAGGCAGGAGCAATCTAATAACGAGTGAAATTGGGGAATATGGTGGCGGCTTAATACTTTTGCCATAACCTAGCCGTTTCTCTAATGTATATAGGTCGTATTCGAACCTGGAGTGACCATGCTCCTCACAAAAGTGGTAAATACATAGCCGCATAAAAACTAGCCAAATGCCTCGTCATCTAAATAGTGACCCGCGTGAATGGATTAACGAGATTCCTACTATTTCTATCAATTTAATCTAGAACGCATCTAATAAATTAAGAATGTCATTTAAATTCAAGTTTAGTAATAAAAAGCAGTACTAAATTTGGCAGGACATTCCGTCACGACAACGCCAGGCCCCATGTTGCACAAGTCGTCAAAGCCGCACTCCAATAGCTCGAATGGGAGGTCCTTCAGCACCCGCCGTATTCTTCGGACATTGCACCGATGCATTACCATCTTTTCCGCTCCCTGTCGAACCATATGAGAGGCGTTATCTTCGAAAATAAAGAGGACCTTAAAAACTGGCTAAACAGCGTCTTCGAAACCAGACCGGTCGATTTTTGGAGGAACAGCATCAACAAATTAGTCAAGAGGTGGGAGAAGTACGTAAACAGCAACGGCATACATAATTGATTAATTTATTGTTATAGCAATTGAGTTTTGTTTAAATAAAAGTCTTTGATAAAAACGCTACGCACTTATTACCCAACAAATAGTTTTTTGTGCAGATACTGCAGATACTTAATAATCACATTGTTTGCAGTTAATTATTTACATACTATTACCGAAAAATTTAAGGTTCGGAAATCACGTTTATGTTAGAATCAGAAGATTTAATATACAATTTTTTAGAAGAAAATATATTCAGCGGCTTATTTTAAGGGTTTAAAATATTTTTCAGAACAAAACTGTCAGTGATTAGGATTCCATGGACAATGATAAGCAGATAAGAGAAGATTTCGAAATAAATGTTGCGTGCAGTCATATAATGATGATCTCTTATTCACATTCCCCAAAAAACCAAAAAACGAAAATGTGAAAAATTTTTGGGAATATTTGGTGAAATACATAATTATTTTCACATGCACTATCTTACACAAAATCCTGGCGGCGCCCATGGCTGTAGATAAATTCTTAAGTAGATAACGATTTGAAAATAAGAGAAAATGCCAAGTAAAAAGACATGTCAGGGCAAATAAGGGCAAGTCAGGGCAATTCAGTACAATTCAAGACAATTCAGGGCATTACTGGGCACACGTTCACCCAAAGAATGAGAATTTCAAAAATTCTGTGCAAAAAATATTACAAGTCAAGTTGATTTTCCAGATATTAGCGATTTTACGCCATGCTTCCAATAAATTCTTAATTCTTCCCCTAAGGCAGCATGGCGCACTGTAACGGACTTAATTATAAATACTATGTATCATACTGCAAATTTCATTATTTCATCGTCCTTATCCGACTTTTGTTATGTAAATTTTACTTAATATCTAGATACAAGATAAGAATTTTCAAAAAAAAAAAAAAATGAGAGATACTTGCTATGCTTACTGTTATGTAGCCTTAAAAGCTAACGCTTCTGAAAAGATCACAAACATGAAAGAGTGAAAATAATCCGCTGAAAGCAATACTACCATTTTTTATGTATGTAGGTATATACGTAATAGAATCACTGCCACTGTCTCTATCTAAAGAATTGTCTTATTTTGCATAGTAAAAAGATTCTATATTTCTATCCGGACTTTGATAGCAGCACGTACATACTACTTAATTCCAATCAGATTGTGATTCATAATTTAATTAAATTTCGTCTATTATTTGTGTTTCCTTCAAGTATATACCTCTACCTACTTTCTTCTAGTCTTAAGGAATTACTTTAAGATGTTTGCATAGAAATGGGATGTTTTTGTTGTGAACTTGAGCAGATGAATTTCACTCGGCAAAACATTTGTAATAAAACTTTTATGGTTTTCAATTTACTACACTAAGCCTATGATGATGAAAATCTATTCAGTTAGAGGAGATTTGAAAGTAAATTAAATTTTCCCAATTCTTAATCGAAAACTTGGACTTGGATTCTCTTGTTCATTCTTGTTTATGGCTTTATACAAGTTTGAGTGATTAAATTTTATTTATATGTATTTCGATGAGAAACTACGAGTATATGTCGGTGAATAAAATATTTTGGTGAATATTTAAGTGAAAGTATGGAAATAAAAAAAATTATTATAACTCTGAAGAAAAAGAAATTCGTTGGGTAGATGGAGGTAGAGAGGCTTAAAAAAAATTTAACATCTCTTCTTTTGTAGGTAGTGGTGGTGGAAGTGATCACACAAAGTTCTGGATGTAGAAAAATCATTTTGAAATTCTTGAGAAATCCAAGTATCAAAAAAATATATATATATATACAGGGTGTCCCGTAAGTCGACGTCAAGCTGGAACCGGGTGATAGACCAAATCATAACAGTTACCAGAAAAATATAAAAAAAATCTAAGTCATGTATTTTTCAAATTATAGACATTTCTTTTGTTTTCGAGAAAATGTACACCTTGTGATGGTTTTATAGCTCCTCTTGCTACAAATCTTCACTTTTTTTCAATTTTATTTTTCTTATGTAATCCCGAATAGTGCTTATGTAACCTGTTGCTTTAAGTTCTAAGCCAAGCTCACCGAATATTACAAAACCATGAGCTACACCCACACCATGTACAGCGAGTACAAACCCTGCTACCTCAGGACTATCAACCTCGGGTTGCGTTTTGCCAAACGATGCTACAAAGCCAACGGGAAGATCCGCGATTCTTCGAGAAAATTTTGTGGTCGGATGAATCGACATTTAAAAAAGACGGTTACATGAACCTACACAACTTACACGAGTGGCACGTAGAGAATGACACAAAATGAGAATGAGACAAAATAGATCTCAATATCGTTTTAAAATAAACATGTGGACCGGAATTTTAAACGGAAAAGTCATAGGACCTTTTGAGTTGCCAGAGGTCTTTAATACTGAAGTTTATTTAGATTTTTTGCAAAACCATTTACCTAATTTACTGGAAGACATGTCACTAAGTATTTACAGAGAGATGTGGTATCAGCAAGACGGCTGCCCAGCTCACTATGCCCTTTCAGTTAGAGAATATCCGGACAGATGGATAGGGCGACCTGGTACGATCTCGTGGCCAGCCCGTTCACCCGATCTAAATCCATTAGATTTCTTTTACTGGGGAGCAGTAAAAGAGAAAGTTTATAAGAAGTCAATTGAAAATTTAGCTGAGTTTCGGCAAAGAATTACGGAAGCAGTTGAATTTTTCAACAACGGAAGAATTGCCCGTCTGATAACCCGATCTTTTTTAAGAAGATGTCGAGCTTGTATTGAAGCTGGAGGAAGGCAGTTTGAACATCTTTTGTACATAATAAATCTTAGCATCTAAATAATTGGTGTTTAATTTTAAACTTAAGGAAAATTTGTCCTAAATTTAACAAAAAGTTAGCATCTCTAACTTGAAAGCGTCATTATCTGTCTCACTCACACTTCATGGAATGACTCTCCGTCTCACTCAAGCTAGAATCTTAAAGTTACGCTCTTAAGGCAAACTTTGGGTACACTAGAATCAATTTTAGTAGGTGAAAAGAAATTTTTCGAAACTGGGTTTCTTGAAGAAAAATTTTTTTTTTCCGTAATCTAAGAAATAATGTAGCAAGTGTTGTACCATTTTAGAATCCTTATTAAATGTGTCAACTTTTAAAGTTACTTGCCAGACTGGCGTAGTACATTTTTTTTCAGTACAGTCAGTTAAAGTTGGGTGAAGTATTAATTTTATATTCTTGGTTCGGCAAAATGTGACATTTTCTTCTAAGCTAGAGCAGTTGGCTTAGAACTTAAAGCAACAGGTTACATACGCACTATTCGGGATTACATAAGAAAAATAAAATTGAAAAATAGTAAGGATTTGTAGCAACAGGAGCTAAAAAACCATCACAAGGTGTACATTTTCTCGAAAACAAAAGAAATGCCTATAATTTGAAAATTACATGACTTAGATTTTTTTTATATTTTTCTGGTAACTGTTACATTTGGTCTATCACCCGGTTTCGGCTTTACGTCGACTTACGGGACACCCTGTATATATATAAACGTTTTTTCTGCGCTTTCAAATGGTAAAGTAGATTAAGGTTGTCGATTTCTTTGCTCTTGGCTTGAATGGATTGAAAAGAAGTTGGAGCACCGAGAGATTTCTAGAACGTAGGACACAACAAGACCCATTGTTCACCCTCCAAACTTATGAGCAATTGCTCATAAACCGCATATACCTTATATGTAACTTTTCCTCCACGGCTCTGCAATTGAAGTTTTACAGTCTTTTCTCAATTTATAATGTATCCACTTTATTTTTCTTCTTTTTTTCTCTTTCCTTTTTTTTTTAACTTTAATTTTCCATTAGTATTTAGTTTGTATCTTAGCTTAGGCTTTTTAATTTCATATTTCCATAGTATTCTGCTTCTTTTATTTATTTATTTATTTTTGGAAAATTTAGACTTAATAGAAATCCTTTTACATACTGCCGGAAAAATATCAAAGCAAAACAGTTATTTTATTTTTTTGAGTAATTAATGTGAAGCTACATATGTAGACTTAAATAATAGTAAATCTTAATGAGTTCAGAAACTATTAATTATATAATTAAGGTAAACATACATTTTAATGAGAAGTAATATCTAAGTTAATTTTCTTTTTGAAAGACGAAGAATTTCAGGGAGGGAGAGAGTGAGTTTTATTACATCCAAAGTAGAACGCTTTGAGGAAGATAGACTATTACCGAAGAAGTCAATGGAGTTCTTGTAAATCGTTTTTGAACTCTTTCTATTGTGTTTATATAGACTTGATAGAATGGATTCCAAACAACGGAACAGTATTCTAAGGTACTTCTGACCAAGAAATTATAAAGAGTTAAAAATGAAAATGGTGTTTTGAAAGACTTACAGCTGCGAAAAATGAAACCTAATAATTGTAAAGATCGCCGTGTTATTGTATTAATATGTCTGTTAAATAATAGTTTGGTATCGAAGGTAACTCCTAAGTCTTTTATTTCAGTGACACGTACTAAGACATTTATGTATATTTAAAGCAAGTTTGTTTATTATACACCACTCATGAAATTTATTTAAATCATTTTGTAATATTTTGGTATCATCCGCATACAATAGGCATGGAGATTTTATTGTTAATTGAAGATCATTAATAAACAGTAAGAAAATTAGGGGCCAAGCCTTGTTCCTTGTGGTACACCAGATCTTTGCGTGCAGGTATATGACTTAAATCCATTAGAACTACAGACAAGATCCTGTTTTTTTTTTTAGATACGAATCAAACCAGTGAACTGAATTTGTATGGAAGCCGAGTCTACTCAGTGTTTTTTTTTTTTTAAAGATAAGCAGCTGGTCTATCTTATCAAAGGCCTTAGAAAAATCTGTGTATATTTTATAGACTTGTAAGCCTCTGCTTACAGCCTTTGCAATAGCATCAGTGTACAGGGTTAAATTGATAGAAGTTGAACGATGTGGAAAAAAACTGCGTTGATAATTACTTATTCAGTGTTTAACTTGGGAGTATAGAGCTGATCGTAAATAATCTTTTCAAAAACTAGCGATAAGCTATTTGATTTACTTATTACGCGATAATTCATAATTAATTTTGGATCACCTGCTTTAAATATTGGGTTAATAAATGAGTTTTTGAACTTTGTTGGGAAAATAATTACTATCGGATATGGACTTATTGAAAATATTTTAAATGGGTGTTGACAAATTATGTGCACAATTTTTTAAGAACTTGTTTGGCAGTCCATCGAGTAAGCTTAATACTTTGTTAACGTCTTCAGGTGGTACAATGGGAAATTACTATGTTTTCTGTGTGTATAAATTCGTTAGACGAATTATGGATTAAATAATTGTGGGTGTTATTATACATTGATTTAAAATAGTCAGCACAGAGAGATCACAAGTTATTTGTGGCGATGAAGACGTTGAAACCTTATAAGACATTTCGGTGAGGAATTGGTTAATTTTATACTCTTTTTGTGACAGAAGAATACTTTTGGAACGCTTGTAATACTTAATTCGATATTTTCTATATGCTTTTTATAACAAGTTTTCATTAACAATTTCACTCTATTTCTCTTAAATGAAAAGGTTAGACAGTCATCTTGAAAATAATTTCAATAAATTTACAAAATGCATTTTAATTGCAATAAAAAATGATTGAACTTTTCGACCCAGCGATCAGAGAGGTCTCATCAGTATGGTTATTTCTGATCGCCTACCATAAAAGTTCAATGATGGAGGTCACACACATCTCTGATCGCTGGGTCGAAAAGTTCAATCATTTTATAATTTATATCTTATTTTACTATGGCCTAAAATAAATAAATTGAATTGAATTGTATATTTTCTAATGTAATGACATTTGTCTCACTTACTTTTACTATGCATACAAGTTTTATAAAAATTCCTAAGTATGTTTATGTAAGCTGTCCTAGAGTAGCCTAGTATCCAATAAAAATAAAATTGTGCATTCCAATCCAGTCACCTGATGCTTACATAAAAATTCATTATTGCTTTTAAATCAAACGACAATTTTATACAATACACGTAAAATTGGGTAAAAGTTATATAAACTCGATTTCTTCACTATTTTAAGCTCTTAATCCCACACTAGCCAATTTGACAAAAGGCAAAAATAAAAAATAAAATAAAAATAAAATAAAAAATGTCACACAAAACTTTTACAGGAATAGCAAACAATTTCAAAGCGGATATGTGGTGACGACATCTTTCTATATAGAACTGTCGAAAGTTTCCCCTTACAAAATTAGTGAAGCAGAAATCCTACTTAAGTGCGCTAGCTTTGAACCAGTAAATTGCGGGTGTTCCAGCCAAAGATCTTAATTAAATTTGAAAAGTGATAAAAAACTTATTTGCAAGTAGCAAAGTATAGGGAAGCTTTTGAAGCCAGAAATTTAATTAATTACTCTCTTAAGGAACTTTACGGTGTGAATATGTTTGCTTGCACAGATTGAGCTCGGTATGTTAGAAGAAGAAGCACTAAGTAAAAGTATAGTTCTTCAAAGTGAAAACAAAAATTCGCTAACTTACTATATCCTCGGATAATGCTGATTTATTGCTTAGATGGAACTGCAATTGCTTTTAAACTTCACTTTACTCTGACTCTCATGGTTCACGTCAATATAGTCTGGGTATAGAAGAAAAACTATTGCCAAGTATTATTTGCAGGGAATTCTTTAATGACAATTTAAATCTTCTTGTTTTTTTCTGGCATGTTTTAAATTAAGGTGAGATAAAAATCTCAAAAGTGAAAGGAAAATGTAAAACAAATTAAAAGTTAATTGAGGTTAGGTGCAGTAACTCCTTTCGAATTGCACATTAGCATGAAACACTACTGCAAACTACCTTCCAATATAATCTATGGAGAATTTCAACGCGACGCGGTACATTCCAGTCCTTACTCCGTTCGGACTCCCCAGAAATGAGCCGTTTTCATTGCAATGAGTTTTGTTCTTGTATAATTAATTTAAATTCACGTAAACGTGGTATATGTGGTGCGCTTAAATAATGTTAACACATGAGAGAGAACTTTTCCTGCATGTATTATTTGTGTGTAAACGTGGTGTTATGTGTTAAATAATTTGTACCGGACTATTTCTATGAGAGTTTCTTCCTCGATTGTTATCTTATGAATTTTAAATGAATTGTGTTGCCTGTTCACAGGTAATTTGTATTTCGCTATTCCAAGAAGGTCTTACAGTTTTAAAGACCAATAAAAAAATAAAAAATAAAATGGAGAAGAACAGAATTACTTATTCCTAGATTAGTAGCGACACGGAATAATGGAAACGAGAGGTATATTCAAAGAATAACTAAATAAAAGAAAGGACACAGAAGAGTGTTCCGATTGTTTTCCATTGAAATGTACACAGCGAGAAAAGGAAGGAAGAAAGAGAAAAAAATAAAAAATAAATCAAACCCTCTTTGAACATTTTACGAATAAGACAAAAAATGTGAAAACGAAGATTACATTCAACGAAATGGAATGGCAAATGATCTATTTTCGTAAATAAGAGAGAATGGGCGGAGTTTCCTGATTTTACGCTCATGAAATGCTCCCGCGTTTTTATGAAAACATGATTTTCAGAAATTGTCCCAATGTTTTTCGCAGGAATTCTAATGTTTGTTAGTGTAATCCTATGATATGCACGTTTTTCTGTTTACATTTATTTTGCTCGAAAGAGATTAAGTGGGGGAATCTCATGCTGGATTCGAGGAATTTTATTTGACAGAAATTTTACATCTCCCTTTTAGTGCGTTGTTCATTGCGAAATTTATCTTTTTCTTGCCAAATGGAGGTAGGGTTACCCAATGTACATTATTATGAATAGTTTGAAAGGATTTTGAGGGATTTAATAAGATTTTGTCGTTCGGGTAATCCTAAGTTCTCTCGATTTTTGTTTTTAACTCGTTATCTCAGTCGCACTACAATAGTGCATAGCCAAGTTCTTTTCCCCCATTCATGCAAAAGACAAAAGTATATGAGATTACCTCTTTCGGTCTAAAAAACACGGAAAATTTCCAATTTTGTTCGCCTCTGTCTCTACTTATATTTATTTATACTTTGGTATATTGTCTTCCTGAATGTTTTCCTGCTTACCGAGCTTCGGAGCTTGAATCTTTGCTTGGTAAATTGGTCACGTCAATATAACAATATTATTGTTGCCAGCGATTTTAATATCAACATCTTGAGTTCCAAAATAATACTGGGAAAAAAAAGAAAACAATTTTTTTTTGCGACATTTAGTTTGGCAGTGATTTTAGTATACAATAACATTATAAAAACTCGACGTGTAGTTAATTTATCAGGGTTGGCTCTAGGTCATAAGAAATCCCACCTGGCACGATCGTTATGGGATCCTTCAGTGTAGATAGGTACAGCTAAGTGTGGGTAAATGGAAATATCATTTACGATAGAGAAATTAGAAAGGATAGATAAAGCGACAGTTCAAAATAGCCGCAATTCTCGAAAAAAAATGCATTCAGGGCAGATGTAGGACAGATTACAGATTAGATGACAGGTATGCCAGCTCCAGGTTTAGCTGCTCTATAGTTAGAGTAGAATAAAATAGGGCAAGGACAATTAGCAATGGACAGCAGTTTTAAGGCCTAGATGAGAATAAATAAGGTGTCGAAAGGTAAAAGCAATCATCTTACAATTGTGTTTTTTGATTTTGGAAATCATTGGTTTTTCACGCAAACTTTGTATTAATGATCCCGACAGCTTTGATAAATATTGTCAACAAATACATCGACGAAACGAGCTTATCAAGCATATTTTGGAAAACATCTTAGGGAGCAGGATAAATGCTGTATGCCGCATAAAGTATGTAAAGCTGGTGTGGAATCTCTTCGATTACGTGGAATGAGTCAAGGAATCATCTCGATTGGCCATCCCACACGATAATTGCTGATGTAGCATGCAAATACGGAAAAATTGAGAAGAAGGAAAGAGATATCTCTCCAAGTGTAGAGATATCTCTTTGCTTCTTCTCATCTCTTCCCTAGAAAACCGGTATGCATCAACAATACTCATGTGGGATGGCCCGATGATTGCTACTTTTGTACAGTAAATGTGAAACGTATGAACCAGTACAAAAAGAGCACGTGGATTTCTCCTAATATACAATCGGCTAAAGCACCAATATCACACTGTGAAGATTGACCAGTACCGATATTTACTACTTTATCAACGGATTCCTCTGATGATATTGAAATGTTAGTCACTCAAACTGAAAGTGATTTTGTAAGATGCTGTCCTACACATCAGCGTATTTCTCAAGATGAGCTCAATCACTTGATCCGCGATTTAAATTTATCAAAGAAATCAACTGAACTTCTTGCCTCCAGACTTAAGGAAAAACATTGTCTTCACCCAGGCGTAGTAAAAATACCATCTTACCGAATTAGAGAGGAAAAAATTCATCATTACTTCAGTGAAGAACATGATCTGGTGTATTGTAACAATGTTCCTGCACTTTTAAAATTTATGGGTCTATCGGAATATCGGACAGAGGAGTGACGACTCTTCATGGACAGCTAAAAAAAATAAAAATACCCCTGCTTCCTCTGTCTTTGGGACAATCGTACAAAAGAAGAACATTGGAGTAGAAAGGAATGACCGCTGAGGAAAAGTATGACTGTTTTGGATGAGTTATCAAAAAAATTTTGGAACACCAAAAACAGAGGAAATGCTTGAAAATTTTGAAAAATTGGGAGCTAATATGAGTGCCAAACTACATTTTTTAAATAGCTTTGTAGATAAATTCCCCGACAACCTTGCGATTACAGTGCAAGGAGAGCGGTTCCACCAGGACATGAGTATAATGGAGGAAAGGTACCAAGAGCGGTGGGACGACCATATGATGGCGGACCATGGTATAAAGAGTAACAAGGTAGGTTCCTCTCAGTATGAGAGTAACATTTTTTTTCTTTTTTCATTGTGTCATCACTTGAAATAATTTTGACAGCATGAAAAATTCGTATGCACATAAATCGAGTTGAGTTTTTAAGTGCTTAAGTAAAGGAAATCTTTTAAAATGGTTAATTGTGCATAATAATTGCAAAAAAATTAAAAAAAAAGTTTGTATCATGATGGCGGACTATTTCTGGACCTTACTAAGGGACTATCCAGGCCTAAAACACAGTAGATTATCATATAGAAAACGTTTATCTTAATGATTTTTATATTTTCTCTTATGTAATTTATGCTATATAAAATACTATTTATAACGAACGCAATTTTTATTTGAAAATAAAGGTCTCAATATATATTTAACATATTTTTTATATCCTTATGTTATTATAAGTAGGTTGCTGTTATCTCAAAAGCTAGAGCCAATTTAGCAAATCGGTTATTACTTTCGGACTAAAATTACTCTAAATCGGCTGTCGAAAGCTGTGCCGCAGAATCAGTGTTCCCAGTGATAACAGATCCACGGACTTTATTCTGGTTATGCAGTCTCTATATATTAATGCCGTCAACTCTCTACCAACATATTTTAATACTTCTAGACCATACCTTCTTCATTTATTTCTTACAGTCGGATCCCTTTTTATAACTAAATCGACTCCCTTAGTTTCCTCGATCATGACATACTCTTTATCTGTTGCGACTTTGCTACTCAGTGTCAGGATCATGCAAATTCCTTCTCATTTCGAGATTTTAATAATTTGTATAGAACAGAACAGCTTAATTCAGGAGTGATCTGAGCTTCCTTCATATAGAGTAAGAGCTCTTAGCTCTGATGACGATCAAGTAGCTGTTTTTGAAACCTTCTGCAACTATCTGTTAGATAAATATGTACCTTTGTGCTCCAAGAGGATTACTTTAAATAAGTGTCCTTGGCACACTGCAGAAATCGGGTTTCTTATCACAGGGAGTGAATATTTCTACAATCAACTTAGGCTTAATTTCAAATTCACTCATTTCAAGGAAATGAAGTGGTAACAGACCATGGACGAAAATTACTTCATTTGAAATGTCATTGACAGTTCCTCAATGTGAGTAAAGATCATGGCAGAGTTCAATAATTTAATAAAATTCTATCAAGAAAATTTACTAGTATTTGCTGTAGTAGTTGCAAGGCGTTTAGTAGAAGAAAATTTTTAGTTGTTGAAAGAGACCAAAAAAAGAAAAAATCGACAAAGAAATTTCTTTCATGATCAGCTGATGGCTGTCACTGCTAACTTTATTGGAAAAACTTTCGAATTTTCAAGAAATTCAGTTTATTTTAATGACGGTACTTGGCAGTTTTACTATTTCATTAAATAGAGTAAAATTGGGTCCATTTGGAAATGAAAGGAAATGTTTCAAATGGTTGAACTTCATTTGTGTGACACACTGCACATTTGACGCCGTTTAATTAAAAATTAAGTCATTATGGATACAGTCTGTCTAGTGTATAAATCTGCCTGTAATATCATGGCATGTAATATCATGGCAATAAATTCGATGCGAACCTTTCCCCAAAAATTTTTTGGAGGAATCTTAAAAAAGCTGGTGTATGTATACAAGCCAGTTTGAACAATAGGAACGATTTAAACGAGTTCTTTGTATTTGCTCCTGTAACTTCGTCTAATTTACATAACAGCACTCTATTGGATCATCCTGTGAACCACTTTCAATACCATAACGAATCGATTACCAAGAGCTCGTAATAGCACTATTTTCTGCCAAATCTGAAAGGCTAATAAAATCTCAGCTAAATTCATAAAAAATATTGCTCTCCTATGTAGGTCAATATATATTCTGCACTTACTAAATCATTACCTAACCTCATCTACTATTCCTACTAACTGGAAATTGGCCACGATTTTCTCTATTCCTAAAAAGTCTTTAGTCACTACAGCATCTGATTTTCGCCCTATTAACATTTTGTTCTTCTTAGCAAAAGTACTAGAAAAGACCATTCTTACGGAATGCAAGCAAAATAAAATAATTGAAATGCACAGAGGACTGGTAGCTCTCAAAATGGTCTAGTCTGGAGGGATAGATTGAAGTCAGCTATTTCGGTTGGGCTAAACTCATGGTATAGGTTTAGGTGTAAGAGCAAGTTCTAGTTTATGTCGAAAATAATAACATGCTGACACGGTGGCAGTCAGGTATATTAAAGGTCTTTATGGACCTGCGAAAAGGGCTAAATAAGGACGAGGCCGGTATTCTCGTGTTACTTAACTTCTCCAAATCTTTTGACAGACGCAACCACTCAAGGCTACTCTTGAAAAATTTTGGTTTCTTCTAGTCAACTTTTAACTTTATCAAAAGCTTCCTCACGGGAAGATGCCAATAAGTTCGTTATAACGAGTGTAATTCAGACTTCTTACCTGTACCGCTTGGTGTTCCTCAGGGGTCTGGGTTAGATCCGTTGTTGTTCAGCTTATACATCAATAACTTCCCTAGTTTTATCCACTTATACGCCGACGATGTCCAGTTATATTGTAGCGAACCGATTGAGCTATTCGCGGATTGCTTGGAGCGAGTCAATGAGGATCTTGCCAGAAGCTATGAATCGAATGACCTAATCCTTAATCCTGGCAGGTCTGAATGTCTCACTTTGGGTGGTTATACTTTAACTAGACCTAACCTCTCTTCGTGTTTCTCGGGGGACAAGCTTTAACATATGTTGACGAAGTCATAAATGAGGCTCAATGCAGATATGAGATGCTGTGGACATGTCAGATCGGTTCTGGGAAATATCTATTATGTGTTAGGTAGGCTCAGGCTATCCGCACAAATTCTAAGTTCGAACACCAAACTGAAGCTCATCAAAGCTCTGATTTTACCAATTTTACCATTGGGAACCTCATCTTCCCAAAATTAGACTCTACCTGCCTGCGTAGAATCAATATTGCTTCTTTTGTTTTATGTGAGATTCGTCTTCGGTCTTCGTAGATTTGACGCCGTTTTTGGCTTTTTGGCTTTTTGGCTAGTCGGATGTCCTCTCGATATATACCTACTTTTAAGTAGTGCGCTTTAGCGCAGGACACTTCGCTTCCTTCACAAACTCATTAATACGGAACAGCCTGATTAGTTTGCGAATTACATCCAACTCTTGAATTCGTCACGCCATCATAATAGGTACTCTAATACTCCCTTATCGTAGAATGGTTCAAGAGGGCTCTCACTTTGTGCAAGCGGCAGGAATCTGGAATTCTTTACCGTACTCTATCCAGAGTGTAAGAGGTATAGGTGCACCAAGAAAAAATTATTAACTATATAATGTGTTGCTATCAATAATGGGACTGCTACTTTTTCGTCTATTTCTTTTAAGTTTTATTTAATTCTAAGGCTGCATTTACACCGGATGTTTTAATCATACTTTAATAATTTATCAGATCCGCTGATTAAATCATTTTATTTTACCGGTGTGAAGAAAACAAAGAAGGATTTGCGTAAAAATTTATGTGGCGCTCTGATTGAATCAAAACTGAAGGATGATTAAAATGTTCGGTGTGAATTCAGACTAAGTGTTTATTAAATTGTATACAATTAACATTTGTAACATGAATAATTTAATTTTACAATTAGATCTACTCCTTTTGTTTTGTATGTAATTTAGAATTTAACTGCTTTTGCCCATAACTTTTTCTACAATCTTTTAGATCTATTCTCTCCTGAATATCCATAATCGTCTTTAGCTGTATAATTCATCTGATTTCAATATTGTTTATTATGTCACTATGTTAGTTAATTGCACAATCCAACTTAATTTCAACATTTAATTATACAAAATATGTCTCTACTACATACTTAAATATTTCTATGTAGTTAGGTAACTTGCATACTAGTCTTAATTTCAATTTTCCAATAGTTTATCTATTCCGACCTCTTAAACAATTTCCTGTAACTATAAATGTACTTCAAAAGACTGTAAGTCTTGTTTACTCTACCATAGTATTTTTGAATAAATTGAAATTGAAAATTGAAATTTCAACAACTTTTAAACAACTCATTTAGACAAGGACTAAAAGTCTTGCCATTCAGCCAGTTGTTTTTTATTTTTGTATTTGATATTATTTGTTTTTTTTTTGTTATTGTCCTTTGATGACTCAGAACAACTTTTACTCAAGTATGCAAAAAGAGCCTTAAGACAGATTTGTTTACCGACTTCGTTCGTACTAATTCATATGTTTACATTTATAAATTGTTTATTTAGAAATATTTACAGTTGAAGAGTTAGACGCAGAGTAGCTTTTCGAAAGGATTATAAGTCTTATTTAGAGTATAATTTACTTGAGAATAAATTAGCTTTTCGCATTTCAATAGAATTCTATATAGGAAGATAATTTAAAAGGAAAAGCCTATGCTGAGTAAAAAGTTTCTTATTTATCTACAGAGAAATAAATTTGTTTATTTCGGCTAATTTGTGTATTTGTTGTATCTCATATTGAAATAGAAATATATTTCTGTTTAGTGCCTAGTTTTGTAGATAATTTGTAAATAAACATAATAAAATTAGATTAAAGCTGACAAATGTTTGTTAAACTTTTTGTTTGAAATAAATGGAAAAATAAATAACATTTTGTTTGTTTACATTGGTACTGAAGAATTTTTTTGATCATCAAAAGTTTCCTCAAGTTATATTAATTATTTTTGTGTGCCACTGTGAAGGAGTTGCAGTTTACTGTGCAGTGGAAATGTGTAAAAAGAAATGCACAGTTTTAGAACTGAATAAATTGTGTACACAATTTATTTATAAAATATTCAACATTGAAACATTTAGGTGTATTTTAATGATGATTTATTTTTATTGCTTTATTAATTTTTTTTTTATTATTGTTGCACCTATACGTCCTTCAATAGCTTGATTAGATAGATTTGATTGAAAAATTTTTAAAAATGAACCTTGAATAAAATAATATATTTAAAACATTTTCAAAAGTTCGGTATTTTTTCGAAAAATTAAATTTTGTCTATATTTCTTGCACAAAAAATTGTATAGTTCTAACCATTTATAAGTGTATTTATTAATAAACAGATTCGACTATATCCTAATCATATTCTATAACGATTTCAAGAATTATTATTGTATTTAATAAAAATCTAATTATATTTGAAAGTATGTTTGTCTCATTATTTATATTTAATTTCTAAGCACCCTTCAAGATATCAACAGAAATGCTATATACACCTTATTAAAAATTAATTATAGAATTGCACTATAGTAGAAATACAAATTGCTTTTCAAAAGTATAACCCAAGAAGGTTAATAACACATATTTTATCCACAAACTGATGGATTATACTCAAACCAGTAACGTAACTTGTCGACAAAGTTCCTTCCCACCCTCCAAAGTATATATTTATTAACTTAACGATAATTCACTTCTAACCGAGGAAATTCCTTTGCTTTTCAAGCAGAAAACTCTCAGAAACTTTTTACATTTTCAATCCAATTTAGAACGACTTTACTTCAGATTTATGTCATCCATGCGAGCTGATTCCATCATACGTGGAAGTTTTAAGCTTACCGAATAAGAGAATTTCAAAAAGTTTTAAGTAGTCGTTTTGAAATGATAGAATAGCCAGTTTACGTAACTAGTATGTATAGGAAATGCAGGAAATAATTAAATAAATTATAGAATTCAAAACTTTTGGTAGTTATTAGTTAAGCATATAAGAATTAAAACGTTTTAAAAAATGCTGTAAAAAATTGTGAAGTATGTTCCCTGGAAGAGAATGGGCACATGTGAATTCTATGATGTCAGTTGACGAACAACTTCAGTATACCATGGAATGTATTAGATATCTTTTCGATAAATATATACCCTTGAGTCCTCGTTGTACCCGGTTCACGCAGAGGATTAAATATATAATCTTACAGTGAAATACTGCATATTGCAGGTGGAAACGTTATCGAACGTCTGAATGCTGAGATCATTTCCGGTTCTTACGCAACGGAGTAAATAGCGATATCTCAAAATCTAAGAGATAGTGTCACAACTCTAAGTTCAATACTCAGCTACCCCTACAAAAAATCTGTGGCGTAACTTGAGGCACATTGGTGTGGGGCAGTCTAGGAGCATAACTCCAACTCCTTTTCCTAATAAGCTCAATAAATATTTTCATCCTCCTCATATCCTACTGAAGTTGATAGTTCTGATACGAGCGATTATTTAGCAAGCATTTTTAATGGTCTTGATCTATCTGAAGGACTTTCTTTTATGCTGGTTAATGCAGCGGTGATTTCAGTGAAACCACATGCAGTTGGACTTGAAGACGTGCATCCAAAGTTTTTTAAAATTTTACTATCCGTTTTTTAACAACATCCTTTTAAGATCCTTCATTCCATCTGTTTGGAAACTCTCCAAAATTATACCAATCCCCAAAAGATATTGCAGCTCTTCTGAGTATCGCCCTATTAGCATATTACCATTCTTGTGAAAGGGGTTTGAAAAAATCATGCATAGTAACATGATCGGCTTCTTAAATAGAAGAAAATTGTTGTCTAGCCTACAATATTGATTTCGATCATAGGCTAGTAGCATCACAGCATTATTAAAGATCATCAATGATATCAGAACTTCACTGGACAGTGATAAACCCACTTTGCTCGTTCTTCTAGATTTTTCAAAAGTTTTTAATTAAGTTAACCACAGGTTTCTATTAAATAAACTGCGTACAATATTTAATTTCTATTATCCTGCCTGCAAACTTATTGGGTCATACCTAAGCAGATGAGCTCAAATACGTGCTTTGCGGGGATAATCCCTCTAATTTTCTACCCGTTCTTAGTGGAGTGTCTCAAGGGTCTATAGTCGGCCCAATATTATTTTCCGTTTATAATAATGACCTTCCACTTATTCGGCTTGACTTTAATTCTTACATGTATACAGATGACATTCAAATCTACCTATATACACCTTTAAGACTTATAAAGAATGAATGAAGATCTTGCAAGAGTCCCGAAACGGGCTGTTGATAATTCGCTCTACTTAAACGCTGCTATAATGTATACAAAACTTAGTTAGATTCCTCCACCTTTTCTAACGTAATGCTTTACAATTCTGCCGTTCCATACAGCAATCGTGTAAATAATCTTCGGATAATTTTTAATTGTACTCTGAACTGGTCCGATCACATTAACAGTGTCATAGGCAAGATGTATTGAGCTCTGCGAAAATTATCCAAATCTTCTTACGGTGTTTTGCAAATTGGATCAATATAACATTCAACTCTGCAACACGTTATACTTTTGATCATATCACTGCGTTTTCCACATCTATTCTGAGCTGTAAATTCGACTCTTACCTTAAATTTCGAAATGTAATGTTTCTTTGCCAAATTACCTTTACAGTAAATTGACTTTTGCTCAATTTGTGAGAACATTATCTTTGTCTATTCCACGGTTCTGCTCGCACACTTGTAAGAGCCAATTATTTGTCCAGTCCACCAGAGTGAGGAGCTTTCTTCCAATTCATCTAAGGAGAAGCATCAGCAGTAGCAGTTTTCGCAATGATTTAATTGCATATTTGCAATCTATCCAATAGTTTTACGTACCTTTTTTCATTTCTATTTTCAACTACTTATAGTAACTACTACTAAGCTATTATCTATTATCAATGTGGAAAATAATAAAGTTACTAGTATTGAAGCAAGGTAGAACAGAAATAAAAGAAGTTAGATTCAGGAATGAGATATTTCGAAATAAAAAGAAAATAGTGGAGCAGTTCAATGTCTTTTTTATCAGCAGTATCGAGGATATACATGATTCTATAGCGCCAATGAATCCAATACGAAAATGCAATTCGTAACATTGAAAGCGAATTTGTGTTTGGCTTAGTGAGTTATCAAGATGTGTACAACATGCTGGAGAAAATAAACTAGAATCGAGATTTTAATCGTATTAGTGCTAAAATGATTAAAGATGGAGGTGAAACTACTATAAATGCACTAGTGGATATTATAAATACATCATTTAAAAACGGCGTTTTTCCAGAAGCGTGGAAGGAATCTGTAATCATACAAATACCAAAGGTGGGGAAAAAAAAACATTGCGATGAATTTAGGCCTGTCAATATGCTACCTTCGGAGGAGAAAGTTTTAGAGAAGGCCACACCAAAGGCAGTTTGCACGATACCTAGAATCAAATAAGATTTTATCAGAATATCAGTCGGGATTTAGATCTGGCCATTCATGCGAATCTACCTTAACGGGGTTGAACGTGAAATGGAAAGAAGAAATTTATAAGGGAGACATGGTTGTAGCTGTGTTTCTTGACTTAAAAAGAGCCTTCGAAACCATCGATAGACATATTTTAAAGAATAAACTCGAAACAATTGGGATTCGCGGAAAAGAATTGAAGTGGTTTCAGAGTTTTTTGGATGGCCGTACACAAAGAACCAAGGTGGGATAGTGTAAAATCAAGTAAGAATGTTAATCGGCTAGGAGTACCGCAAGGATCAGTGCTAGCAACACTTCTTTTTATAGTATAAATAAATGATATTGTGTGCATGCTAAGGAGCTCCGATATAAGACTTTTTGCAGATGATACACTAATTTTTATATCAGGAAAGAGCTTAAATGAATGTGTTGTAAAGTTGAATGAAGACTTCGGAATGAATGAATGAATGAATGTGTGGTTAAGAATGAATAAACTTAAGCTGAAAAGTGCAATTAATATTCATAATAGCATAATTATGCCACATTTCGAGAATTGCCAATCAATTCTCTTCATGTGTACGAAGAAACAGGTGGCAAGGTTTAAAAAAATTACGAAACATGGCAATGAGGAGCATATTATGTTGCCATAAAAGAACACCCATTAGTGCAATGTTAAATATTCTTAAATGGATGTCAGTTAATCAGCGAACGATTTTCAATGTATTAAAAATGGTGTTCAAAATGAAAAATTATCTTCTGCCAGAGTATTTATGGCAGGAGCTCCAGTATGTAGCGGATATGCAACTTTATCGATTACGCAACTTGGAAGACTTCAGGTTGGAGCGACTGAGAACGAGTAGGACTCAAAATACAGTAATGTAATATATATATAATAGTATACCAAGTGACTGCACAAAAGTTATCCGGTTCAATAGTATAATAAGAGTATAAAAAATAAGAAAGAAAGGTACATTACTAATATTATTATTATCACAAAGCATGATTTATTGCGAATAAAGATTATTTATTTATTTATTATTTAGTACGAATGCCACAGATTTAGATATAAAAATGAATCTATAACACAATTTTAATATTAGGAAAGGGTGTAATTGTTACAATTTATTCACTTTATTATTTTTATGTTAAATAAACCGGCGTAATGAAATAAGTAATTAAATGTACCTTAGAATAGAAAACTAAAATATCATATATAAATCATGAACGTAGGTTAGATTAGGTTGTATGATTGCGGTCAAGAAAGAATTAGCATTCCCCATAGATTCATCTATCCTTCTAAGTTCATCCCTAGATCCATCCTACTTCTCTAATGAATCTCAAGATGCATCTAAGCTCTATACCTTGCAGCTCTTTCAAGCTCCACGAAAGTAACTACCAAGAAGCTGACCTTTTTTGGTCGCTAGAGCAAGATAATCGCAAAGTCGCAATGTCGAAATGATTTGAATTAATCAGGAGATTTACACCTGTTACAAAAATTTTTTGACTCTGGACCAAGCCTCCTGGACCCAGCCTCCTATGGTCCAATTGCTCGTTAACACTCTTATTGGACTTTGCTTCCCCTTAAGTTTTCTTCCTCTTGTAGATAGGTCAAAATTGCGTCGAAATACAAGAAGTTTCCCTTGATTTACCCACTGATAATTAATCTAAACGTAGCTGTAATTGGCGATGTTGCCTTTTAGAGTTCCGATTCGAATTTTCATATACGATATTGCATCTGCATTTGGGAATCCCATTTTTACTGTCTCATCCGTTATCTCATTGCTCTCGATAATTCTTTTCCCAGGTATAGGCTCAGCATAGGGTCACCTTGTGCCGTATAAAAAAACTCATCCAGGCTGTTTTTGCATAACTGTATTAGCTTTGGTTTTGCCACCAAAGCATTCTACGCCTAAATGGCTCCCAGTATATATGCAAATGTTTAAATCCGACTCTCTACACATAGATACCATACACAGTTTGTTATCGATTGGTGAATCGCCACCAATTCTGCCTGATAAGTACTACATTTTTCAGGCTATCTACATATATGAGTCGTTCCAGTACCAGTTCCAGGAGTATACTCCCGCTTCTCTACCCATACTTATTTTCCACTCATCTGTAAAAATAGAGATGTCTGCTGTTAAATTCCCTCATTTCCTATCCAGTTATTTCTGGAATGAATTGTACCCTTCACACAGAAGTTGTGATCGTATCAAGCTACGGCGAATATGGCTTATGGTGTGAACTTCCATACTATTCTAAAATACAGCTCGATACTCAACTTGCAGATGGCAACCATTAATATGAACACACTAATTTACCATGTACCAGCGACATCTATAGGCTACCAGTCCATCGTCAAAGTTCAAGTACCCTTAAAAATAATTGGGTTGAATAATTAGTTTATTTTACATTTGTTCCTATGCCCTTATAAATTCATTTATTGTCTTCTGAACGTATACAGTAATTATTATTACGACACTACCCTATGGTGGTCATAATGACCCCAGTTATTATGGATGCTATGTTTGGATAGTAAAAACGAAAATAAACAATATAATTATTGTTCGCTACATAAATTCGTTTTGTGTGATGAACACTACAAATTATATATACAAAACCCCTTTTGTGTTGAATAAAACATGAACATATAGCTCTTAAACCGATACGCATTATTACTCATCATAATCATTTGAAGCGTGGGCAGTAAAATGAAAGATGTCACTATTCTATGGCAACCATCCAATTCTAGGGTAAATGAACGAAAAGCACAGAGAACAAGATATGCAACGATCAACCGCAAATGAAGCGATTAATAAAACATCAGCGAAGGAAACCATATACCCGCGCACATGATAGCATCCATAAAATTCAGAAACTTTACGACTCATAATTTTACTATCACCAGCATGTAGTTTTCCACTTCACTGTGGAAATGATTATATTTGACGGAAGAAATAATGACCGGTTCGGTGGTAAAAATCACACATGAAATTGAGTGAGTAATTCATAAAAAAGGAAACTTTTATCCTTAGATAGAGTGTCACAGAGGTATCACTCGTATCAATATTATATGTGTACATAAATTCCCCCTTTTTAGATTACAAATATTCATAAACTTAGTTTTCAAAAAAAAGAAAAAAAAAATCTTTGTTAAGAAAAGTCCCATCCCATCCAGAAGGTGAATCGTAAGAGCTAAAGCAAATTACTCGAGTTTATGTAATTTAACGATTTTACCCAAGCTCGATGGTCTTGGTGAAATTTAAAATTTGCCAGGAAATTCACTTTTAGGACATATCCGTCAGTTCCAAACAAGTCAGCTCCATCTTACATCCGTTCCTATGTAATTTATCCGGGACACCATAAAATCTCTTCTTGGAAGATAAACTCATGGACATCATCAACTCGGGGCGGATAGAAATATAAAAACCGAAAATTTCTCGGTCATGCAATAGGAGGAGGAGGAGGAGGAGGAGGAATATAGCATGGGTGGATACGGGTACAACCCAACTTAGTATTTAAGATTATTCCCTGGAGATTTACACTGCACTTTTTGATTGTATTACATCACTACACAGTCGTCAAAGAAATATGGATGGCATAGAAGATGAACACATGAATAAACCCTTCATCACTTAACTATACAATGAAACTTCGCGAAAGCGGAATGGAGGGAAAAAAAATTTCAAATTTTATTACAGCAAAAGCAATTTATAAATTCAAAAAAAAAAAAATATTTTCATTGGAATTCAAATACATAAAAGTACCCTGCACTCGCGATAAGCTTGTGAATTAATGACATTGAAAATGGAAGTGCAAACTCGGTATGGAATAATTATAATTTCATATGTTGTAGGTCTTGCACACACGACAGACAATCATTTGTAGACAATTCTGTCGGTAAAAATGTTCATCATGGATTCTTTAAGGACAACCGAATAAAACCATGAATAGACTAAAAGGACCGCCATATATGCATTGTTGCATTTTTCACCGATCCGATACAAGCTCGATTTTCAAAAGTTTCCTAAATTGAAATGAGAGCGCTAGCATGACAGTATAATTTTGTAATAGGATTTTTGAACACTTGAGAGTTTTTTAATTTCTGAGGACTTCTTTCATGCTCAACTTCAGTCACACAACTCAAACTCCGACTTTCGCTATACACGCTCATGCAAAGCCTGCAGATTTGACTTGTCCATCATAAGTTGTACAATTTGTCTGATCATGTGTAGTAGTCTTAAGGGCTTTGATCTGATCTTGAGGCCAACAAAACAGAGTTTGAAGATCAAATGAACTATCGCTAACAACCTGCCTATTGAAGGTGATTATCTCTATTTTTTTAAACAATTTTTAACCCTTTGCGCCCGAACGGTGCCTCTGAGGCGCCATCCTATTTTTTACTTCAGCTCGAACGGCGCTTAAAAAGCGTCAGCACTATATACGGTCCTATATATCTTATATTTCGAACGCATTTCTAGTTTTCATTTAATGTAAGATTATATTACCGGTATTTGTTTACGAAAAGAAGTACTTTTGTTGTGGAAATTCTTCGTAAATACAAATGGTAATAAAAATTGTTGTTGCGTTAATTATTATTATTGAATACTACTATTGTTGTTGCGTAAATTACTACAAGCAAAATATAAATACCATGAGAAATATGTTCACAACAAAATACTAATGGTCGTGAAAGAAAGAACGGTTCAAATATATGCGAAATGTAGTAACTGCAGGGAGAATGTGACCCAAGTGCATGAAAATGGGATTTCGGTGGCAAAAACGTTCCGAGGAAGTTATCATAATCGGGAAAAACAAGTATATCAACGGATAGTACTTACTCAGCGAGTCCTTTAATTTTATATAAAACATGCCACATTGGAGCAACCCTCTCCCGGAGAGTTCTGACCACCACTCTAAAAGTACCGTGGGTATAAAAATGTCTTCTACAAATTGTAGTTGGTAATTAGCTGAGGGGAATAGTGAAAGCGGTTTTCCGATTGAACATCACTCTACCGAATTACATCCGAAAAATATAGTACTTCACTTCGAATAGAAAAAGAAAAGTGTTAAAAACTTGAGTATAGTGCTTTTACTTTTTTAAAAAATTAGAAAATATACTGCGCTCCCCGCGGGGATTAAAATGTAATCTAGTACATTTTGAAAAATCTAGTCCAGAATCAAATAGGCCAGATCCTGAGAAGAATTTTGAGTAACCACACCCCTATGATACGCGAATTTTAATTATCAATGAATATTTAAAATATGAATCCAATCGGATGGCTACATAGCTTAGCAGGTGGAGGAACTCCCGATTTTTGCAATGTATATAAAAAAATTAGAGCCTTAACCACTCTAGCTTATTTATTAAAACTACTATCGGGTGTAGCTGATTACCCATACTACAAAAATGTTCAGGTGCAAAGAATTTCAAGGACAGATCACAAGCCAAACAATACAAACTATCGCAACAATCAATGTAGACGTGATGTGCGCAAGCTTCTACGATTAACTTACTTAATCAAGTCGCACAAAACCATTTGAAGTGACACTCTTACAAAAATTTAGAAACATATCCCTGAAGCTCCGCTCTGCAATTTTCAGTTTCCAGTCTTTGCTACTTTGTTTTTTTTTTCTTTGCAAGACTACTTCCAAATTACTGTAAAATTTAGGATTAGTAATGAAGATATAGTGAACCTTGTGGCCTGTATAGGACAGGAAAAGGACAAGAGAACTGCTTAATGGTAATAGAACATATACCAGGAATCTAGTAGGGGTAATTACGGATTATTTTTTTTTCTTTTCTTTTTTTTTATATTATTAAATATAAACCAAGCTCAGGGGATACCCTATGATGTAAAGCACAGCGTGGCAGGAAGGAGATAGGGAAAGGATTAAGGGATATGAGGAGAGCGGCGGAGGTGCCGATGTATGTCGCCCTTAAACTTTTGCAGGTTGTATGCCGGAGGAAAGACAGAAGATGGTAGACTGTTCCACATTCGCACAGTTCGGGATAAGAAAGCATCACGGAATTTTAGTGTACGGCCGAAGGTAATTTGAAGGGTAAAAGGATGAGCGCGGGATGCAGCGCGGGTATTGCGTGCAGGAACTATTCTACAAGGGATCAGACTAGATATTTCATCAGAACATTGGCCATGCATATAGCGATAAAGGAGAGAAAGGCATCGAACATTGCGACGGTGCTCGAACGAGTCGATATGAGGAGTAATTGCCACATCGCCAATGAGCTTGCAGGCTCTCTTTTGGACAATATCCAATGAAGCTAAGGCTGTGCGACCAGCCCCGGCCCAGATATGGGAATTGTATTCCATTCTGGGTCTGATGTAGGACTTGTAGAGGAGCGCTAGATTTGACGGGCTGAAATATTTCTTACACCTTTTCAGAAATCCAAAACATTTTGATGCTTCTTTGGCAACCGAGAAGATGTGATCTGTGCAGCTTAACTTACTGGAAATATTAATGCCAAGAATTCTTAGTGACGGTGATTCAGAAATTAATGCACCATCAAACGAAACAGGAGTGGTTAAGTGATGGTCTTGTTTTAATGAGATGAGACAGCTTTGGGTCTTAGATGCATTGAATTCGACGCGATTCACTTTGCCCCAAGCGAGAATATTGTCAAGATCGTTATTCAATGATCTAATCATGCAGTCTCGTTTAACACATGCGGCGTTCCCTCTGGAATCCGCAAGGGTGTCAAAGGAGTATGCGAAATCAAGGGTACTGTCATCAGCAAAGCTATGGATAGGATTGAAAGTAAGGGAAGGCAGATCATTAATGAAGATTAGAAATAGAGTCGGAGAAATAACAGAGCCCTGGGGGACACCGGCATTAATAGGATGAGGATCAGATATAACGCCATCTAATACAACACGTATTTGGCGACTAGATAAAAAACTTTCAATCCATAATAGGGCCATAGAAGAGCATGCTAGAAGACTGGCTATAGTGGTGAATGATTTCTGCAGAAGCTGAGTATCCTAAACTGATGAATAAAAGAGGTAGGCTATTAGGTATCTACTTCTTTTCAAGTCTGGGGGAGCTGCAAAGCAAAAAATTCAGATGCATCCTGGGTTTCCTAAGGGAAGCTCAATGGATCTAGGGCAATTTTAAAGGTTATCCCATGAGGACAACGAGCACAATGGACCCACTGATGGTGTAAGTGAAACAGGCTAGGGACTTCACCCGTCTTATCTAACCTAACCTATATTGCACCAATATTTCTCAAACACAAATATTTTAACACTTTCTTTGCCTGATCGATCCCAGTCTATTTGAAGCCCATTTTTCAGTTTATTCAATTTTTCATAATACTCCTGAATAATATTGACCCTCATCACGAAATTTATTTATGATTAATTTTGGTAAATATTGTACTGTTATCATATGTATGTAACATGCATATTTTACTACCTTAAATTACTGTTTGTAAATATGTACTTTTATAGGAAGAACAACAAAAAAATCCTTAATTGAAAATGTCATTAAGTTAAATCTGGAAATGCAACAATGTCGAAAATATTTAAATTTCGTAATCTAGTTTACACATGGAATGCCATCAACAGGATGAGAACGTTTATGTAAAATTTTCCTGGACAGACATGAAATGAATGCAAAACTAAAGCAGATAGTTGAGAGACTCACTCGCTTTAAAAACATTTTTGTTGAAGTTTCAAAACCCATGAAATCAATTCAAGTGAAACTGGTGAAGGGTTGAAGGGAGAATTTCAAATGCATCCGGAATTTGCATATTTTTTTTTGCCACACAAATGTGCTTTTCTCTTCCTAATACTGAACACATCAGGAGAGCTAAAAGAGCTTTGTCTGCTTAAGTCGATATCATTTGTGTATAGTGTCCTCTTGCTACGTATGCATGCCTGTTTGGAATTTCTTAGATGGTTTTCTCATAAAATTAGCATAATATGAAATCCTTTATAAACACACAGTCTGCTCGTGTTTACGGTAGAAGAGTTATATATATGAATTTTTCATTTCACCAAGATACTTTCGAAAATGTTTATTTTTTCATGTGATACAAATTTACTTTGGCTGTTATCTGAGTATCTGAGAAAAATTAATAGATTTTTTTTTTTTATTTTTTTCTGAGATTTTTCTGTTGTGTTGGAAGTTGTTTTCAGTTTATGATGTACATGGAATAATGCTAATAAAAATGTATAGATCGATATAAATTACATTTTGATTATTTAGTCTATTTTATGTTTATAAATTCTACATATACATAGTGAGGTTGCTTCCTTACAAACAATTTTAATTACATAATTTTAAAAGTGTTACATACTTAATTGAAAGCGACATTGATTGATTGACTGATTAGCGCAGCTGCTAGACTATCAATCAAAAAGTATAAGGAAATAATAATGCCTTCATCTCATCTCTCTCTCTGTGTCTCTCTCTCTGTGTGTATGTAAACACTTAAAAAAAAATCATTCATTATTTTTTGGTAGATAGCATGCAATTAGGAGCTGATAACATTTAAGTAAGTACTCGTATCTACTCAGTTCTTGAAAAAAAAAACATTTATACGTGGTTGATGAAACCGATAAGCTTTAAATAGAAAAAGGCGATTTGGTGAAAATGCTTTTGAGCTTTCAGTCTAGACAGTTAAAATAGAATGCTTTTTAAATCTAATTGATATGAAAGTCTCTTTCTTAAAATTGCCAATTACAATAATGTGTGAATGTGTGTGAAAGTCAGTCCCTAAATTTTCATTATTTTTCCTAATTGGAGAGTTAAGTCTTTATTTAACCGGAATAGGTACCCGGGTAACTTTTGATTTTTATTTGTTAGATATTCCATGTTCCAGTTAATTTAACGGGATGTGCTTCCGTTACATCCTACAACTATTCAATGCAAACATATTTCAAAGATAAAATGTTAAAAATATATTTAAAAATATTAAGACCTACAGCCCTACATTTCTACTGACGATAGGTACCTGGAAACCTATGGAAATAGAAGTAGGTAAATAATGATTTCATTTGAAAATATATTTGTGGAAAATTTTCATATGAAGAGAAAAAAACCGGCCAAGTGCTAGTCGGACTCGCGCACAAAGGGTACCATCGTACAAAATTTAACACTATGTACTTTTTATTTATTTTTTCAAATGAGAGTAGGCGTCATGTGACAAAATAAAGCTGTAATTTGAAAAAATAGTAATAATGCTGTCATTTGAAAAAACAAATGCCTACTTATCAAAATAATAAAGAATGAGAATAAAACGAGGAAAAAAACGCCGAAAAACTCACGTTTCTTGTATGGAACCTTCTTTAATTTTTAATTTTATTTTATTTTTATTATTTGTTGATATGGCGGCAATTGAAATACGCACTCTGTGAAAATTTCAACTGTCTACCTATTACGGTTCATGAGATACAACCTGGTGACGGCAGTGAAGCCTTATTAATAGGGTTCCCGTTGTTACCCTTTGGGTACGGAACCCTAAAATGAAAACAAAATTAACTTTTCAGATTTAAATTTATCAAAAAAATAAGCCGAATTAAAATATATTTATATGTGTAAACTACAATATAGCACAAGTAGTACAAAAATTTATCGCAGCAATGCTCTTAGTTTGGTACGATTTTCACCTTAACCTCAACATTTATGTTTGTTTACATTTGTAATCGGATGCTAAAGCTCCACAGTGATATCGAAATTTACTATAAATATATGTAAATTTCACACTAATATCTGCTTGCCACTACAAAACTAAACATATTAAGTTGTAGTCAACCTTGTGAACGTATGTATCCCACGATAAAAACTAGTCGCAAATAGAGATAGATCTATAGAAAGAGCAGGACGTCACTAAAATATCGCACGTATCGAATCGCGCTCGTGATCAGAGGTTTACAAGGATAACACGATTTTCTTGTTTTGCGCTGCCCCGTTTAGTTATATGTAGCTGCTTCCGGTAACTTTTCTACGTCCAGAGGCATATCTTGATCCATTTTCTCCTACTCCGACTGTTTCCTTAAGTGATGTCTGTGCTATAATTGGGTGACCTAGAATTGATTCAATTCCCAATCAGTATTGATGGCAACGCTAACTGCTTTCCTAAGTCCTGGAGAAATATAGGTACGTCTGACGTGGGTAGGTGTTGCCGTCATATACACTGTGAGACACGCGATATCCAACATATTGTAATACAGCACCAGCGGCCATCGAAGAGTGATTTGCTTTACTTAGTAGTGGGACAATTTTTTGTCCAAGTTATCTATAGCCCCTTGGATGGATGTATTGAAGAGATGTGCAGGCCCAAGGGCGACCATAGAGCTTAGGCCACTATATAATCCATTGCTCACCCTCTAGACTTATGTGCAGTTGCTCATAAATCCTAACCGGATGGTCTTACAAAGTTCAATATTGGCCCTCACCCAACCCAAACCTCCTTACTGACTTCATACAGTTCGTCCAGGAGGTGTTAGCCGAAATCTGTGACGATTTCTTGAGAGAGCCGTATAGAGACAAAGGAAGTGAATAAATGTTTTGGATTCCTCTCCGCAGGACCCAGTATTGACCCTTATGGGATACCCGACTGAAAATGTAACAGTCAGTTTTGAGTTAAATAGGACCATTTTCTTCATTGAATTGACTTTTGCAATCTTCCACTGGGTCGGAATAGATGATGTTGGTAATGGCCGTGTTAAAAATATGTACCATTGGTCTAATTATAAAATGCAAGATGAGCTTAAGAAACCGTACATCAATATCATCCGAGCCTATTGTGTTTGATTTGATCGATTTTATTGCAAAGATGGTGTCATTAATAGTGACATTCCTGAAAGAGAACTGGGCGGATATACACATAGTATTGGGCAACATGATTACATTAAGTAAGCCAAAGTTACGGGAACTATTTACAATGTAAATATTAAGTTCATCTAAGTCAATGGTACTACTGTCGTAAGATTTTGAGATAATTCCGACTTCTTTCTTATTTCTCCAGACAGTACCAGGTGGCAAATATGGATCCAACTTGCGACGAAAATACTTAGATTTCGCTTTCCGAATTTCAGCTGTAGTAATGTTTCGTAATCTTTTATAATTTCTTTCTAACTCTGAGCCACCAAACCTTCTCCAGAAATTATAGGCAAGATTGAGCTTAATTATTAATGATTTAACATCATTGTTCATCTATGGCTAGCAATAACGAGTAAAGTAATATTTTGTTTTGGAACAAATTCATTAAACAGACTTAAAATAGCGCTATTAAAATGCTCTACTTGGTCAGTGGAATTGTTCGTTGCGTAAATATAGTGCTATTCGACAAATGTCATTTCTTGGTGCAGACCCTCGACATCAATTGAACGAAAACTTCTAACCTTGAATGTCTTAAGCTTAGCTCTTTTAATAGATGGACATACCAGTGAAACAAAAACAGCTAAGTGATCACATAAATACCAGCCAATGGAACCTCAGTACAAAATTTAACTAGTTCCGGCTTATCACATGTAATTGAATCAAGCAAGCTTGAGTTACTATACCATGATAATATGTTGGATTGGTATTTACTTGTGTAAGTTAATATGACCCAAAATGTTGTCGTTGTTGTTGTTTCAAGCCCATCGGAAGTAATGCTTTCATGACTCCTAGTGACAATCATATATTAGTTATGACACGGAATTTAAAAAAAAAAATCACGAATGTTCCTGTATTCTTTCGTAGGCATGCTAAAAAAACAAACAAGTTTATAATATAAACTTTTCTTCTTTTATCTGCGACCAAAGAATATAATAAACGAAATGGAATGTAATCACTTTTTTTGTCTATTGAAATATGGCGCCAGACTAAAAGATTTAATTTAATAAAGTAAAAAGGAAAGCCAAAATTTTTCCATTCACATAAAGCGTAAGAGTAAATTTATTTTCTCTTGAATAATACAATGGAGACTCTTAGCTTAGCCAAGCAAAAATCCATTAAGTTAAATTACTTACAATTTCTAAAAAAAAGAAAAACAAAAAAAAATTACGCATTTAAGTATGTACCCAGTTTATTCTCAAATAATAAACGCTTGAAATATACCCCAACAGAGAGGAGACCACAGACCGCACGACATTAGTTATTCAAAATACTAATTTCTTGGGCGCTTTTCTGTTCTCATAAACTCTCGTCGTCTTATCCGCGGCGAAGAAATCATTTAAAAGAACAGACTGGAACCCTCGTTTTAAGCTCATAATCTTTACTGAACTTTCTTCTTGAAAGTAATTCCCTCTAAAGCCTGACGGTTGCCAAATTTTTACCGGTTTCTGCGAAACCCATACCCAACCACCAAAGGACGAAGGAAATTTATGGTAACAGAAAATTAAGCGCGAACAAAATTGGATTGTTATTTTTAAGTTTCAACACATAAAGTAAACATGGAGTTGCGCGGTTAAATTTTAATTATTTCCATCTACAAATCCAAATTTATGAAGTTCGCAGGTAAAATTTGTTTGAAGTAATTAAAATATTCAAGAATCTCTAAATTTTTAAAATACCTAAGCTGATAAGGATTGAGATTTAGTTGAACTTGGATTAGACTTTGAGTAATCAAGAAATCAAAATGTTCTTACAGAAGTGAAAAGGCTTCACAATTTTCTCTTCTACTATATATAATACACGAGCAACTTAAAAGCGGAAAATTCATTTGAAAGTTTTATGAAGTAATTTTCCAACTGAAAATGAACGGAATTTATACTATTGCTCAATAAATCTCTCTTCAAACGAAACAATCCTTTCAGATGACTTTACAACAACATAAAAAAAAATGCTAAGCTGGAGGCGATTTAAGTATCTTTGAAATTCTATCTGGATACATTGAATGTATATATAGAGAAAAAGAGACTTTTACAATTTTATTATTTTCATAAAAGTACCACTTTAGACCCTTTCAAAAATAATATACAGAAAAGAAGAAAAAATATTAGAATCTAGGGACAAAATAGGCAACTAAGGCAAATCGATTTGGTGCTACGAAATAAAACCGGCTTCATTTCCTGTTTAGGATTATATATCCTAAAAGATTAGAGAATCGGGTGATGAGGATTGAATTGAAAAAAATAAATATTTCGACAGTAGATTTATATATACATATATATATATATTTTGCTACAAGCTATTTCAGATATCGAAACAAGATCGTTTTAGTGCCAGAAATATTGAATTCTTTGCATCTGTGTTGGGAAAGAAGTACTCACTCATTTGAAAATGGAATGTATGACATTGGATCATTCGAATCATTTTTGAATATTTCGAATCTGTTGCTAAGATTCGAAATTACAGGAATTACATTTTACATTTGCGTTACTTAGTACTTATAACTCAATAATTTTGAAATGCCGCTACTTAGTACTTGAACATAAGTACTTGCTTCTATTTACTTGTACTTAAGACTTAGTTTTGTACTTAAGTACCAAGATTTTTACTTAGGTATTTATGAGTCTATTAAGTACCTACAAATATCTAACTCTTCGTAGAAAAGCAAACACAATCTCTAGCGGAACTCCTTTTTTGTAGACTTTTAAAGCACTCAAAGAACTGCCAAAGAACTGTTAAAAAATGTGCCGCATTCACGCGTCAAGGCAAAACCTTAGACAAACTAATAACATACACACAAGACTGGGCAAGTAGAACAAACACCAGTAACGTTTCGCTCGAATATAAAATCGACGATGCTTCGACTTGGTGACATAACCACTGACATGTATAATATGGATTGCAAAAAGTGGGCTTACTTCTATATTGCTGACTGTTTCGGCCTAAACACCACTGAGAGAGAAATGAAAACAACAAATAAATTAGTGGATTCGTCGAAATAAATGTTTTTAAAATAATCATTTAGGGTTATTACTGACAAAAACTGTTTTATCAAAGACACTGTATTCATTAGGTAATTAATGTTTTATTAAAATCACTTCCCAAGCTGCGTACTCACTTTTCCAACTTCCCGGCAATGATTTTTTCAATGTTGGCACCGACGTGAGTATTATTTTCGGCACAAGCAATTGTGCCCACGTGAAATAGAAACGTAAGCAGTCCATATTATATACGTCAGTGGGCAAAACCAAGGGTAAGCGAACAATGCCTCGCTCCAATATAAAATCAACGATGCCTCGACCTGATGTAGGGAAAGCCTAAATTTTTTTCTTAGAAATTTACAGGAAATTTTTTCCTTAGAATTTTTATGCATTATTGGAGGTGATAATGGGTGCTTGGGAAGATCTCTAATAGTTTTTATGAGTGTAGCAAGGAGAGGTGAAAGTTTGACTCTACTTGCAGCACCGAAAACTTCGAAAAAATATAAATAGTAGCCACTGGTTACTATACATACCATAGTTTTCAAAAGGTATTGATTTATTAATATCTATTAACTGAACTCGATAAACTTCATTATATTACTGCCAACGTACAAAGATTCTAAAAAAGTACTTTAAAAAGTACTCAGTACATGCGGTACTTCTACTTACGCTGAAGTACTCAGACATTCGGTACTTGCAATTGTACTTAAGTACTTTTTCTTTGGTACTTGCCCAGCTCTGATGCTGAGAAGTTTGTGTGGTATACTACATATACAGGATGTTTTTCCTTAGGAAGTCAATAGAGCAGGAGGTGATAGTACTCATCTTGCTAAAAAACAAAATATTGTATAGTAGGGGAGGGGGCAATATCAACCGTTTAGGAATTACAGAGTAATTAAGAAATAAAATAAGTTTTTTACAAAACATAAAAAAAATTACTTGTCGCATGGTCACAGTTAAGACTTCATTGTATGCAAAACTTAATGGCTTTTCCAACGACTGCTCAACAATCGCCATACCCCCTCCTCTCAGGAGTTACGGGGGTTCGAACTAAGAATTTCGTTTTTTTTTTACTTTGACCTCTATTTGTTTTTTGCAAAACGGTCATTAACATAACCTTTTTTTTTATAATCACTATAAACTGTAGATTCTCTCCTCTTTAATTTGACCTATTATACCATATGTACTATCTGCAGCCCTTAAAAAGTTATTAGCTCAAAACCTATTCTGAAAACTAATCTCAAACCCAAATTTGTTCCCTTACTGACTGAAAATATGACATTTTACAAAAATATCGGCTAATTTCGGTATCACATGAATAGGTTTTGAGTTAATAACTCTTTAAGGTCTGCAGATAGCACATAGGGCATAATAAGTCATATCGAGGAGGAGAGTCATTAAACAAGTTAAGTTTTTTTACAAACACAAGCAAACATTTTCTGATGCCCTCTAAACTCATTCGATTGAACGCCAGTAAACATTGTGGCGATAAATTGCTGTGGCGATAAAAATGGCAATAAAAACTGTGTTGCCCTTTTATTGTCATGGCGATGTTTTGGCGATAGCTCGACAACTAAAGTCAATTAGATTCCCGGAAGCATTAAGGTTGGCCTACGAATCGCTTTCTTATTGCCATATTATTGCACTATTATTGCCTAGATCACTGGTACTAGATTTGATGAGAGCGAGACATCCGTTATGGACAATGTTTTAGTACTCTACCTGTGGAAATTGCCTCATTTACAGTTGTTCTTTTGTCAAGAGGTGGTCGTGTAGAAAAACCAAACCAAACCAATAGGAAAAGGATATATGTATATTGCCATGGCGATCATCAATGCTATGCAATATTAGCCCCCGTTATATTAAACGTAGGCGATAAAAATGCTCGTTGTGTTAATAAGAAAACGATTCGTAGGTTATTCGTAATGTTTGCTGGGAACAAGGTTGACCTCAGAGCATACCCTGATGGTCAAACGAAAACGATGTTAGTTAACTGAATCTAATTTTACTGTAATATAAAACTACGGCTGCTGTGATGGTCAAAACTACCTTTAGTAATAGTTGAATCTGTGCGCACAGAACCAAAAGTGTAAATGGAGTGTTGCGAATTTTTTTTTTTTTTACAATTGAACAATACCTACTGAGAATGGGAAAGTGAAAAGGATGAATGCAGTGCCTAGTCTCCCGGCGCTGGTATTCGCATTAATCTCGGCTTTTCGACGACGTGGTACTAGGATAGCAATAAAGTTGCGAGTATTACCAAAGAGTCAATAATTATAAAAATTAAAGTATATGCGCATGCGCTTATGTATCAGCTGAACCTTATTCAACCAACCAATGATTGTCACAAGAAACAAAAAATAATAATTTTTTGACGCAAGTAAAAGAGATTACTTGTTGAAGGGAACACAACAATTGTTGTAAATAAAAATTCAAAGCAGGAAGAAAACTGAAATTTTCTTTTAATTTATATTAAGCTGATGAAAGTGGTGATCTCATGGTCAATGGGAATTTTTAACCAGACCTGTGTTTATTTCCCTAACCTAAGTTAGGTTAGGTTAGGTAAGAGGGGTGCCGCTAGACAACCAGCCAGCCTCACTTAGACCTCCAACGAGTCCATTGTGCCCCTAGACCTCATGAGATAACCCTTCAAGCCGAGGATTTATCCTGCTTTCCTTGGGAAACTCAGGATATATCCAAGACCTTTAACCTAAATCCATCCTGCCTCACTCAGAAAACTCAGGATGTCTCTGAACTTTATACTTTGAAGCTCCCCCAGACTTGAAAAGAAGTAGCTACCTAGTAGCCTACCTCTTTTATTCATCAGAGCGGGGCATTCGCAAAGCACATGCTTGACGGATTCAATTTCCTCCGAGTCCCTACAACTCCTGCAGAAATCGTTCGTCGCTATTCCCAGTCTTCTAGCATGGTCCCCTATGGCCCAGTGACCCGTCATGACCCCTACTAGATTCCTGGTATTTGCTCTGCTGCTGTTAAGCTGTTCCCTTGTCCTTTTCCTGTCACATGCAGGCCACAATTGCCTCGCAATACGACAGGTATCCCTGCTAGTCCATCGGAGGCCTGCCTTTAAATAGACGTCCCTGATGATTTCCTCTTTTAAAGCTCCGATTGGGATCCTCAGGTAAGCTATAGCTTCGGAGCTATCCAATTCGGAGCCCTTTTTGGCCAACTCATCAGCCATCTCGTTGCCTGAGATATCCTTATGGCCAGGTACCCAGCTTAGGGCCACCTTATGCCTTATAGTCAATTCCTCAAGCCTGGTTTTGCATAGCTGCACCAATTTTGATTTTACCTGCCCAGCATCCAGCGCCCTGATGGCTGCCTGGCTATCAGAGTATATAGCCGTGCGGGCTCTCTGCACATGGATACCAATGTTGCCGCCTGATAAATCGCTGTAAGCTCTGCCTGAAAAACACTACATTTGTCAGGCAGTCTATACGACTCGTGCCACTGGAGATCTCTAGAGTACACTCCAGCCCCTGTGCCCACTTGTCCTTGAGCCATCCGTAAATATAGAAATATCGGATGTAACGACCACCTCCTTCCCCTCCCAGTCACTCCTGGTGGGTATCGTTGCATTGATACCCCCACCAAAAGTCAGGATGGGTACTTGATAGTCTGTTTCTACCCTGCAGTCCCTACAGTCTACCTTCTGGAGTATATTGGAGTGCCCAAAACCCCTCTCCGTCCACCAGCCCCCTGCTCTCAACCTGACAGCGTTAGTTGCCACCACACCCTTACAATAAAGGTCCAGCGGCAATAGGTCAAGCATGACTCCCAATGCCTCCGTGGGCGTGGTGCACAGACACCCAGTTATACCCATACAGGCGGCTCTCTGGATTTTTGACAGCACATCAAGGTTACAGTTCCTCGTCAGTGCCGTCCACTTTCCTAACCTAAGAAAGCATCTGGTTTATGTTTCGCTCTGTATGGTGACCTGCACGAAGGTTTCGCAAGCTCGACATCCACCAAAATTTCAATTGTGCTGGCACTAAAATTATTAGACAGTAAACCTGAGACTATTCAATATACCGGGTGTCGTCGCGGTTTTCGTCATTATAACTTTGTATAACCAAGATTGATAATATTATGGGCCGTACACTCCTCCGTGATCAAAAGGAAAGAGCGCGCATAGAAGTTTTTTATAAGAAAAAACCAAATCCATTATTTCCTGTTTTATTGAGTTTTATTTATTTTATTTATTTTTTCAATGAACCTTTCTCACCTTGCTTTATATTCAGCTTTTCTTGATATTCTTTTTAAAGAAAGCATTTCTCTTAAGAGCTCCCAAGTTTTTCTAAAACTACCTTTATATTCAACTTTTCTTAAATTTTGTTCAAAGAAAGAGTTTCTCTCAATAACTGCCGATTTTTTCTTAAACTTTCTTGCACGACGGTCGAAAAACAAACTCCGCGAGGTTTGGACTCGCCGCCCACACGTTGTATGTACTGTGTACACGCGAAGAGGAAACTTACGAGTATGATGTATCAATATATTTTATAAGACAATATATTGATTTATTGATCTTATGGTTGTGACTCGAGGCATTGGGCACCTAATAATATGAATACCGGAGTATGAAAGAAAAGTAGTGCAGAGGTACTGTCAGCAAATGCTTATCATATTTACACGTTGCTTTTAACAAGTTTATTGATTTCCATCGTATCGTACAATATTTTGTGGTTTGTTTATTAAATTAGCAAAACAAATCATAAATAAAATATAATCTCTAAGTATCTGGTAAGTCAAACGGGTACTAAAATATTTAGCTGTTCATAGAAATTTCGTTTCAGGAATGTCTTAAATATTTTCTATATCCACTTTTTTGGTGGCCGTTTTCGCCTGATGCCCTAAACACATGCTTAGTTTGCTTAATGGTTCCGGCTCTGACCAGTTTAATTATTTTGATAAAATCTCAGTGGTGCAAAAGTTTTTCTAAAGAATGGCGGGTTAGTGGTCGATTTAAGAGAGCTTTGTAGCAAAATTAATTAAGAAAAACAATCGTATATAGTTCATATAACCCCAAGGTCTTCAAAGAAACCTTTAATTTACTAGGGGGCATGCTGCATCAAATCATCTAGTGGTGATGCTTAAGAGGAGTCAGTACTCAGCAAAAATTTCAATTTAGATACCAGCGAGCCTGTAAGCAATAAAACTTACTATACGTAGGTTTGTGTCCTGAAAGTATGCAAATTCATATAAAATTAGCGTAGACCTAGACCATAAGTCACATTAGAGACATCTAGCGTGAAAGGCAGAAACCAAACATGTGACAATTTAAGACGAAAAGAAAATTTGTAGTTCAAATAAATTGAAAATTTTTAACGAGAATGAACTCTCCTAAATTTTATTTTGCACATAGTTGTTAAATATGCTATTTTGCTTTATATTTCTAAAACTTTCAACGAAATATTGCAATTTCTCGCCTGTGAAATATCGAGACAAAAAACAAGTACTATTACAGTTAAACAATTAAAAAAAAACCGCCACTAAAAATGAAAAAACTCGACGTTATTTGCTAGATTTAGGCTTTATCTTTCTAAAATAGTCACAATCTAAAGAAATAAGAATACCTACTAATAGGAATTTGATTTGAAAAAAATCAATTTTTACCATTTTTTACAATTTTCCGAGCTACTATCTCCATTCCAATACATTTTTTTAAATTTTTCTCGACGTTATTTACTAGACCTCTTCGTTACCTTTAATTTAAGATATAAAACATTATTCTGGTACAAATAGTTTGCCAAAAATTTGCATTGAAAAATGTATGAAACTTGCAAATCTTGGTACTGACTCCTCTTAAAGAGCTCGACATTGTGCGGAATTAAATGATATCTCTCTACTCCTAATCAAGAACTGGGTCTCCTCCCTGGGTAAACCTTAACAAAAATTCTAGCATAAAATCCTATTCTAATGGGACCCAGTTGAAAACGTGTCAATGTCCAGCCTGTACAAAAGAAAGGTGTAGCTAGCGATTTCAATAACTATCTGCCAATCAACTTAACTTTGGTTCAAGGTTCTTCCTTTCCATAGTATTCGTGTGTCTAACTATGTCCATCAATTCTGTAAACCTTTTATCGTATGAAACTTCGTAATTCCCTTATAGCCCAAGTCATATATCATCTTAAATATAGCCTTCTTCCCTCATATAGACCTGTGGTATTTAAGCGGAACGTACATCGGAACCTCCTCTTGTTTACCCCCATCCAAAATCCTTATACTATTAAAAAATAAATAATTTAAATTATCAGTGCGAAATTTAATCTCGTAATGATGTTTACAGTTATTTTGCATATTCCATTGAATGACATGGATAAACACCAAATGTGTGCTATGTGAAAAAGGATATTCCGCAAGCCAATGACAAGCCCTTAATCAATCAAATAAAATTTTCAGCAAAATTGTGGCAAATTTAGAGTGTGGTCAATAAAAAAAATCAATTTTGTTTTTTTAATACCCAAAAACGGGTTAATATTTGCCTTCTTTTTTATTTTTTCATATAGTACACAAAGTTCGGAATGTCACAAAGAATTTTTCATGGAATTTATATGACAAATAAATAAAATAAAAAAAAAAAAAAAAAAAATTGAAAGTAGACAAGGCAAGGCTGCAATCCTCTTCGATTTACATGTCGCCTCAGGAAGTTTTAAGTCTTTTTCATCTATTCAAACTGTTCGAATTCCTCTTTTCAAAACTCCATCATTCGTCTGTATATTTAAATTCGTCTTTTTTCTTTACAAGACGTTTTGCCAGGGAATGATTTATCTCAGATATTTTCTCTTTTGACTGACTATAAATCTCGTTAATTCTTTTATAAAAATGCCTATAATAGCTGTCCTGTTATTTTATGGAAGAAGGCTGACAACATCTAAACACAACGTTCTCCAAATATTTGTTCACTTCATAAAAATTTCAACAAGAGCAAAAGTAGGTATAGATATAGGTACATCATTTATGTACTTAGATTCCAGTTCTCATGCCACCATTCAGCGCATATACTCCTCCCTTACCTTTACCAAATCAAACACCAAGCATAAAACCCAAGGGAGAAACATGAATTATGATTTATAGAACTCTCTGCGGTATGACCGACATCGCCCAGAAATATCCGGAATACGGTAGAAGATGATTTGTGTTGATCATTTATCACTAATCGGTAAAAGGAAGTTCTAAGCAAGGAAGACCAGCTTTAAGAAATCTATAATGTCACCCCGCCCCACCCTCAAACATTCATTCCGGACACTCTCTTCCGAATTCCGCCTCAAATTGTACATCTTCTTATTGAAGAAACATTGTGTGTGCCATAAGCTTGCAGATTTGATTTATGGCCGAGAGATGGTTTCGCTCTGTTGGCCATTTATTTAACAATAAATTTTTCTCGTGAAGTTATGTATCTCTTTCCGATTCAGTTGCAAATAAAAACAAAACCTGTAAAGGGTATGGCGTAGATACATATATACTTCGGAAAAATACTTTCATTGAAAAAGCATCCTAGTTAAAGGTTTTAAGCTCCGTATACCAGTTGGACAGCCAACGAAATCCTCTTTGTAGCGACACGTATAGATTAAACGATTAAATCACAGGATTAAAATCTCTACCCTTCCTGTTAGCGAAAGGATATGTCAGAGCTTTTTCGTAGAGATGCCTCCAAAATGGTTGCATACATACATATTTGGCTGCCAAAAATATCGAAATCCATGAATTCTATCTACTACACGATGCCAATGTGTCTGCCTTCGACTTGCTTGAATTCCTTGTGTGTTACAACAAAACCGATTAGCATAAATCTGGGTAAACGAAAGCAAAGGTCAATGAACAGGAAGAATTTGAACTTTATGTGGGAATTTAGAGTTTAAAGGGGATTTGATGAAAAAGTATTTTTCAATATAAAACAGCTTTCAACGATATTAGAAATTTTCCCCAAAATAAATTCTTCGGATTGAACATTATTTTACCTGTTGGAGAATTTTTATAAATCAATTTCAAAATGGACTATGCGACCTCGGAAGAAATTTTCTTTTCTTTTATTATTTAACTAGGGGGAGCTAGCCAGTATTGCCCAGCGATAAAATAGATGCCTACATGGATGCGTGTGGTGGTTGAGAGGGCGGGCGGGGGAGGTGGTTAGAGATGCATAATATCTAAGTTATCTTCGTGTGTGTGTGTGTGTGTGTGTGTGTGTGTGTGTGTGTGTGTGTGTTTGTGTGTGTGTGTGTATGTGTGTGTGTGTGTGTGTGTGTGTGTGTGTGTGTGTGTGTGTGTGTGTGTGTGTGTGTGTGTGTGTGTGCGTGTGTGTGTGTGTGTGTGTCGTTAAGGCATTCTCAGGCAGTGCCCCAACATATTGCAAAAAACGAAATTTTTGTAAGGCAACCCTACAAAGGAGTTGCCCGATTTGTCCCATTTTTGAACTTAAATTTAAATTTTTTTATATTGTATAGTGAAAATCCAAAGTATTTTATGACAATACCAAGAAGGGGTTGCCGATTCCAATTGTTCTTCCCTAAAAACTTTATTCAGACTATTACGAAAATTAGCCAAATCGGGCCGTTCTCAAGTGATGGATTAGCAACGAACAACATTTCATTTTTATTTATATAAATATAAGGGATGTTCAATAGTCATCAACTGGGTTGGTGTCGAAGTGAAGTAAAAAATATGTACATATATATATAATATAGAGGGTAAAAGGGAGGGGAAATAGCTACGATTTCAGGGTAATTGTACTTTTATAGGTGATAAAATATTCCATATCTTCTGAAGTGTTTAGCTTGTGCTGCCTACTCAGTTTTAAAGTAGATATTCCTTCTACACAATTATGAATAAATCGCCTATATATACCACCACAAGGGTAATCAAATTCATCCCAAATTCATTAACAGAACTCAAAATATGTAGGATCCAGATTCATAGCTTTATAAAAAATTATTACATAAAAAATCACACATTTTTTCGTGTTACATTTAATTTTCCTATTCGTCTTAAGTCCCATAGATTTTACAATGAATGACAAGTTAACAAAATAGACAGAGAGAGAGAGAGAGAGAGAGAGAGAGAGAGAGAGAAAGAGAGAGAGAAAAAGAGAGAGAGAAACAGTGAAGTCACACAAAGCTCAATGTTGGTGCAAAAGGAAAAAAAATCTATTTCGAATTTCTTATTAACAATGTTTATTTCAATTCAGTGGGGGAAGCCTGGGGGTAAAAGTTTGATCTAGTACATTTTGGAAAATCTAGTACAGAATTGAATTCCTTAGGTCCTCAGAAGTAGTTTGAGTACCTACACTGCTATACCCGGAGGCTTAAACATCTATTTATATATCTCCATACTAACTGTTTTAATATTTCGGTCTTTTTCATTCGAACTGAGGTACTCAATTTTTCGCAATTTAGATCGGCTCTAACTCAAAAGGGCTATGTCCGATCGGAGAACGGATTTCACTGCTCGCCTCAGCTCATTACCAACTATAATTCGTAGAAGAAAATTTTTCTCTACACTGCACACTTTTGGGTGGAGGGGGGGGAGGGGAGGATCCCCGGCGGGACGGATGGTTCCAATACCGCATGTTGCATATCAAATTAAAGACCTCGCCAAGTACTATCAGGTGGTGTACTTTTTCCTGATTCAGAGATCTTTCTCGGGACGTTCTTGCCACCAGAAAACCCATTTTCATGCACTTGGGTTACACACACCCCACCTACTACATTTCGCATATTTTTTTGTAGAAATTCGCTCATCAGCTCAGCTACATTCGATCGCCAAAGCTTTCTCCCGCTTAATTGAAATAAACATTGTTGATAAAATATTTTCAGAATATCATAATGGATCATTTAAGACATCTATCATATCCGTTCATGTCGGGCCTAAGGTTATATGACAAGTGTATCAATAATGAAGTCTCACAAAATCAATCAATTTATTTTAGCAATACAAACTTCCTTACTAAATTTAAAGGAATTGGATCGTAAAGACATCTAGTCATCTGGACACAGAAATCGTTACCAAGTTACCAAGAAAATGTTAATAAAAAACAACCAACGATTTCTTGATGTTTCTGTACTGCTGTGTTCAAGATACAATTTATGTATAATTGAGTAGTTTTCTTGCGTGTTTTGTAGATTTCGTGTTTTCCTTTTGTCGTGTCCTTTATACTTATCAACAAGGTCGATGAAATGAAGTTAAATCAACTTACAAGCATTCCTTTAGGATTTATGATTCTGAAAGCTATGCTTCCCACATGCACCCTCAACTGACACGTACAGTATCCTTATTTGATGACCATAATATATTGTAGAAAATACTGTGAGCAGAGGACATGACCAATCATCCAGTTCTTCTAATATAAATATTTTATTGGGGTCTATTCTTACAGCAATAGTTTTATTTGCAGTTTGAGTGTTAAGGACCAATTTTTGTAGAATTTTAAAATAGAGCACAAGCACTAAGCATATAAGTACAGTAAACAGAAATTATTTATGAAGAAAAATTCGTTGATTAGGCAATGCTTACTAATGGCGGTGTGCAGAACAGGATTGAGTCCTTATTGAAAGACTTGAAAATGTATATCAACACCGTTCTTTGTTTTTCACGAGCTCTCTAGTGAATTTATTCGTAAATTTCGGAGAGCAGTTCTTATCGTGGAAAAATTGATACCTTATAACTATTGTACTTGTCTTGTGAGAGGTTTTCATACAATTTAGAATCACAAATTATGTACCTATTTTTCTATTCCTTCATTGGCATTTTGATGACTGGTGCAGGATATGCAATTAAAAAAAAATTTAATTTGTTTTTTTTATTAGATCAATCAGAACCAATCAACTTGAATGAGTTTAAGAATATTTTTATTGCAATTAGTATTTTTAGCTCTATCTATGAGAATTTTATTTTGATAATATGTGTGTTCTTCCACATGTATGTAAGTTTGTACATACAACAAAAATAAATTCTGCCTATTTTCCTCTAATAGTTAGATCTACAAAAAGTCCAAACATTCGTTCACGTGACAATGAATGAATGTCAACCAGAAAATCACACACGCGACATAAGAGCGTAATGAAACCACCAACACCACCACAATCGTGTAAAATTTCTCATCAAATGACCCAAAAGAAGGATCGAAATGAACTGGAGGACTATTCTAAGTCCCTTAGCTAATAAACCATCCTGAGATAAGAGCCTCATTATTTCGAGAGTATACATTGCGGTCACAAAGTGGGAAATGCAATTTCTTATTATTATGATGATGATGATGATGATGCGGGTGAAATGCATTTTGTGGGAAACGTGATGAAAGTTCACCTCGTGCAGATGTCACCTGGACGAGAATAGTTTATGTATAAGTATATACCTATCTAACGTCGAAGTTTTCACCTGCTTTTAAGGAATTTCATCGAAAGGTTTACACCTAGATGACAGAGAAGTTATAAAGCACGTAACTCTGATCCAAATAGGAAAATTTATCCCGGGTGTCACGTAATAAAAATCCAAAATGCGAAAACTGAGATTTAAATTCATTTAAAACTGATGGGATTCAGAGTTGTACCTAATATTAACTAACGTCAACCTTCTCTGGGACTTTTAATTATAAAGTTTAACTCCACTTGACTTTTAACGTAATTCCTTGAGGGTTTTGTATTTCCAATGGCTCCTGGCAATAAGGATTGTGCGAATTTCAAAAGGTTTTAGTTTAAATATTCTTTACAAAGATTCACCCCAACCCCAATCCTGAAATCCTCACTCCAGGATAATTTGATTAGGAAACCATTTTTTTTTTTAATTCGTAAAAATTTTCACAAGTAAAGGAAATGTTTAAGCACGTGTCCCTTTGAATTGAACGAGTTAATCTAGCTAAATGTCATCATTTAAACAGAAAAGACAATTATTATTTTTAAAGTAAAAAACGAAATGTTCTGAGGGTGAACAGTGCCGTAGTAAACAAATTATGATGAGCTCATCAATGAGCTTCTCATGAGTAATCAGATGAACGTCCTAATAAGCTTTTTTCGCGTTTGAATCAAAACCGGGGAAAAAATCATTTATTTATTTATTCACAGATAGTGTGCACTTATTTAGAAATGTATACTTTGCTTCCCTTTTGTGCATTTTACGATATTAGATTAGCACTTCTATGTGTGTCACGATGATGTTATTAATGAGCATGTCAATGAGTGTCACGATGAGCTTATTAATAAGCATAGAAATGAGTGTCATGATCAGTTCATAAATAAAAATCTGATTTTACGATTGATTTCATATATTTTTTCGAATTCGACGCTGAGGCGTAAGGATTTGGGCATAACATCTTGTTCAGCATATGAGCGACAGTCTATATGCGGCAAAACAAACAAAAAAATTAATATAAAATAAATAATTTAAATAAATAAATCACAAAAATCAATTCAAATTTTCCTAGTGTCATCTGACACGGTTATGACAAGAATAAATATTTATTTATTACTGATTTAGTATATAGGGAGCAGTTTTATGATGTCCAAAGAGCCCTTCGATGAGATTTAATGAATGCTCATCAGCAGGCTCATCGGGACTTAATTTTCTATATGTTTCTTCATGAATTCCAAATACCTTGATGCTTTTCAGTCAGATTAGTATTGATTTACACATTAACTGCCCCTTGCGGGGCAAGATATAAGGTAAAACTACGATTTCTACTAGGGGTCAACCTAACGAAACTACATAGGCTTAAAACAAAATTTTCCAATTTTCGATATCTGTAAGTATTTGTGCATTATTTTTTGAGCAAACTAGTTAGAAACTATAGGAATGATGGGATAATTATGAAAACAAATTTATTTATTTTTAATTAAGTCTTTTCCTTTTTCGAAACTTCGATATCGGGATTCTAAAAAAAAAAAGGTAGATTTTTCCATTTTCGGAATTTTAAATTTTGACTTTGTGCAATGCATCCAGACCAGAAACATTCGTAGGTCTACAAAATGTCGACTTTAAAAATATCGATTTTACTCAAAAATTCGAAAAAGTCGTCTATTCAAAATGCAAATAAATAATAATTTTGCATTACATACCCAACTACTCACTAAACAGCTTTTATTTACCCTTTACGATCAAAATTTGCTTTAAAAATTAATTTTTCGTTATCAGCGGTTAACAGTAGATAAGTAGAAACTTTCAGCTAAAGATTTTCATTTTTCGGAAATTTTTCATTATTTTGATTTTCGAGATTTTTAATTTTGAACTTATTTTTTCAAAATATATTCGCACTCAGAATTTTTTCCTCGGAATTTCGATTTTTGGAATTCTAATCGATTTCATCTTTACCAGCTTTAATTCGATAAAATTAATTGCGCTCATACTTAACAATTTTCAATAATCTCATCGGCATCATTTTTCTTCATATAAAAAAAAAGTACTTACATAGTTCACGTACTCCAGTTAGGTACTGAAAAAAAATGAAAAAAATAAATTAATTTTCAAAATGGATGAACACTTTTTTCATACCCAAAACCCTCCATTACAGATTTTCTTGTTCTATATAAGAATAAGAAAATCCTTTTACAAGCTACTTATGTACTTAAAAGATCGAAGATATTCTCCTCATATTACGTTAGGTGGAATGGAAGTTTCAATGGGTATCATTTGTTGATGGCTTAATTCGGATAAGAGGGTATTTCACTTTGGCTATAAATGTTTTTGTAAGTGTGAATCTCAACAATAGATAGATGTTTCGTTTAAATTCTTATACTTTGTATATATTACGTACATATGTACATTCTGCTAATGATCTGTGAATATCCCTCAATAAAGAGAAAAAATAAATGGGGATAACTCAATTATAGAGTATTCTAACGAGCAAATTGAATAAGCACTTTCGTAATTTATATGCAACCCTCTGTGAATTTCACAATTTTCTTCCTTGCCTAGCATATTTGTTGGTGGTGCCGACGTACGTCTGTACAAAATTGTACATATGTACTACATACATCTTTGCCTTAACTCCACCAAAATAATTGTTTACTCATTCATAACAGTTGTTCAGAACATTTTTTTCATCCCTTATACAAGAAAGTTTTGTGAATTTCGGCAATTTATGTATGATAAATTAACAGGCAATTGGATTATCACATCATCAGTGTGAATGAGAGTGGGAAGAAGACTTCATAATAATTGAGAATTATATCATGTTACTTCCGAGCAGATGAATTATGATTTATAAGGAGAGAGGACTAACAACAATTCTTAATTAATTATGATTAAGTATAATTATATTGTCTCTGTATTTAGTAGTACAAAGAAGCTTATGTTTTTAGGTATTATAAGGTGGAATTAGGATAAGTTTTTGTAATCTATATTCTCCGAAGCAAAATTTTGAACATTTTATAGCTGATCTGATCAAGAAAAAAGTTAGATATATTTAATTTCAAATAAATATTGGCTACAATTTCGAAATTCATATGATCACGGTTAATGAAATATATGTACCTAGCAGAAGCGTATCTAGGGGTGGTAGGTAGGCAGCGGTCGCTCCCCCTGGATCACAATATCAAAATATGGCGCCTTTAAAACAAGGTGATATGAATTTTATGCAATAATTTATCTAACTGAGGCCCTGCTTTTCGTATGAAGAAGTTTATTTCCAATGCTTAAGTACATTTAACCCTAAAAACCACATTTATATTTCGTCATAATCGAAGCAGTGTTTGCCCAAGAAGTACCTACTTCCCAAACGGTGAAGCAGAAATTCATATGTGTGCGTACCGTCCGATTCTCTAAAATCCCAGCGGGAAATGGAAGCATACAAAAGAGCACTTATCCTTCGTATGTATCCCTATGCGTACCTTTTTAAACATTGCATGTCATTAGAAAGAAGCAGATTTTTCTGTTTTCTTCCCGCGTGTTTCTATGGAATATAACTGGCAGATTTGCTATTTTCAAATCTTCCGAAGGTAAATGTAAAAGAGCATCTCCGATTTGGGTTCGTTCAATTGACACAGTATACATGAAATGCTTCTTAAAAGCTTCCAAAGGCTGTTCTATATTGATACATATGGAAATAGTGACTAAACTACTATCCATATCCTTCCAGTAATTTTAAACTTGACTCCTTACATTTCCAAAGGCAGTACTTATAATATACCGTACTTGGCAAAATAATAAAATAGTTTCAGTATAGAAGAAGGACTTTAAATGTTGGAGTGCCACCAGCATGTTAAAGGATGGGATAAATGTCATCCGACCAATTTTACTTGACATATGTAAAGGGCTTTCCAATAAGAGGTGTTATTTTGATATTCAAAGAAAAATGCCATTTTTTGAGATAAATGATCGGATCTTTATTTCATTATAAAGAGGAAGGTATGCCGTTAGTAATGCAAAATAACATCAGCCAAATGACCACCACGACCAAGCCTACAGGACCATATCCTTTCCATGAAATTTTCCATAATCAAATCGCAAAGTGGCTGCCCTATGTCCTCGATAGCCTCTCGAATTCCATCTTTGAAATCTTGAATCGACGCTGGGCTGTTGGCGTAGACCTTCTCTTTCGCGTGGCCCCAAAGGAAGAAGTCGCAAGGTGTTAAGTCACAAGATCTCGGTGGCCAATTGTGATCACCTCTTCGAGAGATAACACGGTCCGGAAACTTTTCCCGTAAAAGATCAATGGTTTCGTTGCTTGTATGGCACGTAGCGCCGTCTTGTTGAAAGTAAACGTTGTCCAGATCAATACCATCCAATTCCGGCCATAAAAAAGCATTAATCATCTGTCGATAGCGCAATCCATTCACCGTAACTGTTGCTCCAGCCTCATTTTCGAAAAAGTAAGGTCCAATGACCCCGCGGGACCATAAACCGCACCAAACAGTCACACGTTGAAGATAGAGGGGCTTTTGAACAATAACTCTTGGGTTTTCCGAGCCCCAGATGCGACAATTGTGCTTGTTGACGAAGCAATCGAGGTGGAAATGGGCCTCATCACTCAAGATGAGTTTTCGATGGAATTCCGGATCATTTTCATGCATTTCAAGGACCCAATCAGCAAAGACTCGACGTTGTTGATGATCGGCCGGCTTGAGTTCTTGTGTTAACTGAACTTTATAAGCCTTAAGACCCAAATCTTTATGCAAAATACGGTGTAATGACGTTTGTGGAATGCCTAATTCCAAAGAACGACGAGGAATGGACAAACCTGGGTTTTCTTCAACACTTTCGGCTACAGCAGCAATATTCTTGGCTGTTCTTGAGCGACGTGCACGGGATTTATTCTTCACATTACTAACTTGTCCCGACAGCTCGAATTTTTCTACCAATTTCTGTATTGCGGTCCGACAAGGTGCTTCACGACGACCCAAAAATGTTCGAGTTTTACGATCCGTCTCTGCCACATTTTCACCATTTTTATAGTGAATTTTAATAATTTCAATGCGTTGTTGAATCGTGTATCGTTCAATTTTTATTAATGGCGTAGTTTCTACTTGTCAAATGTCAAAAAATGACGACGTCTACCGAAATAGCGGGCTAATTAAAATAACACCTCTTATTGCAAAACCCTTTATGTAGTCAACTCTTCGTTGTCAACTGGTTAATTTCCGGGAGTTTTGTAGGAGTCCTTTATCGTACCTATACAAATAGTGGAAAATTTGAATTTATGCGAGTACCTTAGGCCGATAAATATGCATGTTTTACCTGAAAATATTTCTACTATTAAATATGTAGAACAGCATAGCAATATTTTTGAAAATCAGTCAGGCTTTAGAAAGCAGCATTCTTGTGAAACAGCTATCAACTGGGTAAAAATGGAATGGAAGCAAGCTTTTGATGAAGGCAAATTTATTATCGCTATTTTCCTAGACATGAGGAGGACTTTTAAGACGGTGAATATTAAATATTCTCATGGACAAATTAGATAAGTACGAAGTGAAAAGAAAGAAAGCGAATTGGTTTCGATCGTTTCTAACGAACAAATCGCAGAGGACTAAAATAAACGAGTTTATATCAGAAGTAATAAGCCGTGCTTTAGGAGTACCCCAAGATTCTATCATGGGAGCATTGCTGTTTCTTATTTATATTAATTATGTGTGTAATATTCTGGATCACTGTAAATTTAGATTCTTTGTAGGTGATGAGTGTGCGTGAATTTTAATCAGTGTAGGAGTAATTTGACCAGGATCATCTTAGCGAATAGTAAAAATCGAGTAAGTTAAAGCTTAATAGTGCAAAAAAATTATGGTTCAAATGACTTAACACCTATTGATAGTGTCGCTATTAAATTGGTTAAAAAAATTAAAAATTTATAGGCAATACACTAAATTTAAAAGATCATACAGAAACATCCCAGCAAACAAATTGAATCGAAAATAATTCTAAACTAACTTGCCATATGCAAGCATAACCATCGAAATCGATAGAGCCAAATGCTCGTTTATAATTTAGGCGGCGGACAGGTTATTATAAGTATAACAGGTAATTTATAAGTAATTCACCTATTCCTTACCAAAAGCAATTTATACAATTTATATACTTGCCAACTGTGAGGGTTGAGTAAATTACTTTTAATTTACCAATTTCAACTTATTTTTAACACTAGAACTACCAAACCACTTATTTTGACTGTTTTTGCATTTTCTTTCGCATATATCTGCTTAGTATTAATATTTTTTTTCTGAAACTATGTTACATATGAGTTTTAAGATAACAATTAAATAAAACATATTTGATGATTTATTTTATTTTCGTGTCTAACATAAAAGGGATAATTTTTATTTGTGGTACTTATACCAGAACCAGTCATTTTGACTGGTGTGTTTTTTTATGTCAGTGATAAAGTTTTGATCAGTTGTTTTTTTTTTTTTTCTGTATCATACATTTTATATAATACAACTTTTCAAACCAGCTACTTTGAGATTACAAGATATACAAGAAGACATACTTTTGGAATGTTCAGATGTTGAAGATGATGATATTTCTCATATTGAGGACGAAAATCAAAGCGATACGAGTGATAAAAGTGTCCATATCGAAAGCGATGATGACGAAAATTTTGGTGAAAATAATAAAGATGAATCGAGCGACGAAGAAAACAATATTATTTTGCATAATATACAAAAACGAAGATGTATGCGGATTCCTTCCAGTTCTGAGGAGGAAAATGATAGAAACCAAGATGCACAAATTGAAGTTTTTCGAAATGGAACTATTTGAAAACCCATAAAAGAAGAAGGTGCTGTTGGAAAGTTTCCAAGTTATTGCATATTCAAAGATTCATCTGGACATATAGCCCATGCCAGAAGTAATATTATGGAAAGGGAAGTAAGCAGTGCCTTCTTACTATTGATTGATCACCATATATTAGAACATGTCAGAGATTGCACCGAAATAGAAGCCTCACGTGTTTTGGGGAAGAAGTGGACACTTTCAGAGGAAAAATTGAAGACTTTCATTGGAATACTGTATGGACGTGATGTATACGAAGCGAAAGGATTGAAATTATCATATTTATGAAACAAAAAGTGGGGTCCGGAATTTTTTCAAAATATTATGAGTAGAAATGAATTTACAGAAATTTTTCGTTTTATTCGTTTTGATAAACGAAATGAAAGAAGTCAATGCTTACAAACGGATAAATTTGTGTTAGTATCTACTGTTTGGAATAAATTTATTGCCAATAGCCAAGACTGTTTCAAACCAGGAGCATATATTAGGTAGTAGCAGTAGTAGGTGAGCAATTGTTTCCAACGAAGGCTAGATGTAGCTTTACACAATATATGCCAAACAAACCAGATAAATTTGAGATAAAATTCTGGCTGGCATCTGATGTTGAAACGAAGTATGTTATAAATGACTTTCCTTACCTAGGAAAAGATGATACACGAAATTTGTCAACACCTCTCAGTGAATTTGTAGTAATCAGACTATTGGAGTCTTATACAATGAAAGGTAGGACTGTAACAACCGACAACTTTTTCACCAGTCTTCCTTTGGCTTCTAAATTATTGAACAAAAACACTACATTGGTTGGAATAGTACGTTCCAACAAACGGGAGCATCCGAAAATTTGCAAAGAAAAGAAAGATGGTATGGCTCGTTTTTCAACATTACTATATGAAACAGATGACTGTACACTTACAGTTTATAAAAGCAAGCCTCGCAAAAATGTAGCTTTATTGAGTATCAAGCATAAAGGCGTCAAAATTGAAAACAACTACAAGAAAGTGCCTGAAACTGTATCTTTCTATAATAAGACCAAATTTTGTGTCGATGTGACTGATCAAATGGCACGCAAATATAGTTTTAAGTCAGGATCCAGAAGATGGCCCCTTACATCTGGCTATAGGAAGCTGCAATTTAACGTCCATCATTTTACAACGATACCCCACCCAACACGTAAATGATGCCAAATAGCACTTTGCAATAAGAACAAGACCACAACAAACTGCTGTGTGTGGAAAATGCACAGAAAAAAAAAAGTTTGTATTTGTAAAAATTGTGGCAAGCCATAATTATCTTGAATAAAAACTAACCTAATATCCAAAATAACCATGAATTTTTATTAATTTTATATTTTATCAATACTATTTATTAATTTTGTAAAACACTTTACATTGTGCGCACCATTTTTTTGCATTTAAAATATTAATTGTTCATATCCAGTCAAAATGACTGGTTTTGGTATAAATAGGTATAGTAACATTGTCAGTAAATCTAGTGTTAATGTGTCTGGATTGACATTTCATAATGCATAAACGTAAAGAATTTTTTTTTTTTTAATATTTCCACAATTTGGTATTATACTTTTATTACAATTGTAAGTTCGCTTGGAAAAAAATGCGTCAGCAATTGTAATAAATTGTAAAAAGCAATGTTGAAAAATTTAATAAGAGCGATTTTGAAAGAAGAAATATTGCAAATTTGCACGAGGCTTGCTAAAAGCTAGAAATAGGCAATAGTTGAAAGAGAGGCAATCATATACACACTTTATTGCAATAATGCTGTCCTTGTTTCACAACTATTACTCATTCCTTACTTTTGGTAAAACCTCGCCAAATTGTTTGCTGGGATTAAACTGAAATTGGGGGTAGATTTGATTTTGCTACTACCCCATAGAACTTCTTGAAGCTCGGAGTGCTACTTCTTAATTATTATAAAAAGCAATTTTAAATTTATTGAAATAAATTTTGTTTTTATACAGCAACGCCTTCTTTTAATATGTTCGCTCCCCCAAATGTTTCAACCTAGATACGGCGCTGATACCTAGGACACTTTGGCCATCTCATTAACATTATTTTATACGTAAAATTAAATGAACTGTAGAAATAAGCCAAAACTTAATATTTTATCGTTATTTAATAAGTACCGGATTCAATTTCACTCTAAGAGTACATATCTCCAGGGTTTTAGTTTTTCAGATTATTTTCTTCAAACCATTTTTTTTTTTATATTTATACTTCAATAATTCATGATAGACCCATATAAACTAGGAAAAAAAAAATTGTGGAATTAGATGAATGAAAATAACTAAAAAAATTTAAAAATAACATTAAAAACTGATTATCGAAATATGATCCCTCCTTCTGCTCCTGATTTTTTCTGTCTTGATTCGAAATGATTCATAGAATCGATCTTTTGCAGAAAATCGCTAAACTATTATAAATTCTGAGTAGGTATCTACTTTTGTCTATTTATATTATCAGTTTCAATATTACCCGTAACTTGTAAACAGTTTCGAGACAGAGATCAGAAATTTTCTATGACATAAAATACTACAATAAGGGCAATCTTATTATGACAGATATCTATCGACCTTCAACTATATTTTCAATTCATATTTCATTTGATTTTTTTTTTTTATCTAGCCTCAATTGATATTCATAATACTAAGCAACGTAAAATGAGCTTAATAGCTACAGTAGCTACGTGAACTTTTAAAATGAATGAAAAGTTAAATCAAAATCAATTACTAGCAACGCAATTTCTTATATTTTACGACTTTACGTACTTATTCATTTAATTTTCTTAAAAGGCAAAAGTCTCCGTAAACATCTTCCTTACAGTCGTTCAACGAAATGCTTCTGTTATTTTCACTTACATTTAAATAATGAAAAGGATAAGCAGAGATTCCTTGAAAATAATATATATTTCCGACGGATGTTGAAGAGTGGTAGCTTTCAATTTTTTCGCTGCCTTGAATTTGCTCGTAATATTGAAAAAGAAAATAAAGTGAGTCTAGATTGTATTTTATTTTATTGTTATAATATAATATGTATGTTCGTTGTGCATGATGGCGGTTATGTAACATTAGTGGAATGTATAGTATAGTATACTTCATCACATATTTTATGATTAGCATATTATCCTAGCTTATGCGCAAATTGTGTAATAAAAATAGTAGTATAAAACTATAAATTGGAAACAGTTCCATCCGGTATTGGCTACAAATTGCTAATTTCGTCAATAAATAAATAATTCTAAAATCAAGCCAATACACACACAAAAAAAAAATAAAAAGAAAAATTTCTTTGCATACATACTTCTCTTGTAAATATAATAGATGGCGCCCTAAACGCATGAGAGTTCCTGAGGTTGTTATCACTCATGTAGAAATAACATTAAGTGATCATAGCTAAGCATTTTCACAACAAATAACAAAATTCAAAAAGAAGAAGAAGAAAATCACACGTACTAGAAATAGATGCTAATATGGAGTGTATGTATGTTCTTTCTCTTTCCATTTTAAATACATTTTATGATAATCATAAGGAAAATTTGACTGGGTATTTGCCTAAGGTTAATTCGATTACCTGTTATGGTCGTAGCATACTGCAAGCAGCAATATGCTACCCGACGGCTAGCAGCAGCACCTAGCGAGCACACGACCAACGTGCGGTTGTCGAGACTCGACCATACGTCCCAAGGCTGACTGAGATGGGTTCCCGTCAGGAAATCGTATGAAAAGAAAGAATAAGACAATCGTCTCGGGCTTGTCAAACCTTTGACATGGTGTAGAAGTGGAAAAATGAAATCATAGTTTCCGGGGACATCGGCCAACAAATCAACACCGTACGTAAGTTCATAAGAATATTCATCCCTACTAACAATCTAAATTCAATTGGTACAAATATTCTTTCACCTTTAATACCAGATGAGGCAGATCTACCTTCGCCTCAAGCATTTTCAAGTCGTAAAGCAAACAACTCACGATCAGATAGTACTAGTGATTTAAATTTAGATCCCTACGACGCTTAGAAGCGCACAAAATAAATATACAGCGAATAACTGGTGTTCAACCACTGCGTACCCAATTACAGCATTTGATTTGTAATAGAAGCAGGAATTCGGTAGAAGAGATAATCACATACCGGTGCGGAGATAATCTCACTGGTTTTGGTTGGAACGAATTGCAGACAGAAAATTGCAATTATGGTAATATAGAGAACGTCGATTTTTCTTTAGAGCCTGCACAATGGCTACAACTCCTCACCTTAAGTCATAATCTGCTCACAAGTGTTGAGGTAATTAAGCGGCAGCGGCGAGTGATCTGCCAGCTCATGCTGGCAGTCTGGATTTCACGTCCAAGCCAATCACTCAGCATAGTTCCATAACATACCTAGTTAATTAGAGACCCGTGATATACATAAATCGTATAAGTTTTATGGTAACGCGCATGTCTGACTTTTAGTATGGATGTATAATTGCATTAATTCAATTTTCTTCTTCTTCTTCTTAATATTGAGTTAAGTCTTTTGGGCCCCCAATTGTAAAACAGTTTCCGTAGAGAATTGCTCCGGCCAAGCGGTAAGCAGGGAGCATTTTTCTACACGGCACGTTGCCGTACCGAATCTTCTTTTAATAGTGATTTGTTCTTCCGGTAATCTACAAGCTTTCCACCTGAACCCGGGGCTCACAACTTGTATGTGGAATCAATTATACTATTGAAACCACTCACAACACAGCCGGTGGGAACCCTAGGGACAATAGTTCCACAGTTACCACTTTGGTTTAGAATGGTTACCACTTTGGTTTAGAATGAGCTATACCCATCGATCAGTGACGGAGAAGTTCTCCTGAAAAGAGATCTAGTCTCAAGGAAAAACACTAATTTGGTCCAATTAAGCAGCGACTGAACTCAAACTAGCGTCCGACTGCGTTAGAAGACAAATTAGAACTGATGATTATTTGAAAATTGTCACCTCTCATTTCCACTTCCGTTTTGGTTTGTCACTGGCTACTGTTTGCTGTGCTTACACAAATTTTATATTCCTAACGGATACCAGTTGGCGCTGTTATCAAGATAATTGCAATAACCTAGCAAATGTTGGAGATATAGCATACTCCGAATTTATTCGCTCGTTTTCGAGGTATTTTTCAGAATACTCAGGGTATTTAGTGACACACAGGAAGTAAAATAAGACTAATTTTAGTACCCAGTTAAATTTACCCTAAATGTATCAACGGTAAAGTAAGTTAAAAAGTGATTGATTTCATTTATAAAAAAAACAAAGTTAGTTGCTCTGAAGCAATGTTTAAATATTAATAATGAATAGTAGTACACTGAAAATGCATTTATTTCATAACCCGACTAAATGAAGTTGTGCATTTTATATAAGCAAATGGATCTATAAAATTAGGATGAAATCAATATTTGAATTTTTACTTACTTTTACGACAAAGAATTTATTTCCAACTCTTATTGAATCTACTTTGGTATACAAATCACAAGATTCATTTGTAAAGGGACACTTGGCCTTAACAGATTTCGTCAAGATTTTTTACGATTTGAAGGATGCAATTCGCATGATATATCGATGGCGTAACTGCCGCGTCTTGCAAATACACCCGCCAGACGTGTTCTATTCTTTCTCAAATCCAGGTAATATCATTTATCATTTTTCCAGACAAATCAGATGACATATTTTTACATGTATGTAGTCATAGTACCTTTAAGATAGTATTTTAACCTTTCGAAAGGTATACACAATTCTTCTCGTGCACATATAGTATGTATGTAAACATTTTTGTATCTAAAAATAAATATCGTCTCTTTGTATGCTAGGGAATTGAAAAGGGTTTCAAAGAAGAATCATTTGTCATGGAACTTTTAGTAAATGAGATTTTGCAGTTGAATTTAGATTTCTTTAGTGAATGAAATGTTTGGTATACATACTATGTATGATCCGTTTTTTATAGTTATCCTATATAATCTATATGAAGCTAAATTTCTGCTTTATTTATTCAAGATATTCGTCTTCTTTTGAAAACTTTAACAATGAGGGAAGTGGAGTGTTTTTTTTTTTGTATTCAATCTGAAACGACAAAAGTTTGGATGTATTATGTGAAAAATAGCGAAGTAGTGCCTATAGTAAAAGAACATTGACAAATTCAGAATACTTAACAACAAACAATCAAGTTTGTAGATGGCAGCCTGATTTCGTACATATTTGTTAGTGAGCACTTCTTAAGATAATATCTACATAAAATGAATTCAAGATAGATTTTTCTAAATCATTTGTCAGGCTTTTCTATAAAATTTAAAAAAAAAAAATTGTTTAAACTTTTTAACTTCTCCCTCAAGAAGTGATGTTCTATTGATAAAAAATTTTATATAAATTAAAAATCGAAGAAAGTTTGTCTAAGATAGGAATTATGTTCAGATCCTGTTTTATATGGTGATTCTATAACGTAAAAGTGGTTATACCGTTTAAGTGCTGATCAATTATTGCAAAATATATAATCCAAATAAACAATTGCGAGGCAATTGAATTCTGTAGGGTATCGACCTGTAAGATATCGATTGTTTGCTTTCGCATTAAATGATCAAATTTAAATTAATAAAAATGCACTAATTCCGCCGATCCTACAATATGAAGCAGCAGAAGAAAGTAGGCCAGTGTGATCATGAAGAAAGGTTTTGGAAGAAATGAAGGCGAGTTGTTGAATGGGAATCATTGAATAACCCTTTGCATCCTAACCCTTTTATTAGTACGGGTAAACAGCTACTCGACACAGCAGTTTTAATAAAAAAGACTTTAAATTTTTTATATACCTACCTATTACAAAAATCGGGGACCCTCTACCTCCAAAACCAGCCATCCGATTGGATTAATATTTCAAATATTCACTGATAATTAAAATTCGCTATTTTTTATTTCGATCAGGGTGGGTCAAGGGTTTTTCACTTATAACTCAGCCATTAGACCTCGGAGCATAGGCGTGTGGGTACTCAAACTTCTTCTCAGGATCTGGTCTAGTCGATTCTGGACTAGAATTTTGAAGATGTACTAGGTCAAACCTTCACCCCGCGTGGGAACGCAGTACATTTTGAATTTTTTTAAAAAAGTAAAAGAGTTCTTTATTTTCAGAGATCTTTCAATCCCCATACTCACTTTTTTAGTATGTACTTCTATTTTCAATTCAAACTGAGGTACTAGATTTTTCGCACCTTAGATGGACTCTAACTTAGTAGAGTTCTGTCCGATCGGAAAACCGCTTTCGCTATTTCCTTCAGCTAATTACCAGCTACAATTCGTAGAAGAAAATGTTGTTACTGAGTGTACTTTTAGAGTGGTGGCTAGGAACTCCCGTCAGGGGATGGCTCCAATACGACATGTTGCGTATAAAATTAAAGGTCTTGCTGATCCACTGATATACTCTTTTATCTCTCTTCCGAAAACTTTCTCGTGACGTGCTGTCGTCGAAAACCCCGTCTTCATGCACTTGGGTCGCATATACCCCAGTTTTTACATTTCGCATACATTTTAACCAATCTTTCTTTCAAAGCCATTAGTGCCTTGTTAAGAGGACATTTTTCTCATGGTATTTATATTTTAAGTGTATGAAATGCCGGCGCGCATTCCTTTCCTTTCAGAAAATAATACTATTATTCAATATTATTTTATTATTTTATTTATTTATAAAGGATTTCCACAACGAAATTACTTATTTTGGTAAACAAATACAGATAATACAATTTTACATTAATATTTATACAAGGGAATCGAAGTTTTCGTGCACATAATAAGATATATAAGACTATAATAAGTGATGGCGCCCCTCGAACGGCGTTCGAATTCAAGTAAAGAATATGATGGAACCTGAGAGGCTCCGTTCGTGTGCAAAAGGTTCAGAAAGTGATAGCTCTTAAGTCAAAAATGAGTATTTGTACGAGAATAAGACGAGTAGAAAAATAAAAGTGATTGCTCGCCAGTAAAAGTCTTGGTCGTTTTAATTATTTTCCCACTTTTCTTACATCTACAATTCCTTGTTGTTATTGTTTTATTTATTGACAACAACATTTAGAAGAAAAAAAATATTTCAAATTCAGAAATTCTTCTATAGGGGCTTTTTCAAAAATTGTGAAAATTTTAGAATTTTTTATATTTATAGTTTGATATTTTTAATTATTCCTTTTATGCCTTTTACACCATATTGTTGGGGAAAAAAAGAGGATATAAATTTTTCATATATGGTGACACGAATGTTGGAGCTCAAATTAATCGTTGATATAAATTACGAAATTCATTTATTGAAAAATTCTTGTAAATTGAGTCTTTTTTCACTCGTTGCTTTAGTAGGTATTCACATAAATAATTGAATGTCGCAATTTTTCACGGAACATATAACTTTATCGTCATTAAGGAGATCTTCTAGCTTATTTCTTTTATTGCTCACCCTTGAGTGTCCTGTTTCTTTTCAAATACACACTTTACATAGGTAATACCGCTCATTTGCCCCAACTTCTGTTAAAATGTAGGTAATTATCATCAGCTCTTAACTTTTTAACCTAATTATGTAAAGGTATATTCCAAATTTCATTTGCAGAGTAAAGTCCTTTCCTTTTCAAACTGTTCAATGGTCAGTCCATAGCTTTTGAAATAAACCCTTTCAGGCGTTTAAATTAGTTCTATCTACTCGGATTAAGTCCTTTTATTACCCGGAATAATACATACATATGCATACATATACATTTAACGTTCAAACACATTTTCACCTATGAGTAGTTTATAAGGGTTTTAGTAAAATATTTGATCTGGTCAAGGAGCAATTTATGTTCGAAAGCTGTTGAAATATTAAAAGCCCTTATATAGAGGGGTTTTATGAGGAACAGAATATTCGGTTAAAGGTTCAAATGATTCAGTTAGAATGGAGTAACCTGCCAAGTGCACTGTAAATGCTATCTAAAAACTAATCCCATAAAATGCACATGTTAGTACTTCAGTTCCTAAATGGAATTCAAAAAGAAAATATCTTTTGGGGCAATTGTTTAGTCTGAAGGGGCTTTTGAGACAAGTGTATGTTCTGAAAGTGAAAATATTTTATTAAATATGTATGTGTGTGTGTCTCTGTGATTTTTACGAGTAATATTTCTATCATAGTTGCAATATTGTTTGTTTTGATCATTTTTGCTTTCATTTATTTTGATAACGCGTTCATAAGTAATATTTTTTGTCTAATCATAATAAAATAAAACTAAATTGGAACTTTATTAATTAGTTAAGGATAAAATCAATCTTTCAGAAAGTAATATCTCAGTGAGGCAATTATATAATTTTTTCAGTTAAAATCAATTGATTTGCTAAATATTATTCTCAGTTACTGTGATATTGTGCCATTGGAATAATTCACTGGCTCCATGCGAGGACAGATTAAAGTTAATGACACACCCACATTGATACCTTCGTTGATTAATCATTATTTTATTCAAAAAGCAAAACAAAAAAAAAAGGAAACAAAACCTCTGGAAAATTTCATAAACATAAGTACGTCTACTTAAAACTTTGCAATTCTTTGTAAAATCTTCAAAGCAAGGAGTCGAGAGTGTACCATATAAAGTTAAATTCTTCAAAACAAATCATTTTCATATATAATTCCTTTGTTTCAAAATCTAAAAAGATTTCCTTCGTTTGAAACACATTTTCACAAAATATTTGTCATTATAATGTTCGAAGGTACCAGTATTGGAATTTTCGAATATACATATACCTTATGTATTCGTACATAGGCAATACAATACATACATACATATATTTTGTATCTAAGGAAAAATATATGAAATAAAATTTTCTACCTAACGAATTACCCAATGAAGCACAGTAAATGGAAATGTTTTTACCTTCGGGATATTTTACATTTATTTAGGTGGGTTACGTTTACAAGAACATGAAAGATTATTTTCCTTTTTTCCTAAACATTTTGAACCATGCCTAAGTAGAAAAGCCTAAGTTAAATTTTTGCCACACAAGATGCTTTGACCTTTGTAAGTAGCTCTAAGGAAAGTTGAAAAGGCGGTTGTTATATTGATATCCCTCAATTACTTTGAAGTCATATAATGTTATGTAATTCCTTAGGGATGGATTGATTGGTGAAAAAAAAAAAACAGCAAATTCTTAAACATCTTAAATAACTTAAGCTACATATGTGACTTAAGTTGTGATGAAATTTGAAATAATGTTTTATGATTTAATATAATTGACGTTAGCTAAATTAGAAAAAAAAAATAGTTTCAATTGATAAAATGCTTTTCATACATACGACTAATTAAATAGAAAATTCAATATTTTTTTTTTACATTATATATGGAATCAGTTTTTTTTTATTTATTCGGATACTTTAACTTTACTAGACATACTAAAACAGGTCAGTTAGAAGGTAAGGCAGACAGTTTTGAAAATCATGCCATCATCTAAAAATAGAACAAAATTTCATATGGCATTACAATTACATTTTAAATCTCGCGGCTAAAAATAACATTAAAGAAAGAAGTTTTTCTAAATTGTAAGTATAAAAATTATTTTTTATTAAAAAGTGTAAGTACCAACTATTTTTTTTTTTGAAAAATTTTGAATTTTATATGATAGTTCAGGAACTTTAGGAATTCATATCGGAAAAAACTCCAACCAAGCTTAAAATTGGTATACACTTACCTTTCAGTTCTACAAATAAGTTGTAAAAAGTCCCCGGAATTCGATTATCCGCATAATTTGTGACACCCCAAAAACGGGGAAAAAAATTACCGTTTTTCGGTTTTTTGCGAATATCTTCATTCTTGTCGGTCTTACGGCTATAAGGTATATTTATGAAAAAGAAAGAACGGGAAACTCTCTACAAAAAAGTTGGAATAAAGTTTATTAGTAACACTAATAGGTTTCCCGTAATCTGGCACTGAATCTCCAACGTAAATTTTGTACTAATATTTATAAACATTCGGGTATAAATAATAGTATATTCAAGTGTACAGAATTAGCGATCCTGTTTTTGATATACCTATTTGATGTAAAAGCCTACCGTAAAAATATTAAGCTTGTCATTTAGGAATATATAACTAAAAAATGAAGGTTGTTTATGTAACTAATTTCTGGCAGCTTATTCTCTTTCGGTTTCTTCAGCGCTTCTTTCTCTAATTGCTCTGGATTTTCCCACAGGACTGGTGGAAAATTCCAAGAATGCTCAGAATCAATATCAATATCATTTCTTTTTTCTAACGAATCTTCGATTGAGACAGCATTCAAGATGTCCCACGATAATTGACGCAAACTTCTGATGTCTTTCTAGTTATTGAAACTTCGAGAAGAGTAAATTTTTCGCTCGACTTTTTCGTTACCCGGTTTGAGAAAGAAGATCTCTTTATTAATTGGAGTGCGAGCAACCAAAATTACCAAGAAATCCGCGTCTTCCCCAACAACAACAATTCTATTTCTGCGTTGTAAGCACTCCAAAGCTGTTTCAATTATTACAACGTCAGCATCATCTTGAGCGTGTTTAACAACAGAATTATTACCTTCGAATTTCACAGACAACATCGAAATCAATCTGTGCTTGTTGTTATTGTTGAAAAGGAATTTTTCTTGGCTCACTGTGACATACATCATCTCGTCGAAATAGGTTTCAGCAGATGAAGATTTTGCTGCTCGACAACGTTGTTCCGTAGCTTTCACGCTGTTGGTTATATTGTTGCATCCATCATTTGAACCGTAATACCTTTGAAAACAACCAATATACTTTAAACAAATCGAATCGAAAGATTCATTCTGATGCCACGCAATCCGATATAAAATAAATTCATCGTCGATGACGTATGTAAGTTTTATAAAATCAAGTTCAGCTACCGATAGTTTGAGGACGTCAAACAAAGCTGACATTTTTTCGCATATACCCTCCAATAAACATTGACAGCTGGAATGGAGCTAATTCATATCGCGCATATAAATACAGAGCTCTCCATCGGATATTTTCGTGGCACTGGTTTTTTGGAATAGTAACAATAAATCAATAGGCACCGTCTTATCACGAACTTTGACGTTACTGTTGACTGTTAAAAGTGGTAGTATTCTGTCATGTTATACACGCCAGTGGTGTGGCATAGCAACGATTTGGGACTGTGCGTCTAGCACTTCTCACCTGCAAAAACAGGCATAGCAAGTATAAACCCGACCCCATATAGTTCATAGTTATGATTCATAGTTATGATGCATAGCGAGTAGACGTACTAGTGTGTCGCTCCTACAGTTACCGCGCTCAAATTTTTTAAGCACATTTGATTCCAGTGAAGTGTTCTAGTTTAATATTTTGTACTATTCTCGATTTTTGCTTTGCTCGATGGCTGGAAAAACTCGACAATATTCAACTAAATCTAACTCTACACGTGCTGAGCCTAAGAACGTTTCTCCAATGAATGTGGTTAAGGCATCTTCCTCTGCTTGCGACCCCCCTCCTGAGGATGCTGCAGTACCTAATATTTCTTTTACTGCTTTTGAGAATCGTATTATTGACCGCATTGATTCCATCCTCGAGGAAAAGCTTGCTGTATTGCGTGCAAGTTTTAACGCAACCACTACCAGGGAAGTCAATGACCTGAAATTAGTCTGCAATAAACTTCAAAGTGAAAACGATGACCTGAAACGATGTAAGCGCTCATCTGATATTATAGTCAGAGGCATACCAGTAACATCTGGGGAAAATATACAGTCAGTGAGTGCAAAAATTGCTACCGTAATTAAACATCACCTGTCACCATTTGCTGAGGCCTTTCGACTCCAACCTAATCGTCATAATACGGCCACTACGTCATCTAATGGTAACAGGCCTGCTTGCCCACCCATTATTTTACGTCTAGTCCACTGGAACGTAAAAAATTCTTAAAATTGCTACAGCTAGCAGATCTTCAAGCTGGTTTTTCTTCTAATTATCCCATTCGAATTCACGAGAGTTTGACACCGAAAAATAACAAAATTTTTCAAAAGGCGTTGCAGTTAAGAAGAATGAATAAAATTTATTCTGTATTTACAAGAGATGGCCTAGTGTTTATGATTCCGTGCTGAATCGGATAAAGCGATGCTTATTACTGAACTTACCCAGCTAGAGTGATATGGAGCACATATGTATATTATGTAATTTTTTTTATATTTTTTTTTGTACATATTAAGTATACATTTGAAATTCTTAGTATTTAGTAATTTTCTTATTCTTTCATACATTTTTTATCATAGCTTTAGTATCTCATTCTTGATTTCTTGAATTTATTTAATATTTGTTTTTTTTTTAGTTTTGTATACAATCGGGATGTCCATTAATATTTGTATTGATCTAATTTTTAGTTTTGCTGAGTTACTCTGCTGTGGCCTACGTATGCTCTGCGGTGGGTGATACCCTGTCTCCTTTGAACAAAATGAGCGCTGTTCTTAATATCTTCTGCAAACAATCTGAGGGCTTCAAAATTTGCGCATTTAATGCGCGCAGTTTAAATAATAAAATTGATCTTCTTAATAACATTTTTGATACTAACATAATACATGCACTTCTGATTAGTGAAACTTGGCTCAAGCGTCATATACCCAACAATGCTGTATCTATTCCTGGTTTTTCAATCTATAGGAATGATCGCTTGGATAGGATCGGTGGTGGTGTAGCCATTTATGTACAATCCTCTCTCAAAACTTCTGTCTTAGCCATCTCCTAACCAAGTGCAACATATGAATTTGTATGTGTAGAAGTTAATACTGGAGTAGATAAGTGTATTCTGGTTGCCGTTTATTGCCCTCCTAATAGTTTTAAAGAGGATACATTCATCGAATTTCAAACAACTATTTCCCAACTTTGTTGTAGTTACTCGAATATTATTGTTGGTGGTGATTTTAATGTTGATGGTCTAAGGAGTCACATTCAGGCTACAGACCTATTATACCTTATGCAAACTTTAGACTTAACAATTGTCAATCATATGCCAACATTGTTCAATACTAGCAATCCGTCCCAATTGGATTATTTCTCTGTAACTAATAGCGATAAGGTGTTGTTCCACAACTAGTTGATTCCAGTGAGTAATTTTGATCACGATTTCTTATATTTGTCATACCAGCTGGCTTTAGATCCTTCTTTATGTGCTGACTCATTTTATTATCGTGATTATAATAAAATTAATTCTGACATGCTCCATGCTGACTGCTCCGCAATGCCGTGGTCCGATGTACTCCTACTGGATTCAGTTGATGAAAAGATCGGATTTTTTAACAACTTAATTTTACAACTCTACTATCGACATGTTCCTTTGATTAAGAAGAAAATCCTTTTCCAACGCTGTCCATGGATAACACAAGAAATTCACACTGTTTTTGCTGAAAGAGATTTCCTTTTGCATCGCTATAAAATCTCACGGGACCCTGCAGCTCATCATCGATAAAAAAAGTGTCCGAAATCTTGTCACACTAAAACTCAGGCAAGCCAAAAAATCATATTTTGCCTCCAAATTGAATCCTAGTCTACCTCCAAAAAATCTGTGGCGAAATTTACGCTTTATGGGGGTGGCAGGTAAGGATGGAAACATATGCTCGATCAACGCTGATTGCTTGAATGAACATTTCACCTCCATGTCTCCGATTAATCAGTCTGTTGGTCAGGGCCGAAATCAAGAACTGACTATAAGGCACAATGAAGGGTTTGCATTCCGCTGCATTGATCATTTTGAAGTATTCTCCTACTTAATGGCAGTGAAATCCACTGCAACCGGCTATAATATAATCCCTCCTAAATTCATCAAGTTAATTGCTCCCTTCATTGTTAGTACATTAGTGCACATCTTTAAGGTTTGCCTTACCACATCGCAATTCCCTACTATTTGGAAAAGAGCTCTTATTATCCCAATCCCTAAAAAATCTATCGCCTCTTCTGAGAAAGACTACCGACCAATCAGTATACTCTGCTATTTCAGTAAGGTGTTTGAGAAAATAATATATAACCAAGCTGTTAAGTTTGTTGACCGGAACAAGTTCTTATCGCCTTGGCAATCTGGGTTCCGTAAAATGCACAGTTGTGAAACAGCTCTATTAAAAGTAACATCTGATATTACTGAAGCCCTCGATCAGGATTTCCTAACGATACTTGTTCTGCTCGACTTTAGTAAAGCATTTGACTCTGTCGACCATACTCGCCTTCTTTATAAACTTGCAAGCAATTTTAATTTTTCTTCGACTGCTGTTACCTCATGGGGAGCTTCCTTTCACATAGACAACAAGCCGTCAAAGTGCGTAATATAGTATCGCAGTTTCGCCCTACTGAATGTGGTGTTCCCCAAGGCTCGATTCTTGGTCCTTTCTTATTTAGTTTATTTTTAAACGATCTTCCCAATGTTGTCCAGGACGTATCTATTCATCTCTATGCTGATGATGTGCAGATTTACTTCAGCAGACCAATTGGGTTACAAGAGGACTGCACTGCTCGTATAAATATGGATTTGCATCGGATATCTGAGTGGTCACTTGAAAATGGATTGATTCAAAATGCCAATAAGTCGTGTTGTATGCCCATCTATAGAAATGCTCTTGAAACATCTGGGCGGCAACTAGAAAACTCAATCTGATGTTTCACACCTTTTTTTTTTTGTGGGAATTACTAGTTCTATCAATAAACTTTATTCTACTTTCTTTTGTAAAGATTTTCCCCGTAAGACCGACAGGAATGAAAATATTCGCAAAACACTGAAAAAAGGTATATTTGTTCTCCGTTTTCACACCTTATTTGTAGAGCTGAATGATTAGTGTCTTTCAATTTTTAGTTTGGTTGGACTCTTTCCAAAGGCCCATTGCCCAAAAATTCCTGGACTATAAAGCAAAATAGGCTTCTAATATTTAATAAATAATTGCAAATGCATTAATATATATCTCTGTCTGTCTGTCTGTCTGTCTGTTTTTGTTCAAAATCACATGAACGCAATTTGATGATGCTCCATTTATCGCCACAATCCATTAAATATCTTCAATTTTTTGTTTAACAAAAAATAAAATTTTTTATTTACCTCACCAGCAGCAAATGCGAATTCAAAAAAAAAAAAAAGGAAAGAAAAAAAGTTTCCAACTATAATAAAAACTGGTCCCCCAAAAACTTACTAAAAACTTTCATTTAAATTTGTAACTGACAATCCAGTTAAGTCCCGTCCCTCAAAAGGATTATTGTCATAACTCATGCAACATTAGGATATAGGAGCGAGCACTGAAAAACTTCAAGACTTATAAAAATCCACAAGGAGTAAAATTTATTTAATTGCTTTACCGCTTCTGGGAGATGGGAGAAGAGTTGATAATGAGAAAACTTTTCCATTTTTATTTTCAAGGAAAATTTTTATCTTTTAAACGAGCAACTTTTCAAATAGGTTTTAATCGAGGACATTAACATGATGAAAAAGCAGTTTGTCTGAAATGACTTGGTTGTGACTCTATATGACAATGATAAATGGAAGTCATAATAATAATAACTATACCCAAAGAACGGGATTTAGTATAGTGTTTAAGTTATTGCAAGGGTGATAGCTGGATTATAGGATTTAAAAAAATAACAAATGAGGAAGGAGGAAATAATTTCTGTTTTGCATGTGTATATGATCACAAATTTTCGTTTGTCTGTTTCTACAAAAAAAAAAAAAAAACTGATAATATCACTAAATAAAGCCTTTATAGGGGGACAAAACTTACAACAAAGGATTTGTTGTACCCTAAAGATAAATCTCCAATTTTCTATAGAATCACTTTTCTCCCCCAAAGATGACTGCACAATTTCAGAAAATTTTCCCCAAGTGTCATGTAAAAATAAATAATAAGGGCACTAACTGCACCAACCCTTAAAATGTGTATTGTGCAGTGCTGGTGTATGCTATCTCTGATGCAGCAGCAGAACAAGCTTTACACTTACTATATATAGCTTAGATTCGGTGCCATTATAGGAAGAAGACTGAAGCATACAACACTTTGAAGGAATTTGATCCTTCCCAGTACTTTTATGACATCTGGTCAAATCGCTTCCGAGCGATATCTCTAACAGCGTTCATAGACCCAACATTTTTCTAGTATGTAGGTACGATGTAAATAAACTGTACATACATGCATACGTACATATGTTCACAGGGGTCATGGATATGAGTCCATAACATGGTCATAGCAATTTCCTATCACATCCCGTTCAAATCAAACCATCATCAGCATCATGTTGTTATTTCAATTACGTGCCTGACCTGGATCCACTCCAATAAAAGCTCGGAACAGTGGACTGCTGTTGTTGTTGTTGTTGTTGTTGCCACTGAGACATTTTAGAATGTCCAACAAATTGTTTGAAGGAAAATTCCTATCCAGTGCACCGCCTCGTCCTGCATACTGAAAGTGTACAAACGAGTGGCAGAGCCATCTGGCAAGGAACTAACTGCTGAAGAAAGACGACGCGACGTGGGCAGTATGAGACGAGAAAATTTTAAAAAATTGAAAGAAATTGCCTTGGTTATAAATCCTCATTTTAATGTGTCAAGAATTAGCGAACTATACTATGTACATATATTCAGAAGGCTAAATATAGGACTACAATTTGTTTGTTCTATTGGCCGCCCACAAATGACGGTGTTAATCTTAATTTTCAGAAAACGTGACTGAACGGTTTTTCCTTCCTGATTTGTTTGACTAGAAGACGTAAATTCTAGCAGGGTAATAAGCACGTTTTCAATAGTTTAAGTGTGGATGATGGGATCTTGTAACTTGAAATTTACTATCGCAACTATACCAACCTATTACATGGTAAAAGGTTCAAGTTAATAGTTAATTCCTTTGTAAAAACTACCGTTGATATTAACAGCAAGAGTCCATAGTGGACTGGAGAGATAATTCTAAGGATTTTTTTTTTTTATATAGTAATCTATGAATTATGTAAGCGCTTTCAGAGAAAAGTAAACGAAAATTTTCTTACGTTTTAGTTTTAATTGATCTGGAAAGCATTGAATTGAATTTAACCCTTCGAAGTCACTAAATCATCTTCTAAAAATAGACCGTTCAATATTTTTATATTTATTTTAAAAGTTACCAGCTACAAAAATTATTTAAAATTGGAATTTTATAAAAGTTCACATTTCTCACACCTTTTGTCAATAAAATTATAAGTATCTAGCTTTAATATTACTTTTCTTTCACTTCTACAGCTTTTACAATAGTACAGGCAGGAGTTCAACATTATGGTGCGCTACTTTCTTTTTCGATACCTCGAACGATACCTCGATAAATTTACATACCTCGATGAATTTCCATACCTCGATGAATTTCCATACCTCGATGAATTTCCATACCTCGATGAATTTACTAAAACAGAACCAAAATCGTCTGACCTTAAACCAATTGTTAGGCCAGGCATTGCTATTGTAAATGGCATATTGTACCCCCTGGAGCTGGATGAGGTGTATGAGCTGTATGAGGAGTATGAGCTGTATGAGCTGTATGAGCTGTATGATGTGTATGAACTGGAACTACTGTAACGTTTCTTTTTACTTTTTTTTTGCTTCTTTTTGCCATCTGTGGATGTTCCCGGTTTGTTCTTGTTACCTTGTCCGCTTTCGGGCTTTTTATTGCTTGGACCACTTCCCGGTTTGTTTTTGTTACCTGATCCAGTTTCCGGCTTTTTGTTATCACCAGGACTAGTTCCCGGTTTTTCCTTGTCAGCTGGACCACTTCCCGGTTTCTCCTTGTCAGTTGAACCACTTCCCGGTTTCCCCTTATCACCTGGACCACTTCCCGGTTTCCCCTTATCACCTGGACCACTTTCCGGTTTCTTTTTATCACCTGGACCACTTGCCGGTTTGCTCTTGTCACCTGGACCACTTTCCGGTTTCCCCTTGTCACCTGGACCACTTTCCTGTTTCCCCTTGTCACCTGAACCACTTCCCGGTTTCTCCTTGTCAGCTGAACCACTTTCCGGTTTGCTCTTATCACCTGGACCACTTTCCGGTTTCCTCTTATCACCTGGACCACTTTCTGGTTTCCTCTTGTCACCTGGAACACTTTCCGGTTTCCCCTTGTCACCTGGACCACTTCCCGATTTCTCCTTGTCAGCTGAACCAGTTCCCGCTTTCCCCTTATCATCTGGACCACTTGCCGGTTTCTTCTTATCACCTGGACCACTTCCCGGTTTCTCTTTGTCACCTGAACCACTTTCCGGTTTACTCTTGTCAGCTGGACCACTTTCCGGTTTCTCCTTGTCAGCTGGACCACTCCCCGGTTTCCCCTTAACACCTGGACCACTTCCCGGTTTCTCCTTGTCAGCTGAACCAGTTCCCGCTTTCCCCTTATCATCTGGACCGCTTTCCAGTTTCTTTTTATCACCTGGACCACTTTCCGGTTTGCTCTTGTCACCTGGACCACTTTCCGGTTTATCCTTGTCACCTGGACCACTTCCCGATTTCTCCTTGTCAGCTGAACCAGTTCCCGCTTTCCCCTTATCATCTGGACCGCTTTCCGGTTTCTTTTTATCACCTGGACCACTTTCCGGTTTGCTCTTGTCACCTGGACCACTTTCCGGTTTCCCCTTGTCACCTGGACCACTTTCCGTTTTCCCCTTATCAGCTGGACCACTTTCCGGTTTGCCCTTGTCACCTGGAATACTTTCCGGTTTCCCCTTGTCACCTGGACCACTTCCCGGTTTCTCCTTGTCAGCTGAACCAGTTCCCGCTTTCCCCTTATCATCTGGACCGCTTTCCGGTTTCTTCTTATCACCTGGGCCAGTTCCCGGTTTCCCCTTGTCACGTGGGCCACTTTCCGATTTACCCTTGTCACCTGAACCACTTCCCGGTTTCTCCTTGTCATCTGGACCACTTTCCGGTTTCCCCTTGTCACCTGGACCACTTCCCGGTTTCTCCTTGTCAGCTGGACCACTTTCCGGTTTCTCGATGTCACCTGGACCACTTTCCGGTTTCCTCTTGTCAGCTGGACCACTTTCCGGTTTCTCCTTGTCAGCTGGACCACTCCCCGGTTTCCCCTTAACACCTGGATCACTTCCCGGTTTCTCCTTGTCAGCTGGACCACTTTCCGGTTTCTCGATGTCACCTGGACCACTTTCCGGTTTCCCTTTGTCACCTGAATCACTTCCCTTTTTCCCCTTGTCAACTGGACCACTTTCCGGCTTCCCCTTGTCATCTGTGCCACTTTCTGGTTTTTTATTCTCCACTTTACTGTCGCCTTGGTCTTTATCCGATTTGCTTTTGTTACTCTTCTCCTCCTTCGGTGGACCGTATTTTTTGCCAATTTTCATGGTTACACAACGGATTAAATTCCAGGCAAAGTCAATAGTTTCTTTAGTTGCAAATTCGTGATTAATGCTTATCCTTATAAAAAAAGTATTATTAACTGATGATGGTGTTAAGTGAATTTTCTTAGTTTTATTTAATCGTTCTAGAAGCAATTCAGTGAGCTCTTCGGAGGTCTTTTTTTTTGTGGGCTTTACCCGAAAGCAAATTAAACCCAATTGTACTTTATTCACTAGTATAAGCATCGGATCGTTTGTGATATAATCAGCGAAAATTTTAGCAAGATTTCTGTGATTTTGTAAATATGCCTGCAATCGCTTTTTACCATAAATTCGCAAAGTGAACCAAAGTCGTAAACAACGAAATCGTCGCGAATATGATATAGATTGAGTGCTTAAATCGATTGGAAGATTATGTTGACCAGCATTTAATTTCTCATCTTTTAGTAATACTTTAGAAAAATGTTTTCTATCCTTTACCCACATTGCAGAACCATCCGGTGCGACAAGGCACCATTTATATGGATTGCAATTAATGGAGTCGACATTTTTAATACCAGGCAATAAATATTTGAAATCTGGTAGCATTAGTGCGCTTCCGCCATAGGCTGCATCGATATGGTACCAAATTTCAGGATATTTTTCAACCAAAGCATTTAATCCAACAAGGTCATCAATCGCTCCAGTTCCAGTTGTACCCATTGTACCAGCGATGAAAAATGGTACAAGCCCATTTTCTTTATCTTTTATTATTAATTCTTCCATATCTTTTGCTTTCATTGAATATCCGTCATCGCTAAGAGTGACATACCTAAATTTTACATGCTGAAGGAATGCTGCTTTTTCAAAACAAGTATGAGCTTCTAGAGAAAAATAGGCCACAAGTTTACCCAAATGTGTCATAGGATTAACATTTTTGTTATTTTCCTCAAGTTTCATAAGCATTCTGTTTCTTGCCACTAACATTGCAGTATAGATAACTTCCGAAGAACTATTGTTGAGCGATCCACCTCCTATTCTTTCACTATCTTCGTATAAAAGCGATAATGGTAAGTTGAGTAGTCTTCCAAACATATCGAGTGTAAGTAATTCCAACTCTGTTAAAGGTGGACATGATTCCCAACTATATCCAATACTTCCTATGCCAGTGATTAACATTTCTGCTAGTATAGATGGATATGAATCACCACATGGAAAATATGCATAAAATTGTGGATGATTCCAATGAGTTATGGAAGGGATGATATACTTTTCCAACTCTCTTATGCAGTCGAATATTTTCCTTCGTTCTCGCGGTGGAGAGCTTGGAAAACGTGACTTCATCCTTCCGGGCTCTTTATCTGGAACGACATTCATTTGTCCTACATATTGTTTGTATTTTATTATTATGTTGATCATATGTCCGAAAGCCTCCTTAAACTCTTCCACATTCATTGCTACCACAAAAATTACAAAATAAAATAAAAGCAAAAAAAAAATCAAACAATTTTATCTCACACAAAAAATTTGACAACGAAGCAAAACGTTACTGTGACTGATTTATAAAGATTTTATGGAGGAAATCGAAATGACCACTGACCAGTGAGCCTAGTTATAATAAATATAATAAAATCTATAAAGAGTAAATAAAGCAGTATTTCCTAATGCATATTTGCATCTATATTTCTGATTTTATATGGAAAGCAACAAAAAAAAACTTATAAAAAAACAGGAAAGCAATACTACACTTTTCGACTTCATTATGACAGACTATTGTTTCCTAGTTCGAATTTATGATCAATTTTTTAGGATGATCAAGAAGAAGATTTTAAGATTATTAACTGTTTTTATGTAGATTTATTTGCATTGGAATGTCGACTATCGAAATCCAAAGTTATCAATAAGTTTACTACATACGATGACCCAAGGTATATATAATACCTTAGAATATAGAGAGTACAGGAAGTGTGATAAGCCAAATTTGATGTAGTCAAATTCTGGTTGTGTGAGTATCTGTTGCCGCTGTAGTGTAGTGTAGCGTACAAAGGAAAAAGTTAGTTATTTTTAAACCCCATGGTGACTTTTGGCCCACCCTGTATAATACGAACCATGTTCCCCTATTACGTGACGTAATATTTTTAAATATATAGGAAAGTACGGCACAGAGAACACAATACTCTCTTTCCTCTCTCTCCTATAAAAATGTATATATGTACATTACATAGTCACAGAATTACGTCACAGGCTATTAGCTGCAATGTGTCAACATTTTAATGGGAATACCTTGTCTTCTATATACCTTGACGATGACCTATGAGTACGCATAAATTTAGGGCTGTCCGAATCCAAGTGTTCGTCTTCGTTTTCGTCTTATTATTACAGCTAGTGACGTAACACAACAAGCTCAGGTATTATAATAGGTAGCAGAGGCTAAGCCAGGCGCGAATCTAGCATTGAAATTAAGGGGGGTCATCTTACAAAATAAAACGAGCAAAAAAAACAAAAAACAACGAATCTAGTATTGGAATTAGGGGGGGGGGGCTTTTAAAAATTAAATCAAGCAAAAAAAAACCCCGTAAGTTGCTTCGCGTAACCAACCGCAGCGCAGTACTGCAGTGTGAGGAAATCCGCATTAAGCGGTACTTTTTTTTACATAAGCTAATTTTTTTTAATAGAATAGGATGCATACTGCAGGAGTCATTCAAACCAAACTTTTCTCAGTGGACTGCTCCATATGCTATTTCATGCGGGTACAAAATAGTTCATACGTCGGTGCCAACATTAAGAAATCCATTGGCGGAAAGTTGAAAAGTGATACCTCTCGAATTTATTTCTATTAACACCAAATAATTACTTTAAAAACATTTATTTCGACGAACCCACTTATTTATTTGTTGTTTACAATCAGTGGTTTAGTGTAGTTTACATAACTAACAACTACCAAGTGGAGCTAACAGACATTTTTAAATGATTTAAACAAGAAAAAGGTTGTATCGTTGACAAAATATACGAAAAATATCTGATATTCAATCCAGAACAGATGCGAGTATTCCAGCAACTTATCACAAATTGAAAATTCTCCCCACAGACAAATTATTTGAACGCTGTCACTGTTCTGCCATTTAATCACCTTCACAAAACAAAAACACATTTTAAGTCAAGCTCAAATTTTACACAGCTCCCCCTGTATCTCATTTCCACCAATGTATCCTGTCCTTTTCTTGAAAAAGTACACGAATTTTACACATGTTATCCATTTCTGGATGTGTATACTATACAGATCATCCGTAAGTGGTATTATATCCGAAGGTCATACTTGGACAAGCAAAAAATTGTATGGGTGGGAGGAGGGGAACCTAACGGTTTCCGATATAACAGTATTTAAAAATATGCGAAAATGGGTGATACGACTGAGCCATCCTATGTAATTCCTATAGTCAAAAATGGCACAAATTTTGGTTAAAATCTGTTTGTCTCATTCAAGCTTAAAATGTATATTGAACTGTAACTAATTTTGGAAACAGTACGGTTGTATCGAATGGATTGCATTGGATTTGATATGAAAATTCAGGCAAATATATACTTTATAAACGTCTATCTTCTCATGGTTAATTATCTGCAGAGGAACATATTTTTCAGTAATATTAAAAATACAATTTTGTGTTAATTAAAACAAGTTTAACTTCCTAAACCATTGCTATGTAATGCAATACTATTTTTCAACATCTTTAGTGTTTCTAATCGACAAATAATAAATAATTAATTATGAATCCATGTACAATTGAAATAATTGACATATATAACATGGACTGCCTGATTGTCTATTTCATATGGGTCAACTTTTTTTGGCAGGGTGTGACAATTGTCTTAATTACAAGTCTTATTTTCGCTTTAATATTAATGTTAAGAGTAGGGGCGACTAGGCCTCCAGGACCTTTCGGACACCGCGACCATAGTTGATCTATTGTGCCTTTCCTTATAGTGATTAGGCAAAATCGAGTCTTTTAACGAGCTCGATTATTGCTTTCGGAGTTAGATTGCAGACATTATCTGGAGAGATAAGTTCTCTTCCAGTGATTTGCATCCTTAGACCTGCAAGTGCTGGGCACTCGCATATAACGTGCATCGAGGTTTCATCTTCCTCTTCGCACAGTCGACACAGTTCACTGTCACATTTGCCTATCTTCTTCAGGAAGTGACGGAAGGGGACATGACCAGTGACTGCGTTAGCAAATAGTCTGAGCGACTGTCTGCTAAGTCCAATAAATTGACGCGACAGGAAATGAGAAGGATTGAAGAATTTCTTCGCCTGCCTCATACCGGGCGCGCTACGCCAAAGGAGATCCAGTTGCCTGTTTTCCCACTTAAGCAGTTCCCCCTAAAGTGGCTTTTTGGTAGGCCAAATGTCGGATAGGGACCAATATACGGACAATCAGCTCCGGTTTTAGCCAGTTCAGCTGCTTTTTCATTACAGTCCACTCCTTCGTGTCCAGGGACCCAAATCAAGGTTACTTACTTGGTTGTCCCTAGACAGTAGTTGGAGTTTCGAGTAGCAGCTCCAAACTAATTTCGACTCAAAGGCTTGAGAGGAAAGAGCTAGGAGCGCAGCTTGGCTATCTGAACAGATGTAGATGTTGGAGTTCTTAAAGCCCTTATTTAGGCTTTCCTGAGCTCCAACCTCTATAGCATAGACTTTCGCCTGGAAAATGGAAGGTGAGACACCAAGCGGAATGGATAGTTCCAATTCTGGACCAATCACCTCTGCGCCTGTTTTCCCGTCCTTCCGGGATCCGTCAGTATACCAGACTTGGGCCCGTTGCGGGAGCTGGAGTCCTCTGTCTAGTATCTGGCTTCTTTCATTAATGGTTACCTTGTAACCTCTTTGAAAAGAGAGTCTCTTGGCCATAGTATCTTTTGGAGCTTCTAGGTCGTTAATGTTAACCTGCTCGAAGATACTGAGATGACCCACCCTGGAGGAGGTACAATCATCTGACCTTTTCTTTCGAAGCATACTGGCTGCAGCTTCCCTCTGAATAAAGAGGTAGAGAGGCTGTAAGCCAAGAATGGCTTCAAGTGCTCGTTGAGGACATGATGTAAAGGTGCCAGTGGCGCCTAAACATGCCATCCTTTGCACCTTGTCAAGGGTTCTTCTGGTGGTTGCCTGCAATGTTTTAGGCCACCACACATTTGCCCCATAAGAAAGTATGGGTCTGACTATGCCCTGGAAGATCCATAGGGTCATTTTGGGGCTCAGGCCCCACTTTTTCCCGAAAAGCCTGTGGCAAGAGCTGAATGCCCACATGGCTTTGTTTGTTATCATTTCCAGGTGGGGATTCCAGGTAAGCTTGCTGTCTAGGATTATTCCTAGATATTTTGCTTCTTTGGAATATTCTATTGCAATTCCATTTAACTGGGGAGGTAGAATCTGAAGGCTCCTTTTCCTAGTAAAAGGAACTAGCACTGTTTTACCTGGGTTTATTGATAGTCCCATGTTCTGGCACCATCTGGTAACGATGTTAAAAGCAGTTTGCATAAGCTCTGGTAAAGCCGATTCAAACTTTCCTTTAACACAGAGACAATATCATCAGCGTATCCTTGGGCCTTAAAGCCGACCTCTTGGAGTAAGTTCCGCTTTAATATTCATATTAACAGTTCACCAAATTACAAATGCATTCGAAATTATTTCTATTCTTAGAAGCTTATCTCCCACAACATCAAATATTTTTTAAACTTGATTTTTAAAGAAATAAAGAAATACTGTATTGCCGTCTATTTCTATTCTATATATTCATTTGGAAAACCACTGAACTGAAACTGGACTATGGTGTACTTTGTATAGAACTTATTATTTGTAGTTCCGCGAAATAAAGTAGTTAAACCAAAAAGAGAACTATAGAAAAGTGATCCCATAATAATGTCAAATAAAAAAAAGGTAACCAAAATTGTAGAAGATTTACCACACTAATTTATTTTTGTAAGGCAGTATCAGCCTGACACAGGATAACCAAGGGTTTCATAATATGGTGGAGATTCCATGGGCTTTGTGTATATAAACTAAATAGAGGAGTGATCGCACTGAAAAGTCTGAACAGGCAATTCAAACTAGATCCACTAACACGAAAATTAATGTAAAAACTTGGATTAAAATCAAATTGTTAAAATATTTATTTTAAAACTTCACTTATTAATTTCGATTTGATAAAACATTCTTTTAAATTGCAATTTTAAAAAAGATCATATTTCGTACACTTCTGGTCAATTATAGAAATTTCCCAGCTTGACGATTAAGTTAGAAGTTGGCTTAATTTCCTTCACAACGTATCTGACAGCTCTATAGCATAAACGTGCACTATCATTTCTTTTGCTCTTCTGATGGCTTCACTAGTACATCATCAAAATCCAGCATCGTATAGTTAGTTTCCAACTTTCCTACCATTTTAGTAAAGGTACAGGGGAAGGCAATTCCACAACCTTCGTTTGGATCTAAGCTGTCATACGAAGCCCCATCGGATTTCAGTATTTTATTAATATCTAAAGATTCTCCATTGACAAGATTCGAAGCTTCAGACTTGATTAAATTCCAGGCGAAGTCTAAAGTTTCTTTAGTCGCAAATTCATAATTGACGCAGACTCTTATATAAAAGACATCATTTGCAGACGATGGGATTAAATGGATTTTCTTAGATTTATTTAATCGATCTAGAAGCTCTTTGGTGAGATCTTCGGAGCTCCTTTGACTTGTCTCCTTTACCCGAAAGCAGACCAAAGAAAAATCAACTTTATTAACAAGCACTAATAGCGGGTCACTCTTTACATAATTGGCAAACATTTTAGCAAGATTTCTGTGATTTTGTAGATAGGCCTGCAGTCGATTTTTACCATAAATTCGCAATGTAAACCAAAGCCGTAAACAACGAAATCGGCGTGAATATGATATAGATTGATTGCTTAAATCCTCTAAACGATTATGTCCACCAATATCTATTTTTTCATCTTTTCTTAACATATCCTGGAATATTTTTCTGTCTTTTACCCACATTGCAGAACCATCCGGTGCGACAAGGCACCATTTATATGGATTGCAATTAATGGAGTCGATATTTTGAAGTGCGGGTAACAAATAACTAAAATCTGGTAGCATTAGAGCGCTTCCACCAAAGGCTGCATCAACATGATACCATATGTCAGGATATTTCTTAGCTAATTTCGATATTCCATTAAGATCATCAATTGCTGCAGATCCAGTTGTACCCATAACGCCAGCCATAAAGAACGGTACAAGCCCATTTGCTTTATCTTCTTTTATTGTTTTTTCCAATTCTTCCGCTGTCATTGAATGTTCTTCTTCGGTAACTGCGACTTTCCTAAAGTTTATTTGCTGCAGAACTGCCGCTTTTTCGAAGCATGAGTGTGCTTCTATTGAAAAATAAGCTACAAGTTTACCTATATGTGTCATCGGATTACCAGTTTTTTTACCCGCTTCGAGCTTCAGAAGCATTTTGTTTCTTGCCACTAACATGGCAGTATAGATTCCATCTGAGGCACTATTATTAATCGATCCACCGCCCTTGCTGTGACCTTCTTCATATAAAACAGAGCTTGGCAAATTCAGAAGTCTTCCATACATATCGAGTGTAAGTAATTCTAACTCTGTTAAAGCTGGACATGATTCCCAACTATATCCTAAACTTCCTATGCCGGTAATTAACATTTCTGCCAGTACCGAAGGATATGCATTGCCAACTGGGAAATATGCATAAAACTGTGGATGATTCCAATGGGTTAGTGCAGGGATGATGAACTTCTCCAATTGTCTTAAACAATAGAAGATGGTCTTTTGTGTTTTTGGTGGATGACGTGGAAAATGTTTCTTCATCTCTCCGGGATCTCTATCTGCATAAACTTCTATTCGTTCTACATTTTGATTGTATTTTATTATGATGCCGACAATATGATGGCAAGCTGTTTTAAATTCTTCCACGTTCATTGCTACCAAGAAATACAAAAAAAAAAAAAAAACCGAAAATTTAAAACGAATGTTATATCAAAAAAGAAAAAAATAAGACCACGTGGGTAATTTTAAATTGCCCTACGAATCTGGCGTAGAAATAAAACGTTACTGTGATTAATTTATAAAATTGTGATCGAAAAAATTAATATGGGTTGCTACGATAAAACATAGAAGCAGCAATAATAAAAAGTTCATTTTTTATAGAACTAGTAGTAAAAGTATTTAGTAGTAAAGTAGTAAAGAAGATATGAATGTGTAATGAGTGAAACTTGCTTACAAGGCGATATTCCATCTTCATTAGTCTCTATGCCAGGCTACAAGATATATCGTTCTGATAGGAATGCTCTATAGAGTCGGTGGGGACTCCATTTTCCTGAAACTTAGCTGTATTGGAGTAAACTTTGCGAAGAAAAAAGTATTCTAGTGGCAAATTACTGTCTTCCTACCTGATTTGATCATGTGGATTCACCTTATATAATTTCATTGATTTTCTTAAACTTTTCTCTCAAAAATGTGACAATATAATTTTGGGTGGGAACTTAAGTGTTAATCTTCTTCGTGAGAGTAGATCTTGTAATGAATTTCGTTTTTTATTGTAGTCAGCCCATTCAACGCCTTCAATGCTCTACCTATTTGTTATAAGCAGCTTAGATCTTGTATTATTTTGTAGCCAGATTAACCCAATTCCCAATTTCCTAGCCCATGATATTCTTTTCCTTAGTTATGACATCTTGGTCAGTCCAAGTAACACTTCTTATACATACTGTGATTATAACAACATACATGCATAGATCTTACTTCTTTATAATAATGAAAGTGGCCGTAGTATACTGCATGTAGCACTACGCTTCATTGAGACGCTCGCATACAGCCGGCCCATAGCCACATGAACGGCGAAGAAAGACGCGCTGAGTACCGACGAACAAAAAGAAGAAGAAGAGTTTTTTGCGGCGAGAAATGAAGGGAAGGGACTTTTTTTTCTGTCTTTTGGTGGTGCGAAAAGGGCTGTCCAACGTGGTCTGGAAGGAAAGAAATTTTGTCACGAGTCAGTCAGAAGACAAGTGAGAATATCAATATAGAAAAAAGGAAGAAAAGTTCCTCAGTTCCAGTTTGGTGATGTTAAAAAACGCGAGACTGGATCTAAAGTAAAATTCTGCAAGAAAAAGGTTTATACCTACGCAAAAATTAGTGGATGAGAGCGTGACGACAGTGCTGTTAGAATCTCAGGATCTAGTGATCCAGTTCCTATATAGAAAGTATTCTTGAAGACATACATAAACCTTATCAGAATGGCGTGATAAAATCTTCAAGCTACATATATCTTAGCATCGAACCTATCAGCACGTCAGCGATTATTGATTGCTGTGTATATAACTGTAAATATCCTCCAGGGGAGGTCATATACTGAAGTCCACAAATATCGGAGCTTCTGCTGAGTCTTTTCATCGTTGTAATCCTACCGTGTTCCATTAGGAAGGTATTTTACAACCCAAACAAGGAATAATAAAAAGGAAAAAGAAGACGTAATTAAATTGACCGGACAGTTAAGCTAAGTCGTTTTGTGTAAATTAGAATAAATATTGCCTCTTAAAGTTTATTGTATTTCCCGAATTTAGTTATAGATCTAGTTGTTGATCATGTAAAAAGAGGAACAATGACGCAACATGCAAGTTCATGAATTTCAACAAAACTTAACATATCCTAGTGGGCATAGAGAATCCTTCGACCGCTTTCTTTTCTTTCATAGCCGCAATTTGACATCTAAGAGGCCTCTTAGATGGAACACCATTGCAAGAAAACGAACCTGTAAGTAATATCTGTAAGTGAAATAATGATTTCCTATAAAAAAAAAACAAAATCTTTAAAAAAGGAATACAACAAAAAACCAAAAGCAAAAACAAATTGACAAATATATAGGCGGGATTTTTTGTGTTCCAAATACTTGAATAATGTTTTTTTAATACCATCTCTAATGAATACAATTGGAGAAACGGTAATTAGGAGATTTGTTGTAGCCCTAAGCAATATTCACTATAAAATATAAAAGTTTTCATTTGATCAAACATAACAAGCAGGTCAGGCTAATGAATGAATTTTAACATATTGACGACATTCATTGGTATCATACCATGGAAAACGATTGGTATATAAAGATTAATTTCTACTCATCTAACTTTATGTATATATGTGTTTCTTTCGGTCGTAGTCAATAATACATCGCTTATTCATCGTTTGATTCTATCAAAGATTTCGTTTATAGAAACTCGTATCACAAACATACATTTTTTTTAAACGAATTAAAACAACTTCATGAACTTGGATCGCGGACTGTATCCTCAATGAATAGTGTTAGCTTAAATAAGTTTTGTTCCCTTAAGGATTGATTACATAAGATTAAATAAGTTGGGATAGTTAAATTTTTGTTCCAATCCCGTAAGGATTGATTAAACATTATCAGTGAATTTATTTAACGTAAGTTTTGTTTTCAATCCCGAAAACAATAATTGGATATCCTTTTTGAGGCGTAGTAAGACATCTTTCATGAACTTGGATCGTAGAGTATATTCTCAATTAATAGTGTTAGATTAGTTAAATTTTGTTCACCAATCCCTTAAGGATTGATTACATAAGACAAATCATTCCGTATAGCTTAGTTTTCGTAATAATTCCTTAGGGCTCAATTGGATACTATCGGTTAAATTCTTGTTAGTAACATTACGCTTTGCACTTAATACATTAAAAGCTACCCAATCAATCCAGTATGTGTGGTGCTGAAGGTACTAAGGACTTGGATTAAAAGTTTTTGGGAATAATGAATTCTTAGGTTTTCTTAATTTTCTCCTCTCACTCTCCCGGAGTCCTCTTCACTTGACATGAGGGTCGACTAGGTTCACTACTCCTTTCTTTCCAGGTCAACTAGGGACGCTGAAAATTATCTGCCCTGAGTGTCGATTGGGTGGTTGGGACGAGCAGAGAACGCCAAACATCTGGGCCTTCATAATGGATGTAGGTAAGTGGTATAAGGGTCCCTTCAGGACAGAATGTGTGCAACGGCTTTTGGTTTGTAGGCACGAAAATTTTTTGAATATGGCAGGTGGCACAATGGCAGGTTTTCGTGGAACCTCCCCATACTCTCCGCCAATAGCCGAGGCGAGCTAGCGTGCCGCCCTACACTCAACACTGTACACCGAGTGATCTGTCAGCTAATGCTGACAGTCTGGACTTCACGTCCGATTCAATCACTCTCATATAGTTACACAAAAATTTACTTTATTCACCTATCGATGAGAAGACGAAAATCATGGATCACAATATTAATTACTTATATAATAAGTATGTTCCGGGTTCGAACAAAATTGTATGACCTGACCACTGTTCCTGGTAATCTGCTACAATTAAGCAACTTGAATAATAGAAGCATTTTAAGAACGTTTTATTTGTAACGATTCTAAATCAAATCATAAATACAAGAGGAAAAACAACCGCCTTGTCCAGGGTTTGAAGCCGGGACCTTCCGCTTTCCGGGCGACTACTCTTACCATTGAGCTAATGAGACAAGCGATTTTCCCTCTTGTATTTCTTAATTTGTAACTAGCCTATTAGGCCACGTTGCTCTCAGCTGGCATTAACCAGTAACGATGAAAGCGCACAAATAAAGTGTAAATTCAATTATTTCTATTAATTGAATTGAATTGAAAAGGGAATGCCCACTTTGATGTCTTAAACGATGCTCTGAACATATTTTATTAACAATGTTTATTTAAATTCAGCGGGGGAAAGCTTTGGCCATCGGATGTAGCTTGAGCTACTTTCTTGGGTGTAAAAGTGGACTTTTCTTCTTCTTCTGATTGTGTGGAATTGATAAGTCATGGAAATAACTTCCTTTAAGAAAAATGTTCACAACAAAGCACTAATGGCCATGGAAAAACGAACCGCAAAAATACATGCGAAATGTAGTAACTGGGGTATATGTGACCCAAGTCCCCGTTTTCTGCATCGAGAAAAAAGTACACCACCCGATAGTACTCGGCGACACCTGTAATTTGATATGCAACATGCGGTATTGAAACCATCCCTTTCCGCCGGAATTCCTACCTGCCCCCCCGCCCCTTAAAAGTATGAAGTGCAGAAAAAAAATTTCTTCTACGAATTGTAGCTGATAATGAGCTGGCGCGAACAGTTAAAACCCGTTTTCCGACCGGACATAACCCTACCGAGTTAGATTCGATCTAAAGTGCGAATAATCTAGTATACCTCAGTTCGAATAAAACAGAAAGAAGTAATAAAAAGGTGAGTATTGGGATGGTTATAAATAGCTAGTTATCCCCTACTATTATAGGAGTGTGGGTACTCAAACTTCTTCTCAGGACTTAATGAAGTCGATTCTGTGCTAGATTTTTCAATATGCACTAGATTAAATTTTAACAACCCCTCCCAGGCTTCTCCGCTTAATTGAAGTAAACATTGTTAATAAAATATGTTCAGAGTATCGCAATATATATCGTTTAAGATATCTTTCATTTCTGGAGTTGTCGCGCCTAAAATTGGCATTCTCCTTTATTTATAACAATACTTGGAGGTTTTATATCATTTTGGGGTTCTTCAATAAAGTAATTTCGTTATTATAAAAGTAATCATATCAAAACCAAAAATCAACAAATTTGGATATGTGATGTCATTTTAAAGGAAGAAAAACCATAGAATGTTGTGTGTATAAAAAAAATCTCATTGGGCAAAAAACTACGATTTTCCAATATTATACAATGTTCAAAAAAATAAATAAAACTTCTTACAAAATATTCTTCATTTAAATTGCCCAGTTTCTAAAATATTGCCGCAAGTTTATAGGCAAATTAAACCTAAGTGATTTATTAAATTGATTTTCCAATATACGCCAATAACTATCATATTCAAAAAACGTTAACAGATCTCGTGATAGATAGCGTACCTACAGAAGACAATTTCGTAGTCAACATAGACACCAAGAAAAAATTTTACACTATTCCCTATGAAAAAAAAGCAAAATTAACTAACATTTTTCTTACATATGTGTTTAAGTATTTATGTATCTACTGTACATAGTATGCAATTCCAAAGTATATCCCCACTTATAAACTTCAGGCTAAACATTATTATTAATTGCTACTACCATACCACGTCGTTATATACTTTATGGCTATAGTCCGGTAACAAAAACATACGAAAAAGTAACTATTTCAAGAAGGTCGGAACAAAGAAGTAAATCAATCAATTACCTCATTCCCTCCCTTACGGGAAGGGCAAACACTGTCAACAATAATTTACGACAGGTATAATAGGTGTCCTTTCTATTTTGTCCTTCACACAAACATTACAATCAAAAGTTGATTGTTCCATTTTAACTTTGAATTTGCATTTAAAATTTTTCTTTGTTTTTCACTACCCTAATGACACCCCGTAGAAAAATGATAAAACAAAGGGAAACGAAAATCCCTGAGGGTTTATTTCGTGCAAGCTTCCATTATATGGAGTTCACCATTGTTCAGGTCAGGAATTGCATGACTATCTCTCCAGGTAGAAAAGGTATACCTATGACATGCTTTTGCATTTCTTTGTGGAACAGGAAAAGTTGAACGAACAGAGGTGAATATCACCCAAGGGGATGGAGTTCGATTTTCTCTCGCAACGAACCATTCGAGGTCGAATTATCCAAAGAGAAAGCAAAGTAGTTACGAAGAAAGTTTTATTGAGGGTCCTTCTTTTCACGACGACGACGACGACGCGTTCACTATTTACCACGATAAAACTGAGAAAACTCATGCGGTGCAAGGCATGGCGTGACGCGGTGGAGTATGAGGAGTTCAAAAAACAATGTCACCATAATTTTGCTGCATTTACACTTCCAATGGCACTCCTTGTGGGGAAATAATTTATGATGTCTCTGTTGGCATTGTACTAATTTTTTATCATTTTTATTTTTTGTGTAATATTAGAGCATACGTTCTGTTCTTTAAAGTTTACAGTTTTAATTAACTTCCTGTTTAATTGAGTGGGTAATTAGACAGCTTTGCAGAGAGAGAATGTGAGAGAGCTCGTTTATCTTTGTGTTAAAAAAAAAAACGTTAAGGATGGTGGTAAATAAATTTTTAAGTTTTTAATATTTTTAAAATAAATAATTACGCTTGATGAAATAAATATCTTTTACAAATAATATGTAACTGTCATACGACCTATTTATTTCCATAATAAAAGGAGAAGCTTTTCATCTCCAGTCGTTTATATGGGTAAAATTAACCTGAAACATCTTCAATGTAATAATATCAAAAGTTTTTTGTTTGTATAATTTTTGTTGAATATTCTCCCTAGTTATTTCCGAAAAATTTCCCCCTATTCCCCTCTGTTACTCTCTAAAAGTATTTTCCCAAAGCCGAGACGACTTACATAACATGTAACTAAATAACTTTCTTGCATCCAAAAACGATCAAAATTCTTTTTATCTCATTTTCATGATTAATGAACAGACATCCTAATATCCCTGACATCTTAATAGTTCTTGCCCATGACCTGTACCGTACCTTCCTAATAGAATGAAGTACCATTTATAAATTTCAAAGAAAGAAAATCAAATAAATTGTTAGGAATCTGCATATTGTCCAATATGGAGGTAATCCTGACTCAAAGGAGCCTGGTTTTGGTCGATCATATAATTAGAAAGAAAAACGCTGAGATCAAACTAGAAATCCTCTGCATTGATCACTTTGTAAAATAAATATAATGCATATCTGCCCCATCTACCTGGCCTTTGTTGATTTCTGCAAAAATTTATGAAGGCTCTCTACATTAACCCCTCATAACACAATAATAATACAGGGTGTCTCTGATAGTGTACGTCTTGTAGATCATCATTGTTACGAGCAATAATTTTTAAATTTTAAGGTTGTCCTTTTTTATATATATATATATATATATAGAGGTATCCGTGGTGTACGTACATACATATGTACTCCCATAGTCTGTAAGAGGAGTACTCTGTAGACCTAGATTTAAACGACGAGTCCCATAAAAATGTAAAAGGCATAAAATAGATCCTTAAAGGAGGTACACCGGCGATGACAGATATCAGAGAGAAGATACAGACCTTATATATTTGAAAGAAAAGTGAGTACTAAACCAATGGCCGACGTAGATAATTACCGAAAAGTTTGAAATTTGATTTTAGTTGGCTTATCAAATCAAAAAGGTAGAGATCGTAGCGATTTACCAGGCAGTAATATTGGCATCTATGTAAAGACAATCCGCGCCGCACATGTGTATATACACTGATAACCAGGCAGCCATTAAGACGTTAGACGCTATGCTGGTTAAATCAAAATTGGTGCAGTTATGCCAGATTAGCCTTCAGGAATTACCTACATGCACAAGGTGACCCTATAACCCTATGTTGGGTAGCTGGCCATAGAGATATCCTAGGCAACGGGATGACTGATGAATTGGCCAAAAAGGGTTTTGAAATGGATAGCTCCACAGCAATAGCTTATGTAAGATCCCGGTCGGAGCTTTAAAAGAGAAGATTATTGGGAGCGCCTATCAAAGGGCAAGCCTCCGGTAGATCTAGAGGAAAATCTACCATATTGCGAGGCAATTGTGGTCTACATATGACAGGAAGAGGACAAGAGCCTTAACATATTCCAGAAATCTAGAGAGAGTCATTACGGTTCATTGTGCCATAGGAGACCATGCTATGTAGAAGGCTGGGTATGGCACGAAGCGACTTCTGCGGAAACTGTAAGGCCTTGGAGAAAATCGACTCCGTCCAGCACGTTCTCTGCAAGTTCCACGCTCCGATGAAAAAAAAGAGGTAGGCTATTGGAAAGCTACTTCTTTTCAAGACTGGGGGAGTTGCAAAGCTAAGAGTTGAGATGCATCCTGAGTTTCCTAATAAAAGCAGAATGGACCAAGGGAAATTTTTCAGGTTATCCCATGAGGACAAAGGACATAATAAACCCACTGATAGTCTAAGTGAAGCAGGCTAGATACTTATATCGACACCCCTCTTACCTAACCTAACCTATATACTACACAATTCAGGTAGAATTCCATGTTTAATATGCCGCTTCTGTCCTACTGTACAACCACAAATTTGTATAGCAACAATAAAACTCTATCTGCAGTTTTAAATTAGAATTATTTTTTAATAATTGATTTTATTACAGCTTCAAAACAAAAATATGATAATTTTTAGTACAACATTCTAGTTGTTGGCGGCTTACGATCCAATCGGAAAATTTGAATTTGCTTAATTTACCCGACAACATTGTTGGCACATGCTATTATCGCACCGAACAAACTCTGAAAAAATAAAAACAAATTTTTGATAAGAAGATTATGTAAGTGAAACAAAAAAACAAAATTACGTTCATTGTTGTAACAATTCCACGCTTTCAACAAGCATTTATTTGTGAACCAACGGGAACATTTTCCATTGAAACCACAAACTGGAGCTTCCTTTGTTGAGCACTTTGGACATCCTCCGCGGTTTATCTCTGGATCTTCGAGAAAACTTTCATCAATTTCAGTAGCAACAACAGCGACAATAGCTAAAACTTCGAATGAAAATATTTTCATATTGTGTAGGTACATACAAAGTGTTTTTTTTTCAGATGTGTGATGTAATCTTACCTACGAATAGAAGTAACATTGCAGTCTTCATCTTGTTAAAATATAAAAAATTTAGTCTTTTGCAGAACAAGTGAAAATACTTTCTGTCTTAAGAATTTCCAGGGATCATCTTTTATATGAATTTTTTTAAGGTAAAATGCATTGCGTACCCACCATTCTTCTCAGATAATTTATATCCATTTCATCATATTTGTATTTTTCATTAGGTCATATGTGCACTTTGCTATTTAATTAACTTCATCTCTGCCATGGATAATCCTTCACTTTTAACAATCTTCTTAAGTAAACCAGAAAATTTATAGGTAGTGACCGTGATTAATTGCCATTGCACAGATAATTTTTATAGAATATGCAATTATAGCGAAAAATACATACATATTAGGTTTGCGTTGTCACAATGTATGTGGAATGCAAAAAAGTAATGATAATAAGAAGGGAATGAACTGATGATGGAGTGTTTAAGTATAGGATATTGTACTGACCAACTTTTTGTCATATGGCATTGAATAAGGAAAAAAAATAGTTCTAAAATACGAAATTTTCGAGATATGATGGCAACACTATTTTCTGTTGATATTCTTTTTTTATTTAATAAATTTACATTGCTATACAAATTTTCAGCTCCTGCAAAACTCTGGCATTGCTAAATATACTGAACAACAATTTATAAATATTTAAATACTTCCCATTTCAAAATGTATTGAAAATGGTTTTCAAAATTGTTAATTTAAATTTTTTGAGAATTAAATGCAAATTTTCTATAAAGCAAAATGGCAGGATCTTTTATTTCGGATGTACAAGTTATGGTGGGGGAATTATCTTATATTTAAACTTTATTATATCTTGGCTATAAATATTTTCCATTTGCGTTTAAGAAGAAATTTAATTCAAAATTGACGGGCAGAAAAATTGCATATCAAGTAAGTTAGATAAGTATATAAAAGGGACAAAAAGTGTGCCTTGAGGATTACCAGCAATTACCATTGGAAGTCAAATTTTTAGTAGTATGAAAACCATATAGTACAATCTAAATACATAAAACACCAAAGTGCAACATCCTCAACAATAAAAGTTTACCTCAAAGGCTTTCGTAAAGTCAAGTCCAAAAACTATGGATGCATTGAGAGAGAGGATGGGGCCCCGAGAGTCCATTGGACGTAGCCCAGAGCAAAACTCATTGTTCACCCTACAGACTCATGAGCAATTGTTCATAGGTCCCAGCCGGACGCCCTTAAAAAACTGGGTCATGGGCCTTCAACCCTCCTTGCCGGCTTTAGAGCCAAGCAATCTTTAGTGCTTTCCTGAGAGAGCCGGACAGTGACAGAGAAAGTGAGTCACCGTTTCGTATTCCTCTCCGCAACTTCTGCATGTGGGATCATCAACAAATCTCATCCTGTAAGGATGACATCTGAGATAAGAATTGACACGGGAGTTCTCAGGGTTGGCTTATTTAGTCTCAAGATCTCCCTGGCACCACAGAACGAGTACCCTGTTATTCCGAGAGAGGAAATTTATTGTGGTTTTACATTCAAATACAAGTTTGGAGGTTGTAAAGGATTTTGGTAAAGCCCTGATAGCTGCTTGGATGTCTGACTAGATAGCAATCCCCTTGTTCGCACTGTCTGAGATTGGTAGATACCTTCCCGCTTCAAGGATGTCCTTGTCTTCCACTGGGAAAACCGTGACATGGCTCTCAAGATGTATGGCAATTTTTATGTTAGGCTCCTTGCTAAGAACACCTGCTCTGGTGTTTTCTTCAAGTTTGAAGCCATCAGTGTAGATAATAACAAAGTTTTTCAATGACTGAGGCACAGAGTGTGATTCACATTCTGCCCTAGATGGAATTCTGTATTAAAATTGCTTTTCAGCATCGCGTCGAGAAAGTAGTCGCAATCCCTGTCGATATCAGGTGCGATGGACTGCACGAATTCAAAACTGAATTCGTGTGGAACTCTTGTTCCAGTATGAATCCTACTCCGATTAAGATGCAGTCTTAGCGCTGTAATTGACGCCAACTTTTTGATATGTGTTTTCGCCTAGTGTATGTTGAGGATAACTTTAAGAGCCTAAGTGCCAGTTGACTTAAGATCGACACTTATACTGAGGAAGCACAATCTTGGAATGTTTTCCAATATCTTACGATGATTGGCGAAAGACCATTGCGTTCCACCACACCACAAAACCGTAGGTTAACATGGGTCCTATGACGCTAGTGTATATCCATAGCATCATCCGTGTCTTGAATCCCCGTTTTTTTCTATAGTTCTGCGGCAAACTGTGAAGCCTCTAAGAGCTTTATTCGCTCTGTCCTCAAGGTGTGGTTTCCAGTTCAGCTTTTTATCTAGTATGATACCTAGATATTTTATTCTGATCTTTAGCTCCAAATGTGTGGAACCAATAGAAAGCAGGTTTAATCTGGGGATGGTTCGTTTTCCTAGTAAAAAGGAATAAATCAGTTTTCTGTGAATTGATGCACAGTCCGAAATCCGCAGCCCAGTGCAGCATGACTAGTCAGATTGCGCTTTGCATCAGTCCACACAGCTCGGACTCATAATAATAATAAAGATTGATATAGAACGAGATTATCAATCACACTTACTTTTTAATTGAATGCAGACCGGTTTCAGCACATCGGCTATCATCAGTACACTAAAATTGTATTGCTCCCAAACTGATCTCATACAGTGGCTTGCAGAGTGGTGAGTAATAGAGCTCTGTTTGGTCGTTAAAACAGGGATGATCTTTGTCTTGCAGTGCTCGAGATATCTCTAATGATTCCAATAGATTAAATTTCATTCCTTTATTACACACATGTCGAATCTTTTCGTTTATATCAGGTACATGATTGTTGTCTAATAAAGCAGTCGCATAACTGGATTTGTTATTTTTGTTTCTGAAGGAGCTGGTATGTTCATCTATTCTTTCCTTGAATGAACGACCCGTTTGACCAATGTACACTCCCTGACATGTTGAACATTTCAAACTATAAACCCCATTCTTTTGTAGCTCTAACGTCTTATCTTTTATATTGGGAAGAATATTACCTAAATTTTGTGTTGTCTTAAAGCCAATTCTAATTTTATGCTTTTTTAACTTGTTTGCCAAGGTTACCGAAATAACAAATCCAGTTATGCGACTCATTTATTAGACAACAATTATGTACCTGATATAAACGCAAAGATTCTACATGTGTGTAATTAAGGAATGAAATTAAATCTATTGGAATCATTAGAGATATCTCGAGCACTACAAGACAAAGACCATTACTGCTACGACCAAACAGAGCTCTATTACTCACCACTCTGCAAGCCACTGTATGAGATCAGTTTGGGAGCAATACAATTTTAATGTACTGATGATAGCCGATGTGCTGAAACCGGTCTGCACTCAATTAAAAAGTAAGTGTGATTGATAATCTTGTTCTATATCAATATGTCGTATCACACAATCTCTGCCGAAACCATAGAATTAATAATAAAGATGATAGGATACCACCTTGTGGGGTGTCCCTATGAACTCTTTTAACTCTGTTTACCCCACCCAGATCAGCAAAGAGAGTTTTATTCAATAACAGGGAAAAGCGCAACCATTATAAAATCTGTCCATCTGTCAGACACAGATATTTTTCTCGAAAACGACGTGACGTAGGAATTTCAAATTTGGCAGATTGTTAGGTACTTGCGACACGCATATGGATATACCTACCGACAGTCAAAGATTATTCAATTTTTTTTTTAATATTGAAGGTTTGGAAGGTCTACTTTCAAGGACTAAAAGAAAATTTTTTTGGTGCATTGATTATAAAGATATAGCCTAAAATGTGCAAAAAATTAATACGATGCAACCATCCCTGATCTTCAAGATTTCTAAAACTAAAATTTTGATATTATCAGAGTTAGGAGACATTGAGTTACAGATGACAGGAAAACTACAGTACTTTACGTCAGTCTTACAATTGCTGATTGGTTGTGCTAACTTAAAACTTAAAAGATAGGTCATCATAATAGAGTTGTGGACCTCTTAGTAAGTCATACTTTTTTCATAACTTATAGTATTCCATCAAACCAAGGATATTTTGTCAATCTAGCATTCACCAGTAAATTTATGTTCATAATCTTCATAATTACTTGAAACAGATGTGAAAAAAGCACAAAAGGTTTTAATTTAGAGAGAGATAGTATCTTAGTTACAGTTTAAACTGTCAATTCAATATGATAATCTGGAGCCGCGATGGTGTGTTTGCAATACTTAGTAGTAACGGTTAATTTTTAATACAAAACAATAAAATTCTCAAATTCATTTTGAATTCAAAACTCTATATTTCTAGAGGTTGAATAGTTCTATGGAAATGGTGACGGGTTCTCTTTGAGCAGTCAAGAAATCACCAGCAAATTTTTATAACCTTGAAATCCTAGCATACAATTTTTGTTTTGTTTACACGGGTACTATTGTCTGTCCAGTAATATTGGCGTTAATTAAAAATTCAGTCATATCACACACCACTGGAAAAACACAAATACTCATACGGATATTTCGAGAAGCCAATCTATAATATTCGGAATTCATGTAAATCTTTTTATTCATTTATTTTCATATACCAATTCAGAAAATTTCAAACAGATTACATTATAAATGTCTGTTTAGAGAGATTTAGCATAAAATTCTCACCAACTTTCTGCTTAACGAGACAAAAACATGTGAGTAAAATTATGCATTCTTGAAAATAAATACCCCTAAATACCCCTAAAGTAAATCTTCATAAGAGTAATAAAATGGTAACAAAAATCCGCAATTCCAACTGCTAAGAAGATTGAAAAATTAAATCAACTCATGTCTGATGGCACATGTGATTAATTAGCTTTAAAAATGCGTATATGTATCACCTTAAGAAAAATACGACCTAACTGTTACGCTCCTATCATTTTATCATCATATACACGGAAAGAATTTTTTACTAATATTAAATCTTCGATTTATTAAAAACAGTAAATAATTTTTTTTTAATATCAATTCAAAAAATGATCCATTTAATCCACATTGTCTAAATACTAAAAAATGTTGTCTAATATCGAGAAAGATGAAGTTTTCAAAATTTATTCTTATTTACTAAAAACTATCAAATTCTTCTCGAATACAGTTTAGAAAAAGTTTTCTGAATTTAATCAATAATTTATTAAATATCCCTTTCTGCGTGAAAATGTGATAAAAATTTAAACTTAAATGTTAGAATCAAGAACTCAATAAACACCATACAAATAATTAGAATTTCGCAAAAGGTTATTAAATTTCAGGAATCATTTCCTTAATTTCAATAAATGAATGACATAAGTTTTTTGCTGTTGGGATAAAATCAAACGGTTAATTTACATGTATAACAACACTTTAGAAAATATGAACATGTCAGTGGAAATAGTCAGTAGCATTTTACAAAACATTTAAGAATGTTCAGACGAATACTTGTTGACTTGAAAGCAAATTACAGTAAGTTGGTTCTTGAAAACGAATTTAATTATGCGTTGTTCTTGCAGACTATTTAAACAACAACAAATCAGAAGTAGGTTTGTTTTTGGAATCCAGCTGCATACATTTATTTTCATTGAGCGCCTGCTTTATGCAAGTCAAGAAGTTATAGAATTGAACCAAATTCATAAGCTATAACTGTTCCTCTTCGCACTGGTGGAAAATATTTAAGTTTTTTAAATATATTGTATGCATAATATGATGGATTTACATGGAAACAACTGGTTTTTAGTTTTTGATTTTCCCACAATTGTTTTTCAGCAATAAGATTTTCTGCAGTTTCAAATATCTAGTTGATAGCTGTTGATTTAAAAGATTCAATAGTTAATACATAGCTTTGCTTCAGATAATCATACCTGCATGAAGAATAAAGGTTCTGTCATGAAAAGCTATCTTGAGAAAAGCGTACGATAAATAAAATCTATCATTAGTCTTTTTAATCTATATGTTTCATGGTATACATTTTAGCAAAACATTTCGTTTATTTAATAATAATCATTCAATGTTTAATTCAAGTAAACCGGTCGCTTGAATCTGGCATAAAGGTTCTCTGAATATAGGAAAGATAATATCAATATGAATTTCTAGTTTTATTATTTTAATGCTAAAAGTAAGAAAATATTACCCCTTGAATTTAGTATTATTTACTTGATAATGATATAACCAACCAAAAGTTGAATCAAGCATATGTTTTCTAGAAAATAATAAAAATTTTCTTGGCACAAAATCAACAGCTTTTTTACATGATATTTATCTACATTTTCTTAATATCAGTAAATTTTTCTTTCCGTGTATTATCTCAATTTTACGAATATGACATAAATTTACCTGATAAGATGCATTTAACCCTAAAAAAAATTTGTCATATAAAAGATTCACTTTAATGACTCTTAAGACAGAAAGCATTTTCACATAACCTGCACAAGTACGCCACTTTTTCACAGTATAACAAGATGAAAACTATTATATTGTTACTTTTATTCGTAGGTAAGATTATAAAGATTTTCTTATTTCATATTTCCACATTTTTTCAGCATCTATTTAATTCCTTTTCTATATAATTAAAAAAACAAAAAAAAATTAATAAAACACTTTCATTCGAATCCTAGCCATTGTCGCTGCTGCTGCTCCTGAAACTGATGAAGGTTTTCTTGAAAATCTAGAGATATCTCGCGCAGGATGTCCAAGGTGCTCAACGAAAGAAGCGCCAGTTTGTGGTTTTAATGGAAAATGTTCTCGCTGGTTCACGAATGCATGCTTCTTGATATCACATAATTGCTACAACAATGACCGTAATTTATTCATTATTTACATATCTAAAGAGAATTTCTTTTTTTCAATCTTTTTTTTTCAGGTTTTGTTCAATGTGACAATAGCTTCTGCCAACAATGTTGCCGTGTAAACTGAAGTGATATAAATTTTATCATTATTGGCCAGAAAATGTTGACTGACTTTAATGTTGCTAAATAATAAGATATGTAGTAGTTATGTAAAATGTTGTCTTTTAAAATTGTAGATTTTACTTGAAAGTTATATGTAATAAAAATACAGTTTTATCTAAATAACTATATAAACAGAAGAATAGGCACTACTAAAGTGCCCTTAAATTTTGCGCCCCTTGCTTGTGAGACTCAACCTGCCTTCAATTCATCAAATTCAACTAATTATAAATTTAGGTACCATTACAAGGAGTAAATGTTTATCTTAACTTACATATTCTTGGAGCTGAGAACTGATTAAGACTTTGGAGGCCCCAAGCAAAGACCCACGACCCCCGACTTATGTAGATTGGTAAAAAATAACATATAATTATATTAATAATTTTGACAATAATAATAAACTACTTGACGTGGACCATGACTGGGATCTAATACAAGTAATGTAAGACCAGATGCTCTTTGTTCGATACCTATAATGGCTCTAGAATGTTCTTGATGTTGAAGATATAATGGGGGTGGTGTATGAACACATGGTTCTTCAAAATATTGAGACACCCAATTAAACAATTTTGGATGTCGTCCATCTGTTGAAGTTGTACGCTGGATATCTACAATATGACAATTTATCCTAGAACTTCAGTTGCTACTATCCACTCTCGACTATTGTAAACCAAGTTGGTCAGAGCCCTGAGCATGAAAATCTAGCGCCCCAGCGGATTCAACCATTTTCTGTAATCTAGATATACTTGGAATAGCAGTTGGAGGTGGTCCATGTGGAGCCTAAGCAGAAAACAAAGTTTCTTCGTATGTTGCATTCTGCAGCAAAGATGAATGCAACATTTGAGGATTTCCATAGTCACAACCCCAACTTTTATCACCATTAACTAGATGCATAATGATCACTAAATGAACATACTTAAGTTATAACTAAAACCAGGCGAAGAAGAAGATAATGATGAGACTCTAGCTGCAACGGACTTTGTACATGAGGTTCCATCAATATCGTAAGCCTACTTGTCTTTCATAATAGTCAGGTACACTCATTTCACCCTGCATATACAGCTCTGTGCATTACAGCTGCAGATTCTTCATGAAAATTACCCTGATCTCATCCATGCCATATTGACCTCGTAACATTTCAAATTCACATTGTTCACGCAATTTTGAGCCTCTTTTTCAAGATCAACATCTTTATTAAGACTTTTGGGACTTTTTGTAAAGTGACTCTCCTCAAGTGACTGTGCCCTTCCATTTCTTGAGATTTCATTTTATCTAATGATATATTACATATCGGACATATGTTTTCAGATTGTCTTAAAATATCTCTGTGCTCTATATTAACATAAAGCTCTAAATTAATAATATTAATAATTAGAAAATTCCATCATTACATCGTCGAAATTTATCTTGCAAAGTATGTCTGCCTCAATACACATTAAAGATAAAGAATTAAGTCTGTCTTGACCAATATTTGTCTGGTGAAGATTTTTCATTCTCTTCAATACCGAAAATGTACATTTGTTTGTTACATTTGTGGTCATTTATCTTTTCGTCAAGCTCTAGAAATTACACTGAGACTGCAGACTTAGAGAAATGAAAAATAATTAACATAACAAATAATTTTGAAAATATCGCTTATAAAAAACTCACAGGTACCCCAAAATGGCCGTGAAAAATGTACCTGCAACGTTTGTTTTTGTTCTTGTTTTCAATTAACTTTAACCAGTTAGAATATTGTGAGCAAAAAATTTTTATTATAGGAAAAACAATGGAATGCACTCCATATGTGGGCAGATAGTTTTTTTACATTTTTTTTTTTTTTTTTTTATAAAAACTTTTTATCTGATGAATTTCGCAAGCTGATGTAGATATCGTAAATTGAATTTATAAGAAAACTTTTAATTTGCAATAAATTAATAAGATAATTGAAAATGATAGTGGCTGCGGAGAGGGCTGGGCACGTTGTTGTTGTGCTTACCTGTTAATCTTGGAGTATAACCATTCTAGATGAGATTTCAATATACATATCGTCGGTGATACTGCATAATAGCGAAACTGCAAGTGCCACTACATTTATATTTTCAGGAGGCATTCAAACTCTTTTTCTCTGTTTATTATAATGACAACATTCTTGCTACTCAGCTCTAGGATAGGACTAGAAATAACATTTGAATTTTAGACATGAAATTAACAGAACAAATTGTAGTTTCTTAGCCATGTTACCGCCATATGAATGAGAATACAACTTTAAGCCCGACACCTCCAGACATGACAGATGTCTTAAACGAGCATTATGATACTCTGAACATATTGTATTAACTATGTTTATTTCTATGTAGTGATCAAAAGCTTTGGCGGTAAGATGTAGCTTGAGTGACTTTTTTGGGTGAAAAAGTGGACTTTTCTACTTCTCGTCATTTCGTGGTACTGATGAGCCGTGAAAAATAACTGCCCATGAGAAAAACGTTCACAATAGAGCACAAATGATCATAGAAGAAAGAAGTGTAAAAATATATGTGAAATGTAGTAACTGTGATGTATGTGAGTCAAGTGCATGATTATGGGTTTTCCGGCGGCGAAAACGTTCCGAGAAGGTTTTTTTAATCGGAAAAAAAGTACATCACCTGATAGTACTCGGCGAGACCTCTAATTTGATATGTAACATGCAGTGTTGCAGCCCCCCCCCCCCCCACCCGCCGGAGGTTCTTACTCCTGCCCGGAAACTATGCATAGAAAAATTTTCTTCTACGAACTGCTGGCAATGAGCTGAGGCGAACAGTAAAACCCGTTTTTCGATCGGGTATAACCCTACCGAGTTAGAGCTGATCTACTTTGCGAAAAATCTAGTACCTCAGTTCAAATAAAAAAGAGGAAAAAAACAGTTAGTATGGATATGGCCGTGTAAGCTTCCGAGTATAGGAGTTTGGGTACCCAAACTTCTTGTCAGGACCTAAGGAATTCGATTCTGTACTAGACTTTCCAAAATGTACTACATCAAACTTAAGACTTAATTGAAATAAGGATTCTTAATACAATATGTTCAGAGCATTATAATATATCGTTTAAAACATCTCCCTTATCCGGAGCTATCGGGCCTAATATGAGCGTTCCCCGTCTGCTACTCCATGCAGTTACACGGTTATTACATTGCTAGTCTTGCGGTTATGTAGTATCATCGACGATATTTAAAATTGTTAAGAAATAGTTACCGTCTTATTTTGTAACTGAATGAAGCGAAAATAATATTTCTTGATTTCGTTTCCTATACGTATTAATCCACTCAGGTAAAAAAAAAGATATTTACTTTAGACAGGGAGTAGAATGTCGGAAAGTTCCCATACTATCAATTCTATAGGAGATGATTATCATATCAAAATAGAGCACTTTAAGTCACCTATTAAACTCTCTAAACCATACATTCTTCTTGTTCAACCTTGCCCATAGATGGCCGAGTTTCCGTAGGTCAAATACCCTACATTGGGGTACAATGGGCTTAGACAGTAGCGCTAAAAAATGAATTGTAAAGTCAGAATAAATAAATAAATAGTTCGTTGTTTAATATTAGGTAAAAAATGTTACTGTTAGGTTTTATTAGTTAGTACATATATCCGGATTAAATATGTACATATTTTATCCAAAATTCTTTACTTCCATAGCATACACACATACAATAATTATAGTAACTGTAGTAACTGTTTTTTGTTTTGCATTCATGCGCTATTTTGTAATTATCATCAAGTTGCATTGCCCAGTTGCCTCTCGTATATCGGTCAATAAAAATTTAAAAATTTGTATTTTGAATGCAGCGAGTTTAATCCTTCCCTCGCTTCTCTTCTACAGTTCAGAAGCTTTTCTTTCAGAAGAAACACCAACTTACAAATTTAATGAGAATAAAAATCCGCAATAAATAAAAGAAAAACACATTATAATATTGCAGGTATATAACCTCTTTTAAAACTTTATTTTAATTCTGTTCATACATATAAACTCCACCAGAACCATCTGAAAAAGTACATAGGAATTAAGCAAAACTTGTTAAACTGTAAAAAAGTTAATGCAATGAAAAATTTTCGTCTGCTTAATTTATATGCGACAGCATTGTCTACACATACTAATATCGCATTTAACAAATCCTGAAAAAAAAAAATACTTTTATGAATAATTTCTACACTAAAAAAACACAATAAAAGAAAATGTTACGTCGTTTAGTGCTGTAACAATTGTATGATTTTAATTCACATGAATTCCAGAATAAACGAACACATCTTCCATTGTAACCACAAACTGGATCCTCTGTTGGTGGACAATCTGGACATCCTTCAAGGCGTATCTCTTTAGGGTCGTGCTCAAGAGGACTATCATAAGTATCGGTAGCGTCAGCGAAAATAGATAGTGCTACCAAAAAATTATAGTATATTTATGTTTACATAAAATTAACTTTAAATTTACATCAAATAATAAAATATATATAAAAACATATTTTTTATTATAAAGTCAATAAAAATTAGCTTATGATTTCGAACTCCTTTGAGTATTAACCTATACTTAACCTGTACTTGGAACAATTAAAGGATATATCAAGAAACAGATGAATTTCTTCATCTTCTTTATATCCCACTAGGAATTTAAGAGAGTTCAAAAAGTCAGAAGAAATAAAGACAAATCGAAGTAAATTAAGCAAATTTAACTAAATTTACCTATTAAAAGAAACAACAATTCGAATTTCATTTTATGCAGATGTAAAAATATTTTATTTTCCAAAAGTTATTGTTATGATATTGAAAAGTGTGTTGCAGCAGATCTTTTATATAAGTTTTTCTGGGGTAAAATATTTAAAAATCAAGAGCGGACTCTTATCAGGTAGAAAATTTATCTCTTGTTCTTGAAATTGTTTCATCACATTTGAATTATCTAGAGTACATGCAAATGCCCCAACGTTTAAATATTGTAATCACTTGAACTGATTTATTACCTACATTTTAAAATTTGGAGATGAAATTATTTTAATTATTATATGAACCGAGATTTCATCACACTTTTTGCGTTTTCATCAGATTCCCCAATACAGACACAGATACTTCAAGAACCATGTTGTCATTTTCTTTTTTTATATTTGGATACCCTGCGAAGGTATTGCTCAATTTTTACCCGTTTCGAAAGTAAATCCAGTCATTTTGGTAAAATTTATGTTGCTAAACTATCTTCGTGCTAATTCAATGTATCTTAAATGAATTTTCAAAAAATACATGAAAAATCGAAAATATTGTTTGGCAACAAGAAAGCCACCCCTACGTAGATGTTGCTGTATGGTGTTTATTGCAAAAATTGAATAGAAAATATTTTTAAAAGGTGTGTGTGGACAATATTTGACCATCCGAGTTGGATTTATATAGTAGTATAGGTCAAAATTACGTTTTAATAAGTATAAAGATATTTCTTAACCTTTAAAGTAAAAAAACGATGGACTTGACTAACTTCCACAAGGTTTTCACAGTTTATTAACTTTAAAAACAAAACATTTCCCCGTCCGTGCGATTATTAATCCGAAATCAGGAAAATATTTTCGGGGATATTTTAAAAACAAACTTTCATTTAGTTTTAAGGGACCTAAAATTTTGGAAGGCTAAACTTATAATAGCTTTTCCCCCAGTTTAGTATGTCTTCAAAAATTTGTTAAAAAATTTTCGCGAATTAGGCTTGTAAAATTAATTATGTGATATTTGATTGCCGCCCTCGATTTGTATTTTATGAACATTATCATAACATCCATGAACATGCAATAACAAAAATGATGCGAGTGGTTTGAGCTGTGATATAATTTTTAAGTCGATAGATATAATCGGCCCTCTCCTAATGAAAATCATAAACCTATCTATACAAACAGGGATTTTTCCTAGCTGTTGAAAAGAGTCGACAGTTATTCCAATTGAGAAAGTGAATAATACAATAAGCTGCGAAGAGTTTCGACCAATTAATATGCTTCCTGTGGATGAAAAGATTATGGAACGCCATGTGACGAATCACCTAGTAGAGTACATAGAAGCTAACCAATTGCTGATAGAGGAGCAGTCGGGATTCAGGGATGGATATTCATGCGAAGCAGCGTTAAATTGGCTAATATTTGAATGGAAAAAGGAAATAGATGATAACAATGCTGTGGTGGCTATATTCCTAGATTTTAAACGCGCTTTTGAAACTGTGGACAGAGGAATTTTGTTAAAAAAGTTACATATGTACGGTGTACGAGGAGTGGAACTTAGATGGTTTAGATCTTATTTGGAGGAAAGGTCGCAGAGAACAAAAGTTAATAACATATTATCAGACCCATTGATAGTGGATATTGGTGTACCACAAGGATCAGTGTTAGGAGTCATTCTCTTTCTTATCGACATTAAAAGTTCAATTAAGTTCAGTAAAGTGGCGTTGTTTGCTGACGATACTTTAATACAGTATATAAGTGGAAGGGATATGAAAATTATGTGTGAACAGTTGAATGAGGACCTTGAAAACATGAGTAAATGGTTGAAAGCAAACAAATTAAAATTAAATCTATCTATAAGACCAAGTGTATGAAGTTCAACTCCGTGGACAATATTTCAGTGTGTATTGATGGCACAAGTATTGAGTGCGTGGAATGCCTTAAATATCTCGGGGTAATCATAGATAGTAAACTAAAGTTTAAAGAGCATTCGGACTATATTTGTAAGAAAATAGCTAAAAAAAACAGGATTCCTGAAAAGAATACGACCGGCTCTAAATTTAAAAAATGCCTTAATGTTATATAAAGCATTAGTCTTGCCACACTTTTCATATTGCTCGACCCTCCTGTATGCAAGTTCGAACGAGATAAAGGATTGCCTTCAACTCTTACAAAATAAAGGGATGCGGGTGATTCTGAGATGAAACATATATATATATATACTCCGATCCGATTGGAGTTATGCTGGAGACCTTACAGTGGATGGATGTTAGACAACGTCTTACGTACGAAGCAATGATGTTTATTTTTCAAAAATAAAGCATAATATACTACCTGAATATCTGCGAGAAAATCTTGTAACTGTTGCAGAGTCCCAACCATATAACTTGCGTCACAATCAGAATTTTAGACTCACCATATGAAGCAGCACCCAGAATTCTTTGATGTACAAGGGATTGCAATTTTATAATAACTTACCACCAGAATTAAAATTGGAAACAAGAATTCGAGTTTTTAAGTATAAATTAATACAATTCATTCACATAAACGATAATTAATATAGTATAGAGAAGTAGTCAAATGAATTATAATTATTATTATTATTAAGTTCACAAATGTATAGAAAAGTTTTTTAAAACTATTAATTAAATACAATACAATACAATCCTTATTGCTTTTATTCGACTATGAAGTCTTCTAAACGAAAAGACATTTTTGTTGAAATCAATAACTGAATTTGCATGAGATTTTACATGAGTAATTATGAAATATTGTAAAAATTGTTACAAAAGAAATATAATCCGAAAGAAAGCTTCATTTTTAGACAGAATATTTTCTCTTTTAAAACAGGGATTAGATAGCTGGGACAAAAGTAACATACGTCACTGTTTTATCGGGATGAAATGTCACATGGTACGATGAAGCTAAACTGAGTATATCAACATTAAATTTTTTTAAATTTAATTCAATTCAATTTAGTCTATTAAGGCATTGTACAATAATTGTACCTAATAGTTACTAGAAGTTTGGACACCTATAACTAAATTTAAAACTAAAATAATAATGCAAACATAAGAAATAATCAATTGAACTAGATGCAAATACACAAAACACACAGTTAGAAATTAAATAAATTAGAGTTAGATTTCATATATCAAACAGTAAATTTTTGAAGCAGTTAAATGAGATAATCCCCAAAGAATTTTTCAAAGAAATTGGTAAAATATTCCAAAATTCTGACAGCGTGAACGAAGAACTGACGCTTAGATATAACACAATTCGACCGAGCAATAATTAATGTTACAGTCCTGGTAAATCTAGCAAATTGTAAACAGTTGTACATCAGCGGCATAAAGATGTAAGCGAGAATGTTGAGGGCAGTTAAAAATATCATTTATAAACATAATGAATAGTAGCGGTCCCAATATAGAGCCCTGTGGGACACCCAAATTCACCGCTTTAAATGAGGAAAGCCTTTCAGTTGAAACGACTGCCTGAATACGTCAACGTCCAATAATCGGAAATCACGGCATAAATGCTAAAATTCAAATTGTTTATCAATTTGAAGCAAAATATGTCATGGACGAGTGAATCGAATGCCTTGGAAAAATCAAGAAAAACAACCGTCAAAAGCATCATTATCCAAAATTTCTATATGGTTATTCGTAGTTTTCAGCAGTGCTGTAATTCAATCATACTTTGTTCTGAAACCAAACTGGCATTTATGTAAAAGAGAGTTACTTAACAGGAAATTAGTGATTTGTTAGACATGATTTTCTCAATGATTTTAGATAGAAATGGAATAATAGAAATTGGACGAAACTAAGACGAGCGTTTAAGGATAGAAATAACTTTAGATAATTTGAAATGATTAAAAAAAAGTCAGACATCATGAAGCAAGTGTTGCAAATATGAGCTAAAGTAGAAAGGAGGTAAGGTAATAATAGACGAACAAATCTGGGAGCCAGACTTTACATTTATGAAACTTCTAATATGCATGCGATTAGTATGATGCTAATGAAGAAAATTCAAAGTTGTATCGTGTGGAGGCAGGAGGTTGATCCAATAAAAAAATGAAGGCATTAAGATCAACTTGTACTTTTGGCTTACTTTCCACCCAAATATTTAATATTTTTCCAAAGCTGATCATTGGGAAGGTCAGGTATTGATCAGTATTACCTCTTTTTTGAGATATAACTAGCATTTGTCACACGGTTGCGGAGAATCCAATATTCTTCCCAAAAATTAGAGGAGCAAAGCCATTTCTACATGAGTTAAGCTAAGGATTCTATGTGAAAAACAAGGACACTGAGAATTATCAACTCTTTTAGTTATAAGAGGAACAGGGTATCACACAAAAACACCACCTGCTCAACAACAATAATTTTAAAATGTGCACTATTCTATGGGATAGAATCTGTCTCATCCGATAAGGGTTGGAGATCTACATGCTCATAACAACGGTAGGAATATGTATGTGTGGGAAATCCGTACTCCTTCGAGGCAAATATCACACGTGATCCGAGATTCCTGGTAATGTTGTTTGATTATTAAAGACAACCTTAGATGCATTAGATGTAAAGAAAGTATCAACAAAATCAGATGAAAGACTAGTGAAATGTTGTTAACACAGCATAATGCAAGGGAGACTAAAACCGTATTAAATGAGCAAGCCTGATTTACTGGGTTCAAATTGTCACTGCTGTGGCATTAATTTGTTTTACTCTATCACAATTGCCGCTCATTTAAGGCTGACCGTATATAGTATAACTAGTATAAAATAAAATTTTTTTTTTTTTTATGTAAAAAATCGAAATCTTTATATGGCAATTGACGAACTAATTGCATTTCGAATTGTTACAAATTTTGTCAGTTCTGGAGGATTTTTGATTGAATAAACCGAAGGGGAAGATCATTAGGAGAAAGCATAAATTGTTCTGGGGATGTGACCAATTTTGTGTCATTCCCGAGATATGCTGGCAGCACTATTTTTGTGTGAGTTATGTTTGCTATAATAAATAGATCCATAGTTCTTAATGTATATTTTCGAAAACTCTACGATCGAGATTATTAGAGATTCACAGATCAGTCTGGAAAGTCTCCAACGAACTAGTTAAACATATACGCATCATTTGTTCCTTTCGTAGATGCTATGGATAAAGAAGAATATAATTGATTCTTGGAAATTCGTATAAATTCGAATAAATAAAATGAACAGAATATTTTCTTTACATTTGTTCTAGATAATTAGGCATCTCGAGAAAGATTTTTCTCTTAACTCAGCTCACGGACTTAGGTTAAAAGGTACACTCTGTTTAACTAAGTCAAGTAATATTATTTCTTCCTGTTGTTCTTCTGTTATAATTTCTGAGCATTAAAGATGTAAGCACAAACCTAATTTATCTTTTAATTTCGTTTATGGGGTAACAACCATGTATGCAATAACATTTAGTCGTGGTCTCTTTAAATTTTAATGTTTATTTAAGAAGATTGAAAAAAAATGATTACCCAAGCATTCTATGTAGGTAAATCAAATATGACGAAAAACAATTTCACAGAATGACATAAATTATCTGATAAGACGACTGATGTGTACGCAATGCATTTTATCCCGAAAAAATTTCATATAAAAGATGCGCTCTTCAAGATATAAAGGCAGAAATTACTTTCACTTCAACAGTTCACCCAAAAGAATAACTCCTTCACGTTTTACAAAGATGAGATCGTCATTGTTAATTCTATTCGTAGGTATGTTAACAAGTTGTTTTACTTCTTTTGCTATTATTTTTCGTTCATAAAGTGATTTTTACATTTTTATTATTATTCACTTTTTTCATATAAGATTTCATTATGTTCGTTTTTTTATAAAAAAAAAAAAAAATCTTCCTTTTCCAGGTCTAGCTATTGTCGCTGCTACTGAAATTAATGACGGTATTCTTGAAGACCCAGATATAACCCGAGCAGGATGTCCGACGAAAAAATGCTCAACGAATGAAGCACCAGTTTGTGGTTTTAATGGAAACTGTTATCGCTGGTTCACCAATAAATGCTTATTGAAATCGCACAACTGTGTTAGTAAAGACCGTAAGTTCTATTTCTATTTTTATTATGAGCACACCCCCAACTAATCTTTTTGTCAATATTTTTATATTTCAGTCTTTGTTCGGTGTGACAATAACTTGTGCCAGCAATGCTGCCGTGTAAATTAAACAGAGATAACAATTTTACGAGTTACCATAAAATATTTGCTGTACTTTAAAATTATCATAATATTATGTCTAATCTGTTCTGGAGATACTATGTCTACTAAAATAAATTAAATTCATTCAAAAATAATTACATAATTTGTTTTTCTTTGTCTAATTGAGGATAAGATCAATGTTTTTGCAGGTTAGATAATTTTATACAATTGATGATTCAATATGTATTTTTGTATGAAAACCAAAAATTATCGACATTATCTCAGTCAGTACCCCTTTTTCGCGGTTCATAGAAATAGTTTTTTACAGGGGAACAGATTTGCCCCCAATTTGGGAAGACCAGTCGAGTAATGTTTATCCTGCAATTCTAAATATAGAAAATTAGAGTTATACTTTTAAAAAAGAGTTGTTTTTAGCAGTATCTCTTATCTGTGTTCGCGAAGCTCAAACAAAAATCGATCTGACAAATCCCCGAAAAACGAGAGATATTTTTTCGTATTCTTAAAATTAATTGAAACTATTTTAACTTTAAAATTTATTGTATGTTCATATTTATAGGTATAATTGCGAAATAAATAATTCAAGCTAAATAATAAAGTATTTTAGAAATATTTCATACATTTCTAAAGCTCGCTTATAATCAATAAAATTTATGTGCCCGAAAGTTATCTACAACGATCTATTTCAGGTTGAAGAAGAGCCGTATGGTAATAAAAGAAAATCATAATTTAATTTTTATTTATTATAATATTTTACGATTATAACTAAAATTAATCATCGTGTAGTGGAAATCAAACGTGCCAAGAGTTCTTACTTCTGCTCTAAACTAAATGCCGATCTTCCTCCCAAAATCCTGTGGAGAAATCTACGAAACATGGGAATTGCTGGTGCAACCCGTGAGAATTGTTGTATTGATGACATGAATTCCTACCTTATAAATAGCGTTGGTCATAACTCTCTTTCCTTAAATTTACCGCTTTTTCATTCCATCCTACAACTTTGTAGTTTTGGCAGTGTCTTCAATCTCGTTCAATGCTATCACCATGGAGGAAATTACGCTGAGGCTTATTAAACTTATATTGCCATTTGTCATTAAGACTCTTACGACAATTCATTTACAATAATTGTCTAAATCAGTCTGTGTTTCTCAAGAGCTGAGAGATCGTTAAGATTATTCGTATCCCTAAAACTTCTATACATATAATGTGTTCGCAAATTAATGATTATCTCACTTTAAAAAATCTGCCTTGCAGATTTCAATCCGGTTTCAGGACAGGATATAACTGCACCACAGCACTTGTTAAAATTATCGAAGATCTCAGTAAGAATATATAGATAATAATCTGGTTAATTTTCTTACTTTACATGACTTCTCCTCTAAGGCTTTCGACTCAGTTGACATCTTAAAAACGAAACTTATTCAGAGGTTTGATTTTTCTCGCTTTGCGGCTCAGCTTATTTATAGTTATCGACGTGGATGAACGCAAACAATGTTGTAAATAATATATTATCAGACTTTCTATTGATATTATCAGGGGTTCCTCAGGGCTCTGTTCTAGGTCCAGTTCTTTTCAGTTGCTTCATAGACGATCTGCCTTCTGTAGTAACTCCTCTCACCTCTATGCCCGTGATGCCCAGGTCTATCTCGAATCTCCCCTTGGGTTAATTGAAGATGCTGCAAGCAAAACTAACGAGGAACTTTGCAATATCAGTTATTGGGCAGTAAGTAATTTGATTCTCTTAAACCTCCGGAAGTCTAACTGTATTATAATTTACACGCATGAACTCGATACGTCGACTTTTAATAAAACACCTACCTGGAATGACCATATTAGTAATGTAGTGGGTAGGACTTATGGTATTCTGCGCAGATTATGATTATCGACTGTGGTTCGTTAAAACACTTTTATTACCTTTATTGTTTTTTTTAATTATATTGTGAAGCTAACTCATACTCTAAACGCAAACTCAATGTGGCATTTAATTCATACGTCTATTCGTTGCGCGTAGATACGATCATGTCTCCCCCTACTTGAGTTGCTTAGTTGGGTACCCTCTTTTTATATATTATAAGCTTAAAGCACTTATCTTTATGTTTAAAATCATTCATTATAAAGTTCCCGAGTACCTATATCTGACGCAAGAATTAAGGTCATCAACCCGTCCCAATAACCTCAATATACCAGTTCATATTATCTCCCAAAGAAAAATGTCACTGCTAGTACACGTAGCTCAAGCTTGGAATCCACTACCCAATCATACGAAAAGCATCACATCGCTCGGTCATTTCAAGCGGGCAGTTTCAGCATTTTACTATACTTCACTCTTAGCTTTTTCTTTAGTTTTCTTTAGCACTTTAGTTCATTTATGTTGTACATTAATATTAGGTGCCTTAAGTACATTATTAAGTCTTTTGCTTAATTAGTAATTGCAAAATTTCCAAAATCTATAATTGGTACATTCACAAACTGGATTGTACTCTAAAGTGCACATGGAAATGTTTTGAATATTTTGTTGACAGGAGATGTGAATATATGATAAACCGAGTTTTGTAAAATAACTGAAATAATATTATTGTTATATTTTTCTTGCATAAATAAATTTTTATATTTCTTTGGTAATCATCATTTACTGCATGCTAATAGTATTATTTTCAATAGAACTGAATTAGATGCGTCCCCTTTTCTAAACGTGATGCTTGATCATGTCGTCATACATTTTAAAAATTATTTAAAATACCTGGGCTAGATATTTAATAAGACTTTAAATTGGTCAAATCATGTTAATAATCTTGTTGGCAAACTGTATGGTACTCCAGGTAGACTGTCTTTATCCACACCTTTCACACCTCTGAAAACTCACATCATACTTTTAAAAACACTTATTATTCCTTTATTATTGTACGGGAGCGAAATATTTTGTAAATTGGACTCTGTTTCATCATGTAAACTCAATGTTTTTTTTTTGCGATGATATGATCATATTACTGTGTATTCACAATTGATTTGGGGATGGATGTATTTTTGGCCATGATTTATTTTTCTCCCGAGTGAACGCAAATTATTCATCCAGTCTATTAGACTCTGGAATTCTCTTACATTTAAGCTCAGAAGGACTAGCAGCAATCGCAACTTTCGTATTAATTTGCTACAGAAATTTTCATAGTAATTAATGTATATGTGGTTAATTTTGTACACTATTTTTTTTTTTTTTTACTTTTTCTTTTCCTTTTTGCGTAATTTTATAATAGTACTGGATTTATTTGCTTTATTTCATTAATCAATATTTTTAATTATAATTTTGTTATTATTTGTTTTTCTTTTTATATTTTTTATTTCTTTTTCTCTAATCTTTCTCTGTTTTTTGTATTTTTTCTTTAACTCACCTACACTTTAATATAAGATTTATTTTACTAGAAAACAGTAAAAACATTAATAAATGCAATTTGAATTTGGAGTTGAAGGCTTTAAAAAAATTAAATCTACTACTAATAACTTAGCAGAATTCTTGAACTGCTATATTCCCGAAATTCATGCTGGCATTCAGCTTAACTAACGTTTACCCTAATTACGGTAATCTGCTAATGGTGATTATTGTTATGTAAAATTGGTTGTCAGCCAAATCGTCCCCATATATGTTCGAAGCCGAATTTACTATATCCAGAGGGAATCTCTCATTATTATTTTTATTTTATATTGCCAAAGCAAAACGGAATAAACCATTAACGATTTTCGATGGTTTTTTTGGAATGAAATAGGTTCATGAGAAAGAGCCATCTGTTAGAATTTGCTTTAACTCTTCACTTGTCAGTATACCCTGGGGATCCGGTATGAAATGTACATAATATAAATTTCTCAGAAATTTTCCATTTTGATAATATACTTATACACACACACACACACAGACAAGTGTATGCATGCATGACAATTTCGATTCCTTCTAATATTTAGAAATTAGATAATTAAAAGGGTCTACACAGAACTTCTTAAAGCAATGGAACCACTCCATATTAAAGACGTAAGTCCCTTCTATACAGCATGGCAACAAACAAATTTAATTTAATCTTGATATCTTACTCACCTTGGTTTCTAGAGCATTTACACATACATATACGTTCGGTGTATTAAAAAATCAAGCGTAGGAGTTAAAATCCACAGAAAGAAAGTGATTTTTTAGAGTAGCTACATAAATCATAATTTATTGAAATGTTGATTTAAGTCGCTTTTACAAAGAATTCAACTTCTGCATACTCACAACAAGATTTTTATGATTAACTTTCTGAATGCATCTTTGTTGATTTTATACTGTTACCTATATCTACAAACATTATGTAAAATTATATGTGTATCCTTTTGACAAAATCCTTTAAAACAAACTTGGAAAACGTGTGGATATACAATTACAAATCTCTGCTCTGTTTTCGGTGAGAGGAAAAGGAATTAAGATGGCGTTAAAGGATTTTTGTTTTTTTTTTACTTTTATTTTTAAATTTAATATTTTTATAACCAAGATGAAAATCATAATAAGATTATGTGGAACGAATGCTGAAAACATATTTCAAAATAAGATTGTTTCTATCAAATGGGAAATTGGATGAAATTCTCAAAGAAATCAACTCATAAAATATCACGATTAAAAGACTTAGTTAGAGAAAGGAAATGGCACAATCAAGTCAATTCTCGTCGTCGTCGGTATAATTATAATATAATTAAATTCTTTGAATTAATTAATTAAGAAATTAGTAGAATTTTAATTTCTCTGATTTTCAGTGTTTTTTTAAGTCAGTGGTTTTCAAACTTCCGTAAAGTGAGCAACTGTTTTAGCGAAAAGACTATCCAAATATAGGACAATTACAGATTATGGTAGGAGTCTAACTGAAAATATTATACGGGGTGTTAATATAATCTTAACCAAAAAATTAGGTGCACATCTTGGTTGCCAGTTACAAAGATGATTATTTAATGGAGCAATTGTTAGTCCAACCACTGAAAAAGTAGCAGTAGATACTAAAAGTGTGAGTTGTGGGAGTATTCTTCCACCTTTGACTCTATCTGATATGGCTATGAATATACTTGTTTTTTTTTTTTTGTCAGAACAATATTGAGCCATGGATAATATAATCTTTATACAGGGAATTGTGTGTAGCCTTGCCAAAAATACTTTTAATATGTATTTTACAGCCAAATACCCTAGACAGACTGTCTCCATAATGACTTAATTTTTAATTAAATGGAGTCATATATTCAGTGTGTCACACAAATGAAGTCCTTGAAGGACAAATTTGCAACATTTCGCTTCATTTTCAAGTGGACCAAATTTTACTCCATTTAGTAAAACTGAAATACGACTACCACCTACCGTCATTAAAATGAGTTGAATTTATTGAAAAGTAGAAAATTTTTCCAATAAAGTTAGCAGTGACAGTTATCAGCTGATCAGGAAAGAAATTTCTTGCCGCTTTCTTCTCTTTTTAGTCTCTTTCAACAACAAAAATTGTCTTCTACTAAATGCTTTGCAACTACAGTAAAGACTCGCATATTTTCTTGATAGCATTTAATTTAATTATTTAACTCTGATATGATCTTTAGTCTGTTACCTTTTCATTTCCTTGAAATGACTGAATTTCAAATTAAGTCATTATGGATACTGTCTGTCTAGGGTCCAGTAGAATGACTCATTCGTTGATGGTACTAAAACCCAAAAATAAAAAAAACACTCATGAGTTACATCACAGACGGTTTTTAATTGCTATTGTTGTTATTATTGAATTGCCTTCTAAAATCCCGGCTAAGTTTTTTAAGAGATCCTGAATATGGGAAAAAAATATTTATTTTTGACTTACTTGGAAAAAAAACAGCTACAAATGCGAGCAGCATTTTAACACTAACAACAATTTATATATATCTATCGCCATATAGCTTGTTGTGCTTTTATAAATTTTTCAAGCTGTTAAATTTTAACATAGACACACGGAAATTGTAATTTCTTTTGAATGTCACGACGTCATAAAATTAATATTTTCTGGTTTTCTAACACGAGCACAACGTGACATAACAATAAGCGAACGTATATATACTTTGAGGAAGATTCTCTTAAGATTCTTAACCATTAAGGCAATTCTACATAATTATAAGAATAAAGCATAATTACAAGACAAAGCCTAAAAATGGAAAATTATTCATTCGCATAATTTTTTAATTAAATTTTGCTGCCACATGAGGTTGGTTCTTTTCACCCCATGAAATGAGCGAATCTCAAGAGCCGCAATTAAAACACTCAAGTTTTCTGAGATATGAAATTATTGTATAGGTTAGGTATCTATCTACCTACTTTGGATGGAAATTCGAAAGTTAGTTATGCGTACTTAATCGCAAGAAAATCAACGAATTCAAAATTTATTCAACACAAAAAAAAATGGTTTACTTAAAATTCAAAACGTTGGTTTACATTGAAAAGCGCGGAATGTTGAAATGCTGAATTTTCATATTTTTTTTTATTTCTGTTTAATGAAAAGAGCTAATTGCCGCATAAATAATCTTTTGTTATTTCTTTTTTTTTTTTACTTTATAATGATTTCTGAATGGGATTGTAAAAAATGGCAGATTTTGCTTATATTTACTTACAATTACATAGTTAAATAAAATCAAATTAGATCACAAGTTTGTAATTGATTAATTTGAGGCTAATTTTTTTTTTTATCAATACTCTACAGATGAAGTTGAGGTGAAGATTGAGAGTGATGGTACATAATCGATTCACTGAGAATAGTTAAATTTATTTTGGAGCTACCAGGTGGGCGTAACACAAACTATAGCGTTCTTAGAGAATTACTCGTAATTTGAATAAATCTCGGTTTAAAATTTTCTGTAAAATTGCATCAATTTACAATTTTATAAAAGTGAATTTTACATTAATTTTGCATGAGAATATTCCGAATATTCCAACGATGCCTAAAGGTAGGCTTTTCATATTTCATCAGCGCTTGTACAGGTAGGTTCGAGAGTTTTTCTTAAACCTGTATAAAATTTGTTTTTTTCTCCCAAGATTTTGTTCTAGATAACAGCAGAGCAAAAGTCGATATATGCGATTTATGAGAACAGAAATTAAATAAAAAAAAAAAAAAAATAAACTAAACTAATCCTCTTTCATTAATTTTGTATTAATCGAGAAATTTAGAAATTCCTTCCTCGTGGGGGAACGGACAGGATTCCTTCCTCTCATCTTGTCACTGCGACCTATAAGATCTTTTGTGATATTACCCCTAAATGCCCTAGGGCGCCCATTCGAAATTAAGGTCTTTGATGAAGCTTATAATATTCTTGGGGTCCATTTTTCCAACATCTTCTGGCAGTGGAAATGCCTTTCCTAGATGTCTTAGCCTTATGCGCTACAGAGTTTCACAGTCACACAGGACATGTTCAGCCGTTTCATCGTCTTCCATACAGAATCGACGGGTCTCATCATCGACCTTACCCATCTTCTTAAGATGGTATCTAAGTGGGCAATGTCCAGTAGGTAAGCCCATTATGAACCTTAATTCCTTTCTGCTGAGTGTGAGGAATTCTTGTGTCCTCTGTTGCGAATATTTTATAAACTTCTTCGCTTATCTCAGCACCGAGGTATTTTCCTAGTGTTCCTTCTTAGTTCTATCCTCCCAAAGCCTGATCTGAGCTGAGAGGTGACTCTTTGGGTGTCCAAAGACAGGCTCAGGGCCAATAAACGGAGATTTGGCTCCTTCCTTTGCAAGGCGGTCCGCAATCTCGTTTCCCTTAATGCCTTCATGTCCTGGTACCCAGATCAGTATCACCTTATTTCTATATCAATAAAGATAAAAAACTGACAATAATCTTTGCAAAATTAAATTGTAGAGAGATAATATAATCGTTAATGTCCAAATACCATATCAAATATGTCACTTAAAAAGTACAGTTATCAAATTCAAGTACATACTTCAATATTTCATCAATCCAATTAGGAGAGAGAAGATTCCGGAAGTGAACATTTTGAATTATGTAAGAGAACTACATACATACTATACATCAGTTGTAGAAATTCATATGACCTCTTATTCCGTATGATATACGTACGTATATTTCTTGCATGAATAAGTTCTCATACGTGAAATATATCCTGGATGGAATTCTATCACATCCCTTCTTATATGGCATACCTTCCTCGGTTTCATTCACGTCCTTAGAATGAGATTGAAAAGTGTATGAACATCATCATGCGAATATATGAGAAACAACTCCGTCTATCCTTGTATGCTCTGAAGGACACTTGAAGTTATGCCATTTGATGGATTTTCATTTCATGTCTGACTTGCCTGATCCTATTAAGGAGATGGTTATATGTCAGACAAATATTCTTTCTATGCTTATTGAAAAAAAAATTCGGACCTAATCTCGTTTTTTTTTGTCTTTTTTTGTTTTTTTTTTGTCTTTTTTTGTTTTTTTTTTAGATTTCTGGATTCATATAACCACACAAATATTTGAGAAAAATATTGAAGTGAAGAGATATTTGTTAGGAAAAAGTTCTTTTTTTTTTTTTTTTTTTTGTATTAATTTCGTGCAAGAAGTAGGTAACCGTAGCCGTAATATGAAAAAAGTTTGACTCAATTAAATTTGAAGAGTATCCAAACAGAAAAAAAAAAAAAACAAAACTGGAAAGAGCTAAATTGATGGAAAATCCATCCCTTTTATGTTATTTATTTAGAAAAATACATACCTTTACTACAGAAAAGATTTTAGTTATTGAAATAGAAATTCAATTGGGGTAAAGATTTTTCTTTTAATTTAATGCTTACATTGAAAAGCCAAGTTTGAAGTCGGAGCAGATTCTATAATCATATAAATGGGGACTCACAGCACAAATACTAGAACGAATTTGGCATGAGTGATATAAACACCGATCAAGAATGGAAGTTTTTAAAAAAATAGGTAAGCATTTTGTGTAGCTTTTGGTAGACCGACTTATTTTTATATTTATTAATATATCAAGAAAATCTTTCGAATATGTGGCAAGTAACCTCGATCCCCAATTCGATATCGGTACATACCAAGATTATGAGTCGGAATAATAACAAATTTTTCTGGAAAAAAAAAATCCATAAAGACTGTAAATGTCCACGGAAAAAGTGGCGACGACCTCCACGTGTACAAGACAATCCCAGCATCTCGGTTCATCCCGGAAAATCTACATTATATAGTAGCTAACTGTCACCTATACCCTTCTCTCTTCTTACCCTTATCCTTCTCCGTGGGAGCATTATCCCCTAAAAAACCTACCAAGCCAAGGTGTAAATGTCATCGTGCCGAGGACTGCATGGCAGTGGATTGTTATAGCACTGTCGCAAACGATCTCCATGGGGGACCGCACGCGCCACATTGTATGAATTACCTTACTCCGATATAGGAGGCTCTGTCGGAGTGGACCGTTTTTCCGAACACACTCGTGGGACCACAAATGAGTAACTCTTCTTTTTTGATAAAAATTTCCACTGTCACAATTAATGATCGTAGGTACAGCACCAGTTGCTAAAAAAAACTCCGGCTTCGTTTACTGGAGGCTCCACCTCTGAAACAGCGGAAGCGAGATCAAGAGCACTATTCGCAACCGATGCACCCAAGCAGGTAGGTACTACCAAGCCTATCCAAGACTAAACGCTGCCACAGGATGTCGAGCGCCCTAGAGCGTAAATTACGCAGAGATCTCTTGCGGCGGGAGGCATAATCGAAGCGGCTAAGTCGGCTCCAGAGAAGGCGAGCAGGTCACACTACATAAGCCGACTATGGAGAAATTGGACAAGCATCAGTTCGGAGGCCCAGAGGTGACTTAAATGGAGTGCGTAACCCTAGGAGTGATACTATTGTTCCTGCTGTACGAACTGTCGTAGCTGGACCATCTTCAGGCATAGAGATTTCAACTGGTAGTCCCCTACACTGGCCCAACACCGTTATGGCTGGTACCCCAGCCGGACAGTCTCGGACGGATATCTCTTCGGGCACCCCCCTGGGATACTGCCACTAAACTTAAAAGGATCAGATAAAATGAGGAAGCAACTCCAGTTTCGGAAAACGGAAACGGAAAAAGGAGACAGGAACACCGAAGAGCTTCGCCAGGGTTGTCAGAGATAATAGCGACACCTTTATCAAGGTGCTCGTTATTGACGCTGGCGTAAATATGGCTAAGTTCTCAAGTGATAGGCAGACCATCTTTTAGAAAGCTCTGAATGCTGCCTTCGACTCAGCTGCAGACAAACTTGCTTGTCTTGGTACAACCTCGAAGGCATCCTCCTCCACAAGTGGGATAGCACCAAAACACCTTGTTTCTGATAGCTCGGCTTGATCCGACTGCGAAGACAGTCGCCTTTTCTTGGATTATCCTTCAGGTAGAACTACAAAGGAACTGTAGGGCAGGCCTAACCCAAACAAAACGAAAAAGCTATTTGGACTAAACAAGCCAACCCTGAAAACTCTGGTATCAATTCTCACTGGGCACTCCTTTCTCAGAGGTCACCTACACAGGTTCGAGTTTTTTGTAATCCTAAATTCAGGGGATGCAAGGAGGAATCCGAGACGATGACTCACATTCTTTGTCACTGTCCGTCTCTCACATGAAAGCGTTACAGATTCCTTGGTTCAAACCTCCTGGACGAGCTCCATGAAGCCGACAAGAAGGGCTGAGGGCCAATACTTAAATTCATAAGAGCGTCCGGTTGAAATCTATGAGCAATTGTTGATAAGTCTGGAGGGTAAACAATGGACCTTGCTATAGCCTACGTTCCAGAGACCCAATAAGAAGCCTCAACCTCGGTTTTAATCAATCATTCAATCAAATGTCAATAGAACTCAATAGAGCTCCAAGAGTAACATCGTTTGAACGAAACAGTTATTATTTGCTGTAAACAGCTTTAATCAAATTAGGTATACTAAAATTTTTATAAAATTCATGAAGGCTGTAGCAAAGCTTAGGAAAACCATAAGGAGCAAATCCTATGCTAAATTTTCTGTTGTAAACAAATTGTTTTATAGGTTTTGTAATTTAGTTGTTATGAAACACTTTTTTGTAATTTAATTCCAAAACCTAAATTGTAGCATCTGAGCTTTACAAAAGGTGATAAAAACCGTTATACAATTTTGTTTTTTATATATGCATATTTTTTTTTTTATATAACAACAGATTTTCCAGACCGGAATTGAAACCTAAAACTAAGGAGTGCAAAAAAAATTCCAGAATTTTTGTAGATTGTAGTATAGTAGGTATATAATAAAATACATTACTATACAAAAGCATCCAATTATTTCAGTCATACACATACATACATATATGCTAGTATAAACTATATCCTGCCCAATACCATAGCATAGTGAATAAAAATGCATAAATAAAAAGGAAAAACAAATTATTTTATCGCAGACCTTGTAATTACGTAGAAACTTCAAGGCATTCATCATAGTTATCCGTAAAAATGATTAAAAACTTCATTCAGTAAAATTAAGTGATAGATACTATAGTTCTCCGCAATATGCATACATACGAGTACATACGCTGTCTCATTACTGCAACTAGGAATAATTTGTTTAATATAAATCTCAGAGGTGCAAAACTTTATTCTATAGATGAAAGAAACCGCCCTATGCGCAACACCTCTCACCATTCCTATGGCTTTTGTTCTGGAAAATTTATTCAAAAGATTCATCGCGATTGCCATTAACACCCACCAACAGGGAAACCCTCAAGCAGCTTTACAAAGCTTAATCCAGGGAGGATTATAGACTTGCAACAATGAAAGTTTGCATTATTCATTTCAAAGAACTGAGGGATATTAACCAACTTGTAACGAGTTAAGGTGGTGATTAAAACAAGTGCCCAACGACACTAATGATAATGGATCGCTAGAATGTGATGCAGTAGCTCTAACAACCGTTCTGACTTCAAAGAAACTATATAATAAATTTCAATTGAGATGGCATGACGAGGCTGTATTAAAACTTTCAATAGGATTAGATTTAATTATGGGTTGGCGATTTATTTTAAACAATTTCTCTCTGGTTGGTTTTATAACTTTGGCTAAAAACACGGTTTATGATTTTATAATGTAAAGATACATGGCAAGAGATTTTTGGACTCTGATCCCGGTGTACAGAGGCTAAATTCTTTCTTTACACGGCAAGATTTTTGTCACTCGAGATCAAAAATTTAGATACCATTTTTTTTTTTTTAATAACCAGGACTATTTACGAAACAAGTTTTGTGACCTAAATCTATTATATTAATTATGATTTTTCTTATTAATTTTTTGTAACAATTTATTCTTTTTCCTTTCCGAGCAGACCAGAACCCACAAATAGTCTCCGGAATTGTTTTGAAATACATGACAGGAAATGGGAGACCAAAAACGTCTCTAGAGACTCAATCTCTTTAAATATTTTTTGCGTCTCTAAACTCTGAAGTGCATATATGGGTCTCTGGGTTTTCAGAGACAAAACAAAAGTGGTCCCTGGAGGCCAAAGACTCTCGCCGTATAGCTTCACCATAATTATCCACCCAATAGGTATGATTTGTATGTACTTATTAAAATTTAAATCTTAACGAAAAAAGCTGATACAACTTAAAAAGTTTAGTTTTATCAGCACTTCAATATTTTGTATGGGTTTACAATAAAAAACGAACATCTTACGGCTAAAGTCAGTTATTTTTTATTACCAGGTATTGCATCAATTTGTATTGAAATTCAAAACTTATCCTGAAAGCTGATCATAACAACGGGATACAACCAATAGACCTTTTCTTTATACAAGTCAAATAAATCACTGGCATGGAAACATACCTTTTCATGAACAATTTCATTCAGAGTCGTTTGTTCTGATTGTAAGTACCTAACCTATACACCTCAAAAACTGCATTTATGATGAATAAATTAAATTCAACAAATTCTTGTAAATAGAAACCGTAGAGATACCGACGACACGAGAAAAAAGAAATCAGAAAAGGTAAACTCTAAAACATGATTTTTTGAATATGTACTACAAAAATTTTGCTTATCATCCCAAATTTGCACTTTTACCCTTTTAAGCTTATTGAATATATCACAATAGAAAAATCGAATGAAAAAAAAATATGTGCTGTACATATGTATATTTCCTTACCTACATATCTATCCCCTAAACTGGCTAAAGAAATTTGCTTATAAATCAAATTTTCAAGACTCAGTGATAAAATATTTATCAAGTCGCACCCTCACGCACAGGCAAAACATTTTGAATGAAGGGTTCCCGAGAGGAAGACAAATGCGGTAATAATTTGACACTTGCGGGTAATTTTATTAAGATGAATCACAGAACGAAAATTTTCTGAGTAATTTACCTTCGATTTTCACCTTGTTGGGCCTCGATCCTGTGAAAGTTAAGAGAAAATTAACTTAATCGTTCTTTCCTTCCTGCCAGGCGACCAGAATAATAAAAAAACAAAAAAGAAAAAAAGGTCTGAAAGAGTTTTGGATGGTGCAAATGATAGAAATTTTTTGAGCTTAGAATGACAAAATATGGTATGAAATCAGAGAGAACTCGAAACATCAAATTTGCACACAAAAATTTTTGTTTTCGCTTGATTACTTGTTTTGTTATTATTGTTGTTCTTGTTGTGGTGGTGCTGGTATCAATAGAGGATAAAACTTTTACGCAAAATAAAAGGCTCCAATTAGAAGGAAAAAAAATTCTCTAACTGAAGGGAACATGTGTTATTAGATGTAACCTATAAAATACTTCGAACTTTATATACTTTTATGTAGTTGCGCCTTTTCATTAGGTTCTTTTATATCCAATGTGCTGAAACGATTTATATTACCCGCCTACCTTCCATTGAGTATAAAGAATGAATTGTATAATCATCACGTTGATGACCACTGCCCATTCGAGTTAGCTTGAATTGAAGGACGCTCTAGTCCTATCTTCTTTGCTATACTTTTGTTTTCAAAGTTTCTTGAAGATTTACACAGAATATTTGTTCTATTCGTGTTTTCATTCAATAAAATAAACCTTTAATGTGTTTAAATCTTTTCTGTTTAAATTGATTACATACTACACATACACATATACAACACATATGTACGTATAAACTTGAGGAGGGTCTTAGGTTCTGGTTCGATAAAGTATAATAATAAGAAAATTTAATATATATAGAAGAATCTCACTGTAGTAATATGTTTTTTTGCTTTGAAGAAAACCTGAGTTTCTATGTTAACCTTTTCTAGTTTACCTTCTTTTTTTGTTTGAAATCTTGAGCACGAGTTTAGAATGTGCTTAAAATAAATTTAATGTAGTAATTTTATTTATTTTTATCTTATCCCATACCGGACTCGAGCTCACAATTCCTAGAATCAGTCATAGATGGTATAGAACTATGTTTTTCAGAACTTTTATTTTTAACGATTCTAAATTAAATCATAAATAATAAAAAATTGCAAAAATTCACAATTTATTTGTGTGCTTTCATCGTTACTGGTTAATGCCAGCTGAAGACAACTATGGCGTATTAGCAAAGAAAACCTAATATGAAATAGGAAACAGCCGAACAAAATTGGAAATTTTTCATGTTTTTTAGACCGAAACAGGTAATATTATATACTTTCGTCTTTTGCATGAATTGTAGTGTAGTGCAACTGAGACAGCGAGTTAAAAACAAATATTGAGAGAACGTAGGATTACCCGAACGACAAAATCTTATTGAATCCCTCAAAATCATATCAAACTATTAATAATAATCTACATCGGGTCACACTACCTTACTTTTTTAAGAAATTACATAAATTTCGCTTTGGACAAGGTTCTGAAAGGATATGTAAAATTTCTGTCAAATGAAATTCTAATTTTTCCCAAATATATCACAGAATTCAGCATGAGTCTCTCTCACAGGGTAAAATGGATGTAAACAGAAGCACGAGTTACGTTACCTCACCTTAATACAGGAAACCGATATTCAATTACAAGTCTAGACAGTCTCGACATAAATAAAATTCCTATACGAACCTGATCCATTCCTCATATTTTCCACATTTTCCCATATTCCCAGACTTACCTGCAAAATAAACAGAAAAAGACAAATTAATAAAAAGCTCAACAAAACTTAACGTGGGAACAATGATTAGGTAAGCAGTTTTAATTATGAGAATTTTTAGAATTAAAGAAACCAGAATTCAGTCTTAAGACCGCCGTGATTTAGTTCGTGACTTTTAAAAAGAAAAGCTCCAATAAAGAAAATATAATTGTGTTAGCTTACAATAAAGGAAAGCAAAGAATATATAATTGTGTTGGTTTACTCTAAAGAGAAACCAGAGATTAGTGATAATTGAAAATTTGTAATAATCAAAGATTATAAATTAATAATTTTGTAAATATATAAACATAGTTGTTCAGTTTACAGTGAAGATTGTGCTTTTCATTTTCCGAAATCTATCCTCAGTTTTTTTTGTTACGAATCCTAAAGGAAAAAGTTAATTCACGTGCTACTCAAATATCATAGGAATTACACCAACAAACATTGTTTTTGCTATAAAAAACATTGAATAATTCTCTCAATATTTCAGCAAAAACCGGTTTTATAAGAGTAAAATCTGAAAACTACGCCTCTTCTCATTTCTTTACGAAAATGAATCATTTGCCATTCTGTTTCGTTGAATGGAATCTGCACTTTCACATTTTTTATATTTTTTCATAAAAATTTTAAAGAGAGTCATAGTCATAGTCGTTCTTGCGCATTTATAATATCTTGTCCTTAATCCTCACTAAGTCCATTCGACAGGCAGCCAACAACTCCATTCCACTATCACGACACAAGGGCAAACTACAACCATCTTGGTACAACCTCAAGATTAAACAATTCGTGGATGGCAAGGACAGAGCATGGAGACTCTTCAAGAAGCATCCTTCCTCTGACAATGCGGTCAGCTATCGAAAGGCAAATGCCCTAATGAAAAGGGAAATCAAGTCCGCCAAAAAACAAGCCTGGTCAGACTTCGCCTGCAGCATCGACTCCTCTACTCCCATGAAGGAGAACTGGCGGAGGGTCAGAGCAATCCGCGGTCACCCAGCTAAGGCAGGCATCACGGGCCTTAGTGTGGACGGTACGATCGTTTCTGACCCAGAGAAAATGGCTGAATACCTTGCCAAGCACTGTACCAGCTACTCTTCTGACTAAGATCGCTCAGCTTCTTACCGCTCCACGAAAGCCGAACTGGAGAGACGCATTCCCCAGGAGATCGAGCACTCCCCCCCATCCCAACTGGAAATCCGCTTCTCCCTCCTAGAACTTAAGCGCACGCTTAATTCCTTCCAAGGTACCACTCCAGGTCTGGACAACATCTCCTTCAGCATGATTAAGCAAGCAACGGAAGTCTGGCACCACAGATTGACGGGACTGTGCAATCGATGCTTAGCTCTCGGCAAGTCTCCGACTGAGTGGAAACTAGCAGAGATACGTGCTATCCCCAAGGGGAATATCCGCTGTCCAACCCCTTCCAAAACAAGACCGATCTCACTCCTCAAGACCTCTTCCAAAATCCTAGAGAAGCTGATGACAAACAGGTTAAGTTGGCTCCTAGAACAAAAGCTGCTTCCGACGGTTTGGAACTACAGACCAGGCAGAGGGATTCAGAACCTTTTGCAGGAACTGGAGCACAACCTGAAATGCGCTTTATCTAGAGGCCAGCACACTATTTTGCTGTCCATAGACCTGGAGAAAGCCTTCGACCGAACTCCAAAGCACTCCGTCATCAAGCAGCTCGTTGAGTGGAAGGCAGGTCCAAATTTCATCAAGCTGGTAGACTCCTTCCTGAAAGACAGAAGAATCAAAATCGGGGTTGGAGGACACTTCTCCTCTACATTCTCCATTGAAAACGGTCTGCCGCAAGGCTCCCCACTTTCCGTACACCTTTTCAACACCTTCATGCACTCTCTGTCTTCTCAGCTCAGCGCGATTCCGGACCTGCTCTTCCACATCTACGCAGATAACATCATCTGTTATGCGTCGGGCAAACCACCGTTCGTGAATTCCATCCTCACTCAGACCCTGAGGAAAATCTCAGTTTGGTCTGAACTCAATGGAGCCAAGGTTGCCCTCAACAAGCTGGAAGCTCTGCACATTTGCAGAAGACGGAGTTGCAGGGAAACACAGGTCCAATATGATACAGCTTCTATCCCCCTACGAAATGTGCCCAAGTCCTGGGTCTGCACATCTCCAAGACGCTGGACTGGAGCAAACACGCTAACACAATAGTAAAGGATGTCAGCAAAAGAAATAACCTCCTCAGAGTAATCTTAAGAAGAAACTCGGGCCCCCCTTTACCAACTGCCTCTCTGAAAGCAAAACAGCTCGTCATGGGCAGGACTGATTACGCGATCTCCACATACAGGTTCTCCACAAAACGAAATGAAGCGAAAGTGCAGAGGGTAATAAACACCACTGCAAGAACGGCAATCGGTGCTTTACGCACAACGCCGATTAACAGTCTTCTCATAGAAGCGGGGCTCCCTTCCTTTTCATCGAGAAGAGACCAACTCGCAACTAGTCTGCTCCTTAAAAATTTGCACAACCGGCAAGCTCCTCTTCACGCCTTGGTCGTGGACATCCTGTCGACTGGCCGACGCCGTGCTACACGCACTAGATCGGGTCTACACCGGGCGGCCGAAGGCCTCCCCATACCCCTTAAAAGTATTCCCCTCAACCCGAACCCACCACACTCCACCGCTCCCATCCCTCCCTGGAGTATCAAACTAAGCAAGGTCATATCAAACGAGCACAGATACCACGACCGAGATAACAATACTAAAGTTAAGCTCCACATGGAACTCTGCGAGTATATCAGCGCAGACGTGGCAATCTATACAGATGCCTCAAAATCTGAGAACGCAGTCTCCATTGGGGTCATTGCCGAGAGCACCAGCGATCACACGCAGATCTGCCATAACCTCCCTACATGGTGCAATGTGTACACGGCCGAACTGACGGCTATCTGGGAGGCAGCCAAGTGGGCAGCCACCCAATCGGGCACCACGGCTATTAAAGCGATCCAAAACCTAGACAACAGGAATGCGCTGATTCAAAGCATCAGGTTGCTCATACAAAGCGATAGAATATGGATCGCGTGGTGCCCGGGCCATGTAGGCATTCCCGGCAATGAAAACGCGGATCGCCTGGCAGAACACACGGCCACAAGCGAGCACACCACCATCTACCCACCGGCATACAGAGCGGCAGCCATGCATTGCAAAAGACTGCGGGAATCCTGCAGGCAACTAGCCTGGAACGGCTCTAACAATTTCCTGGCCAGCCACTACAAATCAATACACCGGCCCAACATGTGCGAATACCCCAGACGCAACATGATTGAGATGGCTAGAGTCAGGTTCGGGCATTTCCTAGCCATCAAGGAACACATATTTAGAAGGCAACCAGGTCCGACCTGCATTCACTGCGACGGAGCACCTCAGCTCACAGCTCACCACATCTTCTTTGAGTGCGGGGAGCTGACCAGACTACTTAACGAACGAGGAATCACGACTAGAGCAACGGACCTCCTGAACTACTCCAGAGAGGATACTAACACACTTATCCCCGCACTAAAACAACTCCTGACCTCAAACGGACTAACGAACAGACTTTAACGAACCGAACGAACAGCACAAGTACACCGGGAATACCATTAACCCCACCCAATAAAATATTATCGATTCTTTGTTGTTTAGGAGAGTTAGACGGGAAAATTGGGATGAGTATGGTTAAAAATAATGAGGAGCTTGGACCAAGTATCCTTGTGAGGGTGTTCCTTCACTAGACAGTTCCTTAGTGGGGCATCCTGCTATGGTGACGGTGGCTGTTCTTCTGGAGGTCTATTCTCAAAATAAGGTAAATCTTTCGCCAGTAAAGTAAACAATTTGCAGAGATGAAATGTACCCGACTTCTACAGGTGGAGTGTGTACAGGCAGGTTGAAGATGAGAGGGTTTGGATGATGGGAAAGTTTTTCCATCTGGTGTTGGGCTTGAGAGACAAGGTATTCGTCGATAGGGAGGATTATGGCTGCCTCGAACAGCTTTTTGTTGGGGTAGTACTTATTGTCTGCCCTTCTGCGAAGGCCAGTGCAAGAACGGAGTACTTTCATCTCCAGATTTCCGAGGCTTTTCAATGTAGGTTGAAGAGATCGTGTTCCAGATTGGCTATTCGAATTAGTTGCTTATAAATCAGGAGCTTGCCGGGGACGAACAACCAATTTGGGGTATTAAGTATTGGGTTCAGAAGGGTATAGGCAGCTTTTGTTTTTCTCAAAGCAGATTGCGCATGAGGGTTAAACTTGAGCATTTTAGAGAAAGATATACCGAGGTACTTGGTTATTGACTTGAAATTTAATATTTCTAGGCAAGGTGGCTATGTTTGCTCGACTAATAGTATCTGGTTTACAGATGCAAATCATTTCAGATTTGACAATGTTTATTTTGATACCCAATTTTTTATAGTAGGCGTCCAGTTTGACAATATGCTGCTCCAGTGAGGTGGAATTGTGATCATTTTGCTGTTGGTCTGACGTATAGAGGTTGAACAGGATCGGGCCGAGTACTGAGCCCTGAGGGACTCCCGCTTTTAGAGATAGGCTAGATGAGTTGCAGTTCTCAAGTTTCACTGTGAATTTCCTTGAGGACAGAAAACTGTAAATAATTTTTGTTAGATGTGGGGGAAGTGTAGTTCTAACAATTTGAAGATAAGGCTGTTTTTCCAGACGGAGTCGAAGGCTTTCTCGACATCGAGGAAACAGGCTACTATGCACTAACTTTTGTTGAGAGCTGAAATTGTGTCAGTGCGAAATTTGAGTAACGCATGTAAAATTGAGTGTTGGGCTTTGAAGCCGAACTGGGAGTCTTGGTAGATGCCTCCATCATCGCATGCGTTCACGATTTGTTGAAGTAGGAGTTTTTCGTATAATTTTCCGATGTTGGAAAGAAGATATATGGGTCTGAATTCTTTCAAGCATTTGGAGTTGGGCTTTTTTGGTATTGAGACGATGTTTGCAATTTTCCACGAGTCTGGAAAGTAAGCTTTATTCACGCAATTATTAAAGAGTATGACCAAGAACTTGATGGCAGGCGAAGGAAGATTTCTGATAATTTTGTTGGGGATCTTATCAGGTCCTGTAGATTTCTTGCCCTTAAGTCCACTTATTAGTGCAGATAAGTGGGTTGGGTTTGTGAAATGCTGCTGATCTTGGGGACTTGAGGCAGGGTTATCAGCATGGAATATGGTGAGATGTAGGTGTTCTTGAAGGATGAATTCTTCCACATTTGCGTTGACGGTTGTGCGGAAGTCCGGGCTGCTAAGATCGGAATGATCTTTACAGGTGGAGAATTCTGTGAATGCATTGCATTTTTTAAGAAGCAAACTAAGGGTGTCCTCGCCATTTGTAATTATTTTAGGGAGTTTTGGTTTACGATTACAGACCATATTGATAATTTCGAAAACATTAGGGCCGGGTAGATGGATGAGAGTTTCCTTCTGAATTCCTCATCAAGAAATATCTTGGTCTTGTCATTTATTATGGTGGATAGGGAAAGAACGGATTGGTAGCTTTGGTTGTGGCTAATGTGGGTTCTGTGGTAAATCCTGTTTAGGATTTTCCGAAGCTTTTGCCTGAATTTGTACAAATTTTGTAAGCGAGCTGGAAGATGGTTATATTTTGTACTTGTGAAGCATGACTTTTCTGAGAAATGTTCAATATTCTCCTGAATATATCCGTTAAGCAGTTCGATGTGAAAATCGATTTTAATATTTGAAAGGTTGCTGTGCTCGTCAGGGAGGTTTCCTGCTAAGTTTTGAGACAGTCTTGAGTGAAATTCTGTCCAGTTAACGCGTTTCAATTTTGAGATTTCTGGAGAAGCAAGAGGACGTCGAAGTGGGAGTTAGGAGTGATTGTTAGATCTATGGCCATATGATCATATTCCGCAGTACGAGCAGTGCAGGTATAATTCGAATTTTGTGGAAGAAGGTTCACGAGATTAGATATCGCTAGGAAGAAGTCAATAATATACCCAGAGCATAGAAATGTGGGAGAGTTTTGCGAAATCGCTAAAAAGTCATGATCTGTGGGGCCGTCTGTGAGCCAGTTGGTAATACAAGTTCCCGCGGCATTCGTCAGTGAGTCGTTCCAGAGGGGATGTCGAGCGTTAAAGTCACCGCCTATCACTGTGTAGATGTAACTGCCAGATAATCTGGTGAGAGTGTTCAGATTGCTCCTGATTTCAGAATTTTGGGCAAGGCATCTGTTATAGATGAAAATTAAAAGAATTGTTACTTCTTTAAAGAGAGTTTGATTTTTTTTCCTTTCTTCTTCCTTTACTTGCCGTGTACATTTTAAATGTAAAACAATTGGAAAACTCTTATATGTCCTAACTGGTCATTAAGTTAACTTTGGTATTAGGATAGATAAAATTAAGAAATAATACAAGTGGAAAAACATCTTTCACATTATTAGCTCAGCGGTAAGAGCAATCGTCCGGAGAATGGAAGGTCTCAGCTTCAAAACTCGGATGATGTGGTTTCTTTTGTATATACATATGATTTAATTTAGAATCAATAAAAATAAAAGTTCGCAAAAAAATTCCTTTCTGCTTATGACAGACATAGGGTATCGATGTCCAAATATTCCGAATATCTAGATATCAAAGCACCCCTGACAGACATAAAAATGGGCTTAATGTGACAAACCGTACTTTGACATTTCAATTAAGTTCACAGATCTTTAAGCGTAACAAATTTGGAATTGGAAGTGACAAATATATAAGCTTTAATGCGGGCTAAATATACGACAAATTCAAGAATTGGAACAAAAAAAGAAAAAAATTGCGTTTTATTTTTTTGCAATAAGATCATGGTTGAGGTGCAAAATGTATCGGCGGGATGTGGTGTCTCAATTCACACTTTTCTGTAAAACGAAGAAAAGTGTGGTCGACGCTTTGCTTAAAAATAACAAAATTGTAATGGAATAATTTATTAACTCTGCGGAGTTTAATATTTGCCTTTTTTTATTACCTTTCCCGGAAAATGTTTGGCTCTTCTTCTTCATTTTCGCATTTTTGGGTAATCACAGATAAATTTTTGCTTAATTAGACACATTATCATATTATTATCAACAACAGGATGGCGCTGCGCAACGTAAGAAGTGCCGATGATTAGGCTATACCCAGTAATTTTCGAGGATATTGATATCTAGATATCTAGTCTATACCCACTAGTTTTTCTATGTATTTGATGACAGACATGGTGTATAAACGGGATATTCCGAATATCTAGATATCGATACCCCATGCCTGCCATAAGCATTATTCCACTTAATATAATTGTAATATTGGATGGCATAAAACATCTCATGATTCTATAAACGTGGGTTCGAGTTCCATGGGCAATAATTATTACAGATAAGAGTATTTTACACTTCACTAATACTTTCACCTGCAAAAAATAGGCTAGTTAAATGAATATAAGAAAACTGAGTCAATAGAAGTGACCAAGATAGTACAACCTATAACAAGTCTATGACACTTAATATTTAAAATTAAAATTCTTACATAAGACTGAAAATCATATATATCAATAACGATCCAAACGCAATATATGTAGGTATCTAGCAACTCTCACATAAATTTAACAGTAAAGATTGCAGTTTACATATATACTATGTATACAACAAAAACAAACAAAAAATGAAATGAAATCTACCCACCTGAGATTTTATATTTCATAATAATCTTATTGCGTCACCATTTCACATCTTCAAATATCCACTTCTCAAACCTTTTTTGTGTCACATCGAACATCACACAAAATCACCCTTACACACTTGTACACTTAAATTAAATCCTTATACCATATGTCACCACCATATATGTATGTAGTTACACAATAAGCCCGACAATGGTCCACTTGACTTTCTGAAAACTGTATTCTCATCAAGTCCTTAGAATACATGCATAGCCTTCTTCTATAGATTTCTATAGCATCTTCTGGGAAGAATTAGTCCCAATTACTTGGCAGTTATTCATCTTGAATGCAGGAAATATGTATCATGTGTGCTTAAAGGCCAACTAAGGACAGACTCATGATTCCTTTTGTTAAGACGGTGGCGGCTATTAAATCATGAGAATGAAAGGATATTTATCCGTGAATTGTTTTTGGATGCCATCTTCTAACCAAAGATGGTGTGGCAACTGTGAATAATTATATAAGAAGAAATAAATTTTATGGAAGGTCACAGGAATTGGAATTGTTTATTTAAGAAGATACGAAAAACAATTCACATTTAGGATCCTTCTTTGTGATTAAGTGCAGGCAAATGATTCACAGAAATATTCAAGAGAGTCGGTTGCTATGTTTTTATTAAGTATCCTGGACGCCTACATAGTTTACTAAGAATTTCTACGATTAAGAAGAGGCAATTATTATAATTGCGTTACGCATTGGAACTTATTAAGTTGATTTACCGTTTTGTTGTAGATATTATTTGTGAACATATAAATAACTTGCTGAAATTTGCCATTTTTGTGTTCTGCAGAGGCAATGGGGTGATTATTTGGTTCATTCCATACCACACATAAATTGTTATGCATATATGTCTGCGAATACTTAGTTCGAAAAACAAATTCAGTATGAGCAGGACACGTTATATGGATATTGGCAATCTGATTTCAATGAAGTCCATATTATGAGTATATTCATTGTAATCTTACAGTCAAGTTCAAATTCAAATTGTTTATTCACTATGATATACATATAAGATATAATATCTCATTTACATGTACAAGAAACAGATAATGTATTTAGAAAAAGTAAAAGAAAAAAGAAGCAGGGAAAGAGAAAAGCAAGTCTGATCTTAATTATAAGCAAGCGTTAAATTAAATGTACAAGAGCATATAAATATTATCTCAAAGAAATATTTTATTTACGTACTGTACAATTACTTATAAGATGCTAACAATTGGTACCTCAGAGAATAGTTGTTAAAAACATATACAATACAAGGAAATAGAAATGGTTCGAATTTCTTAGAATTATGTGCAGATAACGAGGGGAGCAGTAATTTATATATTGTTCTATATATTTTTATAGTGCTCGAAAAGTTCACCCTTGAAGGCGGCCAGATTGTTTATTCGTTTGATTCCAAGAGGCAAGGAGTTCCAAAGATTAATCGCGTGAACATAAAATGATCTTCGGCTCTGCAGGACGGTATGTCTGGATACGATTAGCGTACTCGATCTGGACGATGTGGCAAAATTAAGTTTTTCAAAAAGATACCGAGGCTGCTTGTTGTACATTAAGCAGAAAAGAAAGAGTACTGTCCGGTATTTAAGATATTGATCCAAACTGCAGCCCAAGATATGGTTGGTAAAGGGGGATACATGATCGTATCTACGAAGGTTGAAAACGTAGCGAACACACGAGTTAAATGCAACATTAAATTTGCGCGAGCATACTGCATTCATACAGCCATACACCACCACTCCATACATAATTAAAGGTACCAGCAAGGTTTTAACAAGCTTCAGTCGAACCTGTTGTGGCGAGAATGAAGCAGATGGCCACAGGCTACGTAAGCCGCCATAGATTTTATCCACCACTGCATTTACATGTTCATCCCAAGTGAGTGCCTTGTTCATAGATAATCCCAAATTTTTAATGACATCAGAGTAGGGGACAGTCATATTATTAAGAATAATAGGCGAGAAATCGCGAGTATCCAGTCTACAGTAAATAATAATAGACTGAGATTTCACTAGATTAAGAGTCACACCATTCAAAAGTGCCCAGGATGAGACGGCTTCCAGATCTTCATTGACTTTGCAAATACTATCCTCTAGTAGCTCAACGGATCGCGACAGGTATAACTGTACATCATCTGCGTACAGGAGTATATTTGAATGCTGGAGTACTCATGCAATATCATTTATAAACAGTCCGAAAAGAGATGGAGCGAGAGTAGATCCTTGTGGTACCCCACACCTAATCCTGATTGGAGTAGAAAGAAGCCCATTCACACGGACCCTTTGATCTCGATTAGATAGATAGCTGCAGATGAGTTTTGTACTCACTGAGGAAAACTTGAAAGTATTGCGAAGTTTACAACATAATTTTGCATGATCAATCGAATCAAAGGCCTTGGAGAAATCAAGAAGCACTAAAATAGAAGCCAAGTCAGAGTCCATAGCAATTCTTATATCATCAGTAAATTTGAGGAGAGCTGTAGTGCAGCTACGTAGTTCATCATTTGCCAGTTCAGAAGCTTTTCAAATATTTTGGAAGTGAATGAGAGGAGGCTTATTGGGCGAAAATCTTCAGGAGGCAGAGCACTCCTATTTTTAGGAACCGGGACTACTAAGGCTGATTTCCAAAGAGAGGGGTAGGTGGAAGTAGTGATACAAGTGTTAAATATATGAGTAACATAAGGTAGTATGTGAGGTAGAATACCTTTGAGAAAGCGTGGTGGAATCCCATCCATACCCATAACATGAGAACTGATCGAGTATGCAGCCTTTAGCACTTCATCAAAGGCGACACACCTAAAGTTGAATAGAGCTGTACTATCTTCCACACCAGCGGAGGGTACCGGAACTGCTTCTGCTGGTAGAGTGCCTGAAAAGGTAGAACTGGGATTTATAACAAAGCATCTATTTAAATTGTTGGGATCCAGCTGGCATTCGTTGTTGTGAGATTTTCCAACCCCAATTTCACGAAGGTTTTTCCATAGCTCTTTAGGTGGGAGTCTTGTGTTGAGCTTAGATTCCTTACCCTACGAAAATGATCCCAGTTTTCCTCGTTCCGATTTCGTCTCCAAAGGTGATGGCAAGGCCGAGTGTGAAGAGGAACATGTTTTTCGTAAAGGTGTTGAAGTGAGCGACTTGATCGTTAGGACTGATGAGAGAGAAAACTGTGTCCCATGGGAGAGATGGAATTAATACGGTTGTAATCTCTATAACTAATTGAAGTAATTTCATTCAACAGAGGAGACTGAAGGTCGTAAGTTAAGAAGATGAGGTCATGGAGTGAAATTCCAGGTACAGAGAATTGATTGAAGAATAACACCTTATCACGATCAGCCGTCAGGAAAACATCAATAAGAGAAGGTGTCTCACCAGCAAAATGGGTGTGCTCATTTTGATTAATAACAAGTACCGAAATAAATAGTAAGCAATCCTCAAAAATTCCATTTTACCAAAATAAGACGTCCTTTTGTCAACACAGCATACAAATAAATTTAATCAGCTCAGATATTAGCCCAGTTGAGTTAGCATATGACCTCGGAAAAATTCTCGTCAGCTATTTTATTGTTCCAACCTTTAGGGGGGTCACTAGTAGTCTAAATTTAAAATGGCCACCAAATTCCGTAGGTGCGTTCGCCACCATCTTAAATTTAAGAGGGAATTGTTTTTGCTCAATATCTCGGGCATTTTCAACCTTTTATCAAAAACGGTAAGGACTTATGTATGTTGTTGTAAAATTAATTCTCTCCAACTTTAGTCCTTACAATTTTTATCGTGAGGTCGATATTTTTCGAATTAAGCAGGAAAAAGTGGTAATTTTTGTGTATATATTTCCTACAATTTTGATATCTACAACTCTTTTCCGAGCACGAATATTTAATATTCTACGCTTGCAATAAAGGCTCAGAGCAACGTAAAAGTTTTATTTTGCGAACTCCTTCGCATATTTGTAATATGGAAAACTTTCACAGCTCACTTTTTCTTTTCCGTGGTAAAGAGTTTCTACATTCCCAGCTTCTGCGATGGTCACGGAAGTTTTCTACTCAGATTCCCTATTTATTCCTCCGTCCAGTTCTACAGCGTCGTATAGAGTTATGCACTGAATTCCTCCCATATAATGAAAAGTGTCATGTCCGTCGAGTGTATTGATGTTAAAATAGGCATTGCTGTCAACAACCTGCGTAAAGGCCGAAGACTTAAGACGGTTCCCAAAAGCAAATGACGAGATAACTTTTATTAAATTTTTCGACCCAAATTATTTGTACAACAAAGCACTGACGCTTATTACACATATACGAAGTGCTCCAGAAAAAGATTTCTACTTTTTTCTAGCTTAATTCAAAAATTTCAATCACACTATAAAACTTGTACGGACTAAAGTTGTAGAGAATCAATTTTACAACAAATTAAGTCCTTACCATTTTTGTTGAAAAGTTGAAAATGGCCGTTACATCGAGCAAAAATAATTCTCTCTTAAATTCAAGATGGCGGCTAATGCATTTGGTCGCCATTTCGATTTCCCTGATTTCCGATTGTTTACGCTTTTCAGAATTTAAGTAGATATAATTGCACACTTCATAGACTATGTAATCATAAAATACTCAGATGCAGGCATACTTCCATAAGTAGGCATCTAGGAACTTACCATAAAATAGTTCTGTTCTATAATCTCAACCCTAACGACAATCAACTTGGGATAGGGATATACAAAAGTTTTATACGGAAAGAAGGGCGAAACGCACTATCTAAGAAATTAATCCAATTAAATCTAGCTTTATGCACGAAATGACCAGCAAAGCTATTTAGAAAATTGCATTCATGCTTTGTTTACAATATAAAGCTTTTAAATGCATACTGAAGTGTTTGTTTTTACATTAGTATAAAGTTATTTTACAGAGAACTGAAAAAAATCGCTTTGTCCCACTAGTGAGACAAAAAGGACTTTTGTAAAGGGTAAAATGGACTCTTAAACAAAAGTAAAAAGTTATTAACAATTAAAACCGCATGCAATTTTACAGATGTTTTTAATTTTTTCATAAAAGGGTAGAAAAAACATAAAATAAACTCAAAAGTGTCACCGATCGCACATATCTGGTTGTTAATCCAAAAAAAAAAAAAACGCTTTTCCAAATCAATAATTTGACCCAATAACTCTTTTCTTGATCTTCGTTAAAAATTTGCTTGAAGCATCCAAGTCTCTTCGAGGAATCTTGTGTCCTCTTTACTTTTCGAATAAAAGTTGTCTTAGGCACATGGAAAACGATGTTGGTTTTTTTATATCCCATTATCTTATTATCAATAGCTATGTACGTTTCATTTCGACTGGTTTTTCTTTAATAGGTGGGAATCATCCCTCTTTTACGGCAAGGGCCAGACAGACTACTAGTCTTTTTTGCCCCTTGGAAACTAGGCTGTTTTGCCCCGAAGGAGGACTCGAATATATAAGTAATAGGTTTATGTATTCTGAATGAAAAAACTACCTTCTTAATACTGCTTCTCATCAGCAAATCTTAAAAGGTTATTCTAAAGCAATGACACTCTGAAGGCGCCACTTTTTTGTTATAAAACGCACAAAATTTCATACGGGCTGAAGTAACATTGATCAGTCGTTTTTTTTTTTTACATTTTTACAAATAACAACTGAATCAGTCTGAAGCCAAGAACAATTTTTACAGGGAAAGTTCAGAAAATTTCTTATCGTTTATTGCCTCTATTCGCAAACAGATCACTCTGTTCGGAATCCAATTTTCAGTATTAGTTCTTCTTACCACCCTAATAGTCCATTCCTAAAGGACAGCGACAATTTTACAATGCTACTAATGAAATTTTGATTTCTGTAGAAATATTTATGCCTTCTGAAAAGGAGAACATTGATAACATGAAACTTTCGAAACCAAGAATAATATTGCCCCATTACAAAGGAAATTTACTAAATAAAATTAAATTCATATTGTAGCCACAGTGGCGCAATGAAAACAGGAAACAGTAGACGATAGTTAGGAAAAATCAATTTTTCCATATATGTACTAGTTTCCGTAATAATCTTCCCGTTTTAGCTGCGCAAACTTAATTATTACATATAAATGAACATATAACAAAATATATTTCATATCTATTTCAACCTATATGTACACGCAAACTATACGTATCTACATATCCGTATTTCAGCTGTAAGCAAATTATATTTCTCTGCGTCCTTGAAATGTAATAAACATAATATATGTATATGAAAAGACGTCATATGTATACATACAGCCATATATCATGATAAGTTATGTGCAGCCTTCAACATTTCATAGTCGAGGGTAGTTGTGTATTTAGTTCGTTGTTTTTACATCTTTGGGACAGAAGATGATAATGCTGTTTATTTAAAGGATGTGTATACGTATTATTTACACAAGCAGAAAACTAGACAGCACAAATTTAGTACCACTTTCAGCACTTCAATTAGTTGAGGAAAAAATTAGGTATGGTTGGGTAGGCAACACCTGAACGAATTGATCGGACATATTTCCATACGGATGTCATTTATCCTCAGAGTCTTCAAAGAGCCTCCATATATAAAACTCAAGGATTGGTATTGCGATTGATTTTAAAGCATGTTAACTGTTAACAAGTGTTATTAACATCTCTTTTTTATTCAACTCGGTTCTTAGAAGGTATCACGATTTAAAAATCCCGCATTTAAAATTCCCAAATTATGATGTAGTGAGTTATGTTTGCTCGCAAAACTCTGCACAACAGCAACTCCAAATGCATCAACCACAGCAACAGCATACGCAATCGTATGTAACATTTCAGGCAGTTACCCGGTGACCACGCTCAATGTAACTTGAAGCGAAACATTCGGGGTGAGTGAGTACTTGTTTCAGCACTCATTAAATAATTTATTTATACCGCGGCTAATCCGGAAAACGTATTAAAAATGTCAGTAAGCAACCGCGAAAGCCTTAAAAGTTATATTTGTACAAGGAGTAAAATATGCCCAGGACATGTTCACGTAATACAAATGCTTGACTTTTGTAATAAGGATTTTTGTAAATACGGGATTTCGTAATGAGATTTTTTTTTTAAATACGGGGTTTCATTCTACGGAAGGATGTATATACTATTTCCATTTTACTACAACAGAAATACAATAAAAATCAAATAAGAATAAGGAATTTTTTTTTTATTAAACTTATTTTATTTGTCTAGAACTTTTAAATATCTCCACATAAAAACGTAATTGAATGTAATTTATTTATTTATTTATTCATATATCTACCGCAGATTATCTTACAGACTATGTACAACAAACACAGAAGTATTAATGAACATATGTTACAAGTAAAATAAATAATATTTCTAAATTAAAATGTTTAATGATTATAATTCAAAATTTAAACTAAGCGACTAGCATTGTCATAAAGAGTTGATTTAAATAATTCCCTAGACATTGTAAAATAAATAAAATACAATTTGAAATAGGCTCATGCATGACATAGTTTGTTCTATGTTATGGAGCATACAGCAAATTTCACGAGTGGATTGGTCACTCATGTGCATGAAGGGAGAATAAGTTCAAAAGATTTCATTTTATAAGATAAAATATCTCTTACAAAAGTAGCACAGTTCACTTCACGTCTGACCTGAAGAGTTAATAAACCCAAAAGTAAACATTTTACACGGTAATGTGGCATATTGTCACGGTTATAATTTAATTTATATAAAGCAAAACGAGTAAAGAACTTTTGTATAGACTCGATACGATTCACGTGAACATCATAAAAGGAGTACCAAATTACAGACGCGAATACAGAACCTCAAAGATTGCTTCTAGGTCTTTAACTTCTGAAGCTCCAGGAATGAGGATATCATTGATCGTGTAACTCAAGCAAAATATGTCGAATTTCCTGGTGAAACTCATAAATTTGCATTTAGAAATATTCACTTCTAATTTATTCATGGAGCACCATGTAAATAGTCGAGTAAGATCAGCTTGAAGTGAAAGGCAATCGTTCAATGAAACAGTTTTAATGAAGAGCAAAAAAAATGAAGGGTTCTAAATGAATGCCTTGAGGAACACCAGAAGTAATAGATATGACTCTAAAAATAATATTGCCAATTTTTTCATATTGCTTACGGTTGCTTAAATAAGATTCTACCCATTTCAAGATAGATGAATGAAAGCCAACACATTGCAGTTTAAAAACTAGAAGCGGAATATGTATGAAATCGATCGAATGCCTTAGCAAAATTAGTATAGACTACATCTACCTGGGAACTTTCTTCAATAGAATTAATCGCAAAATTGGAGAATATTTCCAAATTTAGGGAACAGGACTTATCAGAGCAAAAACCATGATGCTGGGAAACTATTAACTTCTTTCAAATAAAATTAATTTTAGTATTAACTATAAAATTTAATAATTTTGGAACAATATTCATTACAGACACTCCACGATACTTTGGAATATCATTTTTTAACCCCGAATTAAAAATTGGTGTAATAAAACAAATTTTTCAATCATCCAAAAAAACTCCAAACCGAAGAGATTTATTAATATTTTTGTTTTATTTATTTATTTATTATTTAATTGCAATTTTGCGCAGTGTTTTAAAAACGAGGGACATAAGTAATTAGTATCTTGTTTAGTACTTAAATTAAGATTACATAAAGTCATATAGTCATCATTATATTCAACCGATAAGAAGTCGATATCTACAGAAGAGTTTATTTATTTATTTCGCTATATGCTAGTTACAATGGTCCCAGGACACAATACTTAAATTAAGCCAAAGCTAAAGTACGGAGCAATTATTGAGGATTCTTCTTAATTGAGTCTTATTAATGTTAAAATCTATCGCATGAAAATTCAAATTAAAAGTACCGCGCATTCAAGTCATAGGCTCAACGTATCCGTAGTTGGTGCGATGGAAATAAAAATAAATGAAGTCATTAGATCGCAAGTGTCGAGATCGTGAATTGAAATTAATTTTCTGAAGCATCAAAGGCATGTCGATGTCACCCTTCACAAGTTGAAATATAAAGCCAATATCGCAAATTTTTCTACGAGTAGAAAGGTGTATTAAATTTAATCTTTCGTTATAAGGAGGAAGATGAAGTCTATCCCTCCATTCAAGACCTCTTAGAGCAAAAAGTAAGAATCTCCTTTGCGCGCTCACAATACGATCGGAGTGATTTTTGTAGGAGGGAGACCAGACAGGACTGGAATATTCCAAAATGAGTATAAAAAGAGTGATAAAAAGTAATGTAGGTATCATCAAGTTCTTTTGTCCAGCGCTTTACAAAGCCTAACTTTGAGTTTGCCCTATTAACGATGCGATATATGTGGAAGTTAAAGGTGAGTTTCGAGTCAAACAATATCCCCAAGTCACATATTTTATCAACTTTTGAAAGTAATAACCCATTCATAGCATAAACAACATTCGAAGGGACTGGCTGACGACAGAAAATGGTTACCTTACATTAATCAACATTTAAAATGAGAGAATTCTTTCACACCATTCAACAAGTCTGTCCAGGTCATCCTGCAAATTGAGACAGTCGGAATGCGAGTCGATAGATTTATATAGTTTTAGATCATCTGCGTATATTAGCAAATCAGATTTGGTAACTACATAGAAAACATCATTTACGAATAATATGAAGAGAAAGGGCTCTAAGTGACTACCCTGTGGAACACCGGAGTAAGCCATTATTTCTTCAGACAGAACAGAACGGAACTGAATCGTAAGTTTGCGATCCTTAAGGTAGGATGATAACCAGTACAACAGTCAAATTGGTAAACCTAAAGATCTCAGTTTAAATAACAAAACAGAATGAGGAAGCTTATCAAAAGCCTGAAGTCTGTATAAATACAGTGAGTTTCGCAACCACGCTCAAATGATTCGATACAGGTAGACGTAAACTGGAGCAAGTCAATAGTTGGTAACAAGTTCCTTTTTACCGTACTTAAAGATTGGGACAATAAACGACTCTTTCCATAACCTAAGAAATTTACCAAACCGCAGTGAGAAATTAAACAAAAATGTTAACGGGTAAGAAAGCATTTCACTGCAGTTCTTTAAAACAATAGGGGGTATCCCATCAGGCCCAGCAGAACAACCAGAGTCCAGCTTGGACATGGAACCTTCAACAGATTTCTTTCAACTTTAGGAAGCGTCGTTAAGTAATTAAAATAAGCAAAATCTATTTGAGCGTCATATGTTAAAAATGATTCACTAAAGTAATCAGCAAAGATATTAGAAATCACAGACGGATCATGACTAAAATTATTATTAAATACTAACACAGGAGAAAAATTATTAGATTCCTTTTTGGTATTTACAAAACGTTAAAATTGCTTAGGATCCGATCTTATTACATTTCTCATCATAGGCATGGAAAAGAGCATTACGAAAATCGCTCCTCAAAAACAAAAATTGCGTTAAGTCATCATTAGATTGAGAGAGGTGAAACTTTCGCCAAGCCTTATTTCTTAAGTTGCGCAAGCGTTTAAGCTCAGCATCGTACCAAGGAGAACACGAAGAGCCATTCTTGATACAAGACAATGGAATACAATCATTGAAACAATTAAACATAACATTGTAAAATTGTGCTATAAGTTCATCTACATCATTATTGCTAAACAGAAAGGACCATTTAGTAGAAGATAAATTAAAGTTAAGTAGATCAAAATTAGCTTTTGTAAAATTAAAGGTGGGAGAGTTTTCAGTCAACACACCAGTACCCTCGCAATCAATGCCCACTATCACGTCCAAAGTTGGATGGTATGAGTCAATAGGAACCAATGACATGTCACACGGACGAACCATTTACCTGAGAAAGGCCCATTGCGGCAATAGCATCCAGGAAGAAATCCACATTTCCAGAAGATGTACTGGGGACCAAGGAGTCCTCATCATCAGAAACCTGCCATTGAACACATATTCCACAGCAGCAGCAACGGCATCGTATGAAGCAGACAGACTGCCAGGAGCAATGTATACAGCTAGAATATATAGTATTTTTGTCCCAATGGTTATATTGATGCATAGGAATTCAGACAGGGATGGATTGGGAATATCTATCTTGGAATAGCTGTAAGAAATCTTTACCGCGATTAGAATACCTCCTCCGAGCACAGAAATGTCATCAGGATTTCGATCACGTCGAAAAACTTGGAAATCGTTGTGCAGTAATTCAGCATCCGAAAAGGAATTGTTAAGCCATGTCTCCGTTAAAATAATAACATCGTGAGGAATATTAAAAGAATTCAAGTAGAGCCGACCTGACGTGTTTTTGACCGTAGACCACGAACATTTTGGTAATAAACTACCAAGTCTTTAATCTGCGATTTTTCCATCTCCCCGTCTAATCCATTAGGTTTTTTTATGCATCCCGGATCGGACGAGATACGAAACGTTTTACCAATAAGCCATGAGGCCAGAATTTTGAGTCCAATAGCAACGTTTCGAGGTCCTCGGAAACTAGCAGTTTGAAAGACGACACTACACGACTGGGAAGGCCTTCTGGAGTCAAACTGAACCATTTAAGCTATGTGGCATTTTACAAGAAGTAGTGTTACAGTTATCAGTATGGGTATCATATGTAGACGGTCTGAAAACACTCCGAAAAGAGATCACATCCAGTTTGTAAATGGTAGGATTTTATGCCACTATACTCAAAAACCCTAGGGAAATCTGACGATTGACGCGCATTATTAATATAAGACCAAAATGCATAGCTGTTATATTTTATGCTGGATTCAATCGACCATGGTCAGTATTGTCTGTACAAGAATCTATGTAAAAAATCATATTCTTTCCTCAAACGCTTAAAATTTTCTATGTTATTGGGATCATTAGTAGATTTGTAGAGCTTATGCTCCTTGAGTTTAGCATTCTTCAATTTAGAAAAATCCTTATTGTACCACTTCGGGTGATTATTTATACGCTTACGTTTGGTAGAAACGAATTTAGATAAACCTTCATAAACCACTTCAAAAAATTTGCTGTAGGCTTGCTGCAAATCATTTGATCTACATAAAAGAGACCAGTTAATAATAATAGCACGATTAAAGTTAAATGTAAAACTAAAATGATCATAAAGCAGTGTAACAAAATCATAAAATGACAATTTTAATTTAATCGCTTTATGATGGAAATCACAAGGAGAGAGGGGAAAATCTTTATCAGTAAACATATGAATAAATAAATAAATAATTTCAAAAAATCAATTTGCAACCAACTGAGTACAGGGAGATAGTTCAATTTAAAGAGAATTTTTAAACAATTCCTTTTACAGTTTTAGCAAAAAAAAAAATTTTTAAATTAATCTGTTCACATTCAGTTCACAGTAGGTATACACACTAAATAAAGTTGATTTAAAAATCTGTTTTGCAATATTAATACATTTAATGCAATATTTCTCTCCTGTCTAGTTTTTATATATACCTCCGATAAGAAGAAAAATATTTACTGATTCATTCAGATAACATAACAAACAGCCATAAAATGAAAATTCAAATTTGATAGATTTACGTGTGACCTTTTATCTTTTATCAAAAATTCGGTCTGAATTCCTATTCTGAATTCATATAAAAGTGCGCTTTTTTCTGCAGCAATCAGAAAGTCTTTTGTACTCTTTCAGTGAAAAGAAAATGAAGTCATTCGGAGTATTTTTCATTACTTTGGGTAAAAAAGTTTTAAATAATATTTAAGAATAATATGAAATTCGTTTTATATTATTAATATTATTTATTTATTTTTTTGTATATTTTACAGTAATTGCAGCTACAATTTATGCTGAAAATGAAGAAGAGATGCGAACTAGTCAGAAATTATGTAACAACTGTCCCGAGGTATATAATCCTGTATGCGGAAATAATGGACAATGTAGTCGTTGGTTCCAAAATGAATGCACCTTAAGACAATTTAATTGCCTTTATCAATACTATTATGGCACTGGTGAGCAAAAAATGTTGAATTAAATTTATCTAAAAATTTAATTTAAGAAATTCAAGTAATTTTAATTAATTCAAAATTCTCTTAGTTTTTACACAGTGTGATAATAGCTTATGCCAACAATGCTGCCAAGTGAATAATTGAGTCAGAGCAGCCAAATAAATTTAAATATGAAAACTTCTTTTGTACAAGACAAAATTATGTTGAATAAATTTTAAATAAACGGCAAACGTAATTTTTCACTTTAATGATATAATTTTGTCGCATTTTTGTGACCTACATTCAGGCTGCTGGAGATATAGTAACGTTTTAACAAAAACAAATAATAGTTATTAAAGAACTGGCGAAAATTTCCATAATATAACGATAATTGTAGGAATAATTTGTCAACTTTTATATGTATACCTACCACAAATGGTGGTACTTTCTTAGCTTGTAGTAGTAACCGATGAACTGACAGAAAACTCCATAATTTCATCAATCTAAGAGTTTCAGGCTACCATTGAAAGTCCTGGGGGCTTGGAATTTGAATAATTCTTCATTCAGTCTGAGCGTCTGCAACAAACTTAATTGTGAAAGTAAATAGGTTTTCACCGGTGAAATTCTGTTTGCATAACCTACCAACGCAACCCTATTAAAATGAAGTGTGTTTTACCTTTTCAGCGCGGCATGAGAAATCACATAATCTTTTACTCAGTTAAAGGACCCTGCGGAGGTGAGCTTGCTGCAATTCATGTAACGTAAGCCGTGATTTATTGTGAAAACCTTTAGACACAAGTTCTTAAGGTGGTTAAATTCAAATATTTTAATAGGGATATTTCGGTTTTCTTAAAACAATGGGATGGGTAAATTTTTGACAGAGTGCTGCTTGATTTATACTGTATTTTATGCAGGGTGTCCCGGAAATAAGTTTAAATATTTAAATAACTGATGGTGGAGGGAGGTGATGTGTTTAAATATTTTTTTGTCATTTTTTATATATGCTGTAACTATGTAAGGCACAGAAAATGTACTACTGATATAATTCACAAGAGAAGGCAACGAAGAGGGAGTTAAGATTAAGTCTTATGAAAAGAGTTAAGAAAATATTTATGTATTGGGCTTCACCTAAACTATCAGTAATATGAAAGAACTTTAGTGTATGTTGCATTTGGAGACTACAGGATATCAATTAAAATGTATCAATCAAGTTATAGTGAAAACATATGCTTAAGAAAAAGTGCAGAAACCGCAGAAAAATTTGTAAGAGTGTGATAAGTAATTTTTCTATTATTATTATTTATTCGAAATTCATCCATTTGATTGCGACAATAATTATTTCATGCAAAATAAAAAAAAAATACTACAAAACAATAAAAACAAAATAAGAAAACAAAAATAAGGATGCAGATTAACTTAACTATTATCCAATTTGAGCTGATTTTGCAGACTTGAAAAATTCAAATTAGTACTGTCAAAATGCTCATTAAAGACACGAGACATGGCAGTTAAAGGCTCTTTCGCACCATAGGTAGTTCGATGATAAGAAAGATGAAGAAATTTGTGGATTCTGAGCGAATGAGTCGGGTTGATATATCAATTGAGCTTAACAGAAGTGGGGAATTTATTGTCCCCTTCACAATATCGAAAATAAAGACAATTCTAGGGATATTACATCTATAGTTTTCAGCGTCTGCAGGGATAACAAGTTCAAAGGTAAAATTACACGGTTACTCCAAGGAAGGCCACGGAATGCAAATCGGAGGAATCTGGGTTGAACAGCTTCATCTGCACTTGTTAGTAAGGAGACCAAAGAGGGCAGGCTTATTCTAGTATCGACCTAACAAAGGTCCAGCAAAGAAGGGTCGTCAAATTCCTTAGACCATCTCTTAACAAATCCCAAAATCGAATTGTCCCTACTGATTATGTAATCGATGTGATCCGCAAAAGAAAGGCGAGAATTGAAAATTACACCTAGATCTTTGGTTTTGTCAATCCTAGATAATGAACCTCCTTCTAGAACATAATTGAAGTGAATAGGTCCCCATTGCGAGCGAAGGTCATATTTGTGCATTTATCAATATTTAGAGGAAGACAATTATTGGAACACCACTTATGAAAAGTGGCTAAATCAACGTTTAAAGGGCACAGTCATCATTATAACCAACAACACGAAATATTTTGGCATTGTCGGCACAACAAAGTATTCTGGAATTAAGTAAATGTAAAGATACATCATTTATGTATACAATAAATAGTAATGTGCCAAGAATACTACCTTCAGGTACACCAGAGGTATTAGCCTTGTGTGTATAGAACTAAATAGTGATTGCGAAACGAAGTTTGACTTACTGTTAGTTACTTGTTGTATTGTAGAGGCGCTACTACTGCAGATGTAACCAAAGGGTAAGCCATTAATGTCTCGCTTCAGTATAATATCAACGATGTCTTGACCTCATGTAAGAAAGCCCTATATTTTTTCTTTTGAAATTATATGCATTTTTTGGGGCCGATAAAATCACGCATTGTATCTGAAAATAACTCCAGTCGCCTTCCATACTGAATAAAAAATTTGCCGAAATATTTTCTACAAATTTCTAAGGAAAATTTGTGGTCTTTCCTTCATAAGGTCGACGCATCATTGAATTTATATTGCTGGCTTGTTACGGCATTGTTGAGTTTATATTCTAGCGAAGCGTTACTGGTTGTCTTACTTCGCTTTGTATGGTTTGTTTGTTTTTGGTCTTACAGCTTATCCCTTGAACCGCTTGTCTATATAATTCAGTCGCAGAACCTTTAGCGACTGAGCGTCAGTAAAACTGATCAAAATGGTACAAGTGGAGCCATCTAACATTATAACAAGGAAGCATTTTCGCATATCTATACACAAGGGTATTAGCTATCTCAGCAGAAAGTGCTCTTCGAAATATAATTCGCTGCGTACGGCTAGACAGATAAGAAGATAACCACTGTATAAAAAGGCCGGTGGGGGGGGGGGGTGGTGACCAACATAGACGAACTTGTGGATTAGAATACGATGATTAATTATATCGAAGGTATTGCTAAAATCAATGAAGACGCAGTCAATCTTCTTACCGGACTCAATGGCTGGTATACAATAGTGAACAAACTCTAACAGATTAGTCGTGGTTGTATTGCCCTTTAAGAAACCATGCTTGCTTGAAAGATCCCAAGAATGGTTTACAGTGATGAGAAAGAAAGCGGGAACACCATCAGGACCAATTGTAAAATTATCAGGTAAATTAAAAATATGTTCAGTAACAGTTACTTCGTCAAATACAAGATCCTTGGCTTCAAGGGAAGTTGTCGGAAGCCTTAGGAGTCAGTATTACTAATATTTCAGAGGTTGGTACTAAAGAATTCAGAGAAAAAATTTGCAACCGTACATGAGTCGCTACTTTTAGAGCCACCAAAATTCGAAGATGCTGGGTACGCATCACAAATTTATAAATTTCCAAAAATCTTTAGGACAATTACGAAGTGTTAGAAATATGACGCTGCGAAGTGAACTGATTTCAGATTTCACACATTGCTGTAAGCGAAGTACTCTGCAACACTTCTTGAAGTACAAAAGCCCCTCAACTCTTTATTTTTAAGAATTTTTAAGTTCCGTAAAGAGCTGTTCAGCCAAGTCTGAGTTGCGTGAGAATTTTGAGATGCACAAATCGGTGCACATTGAACAAAACAAATAAAAGGAGTATTTATAATTAGATTTAGAATCGTTAAAAATAAAAGTTCTTAAAAATTCTTCTATCCTCAATCATTGACCGATTTTAACAAGTATGAGTTCGATAAATATAAAGAGTGTTATAAAAAGCATCAAGAGCTCTGTCAATGTCCCGGACGTTTAGAACATTCATCCAGTCACACAATATTGGAGCAAGTTGTTAAGCTTTGAAAAATCATCAGCTTTTTTTTTTTTTTATTCAAAAAATTACTACTCAAATTAAAAGAATCTACATTAACATAGTCAAAGCAGACAGAAACATGAGCCGGATGATCACAGGATTCAGGAACCAAAAGTGTCGAAGATCCTCTAACAAATATGACACGTTACTGCAAAGGATTCTGGGTTTTACATTTGATAAGAAAAATTAATGTTTATGACAAATTGTTTTTTTTTTTTTATTAGTTAAATGAAAAGAAAAATACTTAAAATTCCAAAAATTTGCCTTTGTTGAGCCTCAATTTCAAAACGTGATGGTGCGAAGTCATTTTTACAGATGATATGAAAATGGAGGATAGATAGATTGAAACTTATGAATTTATTTTTAATTACAAGACTATTTATGCATAAAATTAGAATTATGCTAAGATAAGAATTTCGCTTATCCAATCAAGATAATTGACAACTTTAACAAAAATAGCAGGATAATATTCATCACATGTCTTCTTTGTCGACGTAATCCATTTATGTCCCCAACTGAAACTGATCAATCCAATAATTTTGTTATTATATACAATAGGACCGCCAGAATCTCCTAAACAAACAGTAGACTTAGATTGATCTATGGCACACATCATATCTTTTGTTATTTTATGTAGTCTTAAATGTTTTGCACCAGCTTCATCGGCGAAATCTTGGCATAATTTATTATCAATTATTATCATATCGGTTTTTTGAAGCCAATCAGGATAATTTCCATTTTCATCTCTTCCCCAACCAAAAGTTGTAGCTTTTGAACCAGTAACGTAGTCGTAAGTTGTTGGAAGACTTATAAGTCCTACATGCATGGTCATTTTTAATGGTTGTTTGAGAAACACTATCCCGATATCATTAAGAGGAGGTCGAACTGATGAATCAAAGTTTTCATGAATAAAATATCGACTGACAGCTCGAAGTTGAGCGGCATCCTGTGGCATCGAAGTGTGAAGCAATCCAGCAAAAATATAAACGTCTTCTTTTCGAAATCCAGCAAGGCAATGGGCTACAGTTAAAACTGCATCTGATCGAATTATTGATGCGCCGCATCTGCTGTAAGCTCTTTGATTCTGTAATCGTTTGGAAGTCCTTAGAAATACCACAAACGGATATTCACCATTATTAACAATATTATTTTGAACTAACTTCCCGATCTTCTCTCCGTTTGTTATTCGATAGTTTAAGTTTCGTGTAGTTGCTACTATAACTACAAGTAATGAGAGTAAAAAACAATTCCTCATCATGCTAGTTTCATTTATAAAGTAACTCTGTGGTGCTAATTCTCAAATGGTCTTTATATTTGCCAAAAGTCACATGCAAAACTTAATATTTTCGCCTTTCTACATTAAGCAAATGCAGAACTAAGTTAAACAGAAGTGTTGTTCTGGTTATGTAATAAAACATGTTCGTTCTATTGATTCAAATGGATGGAGACAAAGCTTTGATAAGGCTTGTGAAAAGTGTATCTTGTGTAACATTTTATTTAAGTAGAAAATAAGTGAAAGTCGTAAATTGAAATCAACTTTGCATGTTAAATATTGTAGTGTGTTGGAAGTGCTGGAAGTGTGTTTATTCCAAATAGTAGGTATTATTATTTGGGTCAGCGCCCAGACCAGATATAGTGAAACCTATATATTAGTATAGCTGGTCGAACAAGAATTTCTTCGTAGCGTTGTCATGCACAAATTTTAATTTTAACCCTATTTTTAGATACTGGGTGAGATCATGATAACACAGACCCCTCAAATACTATGAAGCAATCAGGTGTAATTTCAAAAATGTTCTAAATCGTAAGCTTTTCATATTATTTGCCAACAAATAGCCGAATCCGTAAACCTCAATCTCAAAACCGATCTCTAGTCAATACAAACCATGCAATCAAAGTTACGAATAGGAGACCTACCAAAAATTCCGAAAATAGGTTATCTATGGCCGAGAAAATTTACTGCTCCTTCTTCTTCTTGCGAGGTGGTCCGAAAAAGAGCCGAGTTCAAGATTAGATGAATTAAAATAGTTGATGTGAAGGAGTGGTGCCGCAGATGCACTGTCTGTACTTCTTCCAAAGGGCCGCCACACAAAAGAAAAGGAGAAATGCATAAATATTATGTAGGAGCCGCTTTAGATAGCTTTAGACATCGCCAGACCTTTTCCAGCAATGGATAACGGAATCAGTTACATATTAGTTGCCATTGACTATTTCAGTAAATGGACTGAAGTTTATGAAATCAATAATCAAAAGGCAACCACAGTTGCGGAAAAATTAATAACGAATTGGGTCATTAGATTTGATGTGCCTCACGAACTTCATTCAGATCAAGGACGAAACTTCGAATCGCGGACTTTCCAGGAAATATGTAAAATACTGGGAATTAGAAAAACCAGAACAACTTCTCTCCACCCACAACCCGATGGGATTATGGAACGTTTCAATCGAACATTGGTGGAACATCTAAGGAAGGCAGTCGACTATCATCAGCGCAATTGGGATCGACATATTCTCATATTTTTAATGGCTTATCGAGCATCTGTTCACAACACGACTGGACATACTCCATCAAATGTCATATTAGGAAAGATAATGCGTTTACCTAGCGACGCGACGTCAAGTTCGGTACACCCAGAGGTGAGCAAAAGTTACCAGAAGACTATGTATCGGAGCTCAGACAACGACTAGCTGATGCGTGCACGAGATCACGAGTGCGAAATTAGCAGCAAATACGAATCGAATGAAGACCCGCTATGACTTTTACGTGTTAATTTCGAAGGATTTAATGAAGGTGGTCTTATTTGGCTATACCGTATTCTGTGGTAACTAGAATTAATGCCGTAGTACACAGTATTCAACATGGTACAAGAGACAAACGAAAAATCGCTCATCTGAATCACTTGTGTCAATACTGCGAGCAGCAAGACAGTAGCCAACCTATTGTTCGGGACGAACAATTTTAAGAAGGGGACAGTTACGTGCAATAGGGAAAAAAGGGAAATGTATTGGAAATGGATACTTCGATTAAAATGACTAATTAAGTACCGACATTAAATACTTTCGGAGAATTGCATCACAGAAAAAGCAAGCGACATCTTTAGGTTCGGAGTATAGATGTTTCGAGAACAACATATTCGGGAAGGTTCTAGGACAAAGGTCACGCTCGTAACAATATGAAAACAAACAAAAAACAATACGCTACGAAATTACTAAATTTAATTTTTTTATTTTAGTCATTATAGCATATCACAACTTATTCGAATCATCTTCAGCCACCAATAATGCACACAAATTCTAAAGAAATATGGTTGATTTAAATTCTATGAAAGACATGAATTTTTGCCTATATTGAAAAACATTTTTGGTTCGTACCCATGATATATTTATCCGAGATCAGTGAGTTATTGAGGTTTGCTATGAGCTCTTTTATACATCACCTTCTTAGTATTACCGTCGATTCCTCCCTAGTAAAAATGATGCGATGATTTCAGTGATGAGCTCATCATGAGCCCTTAGATGAAAGTAATGATGAAATCTATTCTAGACCCGGGACTGAACTCATTATATACTTTTCTTCAACATAATGAGCTTTTCCATGATCATTCGATGAACAGTTCCATGAGTTGTTACATTATTTTCTTGTTAACATAATGAAAATACTCACTGATACATTCATCTATCAATTCATGATGAAATAGTGGAAAAGCACACTGCTATTATCATCAATAAATTCATAATGATGACATCGATATGTAAATTAGTTCAATTACGTACGACCATTTCATTTCACTTCTGTATGTTGCTATTTTGCGCACATTTCCGATTTTGATGAGCAATGATAGCGCAGTGGATTTTTTCAAAGATTTAAACTCTACTAAACCGTACAAGGAGCCTTTTTTAGAACTAGAAAGGAAATCGTTTTGACAAAAGACGCGATAAGAATGTACTAAAAAGAGCACGTATTTCTACTCTTTGTTTCACAATGGATTAGTGGAGCTAGATGATAAAAATGGGCATAGATGAAGGTGTTAATTATACAAATATAATTTTAAATTATTTCAGCTAAAATAATTTTGAAATATAATATGAAATTGATATTAGTTATAAAAATATAAAAGAAAATAAAGAAAATTCAGTTAAAGTAAAATTAAAAGGTCAACAATTCATACAAAGTAAGAAAAGGTAATATCAATAGTTATAAAAATATATAAAAAAAAATCCAGTTAAACTAGGAAGTTATTGATAATTCGCTGATATCTGCAGATTTTTACTGCAATTACAGTTACACTTTTACGTCACAACTTAACGCAACTGTCTCAATCGAATGCAGTTTGCAACTACGCGTCAGAAGTCAAGACTATACTATTTTTTAAGGAATACAACAAACCATTCTTCATAATTTCGTGGAAATGCAAATGAATTTTGAATACGAACACGCTCATGGTTGCTCATCGAAAGGCTCATCGAAGGGCTCATCGGAACTTGTCAAAAAACTTCACCCGCATTTCAAGTGCCGAAATTTACACATTCATGCGCAATTTCCATATGCACCAATGCTACTTTGCATAAGATTCTCCCCGAGAGTGGAAAAGGGATTTCGAAACCGATGAGCATTTCTTACTAAGGCTGGGTATTTCCTTGTCTGTGGTAATATGTATGCTCATAAATTGGCGTAGGTACATAAAGTCCTCTACGTTAAAATAGCAAGATACAATAAACATTGTTGTAATGATGAAATGCAACTACAAAGGCAAGCTTGTGAAACAATTTAACCGGCATGGCAATGCCAAGATATATTTATAGAAATGGAGAGGACAGTAAACTTGCAATTTGTTGGCATCAATCTGCAGTAGTCCTACACATGAGAGAAATAGTTTAGAAATTCCTGGTATCCGCACTTTATATGAGTTAATAAAATGCCAAATCATTTTAGAAATATTATAATTGAAAATTTTTAATTTTATTTTTTTATTACACGATTATATACATACATATTTTAGTGTATAACAATAGGATTATGCTAAGATAAGAGTTTTGGCTATCCAGTCAACATAATTAGCAACTTTCACAAAAACAGTAGGATAATATTCACCACAAGTTCTCTTTGTTGCCATAACCCACTTTTGCCCCCATCCGAAACTGATCAATCCAATAACTTTGTTTTTGTACACAATAGGACCGCCAAAATCTCCTAAACAAACAGTAGACTTAGATTGATACATGGCACACATCATATCGTTTGTTATTTTATGTAGTCTTAAATGTTTTGCACCAGCTTTATCGACAAGATCTTGGCATAATTTATTTCCAATTACTCCCATGTCAGTTTTTTGAAGCCAATCAGGATAATTTCCATTTTCATCTTTTCCCCAACCAAAAGTTGTAGCTCTTGAACCAGTAACGTAGTCCTTAGTTGTTGGAAGACTTATAAGTCCCACATGAATGGTCATTTTTAATGGATGTTCCAGGAACACTATTCCAATATTATTAAGATGAGGTTGAACTGATGCATTATAGTTTTCATGAATAACATAATGACTGGCAGTTTGAATTTGAATGGCATCATGTGGAATTGAGGTATGAAGCAATCCTGCATAAATGGAAATGTGTTTATTTTTTTTCCCAGTAAGACAGTGGGCTACAGTTAAAACTGCATCTGATCGAATTATTGATGCACCGCACCTGTCAGCAGCTGTTCTATTTTTTATTCGTTTAATCGTTTTTAGATATACCACAAACGGATATTCACCATTATTAACAATATTATCTTTAACTAATTTTCCGACCTGCTCTCCGTTTGTTATTCGGGAGTTTAAGTTTCTTGTAGTTGCTACTATAACTACAAATAATGAGAGTATGAAAACATTCCTCATCATGCAAATTTCAAAATGACTGTGTGGTGCTAATTCTCAAACAATTTGGCTTTATATTTGCAAAAAAACACATACAAAATTAAATATTTTCACTTTTCTGCCTTAGTTTAAATGCTGTGAACGAAGTTAAACAGACGTGCTGATCTGGTTATGTATGTATGTATAAGCAAACATTCCTTATTGATTCAAATGGTGATGGTAAATTTTAGATATATACATATATATTATAATACGTTTTCTATGTAAATTAACTACAACCTTGCACGTGGGTTGTGTTCACAGTTATTAATTCGTTTTGTCTATATTTATTTCAAAAAGTAGTTTTTATACCATAGATGATGAAATCCTAGAGTATACTAAATTTGTCACTCCGTTTCTAACGCACAGAAATAATACTGGTAGAGCAAAATGTGTTGGCCACCCACGCATAATATTAAAAGCTGTTTTGATTTTTACATGACCGTCTGTCCGCACGATAAGTCGAGATGGCGTGTACTTAGAGAGCTGCAATTTTACACACGGATTTTTAAAAAAAAGCAAATATTTACTTCAATCGGGAAACTCATTCGTAGTATTACCATACAAAAATTTAATTTTTTTATGTATACTGTGAAAAGGATCAGTCCTAAACGCTTTTATTGTACTGAAAAATTCTTCATTATATGAAATCCTATGAAATTGTTTATAATCATTTTCATCGTTCTAGAAATATATGCGAAAAACCACTTCACAATTAAACTTGTGCAGTTGAGTGATCATACGAAATTACATAAAGACATTCATCTAGGATATCATAACAGTTGGTCTTATAGACCAATTTTAGCATTCTTACTTGGAGGAAATACAATTTTTTGCAAAGATGGCAAACGTGTGAAGCAAGATGGAAGACGGTGACAAATTTTTATAGATGAAATGGAAGTGGAAATGTTAAATAAATTTAAATTTTTTAATTTATTTTTAATTATAAGATTATACATAACAATAAGATTATGCTTAGATAAGAGTTTTGGCTATCCAGTCAAGATAATTAACAACTTTCACAAAAACAGTAGGATAATATTCACCACAAGTTCTCTTTGTTGCCATAATCCACTTTTGCCCCCAACCGAAACTGATCAATCCATTAACTTTATTTTTGTATACAATAGGACCGCCAAAATCTCCTAAACAAACAGTAGACTTAGATTGATCTATGGCACACATCATATCTTTTGTTATTTTGTATTGATTACAATGTTTTTCACCAGCTTCGTCGGCAAAATCTTGGCATAATTTATTTTCAATTACTGTCATGTCAGTTTTTTGAAGCCATTTAGGATAATTGCCATTTTCATCTTTTCCCCAACCAAAAGTTGTACCTCTTGAACCAAGGATGTAGTCCTCAGTTCTTGGAAGACTTATTAGTCCCACATGTATGGTCATTTGTAATGGATGTTCCAAGAACACTATTCCAATATTATTAAGATGGGGTTGAACTGATGCATTATAGTTTTCATGAATAACATAATGACTGGCAGTTTGAATTTGAATGGTCTCATGTGGAATTGAGGTATGAAGCAATCCTGCATAAATGGAAATGTGTTCGTTCTTTTTTCCAGCAAGGCAGTGGGCTACAGTTAAAACTGCATCTGATCGAATTATTGATGCACCGCACCTGTCAGCAGCTGTTCTATTTTTTATTCGTTTTATCGTTTTTAGGTATACCACAAACGGATATTCACCATTATTAACAATATTATTTTGAACTAACTTCCCGATCTGCTCTCCGTTTGTTATTCGAAAGTTTGAGTTGGTTGTAGTTGTTGCTATAACCACAAATAATGAGAGTATTAAAACATTCCTCATCAAGCAAGTTTCAAAGTGACTGTGTGTTGATATATCTGAAACAAGTTGTCTTTATATTGCCAAAAAGCACACACAAAATTAAATATTTTCAACATGTCTGTTTTAGCTTAAATGCTGAGCATGAAACTAAACAAACCTGTTGATTTGGTTATGTAAGCAAATACGTATATCCTTTATTGATTCAAATGAAGGTACTCACTTTTGAATATAGATATGTATCTTCTCTGTGTAGATATATATCCATAGATATAGGCATGGTTTGAAATTAGCTCTAAACTGACTTCATTATTGTACGTAACTTCGTTTTCTCTTAAAAAAATTGTTTTTTTTTTAAATATATTAAATGCTGTGGAACATTGGCACTGTCTGTATTTATTCTTATTCGAACCAGTAGTTATTATTATTAGGGTTTCCGCCCAGGCCAGGTAGTAGAATCTTCATAGAAAATCAAAGTTTTTATACTCTCTAAATGAAATCATAGGGTAAACTATGTTTGTCATTCCATTTGTAAGACCTGGAAATATAGATGGTAGACCAAAATGGATTGTATACCCACGCATAATATAAAAAGTTATTTTTATTTTTTCATATCCGTCCGCACGATAATGCGAGAGATTTCACACGCGAGCTTATTAAAAAAGAAGTAAATTTAACTTCGAAAATGGATCGAATCGGGCAACTCCTTCATTTTTCACTATATAGGTATTTGGACAATGCCTGTGAACGCGACGACCAACGTAGAGAGCTGATACGTGGTGTTCTCATAGAAATAGTAAATAAAATGTAGAAAATGAACTAAATCGGGACACCCCTCTTTGTGTTGCCATATAAAAATTTAGGATTTTTACGTATACTGTGAAAACGATCAGTCCTAGATGTTTTTATTGTACGGAAAAGCTCTTCGGAATATTAAATTCTATGAAATTAGTCATAATAAATTTTACTGTCAGATGAACCATTCTAGAAATAGATATGTGAAAAACTACTTCAACAATCAAACTTGAACAGATGGGTGACCATACAAAATTTCATACGGTCATTCATCTAATTAGGAATTGTTTTTTTATACATCTCGTTTCATCTAAGTTTCATTTAGGGATGTTATTTCTCAAGTATGCTTTTATATTTCCGTTGTGATGGTGCCGTGCCATAAGCAAAAGCCTTCTTTTTTTAGTGTAAAAAACACATTATTATATCTCCTTAGAGTGAAAATGACCACCACTCCTTCAAAATAACTTTTTACTTGAATCAATGCTCAAAACTCAGCCTGGAAACGTTTACATCATACAGGCTATATACCCTGTATACATAGGTGTCTACACTACAAAACAGACAATATTATAAGAAAGTTTTAAACTCAAGTTGATATTAAATAGAAAAACCAATTTACGCCACGAAATTATTAAATTTAAATTTTTTTTTATTTTAGCCTTTATATAGCATATACTCGTACATATAGCGCCTAAGATAAAAAATTTAAAGGAAGAAAAACAGAACTATACCTGAGTATACCTTGAAGCCATCATTACCGTTAACAACACAGTGAAATATATTCATAATGGGACTGACATGATTTTCCTCTCCCAAATTAAGTAAAATAAGTTAAAGTAAATAAAACAGGTTTTAAGAGCTTTGTAAACTCAATAGTCTAAGCGAAGTAGGTAAATCAACATAACAAATAGCAACCGTATAAATGTATACCTACATGCAAAATCCTGTGATGGTAAAAGGAACAAGCAAAAATAATTAGTTAACTTTATGACATCTATGGGAACCCATAAGTTTTGGTACATTCTACCAAATAAAACAAACTGTCTGGATGGTTGTCTGTGAAAGCAATAACTCTCTGAAAAATAACGATAGAAAGTTGTAATTTTGGAGTTTCATAGTGAGATGAATTTTGGGATATAAGCCATTCCAAGCGAGTTTGACTAATTAGCGCCCTTGCGGTGAAACCACCATGTGTTTATTTGTCTAGGTACTGTTATAGAATAATTTCGAAAAGGTTCGGAATGTATTCAAGTTGAAAAATGTCTTTTGCTTTGCCAACTAAATTTATTGGCAGAAATTTGAAGCACTATGAGCCAAAAGCGCAAACTAGGTGTAATTAATTCAAAAATAGTAGTAAATAAACCATACGGCAATTAAAAATAAAAGTTAAATATCTGAAGATCAAGGTTGCAAAATTTTACAAACAAAGGACAAGCCAATACAGATCTATAACTCAAAAATACTGGTTTCTACCTCCTCATGTAAAAGGGACAACCCATGTCAGTCTATTCTATTGTTTGCGCTTGCATCGATCGACTTTCTATATTACCTACAAGTTAAAAGTGCTGTACTTTATTTTATTTATTTTATTATTTCTGTATATATATTTTTAATAGAAAATAAGTTAATATATGAAAGACAGAAATATTTTTTCATTTAATATTTGATATAAATTCGGCTGACAAAAATTTCCTATGTGCTTCTATGTAACACTTACTTTTTATATGAAATCTATGTATTTTGTACTTCATGCATAAACCGTTTTGAGCTGCAATAATTTGCAATATTTTATTATATTGTACTATTTCTGTCAGGTGAGAAACTCGTCATCTCGAGAGAAGAGTTATATGAGATGATTTAAGATGATAAAATTCAGTCTGGAGATGTGTTCGAGATCCATAGAACAAGTATTAAGACGCAATATAAAGTCATTTTTGATCTCTTTCGATCAAAAGCGGAAAAAGGCTCACCATTCTAAACAAACTTTCATTCGTCAAAACCGGACATGATTAAGTGGCGAAATTTTGTTGGAAATGTGGATAAGCTAAGCACAAGTAGAGCATCGAATGCTAGAAATAGTAGCCAAACTAATAACACAATGCAAAGACTGGACACGTAGAACAAAAATATTTAACGCTTTTCTAGAATATAAAATTAACCTTGACTTGGCATTTGATGACATTCCCAAAGGGTAAGCCATCAATGCCTCGCTCCATACAAAATCACTGTTGCCTCGATCCGATGAAGAGAAGGCCACAAGTTTTTCTTAGAAATTCACTGGAAATTTCTTCCTTGGAATTTTAATGCATTGGCTGAAGCCGAACTCAGTGCCTCGCTCGAATATAAAATCTACAACGATGTATGTACATACTTTACCTGAAAATAAGTCTAGTCGGCCTCCAAAATGAATAAAAATTCTACCAAAACATTTTGTGTAAATTTCTAAAAAAAAAATTACTTTTTGCTTGTCTAGCGTCTACGATCATAAAAATTGTTGTCGCCCTACAAAAATGCGTCTGAATTCTAAGATAAAAATTTCCAGTAAATTTCTAAGAAAAAATTGCGGCCTTCCCTACATCAGGTCGTGGCATCTTTGTTAGATTTTATATTCGAGCGAGGCACTGCACTCGGCCTGGCTAATGTATAAAAATTCGAAGGAAGAAATTTCCAGTGAATTTCTAAGAAAAACTTGTGGCCTTCTTTTCATAGGATCGAGGAAACAGTGATTTTGTATGGAGCGAGGCATTGGTGGCTTACTCTTTGGGCACTTCATCAAGTGCCAAGCAGGGTTGCCACCATACTTCGATCGAAGTAGATCTACTCCGATTTTTTCTGAAAAACTTTTACTTCGCTTCAGAAGGAATTTACTTCGAAATTAACAAACTGCAATTCCAGGAAACAAGCAATTCATCAATTAATTTTAAAACCCTTTTGCTTGTACTATACATAGATATGAAGCCCGAATCTAATTCGACACTTCAAACCGCACGCAGCAAACTTCAACTTATGGGAATATCATAGAACTAACCTTATTCGCCGCTTTAAGCTTCATTTTTAAGCGTTGCATGACGTAAACATTAGAAACATTTCTAAGTTTGAAGCTTGCTGCGTGCTGCTTGAAGCGCCAAACGAGATTTTTACTTCAATACAGTAAACTTTGAACGAACTGTGCCAGTTTTGCACGTGCCTGTGGCTGGTGTCGAACTTTGTCTGCTTGGTGTTTATTACTGGTGAACGAGAAGAAGACGTATGGAAACGTAATTGCAATAAGCTTGTGTGATAAACGGTGTAGTTAAGTTAAGAATGAAACGCTATTTTACACCAATAATAAGGTATATATAGTACAATAGAAGCACTTAATATAGTATTTGGAAATTTTGGTGAGATGTTTCAATATTTGCAGACAAAATTCGATTAGACAAGTTACACCTGCCGCAATTGCCTCCAATTCTACACATGCCGCCGTCGCATCCACCTCGGCACCGCTACCGGCGCCCGCACTTTCAATTTCCATTGAAGATGAGTACTTGTATGAAGCAGTAAGTCAGACTAATTACAAAATAATTTATTTTATATAATTTTTAGAGAAAGTGATTCCGAAGATTCTTCAGAATCTTCGTCATCAAAGAAATGTAAATATAGGCAAAAATATAAGATTGGTTGGGAAAGTATTTTCCCGTGGGTAACCCAAAAGAATAACAGCGCCTACTGTAAGTTGTGTCATAAGTCATTGTCTAATAATAGGACAAATTTGAAACGCCATGGAAAAGAGAACAAAAGACACATTGAATTGCAACAAGAAGCACAACATATACAAAAGATTGATGAATGCTTCGGGAATTCAGTTTGTTGCACATATAACGCAAAAATTCGCGCAGAGCTAATATGCGTTATATTTTGCATTAAGCAAAATTTGCCTTTGTCTTTGATGGACAGTATTCCTGAATTATTGAGACAAATTTGCAAGGATTCGAAAATTGCAGCGGAGGTAAAATGCGGTCGCACAAAAGCAACTGCGCTTATAAATGATGTAATAGGTCCCTACTGTTTAAAAAAAGTATCAACTCAATTGCAAAACTCAAGCTATTCTCTTATAATTGATGAATCAACAGACATAAGTGTCCAAAAGAATTTGGTAGTAGTCGCACGTTATTTCGACTTATCTTTAAACAAAATTGTCGATAAATTCCTGGGACTTATTGCGCTGGAGAGCTCTACAGCTAAAGATATATACAAAGCGATAATAGTTAGAATATTTAAGTGAGGCGCATATTCCAGTTAATAATATAATTGGTCTTGCAACAGATAATGCAAGTGTGATGAGTGGGAATGCTGGCGGTGTAAAAACAATGTTAACCGAAATTAATAAAAATTTATTCTTTTTGGGTTGTACATGTCATAGTCTACAATTGTGTTCTACAGGAGCAGCAAAGGCTTTACCTTATGGAGTAGAAAAATTTATAAAGGATGTGTACGCACATTTCGGACACAGCCCAAAACGTCAGGGTGAATTTAGATTGATACAAGATGCATTTAATACAGAGGACCACAAAATTTTAAAGCTTTGCATGACGAGGTGGCTATCGCTTGAAGCTGCTGTTTTACGAATTTTGGAGCAGTGGCAGCCATTAATTCATTACTTCACGTTGTTCTGTTTTGAAGATCCCAGGAACATAAATGCAGCAAGTATTTCAGAATTTTTCAGTAATCCACACAATAAATTATATATGTTATTTCTGGAATACATTCTAGGGCATATCAATTGTATCAATAAAGCTTTTCAGTCAGAAAAAACAAAAATACATCTATTGCAGGATAATATTGAAGATTTATTGCTCGAAATTTAAAAAAAATTTATATCGGTTGAATATTTAAGCACAAATGTAGATTACAATAATAAAAATTATCATCTTCCTAGTTCTGCTATGTATTTCGGATTGAAATTTGAAGAATATGTACAGTCGACTGATCTAGATGCAGAAAATATTTCACAAATAAAAATAAATTTATCCAACTTTTATATAAAGCTTTGCGATGAGTTAAAAAAAAGATTTGATAGTACTAACAAAAAACTAAATCTCTTAAGATTTCTCGACCCTCGTTTAATAGTGGCGGGAAAACTGCCGACAATTTTAGAATTAGTTTCTAATTTTCCACACAATAAAACTAATGCTGAAATTTTAAATGAACAATGGAGATCACTTATTGGAAAACAAGATTTAATTATTAAATATTTTGATAATGATATCCTAACTTTTTGGAAAAACCTTGGAAATGTCAGAAATAACTTAGATAATTTTAAATATCGGGAATTAGCTGATTATATGATTACCTTATGTGCTTTGCCACATAGTTCGGCTGCCGCAGAAAGAAAATTTTCTTCTAAAAATTTAATAAAGACTGATCTTAGAAATAAACTTCTTACTAGAACTGTGACAAATATTATTTTAGTAAAGGAGCTCGAACCTATAGAGACTAGTATTTTGGAGCCGCCTATGGAGCTAATCCAATATACCAAACGTTACAAATTCCATGCTGGTAATTATTCCAGTGATTTAAATACATAGCGTAATAATGTATATACACGGAAATGTATGTATTAATTAATAGAAGTATATATTGTTTTGTTGTCTTTCTGTTATGTTTTGTTTTTTAGTTTTCTTTTTAACAGAATAAATCTTTGTTTTTTCACAAAAATATGTTTTATTTAAATCTACTTCAATATTTATAAAACTACTTCAGTTTTTTTGAATAATCTACTCCGGAAAATTTTGATATGGTGGCAACCTTGGTGCCAAGTCGAGGCATCTTCGAAGCATCGTTAATTTTATATTCTAGAACAGCGTTGCATATTTTTGTTCTACGTGTCCAGTCTTAGTGTTGGTAGGTGGTTGTGATGAAAATTCCCTCCAAAATGGGAATTTCCGGAAATTTTTCCCAAAGGTTATGATGCAATTTCCCACATTTTTTTCCTGGGACGAAAAGCCATAGAAATACACTACAAGGAAAAACTAGAGTAATATTTCAAAACAAATTCATTTTTACTGATTACAATTTCAAATAAACTACATCAACAGTTAAGCAAAAAGCGCACTCATGAGAAAGCCTTCTTCTTCTATAAAAGTATGTTCGTGTTATTCGTATTCTTCATTGCATTATACTAATTATATGTAGTACATATTCTGGAGAGTCCCTTTGGGAAAAAGAGTGCTCTAAAAAACTTTCTGAAACGCTTTCCTAGAATTTTGCAGCGCCCTTCTCTATCCCAGTTCATTACTTTATTACTACACAGAGGCAATCATTTTACTGTTTTCAATGTTCTAAAGAAGCATTCCAGGAGGTATGCTATGATGGGCGAAGAAGATTTTGAAGATTTCTTTTGAAAAGCTTTATTTTGAATAATCATCGCAGTGCTTCTTCCTTAATCTCATAAGAGACCTTCAATACTGCTTCCCGAGAACTGCAGTAGGTCGCTTGCAACCGTAAGCATCCCTATGAGGCAAGGGTATAGAGAAAGCCAGCGGTGCATGCTTCCGAAGAAGTGCTTCAATAGTCTAATCTTCTATAGAACTGCCAAGTGACGGCTCTGGAAGCTCTTGAGTGACTTACTAATTTTTCTTAATAGAGTTCCAAATTATACCTCGAAAGCGCTTAAATTGTACTTCTTTCAAAATCGCTGTTTTCTTGTCTCGTCACTTATACCATTCAAGTTCTCAAAGCTTTTATTTCATAAGTGCTTGTTATTTTAATTCCTAATTTTAAACGTGCTATTTCAAGAAATATGTAGCTATAGATTGTCTCAATTTTTTATATTTTAATAATATTCCATGCTAAATTTTGTCTTAATTATGCAGAAAAGTTCAATTTTTTGTGTAAAATTTTTCCCACGATTTTGTTCTAGGAGACGCGATTATTCCCTTTTCCCTTTTACAATTTTTTGGGGGTGAAAATTCCCATAATATGGGAGAATTCCCTCAATCTACCAACAATCGCCTATGATTATATGTTTTGACGAAATCATTGCTGCCTTTACAGTTTTATGGATTAGACGAACAAAAGCCTAAACAAATTTTATGAAAGATTCGTGGAACATGGGTGCAGGCTGATAAGATTTAATAAAAGCGACCGATGAAGAAATTGTAAATGAATTTAAATATTGCAGACAACAAAGAGAAAATATTCAAAAAACTAAAATTGCAGAAACCATGGTTGACTGTAAAGCCTGTAACGCGTTGGCAGGTAACAGATCAACTCAAAGATGTTACATATGTATGTCATGCTACTCGTAAAAGCATGAATAATTTGGAAAAAATTATAGATTTTGTTAGCAATCCAGTGAGAAGGAAACAAAACCGATGGGAATAGTGCTCGAAGATTTTTCGCCAATTCTTCAATATTAAGAAGTAGGTATGTCATGCGAATATGACATAAACGAAACTGCCTTTCAGCAATATTATAATGAAACGGCAGAGTTACATATATATATAAGTTTTGAGTAAATGGTATCCAATTCATGTCACTGTGAAGAAATTTTTGTTGCATGGTGCACAAATAATATCAAATTTTGTTATTCCTATCGGACAATTTTCCGAAGACGTACACAAGAATCGAGCCATAAAGAATTTAGAAAATTTAGATTAAGTCATGTCAGAAAAACCGCAAGAATCAACGCAAACATAGATATATTACACAATTTAACCATTCATTTCAAAAATAAAAAATTATCCTTAAAATATAATATTGAGTAACGACGTGAAAAAATTTCTTAAACGATAGATATTATGTAATTTTTATTCTATAACACTTTTTTTCTGTAATATAAGTAAATGCGTTTCAACTGTTTTTTTTTTTTTAATCTCTGAATTTTTTCCACATAGATTGCGATTCTGGCACATAGTGCACAGTTTGCGTAGTCGCTGTACCTTTCTATGCGATCCATATATGTATGTATATTTTTTTCTTTTTTTAGGATAACATAACAATAGATCAAAAGCTGCCGACCTAGATTAAATTTTGTAAAAGTAGACAAAATAGGACAACTTTTCGTAGAATTGCCATACAAAACACAATCGTTTTTCACTACTAATATAACAGATTTTGAGATAATTTCGGGATAGAATGTGTAATGGTCGCAGCGTAAACAGTCCAGTGTGCTTCTGCTGTCCATCTGACTATGATTATAGTCGCAGCTTACACGGTGCATTATGCTGCTAATTTCGGAGAGACGGCGAGATCGATGGTGAAAAAATAAGAAGAAGAAACATGATAAGACTTCATTAGTACACCTCCAGAGTATTTTATCCTACTCTCTGTGGTAGCCAGCTAATACGATTCCAGTGAATCTTGTTTTATCCGGTTTTACCGGGCTCGAGTAGTGAATGTGAAGCATGAATTACAATTTCGGCTGATCTGTCGACTGCGACTTTGCCCAAATGGTAAATGCACGCGACAAGATACAATTGCAACTTTGACTTGGACTGTGACTGCGACTGAAATTAAACTTTGCTCAAAGTGCAAAGTTGGTGTTGGCTGCGACCAACTGCAGTTCAATCACAGAAGTCGGGACTTTTGGTTTGTTCAAGCAGTTGAAACTTTAATTTAATTACAAATTTCACCTCCGCGTCGACTTCGACTTAAAATCAAGTCGCAGTCGACAGATCAGTCGTAATTGTAATTCAGGCCTGAGTAAACAAGTTGTATATAACCATGGCTACTTTCGAGTTTCGATCGCTCTCGTTACGGGTCCACATTCTTATACCGGCGGCGTTAGTGGTGAATGCTTAACCGAGCATACGAACTGGAATCCACGCCAGGAAATCGAATAAAAAGAAAAAGTTTAAGCAGAATCCACATAGTATTCTCACAGACAGAACTGGACTCAAATTTAGAAAAACGCGGTATCGCGTAGATGTTCTTTCCTACATTGTGTATGGAAAAGGTAAGCATTTGCTGTTAACACAAAGCTAAGTAAATAAAATCCACAAGGAATAAATTATATCAAGGTTTGAAGTCTGGTTGCATCACGTAGGAAATACGGGGTTAAATCGCAAAGATTTTTATTTTTTTCTTGCTGATTTATAGGCTTGAATGCCAAATATCGTCTATTTACGAAAAAAAAAAAATTAACGGACATTTGGGCAGAATAGCAATATTTAGGCTATTTAGCGCCGAAGAATAACGATAGGAAGTGGCGAAATAAAGGGTGATATTTCATACGATTTTTATATATTTATGTTCTAAATTGTAACAAATGTGGTCAAGTTCGGAGCCACCAACAGCACCTGGAAATAGCGGCAATATTGGTAGATGTCCGTTTGTGAAGCGGGTAACGGTTTTTTATAACACCACGAGGCATGATATAAGCAGACTCTGACATAACAACAATCATTAAAAAAAAAAGAAAAAAAAAGAGATAGGATAGGGCTTCATGTTAAGCACGGCATGGACGAATGGAGACGTATGTTCTTTTTCATATAGTCAATTTATATTACAGAAGCGCAACTCCAGGAGGCCTCCTTGAGATTGATGACCATTGATTGGAAAGCAGTATGAGAGAAAATAAATTAAGTACCTTCATTCTTCCCGTATTCGTTCAAAAGCTAAAAAAAACGTAATAAAAGTAAAAGAATATTTAAAGTTTTTGTATCTAACCCGGTTGTTACACGAGATAGTACAGCTTGATGCAACTTGCACTGCCATACTTCTTGCACGTGTAATCCCAACTGCAAGCTCAGTTTTCAGCGAACTTGGCCATAGCCCACGCAGTTTTTACGGGTGAGAAGTATCCACCCAAGTTTCGATCGGGAGTACGGGCAGCATACCAATACTACTGCAAGCAAATTAGCTCTGACCATTTTGGAATTGCGAAATTTCTAAAAATTTTTATTTGAGATGATAATATAATTATTTAATAATCATTACGTGTTGTGAATTTAAGATACAGTTATTATTTATATCAAAAACTGTGATTTAATTGAACACGCACACAATTAGTTTCCGTAATCATATAAGAAACTATGCGGAACAACATTACTGTGCTGGCTCGTCTTAGCAAAAGGGAAGGATATTACTTACTTCCCTAAAAAGAGGCCCTTGCATGATGACAAATCATGGCAGCTGAGATGATAGTAATTTGACATTATTCAGTTTTCAAGATGGCGGAAAAGAAATGCTTGAAAGAAATCGGTAAATTTATACTGGGAAAATAAGATTTTCTGGGATCATTTGCATTACATCATTTATCAACACCTTCCTCTTCATTTTTTCTTGGGTTTTTATCATTCTGTTGCTTCCTTTATTGCTATAATTTTCAAATATACGCAAGACTTTTTTTTTAAATGAACTTGCATGCAAGATGATAAGACATCAACCGAACTGCTTTCTACTGTCAAGTTTAAAATCACGTTGGAAGGAAGGCTTACATGCAAGCTGTACTATCTCGTGTAACCCCCGCGTTAGCAGTTAGATTCGTAATTAAGTACAAAAAGAAAAAACTAATTTTAATTGGATGTGGTATGCACTTCCATCGATCGGTTATGAATAGGATTATTAAATTAAAGTTTTTTGTAATAAAAAGTACAAAAAAAAAAACATTTTTAACAGTATATATAGTTCTGGTTACATAACTATTTAAAAAGAATAAGGAAACAATTTTATAGCCAAGGAGGCACCTTGTGAACCCGCATGTGCATAAGATTGATAATTTGAAAGTCGCAAGTCAGGCTAGGTATTTTTTTCATGTTTTTTTATTCACAGTAATATCGACATTGTTAAATTTCGTGTTACGTTTTCACCTTTTTGGATCGGACAGGGCAGTGAATTATTAGCCTATACCAATTTTAAGATTTATTAGGCGTACATTTGATGACCTAGGTTAAAACTTAGCAAATTTTCACTTTTCATTTCCAGTCATAGCTAGTCCCATTTTATAGGGTATGCCTTTTTATACCCTAGATGAAATCTACAGGGTATACTAAGTTTGTCATTCCGTTTGTAATACCTCGAAATAATAATGGTATAGCAAAATGGATTGGAGACCCACGCATAATATTAAAAGTTAATTTGATTTTTGCATGTCCGTCCGTCCGTCTGTCTGTCCGTCTGTGCGCACGATAGCTCGAGAACGCTTATACTTAGAGAGCTGAAATTTTGTACACAGAATTTAAAAAAAAAAGTAAAATTAAGTTCGGAGACAAATCGGGCAACTCCTTCGTGGGGTTGCCATACAAAAATAGTTTCGTTTTCCACTATAGATATATTTGGACACTGCCTGAGAACGCGTCTATGTAGAGAGCTGATATTTGGTACATGGTGTTTTCATTGTACTAGCAAATAAAATTTCAAAAGTGGACTAAATTGGGCAACTCTTTCTTGGTGTTGCCATATAAAAATTTAGGTATTTTATGTATACTGTGAAAACGATCAGTTCAAGACATTTTTATTGTACTAAAACTTCTTCAGAATACGAAATCCTATAAAATAGGTTATAATCATTTTTTGTGCCCGACAAACCGTTCTAGAAATATTACGAAAAACCAGTTCAAAAATCAAACTTGCACAGAAGGGTGACAATACGAAATTTCATAAGGGCATTCATCTAGGGTATCATAAGAATTGGTCTTAGACCAATTCTAGCTTTATATTGTACGGTTGTGCTAATGATTAGGTTACGGTGGATATAATTTTGGTAGTACTTATGGTCACGTCAAGCGAATTTGCACTTTTAAAATAAGTATGAAATTACTCCATAGACTTGTTAGTATGAATTTTAAGTACTGTAAGTAACGACCATATTCCATTAACATCTGAGTTTCTTTCTCCTCTCACTCTTCTATATTCGAAGGTTGATCCGCTTTTCAGGTCTTTCTTCTTAGCAACATTGCACATGGCATAAGTACATGTCATCAGTACTCACACTGATTACAGGTAAGTGGTGTAAAGAGTCTCAGTTCAAGACTGGAATTTGGGCGGTGTTGTTGTTTTTATAAGGCATGAAATTTTTGTATATGGCGCATGACTGGGGCAGGTTTTCGTGTGACCCACCCTTCTGCCAATAGCTGAAGCGAACCAGCGTGCCGCTCTGCATATACAACGCTCATCACGAAGTGAACTATCAGCTTCTGCTGATATTCTGGACTTAACGTCCAAGCATACTCACTCATATGCATCCATAACAAGTACTTAGCAATTTTTATACACTACACGCCATCACTATAATAATTATAGATTTATTTAAATTCAAAAATGATAATAACCGTGTAAATCCTTTATAGCGTTACCACATACAAAAACTTCCATTTACATTTTATATTTTAATGCTGACTGAAAACCTATTGCCGTAGAGTGGTAAAATTTTGTGTATGGATCTTTTTAGAAATTATAGATTTGCGCTATGAGTACTGATCAAAAATACACACACACAGTAGACAAAATCATAAATTGATGTCATTATTTCACATGTAACATTTATATCTAATTTAATTATTCACTTACTTACACACATATAAATTTAGAAATAGCCACTTCTTTTAAACAAAAAATAAAAAAACCAGTCAACTTTTTAAATATGTACATAACTTTATCAATTTACAAAAAAAAAAAAAAACAAGTTTTAAGTTCATGTTAGTAGACATAATTCCATTTCAGCTGCTTCGTAATCTAGAATTTGTATGAAATTATTTTGAGAATTCAACTCTATAACTAATCATAAACAAAAAAACTCACTTGAATTATTTTTACAGTTCTCTATCCCAAGATGACATGAATTAGAAAATGTCCTACAGATTTTGCCATTGCATGCACACACCGGTTGGTATAAAGCTATACACACATCATCACATTCTTTAGGAGAAGAAGTTTCACTGCCTTCTCTTTCCGCCTTACTGGTGATAACGCATAGAAATGCTTAATAAGATTGGGAAAAAACATCGTATTAATTATCTGACGGAATAAATGAATTTTAAATAGATACATACCGGTAAGCATGAAGAAAAATATTTTCATAATATCGCAATTAAATTTCGTCTTATCCAAACACAAGATTAAATTGAACTGACAAGATTTTGATGAAAACCCCCAGTTTTTATATTGAAGATGTGGACTTTATTGGTATTAAAAAAAAAACCCCCAGTAGAGTTCACTTAACACGAAAACTGATTATACACGATATATTACATAACACGAAACAAACGCCCAGTACCTGTTCCGTAAAGCAATTTTTATGGGAATTAATTCTGATATCGCAAAATGAATAACACGAAATATCGCTTGATACGAAAACATTTGAAATTCCTATTTACTTATTTTGCTGAAAATTATCTATTACCGCAAAATAATGATTGTTCTACCGGCAACAATTACAAGCATTTTACAACTTTGTGATCAAGGGCAAGGGCAGCATTAAGAATCTGAAATGAAAGACTCCTACACAAAATTTCTGTTTAAGAAATTTATAGCGATTGGAATGGGAGTACAATTTCGGACTCCTTACATCAATACTGCCTTGCGATGTGTAACAACCACAATAATTGAAAAATTGTTTCAATCATGCTGGATTTTTATTGGTAATACCTCCCTCACCAGGGGTTCCGTGTCCAGAAGACGTTAATCTATCTAATCTGAATTTAGCCTATTACGCTCGAATATTCCAGGTTTCCATTTCCTAGGACGACCATATTGACCATACTGCTCTAAAATTGACCGAGCATGAAATTGTGGAAACAATTAGACCATCAACATATGCATTTAAAGCTGCCCAGCTGGAAGCAATAAGACTTAGTGTAAGAAGATGAAAAATCTAATCAATTTTTATCCATTCCAGATTAATCCCGGAAGAAGCTTGTTGGAAGGTGCAACGTATATTTTCAAGCTTATTATTGTTTCATTTATGAAACCCAGGTGCACGCAGTTATGCTTTCGCTTGGACAAAGTGAATTTATTTGTGAAATTGTTGTGATTTTACTAAAGTACAACTACACAAGAAATAAAATGAAAGAAAAACTTTCCGAATAATTCATATCTATTTTATGTGTCTAATCCATGTTGCTTCCATTTTCCTACCAAAAAAGCTAGCACGAAAAAGCTTGAACACCTTCCTCCCAGGGACACGCCTATATATATGTCCTATAAAGTGTCCAATGAAGAGGCATGCATCTTCGTTCCTTCTAAGGAAGCTAGGGGGAAGCACACGAAAAAGCTTTAACTGCTTCCTTCGTAGGACATATCTGTACGAATGTCCTATCCCCCAAAGAAGACATCCGGTTTGAATGATGGTATGATGCGATTTCACGCTGGCTTATAGCACTTCATGAAAAGTCTATGTACCCAGTGGGAAATAAAAGCATATAATCAGGCCTGATAGATGCCTTCTCTGGAAGGTGTTAATGCATGACTCTTCGTATCCCACTTCATTCCTTTTCAACATTTTATATCCTAAGAGGAAAGCAGTCAACTTCGAAAAAGCTTTTCAATGCTTCCTCCTAGCTTCTTTGGGATCAATGCAGAAAGCAACGCAGAGAAGGTGCACAGAATATTTTGAAAATGCCCACCAGGAGTGACTGGGATGTAAAGGAGATGGTGGTAACATCCGATATTTCTATCTTTACGGATGGATCCAAGACGTGTTCGGGCACAGGGGCTGAAGTGTATTCCAGAGACTGCCAGTGGCACGAGTCTCATAGACTGCCGGACAAATGTATTGTTTTTCAGGTAGAGCACGTAGCAATTTACCAGGCGGTAATATTGGCATCGCAGAGCGTCCGCATGGCATATCTGCATATACATGGCATTGGATGCTGTACTGGTTAAATAAAAATTGGTGCAGTTATTCAAACTGGCCTTGAGGAATTGACTACACAGCAAGAGGTGACCTATGCTGGGCAGATGGCCACAGAGATATCCCAGGCAACGAGGGGGCTGATGAGTTGGCCAAAAAGGGGAAGATCCCAATCGGAGCTTTAAAAGAGAAGATCATCAGGGTGGCCTACGAAAAGGCAAGCCTCCGGTAGATCAACAGGGAAACCTGCCGTATCGTCAGGCAATTATGGCCTGCATATGACAGGAGGAGGGCAAGAGAACGCTCAATGGCTGCAGAATATATACCAGGAATCTAGTAGGGGTAATTACGGGTCATTGAGCCATAGGAGACCATGCTAAAATTCCTGCAGGAGCTGTAGCGACTCGGAGGAAATGGAATCGGTCCAGTACGGACACTGCGAGTGCCCCGCTCTGATGAACAAAAGAGGTAGGCTATTGGGTAGCTACTTCTTCTAAATTCTGGAGGTGCTTCAAAGCAAAGAGTTCAGATGCATTCTCAGTGTCTAATGGGGAAGCAGGATGGATTTAGAGCATTTTTTCAGGTTATCTCATGAAGATAAGGGACACAATGAACTCACTGATAGTCTAAGTGAAGCAGGCTACGTACTCGCAGCGCACCCCGTCTTACCTAACCTAACTCGATAATACTGTTCTGGGTTGTTTACTTGGGTAAGTTTTCAAAATTCGGTAATAACAGATTATGTCATATTCTATAAATAAGATAGGATTTTATCCAAATGTACTCTAGTTCCGATAAAAAGTTCCGTTATTAGTAGCTCTGATTGAAAAAAATAGAGAAAAGTGATAAGGTTTGATTTGATTTAACGAATTGTGCGGACTTATTTCGAATGAAAAATAAATTTTACCGCCAGCGGCGGCGGCAAAATTGTGTTTTTGAGTAATCTCCAAAAACACCACACGGCCACTATTTTGTCGCGCATCACCGCGCCGCGCCACTCCCGGTGTGACTTATAGATTTAATTTTTCAAGAGCAATCGTGCTCCGGCAACTAAAAAATGGCGACCCACTTTAAGGTTATGTTAAGCTTTTGAAAATTCATATTTACTAAGTTATAGTTGCAAAAATAAGTATTGCACTACTATGATAGCAACAAAGACCTGCTTCACGAGTTTATTTGATCCAATCAGTCTTTAATCGCATTAAAAGAGTCAAGAACAGAACAAAAGTGTTCTATGAAATCTACAAAATTGTAGCTATGTTTTTTGTGCTCACTTTACAGTTCATTCTACTGTTTCTACATAATAACGCCTCCCATAACCAACGAAATTTATTTTTAAAACTTGGTAGCTTCCACACACAAATGTAATGTAATGTAATCTTGGTTAGAAAAGGTAATGACGTGAGGTTGAGAGGAAAAAGAATGAACGTTCTTGAGTGATGACAGATTGTGGTGGACGAAGGTAAAATCTAAAAATATTATTAGAATACTGAGTATAAACTGGGAGTATTGAGGTTAAAAAAAATTTTAAAACAGGATATTGGTCAAAAAGAAGTTAATATCGAGTGCCCGAACTTTTTTTTTTCTTCAAATTAGTCCGTTACATAAATACAGGTCATAACGTTTTCTGAAACTTACGGACTGTCGACTACCGTCCCTACATTTTTCTGCAAGAAACCTACCCAAAATTTGTAGAAGTCGTCTACTACTGCTAGTATTATATTTTTCTACACGAAACATAATTGATTTTACCAAATGGCGGCAACGTGTATTGTTGCGATTTCTGGAATTGGCTGGAATTATCTCCTGCAGGCGTTGCAATTTTCTGCAAAAACCTATTTGACTTTTACCGAACAAAGTTAACACCAGTCATTGCGGTCTCTATAATTGGCGGAGGTTACCCACTAGAGGCCTGGAATTTTTCTACAAGAAGCATACATAGTAGAATTTTGCTAAACAAACTTAAGACGAACAATTGTGAAATTTGCGGAAATCGTCTACTATGAGCGGTACAGTTTCCTGTAAGGAACATAATTGACAATTTTTGAAGAATTTGCCTCATGACTTCATTAGATAAGCAGCTAGATTAGTTCAGTGTTACCTTGTTTTGAAGATTTTTATTTAATTTACCATTCAGTCCACCAATTTTGGACGTTGAACTTTTAATTGCTTAAACAGTGGCAAGCGGACATCCTCGGAGGCGCGTCTGCGATGAATTCTCAATAAAAGAAACATGTAAGTTTTTTCCTTACTTTTATCTAAATTTTATATAAGGTCAAAGAGAAATTTTTTATTAATGTCCTCGTAGCTCGTCAAAATGGACTGTAACCAAAACAATAAAGATTTTTTTTTCTGCATATAAATTGGAGTTTTTCCAGTACCACTTGGGCGAATTAGTTAGCTAGATTACCAGAACTAGGAATTTAAATAAAATTAAAGTAACGTCAAGATTTATTATAAAAAAAAACTATTTTTTTTTCTTAATATTTACACACATACATACGTTACACGATTTAATTCCACTTTTCGAGAATGCAAAAGCGAGCTATAAGAAATGCATAATTACCTACGCATAGGTACTAGAATTTAACGTCCGGTTCAGTGAAGACTGGCTTTTGAAGACTTTCCCTTTTGCTCTTTATTGTATTCATATTCATCTGCTGTTTCCCTATAGAGGAAACATAGTATAATAAAATGCTAGTTCTATATCCATTGTAGTATTTCCTAGAGTATACATAGGTCATAATGTTGAAATTTTTTTTCAATAAATGCGTTCTCTTATAAATTATGACTCTATAAGACTTTTTATTTCTTTCTTCACGAACGTGGATGGATGTACATATAAGGTCGGATCCTCCGCTATAACTTCAGGTTCATAGAAACATTACACACCTGTGCCGGCAATGTCGAAGGGAGGTTGGGGAACGCCAAGAAGGACATTCCATCTGTGTCCAAAGCATATTCACTCATATACTTCTATAACAGGATTTTGAGAAAAACTAGAAAAATCACTCTGGCTTACTTAAAGATAAAAAAATAACACAATCACAGTGCAATGATCTCTGATATCTGCTTATGTTTTGTGACAATTATTTTTCTAGATTTCAAATTAATTACATAGAATCATTGGAGCTTGCCAATGTTTCATATTGTTATTTCTTTTTCTCACTTCGAGTTTTCAGGTTAGAGCTCAAAGTAAACATAATTTCAGAATTTCAGTTTTTTTTTTCTTAATCAATATTTTCTTTTTTATTAGAAATACGTCATTAACACTAACTCGTCCATAAGAAGAATAAATTAAAGAACAGTGGTGCTAGAATGCAGCCTAGAGCAACGCATTGAAAAATACAACGGAAATTACAATAAAACATTATAGGAGCTAGTGAGAGACGTATTTTTTCCTAAGACGACTATACCAGTATGATGCAAAGTAAACCTGTTAAATATAGTATTATTTTAATATCGTCTAAATTTCTTATTTTTAAATAGTCGAATACATTCGATATTGACGATATCAATTGCGGTAGGTATGTAACAAATTTTCCAAATTTCTCTTATAACGTTCAGAAACAGTTCATCTAGGCAAGATATGTGTTGAAAAGATTGTATGTGCTCTTATTAGCAAGCTATGGTTCAATCATAGTCGAGATTTGTGCTATTCGAAGACATATCACATAATCATTTTGTTATTTTTACTGTTAATTTAAGCAAATTTAGAAAAATACTGCCAAAAAAAGTATACACCGTAAAATGAACACTTAACTTTAACTATAAACGGTAATATAAACATTTTTTATTGACATCGAGATAAATCCACTTTTCATCTTCTCAAGTATTTACTGAATTTACTCCAATAATCTAAATGGCCAGAAATCCCCAGAAATTTCTTGTTCATTAGGGAATTTTAAAGTTTTCTGGAATATATTAAGTCGGACCTTAAACCCGAAATTAGTTGTTTTTTTCTTCTTCTTCTTCAATCAATTAAAACTTTATTACCTACTAGCGGAATGCTCTTTTTCTTGATTTTGGTCCATCTTTGTGTAGAATTTTGTATAAAAAGGTGATGTTTGCAAATTTTATTTCCAGTTCTGTTAAGTAATTCTGTAGGTGCAAAACATTAATCGCTCCAATTAAAAATGAAAGTGCAGGCTATTCTTATGTTTATGACTGGTAAGTAATATGTGCATACATAGATTTTCAATTTAAACATAAAATTATTTACACAATTAATTCTAAATGGTCTCTTTTCTTGGATATATAGTAACCATTTTATGTATTAACGGTCAGAAGAAGGGACAAGGTCAATGGCAAGGTCATGAACCAGGACACTGGCAGGGTCCAGGTCAAGGACAAGGTCAATGGCATGGAAATGGTCCGAATAACTGTGGTCGAGTCTGTCCTGCAGTATATTCACCAGTCTGCGGCTATAATGGTTATTGTTTTCTTGAATTTGGTAATCAGTGTGAATTGAATTTGGCTAATTGTCATGGTCCAAGTAAGTTTTAAATTTTTTAGAGTAATTTTTTAATTATATCTTTTTAATATTTCTAATTTTCAGTCTGGAAACCAGCTCCATTACATTACTGCAGGTCTAATAGGAGATGTCCAACTATAAATATAAAAATCCGTTCTAAAACTAAACAACAATAAGGTCACTTTTTGTGTTCTGATTGTAATAGGAAAATATATAAAATATTTGAATGTGTGCTAAAAAAAATTCTGTGTACTTTACTTAATCAAAGTATTTCGATCTTAAGGATTCTGATTCTTCGAAAACGTTCTAGGTATAGTGAGTGTGTGAAAGTAAGAGGCGTCTTACTTAAAAAACAAGTTTACATTTAAAAAAAATAAATTAATGAAAAAAAAGTAATTTTTTTTTTATTGTGACCTATAAATAATTCCTGCCAATAATTAAGAGTTTTAATGAATTAATTAAATACAAAAATATAATTTATTCGATGTCTTTATAATTTTGTACTTACATTTATGGTGGAAAAAAAACTATCATAATACGACAAAATGAATTTAGAGGAAGATTTTTAGCGGTAGTATCTAGCCATAGCTGATGGCTACAAATAAGAGCGCTGCTCATATGCAGGTCACTCCCGTGACGCCACAGAATTACTGTTCAGATCACATTGACTTAGTACTAGTTTCATAGGTCTTAATCTCAATGCGTGGCTTAAGCTCATAAATTAACTTTTTACACAATTTTACAATATTTCAAATAGCGTGCAAACATTATGAGATTTTTTTTAATAAAATCTTATATTCAAAAGAAATTTAAATATTTATGTCTTAAAAAATCTTCGGATTTCTCAATTTTTTTTTTTTTTTTCATTCAACGCTTTTAGGAAGTATTCATGTAAAATGCTGAGTGCAGGATATTTGTGTTATATTTTTCCCTTATATTCAAAGTTGCTGTCACGTATACCTACTGAATAAAAAGAAAACATATTCTACAAGAAATTTCGCTTCCCGAGCAACCCTATGACCAAGATACCTTGCTTTTCTTGAGCACGATAGGATATTGTGTAAATAGCTTGCGCTCACAGAATATGAAATTTTCAATAATTTCCTGTTGAAGAAAATCTTCTCATTCCGCTATTCTAGTCGTAACCCCTCCCTCTCTTCGTCAGCTCTTCCCATTTTTATATTCCAAAATTATCAGTTGAACCATTGTTGAGCAAAACAGGTAACCTAACCTCATTCGGGTTAAAAGGAGGAGTGAAACATGAGTGTAATATTGCATTTCAGTCAGGTAATATTTGCATATTATACCACTTTATAACTGGTACTGAAAAGCAGAAGAGAAAATTCCTGTATACAAGTGCATGTAGCATTCAGAAAAAAATCGCTAAAGTGTTCTTTTGAATTTTTCAATCTATTGTGAAGAAGTTGCATTTTCATGGAAGAAGAATATATAACAATGTCCGACAAAAACATCGATTCAAAAGAAGGCAGTCAAAAAATTATATATTAAAAAATCTCTCGAAAGCGCATAACTCCTAAAGGAGTTTTGTTGTTTGTTGATACATATTTCTGGTTTATGTTAACAACGTAGCGGCGGAGAAAAATCGGAAATGCTATCAGCATCGTTGGATTATGCACCATTTATATTCATGACAAAATAAATTTTCGAGATTGATGAAAAATCATGTTGACATCCGATGATTTTTCTATACCATCATGTCCTTCATTAATAAATCGGTTTTATTTGAATTTTGTCGTTTGATGTGGGTATAAAGTCATTCGGAAATGCTTATTCCATTCGAGGACCGACAGTTTGTGTGATTCCTACATATATACTCATTTTATTCCCTTTGCAGCAAAAATTGATGGTTGGGAATTACAAACGTATATGTAGGTAGATAAAGGACAGTTTCATGATTACAATTTCGAGGGATTCTGAAATTCTCGGAAAAGAAAATGGTTTTTTGTTTTGGTACATAGCTACTGAATTAGAAGGATAATTTTACGAAACAGTTTTACACCGATGTTAGTACTAGAGAAAATTTTAATATTAATGCAATTGTTCATAAATGTTTTTCTTCCCATGTATGTTACTGCGAACTCATTTCTCTTTGATATGATTTTTACTGCTCATGTTTATCATGTCTTGTTACAATTTCAAAAGATATTTCCTGTCTTTTAAAAGTCCTATCAGCAAATAACTGTAGGTGGTTAAATGGCAAGATCATCTTCTGGAAAAGAAACTTTGCAAAATCAATAGACTTGACAGAGATTAAATTTCGAACTTTAAAATTTGCAGTTTTTATGGAATTTGAGACTTATCAGTTTACTACTAAAAAGCAACCGTATGAGCACTGACATAACGAAATAAGAAAAATTAAGATAATTTATCAGGGACAAACATGATCGCATAATCTCTAATCTAATGTAGAATGCTCTAAACACAGTTTGCACCAGCAATGGGACTTCGATATAATCCTGGAAAGACAATAATTGTTCCTTTTACGAGAAAGAGGCTTAAAAGCACCGTCTCTTGAAGGAACGGTAGTGAAATTCTCGAAGGAAGTCAAGTATCTAGCCATTGCCCTATATAGCATACTAACCTTGAATTCGCACTTAAAAAGAGTACTGGAGATGGCGACTGTGGCAGCAGGTTTTTAGCAGAGCTTGGGGTCTTAAACCAAAAATAACCTTATGCTCGTATACATCTATTATAAGACCCATGATCAGTTACCTTTACTTGTTTGGTGTCCAAAAACTAAACAAAACACAATTCAAGCTTGTTTACAAAAATTACAACGGCTTGCATATCTATAAGAATAACTGCGGTGCCATACGTACCTGCCCAACTGCAGCCTTGGTGGCTATGCTGGACCTACTGCTTTAATATTATCATGTTTGGAAGCAGGCCATCATCACTGAAATCATACTATAAAGGGCAAATCTCCTATATGAAAACAATTTGGTTGATCACCTGAAAGTCCTCCAAGATTTCAGACGTTATGAAAAAACGCCATAACTTTGAAACACCATTCAAGTTAATCTTAGCGGATCGCCAACAGTGGCACACTGTGGAGCTACCCTTTGAAAAAGGATCTCTTAAATGTTATACGGATGGATCCAAAATGAAAGGCAGATCAGGCGATGGGCCGAAGTGCCATCTCGCAAAGGCACTTGGGACCTCACCAACAATTTTTCAAGCAGAAGTACACACCAAAGTAATAAGCTCATTTTCCTTTGAGTGTAAGCAGGTCTGGAACGTGTTGAAGTAACTGACGGAAGCAAAGAAGGTGATGCTGATTTAGATGCCAAAATGTGAAGACATTAAGGACAACGAGATTTCGGACTATCTTGTAAAGGAAGAAATCAAATCTATATTTATTGGCCCTGAGTCTGTCTTTAGGCACCCAAGAAGTTACCTCTCAGCACAGATTAGATTTTGGGAGGACAACGAATTACACAAACAATCAAAGAAGCTCTAAATTAGGTACTCGCAACACAGGATAAAAGTATTTCTCATTTCCAGTATAAATGAACAAATTCCCATAATAGGCCACTTTACAGGGAATTGCCCACATAGATATATTTTTAAAAAGATGGGTAAGGTCGACGATGAGACCTGTCGCTTCTGTATGGAAGACGTCGAAACTGGTGAATACGTCAGGATTATGCATTTTTGTGCCGTATAAGGCTAAGACATTCTATAGAAATGGCATTCCCACTGCCTAAATATGTAGTAAAGATGGCCCCTAAGAACTTTATAGGCTTTGTAAAATACCTTAAGCACTCCAGGACACTATAAGAGGTAATGTAACAAAAGCTCTCATAGGTCGCGGTGACTATATAAGAGGAGAGAGCTCTGCCTGCATTCCTCACAAAATAATAATAATAAGAGAGTGGATTGCGAGATATTCACAAGGGCAAAAATATTTAAGTACATATATTATTTTTAACCCTCCTTTATTATGTTTTTCTAACATTCTTCCCCTTAAAAGGAGCTGTAGATCATGGCTCTCCCTCTATGATAATTTAATAAGAATCAAAGCTATGATTGAAAAAATATATATATATATATATTAATAAACAAAATTACTTTATAGATTGCATTTTCCATGCTCCCATTAAGCATTTAACTTTATCACTCCATAATAAATCTTATCCACAAAGAAAAAAGTATTGGATAGAAAAAATATTAATTTTTTCCATCGTTTGAGTATCCTTCAATTCAGGTTTAAGTTTACCACCATTTCGTTTTATTTTTCACTTCAAAAGGATAATTAGCAATAATAGCAGATTTTCAATGGAAAAGTAGGCAGCTATAGGTGTATAATTATCAGAATCAAATCGATGTTGAAAATTAATATTTATCTCATATTAATGTTAAAATTGAAAACAAAATTAAAAATCTTAATTACCAAGTCATAAGGAATGTGATAATCTAAAAAGAATAATGTAAAATACATAGGTATTTACATACAAATTTTTTCTTCCCTTTTCGACAGTATTATTCAAAAATTTAATTTGGTCAAATATTTTTAAATGACATTTTTCAAAATGGCTACCCCCTGTACCATTGAGATGGCTTTTTTTTATCCAATTATGAAAATGCGCAGTAGCCATTTACCTAATGTAAACTATTGATGCTATTTTTACTGTTAATAATAAAAGCCTTACCCTTTCTAACACCACTTCAAATTATATTCCTTTATCTCCAGCGTTTTGAACTTCACAACAAACAAAAAACAAAAAACACAAGCATAAGCACTAAACATTACACAACCACATACTCGCATACATAAATATGTAAAGCAACACCGTTAGAAAATAAAGCAACACTTTTAGAAAACTATAACTACACTTTAATTTTAGAACAAAACTTAATTATAATTATGACCACTTTTCAATGCACTTCACTTTTTCCATTTTCAATTTAATTCACAACTTCTCAATTTGTAACAAAGAGGTAATTACCAAAAGAAGAAAAAATTTTCACCACCCTAACAGCAGACACAACACAAAATAAGCAAATAAAAAAACTCGAGATTGCAGTTAGCCTGCCCGTCGCCGTGCAATCTGATATCCATACATATTACAAATTTTGACTCTGGCAGTATCTGATCTGTCTGGTCTGGTGTAGAATTACGGCCGTACGGATATCACCAGACTTTGCATTACGCTACGATGGAAATGCGACTGGGGTGTGGTGAGTATGTAAACAAGCGCAACACAACGCAACAAAACAAAATTAAGATAATTTCTTTATTGTTATTTCATTAAGAAATTATTACAAAAAGTAATATTTTCCCGATTATAAAACGCAATTAAATTCATTTAACACCCGATTATTTAACCAATAAAGACAACGAGAACTACAAGATGTAAGGGCGCAAAGTAGACTGCGGCGGCTAGGCCGCTTGAGCTACCTAGCAGTAGTACCTACCCTACACCCACACTACAATACAATAAATTTGGATATTTACGGTTGCGGTGCGGACGTGCGGTATCGGAAAAGGTTTACGTCTCACTTAATTGTCGTTTTATATATGTTCATTTTTTTTTAAGACATTTATATAAATAGCAAAAATTTGTTACATATAAACATAGCGAAGAATAATTAAAATAAAAACGAACATGAACTCGCTTTCATAGAAGTTTCGTAAAAGTTACGTTTTTCCGCAGAAAAAACTGAACAGAAAAGGGATATTTTCCAATTTCTGAGGGACATTTATTATAGCTTCGAAAAGCATCGTATATGTATCGTGTAGAAACAAATAATTACGCCAAAAACGAGCTACTTACGAAATGGTGGAGGCAAGCAAACTGCAAGCTCGAATTTTTTGACTTGCTTATTTTGTGTTGTGTCTGCTATTAGGGTGGTGAAAAATTTGCTTTTCTTTTGTTAATACTTCTTTGTTACAAATTGAAAAGTTTTGTATAGGTGGCCCCTAAGAACGTTATAGGCTTTGTAAAATACCTTAAGCACCTCATGACACAAGCTCTAATAGGTCGCGGTGACTATATAAGAGGAGAGAGCTCTGTCGGCATTCCTCACAAAATAATAATAATAAGAGAGTGGATTGCGAGATATTCACAAGGGCAAAAATATTTAAGTACATATATTATTTTTAACCTTCCTTTATTATGTTTTTCTAAGATTCTTTCCTTTAAAAGGAGCTGTAGATCATGGCTCTCCCTCTATGATAATTTAATAAGAACCAAAGTTATAAATATATATATATATTAATAAACAAAATTACTTTATAGATTGCATTTTCCATGGTCCCATTAAACATTTAATTTTATCACTGCACAATAAATCTTATCCACAAATACAAATGTATTGGATAGAAAAAATATTAATTTTTTCCATCGTTTGAGTATCCTTCAATTCAGGTTTAAGTTTACCACCATTTCGTTTTATTTTTCACTTCAAAAGGATAATTAGCAATAATAGCAGATTTTCAATGGAAAATTAGGCAGCTATAGGTGTATAATTATCAGAATCAAATCGATGTTGAAAATTAATATTTATCTCATATTAATGTTAAAATTGAAAACAAAATTGAGAATCTTAATTACCAAGTCATAAGGAATGTGATAATCTAAAAAGAATAATATAAAATAGATATTTACGTACAAATTTTTTCTTCCCTTTTCGACGGTATTATTCAAAAATTTAATTTGGTCAAATATTTTTAAATGACATTCTTCAAAATGGCTACCCCTGTACCATTGAGATGGCTTTTTTTTATCCAATTATGAAAATGCACAGTAGCCATTTACCTAATGTAAACTATTGATGCTATTTTTACTGTTAAATAATAAAAGACTTACCCTTTCTCACACCACTTGAAATTATATTCCTTTATCTCCAGCGTTTTGAACTTCACATCAAACAAAAAACAAAAAACACAAGAATAAGCACTAAACTTGGCACAACCACATACTCACATACATAAATATGCAAAGAGCAACACCTTTAGAAAATAAAGCAACACTTTTAGAAAACTATAACTACACTTTAATTTTAGAACAAAACTTAATTATAATTATGACCACTTTTCAATGCACTTCACTTTTTCCATTTTCAATTTACTTCACAATTTCTCAATTTGTAACATAGAGGTAATTACCAAAAGAAGAAAAAATTTTCACCACCCTAACAGCAGACACAACACAAAATAAGCAAATAAAAAAACTCGAGATTGCAGTTAGCCTGCCCGTCGCCGTGCAGTCTGATATACACATATTACAAATTTTGACTCTGGCAGTATCTGATCTGTCTGGTCTGGTGTAGAATTACGGCCGTACGATATCACCAAACTTCGTATGTACTGCGCTACGGTGGAAATGCGACTGTGGTGTGGTGAGTATGCAAACAGGCGCAGCGCAACGCAACGCAACGCCACCGAACAAAATTAAAAAAATTTCTTTAGAATGAAAATTAGTTATTAACTCTTATTTCTTTATGAAATTATTACAAAAACTAATATTTTCCCGATTATAAAACGCAATTAAATTCATTTAATACCCGATTACTTAACCAATAAAGACAAAGAGAACCACAAGATGTAAGGGTGCAAAGTAGACTGCGGCGGCTAGACCGCTTGAGCTACCTAGCAGTAGTACCTACCCTACACCCACACTACAATACAATAAATTTGGATATTTACGGTTGCGGTTGCGGTGCGGACGTGCGGTATCGGAAAAGGTTTACATCTCACTTAATTGTCGTTTTATATATGTTCATTTTTTTAAGACTTTATATAAATAGCAAAAATTTGTTACATATAAACATAGCGAAGAATAAATAAAATAAAAACTAACATGAACTCGCTTTCATAGAAGTTTCGTAATAGTTACGTTTTTCCGCATAAAAAACTGAGCAGGAAAGGGATATTTTCCAGTTTCCGAGGGACATTTATTATAGCTTCGAAAAGCATCGTATATATATGTATATCTTTTGACTTTAAACTTGACTTAATTTGTTTATAAAAGCTAACAATTGCAACATTTGCATACTCACCACACCACAGTCGCATTTCCACCGTAGCGCAGTACATACGAAGTTTGGTGATATCGTACGGCCGTAATTCTACACCAGACCAGACAGATCAGATACTGCCAGAGTCAAAATTTGTGTATATCAGACTGCACGGCGACGGGCAGGATAACTGCAATCTCGAGTTTTTTTATTTGCTTATTTTGTGTTGTGTCTGCTGTTAGGGTGGTGAAAATTTTTTCTTCTTTTGGTAATTACCTCTTTGTTACAAATTGAGAAATTGTGAAGTAAATTGAAAATGGAAAAAGTGAAGTGCATTGAAAAGTGGTCATAATTATAATTAAGTTTTGTTCTAAAATTAAAGTGTAGTTATAGTTTTCTAAAAGTGTTGCTTTATTTTCTAAAGGTGTTGGGTGTTGCTTTACATATTTATGTATGTGAGCATGTAGTTGTGCCAAGTTTAGTGCTTATGCTTGTGCTTTTTTGTGTTGTTTTTTTTTTTTGTTGTGAAGTTCAAAACGGTGGAGTTTACTTCATGTAAAGGAATATAATTTCAAGTGGTGTGAGAAAGGGTAAGTCTTTTATTATTTAACAGTAAAAATAGCATCAATAGTTTACATTAGGTAAATGGCTGTGCATTTTCCTAATAGGATAAAAAAAGCCATCTCAATGGTACCAACTGACATATTTGTAGTAATTAAGTTATTGGGTAGCCATATTGAAAAATGTCATTTAAAAATATTTAACCAATTTAAAATTTTGAATTATACCGTTGAAAAGGGAAGAAAAAATTTGTATGTAAATACCTATTTTATATTATTATTTTTGAATTATCACATTCTTTATGACTTGGTAATTAAGATTTTTAATTTCGTTTTCAATTTATTAACATTAAGATGAGATAAATATTAATTTTCAACAGCGATTTGATTGTGATGATTATACACCTATAGCTACCTACATTTCCTTTGAAAATCTGCTATGCTATTATTGCTAATTATTCTTTTGAAGTGAAAAATAAAACGAAATGGTGGTAAAATGTAAGCCTGAATAGAAGGCTACTAAAACGATTGAAAAAATTAATATTTTTTCTATCCAATACACTTTTCTTTGTGGATAAGATTTATTATGGAGTGATAAAATTAAATGCTCAATGGGAGCATGAAAAATGCAATCTATAAAGTAAGTTTGTTTATTAATATATATATATATTTATTCAATCATAACTTTGGGTTTTATTAAATTATCATAGAGGGAGAGCCATTATCTACAACTCCTTTTAAAGGGAAGAATCTTAGAAAAACATAAGACATAAAACATAAAGAAGGGGAAAAAATATACTTAAATATTTTTGCCCTTGTGAATATCTTAACATCCGCTCTCTTATTATTACTTTTTTTTGTGGGGAATGCAGACTCCGCGACCTATTTGATCTTTTGTAACATTACCCGTTAGTGCCCTAGGGCGCCCATTCGAACTTAAGGGAAAGTTACCGTCGAGAGGCATGTAAAACGCATGAATTTTTGGATTTTTTTTTACATAAAATAAATACTTTTGGAAATTGATTTTAACGAATTATTCGTCTATCAGTGGACACTAAATTCTAATTTTATTTAATAAACAAAAACAATCCAAAATGGCGGCTCCAACTCGCATCAAACAAAAGCGTACACGGCGTTTTTTGGTCTGCGCAGGTCGCTCCACAGCTCTGCCAGTTCATCCAAGACAAATAGGGTTGAAAATTATTAAAGTAGATTAAATTTGCGGGTGGCCTTAGCGGTTTTCGTTTTCAGAAAATCCTCTGAATACGAAAATGTCAGTTGCTTAAAAAAAAAAACATTTTTTTTGTTTAAACGGACAAAAAAACTAATTCTAAATCGATTTTTGACAAAACTCGTTTCCTGATGGCCCAGCAAATTAAATTTTCTTTCAATTGCGCAGAAATTCATGTGAATCGGCTCATCCGTTGAACCCGTAAAGCGCCCCGCGCGCTGAAAATTTTTGTTCCCACAAAAAATCATTTAAAATTTAACATTATAAAAATGTTTGACAACTTACTTCAGCTATTCCAGCACCATACAGAGGCCCTTCCCCTCCCTCCAAGAACTGATTGTGCTGAATCTGAAGGTTAACGGTTTCCTGAAATATATAAGGATTTCTCAAATAGCGAGAAAAGGTCTACCCAGCAAGCGCGCTCCGAGCGCCTCAGCTACCTGTTTATCAGCCGGTGGACGATTCAGCTCTCCACGACTATGAATTCTAAAATACTTAAGATATGAAAACATCCTTTTACCCACCTGTTCTAAACACTAAGTATGAAAAATATGTAAAAAGGAAACCGAATCTGTTATCGTCATGAAGGGTAACAATCCTTTGAGGTATTTTACAAAGCCTATAACGTTCTTAGGGGCCATATTTACAACATATTTAGGCTGTGGGAATACCTTTTCTAGATGTCTTAACATTTTCGCAGTGTGTCATTTTAATTTTGTCCTCCCAAAGTCCGCTGTGTGTTGAGAAGTGGCTTCTTGGGTGTCCAAGCACAGGCTCAGAGCCAATAAATGGAAATCTCAATCTAGTTGTCCTTAATGCCTTCATATTCTGATATCCAAATCAGTGTCACCGTGTTTGCTTCCGGTCAGTTGCTTCAAGACAGTAAGCTTTTTCTCTCTTTTATTATAAGGCAGGCAGTGATGTCAGATATGAAGTAATTACTTCATTTTGAAGTATTTTTAACGTGGATAAGTATTGAAGTATTTTAAATATTTCACTCCATATTAATGAAGTATTTTAGTTTACTTTAAAATTTTGATCGATAATGTTTAATTTGTCACAAATAGAATTTTATTTGTTTGAAAGCAAAAATATGTTCAAAAAAATGCAAGAAGAGTACATAGTTTGAATCGAATCTGTACAACCGTGTTCTTTTTGGAATTCACTACAGAGATCTCATAGATTATCCAATGAAAATATAACCAGTTGTGCAATTTCCGGTGGATTTTGTATGGGACTATATATAAAGAATCCCGAAAAAATACGGCTTGTAAAGAAATTGTTTTCATTAAAACAATACATGCCCGTTGACACACTCATGTGCGATTTGTGAAATTATCTGTTACTGCCATTGGTGCACTAATGCGTCATTTGTGATTCTAATATTAACGGTAATTTAAAACACATTAGCGTCATATAATGAAGCTGATATCGAAAATTTTAAATAAATTAAATGAAGTTTTTAATTAAAAAATTGCAGAACTTTTCAACATTTTCCATGAAAATTTTTTTTTCAATTCCCACTTTTTGATTCCTTTTCATAGATACCTACTGCAGGGGTTCTTTGATAATTTCATATTGGGTTGGTTGACATTTTTAATGATTTGTTTTGTGTACATCTGAAAATTAGAGCAACTACTTGAAGAGTTATAGCAATCTTAAGAAAGTATTAAAAAGTTACATTATTTTGATCAAAAACAGGCTGTATATAGTTAAATAAAATATCAAAATCCACCAACTTCTTATTCATTCTATTTATGAATTTTAATTTCTAATAAAAATACTTCAAATGAAGTATTTTATGTTATAAAAGTGAAGTATTTAATCAAATACTGTCTGGCAACTCTGGGCAGGGGACGAGAGATCCCAAGTACGGACACAACTCAAAATTTCAAATTTTTCTGTTTTATTAACAATTCAACGTAAAAATAACTTACCACCCACAAACAACAATAAAAACTTGATAACTTAAATGGCCTTCATACAATTTCAAAAACAATACTCAGTTATTTCTTAATTCAGATATTTTTAACACAGTCTAATTTTGACTTGTGCCATTTTTCTTGCCAGGGGGTGATATAGATTTCTGTTTCTTGGCTTGGGAAGTATTTCTCGATGATTTTGGTTCTGCTAAAACTCATCCTAGCGGCACACATACAACTTAATTATAAACATAAATTAAAAATTGTAAAAGTTCTCGAGAGAATCCTGAAGTATGGATGGCAAACATATTACTTTTAGGTACGGATTCTATATTTTTATACCCTAGATAAAATCTATAGGTTATACTAAGTTTGTCATTCTGTTTGTAAAGCATAGAAATAATGATGGTAGAGCAAAAGGGATTGGACACCCACGCATAATATTAAAAGTTAGTTTGATTTTTGCATGTCCGTCCGTCCGTCTGTCTGTCCGTCTGTGCGCACGATAGCTCGAGAGCGCGCGGACTTAGAGAACTGAAATTTTGTAAGCGGACTTTAAAAAAAAAAAAAAAATTAAGTTCGAAAATGAGACAAATCGGGCAACTCCTTCGTGAAGTTGCCATACAAAAATTTCGTTTTCCACTATATATGTATTAGGACACTTCCTGAGAATGCGTTGACATAGAGATCTGAAATTTGGTATATGTATGTGTTTTCATAATAATAGCAAATAAAATTTAAAAAAGGGGGCTAAATCGGGCAACTCCTTCTTGGTGTTTCCATATAAAAATTTAGGTTTTTTACGTATACTGTGAAAACGATCAGTTCTAGACATTTTTATTGTACTAAAGAATACGAAATCCTATAAAATTTGTTATAATCATTTTTTCTGTTCGACTTACCGTTTCATAAATATATTCGAAAAATCACTACTCTAAAAAAGTTAAAATTGCTCAAATAATTATATATTTTTGTTTTAGTTTTCAGTTATTTGGTTATACATAGAAATAATATTAGCTAATATTATTAGTAGGTTTTTTTATTGTATTTTTGCATTTTTTTCGTCCAAATAACTTTGAAGGTATCTAAGTTGACACTTGTTGCATGCTGTTTTTGGACAAGAAGCCATAGAATTGATCTTCCTCTAGCAAACAATTTCATTGATTATACCAATTTCGTATATTTTCCGTTTTGTTTCAATAAAAAAAATTGAAAAGTTTTTTTTATATCCCTTATAATTATGCTTACTATGAACTAGCCTTAGAACACTTTTGGAATTGACTAAATTGATCCTCAAAAACGTTCAACAGAAGGATTTCTGATGTATCGAATCGAGTTTATTAATTTATTTATTTTTTTCTAAACATATTAATAAAGCCTTATAAACCCAGTACTCAAACCGCCGCCAATAAAATTTATTAATTGTTTAAAAAACTATATTTTCACCACTGGTTAGTTTCAGTGATTTCAGTTGTTAGATGGAAAAAAAAACAGAACTATTTTACAAGTATGGTGCTTATGAATTATTACAATGGCAATTCTGTAAACGAAAATGGAAAAATGTAATTTCTCTATGAAATTCTGGTAAATTCTTACATTTATACAAAAGTTGGCGAAAATTTCGAATGACTTTACTTGAAGAGTTACTTTTCTATTGTTGTCGTTTAATTTTATAAATTTTCAGGAGATCCTTTCACATTATCATTGATATAGTTATGGAAAGTTTAAATCAATGTTTTCATAGAATCTTCTAGAGTAAGTTATGGTTAAAGGCAAATTTATGTAATTTATGGTTAATAAAGGCAATTAAAAGTTCATGGAACCCTTTGAAATGCTCTCGACCCATAGAATCCAGAAACATGTATTCCTTTTGTTTATTTATATTATTAAGCCAAGCTTAGGGGATACCCTATGATGCGAAGCACAGCATGGCAGGAAAGATATAGGGAAAGGATTAGGGGACATGAAGAAAGTGGCGGAAGTGCCTATTCACTCTTGAACTTTCGCAGATTTTAAAGCTGAGGAAAAACAGAAGATGGTAAACTGTTCCACATTCTCTCCTACATCCTGTCTTTTTTTGTTTGAAAATAATCAAATTTTCTCGCCAAGGGTATCTAGATCTTTATATTCCAAACCCCCCCCCCCCTCCCATCTAGTTGAAACTCAAACCGCGCATGATCCTGTGGATGTAGTACACTAGCGTCATCCAACCCGAAAGCAATTGAGTATGCCAATTATCGAAAGATATTGGAAAAAATTCAAAGACTGTGCCTACTCAGTGTAAGCAGCACATTCTAGTCTACAGATACACATTAAGAAGGGGGCATTTGAATCAGAGCTGGATCTATTGGGGAGCCAGGGTTCCTCACGAGTCCATCCTTGATTTTGTGCATTCCACGGCATCTGACACTGACAGGGAGAGCGACCACCTAATCGAGACCATGCTAATAAGCAAGTTTAAAACGAAAACTCCATCTAGGGATGAAGGAACATCACAGTCTGTGCTTCACCCATTGATTGACATTATAATTTATACAGACGGCTCCAAATCTGACGATACCACTGGACGCTCTGAGGAGCCTCATTTGGAACTTGCCATACACCTGGAAAACTATGTTACGATCTTCCAGGTGGATGTCAAGGCCATTCTTGAAGCGGGAAGAAACTTCTTTGGACTTCCTCCAGACATTGATAATAAAGAGATTTTCATCTGCTCGAACAGCCAAGCCGCTGTCAATACCTTGTCAAAACCGTTCACAACCTCCAACTTAGTACTGGAGTGTAAAACCACCCTGAATTCCCTCTCTTAGTGTAACAGGGTTCTCGTTCTTTAGGTGCCTGGTCACAGTGATATTGGCAGAATTGAAAGAGCGGACGAGCTTGCCCGTCCTGGTGCATCCTCGGAAGCACCCTCCTCCACAATTGGGATCACACCGGGATAACGTGTCTTTACAATTGCGACTTGAGCCGATTGTCAACACAGTTGTCTTTGGTTAGACGACCCTTCGGGTGGAACAACAAAGGAACTGTGGGGTAAACCTAACCCAAGTTCACAAAAAAGCTGCTGCGACTGATCAAGCCTACCCTGAGAATTCTGATGTCTATTCTTACTGAACACTGATCTCTCAGGAGTCACCTACATTTGAAAGAACTTGTTAATAATCCTATATGTATGCGGAAAGGAATCCGATACGGTGACTCACTTTCTTTGTGACTGTCCGGGTTTCTCCGGTAAACGTTACAGATTCCTTGACTCACACCTCTTGGATGAATTCCGTGGAGTAGGTAGGGAGGGTTGAGAACCAATTTGATGGTTTATAAGAGTGTCTGGTGAAGACCTATGAACATTTCTCATGGGTCTAGAGGGTGGACAATGGCCATGTCGTACCCCCTCCCCCGCCGGGGGATGCAACCTTCTTTCAATCCATCCTACCTCCCCCCACTAATATTTTTTTATATTTAGACATGATGCAACAAAACATGTATCTTACCTCTTCCTGCTAATCTCGTAACAGTATATCTACCATTCATATTTTTTAGGCGACATCTCTACAATCGCATATTCTTTGCAATCACCAACTAATTTATGGCCAATGACATAAATCTCATGCCTATCGGTCCAGGATTCCCAATGAACACAATATTCTTGCTTAGAAGTCATTGAGATGGTTTTCATCTATAAACTGATATTTTAGTCGGTAGTTCGGAAAGCACAACAAATTTTAGTTCCATTTCAATTAAAGTATTAAAAAAAAAATGGATGACTTTTTCCATCTGCCCTATATCTCTCAGTGAAGGGATGTATACATAGAACAATAAACAATCCTCTATATATCTTTTTCAGATTTCTAAAAATTGAAACAGCTGCATCTTCTCAGAAAAAAAAATAAAAAATAAAATCAAAGGTCACCTTTGTGTACACGAAAGACGAAACACGAATTCTATCTAACCAGAGCAGCTTTTCTTATTTCTGAGTATCAGGATAATCCGCACTGGTAATGTTTTAAGAAATGATTTTTTTTTCTTATCTTTTCTTGACTTGCAATACAATTACATCAAAGGAAATAAGATTTCATCACGATTGGAAATTGATTTTCTTAATAACGTTCTATTATCGAAATTGTATTTGTTCAGTTCGAGAAATACATATAATATATGATGAGGTTTTGTAAATGTATGGGTGGGAATGTGTCTGACTGTCACCCTGCTGTTCTTTTGACCCAAATAGTTACAGGATTGTGACGAAGGAAGTTATCGCAATCTCGTAAATATTAGCCATATCAATAAGATTACTCTGGGGGTACAGCTCTATAAGAAATAATTGAATTAGCTTCTATCCAATGAGACTTTTATCAAGTACACTTACACTTTATTTATATCGGTTGAAGTGACCAATAATAATCGAATTGAAGGGACGCTTTGGTTAGAAGTTTTATGTAGAAATATTTCAATATTACGAATATCTTTTGAGATTTATGTAGGTATACGTAATCACAAAATTATTACGCTAATATCATGTTTTTTAATAATTTCATTATGCTTTATGCTAGGTTAGTAATTGCGAGTACATTTTTGTAGTTTCCCGAATACAAGAATATTTAATACTCGCAAATGCCAATAGAAAGCAATGCCAATTGCCCGTCCATTTATGACCACTTGAAAATGAGCTTTTCTTACTCTGGAAAATTTATTTTTATGTCTTTTAATTTAAATTAATTTTATAATGAAATTGCTTGCCTTTAATCCTATTATAGTTAAAATACTATGCAGTCATTACATATTGTGTGCTTGTTGTATCTCACATCAGGCAGAAGTATTTGCTCATGGCTTTGTAGGTTGGGTGAAGTAAATGATGCTATCCTTGCCATTAAATCTAATCTTAACAGAATTATTAGGATCAAAACTATTTTAATTAAACTTTTGCTTCAGTGTTTTAGTATCTATTATAGGTGATGTGTACAACTATGATATTAAGTTTTGTCTTATGATTTCGTAAATCCGATAGGTATGGAGTAGAGGAATGCAGTTGTAGAATCGCTTTTCTATTATTCTTCAAACTTGATTTCATTTCTCTATAAGGCCGGGCGCCCACTGGAGTGGTGTGTGAGCAATGTGGCAGTGGCGTGGCGATTAAATGGTAAGTGAAAAAATTTAGTCCCGTAAAAACAAATAGAATAGCGCACATTGAAATAGAGTGGCGATGGCGTGGCATTTGACAAGTGGCGTGGCACCACTTGATTGCCACTAGTCTCCAACAAGTTTAATTTTCGAGTGGTAAGTGGCAGTGGATGCCACTTCTCCTTAGTTATTACTGTTGATGTTGAATTACTTAATCGATACGCTGCTTGCCATTTTGATGCGCGCTTAATAATATTAATACCAATCCGCCACCATTCTACTGCCACACCACTTTGTTGCCACATCACACTCCAAAACCACGCCACTGCCACATTGCTCACACACCACTCCAGTGGGCGCCCGGCCTAAGGAGTTTTTTCTCGGGATTAACAGTACAAGAGTACAAGTGAGAGTGAAAGAGAGCTACTTAACTAAAGGAGGTAAATAAATTATGCCATTTTCTGTTAATCTTCCCAAGTTATAGTCCGGGAAGTAACGTTGCAAATGAAAAAGTCATAGTATCACAGACAAGAAATACCCAGATATCGGCGGTAGTACTAAGAAAGTGATGTATGGAAGAGCTCATAGCAAACCTCTCACTGATCTCGGCTAAATATATCATGGATACGAACCAAAAATGTTTTTCAATATAGACAAAAATTCATTTCTTTCATAGAATTTAAATCAACCATATTTCTTTAGAATTTGTGTGCATTATTGGTGGCTGAAGACGATTCGAATAAGTTGTGTCTGGACAGTCTCGGCTTCGCGGAAGTTGAATTGATTTGGTTGTTTGGGCTTGTTAACCTAAAAGTTTTATGAGCGTAAATCTAGGTACATCAGCACGGATTTTTGTCTCAAGCAAAACCCTCGAGAATCTTCACAAGCCATGAATGAAATAGACTCCCTCCCTACCACATGTGAGGCCCAACGGAGTCCTTACATTCTAAAATATTTGCAGTGTTCTTATGTAAAACTGACAAAAGTTTGATTTGAATAGTTCCTCCGTCATAAACCACAAAAAAATGACAGCTCCAAAAGTGACATCTACCGAAATAGCGGGGTAATTAAAATAACACCTCTTATTGGAAACCCCTCACTCAGCTGAGAGGTATTGAGCGTAAAATGGTCAGGTTATTTTTGTAATCAAAACTATTTTATTATTTTGTTAAGTAAGGTATATAGTAAGTGTAGCCTTTGGGAAGATAAGGAACCAATGTAAGTACTAGAAGACTAATTGTAATAGTAGTTTAGGCTCTACAACATATATAAAGTGAATGTTTGACACTTTTCCATAAACATCAATATAGAATATTTTAGAGAACGGACTCCGAACGCACAAATATAGGTTTCTGTTTCATGGCTTGTCATTGAAAACATTAATGCATTTACTCTCTCTCCCTCTCCCCCTCCGCCATTCACCAACAAACAATCCATCAAGACGACAGACGGAATTTGTGCGGACCGTCTACCGCACCATATGCACACAAATTCTGAAGAAATATGGTCGATTTCATTTCTAAGAAATAAATCAATTTTTTTCCTACATTGAAAACAATTTATAAAGAAAGGTGTGTGAGAAAAATTTGCGCTGATATACCTAGATGAACTTGTAAAATAAAGTAATAGCCTGAGAACGCGTTGACATAGAAAGCTAATTTGTACATACATGGTGTTTTCACAGCAAAAATAAATGAAGTTTCAAAAATGGGCTAAATCGGGGAGTCACTTCTTGGTATTGCCTTATAAAAATTTTTGGTTTTTTACGTATATTGTAAATACAATCAGTCCTAGACGTTTTTACTATACTGAAAAGTTCGGCAGAATATGAAATTCTATGAAATTTCTAATAATCGTTTTTACTGTCCGACGAACCACTCTAGAAATATATGCCAAAAACGACTAAAGTTTTTAGGGAAAAACAATAAGGGGCTGCCCGATTTAGACCATTTTCGAAATTTCATTTACTATTGATATAAAAACACCATGTACCGAATTTGAGTTCTCTACGTTCAAGCGCTCTCGGACTATTACTTTATTTTACTTTATTACATTTGGTAATTCTAATATCCTTACATTTCCCATCATAAAGTAAATCGAATTGCTTCATATTAGTTTAACTCATGCCGCCTTAGGCATCTGATTTCATCTTGACTATATAAATTAAGCTTAACTCGTGCAAGTGTGTGCGTGTGCTATTAAATTTATTCATATCTTCATAATACAATACTTCACATAAGAAATTGTATTCTTGATCACGCACATAACTTGAAAAGTAGCATGTATCTTTAGCTATTGTTTAGTCTTATACTCCAGCACTTGTGTGAGCGATAAATAAGTATATGCACTTAAAAAGACTTTACACATAAATATAGAAAAAGTGAGATTTCTGAATATTTTAAAGTTTGTTACGATAAAGTTTCATGAACCCCTGTAGGTGCAAAACGTTTTTCTTAAGGTAAGAAATTCGTTGAATGGAATAATTTTTATGAAACTTTCTCTGTAAATTTTAAGGTTGCGTACACTTGAAATAAGTCAAGTTTTTAGTTTTGTGACTTTTTTGGCTTTACCGGTTAAAAGTTGGCAACTCCTTTTGTTTTTAACCTCTTCAAAGTTGTTCTTCACTTAATCTAGTTACAAAAACAAATAAAAAACTAAATAAAAAAGTCATGTACATATGTAAATGGATTTTATATGTTTTGTTGTAATAAAAAAAAAACAATTAGGAAAAAATATAAAGTTTTGTAAATTGACAAGAATTTGTTGATTGTGTCTTAATTATGGCTTTAGTGTTTTTCTACAGAAAAAGTTAAGTTCATTTTTGATTTGTAGTTTAAGTTGAATTTTTGAATTTAAGTTTAATAATTCAGAATAAAGGCGAATTCGTTGTTATTTTTTCCACTCATGTAGGACATTATTTTTATGACATTTAATTTTTCCGTCCTTGACATTCTTGACAGATCTGATATGATTTATGTTGCTTTTGGCCCAACTTACTTGAAAACATGACAATGTGGATTTACTTAATATTAGCTCTTGAAATTGAAATAAAACTTATCGTAATTATCTTTATTTTCGTCTCCATGGGATTAATAAACCTCATTTCAATTCGTGATTTCCAATCTAATTTAGCAATATATAAAATCTCTTACTATAGGTACTATAGCTTGACCTGACATTCTACCCAATAACTAAATACATAATTTCTATATTTAAGTTCGTTACTAATACAATGAAAATATTGGTGTCATTAAATATATGTATGTAACTAACTTAACCTAATGATAATTTCTATAGTCTCGATTTGCTTGGGAGTTGCCCACAATATTACACATTTGGACTAATTAAGGAAAAGCACTAAGTACACTCCCATATTCAGCACAATTTCTTCTCTACTTTCTCTATATCCAAAATGTGTTATAACTGTAGTACAAAAGTTTTACCGAAATCATTTCTTTCTATCCTTTTGGCTGTCGTCCTTGTAAAAGTTCCCCGACCGAGCAAACGAAAGTGGCACTCAATGCCAGGGAACTCATTACGTTGTTGACCGTAATTGAATTGTAACTCTTTCATGCTAAAGGACGAAGGAAATGTATGGCAGCTGCAGACGACAAGTCTCCATAAAAAAAAAACAAAGTTAGTCTGAGCAAAGGAGAAAGTTTAGTTTAGTTTTAATTTTTTTTTTTTTTTTTTTTTAGAGGAATATTAATGGTTTGCATCTGCATGATAACTTTTCGGAAAATGTTGTCTGTTGTCTTTAGTAAAGAGTTCATTTCCAATTAGTTCAGGAATTGAGTTCCAACCTGATGGAAACTTTGATGAAAGATTATACCGCTTCTTTTAAAATAAAAACAAAAATATTAAATTCTAAGAAAGTGCAAGCACGACTTGATGAAGAAATATTTCTTTATATAGTTCATGAAAGTATAAAAAATTCATTTCTGGTAAATAATAATAATAACAGCAACTGAGCAAAGAAAACGAGAAACCTTATGATGACACCAGAAAGAACGTCACAGGGTCTTCTATAGAAATGAGATTTACAATGTTGTCTTAAATTAAAATGAAGAATAAAAAATAAAATGAAAGCGAAAAAGAAGGGTAGAAAATTTAATTTTAAATTAAGAAAATATTTACAATTGGTGTAAAACTAATTTTGTCGATTAGTCTAGTCCCCTAGGCAATAAATATATAGTCGCATCTTTGTCATGAAAATGTATTTGTTGCCAGTTGTTATGCTCCCTATCCTAGAGCTTAGCGGGAAGGGTGGTTCGCTAACTGAAATAAATATAAGTGATGGGTGCCAGCGCCATGCCTAGGGTGAGCAAATAGGTCGCTGCCCCAGACGCAGTGGCGTGAATGCGGTAGGCAGACTCACGTATTTATTTTCGTTTTTAATAAAATAGAAAAAAATATTGAATCTAATAATTTGAATTGAAAAATGATTCTTCGAATGACAATTCGTCGAAAAATCTTTTCCACATAACCCAACAAAACCCAACTTAATGACGTCTATAGATACTGTATTTATTTATGTATATATACTAAAATTATCGGTATATTTGATAGAATGGATAGTTTGCTTTTCTAATGAGGCCGCTCTCAATTAGAGATGAGTAACTCAGATCTGAGTCGACTCAAATATCCGGATCTCTAAAGTGAGTCAAGTTGACCAGGTTTCTATAATACTTTTAGCAACGGTTCTAAAAGAGCCACTGAATTTCGTCTCAATGTTTCATGCGAATGCGATGCTATAGTATCCCATAACTGACTCTGACTATCAAAGCTGTCAGTGATATGGGTTGGAAAAGTAGGGTTGATGGAAATTGCGCTGGAAGATAAAGGAGATAATCTATCGAAACATGAGGCTCGGTGCATAGCCCAATCCATCGTGAATTTGGTTCGCTATTCTAAACAAAGTTAATGGCGCTTCAAAATTATTACAAAGTCCTGTTTTGAATATAGTTGAAGGCTGTAATATTCTACATAGAACTACAGATTTTCTAAAACAGTATAGATCTGAAATAAGTTCTTTTAGAATACTGAACGAAGCGAAAAACAGCATCTAAGGTGGAGGTAGAGCCGATATGTCCCCCCTAATAACACGGTCCGCGTTCGGCGTAAGAAACGTAATTTTGAATAAAAAGCTCGAGATGAACGTGTAACAGATCTTGAAGAACAATTTAGAATAGAATCCTTTTACCACGTCGTTGGTACAGCAGTAGTATCAATGGACGAGAAATTTCAACAGCTACAAGCGCAGAGCAAAGACTTCAAATTTCTTTATGATATTCATGCTCTCAAATCTTAAACAAAGGAAGAAATAATGAAGAGCTGCAAAGATGTGCATAGAATATTAACAGATGGGGAGAACATGGATATTGATGGCATTGATATGTGTGACGAAATCATAAATCTGGCTGCGATCTTGCCTGCTGATTAATCCCCAATTGAAGTTTCCAATTTTATCGTAAAAAATTATATTCTGTGAAAATTATTGGGAGTACAAATAAATTTCCGTCGTTTGACAACAAATGGCCCCATCCGCAAGTATGGTTGACATTTTCAGATGTAAAACGTCATATCGTAAGATTGGATATTTGGCAATAACATAACCTCGAAATATACGCGATTCAGTATCAGCATCACATAATTTTATGCGCGCGAAAATGTCGAGTTTTGAGCCGAATATGCGTCATTTGTGGGAACTTTTGATTTACTTCTTTAATTTAAAGAAATCTGCATCTGAGGCGTATCAGTTGCTTGTAGAAGCATATGGTGAGGCTGCTTTAAGTGAGAGAAGTTGTCGTGAGTGGTTTCAAAACTTTAAGAACGGTGAGTTTGACGCCGACGACGACAAAGAACGTAGCGGAAGGCCGAAAGTGTACAAAGATGCGGAATCGGGAGCATTATTGGAAGAAGATTCGTGCTAAACGCAAGAAGAACTTACTCTTATATTAGGAGGAGTAACTTAACTATCAATTTCACGTCGTTTAAAATCGTTCCGAATGATTTAAAAGCAAAGGAATTGGGTTCCATATGAACTGAAGCCGAGGAACGTTGAATGCCTATTTGGCACATTGTGAAATTCTGCTTCCCAGGCATAAACAAAAGGGATTTTTGCATCGTATAGTCACTTGTGATGAAAAATGGATCCACTATGATAATCCAAAGAAGAGGAAATCATGGGGAGTATGTGGCCATGCTTCAATGTGGACAGCCAAGCCGAATATTCATGGAAAAACTCATGTTGTGTATTTGGTGGGATCAGCTTCATGTCGTGTATTATGAATTGTTCAAACCGAACGAAATCATTACTGAGGCACTCTACTATACACAATTGATGAGATTGAGTCGAATACTCAAGGAAAAGCGCGCCCACTACTACTACAGACACGAAAAAAATATTCATCTGCATGATAATGCTCGTTCACATGTTCCAGAGCCGCTCAAAACCAACTAGAAACACTCAACTGGGAAGTCCTACCCTATCCGCCTTATTCACCAGATATTGCGTCCTCCGATTATCACTTGTTCCGGTCGATGGCACATGGCCTGTCTGAGCAGAACTTCAGTTCATCATATGAAGATACCAAAAATTGGGTCGATTCGTGAATAGCCTCCAAAGATGAAGCGTTCTTCCGACGCGGTAACCGTATGCTGCCAGAAAGATGGAAAAAAGTAGTGGCTAGCGATGGATAATACTTTGAATAAAACATAATGTACCGTTCTTTTGCAATAAATGCCCAATTTTTGATAAAAAAAAAAAAACGGGTGAAACTTATTTGTACTCCCAATATTAAAAATTATCTGCGATCGACAATGAGCCTATGTCTATGTCTATCTATACTGTTTTCCTCTTAATATCAGCAAATGTACTACTATGTCCTTTTCTCATAAAAGGAGGCCATTGGACTTACATTATACTTTAAATGGATGCTTATTAACTAGACTTGACAAAACCAAAGATTTGAGTGTCTTCCTTAATCCTTGCCAAGGCTAATGCTACTCTGTGGCTCGCAAACAGATAGTCAAAGGATTTTAATGCATAACGAAGGGCCTTTACTATACATTCGTTAGACCCATTTTGGAGCATGTCAGTCCTGTCTGGTGTCCCTTCTATGCTGTATACATAAGTCGAATCGAGGCTGTGCACTTCATTGGGACTTCATTGGGATAACCCTATTATTCTGCCTCCATATGTTGACAGGCTTAAACTCTTTCCATTAGATTCTCTTGAGAATAGATGAAAAATTTCCAGAGTTGTCATTGCATTTCAGTGTATACATGAAGTGATAAGCTCCCCTTAGCTCTTAAATACTTTCAATATATCTGTTCCTGTGCGCTCCTTGAGGAATTGTGACTTCTTTGTTGTTCCTCAGCATAGTACAAACTATGGCATGCACGAGCCGGTTTCATTGATTTCTCGTCTCTTTAACCGACAGTTTGATTGCATTGACTTTCATCTTTCAAAAAGTCAATTAAGACATCAGCTAAGTATTCTATATACCTTGGGCCACCGTCACTATTGAAATCGAATTATGTGATCGCATCGGCTATCAGGAACTTTCTGGGGTTTTTGCAAAAGTGAAAGCGTGAAAAATAAATCTTGAGTGAAAGCTATTTTTGATCAAATGAAAATTATAATGGTTTGGAGTCAATAAATACGGTGGGAGTGACGAACCACCGGGTCCAATATCAATTACTTATTAATTTTTTTTTTTAATTCCGTATTAAAATAGCTATCGGAAAAGGCGGGTTCGCTCAGCTTGTCCCAAGTGCCCCAAGGGCTACCCATGGCGCTGATGGGCGCCATGTAATTTCTGTATAGAGGAAAATCATAAAACCTATTTTTAGTTCGAAACGTTAAAATTTCAATGATAAGTTCGAGAACTTGTTATTACTATAAAAATGCTACTATATTAAAAACAACGATATGAAATTTACACGAAGCTACTAGTTAGTCCACGTTCATTTATACTACCGCGAGTGAGCATTTAATCAACTTGAATATCACAGGTTTTAAAAATCTAATTATGCATCGCCATGCGCTAGCCAGCCACAAAAAAAAAAAAAATATATGTTTGCAGAAATTAAAAAAAAAATAGAATAAAAAAATACTTTTTACATCGAAAAATCTTTGAAAAAGAGAGTTTTGCTATGAACTAAATTCACAGCGAATTTGGTCAATATGAAATTGACCGAGAATGCTGCTAAATCCATTGTTAAAGAATTCAGTGAAAAAAACTCTTTTTACATGAAAAAATCTTTGAAAAAGAAATTTCTTTGCAAAAGAGGGCGTTTCATATGCCGTCTTGGTTCCTATGAAATGCAAGTCCCGCATAGGGCTAATCTTGCTAGGCAAGGTATTTCGCCTCGTACATAATTCACACTTAACAATTATTTTAAGTGCATATATGAGGTCAGCTTGGCTGTTGACTTTGACGTATACGGCAGGCAGCAACCAAGCCGTACTGACGAATATGGTTCCTGCTTATATGAAACGCCCTCTTTTTGGAATGAAATTTATTTTTTAAAGATGAGAGCGACACAACAATGTTAGGAAATTAGTTGGCAACAAAGTCGCGTTTAACACATTGTGAATGCAACGCTACAAGTTTGTTTGACAGCGGTTATTGTTTTATTTATTGTAAAATAAATGGCAACAAAGAAAAATTAAGACAAATCTTTAGTGTAGCTTATGCGACTTACTTAAAATTGCAAATCATAAAGATAAGACTGAAAAGAAGACTAAGAAGAGATTGATATACATGGGATGACGGTTATCGCACAGCATATATATCTTCCCTCATTTTCTCTATTAGTTCCTCCTCAAAATCCTTAACTTCTCAAACTAATTAAACAACTTAATTTTATACAAATTTTTAATAACTGATTTTAATTTACTATGTTTCATAAAAATAACCATATCCACATAATATGAATGTCAATTATTCACTGTCCACATAGAAATGTCAGTTATGTTTGCGACTAATTTATAGATTTTTCCAAACGTTTTGTTGGCAACTTGTCGCATCGCCCTCATTAATTTAAGTATATGGAACTATATTCGAATCTTTTGCAGAACCCAATTTACAGCGACTGTGGTGTTTTTTTTTTTTTACTCAATTCTTGAGCTGTGAATTTAACAGCAAACTCGGTCAATTTCATATTGATTAAATTCAAACTTATTTCATAGCAAAACTTTCTACAAGAAAAAATACTTAGCTGTAGCTCTAGGATCCGTACAATTCCCGCTCTTCTTGGCCTGTTCCAATTTTTCCCTATATTTTTTAATTATTATTTTTTTTTTTTCATTTATATTTTACTTAAAAACTTTTCTATCAAAACTGCTCCGCCTCTACCAAGCAACACCGGAAACTTCGAGACAAGTGATCAGCCGCCTCCGTGATTCTAGCCAGTTCCGAAAGTTATAAATTGACTGGATGGCATTTAGATGACTTTCAAGCTCGTTGGTCTTATTTTTTTTTTTTTTTGGATTGAACTTGGATCATCTTAAAATTGTTAGCAAAGACGCCATCCGATTTATTTTTAATTATCTTAATAATTTTGGAATATAATTTCACCTCCTTTGCACTTTTAATAATTTAAAACGTATAGTCTTATTGGGAGGATACCTGGACGAAGTAATCATGAAAGACTAGGATACTAGGGTAATCACGAAAGACTAGGGTACTGTAGCTGAGCAGCTCCCTAGCAAAATTTCGATAAAAATCAATTGATCTTAGAAAATATTGATGCTCGCCCAGGTCTTACAAGATAATTACAATGGAGTGGTAATTTCCTCTTACATTCTACCCTAATGATAACATTGCTTGCAGCGAGCAATGATTGAAATGATGGATAAGAGTATGGCGAAACAGTAGTGCGTTCATAAGGCTCCACAATTTAGAACAGTTGAAAGGCAAAAATAGCGCACGGGGATCTGTAGGACAACTGAGAGACCTCAGACAAAAAGTTTTCAGACATATCTCTTGTGAAATAAAAATTGCTCACAGTATTTTTTCATGTAGAACTGTAACAACGGTCAAAATGATAATTACCAATTTCATAACTACTTCAACACTATCCATATGACTGTAGAATAAATTAGTCATTTTATAAAAGCGCTACTATTGGAAATCCTTTGCAGAATGCAAACCATAAATATGGGTTGCCATAGCCACCCGATGTCCCATGAGCAAGGGCAAAAATCGATAAAATAAAACCTCAATTTGCTTAAAAATATTCTCTAATTTTAACAGTAAATTTGAATAAATTTATATCGTTTAAATTGGCTAAATATAAATATTTTACGCAAGCTAAACAAATTTCACAACTATTGACCTATTCCTAACCCTATCAAATCAAATGTTAACTTTCCTTTTAGCTTTAAAAACATAAAAGTTAGTGTTAAAAAAAAAACACATTCCATAGACAAACAAGATTATCCCTTTCAGAATAAATTTTTAAATACAACTCATAGAATCTGGGATTCAAAAGCTTTTGATTTCTCTATAGAGCGGAAAAAGGCTTATCAACGACACCATCAATTATGAATGAGTTGTACGAAATATTTTCGTTGCTTTATTAAAAGAGACCTGCCAACAGATAGCCCGTAAAAGGTTACATTATATTATATTGCATGACCTTTTTTTTGTAATTCAAGTAGCCCCATCCTTTCTTATACCCTTGTAAAGAGTCCATCTTGAAGATAAAAAAAAAAAATCAAAATAAATCTCCTTTCTCTGACGAGACCGCGAAAAGAAAAATGTATACATAAGGAATCTTCGTAAAAATTTCAAATTCAAACAAAATCTTTTAAAGAAGAATTTTAATGTTTTTCTTTTGAGAATGGCCTCTGCTACATACACATACATATACATATATGTAAAACAGGCAACAATCTCTCAAACAAACAAATACACCGAACAAAGTAAAATTCGGCACGGAAAAGTAAACATTGAGGCTAAAGGGAAAAACGACCCAAAATAAATCAACATGAGTGATGGGAAAAGCGGAGATTTCTTCCGCGATCTCATTATTCTGAACTGTGGAAATCTACGGTTGTCACTTGAAATGACAACTTTAAAGTATAATGTAACTGTCGGACGACAAGGATAAGGAATATTAGGTACACGTACAAACACACACATTTAAATTCTTCGGATGAAATTTTTTGGGGAATCTTAATGAGTTACTCACACTTTGAAGCCTCATTATGTAGCAAGTAAACCTTATTATCCTTCATTAAGTCTTGTTCTCATTATTGCACATTGTGTTCATATTTACGAACCACCCATCCACCATCATATTCACCACCATCAACTACCACCCACCTCTTTATTATTAAAAATCAAATCACCCACGTGCTGATCGCGGTAGTCCTTCCTTAGGAGGTACGGAAGCAACGAGAAGCAATAATTTAATGGAAATCAAATTTCCTTCTAATTACTTAGGCTGCTTGGTTACCTATGTGCTACCATTTTCCAAGTATAATATTTTCTATTTTAACTTCTTCGAGTATGGGTGGAGATCATTCCGGGAAATCGTCTCTTTTTTTTTTTTGCTCAGGTATATATTTTTCGCGAACTCATTTCACCACGTCCCTGGCCGTCTAATCAAGTAACGTGTCACTGTCGCTTATCATGGAAATCGTCACCATATAAATGGATTTTTTTTTTTTTTTTTTTGATTTTCCAGGATGAAATAAATTTTCTTGGCGTTAAATTTTCCTAAAATGAGTATTGATAAATTCCTAGGGTGAAATTTGATGGTATAGTCACTTTCAGCTAATGCAAAAGTTCTTTTGTGGAATTCCTTTTTTCCTTCGTCTTATTGACTATGGCAGAACTTTTACCGAGAGAATCGTAGTCTTTCTTAATACGCCTGGCCTAGCTATGTGGCTGAGATGAGAGATATCGCTACATGTTGATATTGAGTATTGAGAATGAAGCTAGGGATGATATGGAGGAGGATATCGCATTCAACAGGGGGATTGATGGAAAATCCGTGTGTGTGAAATGAAGTAGATATGTATTTCGTATTCACATTATTCTATGTCATCCCTTCTTGATCTCTTTTGGAGGATTTTTATACCCTAGATGAAATCTATAGGGTATACTAAGTTTGTCATTCCGTTTGTAACGCATAGAAATAATGATGGTAGAGCTAAATAGATTGGACACTCACACGCATAATATTAAAAGTTATTTTGATTTTTGCATGGCCGTCCGTCCGCATGATAACTCCAGAACACGTTCACTTATGTCAAATTCTTTTCAACGAGCTCTACACTGATGCAGTGCAGCTTTTGTTTTGTAATGCAACAACAAAAACACGTAGAGCTGCACTGAACCGGTGTAGAGCTCGTTAAAAAGTATTCGACATTAAAGATCTGAAATTTTGCTTATTGGATTAAAAAAAAAAAAACAAAGTAAATTTAAGTTCGAAACTGAGACCAGTCGGGCAACTCCTTTGTATGGTTTCCATACAAAAATTTCATTTTTCACTATATATTTGAACACTGCCTGAGGACATGTCGACGTAGAGAGCTGACATTTGGTACATGGTATTTTCATAGCAATAGTAAATAAAATTTAAAAAATTAACTAAATTGCTCATAATCATTTTAACTGTTCGATGAACCGTTCTAGAAATATATGCGAAAAACAATCATACGAACATCATCTAGAACAAAATCTAGATTCTAGGGTATCGTAGGAATTCTAGCTTTTTTACTTGTTTTTTTGTAGAAATGGAGTAGGTACCTACTGATAAATAAGATATTATGAAGAATGCATTTACAGTTGAAAATGTAATTGACATTTGTGCATTATTAAATTTAAAATCATATTGTGAATCTTAAACTCCCTCCCCTTCACATCATAATTATCCGACCGTAATGACTTATGCCATAGACACACAGTACTCCTTATGAATAGTTAATTAACGACTCATTAGAGCATAATGATTCATAAGGCAACTGAAGACAGACAGCCATTTTTTTAATTAAGTTGTACTGTCAAACTGGTGTTGACATACTTATGACAGGGAAGAGCGAAATGGATCTAGTAGACGCTACAAACTTAGTTTTTATATATTTTATTTTTCGATGTAATGATTTGGAAATAATAAAAAAAAAACGTTATATTAAAAAGCATTTTGATAATATGCTTTTTGCTTTGCATTTCTTCTTCTTATTTTTCAAACGGACAGAAGCATAGCGGATCTTCAGATTTATATTATATGCCAAAATACGTTCAGTTCTAGCACATTTTTCCTCTTTAGAGCTCTAATGAAGGAAAAGAAAACTTCATTAGTGTACTTCATTATGATCTGATTTTCGAGCCATAATTGTGAATACTATAATTAGTACTAATGATTCATTAGATCGTGCTGTGTATCTAGGGTATTAGGGTCTATACGCTCTAACGCCTACACATTTTATCATGACCTGATATAAGTAAAGAAAATCTCAACAACCTCTTAAGATATATATAGATGCCATTAAAATGTCATCATAATGGCGTGTTTTGCGTCACAAAGAAAACTCACACCAGTTTTGAATTTTCTCCATACGCTGTTCTATTTATGCTATATGACGATATTACGGATTAAAAGTGCATACTATCATTCATCGTTAAACAGTGGAATACAGTTGTGTGGACAGATTTAAATTGAAAAATTTCAAATGGCTGAACCAAAAAGTTCTAACATCAGTGCATTTAAAGATTCAATTCATTTCAATAGCGGACGTTTGCGCCACAATTGTGCTTAAGCATTTCTTTTTTTTTTCTACAACTTAATGTACCTTCATTCATTACTACAACAACTAAATGACGAATTACTGCGGGTATATTATTGCGATATACGCCGTTCGTCGTTCGGACAGCGCTGTTCGATGAACACAAAGTAACGGCGATAGTGTGTTGTGAGTATTAAGATTCAATTTATTTGAATTGATTAAAGATCTTCATTAAAATGAGATATGTTATCCTCAATAAAAACAAACCAATTGTAGATCTACAGTGGCACGTGAAAAAATATGTCATTCATAAGAATTTAAATTAATAACGGACGAAGGATCGATCTTTGAGGCACGCCATAAGAGATCGGCAAAGAGAAGGAGCAAGTTCCATTCAAGAAAACTGCTTGTTGCCTATGCAACTCAAGCAGTAGAAAATCAGATCTGTTAGCTGAGGGGAAAAATTCAAATACCTTTCGAGTTTCCCGTAGAGAAGCAATTGATCGAAAGTCTTCGAAAAATGTAACAAGACTAATACAGTCAATTTATCCTTGTCAGTAGCCCATGGAATATCAATGCTAACATCATTAAATGAAGCTATAGTTCAACTATGCCCAGGACGAAACACTAACTTATTGTCAGCTGTTCATTCAAAATCAAAACATTAGAGATTTGCAGGTAAATTATTTTTCCCACTATTTTAGAAATAAATGCTAGTAAATTAATAGGACGATACTCCATGGATTTATAACTTTCAAGATTTGCAAAATCAAGAGTAGGTGAAACTTGTGAAGCAAGAATTGCAAATGTGTGTAAGTGCTAGAAGGTTGCAAGTAACATATGTATGCTCAAAAATTTAGGACTTACACCATCTACACTAGCGGCAATAGATTTAATGCTGTCCATTACTGTAATTTAATATTAGCCCTTAACGAAGCTAAATTTTATGTTTAGTAAGATCCAATATCTGACACTAACGTCAACTGTCAAACTTTTACTATAAGAGAAGTTGGCCGCTTGCATTTCCTTTAATTTCGGTAAATTAGTAGATTTTCACGATCCCATGAAAACTTTGTATAAAAATTATTATTAGATTGAAGAAAATTTATATTTTAGTCGACATAGAAAAAACCTTGGACATACGAGAACATACAAGAAAAAGGATGAGTGATCCACGTAGGCCAAGGCGGCCTATTATGCTGACCTGCTAAAACTCCCTTCCTGTCCTCTAAATAAAGCGCATCAGGTCTAAGTGAGATAAGTTTTTGAGCTCATATACAAATAGGAGTGCAGACCCAAGTATATGTATGCAGCTTACTCCGGGCAAAGGCCGGACAAGCACATAGGAGGAATTCGGTTGTCTGAGCCTCTTCTTCTAAGCAGAACAGACACTCAGGGCTGCCAACAACTCCCATTCTTGTTAGATGAACGTGAAGCGAACTAAGGCAGTTATGATGCCAACCACAGTTTTGCATTATTTTCTTTCGAACCCTAAGACAAAGTTGGAGAAATTCCTATTAGGCCCATCATGTGCAAGTGGTCAAATTCGCTCATCGCTGTTGATGTTTCATGCGAACATTCGCTTTGAAGAGAGACCTGATCACCGAAGCGGGAACATCTACAACGGGTTCCTGTCGAAGGAAGCGAGAATCAGAGCCAGATCTGGCTAGAAGGTCAGCCCTTTCATTCCCATGAAACCATTGAAGAGACAAATCTTGTTGTGGATACAAAGCTTATATCCACAGCAGTCCTGCTGTCCCCCAGTAACTTAGATATTACTTAAGGACCACTCTGAGCTATCAAGGCTGCCTGACTATCCAAGAGGATAGCAATGACCTTTCCCTTGATTTCTATATCAAGTGCTATCTTCACTGCCATTGCGATTGCGAAGACTTCAGCCTGGCAGACAGTGGTGTACCTTTCAGGTGAGTACCCAAACCCAATGTTAGGTTCAAGAAAGTAGATAGCATTAGTGAGAGGGCCGTCGGTGAAAATTTTTAGAGCAGACCGGGAAAGGCTCGATAAGGCACTTCCTTCAGCCCATGATTCACTTGTAGGAAAGCCCACAAAGAAACGGCACCCAAGACGAAGCTTTGCAACAATCGCATCAATCTTCAATATTCTTCAAATAGAGTTTCAAATAATAAAATTTAACATTTTATCCCGGGAAAAAAATTACTGGAACCTAATTAGGTCCATCGCAGAAACAAAATCCATAATTAATTTTCGCCAAAGTATTAAGATTGATTTTCGCATGCCTTTCAGCAACAGTAGTCGTACAAATTTGCCATTTTCTCTAATTAAAACTTAGATGAATGGAAAATCGATGGACGTACAATGTGTATATACATATATAATACAAAATTTATATTGTATTAAGACAATTAGCCATGGTTCATTGAAGCCTAAAGTTGATTCTCTATGGTAAATTAGTAAACGAATCCTTTTCATTTTCTCTATGCCAATAGCAAACATCTTTCTCTGACGTGACACCTCAACAAAATTAGTGTGCGAACTGCGAAAATTTTCGGCCTCGGCAGCGGCGATGGTACGGCAATGTCTATGATTTATGGCTTGATGTACGTACACACAACCTATATATGTTCATTATCCTATAATACCCATGAAATTTTATAGTTACATATATAAATGGCATTTTCAGCAGACATTTAACTTTCGGGTTGGGTAATTTTGTATGCGCTTGATTACCTCTAATTCCTGAGATTTTACTAGCGCGACACTGGAATTAAATTCTTAAAGTGCGATTTATCAGGTGGAAATGTTAACGTGTGAGGGTTCTAAGATGAATGTGTGATTAAGAAGCTGATATTATGCGTGTAGCTTTAATATTACTTAATTTTTTCCTTAAATTTAATGTTGTGTGATTAGTTAGTTGGTTTATAGAGAAAAATAAAAAGCAATAAAGTGTATAACGGCCACTGCGAGGATTTATTTTGTTAATTCTCATATATTGTTAAAGCATTGTGCAGGCATAGATAAAAGTTAAACGTTATTTAACGTGGTTTGTCATTCTGCGCTTAACTATCGTCACGCATTCGCAAATGGAAAGCATTTAACATCATCAGCAGCTTGGAAGACTGTATCATATTGCTCCAAGATCACTTCACTGATGTCTTGAAACTAGGATTATTACTAAACACTCAGCAAAAACATACAACCAAGATTTCGAACAATCTATTTGTCAAACTAGGGCTTCGTTAAGGATAATTGGGTCCACAACTGTCGTTCCCGAAAGTTCGTCAAGTATATTATATCACCAGATGCCACATTTTACATCTCTAATGTGTATAAGCCTTAGTGTCAGCCGAGTTTCCATAGTGATGTATGGACGGACACCGCATATCTGTCTACTGCACAACTTAACATTAACAACGTTAGGGTTCGTCCCATTCAACTAAGTAATTGTAGATCATATGACATCTATTATACTACCCTAGGCCAAGAAAAGGTCTCTGTCTTTCTCCATGAATAATTAAAATTAACTTTATCATTAAAACTGATAATTTTACCAAATTCCTTGTTTTAATCTTTTTCTAAAACGAATTAAATACAAGACACACAAAAAAATTTATTCCGTCCGACAACTTTCGTTTAAGTAACCACCCCTCATCAAGTTGATAACGGTATACTTGTCATCGACCTTTCTCTTAATTTATCGCCAGTTAAAGTCTAATAATGTAGACACTGTAATAAAGTTATCGTTCTAAAAGCTTACACAATCTATATCTATCTGCCTCGAGAAATCCATTTTTACCCCTAAATATACTCTAAGATAAAATTGCACTTAAATAAAAATATTATCGCAATCTAACAATCACCGTCCATGGTCCACCCAAAATATTAACACAAACATTTGGTTATCATTTCGCCAAATAACGACCTCCTTTTCTTTAATAGCCCGCATTCAACCCAACCCAAATGAACAACTGAATGGCAATGGAGACTTATAAAAATTAATTGCCCAGTCGAGTTTATGGAAACCCAATAAATGAGATTGATGATACAATAGCTGCCATCCAATACAAAAGTCAAGTCAGTGTCACATTCAACCACTTGACATTACCAATCCAAATACAACTTCTAAAAAGAAGAACTAGAAGCATAGCATTCACTTAGCTTAGATACAAAGGCAGCCGTATAAAGAGCACACAATGTCGAGCTCCTTACGAATGATCCGAATCAATCAATCAAAGAATATAAAAATCAGAAGAATGAACTATCAATGCCCGCATTCTTTAGATATACTTTTCGTATTAAAGAAATGTTTCCTTTCATGACAAAAACGGAAAAGCAAAGCAAACAAACAAACAAAAAGCAACCGCCTCCTAAAGGATCTTACTTACCAAATAGTACCTAAAGTTATATTTTGCTAAAATATGTATGTCATTCCACTTGACGAGAGAAAAAGTCAGACAGAAAAATAGAGAAACTTAAATTTCATTAAGGACATAGCAAGGGAACTGTAATTACCTATTGTCTGGAGCGGTCATATATGTATGTATATCCACCAGAACAAGGGCTTCTTCTATTAATTGTCTCTCTACTTAGAAACAGTTGTTACCTAAGAGATAATTGAAAAAGTTCGAAAAGGTCCTTTACGATTTCTCTTATACTACTACTATCTCCAATCTATCAAGCATTAGTAGACTGGAATGCAGAGGAAAATCATATTTATAAATTCCAACGCATGCTTACAAGAAAAAGCTTTCCTTTTATCTTGATAAGTTCATAGATATATAACGTTCAAAGCTTTCAGTATAGTAAAGAATAGAGGACTTTGGATAACTTGTAGTTATAAGTTCTCCCAGTTCTCTCTTACCTAAACCAGTAATAATTAAATTCTAGTAAGATATGCTATACTATCTCATCATTACTAGCTACCTAAATTATTTATTCACCGCCAACACCATCAATGCACCATAAATCACCTTACCATAAGCATACATATCAGTGATATAAAAGTAAGCTACAAAACAACTGATCTCGGCTGAGAAGAAGCAAAGATGCAAACCCAAAATTCATTAAAGATAAAAATTGATAAGAATGGATTGGGCACTAAAATTCGGAAATAAATATCCAACGTGAGATAGATTTAAATGAACACTAATAAACAAGAAAACAAAAAATTCTGAAGAAAAACAATGCAGCAAATTCCTGAGAAAAAATAACTTCTTATCCTGCACTAAGCATTCAGTAAATATAGAGAAGTCATCTAGAAGAAAAATTTTGTATATGATTTCGCTCGTTTGAAATAAAATGGCGCTCATAGAAAATGCTCATTTAAACATTTTCCATTTTTCTCCTTTATTAAATATTTTTGTTTGTAATTTTACCATAAAACCACGAAGATGACACATTATTTTTTTTGTTTTGTTTTTTTTTTTATTATCATTAAATCAAACTCAGGGGATACCCTATGATGCAAAGTACAGTATGACAGGAAGGAGATAGGGAAAGGATTAGAGCACATGAAGAGATTGGCGGAGGTGCTGATGTATGTCGCCTTTAAACTTACGCAGATTGTTGCCGGAGGAAAGACAGAAGATGGTAGACTATTCCATATTCGCATAGTTCAGGATAAAAAAGCATCACGGAATTTTAGTATACGGCGGAAAGTAATTTGAAGCGTAAAAGGATATCGCGGCTTCCAGCGCGAATATTGCGTGCAGGAATCATTTTACAAGGAATCAAACTAGATATGTCATCAGACCATTGATCATGCATGTAGCGATAAAGGTACGAAAGGTATGCGACATGGCAGTCGTGTGCTTGAGAGAGTTAATATGACAAGTTATTGCCACATCGCCAATTCGATGCAAGGGCTGATGTAGGTTCGCATCTTAACTAAAAACATTATTAAGGTTATGATGACAGAAATCTTTTTGTTACCTGTTATGATTATTTTCGATAAAACATGATGTTGCTCATTCATAATTTTGCAGTCTTGAAATGAGCATTAATGATTTGAGAACTATGCCAGGAATTTTTAAGACAACCTTTTTCCTACATATTTTCTCTTCAAATTAATTTTTTTTTTCCCAATACCAGATGCATCCCCAATGCCGTTAGTAAGTCTCTTTGCTTTAATTGGTACACTTTTGCCTGAAATAAATTTTATTTTAAACTAAAGATCACTGTCAGAACATCATTAAAATTGATGTCAACAAAACGTGGTGATGTTTTTAACATGTTTTAAGTTTTTGTCTCGATTAAAATGTGTTTTTTATATAAAAATATATAACAAAATGAAACGTATTCGGTTACCTTCAAGAATCAAGAAGCAAATTGATTCTTGAAGATATGAATTCTCTCTTTTTGGTAACTACTGCAATATTCAAGAAGAATACATAAAATTTTGTAGAAATATTTTTATACGAGTTTTTTATTTATATTTAGTGATATTTGCTAGTACTCCAGTTTAACTTTACCTGGAAATAGCCATACACCGTGAAAACCATGACACAGTTTTCCAGGCGGAAGTCAAGGCCATTCTAGAAGCGAGAAGGAATCTCCTTAACTCAGAGACTGAAGATGGAGATCGCCATCTGCTCAGAAAGCCAAGCAACTGTTAAGGCTTTACCTAAATCCTTTAAAACCTCCAAACTAGTACTGGAATATAAAACACGCTCAATATCCACATTCGGACATTCGGAATAACAGGGTACTTCTGTAGGTACCAGGGCATAGCAACATCAGCAAGATCGAGAGGGTGGACCAGCTTGCTCGTCTAGGCGCAACGTCGGAGGAATCTTCCTCCATAATCGGAATTGCAGCAAAACACCCTGTTTCAATTATTTCGATTTGAGCTGACCGGCAATACAGTCGCCTTTACTTAGATGTCCCTTTGGGTAGAACTACAAAGGAACTGTGGGGGTAAACCTAACCCAAACCAAACGAATAAGCTTTTTGGGCCTAATAAGCTAACCCTGAGTACTGTATTGTCTATTCTCACTGGGCACTCTTTTCTCAGAGATCATCTTTAAAGTGGTTGCGGAGACGAATCCGAAACTTGACTCACTTCTTTGTCCCTGTCCGACTCTCTCAGGAAAGCAATACAGAATCCTTGGCTCACACGTCCTGGACGAGCTGCATGATGCCGGCAAGAAGGCTGAGGCCAATACTTAGCTTTCTACCCTTTGGGGTCCCAACCTCTTTTCCAACTAAACTAAACTAATACTCGAGTTTTTATTTATCACTCAGATTCTTATTGTGATTTAAAAAAAAACAAATCTTCTGCGCATTCTGTAAATATTACCAAGGTTGAGATTACTTAAATATAATTTTTTCAAGGGCATTCATGTATACATTAAAAATTCGAAGTGTATTTATGCTCTTCCTATAAATTCAGCCGTAGTCTTATACTTTTTTAAGTGTGGTCTCAGTTTTATACATTACTTAAGAAAATAATAAGAAAATTTATGCTACAATCATACCTCTGTCGGTGGGTTTTAAGTCGAAATCTTGATTTTCATCATTTAAGTTGAACATTTTTATTCGGTTTTTTTCTTTTTTCTTTTAATTAAGGTTTCTAAATTTCATCCTGTTTTGGGAAGGTAAAAATTCCTTTGGGACCATTTTTCCGGTTAGCGGTTTCGAAATATTTGCCGGAAATTTCGCTAGAAATAACCACAATGAAAAACAAGAGCTTTTTCATTATTCACATTCAAACAACTTTTAATTTTCATTTAATTATTTTTTTTTCTCCAGAGAAAATAAAAGGCATTCACCCAAAAATTAATTCCTACCAATCTTTCTTAATTTTGTAATGATGGATAAACGATTTTCCCTGTGAGCAGCTTTATATTTCCAATCGAATGCCAATATCAGCCAGCTTCTAAGAAAATATTTTCTCATCTGTTGGTAATTGGAAAATATTCCTCCTTTATAACCACCACCTACTGATTCTGATTCAATTCAGATACATATCTATACAAAGGTGTGCTTATAATTTACATTTACATTGTCTTTTTCTCCTCTTCATGAGTAGCTTATGCAAACCATCAATCTGGTGTGTCCTTCAACCCCCAACAGTGATTTAGATTAAAGTTTCTCATCCAATCTAAGGGTTCTGCACGGAATTTGTAGAGCTTCAATACAACCTGTTAAATCAGATAGATAGTGTGGGAGGCTTTTGGAAACCTTTGTATAACGAATATGCAATCATGGAATACATATTTACCTACAGATATTCTTGGTAGAAATTTTGATGATAATAAGACAAAATTTGTTGGTTGTTCTATAGAAGCCATGAGTATGTAACATTCAAGATAATTGGCCAAGAATATTGTTGCTGACAGAATTGAAATTTGTAATCTACAGAAATAGAAATATATAGGGCATGACAAATATATACTGTACATACATACATACTGATATAAAACGCAATTATTTTCTAGGTGCATCTATTCACTTTGATTGCCAATTCTCAATCTATGAATAATTTCTCTTCTCAACATTATTTTGAAGTATTCTTGTGTATACCAAATTGTAGAAAATACAGAGGTTTAGTAAGATGAAAAGTGGGGTAGAGTATGAGGACATAAGCAATAGATGAGTAAATAAGAAAACCAAGTACCTACGCTCAGATAAACATCTGATATACAATATATACTTAGGACAAAAACATCATAGGCTATTTGCTGGTATTTTGGAGGATACTCCAAGATATATGTAGAGAGAATAATTAGAAAAAATGTTTTAAAGGTAAATGGTAGAATTGTTCGCATCGTTTCGAATGTAGAGGAAGTTAAAAAATATATCTTCATATTTTATGAAACACCCTATAAATTCAGAACTGTATACGTAAAACGAGTTTTCAACTTTTATTAAATAGATCCTGCTCGAAATTTTCAAAGTCATATAATATTTTTTTCATATTTTCTCTTCCGTTCCGAAGTCACAGCTCAACATAGCAAAAATTCAGGAAAGCTCAATTGTGATTTCTTCAGTTTCCACTTTTTGATGATACGTCATTGGTCGCGTTATGTAGTACAGCACTTCTTACGAAACCGATGCTATGCCGGATAAGAAAAAAGATATGCATATATTTTTTTTTGTCTTGGCGTATGCAGAATGTTTCCGCCTAGGAAGTCAATAGAGCTGGAGCTGATAGTACACACCTAGCAAAAAAAAAAATTGGTTGGCAAGTGGGGGGGGGGCATATCAACCGTTTAGGAGTTACAGGGTGATTAAGAAAAAAGCTACTTTTTAACAAAACACCCTATATCTTTAAAACTACAGGCCGTACGGTCATAGTTAAGAGCTCAGTGTATGCAGAACTTCATGGCCTTCATTGACCTTCATACTTTATTGACCTATTACACCCTTTGTGCTACCTATAACCGTTAAAGTGTTATTAGCTCTTAACCTATTCTCAAAGCTGTTCTGAAACCTATTTTCGAAAGTAATTTGTTTCCTTGGTGACTGCAAGCAAACACGACATTTAAAAAAATATCGGCTAATTTCGGTATGATATGAATAGGTTGTGAGCAAATAACTTTTTAACGCGTACAGATAGCACATAGGGTGTAATCAAAGTGTAGTCAAATTAAAGAGGAGAGTCTACAGCTTACAGTTTTTATAAAAAAAAATTAAAAAAAAATCCAGAATTCTTAGTTTAGACCACTGATATGTATATAAATGGACTGTTCATTGAACCAAAAATGCCTGAAAGCAAATGACACCACTTTCATGTTCCTGTCTCTTTCCGTGAGAGCATACTTTCCCACTGAACTGTAATGATTCAGCGGTATTTCCAACGAAAACAGCCTTGTAAAAAACACTTCCTTCGCTTTATAATTAAAATTTAACAATACAAATAGTCCTTAATATACTGTGGTAAATTCGGTAATTCCCACTGACATGCATATATAAATAAATTCCCAAATCATGTAAGTACAACGCCGCCAGTGAGAGCATACTTTCTGAAATCAAAACTAGTGAAACATGAAACAGGAGATCAGCCAGTCCATTTATATACATGTCAGTCGTTTAGACCCATATAACTCCTGGGAGGAGAGGGGTACGGGGCTGGTTGAGTCCTGTACTTTTTAAGATACAGAGGGTTTTGTGAAAAACTAGCTTTTTTCCTTAATCACCCTATAACTCCTAAACCGTTGATATGGCCTCTTTCCTCTGCCATACAAATTCTTGTTTTTCTAGATGTAGGTACTATCACCGCCTGCTCTATTGACCTCCTAGTTGGAAACACCCTGTATATATCACTTATGCGCAAAATTTATAATGTAACAATTTGAACAAATAACCTTAATAGAGGCCAAAAATTAGACTTTTTTTTTGTATTTTTCATATACACTTCTTCTTTTCATTTTTTTATAAATTTTATTGATATAAAAAAATTTCAAAATGCATCCAAAAATATTCAAGTAAATGAACCAATTAAACAGTTTAAGTAATAGTATCAAAAAGTGACAAATAACACTTTCGAAAACAATGCCAAGAACACCATTACGAGAATCGTCATCAATAAAATTAATGTAAATTATTGTCCAGTGATAAATTGGATAGCATACCGCCCACCCTGGCTCGTTTCATTTAATAAAATACATACGAAGAGTACCAACCAGCTAGACGCCCCCAACAAAATGGGTTTGTACCTGTAATTCTATAACAGGTATAAAATAATTATGGCTATAAATATACAGATGCAACTAAAGAGGACCAAGGTGTCACTATTGCGATTAATATCTCTAACAAGCTAGTCGCAGAGCACAACATCTGCAAGGTATTAACTGTATGGATGAATGTTTTCTAAGCGGAGCTGACGGCTGTCTGGGAAGCGGCTAATTGGGCCAGTCAACAGGATGGTGGCACAACTAATCTTCACGGACACCCTGTCCTCCTTAAAAACAATACAGAATATAAAAAACAATAACCCTCTGGCTGAAAATATACGTCACTCATTCGCCACAAACAAAATCCTCTTAGTATGGTGCCCATGTCACGTGGGGATTCGTGGTAATGAAATTGCGGACCAACTGGCAAAACAGGTGGCATGTTCAAACGATCCAGACAATTCCTTTAGCCTACAGAGCTACAAGGTTTCAAGCCAGGAGCTTGTCTGAAATAAGACGACTGATATGTTGGCATAGCTCGGACACCTACTTTGCAACACGTTATAGAACAGAAAAGCCGATAATGCCGAACATTCCGACGCAAAAACGGATCTCCATAACCAGAGTTAGGTCAAAAGCCATCTCTTCGAAAGGAGCACATGTCCCACATGCACATACTGCCCAAACTCTTCTCTCATAGCTCGTCACATCCTATTACAGTGTGGTGAACTACAAAGACGACTACACAAAAGATCTAGGGACCTCTTTAATTACAATAAGGAGGACTCCGACGTACTCCTCACTAAGACAATATTTATAGGATAGTAATGGCGACACAAGGATATAATACGGACGAGGTTAAAATTAAATAAATATAGGCAAAAATTTTAGTTTCACTAACACACCACTTAATTATTAGGATTCACTAGTTTGGTTTACTTAAAACCTGAATTCCGTTTTTACTTACCATTAACTTTGTTTTGAGCTTTTTATACCATAAATTAAATCTATAGGGTGTACTCAGTTTGTCATTCCATTTGCAACGGAGAGAAATAATGATGGTAGAACTAAATGAATTGGACTCCCACATATAATATTAAAAGTTCTTTTGATTTTTGCATGTCCGTCTGTCTGTCCAAAATAGTAAATTTACGTTCGAAAATGGGACAAATCGGGTAACTCCTTCGTAGGGTTGCCATACAAAAATTTCGTTTTTCACTATGTAGCTATGGAGGCTGCCTGAGAATACATGCTGTAATTTCGTACATGGTGTTTTTATAAAATAGTAAATGAAATTTCAAACGTGGACTAAATCAGGCAATCCCTTCTTGGTGTTGCCATATAAAAATTATGGATTTTTACGTATACCGTAAAAACGAGCAGTTTGATTTTGCTGTCCGACGAACCGCTCAGTGGAGGTGGTTCAGGTTCAACGTGAAATCTAATTGGGCGCCACGTGATTTTCTATTGCGAGCGAAATCACGAAACTCGTGTCGGTAAATGAAACACACCACTATCCGTAAAACGTTATATGTAGTAATAAAAAAAGTTACAGTTAACTTGAAACTCAGACCACATCACTAAATTCCTCTGATGTAAGGTGCTAAGAAACACGATTCATACGTTTAGAACTACGAGTTTAGGCTACTAAATCCACGTAACAATACTATAAAATAATGAAAATAACGCAATTCAATTAATTCAACCTTAGACTATATGTGAAACCACGAAGGGAAAATCATTTCACAAAACAAATCAATTTCTGAGATATGAAACAAAAAAAAGATACTTAGCTTTGGATTTCCTACTTTTGAAAAACCAGCAGCTCAAAAAAACAAACAGCAGATATGTTATTTCTTTTATTTCTTATTTCTTATTTGTTCTCCTTTTCTTCTCTCGTCTCCTTCTGGTTTCTTAATATCACCGTCTTCTTTACTTCCTTATCTTTTTCTTCGCCAATCAAAGCGCCATTACTTTCCAAAACGTTTTCTTTTCTCTCTTTGAATTTTCCTTTACTAAAACTTCTCCTTTATTTACAAAAACTTTTTCGGAACTGACCACCGTTCTTGTCCGTCACTTGCCAGGTAGAGAGAGAAGAAACTTGACGTCTTGCCTTCCGAATGGTATACAGAATGCATTCTATATATTAATTATTCATCGACGGAGACCCGGGAGTAGTATCGCGCTTATCCAACTGGTCATTTAAAATGCGAAAGTGGTCGATTTTCCAAATTAGGCGAAGCGAGGCAAAAGGTAAGGAAAGCTATTTTCAATTCGTTGATGACTGATCTCGCGGCTACATTTACAACTTCTTGTACAATCAATACATATTTAAATATCTCAAAATCTATTCCGGTTTAACATTTATGTGACGCTTAAATTTTTTTGAATAACAATGATAATTACTAAACGCTAACAAAATGTAAGAGTTTAAAATTAAAAACAAATTTATAACGACCGCTTAACCGTCTCTCTCCCTCGCTTAACTCGGATATTTATCCTCTGGGCCGCCAAATAAATTCACGTCCTTGATCTTTCAAACCAAAAGAGAGTGAGAGCAGAACAACACGTCACACATGTAGATATTCTAGAACCGTACCTGAGAGGACAATACCTATGGCGGCTACTCCTAAATGCAACATAACAAACCACTTCAAAAATCAAACTTCCACAGATTCCATCCGAAATTAATAAGGGTATCATAAGAATTGGTTCTTAGATGAATTCTAGCTTTTTTATTTATTCATCTTAATTTTCATGCTTAGGTTTATACATATACATTATATAGTTTTTTATAGTGGACGCATACTAAACTAATACATATTCTAGTTTTTAAGTTTAAATAATTAACTGTTTAAATTAATATCAATATGTATAAGGCGTTTCGTATCAGCAGTAACCAATACTCTTCAGTACGGCCAGTTTCTGCCTGCCATATACTGAGACGATATATATATGAGGTCTGCTTAGTATTTTCTTCTGGGATCTGCGGAGGTCTGCTTAGCATTTTCTTCTGGCATCTGCGGCAAGCAAAAACTGGCCGTACTGAAAAGTATTGGTTCCTCCTGATATGAAACGCCTTATATACATTGCTATCTGCTCCAACTGGAGGTATCGCAGTGTAATTTATCAATTTTTAAAAATTGATATTTGTAAAAGTCTTCATTACTATTCTTTTCCTGTTAGAATTAAGTTAGATATCGAAATAGTGTCAAGCGACAATGAATTCCTAGTTGGTATAATTCATACGCAAAAAATAAATTGTAGAGATATCTGAAAATTATTAAGTGAAACAAACTACATTCGTAAAATAATAAACTTTATTAAAGATGTTGTAAATATGGAATTAAATTTTAAAATTAGCAGAACCGCTAAGCTGAAAAAGAAGCTACAAAATTAATTATTAAAATAAAAAATCACAATACAACTGAGGAGCCCAGATGGCCTTGTTACCATGAGTCTAGAGCATTTATTGTATTAGGCTCAGCTAGAATTTAAGCAATAGATAAATGTATTTTTGAAACTGAAATTGAATTTATAAATTCGAGAAATTTGACAAAGAATTTTATTATAGTATTTATACTAGGTAATATATCTGAAATTTCTAATACTGAGATACTAATATTTCTCAACATCACGGCAATCATGATCAAATGAATTATTTATAAGAAAAAAAGTCAAGAAATCAAAATTTTCTTTCCTGAAATTGGGAGAAGCTTATACACGTCTTATGATACAAAATGCTTAAAATACGAAATATACATAAATTCATGAAATTTAATTCTAAATTAAATAAAAGAAAAACAGTTTTTTTTTTTACAATAAATTCCAGCGAAAAAAAAATAATAAAATAAATTTCAATAAACACAGAAATATTCGTTTTGTCCAATTCATTACAAAAATACCAATTAAATTCAACAAAAATATGTTTGTCATACAAAAAAATCGAAGCGTGATAAATGGGCATATTTTATGTGTCCCTTCTTTTACAGCCACTGAACAATAATAATAATTTACACAACAATGGAACTTCCGTTTAGTCAATTTCATTTTGTAAATTGTATAGCTATACCAACAATAAATTTCATTTGAAAGTTCAATGAACACTTTCCTATACAATATAGGTTAGTATGTATGTATGTACATCGTGTGAATATAAAGCTCAGCCCATATTATTGTTAACATTTTTTCGTTTTCATTGTACTGGCAATTTGTTTTTATACAAAATATGTATGTATGTTGTGTGTATGTTGATATCGTTTTAACTGATAAAGTTGTACGTTTGTCAACCGACGATATTATTTGTAGCAGTCTTAGGCCGGAGATTTATGTATACATTTGTCTCCTTAAGTTCTAAACAACTTTCACAAGTCTTTTGCGTACTTTATATTTTTTTTTTTTTAAATTTTAATAAATTTCAATGGAAACGTTTAAAATTGTCCAAATTTATGGCGCAAAGTGATTGAGAGGGAGGCATCTGCGGAGGAGGCATGGCCGGATTTAGGGGAGGGCAACAAGGGCTGAAGCCTCGAGGCCTCCACAATATGAACTTTTGAATTTTTTAGAGAAAAAAAAGAAAGAAATGACACCCGTCCTGATAAAGAAAAAATGTTTATATTCATGAGGCACTTTTTTGAAAAACATTTCAAAGCATATTTCTAAAAAAATTAACGGAATAAGCGAAACATGTTGAATTTTCTGTAAAAGAATATAATATACTTTTTTGAAATATATACGATATCATTTATTAATGCGCTGGGCGTTTATGCTAACAGTATATATATATATGTATATGCTTTTACAATAATACAATAATTATTCGATATATAGAAAAAACCATGGCAAAAGAAAAATTTCTGACCTTTTTACCTACAGTGGCCATACGGGTAAAGCCACAGCGAACACTTTACTCAAAATTTTAGGCGACCATCAAATTGGCATTCTGCAAGATCTACCTAATTTATCAGTATTTGTATCATATTGTGGTCATTCTCTTAATTTGATTGGTAAGGAAGCTACTAACTATTAGTGGATTATTTCTCGTCTACAGCAGACTCAAATTCATTGAAAATAATTTCAATTAATTTCTAAAATGCATTGAGAATGCAGAAAATATCTAACTTTTCGACCCAGTGATAAGAAAGGTCTCATCAGTATGGCTATTTCTGATCGCTTACCACAGAAGTTCGAACTATTGCACATCAGGTGTTCAATTTGGCGATTTTTTTCAGAATTTATATGTATTTTTTACAGCAAATACAAACGATAGAGAATTCTGACATAGTAACACAGAAAAGCAGTTTTATATCTAGAAAAAGCTTAACAACACTCGCTGATCGTTTCGATCTCCGAAACCATGAAAGTCGATGTCAACAGCTATTCTGAAATTAAAGATGCTCTCATCATCATAACTTCAAATCAGGAGTAAAAAGGCATCGTGAGTAATAAAGCAAAAGATATTTTGGAGAAGATGAGTAGCCTCGAGCTCGCTTTATTTGATTTCTTTTGAAACGATATCCTGGAAAGATTCAATGCTACGAACAAGCTGGTTCACGATCCGAAAATGATTCTTGAATCTATAATGTGTTCACTGGAATGATAGAAATTATTTGTTGAATCGAAAAGAGATCAGTTTAATAGAAATATGAAGACGGAGCTCCAAAAATATCAAAAACTGATGAATATATACAATCATGCAATAGAACGACAAATATGAGGCTGAATCTGCTCTATGGATAACACAAAAATTTAGAATGTTAGGTTTTATCCAGGGGTGGTCGATCAGCTATGTGTTTCTCTGACTGAAAGATTACATGCAAATGACCCAGTACGTTCACGATTTGGATTTCTTAATTATTCAGAGGAAATGGACCTTGTATATTTATACGCTGTAGTGGAGGAATTAGTCAAAATTTACAAAGCCGACTTAGAACCAAATCTTGGTAATGAGTTGGTCCAATTCGCATCATTAATCGTTTTGTACAAAAACGATTATCAAAACAAAAAGATCAGATCAGATCTAAAGAGCTGTTCCTGGTCTATTATAAAATACTTGAAAATTTCAGAGCTATATTTCCAAACTTTGAAATTATGTTGAGAATGTACTTGGTGCTGATGGTGTCGAACTGCGCTGGAGAGCGCTCATTTATTATAAAAATCACCGTCTGTCAAAATTATCCCTACTTAGTGTTGAAAGAAAGATTTCAACTGGAAATTATTGATGATTTTTCGTCGCAAAAAGTTCGTAAAGTTCCATTCGCTTATTAATATTATTTATTTTTTTTTGGCTTGGAATAAATTATTGAAAAAGTTTGAAAAGTAATTTTTTCTTTTGGTTTCAAAATTATTCGAGGACTCCATTCTTCGTTACCCTAGGGCCTCCAAGCCTTTAAATTCGCCCATGGAAGATCAAACAAAGTTCGTGATAGTAGAGAATAGAATCGAAAAACAGAAGTCAGATAACTTAATTGATTCACTTACTTTTTTTGCGTAATTTTTTGTCTGAAGCTCCTTTGCTCGTAAAATCATTTGTTCAAGAATTTTTTGTAAGTTTTTATTCGTCAGCTCATTTCCTCGTAAAGTCATTTGTTTGTAAAGTAAAAACTTTGTAAAAGGCGTAAATTTTTCTTCGTGAAAATTTTACGTGAAATTCTGAAATTCATTCAAATTTGCACATTATAAGAAACGTTAAAAAAGTTCAGTAAAGGACATGATAAAGATTTCCAAAATAAAAAGTAAATTTACTAAAAAATTAAGTTACGAAAAAGTGATTTTACGATGAAATGCTTACAAAATAAAGGGGCTCAAAGACATCGTAACTCGCATGCCTTAGCAATGCTGTTATTATTTACTAGTAATTGAAATTGGTATAAAACATTAAAATATTGAATATTAATTTATTTTAGATTTGCATAATTCAATGGTCTTTAGAGCTTACTATCTACTGAGACCTGAATTTACTATACCACACAAATTAATAAATGTAAATAAAATTTTTCATATAATCAATCGAAGCTCGCCCATTTTCGATTACAAATTTCGGGAAAACGTAAGCACACAGTATATATTATAAAAGTAGAGATTACTCTTTAGGATTTTTTACCGGGGTAAACTTATATTTGTTCAAAAAGGAATTTATTTACATTCTCCGGTATATAGCAAAAGCTAAAAAATGTTTTTAATTTGTTATTTCATCACACAACCCATTATATTTTTGGTGACAAGTTTCAAGTCTTGGTTTTGACTCATCTACAGGTCCCAAATAGCGAAATTGAGTGACTTGAAAAACAAATGAAAAAATAGAATAAAGAAAAGAAATGAAAAATTGAAAAAAATTTCAGAAAAATAAAAAAATAAATTTTTTATTAAAAAAAAAAATAAAAAATTTAAAAAACCAGAGTCATTCGAAACGAATGGAACCTGTATACGCCCGCAGTGGGCGTTTCGTGTTATTTCTTCCTCCTTGGTGTGATATAGGAGCTTTTGCCTCATCTCATTCACACCCAGAATTTATTCTGAGAGGAGATCAATTTGAGCTGTTTCAAACGTCTGCAGCATGTAGAAAACCAAGCTGCTCCGATGAGTGTAAGGTTTTCTACTAACACGAAACGCTTCTTCTTCTACCTTTTTCTTTTTTCTATTTTCAGCTCACTGCGGGCGTATACAGGTTCGATTCGTTTCGAATGAATCTGGTTTTTTTAAATTTTTAAATTTTTTTTTAATAAAATTTTTTATTCTACCGTTAAGGGCTCAATGTATGCAGAACTTCTTGGCCTTTCCAACGACAGCTCAACCAGCTCCGTACCCCTCTCCCGTCAGAAGTTATGAAGGTCTAAACTAAAAATTTCGGATTTTCTTTCCTTTTTTTTACTTTAACCTCTATTATTTTTGCAAAAAGGTCATTAACATAACTTTTTTTTATAAAAACTGTAAACTGTGGAGCCTCCTCTTTAATTTGACCTATTATACCCTATGTGTTAACTGTAGCCGTTAAACAGTTATTAACTCATAACCTACTCCGGTCACATCAAAATTAGACGATATTTTTTAAAATGACGTGCTAAGGGAACAAATTATCGTTGGGAATAGGTTTGAAAATAGGTTTGAGAATAAGTTTTGAGCTAATAACTCTTAAAGGGCTTCAGATAGCACATAGAGTATAATAGGTCAAATTAAAGAGGAGGCTCCACAGTTTACAGTTTTTATAAAAAAAAGTTATGTTAACGACCTTTTTGCAAAAATAATATAGATGTCAAATTAAAAAAAAAAGGAAAGAAAATCCGAAATTTTTAGTTTGGACCTTCATAACTTCTTAGGGGAGAGGGGTACGGGGCTGGTTGAGCTGTCGTTGGAATGGCCATGAAGTTCTGCATACAGTGTGCCCTTAACTGTGACCATACGCCCTGTAGTTTTTAAGATACAGGGTGTTTTGTGAAAACTTAGCTTTTTTTATGAATCACCCTGTAACTTCTAAACGGTTGATATTGCCCCCCCCCCTGCCATACAATTTCTGGTTCGTCTAGGTGAGTACTATCACCTCCCGCTCTATGGACCTCCTAAGGGGAAACACCCTGTATGTATATATTATATTTAAAACAAAACTTAATTAACTGTTAATTGTAATTCAGAAAACTTCTAAGAATTCATTTCTTGATTCCATGCAAGCAAGAATTTATCTTTCAAAGTGCATAAGTCATCAATTGTCAATTCTCTTTCGCTTTCTTAATTTAACTTTGCATTATAACTTCCTTGTCTTCTATATTCCCAAGAATTTCTTTTCTATTTAATCTTTGCTATTCATAGGACACCTTTAGTTAGCTATTTATCTTTGGATCCATAGCTTTCTTTTCATGTGGTAATTATTGCATACAGACTTATCAAAGGACATTAATGCGCCTTTATAAATTTACTTCAGACTGATTAGTTTTAAATTCAGTTAAGCATTATCGTTTCTGTATCTGCGGAGAAAGCGTAATCTACATCAGAAAATCATTTCTTATTATACGCAAGGATATTATGCCACATACTTCGTTTAGTAAAAATGTAAAGTGAATGAAAAGAAACTGGATTTCTTTTAATATGTCTATTATTCTTGATACAGTCTTTTGAATATAGCAAGAACTTTCCATTGTCATCTATCTACTTTTTAAAGTTAATTCCTCCATACCTGGATTAGAACCATTTAATAGTTCGCGTTTGATTCTGACTTCAATAAAAACTAGATAAAGAGCAAAATATGACTCGACAGCATTAACTCACCGTATGCAGTTATTACTTCCCCGTTCATGGAACGTAATCTTATCAATTCTTTGCCAGGAAAAAGATTTTAAGAGATATGACACCCAATAAAATTTTCAGTTTACAGAAATAATTTGTATTATTCATTTCGAAGGCATTAACCTTGAGTATAACTCAATTCCAGGAAGTTACATTTTCGGAGAAATATTCCTCCTCGGCATAATTTAATATTTTTAGCCAAAACTATATGGCGGATATCTGACATTCGCTTAAGTTATTAGATACAATGACGATGATATGATGAGACCTAAATTTCGATTGAAGACCATTCAAATAGCTGTCTTCCTTCTAAATCTTCTAGTCATGAAAAATTATGCGAAATTCATAAAATTTCTGTATATAATATAATAATAATAATAATATAATATAATTCGATATCCACAAAATTGTTCTTAAAAATGTTTTATAGATAATATACTTGTTACCATTTATTTCTCTCTCTCTCGAACAAATTTTGCCTTGTCCTAATATGTAATTATAAGTGGCGTGTTTCATATACCTCCATTTCAATTAATGAAAAGAAAAAATCTATTTCCCTTTTTATTTCGACTGAGAGAAATCAGCTTAAATTCTGCAAATATCAAGACTGCATGAATAACGGCATACATAAAAAAATTAAATTAGAATACATCATAAAATGAAAAAAAAAAAAATGTTTTTGATCTAGTTAGGTGAGTTTAGGATGCAATTTCTACAACTTAATAAAAATTACTGCAAAAAATATATCGAAACGAAAACTTTCTGAAACTTTTTACCTTGCCCTAAAGCCTCCGGAGAAGTGTGATATAGCCGAGAAATTAAAAAGAGGTCAACTGTCTCTTAATTTAGTTCTACCGCAAGAAGACCACGAGCAACAGCATCTGGACCAAAGGAAGAAACTGGTTAGAATTGTGAACTGGTTTCACCTTTATATAGCGGCGTTTACTCTTCGTAGTTTTTCATTTCTTTTTATTTTTTATTTTGTATTTTTTTTTTGTATTAACAACCGATGCCGGTTTGCTGTTAATGACCTCGCGTTATTGTTTACCGCACACTACCGTCCATTCAAGTTACAAACTTCCCGCTATTCATATTTCATATCACATTGATTGACATCGTGTTTTCAATTTAATTACTTCATGCACCGATGAATAAATTCATGATTTTATCTTGTTATCATGGTGACGGCTAGGTGTCAGTGCTTTTGTTCAATCAGGGCTTGGTTGGGGGTAGTAGATGTATGCATATGATAGCTATGAATATATACGCATGTATATAGTTTGTACCTAAATCTCGGTAAATAAAACATGGAGCAAATTCGTTCATTGCTTGGTAGTCCTTTATATGTAGATTGATGTAAATATTAAAGTATTTATACAGAAACAAAAAAGTACTTCATTATGTCATGTAAAAACTTGGTGGGTGTTTATAAATTATTGCTCCTAAGCGCTTCAAATATTGCAAAAGTAATTATCAGGATGGGTACGCGCTATAAATGTTGTTTTTTTTTTACCGTATCCAAATAAGAAAATATGCAATACTACCACTGGTAAGGTGAGGTAACATTAGAGTGATTTCAAGCAATCTTTAGGGTATGATGGTCGGTAGAATAGATTTATAGAGCATCGATTTTATAAGTGTCAACTTTTGTGGGTTCCAATCCAAGCCAAGTATATTTTTCGATTTTTTTCCAGTAGGGGATGAAAGATCCCAAGCACGGAAGCCAAGATGGCCCATTATGCTAGTAAACTGCTAAGTAGAAGAAACTATGAAAGTCAAAAGGAGTAAAAGCTCAGGACCGTGTCGTGGTGGAATTCGAACCTACGACTACTGGAATGAATGGTAGTTAGTTCGTTTACCATCTGAGCTATCAAGGCGACAATTAAGTAGGTACACAGTAAAAAATAATTCCCTAAGGTCAGTGGCAACAATTTGTGCCACAAAGGTTAGGTATTTGTCGATAAGATTAAGGAAAGCTTCACCTTGGAAAACGTAGATTAGGTTTTTATCCATAAAATGTAGGGAATTTTTTTTTTCCATAAAATGTAGGGAATTTTCAAATTTTGTTTTAAAATGTAGGGAATATTCCCTATGATGCAGGGAACAGGTGGTAGCAACACACTCTACAATAGGTGATAGAACACCAGCCCTCTTTAAAAAACATAAGAATAACCTGAATAATGGCCCATACTACTAAGTAGTACGGAAGTTATGTTGGTGCGCTGGGCATTCTCAAATAGAATATTGAAAAGCAAAATATGACTTCTTTTCAAAAACAATGTGTAAATTATATTAACGAAAGTATATTTCCATAAAAAATGTAGCATAATACCTAATTTATTGAACGTTCTCTTCCTTATATCCAATAGACCTTAAGAGGAGTCAGTACCAAGATTTGCAAGTTTCATACATTTTTCAATGCAAATTTCTGGCAAACTATTTGTACCAGAATAATGATTTATATCTTAAATTAAAGGTAACGAAGAGGTCTAGTAAATAACGTTGAGAAAAAATTTAAAAAAATGTATTGGAATGGAGATAGTAGTTCGGAAAATTGTAAAAAATGGTAAAAATTGATTTTTTTCAAATCAAATTCCTATTAGTAGGTATTCTTATTTCTTTAGATTGTGACTATTTTCGTAAGATAAAGCCTAAATCTAGCAAATAACGTCGAGTTTTTTCATTTTTAGTGGCACATTTTTTAATTTTTAACTCTAATAGTACTTGTTTTTTGTCTCGATATTTCACAGACGAGAAATTGCAATATTTCGTTGAAAGTTGTAGAAATATAAAGCAAAATAGCATATTTAACAACTGTGTGCAAAATAAAATTTAGGAGAGTTCATTCTCGTTAAAAATTTTCAATTTCTTTGAACTAAAAATTTTCATTTTCGTCTTAAATTGTCGCAAGTTTGGTTTCTGCCTTTTACGCTAGATGTCTCTAATGTGACTTATGGTCTAGGTCTACGCTAATTTTATATGAATTTTCATACTTTCAGGACACAAACCTACGTATAGTAAGTTTTATTGCCTACAGGCTCGCTGGTATCTTAATTGAAATTTTTGCTGAGTACTGACTCCTCTTAATGGCTGGATTACATTAACACATTAACAACGCCGACGCCGGCGTGGTCGTCGTCGTCAAACGCCGAACAAAACGTCCGGGCAAGCTACATTAACACTGGGCGGCAGCGCCATACCTTAATTTCCCTTATATTTTACAGTTGAGTTATTTCCTTGTAATCTCTGCCGGTTTGCAATAAAATTTTAAATAATAATAAAAAAAAAGATATTTTCTTTTCCTTCAAGTCCACATTTTTTTAATATAAAATCATTTGTTTTCAGAAATTCAAATATTATTTCATTTTTTCATGTTTTTTCATAATAGATTTAGATCTTCCACATTGGCAGCAATGGAGCGCCAGCGTTAAAATTAGGATTAAATATGGGTCGACGACCACGCCGACGACGACGATGCCACCGGCGTGGGTAATGTAATGCATTTCATACATGCAGTACTGTCTCTAAATATTTTTAACATAAAACGACGACCACGCCAACTTCGGCGTTGTTAATGTAATCCGGCCATAACTTTTTGACAATTTTACGTACTTTATACGTTTTCTGGTGCTAAATACCTAAATTCATTGAATTTTCCATTGATTTGGGGAAATTAAACTGATTTTTCCTTTATATCAGAGAAAATTACATTTATTTTTAGGGAAAAACGTGTCTTAAATTTAGGGAATAGTTCTATTATTATTTACAGTGTAGTTACTAGAAGATCAAGCTGAGATGCTATTCAAATTCTTTATAACTGTAGTCATAATATCATCTTCTATGGATTCAATAGGCCTACTTAGATAGTTTTGAACTTTGTCGGCATATAAAAGTATCTCTGAATACTTAAGCATTTCCAAAAGATCATTCAAATACATGCTAAACAAAGGAAACCTCTCAGCAGAAAGATCTGAAACCAATTTTGCTTAAAATTAGCATCTTTTGGTCTTACGAGTCATAGAAATTACTTTTTGCTTCCATTGTAGATCCTATCACAAAGAATTTTATCTCTTTCCTGTTAGAACTGTTATTTTTTGTTATAAAACAAAATAAAAATTGATATTACGCTTCTCGATTTTATCTATCATTAAAGAAGAACTTATTTCCTAAAACTGCAAACAACTAAGAGTGAATATGGTGATGCCACCAAAACTACCAATTCGAAATAGCGTGTTACGTTAGAATAGAATCACAGAAAATATTATTATATTCATCTATTTTAGGTCTTAATACATGCATAAATAATACATATACTATATATTAAAGTCATTGATACTATTATAAGAGATTTCAGTCAAATCTCGATTAGCCATGCGCGTGCGGAATCCAGTTTTGAGACGCGATTTTACTATAATACAAATCTAGTAAATATATTTGGGTCGTTTCGTTCATTGTGACTAAATTTATTTGTTTTTAAATATTAATTAATTATATAAAATTTCACAGTTATCTCTCTAATTCTCTAGACCAGTTTAATGCGATAAGAATTTTTTTTTTTTCATATTTCCGTCAAGCTAGTTTTCGCTTGTTCTGGACAATAGAAACTAAAATTAGCCTTAAATCCGGTTGCACATATTTTTCAAATCACTTTCATTTCCATGTGCTTTTGTTTATATTTTATACATAAAAAACAAAAAAGTTTTGCTTTTCACAACTCTGTTTTTATTGATAAAACTGAATAATAAATAACACTAATTTGTATAACCAGCTTTAAACAATTCAATTTTCATTATTAATAGATTTGCTCTTTCTTATTTTGATTTACTAAAATACTAACATAATTAAATATCTCTAAAAATCATCTCCATTATTTCAGATAATACATCACTTATTTTTTTTTGTGTTTTGTGTTTTTAATTGGAATCTTTAATTCTAAAATTTACGTTGAAATTCTTTCTGACATTGAAAGAGGACTCCCCATCAAACGTGGCAAGAAATACCATTTCAACAAAATTTCAACTTTAATTTTCTTGTCTCGCAGCTTCATAACCCATTTAATCCCGCAATATTACCCAAATATAGTGGCATTTTGGTTGAAGAGATTAACACCATTAGAGAGCTCGCAACCCCAATACTACCATGTCGATCACACAGGCAGGCAGCGCAAATCCAGTGTATATAGTTGAAGTCAACTATTGCATCCATTAGACGAGGAAAGGGAAAACTCTTTCTGCATCATCATGAAATTAAGTCTTAAGTGCAGGAAAATTATGCAAGGGATTCAGAATTCATAGCGAAGAGCACTAGATGGAAAGCTGTGAGCTAATGGTTGGTTTTCCATAGCTGAAATGAGTGCTTTTTGACATTAACTGAATGAGTTAAAGATTAGGAGATATACATAGAGAGCAAAAGAGAAAGGGAGAGATAGAGAGAAAAATAAGACTAACCTTTACAGGGTTAATCCTCCAAACTGCCAATTTTAGCTTGGGATAGATACGTGACAACTTTTATTGACACATTTTACATGAAATGTGTGCTGACATATGTTTTGGGTGAAAAGTTTTGCTTGCTTCTTGGATTTTAGTGTGAATTACTCTGCACTGCACATATAAATGTAGTTGACCTTTGAAATTTATATAAGTACTAAAGATTTCTTAAGAACACACCATATAATTATACTCCCCGGATTTGCTTGTCCATTTAATAATTTCCATTATCACATATTTCCTTATTACCTTGGCGAAGATAAAATCGAATGTTTTCTTGATATCAGAGAATTCTATTATTTCATAGAGGCATCTTTCTTTAAAATATATTTAGTTCTGCGTTAAATTCACATTCAATTCTGGATGTCTTTTTATTTTCTCTGCCACTTTGCGTCGTGTATTTTGTACATTACGATGAAAAACAAAAAATACGGATAAGTCGCAGTTACCTGCAAGAGCAATTTAGCACTTAATTTTAACACAACATTAATTAAACAGAGAATGAAAAAAAAACAAATGGACACCTACTGGCTCCGATTATTACTGCTCATAATAAAAATGTTCTACTTCACTAAAGTTTTAAAAACCGCAGCATTGCTTCCCAAATCGACATGAAAGTTGACCCAAAATTAGCACATGCCTTTTTAACATGCTTTAAAAAAATTTCACATCTTTCTCAGAATAACTTATGTAACTAGATAGCATTAAACTTTCAACAGTTCTTTTTTCCTGGTGTTCAGCAGATCCACAAACAAAACAATTCGGCCAAAGATGCATTGACCTTGTGCAGTCAAAACAAGCCGCCAGCCGAAAACCTGTCCCTTTGAGTATTTTCTTCAGAGTTTAAAACGTGAGCAAAAAAAAAAAGAAAAACAAAATAAATAAACATTTGAGATGAAATTCGTACAGTCTCCATATCAGCATCCATCCAAAAATTCATTTGGTCCATGTCGCATCGAATGAATCCAAGGGATTCAATATGCAAATTTAAAGCAAGCAAGAGAGCAAGGTATACAGAGGTACATACACAAAGTATTGCAATAAATGAAAAAAGATATTTGATTGGGATTTTATTTATCTTCAGTGATGTTTGTTATTCCTGCTTCCTGGTTTTTATGTTTTTAAATTCTTTTGGGTACAAAATTCTGAACCAAACGAGAAATTAATACCTTTCACGCAGGTAAAAAAGAAAAGAGGAAAAATTTTGCAATATGCACTTTTACGAATCGAATAAAATGATTATGTACTAAGAAATATACCGTTATGTTGGGAGTATTTAAGGCAGTACAAACATTTCAAGTTGAATCAATTTAAAATGCTTGGTAAGCCTGCAAAGATGGGGCGAACCATTGCTCTTCTTTTAATCGGTAAGTATACTCATTGCATTTTCATTCAATTGATAAATGAAAAATTATATTTATAATTATACAGTTACACTAATTGGTAGTGCTCATGCACACAGAAGAAAACAAGAGCAGCAGCAACAACAACAAGTGGTATATCAGCCAGCACCGATATATCAGCCTCCGCAGCCCATTATTCAACCGGCTCCTCAAATTATCCAACCAGCTCCGCAAATTATTCAACCGGCTCCGCAAATTATTCAACCAGCTCCACAAATTATATATCAACAAGCCCCCCAACCCATAATTCATCAGACATCTTCACATCATCATGTACCACAAGTAATTCACGTCGAGCAGCCACAACAGCCACAAGTGATTCATGTTCCACATCAGCCACAGCAGCCTCAAATAATTCATGTGCCGGTTCCATCGCCACCTCATGTAATACCAGGACCTCCTGGGCCTCCAGGTCCACCAGGACCAGCAGGGCCACCTGGATCAATGGGTTATCCAGGATTTCCCGGCTCACCAGGAAGACCAGGCGATAAAGGAGACGCTGGCTCGCCAGGCCCACCGGGATATCCTGGAGAACAAGGAATTCCAGGCTATCCAGGACCTCCAGGAATACCAGGTCATCAAGGCGAACCTGGTGAAAAAGGAGATCGGGGTCCTCCAGGGCATCATGGTCATCCAGGTCCACCAGGACCTCCAGGATATGACGGTCAGCCGGGATCACCAGGAGCTCAGGGTCCTCCGGGTTCACCTGGCTACCCAGGAACGCCAGGAAAGCCTGGAAAACCTGGGCGACCTGGATACCCTGGTCCAGCTGGACCATCAGGTCCAGGAGGTCCACCAGGTCCATCAGGAAAACCAGGATCAACTGGTGCAACAGGCCCACCGGGGTCACCCGGCAAACCTGGATATCCAGGTCCAATCGGCCCAGCAGGTCATCCTGGCTCAACTGGACCACACGGTCCGTCTGGACCTGTTGGTCCACAAGGACCCCAAGGTCCCCAAGGAAACCCAGGAAAACCTGGAAAGCCTAGCAAGCCTCTGTATCCATCACATCCAACGTATCCTTATCCAGTTTATCCAATACAACCAGTCATTCCGATCCAACCAATTGCACCTCAATATCCAGTCTGCCCCGGAAACTGTGGATATTCCCATGAGGATTCATCATCATCATCATCAGAGGAAGATGATGGCAATTATAATTGTGCATCCAATTGTGGACATAATCATAATTCTGTTTGTGCTACGAATGGCAAAAGAGTTCAGCTTTTCCAAAATCAATGCGAAGTTACAGTACATAATTGCCAGTACAGGGAGCAATGGAGAATAGTTGACTTGTATAAATGTCGCAAATATTTAAAGGAAAACGAATATGCTGACGGCAGTGTGAAATCCATCAACGACGAAAAAGCAGAACAAAAGATTCAGCCAGGAAAAGAGGAGGACCCAAAGGACGACAAAAAAGAATTATATCACCCTGATGAAATCATCCCGGAAATCATTAGCGTAATTAAAGCTGACAATAAAATAATTGAAACATCCATTTCAGACGAAAGTTCCATCAAGAAAGGCGAGGGCAATCCGATGCCAGAAACTATAAACTCAGATAGAAAAGAGCACCAGCATCAACAGGATAAATTGAATGAAGGTGTAAACCAACCTCTAATGATAAACAACATGGAAATGGACATGGAAAAGGAGAAGGAGAATAAGGAAAATGCTAAGTCAAGTGAACGTCATTTGAAATTGGGCAAAATGCTTCGAAAAAAATGGAAACGATTTCTTTAAGTGATTAATTTCATGTAATAAATTTTTGGTTAAAACAAAGAACTTTGTTATAATAATTAATTTTCTTTTATTTCCTCCCATAAGACCCTTTCGTCTACTTGTTTAGCTTAATCATGAAATCCATATGAATTCGTCGAAAAGAAAGAAAATCGTTAAACTTACTTCGTTTGGATCTATGTGCTGCAAAGATAGAAAAATTCTGGTCTTATGTTAATAGAGGAAGACTCGGATACTGAAATTTCATAAGGCATAAATCTTAGAATATTTTCTACTATACTCGTTAGATTTTTAAGATTGGATTAAAAAATTATAATTTTCTAAGTAATAGCTTGTACTGGACGAACCACATAGAGCTTATAGAAGGAGGGAAAAGTGATTTGGGGTTATTTATTAAGAGGAAATGGCTACGTTTTTGTTTTTTTTTGTTCATTTTACCTGCATACATGGAACATTTTCTAATCAAAAATCTTGCTTGACTTGAGTGGTATGCGAGGTAGAAAGTTTTAGAATCGCTGGCCAAAGCAATAAAAATAAGCAAATTATCAAATTGAAAACTAAAATTTTGATAAGAAGCAAACATTCTAATACGAATGTTAGTCGTTGACGCATGCTTTAACGTATTAGAAACTTTTGCATTAAAAACAATTTCAAATCCAAGCTTGAGCTTGAGCACAGAACTCAATTAGTACGTAAATCACTTCAGCTAATGCACCCATCTTCCCATATATTAATTTTATTGAAACTATTTAAAAAAAAGGTTTTTCGTACAATTACAAAACAACGTTCACACCTCTGTATTTCATTAAAAATTACCTTATTAGCTGTGATCTTAGTCGTTATTCTGAAATTCTTTGATTTCATTTCAAGAATACACACACCCGGTTTCGTCGTATTGATTAAGCAAAATTAATGATTGCTTTTGTATGCTGAATACGGTCTCATAATAAAAATAGGAAACTGCTGAGATACCACACGAAAAAGGCAGACGAATAGTATCTTTCATTCATTCAGTAGGTCCGATCGTTGCCCAGCCTTAAATAAATTATATGAAAACAAAAACTGTGTGATTACTTCGATTCAGTCGAATGTGACATAATAGGTCTGGTCTGATGAATAGAAAGAGACCTGATCTCATGAGTTAGTTGAAATCTTACTCAAACAATAATTCTATAAATCTGTTCTCATCCAAATTAAGAAGAATTGATTACATTAAATATTTTACGGTTTTAATAGATGTTTGTGAGATATGTGTGGCAACGGTGTTACAGTTATAAATTCAATATGTTGCGAAATTTTCAGACAGACCACAGTTTGTATAAAACCAAAGGAAAAACGTTTTTTATATGAATCTTCAAGATGAAGTTGCCACTGACACTTCTGTTCACATGTAAGATACATACATTTCGTTTTGAATAACTGAATCCTTCTAATTTTTTATATTGTACTTGATATAGGTTTTCTAATAAGCAAATGTGATGAGACTGAAAAGCGTAGCATAACTATTGGAACACCTCCTCAGCAACCATATTATCAATATCAACCACCACCACCGCCACCGCCAATGTATTGGCCGCCACAACAGTGTAATTGTCCGCCTGGACCACCAGGGCCACCAGGACCACCAGGTATACCGGGTGATAGAGGACGTGCAGGAATTAATGGACCTCAAGGACCACCTGGAAATCCAGGTTCTCCAGGTAATCCTGGTATTACTGGACCTATGGGCCCTACAGGACCATTAGCTGATCCAGGTCCAACTGGTCCTGAAGGACCAATAGGTCGTAAGGGATCTATTGGTTTTCCTGGACTACCAGGTACACCAGGAGAACCGGGTCCTCCAGGTCCACCAGGACCAACAGGACCAACCGGTACAATAGATTCACGTCTCTATCAAAGATGGTATCCAGATATACCCAATTATCAGAGCAGTAAAAAAAAGAAGGTTAGAAATAATGGATATATTACTGTTGGATATGATGAAGATAATGATGATGACTTCGATGAAGAAATGATGCGATCAGTTTCAGGATCACACACATCAGAGAATAGAAAAGGACAAAAAAGTGTACAAAAGAAAAACAGAATACAATTTAATAATAATCGTAGAAAAATATTACCAGAAGAAGAGCCATTCTATGATTATTTTTAAATATATATATATAAGGCAGCGATAGAAAATCTTTGTAACTTCCTTCGCTAGTTTATAGGATATCATGCTTTTAAATGTTTTTAAAAAATATTATAAACAATATAAAATTTCTCATTATTTTAGTATCATCATTTTCAAGCTGATAACGGGAACGTTCAAATATATGTAGATTGTCTGCCCCCCAATATAATAAAGCCGTATTTGTAAGAGATATGTATAGTTACCATTATAGTAGGCTATTCGTGAATCAAGTCTCCACTTACACAGCTAGATTGTTGCAGCCAATGAAGAACATTGTTAAAAAATTCATCACCACTACCAGACCACTTAGTGATAATAATATAGTTTAAGTTAAAAATACCTAAATACCCAAGTAATATTATGTTAATATTTATATGCATAGATATGTAAAAAACAAAAACAATAAATATATGCGGATCTTAAAATAACTGTAAACAAAGTAACTTAGTTTTTTGTATTAGAAATTATTTAAACCAAAAAATCAATTTGTCACCTCAATTAATTAATAATAAATAAATAAATAATTAATAATTAAAGTTGGTACATGCTTATTAAAAAAAAAATTACTTATTTTTAATAAATGAATATCATTTCAAAATTTACAGAAAATTAGTGACATTGTTACAAAATAGTTGGACTAGAAAGATTTTGTTTCGTACAGGCACAATACAAATACTTCAGTAAAGAAAGCGCAGTTATTGAACCAAGAAAATTTAAAAATAATAAATGTTGACGTTATGGCTACAGACATGAACAAGAGCTCTTTAGAATTGCACCATCCTTCATTTTGAAAGCGATTTTTTTTTTATTTTAACTTTACTTTAGGAAAATTTATGTACGAGTAAAAAAAAGGAAAAGTGATAGGTTATACCCAAAGTATATAGAACACAAGGTATTGCCATTAAAATTTTGACACATTTCAGCTGATAGTCCGTGACGTAATTCTGTGACTAATGTATATACATTTCACAATAATAGGGGAACATTTTTCGTATTCTATATTCTATATACCTTGGATTATACCTACTAATAAGTAAAAAAATATAATATAATATTTTTTGTGTAATCGTTGGTACAGCAGGTTACTTGACGTGATAAAGAAAAAAATGAATAAAGTAATTTATTCGCAAAGAATGAGTCATCCTAAATGGTTCAATAAAGCTCATCTAATACTTTTTTTTTATGTAGCTAAAGCTCGGGAGATACCCTAAGATACCGTAGCACAGCCTTGGCAGGAAAAGAAGAAGTGTAGAGAACTGAGAATCATTAGATTAAGCCAAGGTGGTGACGGCTTGCATTAAAGTGAAAACCCAATTAACGGGCGTCACGTCGCTTTGACAGTTCAATTGAATATACGTGTTTAAGTTCGTGCTGGCCAAATGGCTGCCGCGCTTGCCGGATTCGACGCGAAAGTAGAGCAATGTTCTACTTTTAACGCGCGGCAGATGCCTTTACAGTTCTTTTGATTGATTTTAAACTGTTTATATGCTTGGTAAGCTGCAAACGCAAGAACTGCCACATCTAATAACTCTAATATATCCATTATTTCACTTTTAAATAATAATTCAAGCTTTTCTATCACTTTTTCTTCTTATAAATAAATCTTAAGAGTACCAACGCGACCCGTCCATTGGGCCATGCTCAAATCCTATACGCGTCTGCCGCAGAGAACTGTCAAAGCGACGCGACGCCTGCCGCGTTCATTGGGCTATCGCTTTTACGCTAGAATGTTTGCTCTCATAGTTCAGGGGAAAACTTATCCCCATCCGTAATGTTCTGTTTATGAAAGATCCGCGAAATTTCACAGTACTGCTGAATTTTACTTCATAGCTGCGAGGGTGAGCTCAGGTTGCAGCTCGTCTAATGCATATAGGAAAAATTCTACCAAAGATCAGGCTAGAGATTTCGTCAGAGCAATAGCCATAGAAGTAGCGATAAAAGAGAAAAAGACATCCGACATTACCTCGGTGCTCTAGGGGGAATCAATACTTGCTTTTGATTTGTCATCGCTAATAATCCTGAAGGTCTTACTTTGGGCTTTGTCTAACGCCGGACAATGAAGTACGTCCAGCCCTTGCCCAAATATGAGAATTATATTTTAATTTAGGCCTGATGGAGTAAAATATTTCTTGCATCTTTGCAAGACGTCCAGCATTTCATCGCGTTTTAGGCAGATGGCGAGTTCGAGATATATTCTCCATCCACAAAAATGGCTTGAGCAAGTATTTGAGTACGTTTGAGTGATAACAGACAACATTGTGTTTTGGAAGCATTAAACAAAACCCGATTCGCTCTATCCCAAGCGAGTATTGTTGTAAGATCCCAGTTTAGTGAACTAAACATGTAGCTTCGTTTGTTTAACTATAACATTCCCACGGGAATCAACTTCCCTTCTATATGCTTTTGAGTTCGCCTTTCGCCTCTGCGTCTTCTGTAAAGAGATTAATTCCTTTAGGCTAATCTGAAAGCAACAAGTGTAAGATCAACAACCGAATCACAATAGAGTCGAATGAGTACACTAAAACAATGAATAAGATTGAAAGTGAGATCTAGCAAATCATTAATAAAAATGAGGAAGAGAGTAGGAAAAAGGATAGAACCTTGCGATACACCGTCACCGGATTATAAAATGGTCAGAAGTAACTCCGTCCAATATAACATGAATTGAATGGTGGGAGAGACAGCTTCCAATACATTTTAAGAAAATACGGTCTAGACCTAATGCCTGAAGTTTAGCTAAAAACACAGAATGCTAGACCCTATCGAAGACCTTCGCGATATCTAATGCGATGATTTGAGATTTACCAAAATTATGGATACATTGAATCTAGCATGAAAGCCGTACTTGCGATCACTGATAAGGTGATTAGTCTCTAGATATTTCATCAATTAGGTGTTGATGAGTGTTCAGTCCACATACATATTTATGAATTTCAACATCCTTTTAACCCTGCATAACATATCCCTTGATGAAAACATATTTTTTAAAACCTTGGAAAGTCTCGAATAAAGGCAATTAGTCTGTAGTTTGAGGGATTGCTTGCCTCTCCTTTTTGGGATATTTGCTGAAGTTTCCATGCCGAAGGAAAGACTCTTGTCGAATAGGATAGGTGGAATAGTTTGCATAAAGCTAAAGTAGAGACGCATCACTTGAGTACCACGGGCGAAATACCATCAAGTCCAGCAGCCTAAGACAAATTGAGATTCGCAAGCACTTTGAAGACCTCCCTTGTGGGGGAAATGTAACGATTTTCGACTGTACTATAATTGCATATTCGTGGAGAAGAAAAAAGAGGACTCAGAAGATGACCTAACGGGTCGAAACGCGTTAGAATATTCTCAGAAAGTAATTGAATAAACAAGATCTTTTGTGAAATAAAACAAGTGTTTTTTTATCAATTTAAAATGTTAAGAAAAAAGTTTCACCAAGTGCTGTCAGCATATAGTATACTATTAGTCAATAGAATATTAATTTTTTCCATAGGTTTTTTTATACGCTTGGTTGTAATGGCTGGTATAAAATCAAATATGTAATAATACGTTTTGGCCTTTTATATACTCCAAGCGTAAAAGTTTTGCATTGTTAACAATAATAAATCTTATGACCTTCAAAGCAGCTGTAAACTTTTGCAAATATATTTAAAACTATATATCATAGTACCACTTACTCATCATAGTACCATTACTCTTTTAATAATGCTACTCACTCCTTTGAATATAAATTGTACGTTAACTATTGCTTTTCTTCTTCTACGGTCAAGTTAATTACTAGGTAGTTTCCTCACAAACTGTTTTCAATAGGTAAACGTTAATGGTATTCTCTCCTCGTTCTTACTTTTGTTTGAATGGGTCCCGCAAGGATCTGTATTAGGGCCACTCCTCTTAAGTCTGTGCAATAATGATATCTGTCCAGTCCACCGACGTTTTTTAATTTCCTCGATGAAATAATAATTCCTAAAAATGAAACAAAATATACCCACAAATTATTCAAACTTTAAAAAATAAATAAAAAGAAAAATATTTATCTAAGCTTGCATCTAATGACATTTCCAAAAGAAACTCCCATACTCCAGCGCTGAGGGATTTTGCTGGAAATACTGCAATAATTCCTCCTGAACACGCTTGTAACTACAAGTTGCAGCTGCCATCTAATTTTCACAGCACAATTTATCTAAAACTATCAAAAAAATCATTAATAAAAAAGGAAAAATCACGTAAATAATATTAAATACTCGAAAGCATACCTACCTCTGTATATTTACATCTTCTCAATGACAGAAAGTGACATTACGTCAGTCAGCTATCTGAGGTACATTCAAAATTCAAAATAAACGTTGCTAGGGTGACACCAAAAGATGACAACTCATCAATGGATACAGCGGCTATATGTATAAAGCCGACGAACCTCAGGAGAAAACCATTCTTGGCTCAGAGTTCTTCTGATTCGAAGACTAATCCGAGTAACAAGAAGTATATTCCCAACCTCATTATAGAAGATTAATTCTATATTTCAGAAACTAATCTGAAAATCCTATCATTTCCAACCTTCCTGCCCACACCTATGCAAAAGAATAATTCTGCGCAGAGATTAATCTGCAAAACTCCTTCCCACACCTAAGAAGAAGATTAATTCTGTGCAGAGATTAATCTGCAATACTCCTGCCCACACCTAAGCAGAAGATTAATTCTGCGCAGAGATTAATCTGCAATACTCCTGCCCATAGCTAAGCAGAAGATTAATTCTGCGCAGAGATTAATCTGCAATACTCCTGCCTACATCTAAGCAGAAGAATAATTCTGATGCAGAGACTAATCTTCGCTTCTTATTTATAGTAGATATTGCTACACTTCTCCGCACGCGCAGAATACTCTCACAGACTAATCTGACTCTTTTTACCGTCTAGAGCACTTTGCTACACTTGTGCCCTCACGTGCGAGCAAAAGTATCTTCCTGCCCTTGTGCCCTCACGCACCATAAAAAGCCTACTACTTTATATAAACATATCGACACCAGCTTGGGTACAATAAATCGTTATTCAGAGACTAATCTGAATTAATTTTTCTATAGAAGCATTTTGCTGCCCTCACGCACTAGCAGCATCAACATTTTCTTTTTCCTTCATTCTGATGACAGATAATTAATTCTGGTCTTCCTCTACCTTTATTTCAGAGCGAATAAATTAATCAGAGCCCGGAGCAGGATTCACCTGAATTTTAATTTTAATTTGTTTTTTAATTTTAGTTTATCTATTTGAAGTTTTTTTTTTTATTTTTATATTGCATTTTTATAGTCGTAGTTTTTAAGTTGTAAATGAATTTTGTGATATAATTTTAAGCATTTGTGTTGATATAAAAATTTTATATTTGAATTTTTAAAACGACTGAGTTGTCCTTTAAAAACCGGCACTCCCTCCCACGTCCGAGACTAGATCTCACAATATCGGTGATGTCGTACATAATGTACAGTTATATACATATTTATGCCAATGATGATCAATTGTACTTGAGTAGATCTCTTTGGTTGATTGAAGATAGTATTTGCATAATCAATGATGATCTTGCTGCAATTCATAGATGGTTAATTGATAATAAGCTTTCTCTCAATCCTAATAAATCACAGTATTTGGTTTTGTGCAGCTCACCTCCTGACTTTGATGATATATCCTCAGTTATACTCAATAACGTCATGTTACCTTTCCTTGACTGGGTATTTAATCTGGGAGTGAAGTTCAGCTGACTCCCTGTGCGAACGTAAGGTGGAAATTGCTTTAATGATTGCTTGCGACTCACACTTAACCTACGCAAATCTGTCTACATTACTCCTACCTGCCCGGCCGATCTACGGTAACTATCGTTTCGATAATCCATATTCACTGAACCTATTTCTCTCACTCTTGATGAAGCTAAACAGTTAGATATATGTTTTTATGCGGATATATCGAAGACATTTGATAGAATAAATCACAAAATAGTTATAGATAAAAAAGCAGAAAAAATAAAAAAATCTGCTTTAATTCAGACAGTACCCTCTCGCTTGTCTCGTATCTTTCGACTCATCACCTAAGTATTGTAATTAATAAATTTTCATCAAATCTACATACGCAAAGCTCGGGTGTACCTCAAGGCTTGATTGTCCGGGCAATTCTCTTTTTATTATATGTTAATGATCTCCCCAATGCTCTTTATGTACAAATGCAAATATATTTCCATCTCAAGAAAACAAACCACATTATACTGGGACAAGTTGGACATTGTCCCCATCATTCGAGTTTTAGAAATCAATGATTTGGGAGTACAATTTGATAGCAAGCTTCTGTTTGACTCACACCAACCATATGCTTTTAAGACCTTGGCGTTTGTCTTAAAATTAAATGCGCATTCTTATTTAATTAAAATCTCAATAAAAGTCCTCTACAGAGAGTTAGTAAAGTGAAGGATTTGAGGATTACATATGAAAGAAAATTAAGCTTTGAAAATCCTTTATTTTTCGTTAGTGAGGTCTGTGGTTGAGTATGCATCCGCTGTTTGTTAAATAGTGTTTGTTTGGAAATCATCTTTTCTTTTTTTTTTAAATCTCATTTTCGAAGTAATCTTACTCCACAGTTGTACAAGTTATTTGCTTTTGTGTATATCTACTATAAAAATATTTAAAAATCAGTCTAAAACCAGCCATTCTCAATACACTATAGATAAAAATTTAGGCATTTTTCATCAATCTAATCTCCCTAGATACATCTGAAAGAAAGTAAAAACAAAATTATACAAATAGACAGACCTATCAAAGTTCTTTTAAGACAAATTATATTAAAGCACTCTGTGCAACACTCCCTTCAGAACTTTCCATATACATAGTAAAAAAAATCAATGCCATAATTAATTAGGTCTTCCGACGGCTTATAGTCATAGTAACTTCGAATAATAAATTATTCTCGGCTTATCAGTCAGTCAGTCAGTCATGTGATGACTCCCAAATATAAACCTTATTACATTCCCATAGTCTACAGAGCAAAACACATTCATGCATGTATGTGTGTCAAGGACCGATCCAGTTCCTGTCAAATCTCTATTCATATACGTATTATATACTCAAGGTCTTTCTTTTCACGTGTCAGAAGCCATGGTAATATGACATATGTACGTATGTATGTACGTAGATATAGTATTTATGTATGTACTCTAAAGCAGGAATGACGGAAACAGTTCACGTTGAGTAAAAAGCATACTTACAGAGACAATTTGCTCCTTCAACAACAAGAATCCACCGAAACTGCTGCCCTAATTAATCCAACAAATTAAATTGTACCGGGGCGGCCGTGTCGCATCGGCAGGAAAGGAATAGAATTTTATGAAAACTCCTTGAAAATAGAGGATGCTCTTCCATGCATAATGTGCGACATTATTTTAGAGAGGCACATTTAGTTCTGCTAAGTTTATGCTTATTAAAAAGTTTTTCCTCTTATACGTGTGAAATGAAAAGCGGCGGCCGATGATGTTTTTGATTTCAGAAGAGATTTTTTTTTTAATTTAATGGTAACTGCTCGCAATTCTTTTTTTTATTATTTTAATTTAGTCTAATTTGATGACACTTTTGCATATTAAATTGAGATTAATTAGACATGTACCTACCACTGAAAACTAGACGATGAATTTTTTAATTTAAAATGCATTCACAGTTATTTGAATTATCTCATAAGGGGTAATGAAACGTTGTGAAAATGAAAACCACTTTTCACACATTCTGGTATTTTCTTTTTATATTTCAACCGTGCTTTGGACCCGTTATTTTGCTAAGAAATTAAAAAAAAAATCTACGTATATGTAGGTAATAGCAGGAAAAGGAAAGAGATAGTTCGATAGTAATCCGTTAGAAATAAGTTATAGGCGAACTAAGATTAACGTTGAAACTGGGAATACCACAGGGATCTTTACTTAGAACTTTGTTATTTCCTTATCTTCTACTGAATGATGCAAATTACAAATATTATAATATTTACTGATGACACGAACTATTGGATAAAAAAAATAATGTTAATAAATATGTAAATCTGATTTGCAAAAGTTTAAGGTATACATGCAAATGAATAAGCTAAAGTGAAAGTATAAAAACAAGAATAGATAATCGGGTGGGTATTATATTATATATTATATAAGTTTTACAACTAGGCACAATTAATGGAACAATCAGTGCATTTACATGAATACTTGAAGTATACTTGAAGTATGCTTGAAGTATGCTTGAAGTATGCTTGAAGTAATCAAAATATCATGAAAACGCTCATTCAATGCGTAAATTTCAACTGAAGTAATTGGAAAATTAAATTCAAGACAAATTTAAGTTAAGTAATTGGAATTAATTCAATCAACCGCCCTACCTGAGCTTCAAGTGTATTTCAAGTCAAGTACTCAAGTATTCATGTAAACGTACTGATTGTCTCCTTTAAAACTTTCACTAACAGTTTCTAATGTATCGCGTACCCAGCAACCACGTTAAGGAGCTATCCTAGTGTGACTGCCCCTTGTAAATTGCTGATATTATTGTTTTTTTTTTAAATAGCAAGATAATCGGTCTGATTATTTTTTTTTATTCAAATTACTTTCGCTTTATTAAAAAAAACAAATTTCAATCTATTTTTTAAAATTTTTTAGATAATGTTTTTGGCCTCTGTAAGTGCCTGATAGTGGAAGGTCCTATTTCTCTAAAAAGTGTCTGAATAAAACGCAAAAAAAAAATTATTAATCATGATGAAAAATTCCAGAGTGGTTATAGAGAAATTAACAAAATGACATCCATTTCAGAATTGAATCTCAAATATGGCATTTTTTCGACAGTTTTTCATTCAAAAAGATATAAAATTTTCAATTAAGAGAAAAGCTTTCATACAGCTCTAAAGAAAGACGTGAAGAATGATGTGACCAAACTTGTGACGGATAGCTTGAAAATTCTTTTTTTGAAAACTTTCACCATTTTGAAAAATGATGTTTCGAGAAAAACGTGTCGCGAAGTTCGAGTACAAAATTTTCATACTATGAACTGTGTACTTAGGATTAATCGAGTCAATCGGCCAGGTTCATACAATATTTCTTCAGCTTCTTCGAATTGTTCATTATCAGCGAAAATTCCATTTCTATGTGATTTTATATAGTCGATTCAATTAATTTCACACAGCTGGTCAAATCTTTTTATTCCAAAAACATCCTGTAACGACCAGAGTAGTTCTAATTTCGGACCAAAATTTAACAGTATATTTGTGAAAGTCCATCATATTTATGAATAATGGCAAAAAAAAAAATATTTTCAAACATAATTACGCTACGATGGTCCCTTATGGAATCACTTTTCAAACTATAATATTTTTAACACCATTATAGCATGGACTAATGTATGTACAATAACTAATTGAAATCAGATTAAAAATTCCCCGCAGCAAATAAAATGTCGTACAGTCGAGTGGACTGGACAAAATTATTATTTTTAATAGAAAACAATATAAACAGACATCAAGCAACTCTTGATTCGTGAATCAACACAAAAAGTTAAAAGTTGTCTAAATTATTTTTTAGTAAGAGATACCGAAAAGTGAAAAAGATTTTAAGTATCGCTAATTCTGAAGGTGTTCACAGTCCACGAACCTGCTTAACTAATTACTGTTTCTTTTCATCCACTGATCTAACCTGATATGCAAGTTTTGGTAATAATTAGTTTAAATTATAGTCTTAATTCAACAAAGTTCAAAATTTATACGACCTGCTCATTTCAACTTTTAATTTTATCCATGGTAAGATGGAGCCTCTTGACGAATTACTACTTATTGGTGATTTTAACTTACCCAATATACAATGGGTATTAAACGAAGATGACGAAGACTATCTCCCACTTAATAACTTGACAATAAGAGAATCACTTTTCCTGGACAATATTTCATCTCTTGGTCTCAGCCAAATCAGTAATGTTAAGAATGGCATGAGTAGGCAGTTAGACCTGGTAGATTCTACTGACACGGGTAACTTATTAGTTGAACCTAGCCTAGTTATAATGTCTACTTTTGACAAATATCACCCCCCACTACTAATTACATATTGCTATGAAACCGAAAACTTTACAAATTGTGACGAAACTGAATACTTTTTCAATTTTAGAAAGGCTAACTTTTCGGAAATTTCCAGTATACTTACATCTATTGACTTTAACACATTACTGGCTAGCAATAAAGTTGACGAAGACGTTTCTAAATTTTGTATAATTCTTTTCGATTTGTTTTCCTCTCACGTTCCCCGCAACCTTCAGCGGCTCTCTAAAACGTCTCCACCATGGTTCAATAAAGAACTGAAGCGTCTTAAAAATAAAAAGAGTAAATTGTGGAAAAGTTATATGAGGGACAAGGACATTATAAGTCACAACTACTTCCTCACATCATATAATGAGTTCAAAGAACTTTCCTCTTCACTCTATAACGAGTATATTCAAAGTATGCGTGCGAAATTATTTAGTGAACCACGTAACTTTTTTAAGTTTATTAACATGAAGAAAAAAACGGACAACTACCCCAATACCATGAGATACAAGGATTCTGCTAGTGATGATTCGTCTAAGATTTGCGATATGTTTGCTTTTTCTTTTGACAATGCCTTTGCCACGTCAAATTTTCATCCTCAAAATAAAAACTTCAGTCATATGAACGATTCTCATAACGTTTCATTCACTATCCCTTCAATTTCAGAAGAAGATATACTTGATCATATTAATGGGCTTCCAAATGACTTTACAACGGATCCTGATGGGATACCTCTATCCTTTTTTAAGTCATGTTGCCTCTCCCTGGCAACCCCGCTGTGAATTATTTTCCAAAAATCGCTCGATACTGGTTGTTTTCCTCAGCTATGGAAAAATTATTTTATCATACCTGTCTACAAAAAAGGCAGTAAAAAATATATGTCTAACTATACGCCTATTTCAAAATTATCTTGCATGCCCAAGTTATTCGAATCTATCGTCTACTCTCCGTTATCAATTTCCTGCAAGAATTTGCTCTCTTCAAACCAACATGGGTTTATTTCGGGCAGATCTACAACCACTAACTTATTGGAATTTGTTTCTGATATCATTCACGGGTTTGAAAAAGGCTACCAGACTGATTGTATTTATACAGAATTTAGTAAAGCTTTCGACAAGCTATCTCACTCCGTGATACTGTTTAAAATGGAAAAGTATGGGTTTCCCACAACGTTCCTAAAATGGACGGAGTCATATCTAGATAACAGAACATACCAAATCTATTTCCACCACTCCTTCTCTAGAGTCTTGAAAGCTTCGTCTGGCGTACCTCAAGGGAGTCATTTAGGCCCGTTGCTATTTATTCTATCTATTGACGACATTGTCTCCGTAGTGAAGCACTGCAAAGTGTTAATTTATACTGATGACATTAAACTTTTCGCTCAGATTAAATCTTTTAATGATTGTCAACTGATACAGGGTGACCTCCACAAAATTTTACGATTGGTGCAAAAGCAATAATTTGGTACTCAATATCGACAAATGTGAGGTGATGACTTTCCACAGGAATCTGATTCCTATCTCTTATGTCTATGGGTTCTCGGCTTCCTCGATTCGCCGCGTTAGTTCTGTCTGTGACTTGGGTGTCAAATGTGACCATAGATTGAATTTTAGCTCCCACATAAACCACATGGTATCTAAGAGTAGTTCTATGATGCTGGGCTTTACAAAACGTCGATCCTGAGAGTTCTCGAATCCCTTCATAACCTTACGTTTATATACTTGCTTTTTGAGACCACTTCTTGAATACGCTAGCCAGGTCTGGTCTCCTTTTTACGGTACACTCATCGTTCGTATCGAGTCTTTTCAGCGAAACTTCCTGCGCTTTGCTCTTAGGGACCTACCCTGGAATAACTCATTGATTCTTCTACCCTATGAGGATCGCTTGCAGCTTTTGAATATGCATTCGCTTGAGAAACGTCGCATGGTTGCCGATGTAACTTTTGTTCACCAACTCTGCGAATGTTAATTCCCCGTTGTTACTTGACAAAATATCTTTCCGTGATAATAGCCACAATTTCAGAAGGTTTCCTCTGTTGCATGTCAACTCCTCAAGGTCTAACTTTGGCATGTATGAACCTATTAATCGCATGTGCATTACTGTTAATAATTTGGCTGATTATTTTGTTGTTGAGGACTCTAAGCATGTCTTAAAAGACGTCTATATAATATTTAATCTTCTGTTAGATTTAATTTTGTTTTTTACCTTTTTGTTCTATGTCGCATTGCATGACATTTCTACTGGTGTTTGGTCTATCTTTAGTGTAACATACTAATACGAACACCGACTAAATGATGAAACGCATGTATTGTTGACCGTTTATTTATTAAACGTGTGTTAGATAGATAGTCATTTTAATAAATTAGATATAAGTATTACGTTTTCTTAACAAATAAAATAGCAGCTTAAAAATTAAAACAAAAGTTTTTTACTTTACCTTAATATTTTTGACAGGTAATAATATAACACGATTGCTCGCAGCAATAAAATCTTATACTGTTCAAGCACACAGTTATCGTACTTGAAACTTGCTTATTTATAAAAATTGCCGACAAAGTTATCACACCTGAAACTTTGACCATCTTTTTAAATATTTATTGCACTAGCTTAATTACATTTAATTACAATAAAATAAATAAATAGCTTTCGTTTGGATTGTTGGGTTTATATGACCCGGGTTGTGTGAATTAAACACTTTTTGTGTTATACATCCGATATATTTCGGTTATAGGTTGTGACCATTCTCAAGGAACTATAAACATAATAGGGGTATTTACTATTTAATGTATTTGTGTAACCGATGTAAATATACAACAGGAGTTTACAACAAAGAGTGAACACATTCTTTAGCCTTTAGCTTACTTCGAAATGTAATTATGGGATCAGGGTGATAAAATGGCAGACCGTAGGAGCTCTCCTTGGCCTCGGAAAAATTGAGAAAATCCTCAAAATTCCTAGGATTCATAGTTATCCCAGAAAGAAAGAATTGTGAAGATCCGGTTAAAAATAGCTGAGATAAAAACTAAAGTATCTCAACTATTATGCAAAGGACGGCTTAAATTAAGGAAATGACGGTTTTTCATAGATTTTTTAACCGTTTTGGTTGTTTCCCAAGTTGTTATTTCTACTATTACTACTTAATTATACACTATTTCAGTATAATGTCAGCGTATAAAATGAAGCCTGTTTTGTTGGGAACGGTTATTTTTAATTAGTTTTCAGCTCAGGCTAATAGTTTAGGAGAAATGTTAATAATAGTAGAACAACCTCCTTTTACGGCAATCTTTGCCGCTTTTTGCCGTGACAAAATGTAAAAATTTCGTAATCGAACACTTATGCCTATGATTGAAAAAAAATTAAAATAACTCATATGTAGTAATGGCGTATATGGGACCCAGATGGGGGAAAAACAGTGAACTTCGGGAGTAGAAGCTCAGTGTGGAAATATCTCGAATTGAAAATAAAAACCTTCTAATAGATAGAAAATTTTATTACCTTTAATTTGGATGCAAAAATTTTTCTCTAGGGGCATCCCTTATGATGCTGGGTCCGACAAAGTAAAAAAGTGGTTTTCAGTTTAAACGTAATTAAGTTTTAGAGGGTGGAAAAAATATACTACGGAGTATACCGTATTGAAATTTAAAAAACGCCATTCGATAGAGCTCAGCGGGGGCTTTAATTATGTCATATTTTCGATAAATTTAATCGCCTTGTCGAACTAAAGACGAATATCAAGTTCGTATTTTGAACGGTTCCCTCCTCATCCCCCAAGAAAGGTTAAAATTTTGAAAATAATTAAAGCTAATTTCTGAACTTCAAATACTAATTATTAAGTAATTTAGGGCGGAAAAAGAAAATCGATCGCACCAATTTGTTTTTCGGTGATGTTTTATTAAGTTTTCCAGAAAGTTTCATGCTCTTTGATGCGCCATTACTGATGTTTTAGGCTCACAAATTTGCAATACCTTTTTTTGTGGGGTAAAACCATGATGCGAGTAGATGTAAATTGAACACCCTGCTAAATCAACCGAGTACCACCTAGAAAAAATACAAGGGCACCAGTCGATAGTCCTCAAAAAGATCTTTCATTTGACACACTGGAAATTTTCCTAGGATATTCCGCTCCGCAGCTGCATCCGCTGACATTTGACGTTCAATCTCAGCTGCTTAGTACAACTATACAACTCGGTTTACACTGCCAATTTGTGAATGTAAAAATACAAGACCCTTGTATTGCATTTCATATGCATAAGCCTTGTATGACTTTACTGGGTTGTAATCAAATACATCTTTTACAACGATACACTCTTTGATACAACATTGCGTGAATGCCCCTAATATGTATATGTAGTAACAGTAATTGAATTTCATCTTATAAGGGTGAGCTGAGAAATAGTTTAGCAGTCGCCCCGACGCTATTGGGTTCATATACCAGTCAGTTATAGTTTTATTACCATCCCTGCATAGTCTTAAATCTAGGAAAGGAATACTGTTAGAGACATGATCCTCTATTTCCATAGTGAAATTGATACGTGGATGTTTAGTGTTAAAAATTTTTAAATTTTAATCTATGGAATGTGCTGGCAACACTGTAATAAGGTCATTTACATAATTTTTAATGAACACCGGTTTATGTGGTAGGTCCCCGATGATTTGATCTAAAAGGTCGTCCAAGACAAACTCAGCTAGAATGCTCGATAGCTTGCTACCCATAGCTAGTCCATGCTTTTGTTTATAAAATGTGTCTTCGTATAGAAAAAAAATTGTTATCATGGATACAGGATTTCAGAGCTTTTGTAAAAATGCATTTGGATAGTCTGGCATAGTCCTTCATTAAGGGCTATCTCTTCAAAGCACATTTTATCACTTGGTCATGCGGAATATTTGTGTATAATTGTGTTACATCCAAAGAGATGAGGCGGTTATTAGGCTGGATGTTTATGTTTTTTTGAAAATTCTTTGAAAATGTAAAAGTTGGCTACGTCGTATTTGGTTGTATCTTGAATTTATGCTAGTATTGAGTTTAGGAAACCCGCCAGAACATAGGATGGTGTTTCTCGTGTAAGTAGTGACGATTTGGGTGATCCGGCTTATGCGTTTTTATTGTTCCATAAATACGAGGAGGTGCCGTATGTGTAAGTGTCAGTGTGAGTGCTTTTAGGCCAGATTTCGCAACTTCAATAAATAGCTAATCAAATTTACAAATTTACTTCTTCCCGACTTTCATAGAATCCCCTGTCATTAATTGAATTGTACTGTTTTTTTTTTTTTTACCATGCACAGATTGTTTTGATTAAAATTTACTTTGGAGAATCAAAGTTGCTCCAGTTTCTTGCTACTTATCTTTCTCGTTAATATAGCAACTATATACGTCGGCTTAGATTTCCTGGACTGAAGCCCGACGGTCGGTGCGGCGTTGACATATCTCCGCGCGTTGAAATATGCCATTTCAACAAGGTTTTGAATTTAACCTGACATAAAGGAACAAAATATAATTAATAGATTTTTTTTCTTTATATTCATATATACATATATACATTGATGAAACTTAGCTTCGCAGATACGAGGGTGTAGCTAGAAACATCCGCCTTTTTTTCAATTACCTCTTCAGCATCCAGTCTTGAATGTAATGTATGTTCGTGTAGTCTAATGATAAAAACTTCGAAGCGTCTTTGTTTTTTGTGACTCGCTTTCGTCGCGACGGACGAACGACAAATATTTCGCGATGTGAGTGTATTCGCGTCGTTGGATGAGTTCCTTCTTTTTTCTTCTTATTTTATAATTAACAAAGTATTCTTAGATTGTTTTATATAAGTTATTTTAGAATTAATAATGTAATTATTAGTTTAGATTTTATAAGTTGGTCCAATTTATTTATATATTATTGATCCTTGGAGTTTGGTAACGAGCATACTTTTGTGATTGGTCTTTCAATTACAGAGTTTGCTGTTTTTAGCTTTACTACTCTTGTTCGACCATATTTGCCTGGCTGCGTCTCAATAACTCGCCCCAATAACCATTTACAGGCAAGTAACCTTTCATCTTTAATTAGAACAAATTCGTATTTTTGAACATTCGGACATCTGGTAGCCCATTTGGGTCGTTACTGTAACCTACTCAAGTACTCACTACTCCATCTGCTCCAGAAGTACTGGTATAGTTGTTTTTGAAGTAATTGCCATCGTGACAGCGAATGTGTTTTCAAATTGAGTAGTTGCACTTCTGGTGGCGTTATTGGTGCAGTTCCCATTTGGAAGTGTCCGGCAGTAAGAATACTAAGATCTGTTGGATCGCTAGTAATCGGACAAAGTAGCCGTGAATTTAGGTATGCCTCTATTTGACACAGCACTGTCTTCGAAAGTTAAGAAAGTGTTACCTAGTATTCTTCGCATGTGAAATTTCATTTATTTCACACCAGCCTCCCATAGTCCTCGAAAGTGTGGAGAAGTTGGTGGAATAAAATGCCACTCAATACCATCATTGGCCAAGAAGTCCGCTATTTCCTCGTCGGAACGTTTAAAATGTCGCACATCTTTAGAAAGTTGATTATTGGCTCCAATGAAATTGGTGCCGCAGTCACTATATGCGTGACTTGATAGTCCTCGTCTTGAAACAAATCGACGGAATGCAGCAAGAAATGCGTTGGATGTCATATCAGTAACTGCTTCTATATGAATCCCCTTTGTTGACACATACTTGGGGACTCGAATGTCCACGGGGCCCGCGAAATATACTCCTACATTCGTAAAAGGTCGAGTAATCGATATTCGTGGTTGCGGTAAATTTCCCATTAGCTATTTGTTAGGTTGCGCGGTCTAGCGAAAACATTTCAGGCGTGATGTCGTAATGCATTACGTGCGTCGATTACCCAATAATTTCTTCTAAGAAATGACAGCATTAACTGAGCGCCTCCATGCAATGTCACCATGTGACCTTGAAAAATCAATAGCTTTGTTAGGTGGTTTTCGCTGGAGAGTTACTGGGTGTCGTTCAAAAAACTTTAAATTTGCTTCTTGCAGACGGCCCCCCACTCTCATCAACTCATTTTGTGCAGAAACGGACTTTGTGAAAGAAGTCGACTGGAATGGAAGTAGTCTATCTCCCTGTAGGCGACGTTTTTCGTCGCTGTACATTTCTGACTGTGCACATTTTAATCATTTTTGTATAGTGCAACTCGCAGTTCATATGTCTTTAGCCATTCAATTTCTCTTTTCGGTTTAGGTCCTCTGCTATTATTTACAAATCGATAGCAGTAGGCTGTTATTCGAATTAACCTATTTAGTGATGATAATCTGCTCATAAATGTGCACTCTTCATTACCAGTCTGCATAAAAAAGGTAGCATTCCTCTTCTCTTCACTCGTTTGTTGTAGATCAACAGTAATTTTAATTGGCCATTCAGTCGATGGTTGCTGAAGCCATTGTGGTCCATTCCACCAAAGTGAATTCATTGCGAGTACTTTTGATGATATTCCTCGTGACGCACAGTCTGAAGGATTTTCTCCTGAAACTACATGACGCCATATTTCAGGATTTAATGTCGAAATACTCATTCAAAAATATAACAAAATATCGTTTTGCATTCTTTTTATTCTAAGATAGTCTAAGATAGTATCTTCAAACAGAGTTATGAATTCTTCCTTAGTAATTTATTATTCTATTTTTGTCGCTACCTGGAAAAATTTGCTTAAAATATCTTTCTTGAATAATTTTATTTTACAAAGTCAGTCTATCTGGAGTCGTCGAATTCGTATATCATGAACAGTAAGTGCAATAATCCTCTTCAGAATTAGCACACAATATTTTTATTCTTTTTCTTTTAAAAATCTTTCAACTCGCTGCACAATAGTTTAACTTCAATTGAAATTTTAACCGTTTTCGTTTTTAAGTAGAAATAAAATTGGTCTTATTTGATGAATTTATAATAAAATGCAACAAGTGTAGAGAGCAGAGACAGAAGCGGATTTAGGCATAGACACTAGTCAATCTATGCTTAAATCCATTTCTGTCTCTGCTCGTTGGATCGAAAAGTTTAAGCCTAGGGCGACAATTTTTGAGGGGCGAGAAACTTATGATGATAAAGAAAAAAAGACAAAAATAGTACTATAAAATATTATATAAAAAAAAAATTATTTTTGGAATAAAATAACACAACAGTACGGAATAAAAATTGCTATTACTATTGCGATAATGCTGATGATAGAAGTTACCCTAAAAATTCTCTGCTCAGTGTACAGTGCGACCGCGGCGTCAATAAAGTTCCACAGCTCTTAAGATACTCTACCCGGGGGCCTATTCTTGAATTACGAATTCGTTATATAACGAATGGTTTGCATACGAAAATAGCGAATACGGATTTCAAGAATACCACATGCATGAATGTGCATGAATCGAATGGTTATGACAGCTTAACGTATACAGAATGTGCCTGCGTTATTCAAGAATGGGGCCCCCGTTATGCCTAATCTCCAATGAACCAATCAACCTTGGTTCAAATTCTAACGTAAAATTGAATGAAATTGTTGTTGTAGGTACGAATTTAAATGGACCGCTCTTTGAACCAAAACTGCATGAATGCATAAATGCACAACTTGCACTTCAAAACAAAATTTCAATTAGAAGGTAATATTCGCATTATATTATCCTCTCTGCCATTAGCATTATTTTGAGTTCAAAATTTCGACCATATCAAATAGGAAATCAATCAGTCCATTTATATCTAGAGGGGAAAGCATCTGAAAGCACAAGTTATGTTTCTTCGTACATTTATGAAGAATTTATTGATATTATGGCCAAATCAGTTGTTAATTCTATTGCAGTAGAAATTAAAGGAAAGTGATCATCATTTCCAAAGCAGGCCGAAGTGGACACATGACTGCTAAGGACTTTAGACCTATCAGCCTCAAATCGATTCTTTTAAAGATTTTTGAAAGGCTCAATCGAAAGCAAGGAGAAATACACTATAGGGGTATTTTTTGATATCGGGAAAGCTTTAAACACCGTTATAGGGGACAATCAGGATGCTCTAATCGGTCTAGAAATCGAATCCTATATTCCTAGATGGATTAACTCAATTCTTAATAACCGAATAATAAACGCAAGTTAGCAGGAGCATACCTAGAAGGATTTCACAAGGAGGGTACTTTCTCCATGACAATGGTTATTGGTGGTTAATCTTTCTACAAAGGGGGGAAATAAAAACGGTACCATATGTGGATGATTTAGTCATCCTTGTTTAGCGAAAAAAATTTAACGACGATCAGTAAACTAATTCAAAGAGCATTGCAAAAGTTTCTTAACTGGACTATAAATTGTAGTCTGGGGCTTAGCCCCACTCGTGGTAAATTCAATCAGCAGCGTATCTAAAGTGGGGCGGTGGAGGCAGTCCACCTCGGGCGGCATATATTTTGAGGCGGCATTTTTTTATATTCCCGTCTAAATTATATAAAATTAGAAATTAGAACTGCCAAGAAAGTACTTTTTAAAACGGGAGTCAGATTAAAAATTTCAATGTATGCTTGTTGCATAGGGAGTGTTAGATTACAACCGCCCGCGACGTTTAAGTTAGGCGAATCTCTACTTTTCATCGCATACGCGATGAATTCATTTAAGTATTTTTTTTTTTTATTTCCAGGCAAAAAAGTAATTTCGTGAAAAGTTCATTGAGAAAGTGGAAAAATGCGAACTAATTTATAACAAAAAGTTGAAAACAAATTTGATGAATTTCAAAGGTCAACGCGTTCAATCTAACAGCATATTTTTAACAACTCGTCAAACGCGACGTTAACCATTCATCGAAAATACCAATCTAACGCTAGCTTAAAGGGCTAATTGTTTCAAGAGAATTATTGCAAAGTTGAAAGTTGATGTGTCTAATGCCGAATGTAAACTGCTATATTTTTGGTTGCCATTTATCTACCTACTTTGGATCTCCATAATTCTTAATAAATTTTGTCGCTTACAATTACAACTTTAAAAAACTACCAGTTTTTACCACTGACTTATAACAATGGACTGAGCGATTTGCTATTTCATGTGGCACAAAAAATATTGTGTTTCTGTATATCACCGATAGAGCAACCTTTAAAACGTTAACTACATAAAAATATGTAAAACTCAACCAATCAGATGATATTTTACACCAGTAAATCGAATTAAATTAAAAAAAAAATTATTTTCTTTTGTCCAAGTGATGTTTTAATCGCTTATAAGCACTCTTATAAGAAATTAAACTAATTCTGACTTTAATTTTCAAAAGTTATTCTTAACTGAATCCTGCGTATGGGCAAGAGAGACGGCGCATGGTAAACACTATCTTTACCTTATTCTTTCTTCGGTGGTTGCATCTGCAGCCAACATAAAAACATAAAAAGGCATAAGTAAACGTTCAGTAAGCAATATTTTGTGTTGGTAGCTCCAACTCTGCCATAGGGCGAAAGAGAGAACTGTAAAACATGTGCCATTCTTTCCTATAGGAAAATGGCAATACGCTCAGTTCATTGTTATAAGTCAGTGGTTTTTACACTAAGCACAAATGTCGGTCTAAATATGTGTGTATAAAGAAAACATCACCTGTTAATACTTTCTTTAGCCACATTAGTAATCTATACATGAAAGTGATTACTCGTGCGTAATCGCGTACGCTCCTAGGCTATCAGGGAAAGCCAGTATCCCCCTATGTCGTACGTGCCACGTTTAACTCTGCATCTGTACACGAACGGGATTGCCTATCTGGTTTTATTCAGCATCATGATGCTAACAAAGTTTTAATACTGAGTTAGAAGATATTCGATAAATAAATATATAAAATAGAGTGATTTTTGAGTATGTATATAACACTGATTTTTTAAATTTACAAATATTTATAAACATAAACAGATTAACTACTACACGAGTTCTCTTCTTTGAAGCAAGAAATGAATGTTATTTGCTCATCTACCGTCTATGCTCATAAGATTTCTTAGTGCTCTCCAAGCAACCGTTGTCGCCCTCCAATAATACATAACAATTCTAAGGAAAAAATTTCCAGTAAATTTCTAAGAAAAAGTTGCGGCCTTCCCTACATCAGGTTCAGTAATCGTGGATTTTATATTCTATCGAGGCGATGCCTATGTACTTCCCAGCCTTTGTATGTTTTTTAGACAAACAATCGTTCAGGCAATTTTAAATGCTCTTACGGCTTATCCCTTGAACCCCTTGTCTATACTTTAGTTGCAGAACTTTTAGCGACTGAGTGTCAGCAAAACTGTTCAAAATGGTACAAGTGGAGCCATCTGACATTATAACAAGGAGACATTTTCGCAACCACTACATAGTTCTATACACAAGGATTTTACATAATTTTTTGGACTGTCAACAACTCATTAGAATAGAATGCAAATCCTGGAATTGCCACTTTGAAAAGTTTATCTTCTACAAGATGGTTCACGGGATATGATGCTTGTTATGTGGAGCATCGGCTGAAATCGAAAAAGACAGTTCACAAAAATCTGTAACCAGCAATGAGTCAAAAGCCCTACGGCAGAAACTGAAACGCTTTTCTGGGGATTTTTACTGGATGGAATTAACACAGTAAATAAACCTGGCAAAAAGTATTGAATCTGTACGACAAAGATTTTAGGAAAAGAATCGAAAACTGCTGACAGATGAATCTTGTGAAAATGAAACAAAACTGAATTGGAGGGACTCATTTCAAATTTGTATATTCTTGGTTATTATAGATTGATTTATAACGGAAATTCGCACAAAAAGAATGTCCTATGAAGAATTTAATTTGAAATTCTCAACTCTGGAATGCCGTTATATGAAAGATATGATTTTTGATTATATAAAACCCAAATCAGTTATATTTTCGGAAAAGCTATCTCAATGATATCGAGAACAAGTTGTAGGACGACATAATGTATTTCTTAGCACATCGCCTGTCAAAGAAAGAGCCAGTTCTACCTGATCTATCTCTTATCATGTCATATGAGTGGTTCAACGATATGGATTTCAAAGCCACATATCCAAATATTGATATTATTTCCAGAGTATATTTATTGACACTAACAACAAACTATTCTGCAGAAAGGAGTTTTTTCTTGTTCGATATGATATGGATTAAAAACTATCTAAGATCAACGGTTGGGCAAGATAATTTTGAATATTGAATCTGACCTCACAACATCCCTAGACTTCGGGGACGTTATTCATGACTTTGCTGCAAAAATGCACACAGAAAGCCTGTGGTTTAAAGAATTTCTATATTTTTTAGTGTTTTGGTTTTACTTATTATTTAAAAATATTAAATATGTGCATTCTACATATACATATGTATTAAAAAACTTGTAATAATTTGTTCAGAAGAAAATTTTTCTTTTAAAATTTTTTACCATTTTTCACGTTCACATACCTAATCACATTTTGTAAATTAATTAAAAGATAAAAAAGGCGGCAGAAATTTTCAGCCTGGGGCGGTAAATAGCCAAATAGCACGACCTTGTGATTTAACTGCAATTCAAGATTCAATCACAAAAGCAATCGCAACGCAACCCCAATCACATCACATTACAGTCCCAACCACACAGATTTAATCTCTCTCAAAGCTGAATAATTGGACTGAAAATTTAAAATGGCCCCGAACCGAACCAATAAATAAAATGTCACTCACATAGCAGCATACCAAGCGGATGGCTTTTGAGTATTATTTGATTTAATCTTGAAAATTTTTTATAAAGTTCTTTTACGTTTAATTGCTATTTTTATTTAAATACTTTCATGAAATGTACATTTATCGAGTCAAAATTAATCAAAGTTTTCCATATTCATCAAATGTGAGCAGTTGCTCATCATGTAAAATATTTAAAGTTGTCAATTCCGTTGTGGCGTCTTCAGTGGAACTATCAGTTTTACTGTTTTTCAGTGAATTCTCCTCAAAATCTATCAGCTGAGCTTCGTGTTGAGAACTTTTATCGCCTTGAATAGTCGTTGAGCCTTGTGTGCTTGATGAACCAAACCAAAGAGTTGAGCTTGACGTCTGCGGTATTTTGGATTTTTCGGTTTTGTATGAGAAGTCAGAAGTTTCAAAAATGTTCGTCGATTCATGTCGTCCTGACGGACCTGGTTGGCCTGGTGCTCCTGGTGGTCCTGGTGGTCCTGGTATGCCTGCTGGACCTGGTGTACCTGCTGGACCCTGGGAACCTGCTGGACCTGCCGGACCTGGCGGCCCTGGAAATCCTGGTGGACCGCGTAAGTCAGCTGAGGTCTTTGCATCAGACGATTCATGTAATTTAACTGGAACAGAACTTGGTGTGACACAATGACAAGTAACGGGAGGACATTGAAGTAAGCTTACTGGTATAGGACCTGAGATATAATGATATCTCGGCAGCAGCGGTGCAACTTTTTCAATTTTTGGTCGTAAATTGTATGTCTTGGAAGAAATCCAAGGAATATCTTTCATGTAAAATAAACGAAAACAAAACAAACTTATTATAATATAATCAAAAAAATAATATTGTTAACAAAGTTTCACTTACAAAACACAACACACCAAAATTCTAGCCTCATTCTTAACTTCTCTGATGACTTACAATGAAAGTAGCCAGCGACAGACTGTCAACTTTTATACCAAATCAAAGAATGCATCTCATAAAATATGCGGTCAAAGCTCTGTGTTCCATTTAAATAAATATCTTGCGAGAATAAGCTGAATACGACCCTTTTGGGAATCGCTTGTGAATGAATCAATAAAAATGATAATGAGAGAATAAAAAATTCTCATAATTAATTTTGGGCTACTTAATATTTCTAAAGCTCATGATTACGTAGCTGACACTAATTTTTGGAGGGCGAATGATTCTTAAATTGTTGGAAGATGCTGCAATCAGAGTAAGAGTAAGAAGTTGGTTACAAACGAAAAAAAAAGAGAGTCAAGTAACAAAATTCAAGCGAAAGCGTGGAAAGCATAATAAAAGAAGACCAGCCCACATTCAGGTGAGAGACAACTAAAAGGCCTAGTCGATTAATTCTCGGCATTAGGCTCTTTTCAGTCAATATGATAATTAATTACCTCTGATAAAAAATGGTAATTGGTAATTGAGTGATTTACATAATTATTCAACAAGACACAGTAGAATCATGTTTAGGTATAGAATTTTTTTTTTTTACATAGAATTTTATAGATTTCATGGGTCTTGAATGAAGAGAAGTGGGTTGATGAAAGATTATGCCGTTTTATAGAATACGATACAAATTGAAACAATAATCATAGCGGCGTTCATTAATGTAATTGTAAATTTTATGCTCAAAGTGATTGATTTGACATAATCATTGTCAAATTTTGTAGATTCATGAAACTTTTTAACTCAACGAAGTCTTGGGAGTCCCTCGTTTATAGCATCTAAAGGTACAGATACAAGATAGAAAGAATTGGGCATCCCTATTAGAACATACCAAAAACTCCCCAATTTCATACACGACAGACTATTTTGTACTCTTGAATTTTAATCCCTACATATCGAACTCTGGAGTCACAGTTATAGCGTACTCCTGGAGGTCAGTCTCCGACGTGTCTCACACATTTACAAAAAAAAAATAAAAAATAAAAAAAAATAAAACATATAAAAAAGTAAACTTAGGAAAACCCCAGACTCTATAACCCGTTCAAACCACGCATGCTTTTTCTTCATTTTTTTTTTATTTAAAAATTCAGAAATTGAAAAAAAAAATAAAAATAAAGTCAAGAAAAGTCCAGACTCTGTCTGTAACGCGTTCGAATTCCACATGCTTTTGTTTTTATTTACTTTTTTTAAATTAACAAGTAAAAAAGCTAGAATTGGTCTAAGACCAATTCTTATGATACCCTAGATGAATGCCCTTATGAAATTTCGTATTGTCACCGATCTATTCAAGTTTGATTTTGAAATTGTTTTTCGCATATATTTCTAGAACGGTTTGTCGCACAGAAAAAATTATTATAACCAATTTTATAGGATTTGGTATTCTGCAGAAGTATTTAGTACAATAAAAATGTCTTGGACTGATCGTTTTCAAAGTATACGTAAAAAACCTAAATTTTTATATGGCAACACCAAGAAGGAGTTGCCCGATTTAGTCCATTTTTGACACTTTATTTGCTAATGTAGTAAAAACATCACATACGAAATTTCAGCTCTCCACGTCGACGCGTTCTCAGGCAGTGTCCAAATATATAGCGGAAAACGAAATTTTTATATGGCAACCCCACGAAGGAGTTGCCCGATTTGTCTCATTTTCGAACTTAATTTTACTTTTTTTTTTAAGTCCGTGAACAAAATTTTAGCTCTCTAAGTATACGCGTTCTCGAGTAATCGTGCGCACAGACGGACGGACGGACGGACATGTAAAAATCAAAATAACTTTTAATATTATGAATAGGTGTCCAATCCATTTTGCTCTACCATCATTATTTCGAGGTGTTACAAACGGAATGACAAACTTAGTATACCCCTATGATTTCATCTAGGGTATAAAAATTAAAAAAAAGTTAGGTTCCAAAAAATCAGGGATATAAAGGACTAAAATTTTTAATCAACTCAAGCAGTGAGTCCGCTTAATCATTGAGTCCGCTCAACAGTTGGGCTGTGGTTCACCGCTCAAAATTTGAGCGAACTCGCTAGTTGCGTGGACTTGAGCGGACTCATCATTTGAGTTGAGCGGACTCATCATTTGAGTTGAGCGGACTCAAATCGTGTTTTAAATATCATAAGATGAATCTGATTTAATTTGAAACTGAAACTGAAATTTCAATCATAAGAAAAGCTCACAAAAAAGTCATTCATTATATTATATTAATTTAGCTTTTGCAAATTTTCTTAGCCAACATTTCGCTTCCTCTCAATTTAATGTACAAATTCAATAGCTTGTAAAACCTGTACTTGAAAATGTTATAATTCAATTCAAGGATTGTCTTACATTTTTCCATATAATCAGCGCCTTACTTTATATTTTTTCCATTGATATGTAGCATAACTTACATTTCAAAATTTTAGTCATTTCGATGACATCTATTAGGATTTAACTTTTTTCCTATACTAAATAATCTTTCTACCAAAGCACTACTAGACAGTGCTGTGTTGTATTCGGTAAAAACACTTTTTATCACCGAAAAACGTTTGTTTTCAAATACGCTCGAGGTTTTTGTCTGTGGAAAAATTATACTCGAAGAACATTTCTGACCCTCCATTGAATTTTGGTCATCTTCACAATCTGAATCCCAAAATGGCGTAGCGTAGAAGAAATATTGGCTAAGAAAATTTGCAAAAGCTAAATTAATATAATACGTAATATAATGAATGACTTTTTTTGAGCTTTTCTTATCTGATTGATTGAAATGTCAGTTTCAATTTTAATTAAATCAGATTCTCCTTTTGTTAGTTAAAACATGATTTGAATCCGTCCAACTCAAATTATCAGTCCGCCCAAGTAGTGAGTTCGCTCAAGCCACTCAAGCAGTGAGTCCGCTCAACCAGTGAGTTCGCTCTAGTTTCGAGCGATAAACCACCGCTCAAGTGTTGAGCGGACTCAAGTCCTGAGTTGAGCAATCAGTTGATATGACAAATGAGTCCGCTCATTTACAACCCTGGAAAAAATAAACAGAATAAAAAAAACAATATAAAAATTAAATAACAGTTAAAAAATATTTTATAAACTTAAAAGAGAATCTCGCTATTAATAAAAAAAAAACAAAAATAGCGTGTATGGTTGAAAAATTAGATCCGAAAACCAGAGTTAAATAACTTCGTATAAATTTTTTGAAAGATTTGCTAAGCGAGTACGAATCTGTATACAAAAACTTTCTTAGAATGACCATAAAATACTTTCATGATTTGTGGGGAAAATCAGAACACATATAAAAAAACAAGATACTAATATGAGACGACCAAGCAGAACGCCTCGCTGTGACTTGGCGCTTCCTAGCTCCAGTTAAAGGTCATTGCAGTTTGTAGTTACTTGTGTTTTTCTAAATTCTTTTTTTATGTGATATCTAACATTCTCTAATGTATTCTATATTTCCACATGTACAATTGTAAAAATTACACATAAAATATGTGAGGCAAATTTTGATGTGTTGATATATGGCTTGTTAATAAATGAGGTTTATTCTTCTCTCACCAGAAATAAGTCTTCAAAAATAAATAAATATATGTATAAAAACTGTTGATAAGAATAATAAAAGCATTACTCAACATTACTACGGGAAGACTTTTAAAAATTTATCGGGGACAGCTTTGGAATCTGATATCGAATATGGCGAATTGATAGATTTGATACAGACATCTGTAGGGCAATCTTGCAAACTGACTTTTTCGTATGAAGTTTAAAAATGAAATAAACAGAATTTTTTTCGGTGCAGATTATGTTCGGTTTAAGTTTTATGACAGATTTTGTTTCGATCGATGTAGACGCCAGGCTAAACTCATTAAGCTTACATACTTTCCGATATCTGAAAGTCTTGTTATTCCAATATTACAATCAAGCTAAAACTAATTTCCTCAGGGATTCCTCAGAGTTCACTCTTTGGTCCACTCCTTTTTATTTCCTTTTTTCTATATATCAATGATCTAGGACAAATATTGCATAATTTTCATGTAATGATGTATGTAGATAATGTTCATTTTTATTTATTCACTCCCGTTGCCCAACTATAGGATGGTATGACCCGAGCCTTGCTTGCTAGGACACATATTATACATGGTACTTTTCGAAAATTATAGTGTTATGACAAAATATGTACACCTCAGACTATTCGACTGCGATTGTTTAAAACCTTTATTATCCCAATTATCCTATATGGCTGTCAAATTTAGTGTCACTTGGACAGTATCAGTCGTAGAAAGTATAATATTGCGTACAATTCGAGTGCGCGCTATGTTTATACTCTAGATGAAATCAAATGGTAGAGCAAAATGGATTGGACTCCCACGCATAACATTAAAAGTTATTTTGATTTTTGCATGTTCGCCGTCCCTCCGTCCGTCCGTGCGCACGATAACTCGAGAACGCGTGTACTTAGAGAGTTGAAATTTTGTACACGAACTTTTGTAAAAAAAAAAGAAAAAGAAAATTGAGTTCGAAAATGAGACAAATCGCACAACTTCTTCGTGGGGTTGCCATACAAAAATTTCGTTTTCCACTATTTATTTGAACACTGCCTGAGAACGCGTTGACGTAGAGAGCTGAAATTTGGTACATGCTGTTTTCATTGTACTAGAAAATAAAATTTCAAAAATGGGCTAAATCGGGAAACTCTTTCCTAGTGTTGCCATATAAAAATTTAGGTTTTTCACGTATACTGTAAAAACGATCAGTCCAAGACATTTTTATTGTACTAAAAACTTCTTCACAATACGAAATCCTATAAAATTGGTTATAATCAATATATGCGAAAAACCACTTCAAAAATCAAATTTGCACAGAAGGGTGACAATACGAAATTTCATACGAGTATTCATCTAGGGTATCATAAGAATTAGTCTTAGACCAATTCTAGCTTTTTTACTTGTTTTGATATATTTTATTTATATTATCTCGTCGCATTTTATACTGTACATTTGACAATTATTTGAAGGATCATACCATTATTCAGTTATGGTTTTCAAGATTGTGCCAAAGAAGTTACGCGCGAGAAAATTCAACAATTTCGTAAGGCTCGCAACCTTCAACTAATTGTGCCACCCGAAGTAATTACATTCGGATTTAGCAATCATTTTTCGATTACAGTGCAAAAAATTGGAACATGTTGCCAACGAATGCAAAACGATGGGCAATCCGCAGCAGTTTTAAAAATATGGATCTTAATCATTTTTCGAGCCTTATTTTAGCTATTTCTTGGCATGATTTCTTGCTTCTTTACTTATTCTCATCTTTTTTTCAGTTTAAGTTTCTTATTTTTTTTTTTCTCTTTTATTATATTTTTCCTCCTTTTCTTCTCTATTTGTTTTCTTCTTAGTATATATAATATTTAGATAATTTAATTTTTCCGTTAGTCATTTTTAAATGTGCTGGTAAAATAGTTGGTATTGTTTAATTTCTTTTGTGAGTTAGTATCTAGAGTAATTACGTGTCAAGGGTTTTCCAATAGGAATGGGTCGATGTTGACAGGCTGCGGGGGCCATCTTGTTTTGGCGGCGTCAGTCAAATATGTTGTTTATTGTTCAGTCATTGATGCCAAATCTCCATGTCAAATTTGATTGACAGCACGTCCAAATGATAAAACTTTATTATCAAAATGAGTGTTCGTTAGTGCAATCGTTGCGCGTATTGCCCCCATTGTACGGTGGTCCTTCAAAGTCGACTCTCCAACGTTTGGTGACCAAATTCGAGACGACCGGTTCGGTAAACAATCAGCCAACACCCCCAGATCGGCAGAGAGCATCGTCGCTGTCCGTGAAAATGTGCAGGAGCCTTTCGCAGACTTTAACTTAGCGAATTTTGCACTAGGATTTGGGCCTGTACCCGTACAAGATCCAACTTACCCAGGAGCTTAAAGTTGATGACCATAGCCAACACCGATTTTTCGCTGACTGGGCTTCGGAGCGTTTGGAAGAGAATCCCAATTTTGACCGAAAAATCATCTTTAGCGACGAGGCGCATTTTTGGATAAATGGCTATGTTAACAAGCAAAATTTTCGTAAATGGGACGACGCCAACCCACAGGTTCACCAGTGGGCAATGTGTCCACAAAAAGTTACTATTACATGTGGTTCCAGCAAGACATCGAACGTCACGGTAGACCTTCTGCATGAACGATTTGAGGGTATGGTTATCTCTCGCAGAGAATTGGCCACCAAGATTATGCAATTTGACCCCGCTACACTTTTTCTTGTGGGGTTTTCTGAAGTCCCAGGTCTATGCCAATAAACCACAATCGATCGATGCCCTCAAACTTAACATAGCCCAGTCCATCGCTCAAATTTAGTCGAATCTATGCAGCAGAGTCATTGAAAATGGCACCTCTCGGATCCGCGGCGGATATTTGAACGATATTACATTCCATATATGGGCCTTTCAAATCAATAAAGAATTTCTTTAATACCTCACAGACAGCTTGTTTTATTCCATTTCAACATCGACCCGCCCTTATTGGAAAACCCTTTATAAAGTTTTGACTCAAATGCAGTAATATTAATGATAATAATACTACTGCAATAGTATTGATGAGCAGGTCGAAATTTTTTGAAAATCTTACTAATTTCCTTTTTGTTAAGCATATACCTCTAATTACAAGGAGAATTGATAAGAAGCCATGTCCATGCTATACTCCAGCTATCGCTTCACTTATTGCGTAAGGTGAACATTCGTACCATCTATTTAAACGACTCAGGACCAGTCGTGCGCGTGTCTTATATAAAATTGCTCGTAATGAGGCTACTTCTGCAATTCACTATGCAAAATATAATTATTTTCGTTCGAAATTCGATTTTATGCTCCCTCCTAAAATTTTTGTAGAAGAATCTCAGAGCAACCATGATCTATGGAAAGACAGTATTAAACAGCAGGAGTTCAATGTCAATGAACTTAATCAGCACCTTGTATCCACTCATCATACCTTAATGGCAACTACTGGCTATGTCAACGTCAATGTCATAACTCCTCCTCAGCATAATCATACATCTATATTTAATTTCAGATGTGTTCATATTGATGAACTCCATGAAGCGCTCTTTGCCATTAAATCAGTTGCATTTGGCCCTGATAGCCTTTCGCCAAAGTCTATAAAAATTATTTTCTCCTACATTGGAGCATATTTCTTGGATATACTTAATATTACTCTGACTACATCTGTTTTCCCGTCAAGGTAGAAAAAAGCGACGATGCTACTAGTCCTGAAAAAAATCTGTAACTTCTTCCCTGTCTGATTTTCGACTCATAAGTCTTCTCTGCTTCCTATCTAAAGTCTTCGAAAAACTTATGTATAGGTAGATGTTGGTACATATCGGAAATAGCAATATACTTTCCCATTGGCAATCTGGTTTTCGCTCAAATCATAGTTGCGAAACTTACCTGCTAAAGGTCACGTCACCACGGACCTGAGGTGTAGCCTGGACAGAAATGAATTGGGTGTTCTTGTAATGTTTGATTTTAACAAAGCTTTTGATAGTGTTAATCAACTTAAGTTAATTAATAAATTATCTTCAAATTTTGATTGTTCCACCTCTGTTACTAATTTAATCTTTATCTTCCTTTCTGAATGATTTCAGGTTCAGGGTTCAGTTCTGGGTCCTCTATTATTTACCTTATTTATTAATGATTTGCCATATGCCATACGTGATACTAACATTCACTTATATTCCGACGATATTAAATTGTACTTTAGCAGACCAGTTGGTCTCATTGAAGACTGTATTACACGTGTAAATGAGGACTTGGAAAGACTTTATGGCTGGTCAGTAAGTAATGATCTTGTGCTTAATCCAGATAAGTCACAATGACTTATGGTATGCCACGACTCATTAAAAATATTTTTCCCCTCGTCTTTCTCGGCGGCCATGTGTTGCCTTATGTTGAGTTGAGCCGGCTACGAATTTGGGGATCAACTCAAGATTGATATGTTGTTATCATATATCCTTCCTGATTTACAAAATTTATGGTGGACTGCGAACGTTATGGCTTTCTACTCGGATTTTAAGCTCCAGCACTAAACTAAAGCTCGTTAAAGCCTTGACCGTACCCCATTTTTCCAATGGAATTTTAATTCATTCACTACTTGATATGTATTGCTGTCACAGAATTAATGTTGCCTTTAATGACTTTATCAGTACCAATCTTCTCGGCTGTTCCTTGGAGTCACATCTCAGGCACATGGCACATGTTTTTTTTTTATAAACTAATACGTATGGTCGTCCCGGATTATTTGGCTAACTGCATTTGTTTTCTTCAATTATCGCAACACCGTAACATCATGATTCTCCGATATAATAGGCGAGTATTGGAAGACTCTTACTTTGTATTTTGTGCTCATTGTTGGAATACTTTTCCAAGTGCAATAAAGGAGTGCGGGTACGGTTGGAGAGTTCAGATCGATTCTTTACTCTAATATTTCTTGGTGGCGATGGAATCGCTTATGCTGATTGGCTGCTTAGTAGATATTATTAGTTCTTTATAAGTTTATTACTATTATTATTTTTTATTACCATGTCAATTGATTTTTTTTTTAATTTTTAGAACTCATGTTTCTTTTATGTACTTTAAAAGATTATTAATCTTGTGAACTTGTCCAGCAATAAAATGAATTCAATTAAATTAAAATTAAATGAAAAATAAAAAATACTTTGCTGACATTTTTTGCAGCACATAGCAGCTCTCGGGGTATTCAAAAGCGTTCTTTTGTTCTTTTTTTTTATAATGGGTATCTACATATTGTTTTTAATTATCCATATTTAAATATTTAATTGAAAATTTCCCTTATAGATATTACTATTAATTAGATTTTTAGATTTATTTTACTCCGTTTTTCTTTTATTTGTTTTTTATCTCAGAATGGATATAAATTAATTCATATATTTCTTAAATTGAAATTATTATTCTAGTTTTTAACATTTTAAAGGACGTATATTCTTCTTATTTTCATATCTTTATGTAAGTCAAAACTGAGGAACAAAACTTTCATATTTGAATCCTATAAACATGTTCGTTCAATATCGATAATTCCCACATGGTACATAAAAGGAGCAAAAAAGGATGTAATATGTCGTTGTAAAATAGCGATATAGACCAAGTAACACCATTTGAAATATAATTTTTTAGTTGCTTAGTTCACGAGCATCGACTCTGATGTGAGGCCAAAAGCCGTTATAAAGTTAGATTTAATTTGAGTGGTTTTATTAATTATCCTCTCTTTATTGAATTTTTCACCCAACAAAAACTTTTTCCTAACACAGAAAAATTGTTTGAAGAACTCAAAAAAAAAAAATACATCACACCTTGTTAATGTTAAATAATCTGGTGTATTTATGTATACAGAATTAAATTTTCTAAGTGAACAAGGAACTCCCTTTCACGAACTTGAAGAGCGCGCAAAGGTATTCCTCCATTCAGTAAATTATTTTTATGCTTAAAAAAGGCAAGGGCTTCTTCTTAAAGACAAGAACAATAACAACAAAAGCAACAGCAAAAACAAACGAAAAAAAAAACAGCGTGGAAAATCGACTAAAACTTTTTTCCTTTAAAGAATTTTCATTAGTAAATTAACTCTTAATTAAATGAAATTGAAAGGAAGTGCAAAAAGTGTATTAGTACAGCTGAACTTCGGAATTAACAAGTTTTTTTTTCCCGATTCGAGGTAGAAACTCCAAGATAATTTCATTGACGTTAGTGTTTTTCTCTGTATCATCTATGAAAATGAAGTTTTTCTTTTCTTCATCATATTCAACTCGGCTGCTGGATTGAGTACATTCTTTCATGTCTCTTTTGATGAATTCTGAAAATGAACAAATTTTTAAAAGTCATTTTGATAAACTTTGTTGATCAATTTTAATTACGAGTATAAAGAAAAATTAAGTGTTTTTGTTTTGTTTTTTTGTTTTGTAAAAAACAACTCAAGGTATACTACTACAAGACAATATCGAAAATTTGAAATTTCATAATCGATTGATCTTATGTAGATTTTAATTGGAACAGATTCAGGTTTTCAAATCGTTCTGTCCAAAAAATTGGCGATAATCCTCAACAACTACAACAAGCAATTTGCATACTAACTTTTACAGTAACAGTAGAGAATAGAGTAAACTATTTTTTCGTGATATATCTTTTACTAAGTTGTAGCTAGATTATTTAACTGTATCATTCATAGTCATACATAGACTTACGATAAGCTAAGATGCGCATAAATCTACATAGAAAGAGAATCCCGTATCAATGAAATCGTTCTACCAACCGTAATTACGTTGTGGGAATTTTAATTAAAAAACAAAAAAAATATTACCTAATCAACCATTACTGACCTTCTGAATGCATGCAGTTGTACAACTCCATATTGCACGGATTCTCGAATACTAAGTAAATATTGTTGCTGATAGCACAAACTGGTTGCGATTCTTTTGTGCAAATCTCCCTGCAATCTGATTCATTGCCTATTGGCGATGGTAGGGGATGTGGCAGATCCGTTACTGTGTTCGCCGCTACAATGACACCTATACAACCAAATAAGAAAAAATGGTTTGAAATAATATTCAAATGATGAGATAAAATTTATATTACCGACATAAAACAGAAAACACAAATATTTCATGGCTTGTTTTTTTTTTTTTTTTTTTTTTTTTTTAGTATTTGCAGTAGCTGCGGTACTACGCAACTTTCCTTAAATAACAAAGTAAAATCACTGTAGAAAAAAATATCACAGAATTTGCAGAAAGCTACGAGTTTTATAACTTTTACAGTTGAAGTTCGGTTGAATGTTATCGGACCTTTTACATAATTAAACCAGCGCGCCGCCAAAGTTTTGTTATCATCGAATTTATGTATATCACTGTGTTTGGTGTGATTAACTTAACTTCTTGAATTCGGCATTTCAATGAATTGCTTGCTAAGGAACTATGTATGTATGTAAAGCAGATGAGGTCAACCCTGTTGGGTGCATAAATATAGGAAAATTAAAGGAAGATAAAGATAAAAAACCCAAGAAAAGAAACAATAAACATTGAAAAATGTTAGATTTTTGGAGGTCATTAAACAGCTGGGTTTTATTTATTTTTTTTTTTTTTTTTGTATGCATGGCTGAACTTATTTATTCCGAGAACAGAATGACTAGCTTATTGAAAAGGATAGCAAGAAAAATTTCCTGCATGATATTGGATTTTCGGATAACACACAGGGATTATTTTCAAGGATATTTGTTGAATTGTATTTGGTTTCATTGAATTTCAATCATTTTCATCACAACCACAGCAGGGTAGAAAAAATCATTACCAGATTTGACATGCTCCAAATTGAGTTTTGATTGAATAAACTTAGGTTTGGGAATTTACTGAATAAATCGTTTGATGTTGGTGGCCTTCTTGCCTTGATATATTTTTCTTTTCCATTTTAGGAATAATTATTTAAACTTAAGAAATGTCCAGACTCTGTCTGTAATCCGAACGAATCGCAGCATGTTTCTTTTTTTAATGCAAAATATATTTAAAAAATAAAAAATTTTTTTAATAAATTAAAAATAAGTAAAAAAAAATTAAAAAAACAGTTGTTATTCCTCCTTGATAAGATATTTGGGAGAGTTGCCTCATACGTATCAAAATTTTATATGAGTTGGGATCAGTTTGATCTTTTTCAAACGTATACGGCAGGTAGAAATCAAGCCGTACTGAAGAATATAAGGTATCTGCCGATACGAAATGCTTATTTTTCTTCTTCTTTTGTTTTCTTTTTCCAGCCCACTGCGGGCTTACACAAGTTCGATTCGCTTCGAATTAATCTGATTTTTTTGTTTTTGCTATTGTGGCGGAGAATCCAAAGAATCCAAAAAATATCCTTCTTGAACAAAACAAAAAGTTAAAAAGATTAAAATACAAAAAAACGGCCAATTTGAACTAGGATAACCTTAAGAAAATCACAGACTGTCTGTAACGAATTCCAACAACCTGTCATTTTTAAATAAGAATTTTTGTTTAATTAAACAAAAAAGTACAAACAATTTTTTTTTTATTTTATTCTTTTTGCTGATGTGGGTTTTTTTTCTTTTATAAAAACTGAGAGAATCCCCTGATAAGAGCGGGCAATTATTGAAGTAATAAGTAATATTTCTCAAAATATGTTTAACTGAAAAAGTTTGTTTAGTTTAGCGATTTTTTTTTTAAGAGAATGAAGGAGAGATGAAAGGATATCCGAAAAAGAATTTTTTTTTTGTTATATGGCCTATCCTAGTTTCTAGTCAAATAGTAGTGGTATATAAAATAATATCAGCAGTAAAAAAAAAACATAGTTACCAACATTATTTCTATGCGTTACAAACAGAATGACAAGCTCTGTAAGCCAGGTAGTCCAAGAGTCTCCTTAGCCTACACTAACTAACTGAAAAATTGTGTCCTTATGTATATTATTATTATAAAAAAAGACAATTTATTTGCATTTTGCGGAAAAGTTATTATTTTACCGAAATTCAAGATTCATATCATAACTCAAGAATTCATACGAAAAATTTACTTATCTTCCCTACGGCCGTCCGAAAATTCTAACCAAAAATAGCTTTGTTAGAAGGATTAGTTACTAGGCTTTTTTTTTTTGTGCTATTGACGAAAATTTTTGTGTTAGGCTAGCGCTAAATGTTAAATTATTATTAGATTTTGTATTAATATTATTTATATTCCATTTATTTTATTTTTACTCCTTTTGGATGAATTATAGGCAGTGATTCCTTTGCGATGAATACGCGGCAGTCATTCCCTCCATGTGGATGCAATCCTCCTTCAGGCTCGCAGAAATAATGTTGCTTCTTTTATCCGAAGCTACGCAAAAGAAGAATAATGATATAAACTTGACTGACAATTTGAATTTTGCCTAATTCTCTTTATGTAGAAAAATAAACTCTTCTGCTTTTTGAGGCCAGCCATTCCCTTTAACTCGTACACGAATTTGTCTATTTCTTTACTATTTTCGACACTCTCGTAGACCCACTTTTCGTCATCACAGCGAGCTGAAATTTGGCACACAGGTTCATGTCGCGTGACAATTGAATCTGTCAAAATTTGAACCGGAAATTTTCATGGAAAATCGGGAAAAATCATTTGAAAATTTGGTACAAATTTGATTAGTGATAAATCCGTTTCAGGAAAAATGCAGAGTTTTCCGATTTTTCCGAAAAAGTTTTCTAAATTATGCAGGATCAAGTTCCCTATCAACTGGCATCATTACTTTCTCTCCGACAATGGTGAAAACTTGCAGAAAAAATCGAGGAAAATTCATCTAAAACGCTTTTCCGGAGTTTTTCCGACCAAGGAAGCGTTTGAGCGTTTTGCAACCTAAGACAAAGTTGTAGAGCGAAATGAGTTGCATAAAGTTGCTTTTGTGGAAAACTCCATGGAAAACCCGGAAAAGCGGGAAAATCATCGGAAAAATGTTCATCGATCTGATTAGTGATAAATCTGTTTCAGGAAAAATGCAGAATTTTCCAATTTAGTTAACGTGAAAAAGGCAGAAAATAAAATAAGTAAAAAACGAGTTTTCAAACAAAACTGAGGCCAAGTCGCATGAAAAAGTAGAAAATAAACTTTTCTTCACACACAGAGATGGACTCAGATTTTATCTTCACACACAGAGGTGGACTCAGATTTCATTCGCTGACAATCACCGATACATTTCAGTAAGATCAATCAGAAGAGAAAGAATATTCAAGAGAAATGTCCCAATCAAAAAATCTGAGTCCACCTCTGTGTGTGAAGAAAAAAATCTGAGTCCATCTCTGTGTGTGAAGAAAAGTTTATTTTCTACTTTTTCATGCGACTTGGCCTCAGTTTTGTTTGAAAACTCGTTTTTTACTTATTTTATTATTTATTGTGTATGCTATCGCTTGAACTTTTTTTCCGGAATAGGCCTTTTCTTCTCTGTGTGACATCTCATTTGTAAGAATGTTTCCCCTATTTTAATATTGGACTTAAGGGGGCCATAGACGGTCACGCATGTTGGTCAACTCGAGTAGGACAACGATGGGTTCACGCAGATTTCACGGTGTGTAGGCCTGTTTGCGGTGTCATACGCAGTATGTTAAGCAGTTGGACGAAAATCCAATTAGTTTCATTTTTGGGGGCGGGGATACGTGTTTGACAACATATTGAACCGAGTATGGCAATGTTTGTCATGCATTCAACATTCTTGAGTGAACTCTATTGAAGAAACATAAAAATTAACTGTTCTAGTAGCTGCTGATATGTGTTCCTGTCCTCATGTTGGACAGCATGTTTGACAGTGTGTGGAGAAATAGCTTTCATACGTGGCACACTAAGTTGGGCAACATGTTTGCCGTGTTTGGGCCGCTTTACGCTGTTGCATATTTGTGCGATTTACGGTAATAATGGTAATGATGGTGCACATAGATTTTTTAACTGGTTTCGGCAAGTAAATTATTTCGTTATGATACGGTTTTTCAGCTTTTGGCGCCCTGCGGAGGTAATTACTATATGCATTGCAACCCTATATTTCATAAATTGTTAAAATTTCACTTACACTCATAAAATAAAATTGAATTTTTTAAATTATTATAAAATGGGTTGGGTTAGTTCTATAAAACTAATTATGCATTTAACGATCACTTATATTTTGATGATTCAAGTATAAACAGATTTGCTGAAATAGTATTTCCATTACCTCTTTTATCTTCAAGAATAGCTTTATGATAGTTTAGATAACTAAAATGTTGCAATATGACAACAAAATGTCCTTTAATTTAGAATCCAGCTGCAATCTGTTTGCAGAATATCGCGAATCAGTGTAATGACTCTGCTTATCTTAATGTTATTAATTTTACGCCTCCATCTTCTCTTGATATCGGTGTAGTTTCTTTGTATACCAGCGATGTACTGCAGTGCTTAAGGAACCTAAAGTCTATTGCTAAGTCTGACACTGACTTTTTATGTATTTCTCTAATGAAAAATTGCGCTGACACCTTGGCACATTCTTTAACTTCAATTTTCAATTTATCTTTACAAATAGAAATATTTTTAGATACTTGGAGAGAGAAGATGACATAAAAAATTATAGAGGTGTCTCTGTTATGAAGACATTTGCATTTTTAACCAAGTAAATATTGCATTTGATCATGTGTAATTAATCTAACTTCTTTTTCACATTATGCTATTAACGCTACGGAAGAGTTATTTCAAGTTGATGTTATTTACACAGATTTCTCTAAACCACATTTGATAGAATTAATATTTCTCTTCTTTTATGTAAATTTAGTATACTTGGCTTTCACTCACATTTTTTTTAAATGGATTGAATTCTATGTAACTGATCGTAAACAATATGTCTCCAGAGAGATTCACACTGATTCCAGTGTCCCTCAAGGTAGCCACTTGGGTCCTCTGCTATTCTTGCTTTTTATTAACGATATAGTCAGAAGTTTCAAATTTTCTAAATGTTTGATGTTTGCTGACGACTTTAAATTGTTTTTAAAAGTCAATTCTGCGCACTCCTATAACGTTATCTCAATGGTCTTTTGGATTGGTGTACTATGATACTCAATAGTCTTTCGGATTGGTGTACTATGATATCTTAGCAGTACTTTTCCTAAGGTTTTTGAAATTAATTGACTTGGGGGTTATACATAATACAAAATGATTTATATTCCACATGTTGAGTTTATAGTTTGTCAGGCTCGAATGTGTCTAGGATTCATTAAGCGTAATTCTAAACACTTCAGATATATTCACTCTCTTACGAGTTTTCTACTTGACTTGGTGAGGTCTATTTTAGAATATGCATGTGTCATTTGGTGCCGTAATTTGTTGATGTCACTATGCCGAGAGATAATTTTGAGATCCATATTTTTGATAATTATAGAATTCTTAGAATTAATAGATTAACTGCATGTCTGTAAGATAATGTATAATCAGTAGGCAATTAAAATAAATAAATAAATTATGCGGACAAGTTGATGATTTAAAATCACAATTTTTTCTTCTGTTATTTATAGTTTAATGAAATGTCTTTTATGGAGGACTGCAAATCATCGCAAAAAGATAGAGAGATAAGTCGAATGTGGTTTTAAAAATAGGCACTCAAAGTTTATTGTGTTATGGGCCATTTTAGTTTTATATGGGATTTTTTACGGTCCTATTATCGTTGGTTTGTTTAAATAGCTTTATTACAACAATTTTTATTAAATAAAAATAATATATATTTCCTACTAAATAACACTACAAGATCGACAATCTTTTATAAATTAGCATCTATTAAAGAGACGGACAAATCAAAATCAAAATAATAAAAATTAAAAAAAATTAAAACTAGAATCAAAATTAACATTAAAAATAAAACTAAAATCAAAAACAAAATGAAAACTAAATTTAAAAATTTTAATTAAAATCAAAATTGAAAATAAAATTAAAAACAAAACAAAAAATTAAAAAACTAAATCAGTAGGCAATCAACGAAAATTCCAAATGAATTTGCCCGTTGAATGTACCAGGCAGCTCGTTCCAAGAACGAGTTGCCTGAACAGTGTATTAGCCCTCTAAGACTGATGTTTTTAATCTAGGTATTAAAAACTTAGCCCGTCTGTTAGAATTAAGAGACCAGACCAAGTTAGCTAGATATGGAGTTTTGGCTGTAGTAACAAGCTTGTAAATAAAAAATATAACCGGCCAAGTGCGTGTCGGATTCGCGCACGAATTTATTTGTTATAGCGGCAATAGAAATACACACTCTGTGAAAATTTCAACTGTCTACCTATTACGCTTTATGAGATACAACCTGGTGACGGACGGACGGACAGCGAAGTCTTAGTAATAGTGTTCCCGTTGTTACCCTTTGAGTACGGAACCCTAAAAAACTCTCCGCTTCAGATACACTTCCAGTGGACATCCAAATAGACCAAACGTAAGTTGAGACACATGTTCAAACCTTCGTAATCCAAAAATAGACCGGACGCAGTCATTGAATGCGACATTTAATTTTCTAATTCAGCTTGAATCCAACTTCGTAAAAATAAGCCAACCGTAAAGTCTTGAAGGACTAAAGTTTTTATTAGATGGCAACGCAATTGGGGCGACAGCAAACTAGCTGATAGCCATAAGCAACGAAGAGTTGCAAATTTTGGAAAGGCAGACCTAAAGAAGTTCGCAATATTTCATATTCGAATTAAGTGCAACAAACCTTGTACATGTACGGAACCAAAACACCATCCGCAGTGATAGCTGATAACTCGAAGAGTACATCAAATCAGTTAAAAAGACAATGCATTGAGATTTATTAGGATTTATTTTAAGATTATGTGCAAACGCCAACTTATTAATTTCGAGTAAATCGCTATTGATCTTATCCACACCGCTTTTCATCAAACCTATGGGGCGACTAAGATAAATTTGAACATAATCGGCATAAATATGAATATTAACGTCACAAGTTACAACCGGAAAGTCGTTGATATATAGGATAAAGAGTAGAGGACCAAGAATGGATCCCTGTGGAACTTCACTGATTAAGAGAAGAAAATGCGAAAATGCTGTAATCGATCGGGCAGGAAGTTATTAATTAAAATAGTTGCCTCATATGAAAAATGAAAGCTGTTGTGCAGTTTGCTCACTAATTTCTTATGTGAAACGCTGTCAAATGCCTTTGAAAAATCAAGGAGAGTCAAAATGGCGATTGTAACCTTCAAGGCGGCTGTTTCACAACTAAGCCCAGGACGAAAACCGGACTGCCATTCACTTATGGGGTTATTCTTTCATATGAAATGTTGAACTTGCCAATACAGCAACTTTTCCAACACTTTGGAAAAAGAAAAAAAAACAGGCTTATAGGCCTATAATTCTCCAGGATGAAGACATGTCACTTTTTTTTTTAATGAGAACTACATTAGAAGTCTTCCAGATTATAGGAAATACTGACTTTAGAGATAAAGATACATGCGGCAGTAGACCAATAATAGTTGGAGCGATAATCTTCAAAAATTTGGGGGACATACCATCAGAACCGATAGCATTTGATTTGATGGTAAAAATAGCATGAACTAGCTCAGTCCTATCCACACCATGAAAACTGAAATCTGTCGTGTTTTCATCTGATATATGTCCAATATCTGCGTATTTTGATCGGAATCTGCCAATTGCTGATTACCAACAAAGTTGGGACAGAGAGTGGGTCTTATAGTTACTCTCAATACCGCATACACCAGCGCTTTGCAGATTACGCCAAAGTAGTATAGAAGTATACTTAATAGGATTGAAAATGTTATCCGGACTATGATAAAACTAAAACTGTTACCTCGGATAGGTATAAAAATAAATTAAATTTGTTCGAAGTAAATGAACAAACAATTCAAGAATTCATTGCTTCAGAAATATAATAACAAGCTGATCCAGCACAAAAGCAATTTTATCTGAAGTGTAATCAACACCACTTGACCCTTTTCAACTATTCTCTATATATATATATATACCTTACCCCAAATTCCCAAAACTTTCATCCTGTAAGCAACCAACCTACGCAAATTCACGCGTTCAATTTGTTGGAACCAAACAAAAAAAAAATACTGGACAAAAAACACAATCTCTAAATTCCGATTACTGACTCTTGGGGAATGAATCTTCTTGAACTCGTATATATCGCTTCTGTTGTTGTATTACCACGCTTAGTCACCTTTTTAACCCCGTATTAGCTTAACGTTCAATTTCACCCCTATAGATAATCATGTAAAGACGACCGACCCCAAAACCAATTGGGTCAGCTCAATGTTGATGTCTACTGATGAGATAAATCAAGAGCATCATGTGTGGCGTAATTACCCATTTTAACAAGAGGAATTTGGTTCTAGCTTGCAATTTTTGTTAATTACGAGAACGAATCAAAATATCCTTGCTCTTTACTTCGCCTATGGCACAGAAATCCTTGAAAAGGGACTGAAAAAAAAAACAACAAAAAAGTAGCTAGCAAATATATAACAGAGAAATAGAACTGATTTACGATATTCATGCAGCCGCCCCAAGGGATGACTGTAGTAATTGCAGAATCATTTCCGCATCCGGATGCATATATTGCTTTTATCTTGAGAGTTAAATCGCTATGCAGTCAACGACATACTTACGTCGTACTTCTACACTACAGCATGGACCCATAGAAGTGTAACCCTGAAAACTAGTTACAAAGGACGTAACACGGAGGGAATTCTTCGTCATGTCGCATAGATAGATGCATCCATGCATCCTTAAAATTTACTATATTGCTTGTGCTGGAAATATGTAGTTTGAGATTCTCGTTTTCTGTATATACCCTTCTTATTATACTATTGCATCTCTTGATTTTCTCTCTCCCTCTCTCCCTCTGTCTCCCTCTCTCACATTATCTCTACATGGAAAACAATGAAAGGTTTATGTCGTAAGCATTTAGAATATCACTGGTACCGCTATCTATACTGCACTACCAAATGTCGGTACCTACTACCCTACCAGAACCAAGGAACTAGAAGAACTTGGACTGAAATAGCCAATTAGCATGAAAAGCTTTTCGGGAATTCTATTCGAATTGAAAACATTGTAATTTGCAAGTGCCTGCGGTTTTGAGAGTTCTGTTCGCTTTTTCGGTGCATAACCACCATTCTCCTAAATACATTTGAATTTGAATGGTAATTTTAGAACGAAGGGAAATTCATTTGCATTGAAAATCAATTCTAATTTAACCACTACCTACATACAGAATTCTAGTAGCTGCTGGAAATTACAATGGATGAAGGTAGATTCGCGGTTTGAAATTAGCAACGCTGACAACAGTATGTTGGATTGAAATGACAAAATTTGCAGTTTCCATTGGAAAATATTAAAGGAAAATTAAAATAGATTTTATTTATGTATATCAAATTAAAAGACTAGATTTCGCTTAACCACTTTAGGGGAGAGCACAATAGATCAACTGTGGTCGCAGTGCCCGCATTGTCTAGTCGCCCCAACTCTTAACCTAACCTATGTACATATATCAGACTCGCTAATTTTTGAGGACGTGGTAAAGATGGCTCATCTATCCATCAAAATATCCTGGGCTCAAATGTTGTTGGGATAACTTAGGGTTGTTGCACAACTTCTTTGAGGACCTGAGTTTACCTAGATCTGTAAAAAAAAAAACAGACATTCATTGTAAGGAGTTGCTCCAATTTACTCTGTACAAATTTTCACCCACCTCGCTAAGTTCACGCGTTCTCAAGTAGGTAATAGGGCATGCGGAGCTTTACTTTCTGATGTTGAAATGTCGGAGGCGTGACCACTGCGTTTATGGATGGCAATGGCTTGCTGGCTTTGAACGAGTTTTTTTTTGCTTGTGCTCCCAATTTAATTAGTTAAATAAAAATTTAAAAATGTTAATGAATTGTTGTGTATTCCAGTTTGTTTAAGAAAAATACTGAGAGAATTTCCGTAGCGCTTAAAAGTATAAACCTCTGAAAATCTTTCCAAAACTTCATTTTGTCGTGCTGTAATTGACTACGGAATTTGGTGTAGAGAAATCAGAAAATGCGGGCTCTCATCAGCCTACGTTCTGTTCAATACAAAAATAGACTAACATACAGGGTGTCTTAGACTAATATGACTATATTTTGCCAAATTATTCCGCTCATCTAGACAAGTAAAAACTTATATGGCTGGAGGGGGGCAAAATGTCACCCTACCGAGTTACAAGGTGATTAGCAAAATATGCTTTCCTTATCTTTCCTATAAATGGTAAACCACCTCCGTACCCCTCCCCACTCAAGAGTTATAACACTTCAAATTCAAAATTTCGGTTTTTAAATTTTTGTTTATTTTCCGTTATCTTTTTAAAATACCTCCACTAACATACATATCGACTAATTTCAGTGTGACCTGAATAGGTTAAGAGCTAATAACTCCTTAACTGTTACAGATAGAAAATAAATTAAATTAAAGAAGAGACTCTGGGCTTTCGAAATTTTGTAAAAAAAAAAGTGTATGCTAGTGGAGGTATTTAAAAAAAAATAAAGGAAAATAAACAGAAACACAACATTTTGAATTTGTAGAGTCATAACTCTGGGGTGGGGATGGGTTGACTATTTATAGGAAAGGTCTTAACGTTCTGCATACAATGCCGCCTTAAAATAGACCGTACAGAATGTACTTTTGAAAATATAGTGGTGTTTCATTAAAAAAGAGCATATTTTACTAATCACCCTGTAACTCAACAGGGTGACATTTTACCCCCCCCCCCTTCCCCTGGAAAGACACTTAAAGCCTGATTTAAACATTCCGCATTTCTTAAGAGCAAGAAAGCAGTTAAATGAAGTGGAAGTTATGGACACAAGATGTATTCCTAATAAGCGAATAATTGGTGCACCATGGAAACGGAGTTTTCTTCAAGTGGCTCCATATTTGCTGACTATGGCTATATTAGCACAATGTCCCGATCTGGCCTCCGTGCTTGGGATCTCTCGTCCCCCTGCCGTTCATAAAAAAGGGACTACTGTTTTTTTTTTTTTTCATAAAATATAGTAAATATATTGCACTGATTTTAGAGTTAAAAAGAGCGGACAGTCCATAAACCCGACGGGGCTGTCTAGAAATTCAGTTGTCACTTTTACATGCCCCACTGTGAGGACAGAGGTTGACAGACAGATGGACCCACCGACGAATGAACTTGTAAAAATTTTGTTTCATAAATCTATGCGCACGTGTAGCTATCTAATTGTTTGTTATTATTTCTATGCAGGAAAAAGCACAATTTTTATGATTTCATCTGAAGTATAAAAAGGGAGGAAGTAATCGAACAAAATTTAAATTTAAATTCCTTTTCTTTGCTTCCTAAAAAAATATAATTTCCTTTAATCAAAAACAGATAGAGAGAATGAAGAGAGGAGGGTTTGAAAATTTAAATATTTTTATACCCTAAATGAAATCTATAGAGTATACTAAGTTTGTCATTCCGTTTGTAAAGCACAGAAATAATGATGGTAGAATAAAATGGATTGGACACCCACGCATAAAACTAAAAGTTATTTTGATTTTTGCATGTTCATCTGTCTGTCCGTCCTTCTGTCTGTCTATCTGTGTGCACGATAACTCGAGAACGCGTATACTTAGAGAGCTGAAATTTTGTACACGGACTATAAAAAAAAAGTAAAATTAAGTTCGAATGGACTAAATCGGGCAACCTCTTCTTGGTGTTGCGATATAAAAATTTAGAGTTTTTACGTATACTGTGAAAACGATCAGTCCTAGACTGTTTTACTGTACTGAAAAGTTCTTCAGAATGTGAAATCCTATGAAATTGGTTATAGCCATTTTTACTGTCCGATGAGCCGTTTTAGAAATATATGCGAAAAACCATTTCAAAAATCATACTTGCACAGAGAAGTGACCATACAAAATTATGTACATACATCATTCATCTAGGATATCATAAGTATTGGTCTTAGACCAATTCCAGATTTTTTACTTGTTGATATGTGCATTTTACTTTAGCTGGGTTACGTTCTAGATTTAAACTATAGCTTATTTTGAAAGAAATTGAAGATTGTAGCTTACTTGTTTACAGATGTTGAATTACATAAGTTAACATCTCATAGCTCCAATTCCCGACCATATTTTAAAATAGCTTAAATTATGCTCTTGAAAGAGTTGTATGAAAACCTTGCAGAAAATCGCTTATTTGAAAAATCGCTGATATAGCTTAAATGCTGAACGGAACGGAACTATACGTATGAAAATGAAATTAAAAGGTTAGATATTAGTATAAATATAATTTGAGTGGGAAATGACTGAAAAAGATTTAATATACATTGTTATCCTTAAATTTTAAAGAAAAATTACGGAAAGTGGTTCTATTAAGGAATAAATCATTGGCAATTAATACAAAAGAGGAATATGAGCACTGTTACACAACCCTTTTATTCTATTAACTTGACAGACAGGCAAAGCCAGTTGGTAGCCTGTTCTACTGACGCGTGTAACCCCACTGATAGAAAAAAGTTCGATTTTCGAGAATTCTTTTAACAAAAGCTAAAAATTTTTATGTTTTTTTTTTATTTTCATGTCTTAAATTTAGTGTTAGTTAATAATTTAACTTTAATACTTGTATTCATTCCTGAAGAATATATCCGATGCACAATATTACACTGAAAATGCACTTTTTCACTTTCAGTGCTGCAGTCATTGAAATACTTTTATGGCCGATTTCACAGTCCAGGCTTAAGCCAGAGCTTAGTTAAGCCACGGGTGTGGCTTAAGCCCCGAACTTATGGCAGAAACACATCCAGGCCTCGAGGCTTCCTCGAGGTGTTGTCAAAATTTCCAACACGGGTTTTTAAATGATGCAACACAAAACCAAGCCAGCAGCTAGCCTCAAGGCCTAGCCGCAAAGCTCGCTTTGCTCAATGTTCGAAATTTTTCTCTCTCAGGCCTACTTCTGTCAACAGATGTACTAACAAAATTAAAATTACAGCACCGAGCCACAGTATATTGTACGGAGGCCGGTGGTATCATTTTGTTTTCATTTCTTTCAGGCAAGCCTTGAGGCGAGCTGCGGTTTCACAGTACTCAGTAAGTTGAGGCTTAGTTAAGCCGCGGATGAAAATTTTCAAGTTGTCAGTACTGCGGTAATTGTGAATTTTTTTAAAGGAAAATTGCCATTGTGGATTAAAAACTAAGCGAAAAGACGAAGAACTTTTTATTTACCAGTTTGTTGTGGTTTTTATATGAAAGGATATCAAATCCAAAATCATTGTTGCAGAATCTTTCGACAACGTATACCATCAAAGCCGAATGTTTCTACAGCCGGGTCCGAGAATAAAAATCAACGTGATCCCATTTCTCGAAATGTTGCGTGCGCCTCTTTATAATTTTTTCACGGGTCACACCTTGCGATATTATATAATACATTTCTTGGTCTCTTACATCCTCTGCATCAGATAAATAATTCATTTTTGTCCTAAAATGTTTGGTTTCTTCTTAAAACGTCAAATGGAATGCTGACACTAGCTGCCAGACAGTACTCAAAACTGCTAATTAGATAACTATTTTTCGCTTGGAAAATTTTAATTTAGTTTTAAAATATAACTTTTGAAATATGCACGTTCATTTAATAACAAAAATTATAATATTTAGGCAAAATATATATGTAGCAATAATTTCTTATGTGTTTCACAGCAAAATCTGAGGCTTAAGCCTTCGAGATGACGGGCTTAAGTTAAGCTTTCCTTAAGCCAGTGATTTCACTTAAGCCTTGATTGTAAAACCGAATATTTATTAAGCCTTGACTGTGAAACCGGCCATAATGGAATTGTACCTTACACGTCGCAGCACGAAGCACGCGCATTTTGATTCACTTGTGCCTACACGTGTGTCATCATAATAATTTTTCTACGATGTAGTCCCTTATATGATTAGCGACGTTAATTGTGTGCGCTTTTAATTATTATGTAACCTCAAATCATAGGTAAAGAACTGCACAGCCGTCCGATCAGAAATTTCACAATTTCAAAATTGCCGAAACGATTTGTGCTTGCAGTAGTTTATGTACACTGATCGTGTTGCAGCTTGGAAAAGTGCAACACGGAATGTTTCCTCTACTCGAATTTGTTTTATTTACGAAAACTGAAGCATGCCTAAACGTGTAAGCCTTGGAATGTACATGAAAATTAAAATCTATTATTAACTTTTTGATTGAGTGCTATTGCTGTAATTCTTATCTTTTGAAAGAAGAACAAGAGAAACGAATTGTTTTCTGAATTAGATTGGCAGCACTGCGCAGTACAGATGACATATACTACATATACCTCAAACATTTTTTGCTTATAATTTTAATTTCTTCAACAAATCGCAAAAAATAATGCAGAATAAAAGCCCAATTGCAGGTGCGATTGCGGATAATCCCATTGTAAATTCAATGCCAGAGAATACGGAAAAATACAGAGAGTTTTTGAAATCTGGACCCACTAGTAGTTTGACACATCGTAAAGAGAAATTAATATTTATTTTAGTAAATAAAATATTTTATTTTCAGACTTTAGATACTGTAACTGTCCTTTCTGTGATGAGCAGGCCTCTATGAATTTGGCCCAAAAATTTTTCAAAAATGGAATAGGCCATTATAAGGAGACAGAAAAAAATATTCCTGAAATTTCTTGCCGCAACTGGAAACATATCCCTAAATTAAGTGAGGCTGATTTAATAATAAAACAATCTATGGAAAGTTTGTTAAAGTATACATAGTAATTTTATTCAATTGTAATTGCAAATTTCATTATAAACGAACTAATAGGGATCCATGTTTGTCTAATCAGTTTCACCTATATTTTTGTCTGTCAGTATTTGCTCATCGAATCCTAATTTAAAGTTGGGTATCTATTTATTGATATGTACGGACTACTTGCTGTCCAACTATTTGTACTCTTCGGTGTTCTTAATAACTAATAACCTGTAAAGACTGTATATGGTCCAACCGTTATCATGCAGGCTGTTTTTTTTTCCAAACCTTCTAGGTATATTATTTTATTGTAATGCCAAACGTGCTTTAAGCAGGAGATTATAAATAAATATTCTTTGAATTTGAATAATTAGCTTTACTTTTTCTTTTAACGGAACGCCAATAACCGGGAAAACTATTTGGTAACTAGTTAAATAGAGATAATCTACACGACTGTTTCAGTTTTATCCTTCCCCTCATCTCTTGAAGGACAAAATAGCTAGCACCTTAAAAACTCTTGCTTGCTTATTCGTATAGGGTAAGTCCTATCAATGAGAACCCTGTGGAGGAACTTAGGCAGGATGTGCTATTATAAGTCAAGATCTGCAGATGTATTACGATGAAGAAATCTTCAAGCCCTCCTACCACTCGACATCTGAATTTAGTGCAGAATTAAGATAAAGAGGGCTGATATTTCGTGTGTACTCGAATATCTTGGAGTAATTGTAGATACAAATTCAAAAATTAATTATTTTTTCAGTCTATCACAAACCTTTTTTCAAGATATTGACGATTTCCTTGAAATGTGACATTGGTGTGTTTGATTTCGCTTGTACCAATGATGGGATTTCCAACACTTTTGTGGTACTTTCAGCATTTTTTATTCTAAAAAGCAATTTACGTACTTTAAAGATTTTTTCCACTTTCTAAAAATATTGTATTCAAATATAAAAACTTGAACATTTACGCAAATCTGGCATGGCAATAATCATATCGGTTACATACTACCATAGATAGCACAAGACCTAAATATCGCATAGTATACCATCCAGAGCAGAGTATACAGATTTTGAAATGGCTAGTGCATTACGGAATGGACGACAAGATGGACTAGAACGCGTCGAGAGCAAATGCTGCTTTAGCAGTTTTGTATAGATTTAATCGACCTCCTCAACACGGCAGATGCCGGAAAATATGAATTACCCGGCGTACCCACCATTTCAAATGTCCATTCCAGGTATTGCTCTATATGCTCTAGTATTTTATGCGATATCTAGTTCTTGTTTCATCTATGGTACTACACATGCCCCTCCAACAACGATCGGCACTTCACTGCAGCTAAACTAATAAAATATTACCTACTCATACACAATTGCAACCATCCTGTTAACCTTTTATAATACATGAATATCACAAAAAGGATAACCTGATTAGTCAAATTAATTGAAGCCGAATCAAAATATGTGTTGAGGTCAAGTTTTTTAGTGTGAAATCACAGTGCAGGTTAAGTAATTAACAGAATTCATGAAGGAGTAGTTAAGTTACAACAGTGCACATTTGTAGATATTTCTACACGCTGCCATTCATCACTCAATCTTTCCGTTGTTATTTTTTTTTTTGTGCTTGGATCTCATATATATGCTGTGCATTTTCCGTCCTTTGTTATCACTTACCCCTTCCTTTAAACTGAAATACATATATTATGTTTTTTTTATAAGTAAATTTACATTTCCTGTAATTTTTTATTGTGAACTGAACGACACTTTAATGTTGAGCATGAAGTTAAATCGTGTCAAGTAATTAACCAGAAACGTGATTTCGGTGGAATGAATGCAAAAATAATTCCAGGTAATTGGAATGTCATGGGAACAATCCTTAAATATATCGTTTGAAGAGGGTAGGTTTCCTCAATAATGGAAAGAATTACTTACAGTACCAGAACCTAAAGTAAAAAAATTCAAAGAATTGTGAGTAGTTTTGTCCAATAAACACGTTAAAAGTCTTCGATAAGTTAGTAGAGAAAACTGTACAAATTCAGTTGGAAAAATTTTTGGAAAGGAATAATACAATAATCCTGGAACAGTCAGTTTCGAGAAAAGCATTCATGTGAGACGACATATAATTTTATTATCAACTACTAGAAAGAAGAGATAAACCAAAAGAAATGAATTGTAGCTGTTCCCTCTAGATTTGAAGCGAGCCTTTGGAATGGTGGACAGTAACATTCTGATTGAGAAATTGGACAAGTATGGATTTAAAGAGTGCGAATTAAATTGGTTCGTTGATTTTCTCAGAAAAAGAACGCAGAAAACAAAGGTCAACGATGCTCGCTCAACAACGATTGAAACTGAAACTGAAATGGAGATTCCACAAGGATCAGTCTTAGGAACTCGTATTATTATTGCTTTATATAAACGACTTAAAGCAAGCAATAGTCCACTCAAAACTCATGTTGTTTGCTGATATTTTGTACTGGGGAAAATATATGTAGATGATATTAAAAGAAAAATAGAAAGCGATCTAAACGAGAAGAAGGCATAGATGGGTAGCAATCGGTTGAAATTAAATACTAGCAAGTCGAAATGTATGATATTAAACAGCAAAGTAAATGTGACGATCACAATTGAGAATGAGCCCATTAAAGTAGTTGATGGCATCAAATATTTAGGTATAATGTTGGACAATAAACTAAATTTCAATAAACACGTGGATTATGTATGTAAAAAGATTGGAAAAAAGATATCATATTTTAGAAGATTTAGAAAATCAGTTTCACTAGCGAGTGCAATAAAAATCTACAATGTCACTATAAACCTAATTTTGAGTATACGTACATCAAAAGAAAGACTACAGAAACATCAAAATAGGACAATGAGGATAATCTTGCAATGTAATGGATACAGGTGGATGCTATGAACCCTGAAGTGGATGAATGTGACACAGAGAATTGATCTTAATGAGTTGAATTTTATATTTAGGATCAAGCACGGGGATCTTCCGCCAGATTTAAGAGAGAAAATAACACTGATGATGGATTCGCAGCCATATAATCTAAGGGATGCAGATCTAAATATAAGATAACTTAACTACAATAGATCAGATACACAAAATTCATTAATATATAAGGCTTTTCAATTGCATAATAACTTGCCAGTAGTGATGAAGGAAGAAAGAAACCTATATGTATTTGTATAACTTTGTATAGAATATATTCAAGCTATGTAGATAATGTACCGGTAAACAATTTTTCATGTATATTTCACCACATTCGGTTGATATGCCTTTCCAAAATGATAGATCCCAACCCAGGCGTATACTCAAGTGCGAGTTTGTGTTTAAAAACAGAAAATTTGTAAAAAAAAAAGTGTGAAAATTAGCTTTAACGAGCACACGGATGATGAATGGCTTGCCTTTATACCTATTTACAGAGGCATTCATCTGGGATATACCAATTGAAACTTTTTTCCTAATTAGCTAACAAAACAAACAAAAAAGTCCAACATTTCTGTGTAAATTTGCCATTTTAATAATAATAATAATTAAATAAACATTTCTCATATGCTCTCGCTCTTGCATCTATACATAAATAAACAATTAATACGTCAAGGAAGTATTACAGATTAAAACTAAGACAAAATGAATTTGACTTTCCCTAGGAAATATGAAGATCTTAGAATATATAGCAAACAGGAATGGTATGGTGATAAGCCAGATTTCGCGTAATAAAAAATTCTTGTTGTGTTGATTGTTGTGCTTTTATCCATTGGGACGTAAAAACCAGCTCTTCTGAAATAACAACAATTTAAGCGCTTCCTCAGGCATCATTTGGAAGCTCTTTAGAAGAATATTCACTGATCGATATCCAGCAAAATAAACAAAGCAAGAAAGTAACTCAAGAGCTTCTATTGCCTTCACTTGGAAACTATATAGAAGATTATTTGATGACCTCCAGCAAAAGTGCAACAAGGGCTGATTTCATCTAATTTTCTAGGAATCTGGATTTTTCTACTATTGTGCGATGTAAATCATTTCTCATTATCAATGTGCAGCTCAGAGTGCTTCGAAGTAATCTCTTAAGTTTTGGTTAATAAAAGTGAGAATAAAAGGAAGAATATTGATTTATTTAATCAACTTGATAAAATATAAAATTCACAAGCAAGCACAATCGCCTTACTACTGTTCTCAGGAAGCAGTCTTGAAGACCTCTTATCATGAGATTAAGAAACAAGCATGCGATAATTATTTAAAAAAAAAAAACTCATTAAAGCTTTTGAAAAGGCACCTTCAAAAAACTTCTTCACCAATCATTTAGCATACCTCCTAGAGCGCTTCTTAAGAACAGACCTGAAGTGCTTGCTTGCCTCTGCGGACATGCCTATGTAAAAAATCAATGAACTGAGATAGAGGAACGAAGCGCTTTAGTAAGTTTCTTAGAGCGCTCTTTTCCCCCAATGGATAAACTACTCTCATGTACACGAATTATACACGTTTCACCCATTCCTGTTTGCTATATATAATATATATTCTAAGATGCAGATGGGCGCTCGAAAGAATTTTTTGATTTTTCTTTAGAACAACTGAGTTTGTGGTGGTAAGGTTACACCGCCACCACCACCAGGATGCTCTGGACTATGTCGTTGTTTTTTTCGTTTCTTTTCTTTTTTGCGTTTTTTGCGTTCCTTATCGTCTTCATGACGTTTTTGTTTTTTATGTTTCTTTTCATGAGTATCAAGGCCTGTCGGATCTGTAATTGAAAATGACACAAAATAAACTTCACAATCTTTGGTGTAAAATGAAAAAAAAAATACTTCTTACCCATAAGAGATGTTTCTTGAGGTATCGCACCATCTTTATGTTTATGTTTTTTGTGTTTGTTTTTATGTTTTCTGGCTGGAGTTGTATTCAATGTCCTGTACTGCTCTGGAAGCTGTAGAAAGTGGACAATTTTTATATAATAATTATGTTTTCTTGTGAGATTCGAAAATATATAACTTACAGGTCCGGGATGCAAACGGAAGCCTGCTAATTGTACACTAGTTAAAGGCAATAGTTCTTTACCACCAATCGGTGGTTTTTCAATTACACTACGTAACGAACTGTTGTCCTGGAAAGATTTTATACGAAAAATAATTCAATGGGCATTAAAAATTAATATATGTACTTAGTTCTATAAAGAATTGAATTGGTAATCAAGAAAATAAAGTAAAGCGAAATGCCGGCGATAAGGAATGAAGCTGGTTTCTGATTTATTGGTTTTTGAGGTAGTTTATTCAATGAAAAATGTTCGGGAACAGCAGAATATGATAGGAAAAAAGAAATGTTGATTGCGTTAATTTAAAAATTGATGGCATTTCGAATGGTCATAACGGTTTCGCAAAAACTATGTGCACAAATGTAACGGATCAAGATGAATAAAAGAAGTAGGGTTTGGGTAGCTACTTCTTTTCAAGTCTGGGGGAGCTGCAAAGTGTAGAATTTAGATGTATCCTGAGTTTTCTGAGAGAAGCAGGACGGATCTAGGTTAAAAGTCTCAGGTAAATCCTGTGTTTCCTAAGGAAAGCAGGATGGATCTGAGGCTTGTAAGGTTATCCCACAATGGACCCATTAGAGGTCTAAGTGATGCAGGCTATTCGTCTGGCAGCACCCCTCTTACCTATTCTACGGATCAAAATAAAGTAAAATCAATTGCTGCGTTCCTTTTCTCGTTATGAATGAATCTGTGGAAATCGACAGAACGATATCATAATTTAGGTTCTGTACACATAGAAAAGGAAGGAGATAAAACCCAAACAACAGAAACAAAGTCGTTTTCCAACAAAAAGAGTTCTTTAACCTCAACTATTATCCCAGACAAAAAGTATAAAGAACACATAAAAATCGTTCTGCTTGAATCCAATAGTGAATTCGGTTTTACCACCGCCATCGAATCTGTCATTTCCTGGCTTTTTTCTTTCCACCGCACCAGTAGGGAAGAAAAGAGCACGAGAATGGCAGATTCGGTGGCAGTGTTAACACCGAGTCGCAGACAAGAATTCACTACAAGAAAAACTCAGGTGCATTCAGAACCATTCGGAGTTCGAAAAAAGCGACGACAGATTTAGCCTAAATTTTTCGGCCCGAGAAAAACAACGACATGGATTGAAACAGATTAATCCTGAACGAGAAAAGGAACGCAGCAAATATGTTGGCGAAAAATTTTATGATTGTTTTTTTTTTATCAAGAAGTAAGTGTTAGTTAAGTTTAAGTGTTATTTTGACGGAATTCAGTGAATATAATTGCCGATTTTCTTAACTGGAATTATATGTCCCAACAGTACTTTTTGCTTCATCCTATCGCAACCTTTTTTTTTGTGCCTTAATTCAAGATTATTTCCATTTATACGGAAATCAGGCAAAAATATCCTATTACAAAGAACATTCGACGCGCAATACAGCAGTTCACAATCCACATATACCCCCAGCGAAGAAGACGACTCGCCCCAAACTGAATTGGAGGAAAGTGATACAAATTTGGAAGAATACGTTAGGCTCGAGGAACTCTTAGAGGACAATTAATTGGACGTTCCCACAATACCTAGAGTAACGACTGAGTGGAGCAAAGTGAACCTCCTCCTCGTTTCGAAATTCCACCTTTTGCAAAAACCTTAAAAAACTATTGGGACCATATTATCCTAAGCGATTTACCAAAAACAAAAAGCACAAATATTTCAAAAAAATACTTATTTATTTATGTTCTTTAGATATGTTAATTCTGTCCATAAATAATCTTAAGCAAACGTCCAGCACGCCGTCGTCCTCAAAGGGTTAAGAGGTGCTGCGTTATAAATGTCAGGGACTTAACCGGTGATCACAAAACAAGGCATTATGGGAAACAATATGTAAAAAGGTGTGTAAATTGTATAAAATCCGATAGTAAGCTAAAATTTAATCTGGACACTTGTTTCTTTACATTAAGTAGGGTTTGCCGTTTGTTTAAAAGAAATATAAAATTGATTGGGAAATGTGGAAAGTACTCCAGTGAAACCCATAATTAATAGGTTTGTTCTCCTACAATTTTCTCCAAATTTACCCGGGGTTTTGTGCCCTAATCGAACAAGTTTTTAAAACACCGGGTAAATCTAGTGTAATGACAGTTCTCCTGAGTATAATTAATTGTAAAAAGTTATTTATAAAATGTGTGAAGACAAATAAAATGTGTTCTTCTAATTTTTGCTCAAGAAGTAATTTATATGCCCCAATCAGCAACATATTGCAAGTGACAAATGTCAAACCATTACCCCAAGAAAATTTTAGTGCAAGGTCGGGGTAGTCCAGGTTTTTCAAAAAACAAGATAGTCTAGCCCGGTGTAGCCCAAGGTTTTCATAAAACAGACCTAATATAAAATTTTATGATACTAGTTGTGGGATGAGGCACTTATGGCGGAGAAGTTTAATAAATGACAAAGGCAACTCTATTTAAATATTTTATTGTAATTTGCCTAATTTAAATAGTAATTTTGATTTAAGAAACTTTGTTTTATCGGAGCTGAAAATATGTAAGTGCTTAGGTTAGATAGGAGGGGTACCGCTAGAAGTACTTAGCCTGCTTCACTTAAACCACCAATGAGTTCATTGTGCCCCTTTTCCTTATGGGATAACCTTTACAATCACCCTAGATCCATTCTGCTTCCCTTAGGAAACTCAGGTTTAACCTGAACTCTTTGCTTTGCAGCTCCCCCAGACTTGAGAAAAAATTAGCTACCTAATAACCACCTCTTTTATTCATCAGAGCGGGGCACTCGCAAAGTACGTGTTGCTAGGAATCGATTTTCTTCGAATCCTTAAAAAAAAGTGTTTAAATGTATGCCAAATAAAATTGATTATAATCAAATGAATACAAAAATAAATTTAAACAAATGGATTGTGTTTGATGTACCACTATTGAAGATAATTAATCAATCGCTTAGTTTGTTTCCAAAAACTTGGAGAGAATCATTAATAGTTCCAGTCGAACGTTTAAGTTGAAGACTTCCGCGCAGAGGACATGCTATCGATACAGAAGGTAGCACAAATTCAATAAGGAAAATATCTCGAGTCCAACCACGTAACTGATAACAGCAGTTCAATTTTTGAAAGGAACCATCGTGTGAAACTGCACTAAATTGAACATTTCTATATTTTAAAAGACGCATTCAAAAAGGTATCAAAGAACAAAAGTTAATGTCTGAAAAAGTGAGTATTGAAGTTGATGTTTTATATTTATGTGCTCTGGATGTTGATGCATACACCAGAATTAAATTGCTCTGCAGAACGGTGATTTTCAGCGCGAAAGCCAGTGAAGAACTTTTGAAGATCCACCTCAAAGTCGATTAGGTTCAATGCACTGGCTGTGCAGTACATAGAATCTGTGGGCTATACTGAGGAAACCCATTCCTTTCCATCGTCGCATGGTAATCTAACCGTATGCTTACACGCAACAAACTTCTTTTGTATAATATAATTTTGTACTGATTTGGGATATTTCTAAGCCTGTTTGTTTAGCGATTGAAAAATAACGGTAGCAATTTTGTTTTATTCAATTATTTTAAAAGAGGCCCTGACTCTGTTAACCGGCTAGGACCACTGGGTCTTTATGTCCGGCCCTGGTTTATATTTGGTTCGTTCAGAACATCAAGAGCACAAAATTCATTAATTTATCGTGGACTTAAAAATGTACAAACATCATTAAAAATATTGTATTGAATTTATAAAAGGGAAAATTCACATTCTTTTGTCATAATTTTTTAACGATTGTACGCAAATGGTATGTTGTCTCACGACAGCCGTTCATGTAGCGGCGTCGACCAGAATGTTTCAATAGAAATATTTATCCGTTATTGAAATGTATACAGGAATTTTCTCCTCCCTCTCAGCCTTCTATTTAATTGCATATACCACCGCAGCAAAACGTGCGTACAAATAAATAGCGCACGAGCAAGCACCCACAACAGATTTTGTATTGTTTTTCAACAAAGGCAATCTACACCTAACCTAGATAAATACGTACCCAACTATTAATAGTATCTTCACTTTTGTACTCGTAGCAACCTTATTAAATAAAGAATAAAAAAATAAAAAACATTTATATCCTTACCATATTCCCTGTCCCATCAATAACTCCTGGTAGATTTGGTAGAAATGAAGACAGCTGTTCCTTAACTTTTTTTCCACTAAATTTATTGTAAGAATGTTCTAAACCATAATGTGTCATTAGATTTGTAGCTCCAGTTATCTCACAATCTCCTACAACATAGAATAATTACAAATGATGTATAATTATTATACAAAAATGAATATGAGAACAACAACAAAATTCCCAATCCAGACCTGGAGGCTCTTTCATTAAATAAAATGGTCCACTATGAACAATTGATGGATTCTTTCCTAAAGATATTGTTGTTTTTAAAGTACCCGAAGAATCTTGTCTTGAAACAACTGGTGATCTTCCACCACGGGGCGATGATTTCGGAGAATATGATTCCATTTTTCGAAACTGATCGCCCATCATAATGTTCCCGTAATTCATCATCTTGTTGAGACTTTCTTTAATATTCGTTTACAATCATATATAAGTACAACTAATTAAATTAAATGCTAACACTTAATAAAAATAAATATAATAAATCGATGAACTATATTTTGTTCCAATTTTATTCAGTTAAACTTTGATTTCAAATAACTTTTTAAAAATCACAGTACGCCAAACAACACTGCCGCACCAGGCACCACCATCTTGGAAATGTCATACGCTTGCAAAGACGACAACTGTCAGACTGAAAGGGAAAATAAAACAATTTCGTAGAAAAAATTTGTGTTACCAGACGTGTAATTTATCAATAAATTGTTGTAAATTCATTTGTTTGGGAAATTTTATTGAGATGGTTCGGACTTTTTATTTGAATTTAATATAAATAAAATCCCAATTTTAATTTACAACTATTATTTTGATCCAATGTTTTTCCCCCATAAGAATATATTACAAAAATAATCATGAACGCGTGAAAATAATCGTTTGTCTCTTTTACACTATAAGTTTGACTGCTAATCTTTTCCACGGGAAATAAAAAACTTAAGATAGTACGTTTAACTTCTTCTGCCTATATGCAGAATGTAAAATCAAAGTAAAATTTTAATAGCTGTTACAAAAATCTGTCATTGCCATTTGACGGCCCAGACATTGATTTACATCGGAAACTACATATTAGAAAGGGACATTCATTTAAGCTAAAGCTTAAAGTGTATATTTTCATTCAATTGGTTGTTGCATTATAAAAACAAAAATATGTAAAGATGCACTGCACCGGTGTAGAACTCGTTGAAAAGAATTCGACATTAGTGTGTTATAAAATTATAGCACACTAATCCATTTAAAATTTCTGTCACCAAGTGTCTTAAGTTTCTCTCGATCTACCACTTTTCCTTGATTCAATGGTGTCTTATGGTAATTATAGCATATCCTGAACGTACCCTATTCAAATTTCAAAAACAGTCGTACCAACATTTCAAATAAACATAAAATTCATCAAATAAATGTCACTTTGAAACTGGATAATTTGGTGACAGCCAGGTCTTCGTCTTGTACTAATTTGCAAAAAGGGACCGAGTGGGCTTTTTTCGTGTATCCTGTGAAGAGATCTGTTTGGAGTGTCTGCTAGACTTGCTCTCGGTGGCCAACATTATTGTATTTTGTAAATAATTACCAAGTAAAATGCAGTGCAGTCTTCGAAATGTGTTGTCCTTAACAACAAGGGTAGGTATCTAATGTCATCAAAAGTTATGCAATATAACCTCAATTGTGAGATTTCTGACGACTTTATTGTTGACCGGAGAATAATTTTAAAGGTCATGACCTATATGAGCTGATTTTACAAGATTTCAATGATAATTATTATATATTATTGATGGTTAATTCTCCAGGCGCCCTTCAAGACAAACGGGGCAATACTCGGTGCCCTAAATGGACGTTACTATTCTAGTACACATGAAGCTGATCTCGTGGTAATTGGTTCGGGGCCTGGAGGATATGTAGCTGCAATTAAGGCAGCACAACTAGGAATGAAGGTAAGATAAATACAGAGATGATTTGTAAACAAGAAGATAACTGTATTTTTTCTTGCATGGAATACCACCAATAGACAGTAAGTGTAGAAAAGAATGACACATTGGGAGGAACATGCTTAAATGTTGGTTGCATTCCTTCAAAATCTCTATTGAATAATTCTCATTACTATCACATGGCCCATTCGGGTGATCTGGCAAATAGAGGTGTAATGTGTGGTGATGTAAAACTAGACTTGGAGAAACTCCTTGGGCAGAAAGTTAATGCTGTAAAGGCTCTAACTGGAGGAATAGCACAGCTCTTTAAAAAGAATAAAGTCACACACATTCAGGGACATGGCACGATTACATCAGCAAATGAAGTGCAAGTGAAAAAATCTGATGGATCTACAGAAACTGTAAAAGCGAAATATATCATGATTGCCACAGGATCAGAAGTAACACCTTTCCCTGGAATTGAGGTAAGTGTTAATCGCTAATATTTTTTATGTGAACTGCCTGAATTTCGTTTTCATCATATCCATACATCTGAGGTATGTTTGAGCCTTGGTCATCTTTGGCTTATCTAAAAGAAAAAAACAATTTGGCAGTACCGCGCTAATTATATTTTTTTAATCTTGGCGATTTTGATTGGAATCATCGACATTTTAATTAGTTGCCAAAATAACAGCAATTACTTATTCCACAGATTGATGAAGAAACAATCGTATCAAGTACAGGAGCTCTCTCTCTAAAAGAAGTTCCAAAGAAAATGTGTGTAATTGGAGCTGGTGTCATTGGTCTAGAATTGGGCTCAGTATGGTCAAGATTAGGATCTGAAGTGATTGCTGTTGAATTTATGGATACTATTGGTGGAGCTGGAATTGATGGTGAAGTTTCAAAATCCTTCCAGAAAATCCTTACTAAGCAGGGACTACAATTTAAATTGGGAACAAAAGTAACAGCAGCACAGAAAAGTGGAAGCAATATAAAAGTCTCTGTAGAAAATGCTAAAAGTGGAGATAAAGAAGAACTTGACTGTAATGTACTTTTGGTTTGTGTCGGCCGTAGACCATATACACAAGATTTAGGCTTAGAAAATGTTGGAATTGTTAAAGATGACAAGGGTAGAGTTCCGGTCAATGGTGTATTCCAAACAATCGTACCAAGGTAAATAATAGAATTTAAAAAAAAATGTTTAAGTAAATTATTAAAAAGTTTTTTACAGCATTTACGCCATCGGTGATTGTATTCACGGTCCAATGTTAGCCCATAAAGCAGAAGATGAGGGTATCATTTGTGTAGAAGGAATGAATGGTGGTCATGTTCATATAGACTACAATTGCGTTCCTAGTGTAGTATATACTCATCCAGAAGTTGCATGGGTTGGAAAATCCGAAGAAACACTAAAACAGGAAGGTGTAGAATATAAAGTTGGTAAATTTCCATTCTTGGCTAATTCAAGAGCAAAAACAAATAACGAAACAGATGGATTCGTTAAGGTTTTAGCCGATAAACAAACTGATAGGATACTAGGAACTCACATGATTGGACCTGTAAGTACTAAGTGAAAAAAAAAAAGAAGATTTAAGGAGATAAATTTAAATCTTAAATGGTTTGAACTTTGTTTGCTTTTTAGGGTGTTGGGGAACTGATTAATGAAGCTGTCTTAGCAATGGAATATGGTGCTGCTGCTGAAGATGTTGCCCGTGTATGTCATGCTCACCCGGTAAGTATATATATATATATATTTTTTCAATAATTTTTGGGGGAAGTTTTGTGATGATGTAATGCATTCTGTGCGTTTGACATTGGTTTGATCTATGGGATGCTAGTAAACATGGACAATCAATGGAGATTATGATTCATTTATATTTTGCATTGGTTCTTCTTACAAGAATTGTAAAAATAGGTGAAAACCTATCAGTTTGTGCATCATCCACTAAACATAAACAAATAATCGATTTATTTATTGTCAGCTAGCTAAACTATAATCTTTGCATGAAAGAAAACATTTCACGAAATAATTTGCATTTCATTTTATTTTACAGACTTGCTCTGAAGCTTTGCGAGAAGCCAACCTTGCCGCATACTTTGGAAAACCAATTAACTTCTAATCACATTTTAAGTACATCCAAGCTGTCTTAAGAATTAAAATTCTTATAAATAGCAAATTACAATAAACATAACGAAAAACAGAATAAATCCTGTAAACCACATCGCTCCTTCCTTGAAAATCATTAAATTGTTCATAAAATATAGAACTACGTTAGACCTGCAAGCAATACACGTGTAGTTTCTACTTTCAAGCATTATTCAAATATTATAGATTGAACGGAGAGACTTGCTGCTTTGTCCAGTCAACAGGACAGTACAGAAACTGATTTAATTTAACTGAGCTTATTTATGTGAAACCTAATTCGTATCCAATTAAAACTAATTTTCTACCGATATCTGTATATTTTGTAGCTCTAAAATTTGACATTTAAGAACACGACCATAGGTGGGCCACGTGGGCTACCTACTAAATCAGTAGCACATTATTTCAATGAAATATCTATTAGATGTGGGTGCTGTGCCTGTTATTTTGTGCTCTTTGTTAAGTAACGTGATTTTAAAATAAATTAGGCGAATTGTAATAAAAAAAAATAAGAAAAACGAAATGAAAGAAAACAACTAAAATGGCATTTTACTCTTATTATTACAATAAAATCATGCGAATTACAATTCATTGACTAGTTTAGCGGGAATAGTTAGATTACAACTGGCACCAAGACCAACTTTGTTTCTAACTTCAAGCATTGTACGTTCTGCTATTTCTGTTGCCCTTTCTCTTCCATCTTCCAGGACGTATATTAGATATTCTGGATTTCTCTGAAAATCTTCAATTTTCTTTCTAATTGGATTTAAATGTTCTACAATTGCATCAGCAACCATTAGCTTATATTTTCCAGTATCAATTTCTGCAGCCTCATGGCATATTTCTTGTATTGATTTTCCACTGATTAATGAATGTATTCCAATCAAATTGGAAACACCTATTCGCTCTTCAGGATCATATGTAATTTCCGATGTAAAATCTGTTAAAGCTTTCTTCACCTTTTCAACAATCTGTTCAGGTTCATCTGTTATAAATATGCAACTTTTTGGATCTGAATCTGATTTGGACATTTTCTTAGTCGGATCACGAAGAGATCTAATTCGAGCCGCTTTATCATCATCAATTATAGCATGACAACGTGGGAAAGTAGTTCCAAATTTGAAATTGAAAATTTTTCCTAAATGTTGTGCTAATTGTATATGCTGAATTTGATCTTCACCAACTGGAACGTGTGTAGCTCTGGGAAAAAAAAAATAACCGGAATAGATAACTTTGATTAAAATACAGCTTGACTTTGTTAACAAAACTGAGACTTTACTAATTGTTTAGCAATAAATATAATTCTAGGAACAGAAAAAGATTTAATCTTATTCTTACTTGTAAAGCATAATGTCAGCACTCTGTAGTACGGGATACACAAACAATCCCAGCGGAATATCTTTTAATTTACTAGTTTTCTCTTTATATTGCGGTAAATGTGCTAATCTTGCCATTGTACTTAAACACATTAAAATCCAATTGAGCTCTGCATGTTGTTTAATTGTAGATTGGAGAAAAAGTGTAGATTTCACTGGATCTATATCACAGGCAAGCATTGTAGCTGTCAATTTAAGAATATTTTTTCGCAAACTTGATGGATCCTAAAGCAAATTATATAGGTGTAATAGAAATTATTAAAAAAAAACAAAATAGATAAAACCTGTGGAACTGTTATAGAATGAAGATCAACAATGCAGAAAGTAACATCTTCGCCAGAATTCTGTAAATCAACCCATTTCCTTATAGCACCTAGATAATTACCAATATGTAGTGATCCAGTAGGTTGAATACCAGAAAATATTTTCTTAGGCCATTTAATTATCTAACAAAAAAAAAAAGATCTTATTTATTTTCTCCTAAGGCGATTTGTTGATTTTTCATTAACCTCTTCATCTGAACAAAATCTCACAAATTTCTGGGTGGTTAATTTGCGTAAGCCTAAAATTGATAAGCGTCGTAATACTTGCATTTTATTTTTACACTTTAAGACTAATTTAATGTTGATTCATTATTCTTGATAAAATTTTAAGAAAGTATAACAAATTCACTTTTCGTATAAAATATTTTTATAACCTCAAAATTTGACAGCTGAGCTCAATCAACAAAACAAATTATAATGATGGTGGATTTTGTTGCTTATGGTTGGTAGTATAAATGACACTTACATAATATGAGGCAGACCTCACATAGGTACATTTGGTAAAATTGGTTTTGTTCAATTAATAATAATATAATTTTGAAATAAAATTATAAAATGAACGCGAAGATGGGCAATAATTAAATGTCATATACTTTCGTATAGTAGGAAAGAAAACTGTTCTGTTTTGCAGTGACTGAAGCGATACAACCAAACTTTATTTCTATTTCATCACACTTCACTTATCTATCCCATGGAATAAATCTGCAATTTTGCATTTGCAGTGCAGGTGCAACAATCTGTAGGAATTGTAAGGCATGAGCACTGGGCACAGTGCCACGATGTGCATGTGCATTGTGCAACCTGCCTGCATGGTATGAGAATGATGTGTGATGATCAGACACCAGGCAGACATAATCATAGGTTGGCACTTGGCAGGGCAGGTAATCAGAGGTAGCTCTGGAACGCAACTCAATACAACAGCAACGCAACGCAACTCACCTCACCTCCACCCATACTTACAGCAGCACTGCAAAAGAGAGAAATGCAAACATGAAACCGGTTGTTACATTTGCTTGTATGCGCTATATCACATCAGGCTGGGCTGCTGTCAGAAGATGTATCTGTATTGACAACGGCTGACTCTTCGTTCGTTACCATATCCATTCCTATACAATAAAAATTCTTATTTATCCATAGAAAGTTGAATTCTCTCATTCGCTTCACTGAACGTGGCTGGGGCTGGGCTGCGGACTACTGAGCTGAGCTGAGTCGCATCGAACCTCTGTTTGCCGTACTTTGCGTTCCTCATCGAGACTTAATAGTTTTGTTGCCCTTGTGCTGCTGACTGTGCTGTGCCTATGACATCGCAATTTTATCACATTTTATCGGGAAAATTTACCTGTTCGGCAAATACCTAGTTGGAATTTCAATTTGTTTTAATTGTTTGTGCTATTTATTTTTATGAACAAGTGCCTTTTGTCGTTGGTGTTGTTGTGAATTGTGATTTTGCGACAGTTTTCCCTGCACAAACAGGAGATAAAAAAAAAAAAACACGAGGAATCACGTGATTTTCTTTTGTTTTGTTTTAAGTGCATCAAACTAACGGATTTCTTTACGGAAGTGTTGATAAATTTTACCTACGTATTAATAAAATAAATGAGAATTACCTACACATTTGTTTTCCTTTTTGTTGTTTTACATGAAAAATATGTAAAAATTAAATTGATATAAAAAAAAAAAGTGTTGTTAAATCTCTTGGAAATTGTATTGCATGCATGCACCGCACCGCGCGCACCTGTCGGCTGTCTTTTTACCTTACAATCTCTCTCAATTTGTGATACGAAAAAGAGTGTGATCTCACATTTTGTTTTTTGTTTTTATACTTGGTAATTGAATTGCATTTAATATTTTCTGTTATAATAAAGAAAAGTATTTTTTTTAAAGTGTAATTATAATTAAAATTTTGTGAAAGTGCAATTTGTGAATGTAGTGTGAAGTGTTCTACATACATATATACTGCCTCTGTTTGCATTTCTGTGCTGCTGCTGCTGCTGTTGTTAGTTGTTGGTGTTGTTGCATGCTCTCAACTTACTTCGTGACGGATTATTTTCTTCATTGCACAAACATTGTTTAGGCTATTTTTGCATAAATTTAAGCAGAATTGCTAGAAATCAGGTGAGTTTGTTCAAACATTTTTATTTATACAATGCACATACATACATTACTTCGTACAATTTAATTTAAAAATTTTCAGAGTTTACCTGTACTGTATGTAGGTAGCTAATAGAAATATTTTTTTTTAAAGGTATTCTGATCTCCTTTTAATGGCATAAAGCTCCTTTCACCATTGTCATAGGTCAGAAGAGAAATAGCCCCCTCACCCTCATTTTGTCAGCATATCTTTTACTAATCTTAAATAAAATATTCTGGCAGAAGTTTATTTTTCATCCTAGGCGCTGGACACTATTCATTGTATTTTATACAGGGTTGTTTGGAAATTATGTAGGATGAAGTATTTTATATCTCTTATTAGTAGTAGTAGTGGTAGTAGTATTTATTAGTTTAAAAGAACTTTATAAAAAACATTTAATTTACCATACTTCAGAGTTCTTTAGACTTAATTTAATTGACTGCTAATATAGAAATTTAAAATATATATATGTATAAAAGTATTTTTAATAAATTCTGCTAGCTTTATCTTAAATAGGTTCATTCTGTGCTCTGCTTTCAATTCACTTGGCAGATTATTCAAATACTGTAGTCCCCTATACATCAAAGAATTTTGTGTGCTGTTTTTGTTCCATCGTCTTAGCCTGATATTATTATTTTGCCTTAAATTGTACGGTTGCGCTTCAGATGCATACACAACATTTCCACTTAAGTAGCCCGGAAGTAAATTATATTTGATTTTAAAGATGAAAATCATTGCATTATATGTTAATCGCTGCTTTACATTCGTCCAATGTAGGGTTTCCAACATATTCTGGATCGGCGAGTACCTACAAATTACAATTTTAAAATAATGCTCATAGCTTAGTTTTGCAACAATTAAAGACGTTCCTTTACGTCATTCGAGCTCGCATATAAGAGTGTTGAACAATAGTGGAAAAGTGGTAAAACTAATGCATTATACTACATAATTACATTCCTAACACTTAACATATTTCGTATTCTTCTTAAAAACCCTTTTTTTTGCGATTTTCTTCATATATAGAATGTTCTTTAAATTTCAGTTTATTATCTAATATATATATATATACATTCAACATTAATTCTATTTATACGTACCGAATTTGTTATCAACATAATTAAACTTCATACATTTAGGCTTTGCAAAATTTAACTTTAATTTATTCATCTTTAACCAGTTAACGCTTTCTAAGTCTGCATTTATATTAGTGCACATATACTGGAAATGTTCTTACCACTTAGAAATATTAAGGTATCGTCCGCGAATAGCGACAATTTACTATGAATAATCACATCCTTAATATCATTAATATATAACAGATATAGAATAACTCCCAATACTGAACCTTGTGGTACACCAAGATTAACTTCGATTGACTCTTGAGAATATGTTATTCACCTCAATTCTCTGCGATCGTTCTCATAGATAGGACTCGAACCACTTATATTCTACTCCCTATATTCCATACATTGAAGGCTTCTGTAACAAGATTTGTCTGTCTAAGGTCTCAAAAGCAAGTTTAAAGTCTAGAAATACAGCTATAACAGCATTACCGGCATTCAGCTCCATCTTCCAGTCAAATATTATTCAATTTAAGGCGGTTTCACACGGGTGTCCACTTCTAAAATCTGACTGTTCTTCGGCTAATAAATTCTTCGATTCGATGTACTCCACTAGTCTGTTAGCTACATGTCGTTCCAATATTTTTTCTTCTACGGGTAGCATATATTTATCGGACGAAATTCTTCATAATTACTTGTATTAGGTATATTCTCAATTGCGACAGATATCGATTCCTCCCAGATTTTAAGGAAAATACCTGTCTATAGCGATAAGTTTATAATTTTCAATAGTACAGGACCTAATAGTTCTATTGATTGGAAGATTATATCACAGTTTAAAACATTGAAGCCTTGATTTATATTGCATTCTTTCAATATATCAGAGATCATTTTTGTATCACAGTATGTCAATGTAAATCTACAAGGTGTCCTTCGCTATTTGGTAAAACATATTGCACAATGGGAATAGAATCATTAATATTTCTAATACTTTTGATAAAATATATGTTGAACTTCTTAGCTATTTTTACTGGGCCACGTGTATATTCTTGATGAATTCTGACTTCCTTAAAATCACTTATAACAAGATTTTTAATTGCTTTCCATAGCCATTTCTGGTCTCCTGAATGCGTTTCTAATTATTTTTCTATGAAGTTATTTTTTGTTCTTGTTATCTCTCTCGACCTCTCTCTAACGACCTTGTACCTATGCCAATCCTCCCTGTTGTGATGTGACTAATAGCTCTATTGAATGCAATTATTTTCCCTTGATTCATTCTCCCTAACTCATGTGGTTTTCAACAGTCCTGATGTAAAAATTTTCTTTACCGTCATTCGCTGCAGACAACGTTTCAATTTTTCATCGAATGAGTTTGACAAATCATAAATGTCATCAATGAGGAAAATATTCTCAAAATTAACTTCATTTAAGAGATCCTCAGATTTAGTTTTGCTGCATTTTATAATTTTAGATATCTTTCTATTCTCAGATTTATATCTCCTAGTTTTAATTTTAATTTTTAGATTCTCATGATCTGTTATAGTTCCATCAACTTATACAGATACAATTTACTCCTGCGAGCACGTAATCAATTAGGGTTGTGTAACTAATTGTATTAAACTTTGATCAGCTATAACATTTCTTATTACATTGCGATTTCTATCATTTCCTAGAAAATTCCGTCTACTTTTAAATGATCTTGTCAATGTTGTCCTGGATGTGTCCATTCATCTCTATGCTGACGATGTGCAGGCTTACCTCGTTAGTAGACCAATTGAGTTACAGGAGAACTGCTCGTTTAAATGAGAATTTGCAAAGTTCCTCTAAGTGGTTTTTATACCCTAGCCTAGATGAAATCATTGGGGTATACTAAGTTATTCACACCTCGAAATAATGATGGTAGAGCAAAATGGATAGGAGACCCACGCATAATATTAAAAGTTATTTGGATTTTTGCATGTCCGTCCGTCTGTGCGCACGATAACTCGAGAACGCGTATACTTAGAGATCTGTAATTTTGTACACGGACATTAAAAAAAAAACGTAAAATTAAGTTCGAAAATGAGACAAAGCGGTCAACTCCTTTTGTGGGGTTGCCATACAAAAATTTCGTTTTCCACTATATATTTAGACACTGCCTCAGAACAAGTCGCCGTAGAGATCTGAAATTTAGTACATGGTGTTTTCATTGTACTAGCAAATAAAATTTCAAAAATGGACTGAATCGGGCAACTCCTTCTTGGTGTTGCCATAGAAAAATTTAGGTTTTTTATGTATACTGTGAAAACGATCAGTCCAAGACATTTTTATTGTACTAAAAACTTCTTTAGAATACGAAATCCTATAAAATTGGTTATAATCATTTTTTCTGTCAGACAAACCGTTCTAGATACTATTTGTATTTTTGTGTGTTTGAATAGTTTTGTAAATTTCAATTGGTATTATTTATCAATGGTACCCTATATCAAAACTCAGTCAAAAATCTAGGATTTTACTTGAATGCTAAACTTTCCTGCTGTTGTCATATCACCAATATAATTTGCTGAGTGTATTATGGGCCGCTGCGCCAGTAATGAGTTTTTTTGGTATCTTCTGCCAACTGAGATGCTCATGAAATTAGTAAGAACACTTATTGTACCTCATCTGATGTACGGTACAATATTATTTCCAAAGCTAGACTATGTTTGCTGTAGAAGACTTAGGGCTTGTCCGAATCCAAGTCTTCGTCTTCGTCTTCGTCTTCATCTTGTTATTACAGCTAGTGACGTAACATCGAGTCAAACTCTATCCGAATCCATGTCTATGCCACCGAGCTTTGCTACTTTGTATAACAGTTTAGATATCTGATTAGCTTGATCATCGAGTCAAGGTTCTAGTTGACTATTTTAAATAGACAACATAATTTGCGGTTATGTTTATTCGCTGGCTGTCGAGATCAAGCTAAGCAAACGAATTCGGACAGGTTAGCTTCGTCTTGAGCTTGATGGATAAATGGCGAAGATTGCGCAGGCTTTTTACTGTTTTAATTCCTTTAAAAACAAAATTATTAATGGAAATGAGCGTTCATAAAGCAGTAATTTTTTCTGGCTAATAAAATGAATCTTGATTTTTCGAATTACAGCTTATCGTAGTAAGTAGATACAATATAAATCATGTCGCCAAAAATTTATAATTTTTTGGTGAATTTGATTACATTTATGAAGGTCAAGAAATATATGACTGCCTTATGGCCAGTTTCACAGTCGAGTTTAAACCAAGGTTTAGTTTAAACCATCCTCCAAGTTTAAACGTAGTTTAAACCAAATCGGGTTTCACAGTACATTCTTTTAGTAACGTTGGTTGTACTGATTGTAAACTAAATTAGTTAGCGCCACCATTGTGAAACAATTTTTCTATCAATCAATCTGTCAATCGGAAAAAGTAAACAGAACAGAAAGTAAAAAATAAAAAATATGGCCGCTTTCTAATTACTCTCAGTCGTCGACAGAGTTGTAAATTTAACTCAAAAAAATCTTCTTCATCGCTAGAAATGTCCAAATCTAAATCCATAATAAAGTAATTTTCTTGATACAAACAAACAATGCTGCTGTCAAAATAAAATGTCACACTTTTCAAATACTTTTATCTTGAGTTTAAACCGAGGGATGGCATGGTTTAAACTCTAGTTTAAATCGGGGTTTAAACAAAACTGTGAAACTCATTCGTCGAGTTTAAACTAAATATTTGGTTTAAACTCAGACTGTGAAACTGGCCATTATAAATATAACCCTACCTTATTTAGCATTTCATAGACAAGAGAACTTGTTTTCAAGTTGATTAATGCACGGGCGGGAGGATAAGTACAAGCATTAAGTAAAAGAGCACATGCTTTTAACAAAACGTCAAATATCGAGCTAAGCACACGAATTCGGACGGGTTAGCTTCGTTTTCGTCTATCTATTATAATAGCTGAGCTTGTTGTGTTACGTCATTAGCTGTAATAATAAGACGAAGATGAAGACATGGATTTGGACAGGCCCTTAGAGTATCTTTTAATGACTCAATTTGATTTGTGTATAAATTACCTCGAAGTGCTCATATCTCATTGCACTAGACACTCATTCAGAAGTATTGGTGTTCTTCTTCCTGCATGTAATTCACATTATGTCGAACGCTCTTATTTTGTTTAAATTCTACGTAAGTAGAATGTACTGCCGTTTGCCCAATGGGCAGTTAGCTCTAGCAGCAAATTTCTTAAACAATTAAAGTTTCTTAAATCTAATTAGAGCACATCCTGGTTCGTCTTTATTTCTACTTATGTTTTTCATTTCTATTAGATTTTAATTTTTCCTTTTTCTTATTTGATTGTTATAATTTTTATTAATATTTTTTCTTCTTTTCATTTCTTTCACTCATATGCATACATAGGTATATACCAGTGTTGGGCGTAATCTGATTGCAGTGTAATTTAATTAATAATTCCATTACAGTTTAGTCAAATTACAAAGTAATCTAATTAAATTGTATTCGATTACATATCAATCAGATTACTTATGAGAGAATATGTAATCTATCAAATGTGTAATCTGTTACAATATAATTAGATTATTTTGTAATCTAATTACATTGTAACAGATTACTTTGTAGATTACTTAAAAGTAATTAATAGTATAATGAAATGAATTGAAATAAAATAGTATTGTTCTCGTACGAAATTAGTTTTAGGGAGTTTTATGAAGAATTAGAATACAAATATCTTAAATATCTTAAATGTCTTAATTGTAATCACATTAATTAGATTAACATGTAGTGGGATTAACTTGTAATCGATTAATGTGTAATCAGATTAACTTGTAATAACATTACACGTTAATCGATTACATTATGTAATTATAGAAATGGATTACATTAGTAATCTGTTACAAAGTAATCTGATTACAGATTACATGGTTAATTGTAATTGTTAATCATTAATCAGATTACATTTTGCCCAACACTGGTATGTATATACATATAATATATTTCTTTTCTTACCTGTAGTTAAGCTAAACTTTAGCCTGCTATCTATTTGACCACTATATTTTCATTTTATTATATTTATATCTTTTAGACTTTAATTGTTATCTTATCTTATCTTATCTGTATGCTAACAAAAAGATTATGTAATCTTTATACAGTTGCCAATAACAAATGCATCTTATCTTATGCTATAGTCAATTTCTTGGGGTGATACTGATCACGTTTATTTTGACATCTCCCAAAGTGTGAAAGTCATTTTGATTCGATAGAAAAAATCTGATGTTGAACAGTTTTTGTTTTTATTTGAATAAATTGGCAATTATGAAAAAAAAAATCGGTTAAGAGTGAGTCGGGCTGGCGCAATTAGGGTTCCGTACCAATACTTACTTCATCAAAGAACAGTCGATCGACCGAATTTAAGTATATTCAAATCTAATTCAAATTTGCTTATGACAACTGAAGAATATTCAAACAGACGGGCGTATGTTATAAGTTAACACAAAAAACATTTTCTCTAGCAACTACGCGACTGACTAGACTATCTATGACTCAATGCCTCCTAAACCCAGATACTATCAAAATTTTACCTTTAGAAATCTAGAGGATCAGAGAGGAACAGTATTTTTTGTACATTTTGGGCCTATTTTTTAGATTTTTTATTTTTTTTTTGAATGAATCATTGAAAGATGATTATACTCCAGATGATACAAAAACAAAATTTTTTGAGGGGTCCAACCCACCCCATTAAAAATTAAAAAAAAAAATTTTTTCATAATATTTGACTGTCGAAATATGTGTGTGTCATCAAGATCTAATATTCTACCAAATTTATAATTCACACGTCACGTTGTTTTCGATAAAAACGTTAAAATTTCGAATTTGTTGAGTCTTAACTTCGGTGGGGGCAGTGCCATTTTTACGCAAGGCCCGCTGGATTTGGACCCAGCAGAGCACCGCCATCCATGGGGCCCCCTATCTATAATAAAAATTGCCCTTTAGATTTTTCGATTAATTTTTTTTTTGGTTAACTATTAACCAATATTTCACAATAACTTCCTTTTGGTTATGAAATAAATAAATCAGTCGATAACTTTTAGAGTTAAAAGGAGTTGAAAACCGGATTTGTTTTAAATATGCAAAAATTCATAAGAATCTCTTTTAGAATTTAAATAACCCTTATTTACTGAGAACAATTAAAAGGTTATCGATAACTCTTTTCTCCGATAAAAAAAAATCAAAATTTAATCATTGTTTTTATTTTACTGGTTATATTTTTTGAAATTACGCCAGAAAATGAAAGTTGTCATTATAAGGATAAGATTGGTCCTATTCATTTAAAGATCCGATCATTATTTCTCTGTGATATGTTTTTTTTTTTTTGAAAAATCTAAAATAATGGTTAGTTTTGTTCGCTGGTTTGGATACTGAAAGTAGACTATGGGATTTATTCGAAATTCTATACACGGCAAAAAAATTTCATACAAAGCGTTATTGTCATTGTATAGTATCAGTGCTTACAGCCCCGATATTTTTTAAATTTCCAGCATTTTTCGAGGCCAGCCATTCCTTTAACTCGTACACGAATTTGTCTATTTCTTTACTATTTTCGACACTCTCGCAGACCCACTTTTCGTCATCATATGGTACACAGGTTCATGTCGCGTGACAATTGAACCTGTCAAAATTTGAACCGGAAATTTCCATGGAAAACCCGGAAAATCTGGAAAAATCATTTGAAAAATTTGGTACAAATTTGATTAGTGATAAATCCGTTTCAGGAAAAATGCAGTTTTCCGATTTTTCCGAAAAATTTTCCGGAATTTTCCGACTTTTCCGGAAAATTTTCCGGTAAAAAAGTTTTCTAAAGTATGCAGGATCAAGTTCCCTATCAACTTGCATCATTACATTCTCTCCGACAATGGAAAATCGAGGAAAATTCATGTAAAACGCTTTTCTGGAGTTTTTCCGACCAAAGAAGCGTTTGAGCGTTTTGCAACCTAAGACAAAGTTGTAGAGCGAAATGAGTTGCATAAAGTTGCTTTTGTGGAAAACTCCATGGAAAACCCGGAAAAGCGGGAAAATCATCGGAAAAATTTTCATCCATATGATTAGTGATAAGTCTGTTTCAGGAAAAATGCAGAATTTTCCAATTTAGTTAACGTGAAAAAAGCAGAAAATAAAATAAGTAAAAAACGAGTTTTCAAACAAAACTGAGGCCAAGTCGCATGAAAAAGTAGAAAATAAACTTTTCTTCACACACAGAGGTGGACTCAGATTTCATTCGCTGACAATCACCGATATATTTCAGTAAGATCAATCAGAGGTACTGAGTCATTTGATTCATGAAGAGAAAGAATATTCTAGAGAAATGTCCCAATCAAAAAATCTGAGTCCACCTCTGTGTGTGAAGAAAAGTTTATTTTCTACTTTTTCATGGGACTTGGCCTCAGTTTTGTTTGAAAACTCGTTTTTTACTTATTTTTTCATAGTCTATTTTCAGTATAGTCAAATTCTATTTAGTAATCAGCAAAAATTGATAGGTAGGTACCTACTGTTGATTCATGTCTATTTGTACTTAACGTTACTATTCCTATTGATAACTCAAAGTAGTTAAGAAAATAATTTCTGTTAGAGGGCCGCCATATCATAAAGTGTCCTGCACCTCCACTTGGTGGGAGAAAAGCTAGCTAGACCGTTAGGTAGCTCCAACGATAATCTGTCATCATGGGTTATATCGTTAAATATGTACAACAGGGTGATTCATAAAATCTTTTCCTATCCCTCAAATAATAAAATTTAGAATGTCCAGAATGTCAGAATAAACACAAGAAATTCATTGGATTACTTCATCCTATTTATTTCCCCAATACCTTCCTGTATTCCTACATATGTATTTATGTCGGTACATCCGATTCACTTAAGGTGTTAGCCTGTTGGACAGCATGTTAAAACGTCACCACGTCTTTTTTTGTAGCTTCTGCATTTCGTCCATTGTCGTAATTTTGAATTCTGACTCCTTAAAGAAAAAAAAAAGTAGAAAATCCTCTCAGCTCACAAGAAATATCCATAAGAAATCATTAACCCGGGAAACATGTTTTGCCCAACCAGTTCAAGTCGACTGTCTAAGTATACTTCAAAGCATGCGTGTTCATCCTCCAGTGAATTGCATTCTTCGACAAGAGAATAAGCCCACTTGAAAATTTTCTCCATTTCATCAATAAGGTAATTCCAGCTTAAAATTTTTGAAGTATAGCAGACCATTTCTGTTTCATGTCCGAGAGACAGATTACTTCAAAAATTTTAGAACAACAAAAGAAACTAAAAAGCCGCTTTGTGGTTCTATTAGATTTCTTAGACATAACTTAATGAATTTTTTGCTAATCATACGATATTATTTATCAACGTCACGTCATATAGGTAAATACATCAATTACTACTACTATCAATTCAATAACTGTTTTGACTGTTTAGGGTTAAGTGTCGAGTGGTTGACAAAAATACTGTGAATTCTCTTTAAGTCCTCATTCGTGCTATACGCATCATCTACAATTTGACCAGTTGACAGTTGCTACACCTGGATAGGTATAAAGGTCATCGCCAGGAGTGATTCTAAAATAGAGCAATTCTACAAAAAATAAAACAGTGCTAAACACCCCGATTTCACCTACATCATATAATCAGGAGGAAGATTGCACCGAACATATTACACAAACACAATTGATAATTATTGTGAGGATAATGATGAATTTTAGCGATATTTTTACTTAAACCGTTTATCTTTTTTCGTAACTATACTTAACTATGTAACTTTTCCATACTTTCACTAAAATTTAGAATGCCAAAAATTCCAAGTAATCTACGTATATACAACAGGAAACAACTGGGAAAAAATCACTGACATTATAAGAAATGTTTAAGTGCCGTAAGTACCGGAAAAGATGATCTTTCAGTTAAGTAATTTCAGTGTCATTCACAAACAATCTTCTCCCTAAAAAAAAAAAATACCATCTTGTAATATGAGTACCATGGGTGCCGGATTCTTGAAGGAAATTCATAAAATTTTACTTCCTTTACACCTGGTAGCTTAGGCTGAGTGCTGCGGTTGTCTCATAGGAAAATTACACCGCGGCGTCCTTATTATGGTTTTATGTCCAAATTAAATTCATCACATCTTGAGCAGATATGTAGCACCTACTTAGGTACCTACTACCCATGCAGTAAATAAAATTTTATTTTTTTGGAGAGTCTACTTTTGTGGTAGATTTAAGTGGTTTGATTGGGGTCGAATAGAAGTTTTTAGTTTTTTTACGGAAATGTTGTAGTGAAAAATTATTATCTGTGGGCTTCTGTCGGAAATTACTTTAACTTTGAAATTAATGTTAATGTTTTTTTTTAACTGTTATTGAAGAATTAGTGAATATAGAAATGATGAGATTTTTTTATTATTTAAGTAGTTGTTAAAAAAACCAGAAGTAGTTTTGTATTTTGTAAAAAAATTTTGTTATAATTTTTAACTCTTTTTAGTTTCTCAAAATTTGAATTTTCAAAAATATTAAGATGCCTTCGGACTTGTCAAGATATTTTTAGGATTTTGAAATTTTTGGTTTAATTAATATCAGTTTTCATTCCTTCTCATTTTTACTTTTTAATGCATTTCTTCCTCTTATATTTTTTGTTTTTCCTGTAGCCTTTTTTCTTCAAAGCAAAGGGACGAGAACTCCCAAGCACAGAAGCGCAAGGCAGTCCATTGTGCTTAACGCATGTAACCTTACGAGCTTTTATTTTTGTAATCATCGACTTGCTTCTAATGCCTACACCGTAAAAAATATCTATTGAAAATTCCGCTACTATAATAGGCAACAAATTGCCAACAATGGTAGCGGATATTTACACAATTTTATGCGCACTGCATAACCTTATGTAAAGCAATTTCGCACTGTATGTAATTTTACATTGTTTATGCATTTTTCGATTTCCGACGTAAAGTGCGATATATAAATTTACATCATGCTGTGGAACTAAGTTATATAAATTTAATGTAATTTTACATTATTTATGAATTCTTCGTATTCTTCGTATGTAAAGTACACAATATGTAAATTTACCAAAAGTTAAGTAATTTATTTCAATTGCCAATGCAATGTTTCGTACGGAAATTAATAACTTACATACATAAACAAGTAAAAAAGCTAGAATTGGTCTATAAGACGAATTCTTATGACCATGGAACTAATAAGTATAGATTAACAATCAACACATAAAAGAAGTAATACTCGTTTCAATGCTAACACGTACCTAAGAAATCATCATTTTAAAAATCAATCAATATTTGCAGATATGCAGTATTTCCATGATTAAGTTTTTTTTGAGCGAAATTCAATTAAACAAATTCTGCGTACCTAAAAATATTTTTTGATTTTTAAAACGGTTTTTAAGGTAACTGTTAGGATCGAAACTAGTAACATTTCTTTACATGTTTTATGATTATTAATTAATCTATCACCAACTGCACTCCACAAAATCAAACTATACACTGACCGGCGACCGCATTCTGATATAATTTCCCGTATAATGATTCATAGCAACGCATCCTGATAAACATATGAGCATAAGCAGAGTACTGAAGGAAAGATAAGAAACGATGTGATCTTTTTTGGGGATCTCCGATCATTGAGAAAAACTACGAAACTTTGTTTTAGCAGTTTATTCAAATTTTTCCGACGTTTCGACTCTGGGTTTTTACAGTCCTTTTCAAGGCATCTCTAATACTATGTGCACAAAACTATTTATAAAAATGACGAAAAACTCTACATTTATATAATAAATTAACTGACAAAAATAAATAAATTCACACAAAAAAACAGATAAATACGTTTTACAATTAAAGCCTAGAGAGATCCCCAAAAAAGATCACATCGTTTCTTATATTCCTAAACCCCGATCAAAAACAACATAAAATTTACTGAAGGAAAGAATATATTGAAATTTTCTTTTTAAATATGGAGGATTCAATTCAAATTAGAGTATTGTATGGAATTTCACGCAAATTTACAGTACGATACAAAAGTTTTGTATGATTAAATGTAAAATCACATAAATTATACATATATATACTTATTAGTTTTTTTTTCTTATTCTGGCAGCTACATATTATGTCGAAAACCGTTAAGGTACGGTTTTCAAGAAAATTTACGCTGCTATCAGGAGTAAATATGGTTTCCAAGCAGCAGCGTAACGGAAACGGCTGCAATTTCGGCTAGTTATATCAAAATCATAGTTTAGCGTTTTTTTTGTTTTGCTAGTTTCAAGTGTGCAGTTATATTTTTTACGTTAGTTAATCGAGTGTTTTAATGATAACAACGTATTTCGTAGGTAGCACACCTGCGAAACGAGGTAATAGAGAACGTAATTTTTATCAGGGACCAAATCAGTTATGACTTTTTACGGAAAAAAGCCTACTTCACTTGTTATTCCTGACTGATAATAGTTTAAAGCTAAAAAAACTAAGCTGGTAAGGCTTATTATTTTTTCCTGGTAAAAATAAAAAGCCAGCTTGACTAGAAAAAATAAAAAGCCGGGCTCGCTTTTTATATGTTTACCGAAAAAAACAAGTATCAAGCCGTTGCGCTTGCTTTTCTAGCTTCAAAACTATTACCGGTCAGGAATAACAAGTAAATTAAGCTTTTTTTCGTAAAATTTCATGACTGATTCGATCCCTGAAAATAAGAAGCCAGCTTGGCTTTTTATACTTCCGGCTTCAAAACCAGCTACTTCCAGCTTGAAAAAATAATAAGCCTCTCTAGCTTAGTTTTTTTTTAGCTTTTGTTTTTTAAATTTAAGTTTTCAAAAGCTTTACAGAAATCGAAACGGGTTTCACGAGATATCTTTTGGTATATTCCACTAAATTCCACGATCATAATTTATTCCAATGTGTTTTGTTTAAAATTTTCAAAATTCCAGTTATTTTCGGTTCGTAATTTTTATGTACGTATTATAGGAAACCACACTAAGCGAAATTACGCCGTGAATAGAGGAAACGCATTTCCGTCGTTCAATTACGCTACCACATTCTCTTTGAAATCGTAGCTTCAGGATTAACAGAGGAATTTTGAGCCATTATAAAAGTTGTTTATTTTGTAAAGTATAATCCATGGAGTGAGGGGTGACTGACTGAAAGCTACCCCCTATAATTGAAGTAAAAAACTCCATTTTGTTCTCTATCTCAAACAGTCATCCAAGGTAATCGAAGTCTTTTGATAATGAAAATTTAACTATTTCTGAAATACGGAGCAAAATAATTGGTTTTTTGTATGTATTATAAGAGGAACTTTTGAGTCACCCTGTGGATTTTTATTTGTGGGGGATACAGATAGGACTGCGCCTCTCATCTAGTCACCGCGACCTATAAGATAATTTGTGACGTTACTCCTAAATACCCCAGGGCACCAATTCAGGTCTTTTATAAAGCATATGATGTTCTTGGCTGACATTTTTTCGATATCTTCTGGTAGTGGGAATGCCTTTTCTAGATGTCTTAGCCTTATGCGGCACAGAGCTTCACAGTCACACAGGACTTGCTCAGCGGTCTCATCATCGACTTCAGCCATCTTTTTAAGATGATATCTAAGTGGGCAGTGCCCAGTAAATAGGCTCGTTATGAGCCTTAGTTCCTTTCTGCTGAATGTGTGGAATGTTTTTGTCCTCTGTTGCGAATACTTTATAAACTTCTTCGCTTGTCTCAGCCCCGAGATATTTTTTCAGTGTGCCTTTTTAATTCTGTCCTCCCAAAGCCTGATCACAGCTGAAAGTTGACTTTTGGGTGTCCTTAATGCCTTCATTTTCTGGAATCCGAATCAGCGTTACCCTGTTTTTTCGGTTAGTTGCTTCAAGAATATTGAGACAGTCCCAGATTAGTATATTTTGGCTCCACGCATAATCTTGTGAATTATTTCGCGAGCGAAGAGCTCAATGGCGTTTATTTCTGCCTGAAAAATGTTTGGTGAGGCAACCTGTACCTTTGCAAGATGGCAGCTCGGCTGGTATATGCCTGCTCTACCTTTCATTCTGGACCCATCTGTGTACCATTTAAGAGATCATTTTGCAAAGGGTACGTCTCCAGTTTGCGACTGTTGGTGGTCTCCTAAGATCACCTTAAATAGTGTTTCAAAGTTATGGCATTTCGGCATAACGTCTGAAATTGGGTTGGGCATCAGGTCCTCTATGAAATCTTGGAGGACTTTTAGTGTTTTACCAAATTGTTTGCTTATAGGAGATTTTCCCTCTGCAGCCTGATTGTACTGAGGAAGGCCTCCTTCCAAATATGCAAACGTAAAGCGAGTAGGTCCAGCATCAGCATAGCCTCTAAGGCTGCAGTTGGGCAGGTACGTATGTCACCACATTCCTATAGCTATGCAAGCCGTTGTAGATTTTTCAGGCTAGCTTGAGCTGTATTTTGTGGCCACCAGACGAGTGAAGCGTATGTGACCATGGGTCTTATAATAGATGTATATGACCACAAAGTCATTTTTGGTTTAAGATCAGCAAGTTTCGGCAAAAAGCCTGCGGCATGTTCATGTTGCCACTGTAATCTTCTCCAGTACCCTTTTTAAGTGGCAGTTCCAGGATAGTCTGCTATCTAAAGTAAAACCTCGCTTTTTGACCTACTTCGAGAATTCCACTACTGTTCCCAGAGATAGTGCTTGTAAATAAAGCTACCTTTTTCACGTGAAGGGAACAACTATTGTTTTACCAGGATTGGCTCGAAGTCCCATTGTTTGACAGTAGCGAACTATGTTTAAGGCATTCTGCATTAGATGAGAGATTATCCGGTCATGTGTGTCGCTGATTGTAATAACCATGTCATCTGTATAGCCATGATTATCATAGCCGGAATTGGTCAGCTCTGTAGGAGATCATCAACAACCAGCGGCCATAGCAGAGGGGACACAACCCCTCATCTCTTGGCGGCCACTGCTATAATCGAGTCCTCCTCCAGATTAGCTTTGATTCTCTGGCTCTCAAGCATAGCTTCTATTCATTTTATCAAGGAAGGTTCGATTTCTTTTTTGTTAGCTGCATTCTCAATGGCTTCAAAGGAGGTATTGTCAAATGTTCCTTCGATATCTAGGAATGCGCATACTGTTGTCTCTTTATCCTCCACCGCGAAGACAAGACTATGTAGAGCAGTTGTGGTAGACTTCCCTGCTTGGTAAGCATGTCGGTTTGGGTGCAGCTGTACCCGGTTGAGTACACCGCTCGTAATATGGTTGTATAATACTTTCTCTATTGTTTTGAAGACAAATTAAGTTAGACTAATAGGATGGTAGGACTTGAGTAGTACAGGTGACCACCCTTCCCCTTAGGTATAAATGCTACATCCCTCCACGTCGTTGGTACCCTAGAATATAACTTGCTCTAAAGGTCTTGATGAGATTTGGCAGTAACTCTTGTAGCTCTTGTTGAAGTAGGCCTGGAAAGTTACCATCAGCTCCAGGCGATTTGTACACCCTGTGGATAATACTCGCCATATATAATTTCTTATTTTTAGGTTGTTCCATGTAATTTCCATTTTCCCAATGAAACAATGCAATCTGGAGGAAGTTTCCAACTTTTTTTTTTTTGGTTAGTTGGATCCGGATAGTTTTGGACTCGGATTATCTGGTTCGGATATTCGGATTTCAGGAATCAGTTCACAGAGTCGGCCTGATATTAGCAAATCCGGATCAGATTTTCAGCTGTATTATGTACGTATAAAACTAATTAAGACGGTTCATGTTAAATATTTTATCTAATGTCCTTACGGACGCTAACACTTCTTCATGAAATGAACGTAGGTACAAAAGTGGAATGCCTATTTTAGGCCCGACACCTCCAGACATGAGTGATGTGTCATAAACGAAACATATTCTATTAACTATGCTTGTTTATTTCAATTAGGCGGGGGGGGGGGGGGGGTTTTTCAAAGTTTGATCTAGTACAGAATCGAATTTCTTAGGTCCTAAGAAGAAGTTTGAGTACCCACACTCCTATACTCAGAGGTTACAGCCATCCCCATACTCAGTTTTTTAGTATTTCCCTCTTTTTTATTCAAAATGAGGTTACTACTTTTTCGCACCTTAGATCGGCTCTAACTCGCTAGGGTTATGTCCGATCGGAAAATGGGTTTCACTGTTCGTCTCAACTCATTACCCAGCTGCAATTCGTAGAAGAAAATTTTTTTCTGCATACTTTTAGGGTTGGGTAGGAACCCTCGGTTGTGGTGGTGGTGGTGGTGGGGGGGGGGTTTCAATTCGGCATGTTGCATATCAAATTAAAGGTCTCGCTGCGTACTATTGGGTCCGACTTTTACGATGCAGAAAAATTTCTCGGGACTTTTAGTACTCTTTTGTGAACATTTTTCTTATAGGAAGTCATTTCCACGACACACCAATTCCGCGCAATCACAAGGAGTAGAAAAGTCCATTTTTTCACCCAAGAAAGTCGTTCAAGCTACATCCAATCGCCAAAGCTTTCTTCCGCTAAAACGTGGTTTATGAAATTGTTCAGAGCATCATAAATGCATCGTTTAAGACGTCTCTAATGTCTGGATGTGTCGGGCCTTTTCGATTCTCATAGCTTAGTAAATTATTTTTTCTTCGAAACGTTAAAAAATGTAAATGCGTTGTTATTGACTAAAACAGCTTTTTTTTTATATATTTACAATGAGCATAACCAGTTTGATCACGGCATAGGTATATGTACATACAGACATATACACATACATATGTGCAAAAAGTTACATGTCATAAGTGAACATTTCTCAATTTTATAAAAACAATAAACAGTTCCCTCAATTAACTATTTCGTAGGTATAGAGGTAGGTACTTCTTTTGATTTCAATCTTTCTGTTGTGTACCGTCTCTGCATTCACGGTGAATGATCCCTTCTACTTATAATTTTCTTTTCGTCTTAAGATTCATTCTTGCTTCATACTTAATCACTACTGCAAAATACTAAAATTACACTCCACAATTTTATCAATCGACAGAAATCTCCAATACTACAGTACAGCGTAAAATTTCCATAGAAGGGAACTTCTGTTCACCAGACTGAGGTGTGTAGTTCTACTTCTACCTTTACCTTTTCCTCTACCTCTGATTGAAGGTAAAAAACAAAAAAATCCAATTGGTGCCAGTTAGCGATATCTCCTAAGATTTATTTACCGTAAAGGCAAATTCGAACTGAATGAGAGATGTGGTTTAAGAGTGTGTTGTCAATGCTTTTTCGATTTATATCGGTCTTTTATGCTTGGCGTAGTATTTCTCACCTATAAATACAAAGGCATATAATAATAATATATGTATGCGTGCATGTATATACATATATAGGATAGGTATTTACCGGCTGTCGACCGTTAGCAGGTACTACACAGAATAGCTTTCAGCTGAGTTTGTAAATTTTTTATAAGAATGTCAACGAAAGAAATGTGTTTTCACAGTTGTAAGAAATAAAACTAAATTGTTGCATTTTTAAATTTAAGCCCTTGGGAGGTGCGGTAAACAATTTTTGTTTGCATGTAACAACCAACTTTGCGTGTAAAGCAGAATGCCCCGAATTTTTTCACATATTTTTCTTGACTGCTAAATACGAGGTTACAAATCGGTCGTGTCATAGACCCCAAGGCCAATGCGAATGGTGGAGGTAAGGTTTATCATATGATTAGCTATTGGGGTTTATTAGATTCTTAAGTCAATGTGTTTTAGGTTAGCTTTGAGGCGGTTCGTGACAACTTTTATTTTATGTTATTCTCTGTATACATATCTACATATTATGTAGGTCCCAACATTAGGATACCACATTCTATGTACGAAATCTTAGTGCCTACCTAAATAACAAGTAAAAGTAATATGTATGTAAAGATGCCGTTTGTAAAGCAGTAGCAGGCAATTGAATTAATATTCAATCGGTTAAATTCCATCTAAAGGTTACGGCACAGCTACCTACCTAGATAAATACACTTCAAAATGAAGAGCTAGCTAGCCTATTTGATGTTCAAGATATTTTTGGATTGTGTAGCTGGAGCGGTATTATTATTATTTATCTCCCGCTTCTCATCTGGTCACCGCGACCTATAAAATCTTTTATGATGACATTACCCCTAAATACCCTAGGGCGTCCATTCGAACTTAAGATCTTTTATAAAGCCTATCATGTTCTTGGGTGCCATTTGATGTAGAGGTATAGTATGAAACGGTTTATGACTGACTCGCTAATTCAAATTGGATGTGTGAATATGACTCCGCCCTTTTTTGTTAAAATAAAACACATCGGCTTGTTTAGAAAATTAAACAGAAGTTTATTCAAAGTATGCTCTATCGGCAGCTACAACCTTCGCCCATCTTTCAGGTAATTTACGTATTCCTTGCCTGAAGAAATTCTGGTTTTTCTTGAGTTTGGCAAGAATTCTCTGCCAATACTGCTTCCAATTCGACATCTTAAAAGTTTTTTTTTTGGTTTCTCTTTTTCTTTGCCCTCAGTGCCCAAATATTTATTTTGAAATCATCGATACGATTCCTTACACGTTGTATTAGATGGAGCAAGCTCATCTTAAGTCTTCACAAACGATGAGTTTCCGCTGCAATTTTCCTTGTAATAAAATAGGGTAATAACATTTCCCGCAAATGATGTTTACTTGGAACGAAAACCGACATTTTCAAGGAGGTTTGACAGCGTTTGACAGCTGTCATAAAGTCCTATCGAGTATAAGTGTTGCCCTACTACAATAGCTGGGGCCTCAAGCTAAATAGTGACAAATGCGGCCTGATCTGTTTTAGAAACGCCAGTGGTAAAGGGCACCACTTGGCAGTTCGCGAAAGCAAAAACCTTAAACTTAGTATTAACAACAATAGTATTCCACTCAAAACTACAATAGACTACCTAGGTATTAGGCTTCAGAACAAGCTCAAATTCAACGCACACGCCAGAAAAAATCTTAACAAAGCCAAAGCAGCCTCGTCGACACTCAAACCACTATTGAGGTCCCAGAGTTTATCCAAGGGCACTAAGCTTCTAATCTACAAAACCCTAATTAGACCTATCCTTACATACTGCTTTATATCTTGGTTCACAATCTCACCTATTGTTGCAAAACAACTAAATATGTTTGAAAGAAAAATCATTAGATTCTGCACAAACAAATTCAGAAGGCCCAACAAAAAATGGTTCCCCAACTCTACCCTCTGTAGGGAATCCGGCATCACTCCCCTCACCCAACACATGATTAAAATAGGTAACAAAGCATTAGAACGCCTGGAAAACCATCAAAACTCGTTAATCAGATCTATATTCAATCTAAACCGCAATGACTCCCTGATAGATAACTATTATCTTTCTCCAATCAATATGCTACATCCTGGCTCTCAGCCGCTACTACAGGCAAACCAGGAGGATCAAATTTCGTTTTATGAAAGCGCTTCGACTTGCAACTACAGGGGTTAGCCACTATGCATCACACAAACAACACCACAACAAGACCCAGTGACAGTCCCCTCAGGACTCCCACCTGAATCCCAATAACTAACTTTTTAATTGTAATTTATCTCCCCAAACTTTCAATCAGAACTGGAATACCTCTTTAAGACTAATACTAGTTAAACACCTAAAATAACACAAGAATTCATCCTACCTTAACAGGATCAGTACTAGGTAATAGACAATATTTTTAATATACACCATATACTTAGCAAAACACATAATAAAATAAAATAAATACTCAAAACTATTACAAACATAAACAACAAATTGTAAGGAGTGACTACACCATTGCTAGTCAGCCACATTCAAATCTAAACAATGTAACTAAACCATATCTACTAGCGCAGACAGTCTACTTAGCAGAAACACTGTAAACCTTATCATAACATTGAATCAGGACCCAATTAGCTCCTATAATTATATTAAGAAGGCCAAAGGCCACTACACTGCATTAATACTGAGGGTATTTTGCCCCACAAGGGAAGTAGTTATTTAGTTTTTAAGTTTTCTGTTATATTATCAGCCCACAAGAGGCAAATAACGAGAAGTTGTGCCGGGTGCAAGCACACACATTACACTAATACTGTTCAGACCTTCTGTCACAATAAAACTGCTTGTACGAGGAAACAAACCCTCAACATCTAGAGACTAAGCTTATTCCAGCCTGGCATACTTTGAAGCCGGCAGTATATAATTCTAAGTAGTCACGAAGACTTGTATTTAAAAATGTGAATTTAGACTCAATAAAGTTTCTTGAATCTTGAATCTTCTTGAATATAAGTGTTGCCAATACTAAAAACGACATCTGTTGGGATAGGGCGGAGTCATGTGACTATATGTTCGAGCATCTTTCTTTCGTACCGTAACTCTTCATTTTTTTTTAAGTTTCATCGAAATTTTCGTTTTATTAAAATACGATTATACCTAGGCATCTACCCACCCATCTACAAAGGGAAAGTCTTTTCTAAACTCGGTTATTTAAAAACTGCCTGAATTTATGTGTTCATCTGTACGTCTTTACAGTAGTGCGGAACTAACAGTTCGATTATTGCTTTGTCATGATTATTATTAGAATGTAAGTACGTTCTATGTGGGTATATTGTTAGTCTACATGTGTAGGTTTTATTATTATGTAGAATATAGAATAAAGTATAAGATACATGTTGGTATGTAGGTGATGCGAATACATGATTTTATGAATTTGAGATTTTTCCATATAGCGATTTTTGAATGCAGTCACAAGCAAAACCTGTCACGAGAATTGCACTAAAATTTCCTGCCATACAACACAAAAGCACAATAATTATCATGCGATAAAAAGTATTTAATAGAAACTTGAAGGTTAGGTTAGGTTAGAGTGGCGGCTATCGCGCAAACCCTTCCGATCAGCTATACTTAGACCATTTGCGGTCCATTGTGATACCACCTTAATGGGAACCTACCTGGGAAAAATACCTCAGATTTAGGGCGTGCGCTGAAACCATCCACAAGAGTTATTGAAATGAGCCTTACCAGGTCCCACAGCCGAAGAAGTACCGTAAAACGGAGTGACTCTGGCACCTAGTGTAGGTGATTGGTTGACGTAATGGCAAAGAAACGTGGAGTAATGAATAGTTCAATGTGTTATACGATTCGGTAGTGGGTGCATGTGTGTCACTTTAAGATGCCCCAAAATTATATTAGGACACTAAGAATGTGTAGAGATCGAAACTAAATGGAACACTAGAAGATATTACATGTTACAAGTCAATGAGAGTAAAAAGTGGAAAGTGTCTCTTGAAACCATTCAGAATAGACTAAGTGTTGTACACAAGGAGAAAATTGGTGGTTCGCTTGATTTAAGCCCTGTGGAAGAGACATTGATTGCGGATACTATGAATCAGGTGGTTATGTGGCAGAAAATGATGATAATGATGACCTGTACTCATTGCACGAAATAAAATGAAGCTCTTATAGGGGCATAGACTGGCTACAACACGTCCCTTGCCATGGTTGGCTACGCGAATACTGCCACGAAGACGGCAAGGATCCGTTTTAAGAATGTGCACAATGCGAAGATGACGTTTAGTTTTTTTTTGTTCATAAGCCACATTTGAATTTTTGCTAATCTATTTTTCTAATCAATCTTCTCAAATTACTTAACTACTTTGATTTATACTATTTTCTCGTTGTTTCACCTGCTTTTATGTTTAATAATTATGTAAACATCTTAAGATATATTCCTGCCAAAGTCACCCAAACCCTGAGTGACTTTGGCAGACCCTTTAAGGGCATTTTTCTCTAAAATTTTTAGCGGTATGATTTTTTTATTTACTAGCTTACAGATGACACCAAAATATATTAAATTTTTCAAAAGTTTATGCGAAAAAAATTGATGAAACCTTCAAACCTGCCAATGTCACCCCGTTTTAGGGTAGTTGCCGAGCGTATGCCTTCTACGTCTGGCAAGGTTAGGGCGTTCACACAGCAGATGCTGAAAGCTCTTAACCTCTTCCTCTTCCATACAGCTTCTGTAGAAGTTATTGTATGGAGCTTGCATGTGCTCTGAATGTTTACCAAAGAGACAGTACCACGTAATAACTGCGATAAGGTTACGCACATCATTACGGTTCCTCCTCAGCAGAGATTCAGTCCTCCTAGGACAAATCTGGGGCCATAGCTTTCTTTAAATCACGGTTGTGATCAATTCTCCCCATCTGCGATTTGCCAGCTTAAAGGCATGTACGTCTAGAACCCTCTTCACTGATTTTAGGGGCCGATTTATGGGGTCCTCCTCTAGGCAGGTAGTCATAGCGGAGTCCTTTCTGGCCATCAGAGCATCAGTAACTTGAAACAATGCGCAGAAATAGTTACAGACAAATTGTAGTAAGTTCCTGAAATATATTCATATAAATTTGCATGAGTACACAGGCTAATAAAGAATAATTATAAATTGTTGTAAAAGTCGAAAGTAGTATTTAATTGTAATTGAAAATGAATATTTAATGAAAGAGGGATAATTGTCTTGATTCGAATGGAACCTGGATAAGTAAAGCGAAAATTTTATAGACAATTGAAGAGGTAACCGTTGTTCTTGACCATACACCACTAGTGTGACTGTCCAAAAAAAAAAAGGTGATTTTCTGGAATTTATTGAAAGAAAAGTATTGCATCGAATGTTTTGAAATGTCAAAGATATATTTGTGCATAAATTATGTATTAACAGTAATTTTTTTTAATGACAATATTCAATTTTCAGTGAGTTATGCGCCGTCTCCCGATTCCCAAAAAAAAGGTTCTCCAATTGCTGCAGTGATTGCGGCCTGCAGAGTTCCTGAAATCAAAAACCAGAAAAAGTCCGTTAAACTAGACGCAGGATTGTGATGATAAAATGATGATAAAAAGATAATTGCCTGCTTTCTGGCACTTTTTCAACTTTTTCAGCCATTTTCGCTGGACATTCTTAAGAAAATGTGCAAAAAACGCAGAAAGAGTTACATTTTGAGTACAGAGTGTGATAGTTAAAGCTAAGCTCTTGGCTTCTTAAATGCAATATGAAAAAGTGGTATTGATGAGGTTTTATTTTGATAAAATAGTTAAATAAAAAAAAAACGAGTAAATATTCAGAAATTATACAATTTTTTGCTCGTCTAGCATGACCTATTCGTAGCCTTCGGATATTACACCACTTACGGCACATCTTGTATATCTGTATACCTAGAGGTCAAGAGTAGCGTCCCTAATACTATTATAATATTTAGAATACCGATAAAACCCGACCAATAACTCAAGTACGCCCTTCAGCTTACGCCCGTTTCTGAACGACGAGAAGCTACTCTTTAGAAGGCTCTAGTTCAAAACGCACTTGAAATTTTAGTATGTTATTTTTGAAGGTATTGACTATCGAAAAAAAAATTGATTTTTTGAAAGTGTCACACTAGTGATGCCCCTTAAAAGTCATTTATTGCATAAGTGATTGCATTAAAACACCACATCGTATCTAAATATGAGTGGAAAAAACTCTTTATGCATACGAAAAATCTTTGAAAAAAAAATTTCATTGCAAAAAGAGGGCGTTTCATATAAGCAGGAACCGTATAATCATCAGTACGGCTTGGTTCCTGTCTACCGTATATGCCAAAGCAAACAGCTAAGCTGACCTCATATACCTATAAGCTTAAAATAATTCTTAAGTGTGAGTTATATGAGGCGAAATACTATGTATTTACTTGAATGCCTAACAAGATTTACCCCTATGCGGGACTAGCATTTCATAGAGAGTTTTGCTATGGTGATTCATACCGAAATAGTCAATCTGAAATTGACTCAGTTTGCTGCTAAGTCTGCAGCTCGAGACAGGCCGGAACCAAGTCATACTGACGATTATACGGTTCTTGCTTATATGAAACGCCCACTTTTTGCAATGAAATTTATTTTTTCAAAGATTTTTCGTTTACATAAAGAGTTTTTTCCACTCAATTCTCCAGCTGCAGACTTAGCAGCAAACTGCGTCAACATCAGATTGACTTATTTCGCTGTGGAATCTTCATAGCAAAACTCTCTACCTAAATATGGCTATAACTATACCTATACTGATACGATATTTCTTTTTGCTTGTGAAATTATACATGAAATCACTAAATAATGACCAATATGAAAAACATAAAAAAAGTATTTATAATTGATTATGCAAATAATTTAATTAGGTAGGTACATACCGTACTTGTAATTGAAAATTTAAAGAAATGCAAGCTCTCAATTTTCTGTGATCAAAGTTAATTATCGTTCGAAGATCTATCTAAAATTACAGGAATAACGGAAATCTTAACTGCACTCAGTTAATTCCTCAAAGTCTTTCAATGGTATTTTTCAACCACAAAAAAATTATCCATACTTACTATTTACAGTTAATGAAATAATTATTTTCTCTGTTTATTTATTTCACGTGATGTAACTATTATGACATGAAAATTTCAATCACTTTCGATAGAAAGTGAAAAAAAAACCCAATAGATGTATTTGAACTGTGAGATTAATTTTAGTGAATTCATGATGGAAGTTCCTGCATTGCTGTGGTTAGCCTGCAAAATGATAATGTTTTTCTTATTTTATTACATACCTAGGCAATTTTATTAATTCTTAAAGATGAAATTATGCAATTATGGAATTTTCGATACGTATGGGCATGTTAAGCAATTTTAATCTGGATTTGATTGGAACTAAGAATTTAACTAATTCTGAGTAATCAAATTTTAGTTTTTGTGGATAATATAATTTTATAATTTAAATATTTAATTAAATAAGTCTCACATATAAAACCCTAGAAATTTTTTAATCTATTGCAACAGATCTGGCTAGATACGTTATTCAAAGCTCTGTTCTAAATTTGAATTGAATATTATAATCTTGATGGCCCAATGTTACATATAGAATGTTATATATTTTGACAGTTACACGTGTGCTTAGGAAGCGGTATATATATACATTTAGTCTTGGGCATAGTGTCCAACAAGCGAAATGGAATTCCTTACTATAAGTAAACAAAACGCTATCTGCGCCATACAATTTTCATAACAATGGTTTAAATTTTTTTAATTTATATCTACTTATATGTAGAGTAGATAATTCACTCTCACGCGATTATTAATTATATTTCAAAGCATACAAAAATATTGATTTACACCAGATTATCAAAATTCGAATGCAAAATTTTTACAATAATATATGTATGTTTAAAAAAAGGACTAAACTACAGGAAATACCTACCGGGTATAAATTAAAAATGTACTTCTGTCACGGCATATTTGGTTGCTTGTTGAGCTAAATACAAAAGGCTAGGCATAGGAATTTTTTTCGTAGATGCCCCCCCCCCCCCCCTCCCTAAAATGTTTTTCACAATTACAGGATTTTTATCACGTGCAGTTTGTTGTTGTAGACCATTTAAAAGCGGATATCACACGTGCACGACTGATACATTGGATAATGGACGGAACATGCTAGTAAGCATGTTCCGGAAGAAATTGATAGAGCGGGCGTAAACATACTCACGTTCCATTTTGCTATCGAGGGTCTTTTCGCGAGACCACCAACAGTTTAAACCCACCCAACATTTTGACTACACTTAATCACGTGCATTTACTCTATTTGAAATGGGGGCGTGTGTAATATCGATTTAGGTAGTTTTCATTGTTTAGTTCAAACAACTTAAGTTTTGTCTTAAGCAGAAATTGGGATGGACATTGGACATACATATATATAGTTAGTCAGATGTGCATAAGCAAACAGAAAAACCTACTTTTCAAACTGAGTAGGTATAGGTATGTGTATAGAGTTCTTAAGTCTGAGGAAGTTTCGTAGTTTTTTCCTGCACATTATATTCACACAATCTGTTCGCAAGACACTTTATGAATTTATTTCAAAAAATTAGCAAATAATTTTTTTATGCATATTTTAATTTAAAAAAGAACTGTATAACAATTATAGAACTTTTTTAATCTCTCTATCCTAGGAAAGATTATTAAATAGCAAAGCTAAGAGAGTGAAATAATAAAATAAAAAATAGAAAGCAAGAAAAAAGTACAGAAAAGTAAAAGCTAATAGCCAAAACAGGTGAAAGGGTGATTAATAAAAAAAAAAAATATACAATGTGTATTTTTGAGACTTGATCAAACGAAATGTGCGGATATTAAACATTTAGACAAACAAAAAATTGTATGGCAGGGGGGGGTCCACATCAACCGTTTGGGAGTTACAGGGTGATTAAGAAAAACAGCTATCCTGTATCGTAAAAACTACAGTGCGTACGGTTACAGTTAAAAGCTCATTGTATGCAGAGCTTCATGGCCTGTCCAACGACTGCTCAACCAGCTCCGTGTACCCCACTCGTCTCAGGAGTTATAGGGGTCTAAAATAAATATTTAGGATTTTCTTACCTTTTTTTTTTTTAATTTTTGCAAAAAAGTCGTTGACATAACTTTTTTTTTATAAAAAGTTTAAACTGTATACTTTCCTCTTTAATTTGATCTCTATGCGCTAAGTGCAGCCCTTTAAGAGTTATTAGTTTCTATTTTCAAACATATTCTCAACGATAATTTGTTCCCTTAGCACGTCGATTTAAAAAATATCGTCTAATTTCGATGGGACCTGAATAGGTTATGAGTTATTAACTGTTTACGGGCTACAGTTATCACATAGGGTGTAATAGGTCAAATTAACGAGGAAAGTCTACAGTTCACATTTTTTATAAAAAAGGTTATGTTAACGACCTTTTTGCCAAAAAGTAATAGAGATCAAATTAAAAAAAGGAAAAAAAAATCCGAAACTTTTAGTTTAGATAACCATAATTCTTGATGAGAGAGGGGATCGGACTAGTCGTTGGAAAGGCCATGAAGTTCTGCATACAATGAGCTTTTAACTGTGACCTTACGATGCCCTGTAGTTTTTAAGATACAGAGTGTTATGTGAAAATCTAGCTATTTTTCTTAATTACCCTGTAACTCTAGAATCCACACATTTCGTTTGATCAAGTTTCGAAAATACGCATTAACGAAAATTAGGCAGAAGAGTGTACAGTTTTTAGATTTAAAACCAACTTTAATATAATAAATAAGTTAATTAGAATATTCCATAAATAATATAAACTTTTACATTTTTTATACATATTTATTCAGTGCGGTATAGTTACATAATTGCGGCAATATGACGCTCCAACCAATACGTATCATAAGTGCGAAGAAAGCCTTTTTATGACTGAGGTCGTAGCATGTCATAATATTTTTATATTTGTACCTGAAGGTGAGAGAGAGCACTTGATCATGATGAACATGCAGGTAGGAATGAGAAAGGAACCCAGTACGGGTATTTACCTAATAATCACAAATTTCTATGCAGGGAAGACCACGAAATTTTCAAGAATTTCGTTTACTTATTTTTGAGTTTGGCGCCATCGACAGATATCTTCGTTGGGCAATAGTTAATTTCAAATTTATTACCAGAGATATACATAATTTCATGAGAAAGTCCATTTATTATGACTAAATATGAAATTAGCTTATCCGTCAATTTGACAGATATCCGGGGAAATTCAGAATTTCGAAATTGTAAAGCTTATTAAAAAACAGCTTTGAGTATATATTCATATATCATTCCGTCCACAAAAGTCAACATAAATTAAAAAAAAAAATTCCTTGTAATTTTGCACATAGAGTCAGGAACCTGTCAAATTGACGATTCCCATACGATTTTTGTAGTATTCTTCGGGTTTTCATCTTGTTGGAAGATAAAGCAGGATTTACATTTTACAGAAATTGTGAGGGTGATAGTACATCGTATACGGAAATTTATTTATGAGTGCCGAGAGAAGCAAACACGTCCGGAATTTTTTCCGGACGTCGATTTGTCACTGTGTGCGTGTCCGGAACCATAAAAAGACCTCAAGCATAAAGCGTTTTTATAGTTACTGAAACTAAAACATTGTTATTGGCAACCATAATTTGTCAATTTCGACTACATGTGCTGCTTAGTAAGTTTTGAGTTTGTAATTGAATATTGCGAAATTGAAAATTATTAAATATTTCTTTATAGAAAATATTGAAGTTATTTCTGAGGTAGTTTTCTGTCCACAAGCAGGGAGCAGTGCGTCCAGAGATTCACTGCAGTGGTCCTTTTCCTTTATAATTTGCTAGAATTATTCCGCCTTTGAAATAATCCGTCATGTGAATAAGAACCGGACTGGAATTATCTTCACCGGCGTTAGTTCGGTAGTGGAGTGTAATTATTTACATGTGAGCACTTGAGTGGATGAAGTGGATTGACGTTTAGATATTATCAGATTAGTTAGTGAATTTTTTGTTTACTACGAAATAAAAATTTCGTTATCGTACAAAAAGATGATTGTAGAACTGAATTACAGTATACCACCTGAAATTTTGCGAGAAATTTTTTCGATATAATCTCATCCTTTGCTTCGATCTCCATCGTGCTTTCATGCAATATTTTAGAAATAATAATAACTCATTTTAAACTAGATGTAGTCCATTCCCCTTGACTGTATACACTGCATCCTCCTCTACACACCTTTGTAGCTATTGCTTAAGGTTTTAAAAGTGAATTGCTACTGAAATTAAACCACATAGTCATATTAGTTTTAACAATTAAATTAAAAGGAAAATATATAATATAAATAGTAGTTACCTTCTAACGCGTCATGCAAACCACTTGGCTTATATTTTGTCCCCTTCACTTAGTTTAAGATCTTTTGTTCTTGAATTTCTTCTCAACATAGCATGTAAGCATATACAGTGTGGGCCAAAAGTCACCATGGGTAAATATGGTAGGATGAAAAAAAGGAGGGGTAAGGTGGGGTGGGGAAACATGCTTACCTATGAAGAACAGACAGTTGGCTATCATGTAAAAAAGGAACGGTCAACAGGGTGTGGAGCAATGTACAAACGAAAAAGTTAGTTATTTTTAAACCCCATGGTGACTTTTGGCCCACCCTGTACTATCATATTTTACGTCAAGTTCACATGTGCAGTACAAACGCACTCAGGTATAAAAGGATAGATGAGCCAGGATAAAATAAGACAAAGAAATGTAATAATTTAACTAAAGAAAAACTATGTTTTAACTTCATTAAAAAATTGACTGTCAAAACAACAGTTCGCTGCCCAGATGGCCATGCAGCCGTGGGCCTATATCATTGTTTGTTTTTAGGCATAGGCTTGGTTTAAGTACTATGTAAGGGCAAATAATGTTAAATAAATAAATTTTAGAAATTGTAAAATTATACATCTTTCCATGATCTGTCTTTGAATATCTACGAAAAAACGATTAAAAACTTGACAATTTCCAATTAGTCAGTTTGACAGTATGCGATTTTTCCATAAAAACTAGAGGGGAGCGTACGTGTGAGGTATTGCTGTGATTCCTTCCGCAGAATTTAAATTTCAATTAACTATCTCTCTCACAATTTCTGTTCTGTAAAAAATGCATGTCATCATTATGTAAATCCTGCTTAACTTGTTTCTTAGTAACGCTTTTCTCATAATACCGTAAATTTTTATTAAGGGACATACACCATTTTTGGTAAAACATCCCTAGACCATGATTGAACCCGCTCCGTGTTTAAAAGCTTGTTTAACACCACTAATACCATAATTGTCCGTCTGATTTAAATCTGTTAATTTTACATTCATCTGATCAAATTACCTTGAGAAATTCAATTGTGTTAATACTGCTATGTAAATACATGTATGTAAAAATGGAAGACTGGAAATGCTTCTACAGTCCAATTTTCGTTTCTTTGAACAAATTCCTTGCTGATCACAATATTTTTCGAAGATAAAGGGGGCCCTTTTCTTTTTTTCTTTTCGACTGGTTGAAGTCCTATTCTTTTTAAAGCCCGTCGTATGGTCCACACACTAGAAATTCAACATATGCGCGATTTCCCTGCTTCCTCTATTTGATAGTTTTGTTGATCTTCCGACTTTAGATACTGTATATCACTGTTGGGCAAAATGTAATTTGATTAATGATTAACAATTACAATTAACCATGTAATCTGTAATCAGATTACTTTGTAACAGATTACTAATATAATCCATTTCCATAATTACATAATATAATCGATTAACGTGTAATGTGATTACAAGTTAATCTGATTACACATTAATCGATTACAAGTTAATCCCACTACATGTTAATCTAATTAATGTGATATTTAAGATATTTGTATTCTAATTCTTCATAAAACTCCCTAAAACTAATTTCGTATGAGAACAATACTATTTTCTTTCAATTCATTTCATTATATTATTAATTACTTTTAAGTAATCTACAAAGTAATCTGTTACAATGTAATTAGATTACAAAATAATCTAATTATATATTGTAACAGATTACACATTTGATATAGTACATATTCTCTCATAAGTACCTAATCTGATTGACATGTAATCGAATACAATTTAATTAGATTACTTTGTAATTTGACTAAACTGTAATGGAATTATTAATTAAATTACACTGCAATCAGATTACGCCCAACACTGCTGTATATGTTTTTCCATATTTTTGCAACCGAAAATTCACATATTTGCGATTTTCCAAACTGAGTGAACATTATTTAATAGAATAATAACACGATTTGTACGTGTTGAGGTATTGCACGCATTTTGCTTAAAAATAGCTTCACGTCACTGAATTTTCAACACAAACTAAAATGTCAAAACTGTCCACAGAATGCAGCTCATTAAAAATCTGAAGCCGATATGAATCGCATACCCAATTTCCAAGAACTTAAGAAATGCGTTTCAATATAGTTGCGTGCAAAACTGTCCACATGTAGGTAGTTATTCGTTTTATCTCTCAATTTTGTGATGTTGCACAAAATTTTTTGGAATATTCTTTTGTTGAAATAAGTTCAGACATTCTTTAAACAAAATATTTTTCACTGGTATTGATATCATTTATAATTACGTTATAGCATAGTGACAAACAAAGAAGCTCGAAACATTAGTACACTTGCAAGTAACTGTACATACCTACCTATATCATAAAAAAAAAAAAATTAGTGTTTAAATTATTTAAATAGGAGAGAAATTAATGATGAAGTTTGATCAAAAAAATGTTATCAATCCTATTCCCGTATATCGATAGAGTATTAAAGCTTTAGTGCAAAATTATAGGTTTTGTCAGTAGTTGCTTCATTGAAGACATTCTGTAAATATTTTCTTTATTGTTAGCTCAAATAGAATTCTCAACGAAATAATAATAATAATACATAACTCGTAACCTTTTGATAATAAGAAAGGTGCTGTAATACAATACAGTCAAACTGAAGATCATGTACACCTAATAACAAAAAATAAAAAAAAAAAAACAAAAAAAAAACTGTTTTTATGCTGTTTCTTATAATCTCACACTGTGAAACCGTACAAGTTTTCGCTAAAAAGTTTCTCAGATTAAAGCCCGTAGGCAGACATAATCATGGTTTTCAGCTTCATGCTTTTGTGGTAAACCAGTCACCATTAACTCAGGAAATATTTTCTTCTTTCTGGTCTTGTCTTCTGTAACCTCTCTGCTTCTTTTTTTTTTCTTGTTTATTTCCATCTTCTCCCTCCCCGGTAATGTTGTACACGGTGCTCTTCGCGATCTCTCTCATACCAGAAAGCGGTTACCAACCGTCGCGTTACTAACATGGTTTTTTCTTCTTCTCACAGTCTCATAGTGATCTACCTATATATGTATGTAGAAATTTATGTTTAGTTTTTTTTTTCTTACAAAATATCTCAACAAAGATTGCTTAAGTTCACAATTTTCTCTCACAATTATTGTCAGCTGACTATGCAACATTTTTATGTGGATATACATATATATGTAAAATGTATTGCCAACAGTTTTTATGCTTATACTTACGGAGTACGTACAATTTGTTACAACAATTTTTTTTGCCGAGAAAATTTGTTCGGAATTAATGTGGTCTGTCTGAGGGTTTGAAAATTTCGCGTTTTCGCCATTCATTTTATAATACGAAATCCATAAATTAAATGATTGTGAGATAAGAATTTTATTGCTTTGGGTTTTATCATGATCAATTCAAACAATCGGATGAATTCATTTGAGGTAATTAATTGAGATTTTCTCCAAAGAAAGTATACCTACATAAATAGTTGTAAGAAACCTGAAGAAAATAGCGTGAAATTCAGTTGTAGAAAACATGATGGTGTTAGCACGTGAAATGTTTTTTAATTAGACAGTTTCATAAATAAAACACAAAATTATCAGCAAAATGTTGTAACTGGGAAATTTACTTTCATCTTTGACTTTCAATCAATCAATCAACTTTTTAATGCAATCATGAAATCATGATGGAATTTGGTTGTCATAAAAATGTCTAAAAACTACTAACGTCGTCGGCTGTACTTCGTCCAATCAAAATTGTATTTCATGGTCATTAATTTTTAAACCCTTTTTGTTAGTATATGAACTTACAACACATACATATATAACATAGTTAGGTATACATATACTTTCTCTCTAGAGATATAGAAGATATCATTAGCATAATACAAATCGATGAGACGATCAATCAATATTCATTGTATTCGAGTTTTTTTTTTTTTTTAAGAATTTTGTTAATAATTTCAAGAAATATGAGCATCGTGTACATGACTACACTCAAAATTTGTGTAAATTAACGTTTATATTGTTATAGCAGACGGGTATCAGGATCAGCAACCTGAAGGGGGTCACAACTGAAATGTTCAAAGGGGAAATGTCGGAAGAAGTCGCTTTTAAAATTGTTTTGTTATCATATTTAAGTTATATCACAAAATCCAATTATCGATTTGATGAAAACCTATTAATAATATTATTCACATCAATGTCAATCTCAGGGTGGACATTAAGAAGAACTATTCCCCATAACCGTTCTTCACACACGCGACTCCTGAGCCACGTTTTCAGGCAGCGAAGGGTTGAAAAGCTTCTTTTCGCCGTGGTCACGCTTACTGATAGCGTGGCCAAGACGTGAAGAAGAGCGTGTATAGTAGGGTAAATGCCTTAGTCGCAAAATTCCAGTACTTCTATGTACTTCTGATTTACGTAGTATAGTACCTACTTATTTATTTCACGTTTCCATTCGGTGATCCACAGAGAGTATTGGCTTCTAACTCTCTCCTCAGGAAAGTTGAACAATTGCTCATATCTGGATACGATAGATCTTAAAAAATACCGTGTAAATTTTCCCCTCAAATATTTACCCAGGTTTTTGTGCACTCATCGAACAATTTATTTGAATTTAGGCTAAACCTATTGTAATGTCATTTCTTTGACAGTACTCCTCAGTATAATTAATTGTGAAAGTTATTTACAAAATGGATGAAGACAAATAAAATGTGCTTTGGCCTGTTTTTTTCTATTTATTTTCTTCTAATTTTGATTTATTTTTAATTAAGAAGTAATTTATTTGCCCCAATTAGCAACAAATTTCAAGTGACAAATTTCAAACTCAAGCTAAGAAGTTTTAGTGTAAGTTCGGGGTAGCCCTAGATTTGTCAAACAACAAGATGTGTAGCCCTGGGGTACCCTAGGTTTACCTGGTGTTTTCATCGAACAGACCTAATTTCTATGTTCTGCTCTTCGATGTCTTCTGTATGTGTTTTTGTTGGCAAAAGTACTCTTAGATTAAATGCTTTAAGGGCATCTTCGGGAAACCGTTTTTTTTCAGATCTGTGACAATATTGTCCATAAATTGCCCTGAGAAAGTACTCTTTAGCGTTATTAGTGAAAATTTCTTAAGAACAATTTGCAAGTAAATTTCGAGGAAAAATGTAATGATCGTATAAATTTTGAACAACTCAGGCTTTAATCAGTGTCGCTGTGAAAAATCAACGGGTGGCTATATGTTGATTTTATGGAATGGAACTACGGTTTTATTGGAAGAGCCCTAAAACAGAAGACGCTACGAGCGAATTGCTATTATACCCACTATTACCGCCGCAGATTGGTTCTGTTGACGCAGCAGCGCTCAAGTTAAAAATTGGGAAAAGTGCATTACAGCACCAGACAGCGTCAGCTACGCATTGTGTCCGTACTATACAAAAATCGTACTGTTGAACTTTTACAGCTCGCTCTACAATCCAGCACCACATTGTCCTTCCCCCTCCAATTTACCACAAAGGTTAGGTGACGCAGGGGGTCATAACCCGCGTGAGCCTACCCTACGTATACGCGCCTGTGATATATTTTACTTCTCAATAATATCCATGTTTGCTACTGACAGGATAGTCACATGCTTGACGAATCTTTAAAAGTTCGTTCTATTGAAATTATATATGTGGGGCATAATACATAATATAGTTTTATACATGTCTATATAGTTCGACCAAAAGTTTCCATTTCCGCCTCGGCTTGGAGAGACAATTTGTATACAAAAACAATTGTTTAAAACCATACCAAACTACTCTTCCAAACCTATCTCTAAGCCTAGAAGTCAAGAGGGAGGTTAAGAACTTGTTCTATACATAAAGGTCTAAAAGTTACAGATTAACTGATGTACCTACATAAAAATGAAATGCTGTTCATTGGTAATCGTATCACTTGAGAACGGCTGGACCGATTTGGCTAATATTGTTTTTTTAAATGTTCGTAATGGTCCGAATAAGGCTTATAGTAAAAGCAAAATTGGAATCGGCAACCCCTTCTTGGTGTTGCCATAAAAAACTTTGGTTTTTCACTATGTACATACATATACTTGGAAGATGCCTGAGAAGGAGTCGACGTGGAGAGCTCATATTTTGTGCACGGAGTTTTCATAAAATTTTTAAATACAGGTCCAAAAGTGGAGCAAACTGGGTTTTTCACTATATATTTGGACACTGCCTCATGCGTCGATGTAGAGAGCTGAAATTTTGTACCCGGGCTTTGGTTAAAAAAAGGGAAATTTAAGTTCAAAAATGGAACCAATCGGGCAACTCCTTTGTAGGGTTGCCATATAAAAATTTGGTTTTTTACTACATATTTGGGCATTGCCTGAGAACGCGTCGACGTAGAGAGTACAGAATCGCCCGATCGAGTCAGATGACAGCTTAAATATTATGCATCTCTCATCACCCCACCCCTTTCAACCCCCATCCATTTAGGCATCTATATTATAGCCGGGCAACGTCGGTGGACTCCCGCTAGTTTGTATAATCCCATCTACAATTCGCTCTAAACTAGCATTCAATTTAGAATGTGGGACGTTTACACTATAGCAATAGTAGTAGATCTAAAAATGTTGACCTTTGATACTTTTTTATTATGCTTATAAGCAAATCGCTAACTACTTATGTACATATATACAATTTTCAATTATGCTCTACATCAATATCAACTTTCTAAAAATAGTAAAAACGACTTGAACTCGTGGGTAATTAATCATATGAAAAAAAAATTCCTTCAGATTATCCCTTCAAACGAATACAACCAGAGTGAGTATTTGCGACCATAAAAGACTTGCCGCTGTACATTGTACGTATGTACATACATAATATATACATATACCCCCCCAGTGTCCATCACGTTTTCGTGAGACAGTAAATGGATTATTCAACAAAAACCAAATTGACCCATATAATAGAAAAAAAGGTATCTAATAACAAACAACGCAATCAACGTGCAAAGCAACTTCAGCTAAACTACATTAATTGGATTTAGAAGTTTATTCTTTGGCGAGAGATTTTTAAGCTCAATTGAATTGAAAAGTCGCTGAACTTTGAAAGTTTTTTTTTTCTTCTAACTTTATTTAAAATCTTGAAATATTTCCATTGCTGGCTGCTCCTCCCATCAACAGCTAAAAGGGAATCTTGAACAAAGTTTCTTCTGCAAAGCCGGGCAAAATATTTTAGTTTAGCTGATGAAGAAATCTGATTCAGTTATACCTTGTAACTACAGCGTACCTCTTGGCTTATGACTTTTTGAAAACAGGTGTGGAATTTTCTATAGATTATTGATTGTATTGAAATTGTTATAATTGGTCTTTGTATGTATGTGTTCGTGTTGGAAGTGAACAATGGATTATTTTCACAATGATTCGTATAAAAGAACAAACGACATTTACGCTTTGCTCTCTGATGATAATGTGAATGTGACTAAAAAAGTTTGGTAAAACCGACTGAAGCTTTGTGAATGTTTTCGAGACATATGTAAACAATCTGAACAATCTGTAAGTGATCTGTCTTGTTTTATGTACTAGAATACAATACTAGAAATAGTTTTGGATACTGATGAAAATATGCAGTATATCTATCTATCTGCAAGTTATTTTAAATTTTGCAGCTCGTAGGCCAACATGACGAAATTTCCTTTATTTAGATTATTCATTTGGCAAGTAAACTTCATTGCAGAAATGTGAAAACAAATTAAATGTCCCTAATTACATTTTGTTCAAGAGCTTATAGTTATCGAAAAGAAGAGATCATATCGGACAAAAGTATCCAAATGCAAAATTATAGATATTATCTTCATTGGCATAACTAGGATTTTTGGCTGGGTGTTTGGGGGGATAGGTCCCTCAAATTTCCTACATAGGGTTTTAACAAACATTTTGCTTGGGCAGTATACCACTGCATGGGTGTTCCCAGCTATTAACCGAAATTTTTTATCCATTGCTAATAATATCTAGAGCCAATGAAATTGCATAGATGAAAAAAGAAACATAAGTTTTCTGAGTTTCTAAGTTACAGAACCCGAAAGAAAGATAATCTAAATTCTAAGACATAATTTCCACTAAAGTAATTCTGAACATAAAAATTTCATAAAATAACTCGCACTTTACAAGTCGCAGACATCGTGGCACTACGTTTTTAATATGCAGTCTTCCTACGTAAGGTTTCCGTTCCCAAGAAAGCAAAGAGGCTTGATCAGGGTACTTTTAATCCATTGCAAAAGCAGGTATGAGTGTGCATTTGAGACAATGTTAATAAGAAAAGCTTTTGAGATAGGGCAGACTCTGTCGATGTTCCGAATTTTACTGAGTACCCGGAGACAGAAAAGTATGGTACATCAGTTAGTAGATATGAGCACGTATAAGTCAACAGCATTCAATCAAGTTTTGGATAGATAGTAAGTCAATATTCGGGGATCGGACGATAAGTAATAAAATCGAGACCAACGGCGACGAGTAGAAATTTTATTTTCATTTTTTATTAATTTCAGTTTAGTCGGAAATTTAAATTATTGTGAAAGTAGATTAGTAATTCATGTAGTTGGCGAATTGAGTGAAAGCGCATTCTTTTCTTTAATCCCAATGAACCCAAGCGACACTCATACAGTCCACTCCAAAAATTTGATAAGATTTCAATTTTTTTAAGTCATAGGAAGGAAGTAGTGTTTAGTTGAAAAATAATATTTTTTTTTTTTTTTTTTGTTGAAGAAAGAATTTTTTGGGATTCTCCGGTATATAGCAAAAGCTAAAAATGTTCTAATTTGTTATTTCATCACACAACCCATTAATTTTTGGTGACAAGTTTCAAGTCTTGGTTTGACTCATCAACAGGTCACAAATAGCGAAATTGTGTGATTTGAAAAACAAATGAAAAAATGAAAAAGAAGAAAGAAATGAAAAGTTTGAGAAAATAGAAAAAAAAACAATTTTTTATTTATTAAAAAAATTTAAAATTTTTTTAAAGAAACAGATTCATTCGAAGCGAATCGAACCTGTATACGCCACGCAGTGGGCTGAAAAATAAAAAAGAAAAGGAAGAAGAAGTAGCGTTCGTGTCAGCAGAAAACCTTACACTCATCGGTGCAGCTTGGTTTTCTGCCTGCTGCAGACGCTTGAAAATAGATCAAACTGATCTCTTCTCATATAAACTCAGAAATAAATTCTGGGTGTGAATTATATGAGGAAAAACAACTCCTATACATGCCCAGGAGGAAAATCCCAAAAAATTCTTTCTTGAACAAAATTAAGTTTAACCCGGTAAAAAGTCCAAACGTAATCTGAAAAATAATATATAATTTGCACGATTTTAAAAGAAAAATAAAAGAAGTGGCCTTGTTTAATATTTGTTTTTCATTTCACCTGCTTTCCTTCTTTTGCGTATTACGAAAAATAATTCAGAATCCTCAAGTTCTATACACGAAACTGATATGATAGTGACGCTCTGCCTAATGCCCAATATTTATTCCAAGTACGAGTACCAGTACCAGGACCTGGTACAAGTACAATTCGGGGTATTGGTACTTAAAAATTGTCCCGATATTGGTACTTAAAAGTTTTCAAGTACAAGTCCTGATACTGGTACCTCACAGTTTCTCATATCAGCTTTTAAGTAGGTACCTTATAAGTACCTAAGTACCACCAAATCAGAAATTTTGAAAAATCTATAGCCAGATAAATGGCTGGATGAGGTTTTCATTTACGAAATATCATAAAATATGTTGCAAATAGATAGGAAATGAAACAGAATCGTAAAAGCTTTTGCCGTTTTAATTTCTAATTTTGGAAGTTGTTTATACAGTATTGGAATTTGCCATTAGCAAAACAAGCTTGTCAAATGTTACATCAGATAATGATGGCCTATGCGGAGCATTTACAAGACCTGCAAATGAAAATAAATGCTGGCCAGGTGCGAAGGAAGAGAGCGGTGTATATACACTTTATTGCCAACTGTCAACTGCTACTGTCACACATATATATTCCGCGAATTTTCATTCTATTTTAACGAAGGTGGTAAGATTTCTAGAGGTATTGTTGAGATCCACATAACCTCTATTATTAGAAAGCGCATTAAAATAATTACCAGAGTTGAATTACTGTACGTTATGGCAGTATTTGTAGTATTTTGGTATTTATAGGGTAGGTACTTAAGTTTATATATGGGACTTATCAGTACCAGTATCAGTACTTGTACTTAAAAATTTTTAAGCCTAAGTCTTGGTACTTGTACTCGTACTTAAGTACCAATGCACTTAAGTAATTTACAGGTCTGATTTATACCATCAGCAGTCGTTTCAAAAATAAATTTAGATACACATTTTAGAACAATTATTTACGTTTTTATTATGCACTAATAAAGAGATACTCGTACCTATATTTAGTTTACGGTTTTTTTTCTGCAAACTTATGTATCACTTGTTGCGCTGTTACTTTGCATAAAGCATAGTTGCTCTTAACTTGACGCATAGGTAAAAGCTCCGTTCATAGCCGGCTCAGTAGACCAAGGGCTGGTTATAGCAACTTGTATAAATTTGAGCAGAAGTCTTTATTAATTTCTGTTTTCAGTTTTACCAAATTTCTTACAATGTTCTTGTTTTGGAACCTGTTCTTTACTATTTTTGTTTCAGCCTATAAGGTGGAAATGTCTATATTGAAAACATTTTTATAATTTTCTACGAATGCCTCTCCATGTTTGAGGGCCAACTTCATAAACGAGTCAACTAACTGTGCCAAAGGTAGATTTTCAAACCTACTTTTCTAGTTAGTGATAATGTTGTCCATCACTTTCTTGTGAATATGTATTTTCCTCAATATTGGTAAGTCCACTAAATTACTTTTACCTACAGTAGACTTTATCACGAAGTGTTTTGCTCTTTTCGGTTGCCTTCTTCTTTTCGAGACTCGAGTAGGTTCTAGATATTTTTCATGTTTTTCGATTTCCCGAAGTATCAATTGTCGCTAATATAGTTATATTTCATAATGTAACGTAATAAGAATATTATTGAGTTTTTTAATTGCTCACTAAATATTTCTTCTTATAAGGAGTCAGTTTATTATTGAATCCATTGGAATCGGAATCGAAAAAGCCTTTTTTCTGGAAAATTAAAAAAAGTTTAATGAGATTTTCAAAATTTCATTGATATCAAAGATTATTAATTAAAATTTCCGCACAAATTGTCAAAATGGTTTCCAATGATTTTTCCTACTGAATACATCGTCACATACCTTTCAAAATTTGGTGGAACTAAAGCAATCTCAGAACATTATTAAAGATTTTAAAAAGATTTCAACAGGTTTTCTTAAAGAAAAAAACTTTTTAGAGCCTCTTCGATTCCGAACCGAACGGATTCAATTTAATTAGGCCTAAGATTGTACGTATCGACGAATCTTTTTTATGAATTTCTATAACTCCCTGGGGGGGGGGGGGGGGGTGGTACCACCCTGATAGGGATAACTAGGTAGGGACCTAGTTACGCCAATGGTTATCTTCTGTTTCTTTCACAACAAGCTTTTGAAAGTGTTGGTTGGAATTTGTGTGTTTGCATTTTCTCAATATCTAACAAGAAAATCTCAATTATTACCCTGAATATAATGAAAAGTTATTAAAAGAAATAGAAAGAAGAAAAGCATCTAAGTACGCTCCTAATTTTCTAGTCGATTTTTATAGGTTACTTTAATTTTATTTTGCTGTCCAAATCCAACAAGACATCTTTATGTGGGGGTACCGTAAAAACTACTCAAGATCTAAACATAGAATAATCATTGGAGCATTCCACCAAAATGTCCATTAACATATTTGTAATCATACCATCTAAGATGATCAGTGTGTGTGGGTCACAAAAAGACGTCGCTTTTGAATAAAACGCAATGACTATAATAACAATTCAAAGAAAAAAATCCATTCTTCACTTCACCATTAAAGCGTAAAGAAAGTCTTGTGAAGAAAGGGAGATTGCCACAGCTTTCAAGCTATTCAGTTGAACGATTCTATGTAACCCAACCCGTTTGCGTATTATCTTCAAGCATCAATAAAATCCAAGAGCATTCTTTTGATCTGCTCTACTTTCACAGAATCCGAGGAATCTCTATAATTATGTTATTGACCGTAAATGTTGTGAACAGAAATTTCATAATTGATTGCATCACCGAATGAAGAGGTTCGCAGTTAGACGTAGAGCAACCAAGCACAATGGAACCGTTGCATTTTAAGGCAATTATAATAATCTCCAACTATTTTTGGGAAGGTAAAACTAAATAGGGCAAGATGCCCTCGCTTTACTTATGCAAGCCTCCAAATTTATATGCGATTCCTTAAAAATATTCCTCCTGTATGTATGCATATAGACTGTAAGGTGTACGTTAAGTTTCATAACTTTTTTTTATATAGTACATATATACCTGGCATTGTTACATGGGATGGTTACAGATGATGCCGTTGAACAGATGTTTCTAGTTCAAGTTGATGCGACAATGACCACTTGACTTCGCGCTTTGAGTGGGTGCAGTTTTTTGTATGTGTATTTCCAAGGTTTCCGAGAAAGTTGCATCAGACGTTTATATGTGTGCATAATGTATGTATACATAAAATTGTTCTATCTTTAGCACAGTATATTTCTAGAAGCGTGGGAAAACATTAATTAGCGTCATTAATTAGATGTGATGTGAAATTTTTTTTAAAATGCTTACGTTTAATGGATGATGCTCAGATAAAGGATTTATGATAAAGTTTTGGCTGATAAATGCTGTAGTTTTAGACCCACACATGATGTTTTTCGACGTGATAGATATCAGGACCAGCTGCAATGCCCGGTTGGGGGTGGAGTTTTGATTACAACCAAGAAAGATTTGTTGGTTGAAAATATTAATGTAAATGGATTTGGCTCCTTGTTATACTTATGTGTGCGGATTAAACCTTATGCTTCCTGGTTTTAATATTATTGTTCTGTATATACCTCCGGGATCTAATTCTGCTGTTTACAAGGACTATCTTGGTTTTTGACATGTCGAGTTCAGATGATGGCATGGTTGTTCTTGGAGATTTTAACTTGCTTTCTATATGTTGAACTCCATCGCTTGAGGAGGGCTCTTTAATTCCAACAGATCTTATGTCTATGGCGGAATATGATACTGTGGATGTACTATCTTTTTGTGGGCTTAGGGAAGTAAATGGCATTCGTAATGTTCGCAATAGGATTTTCGACCTTGTTATTATTAATGATGACTCCAGTTCTTATGTTTCTCTTTCATTGGATCGTATAGTGGGTGAAGTTCCTTATTATCCAGCTCTTGTCATTTATCTCGATGATGCTTATAGTGCTACTTCTGATTATTTTCTGGATTTTGATTTGATTTTGGTAGAGCAGATTTTGAAAGATTGAAGTTGATACTAAGCAACACATATTGATTGGTCTATTTTGTTCAATGTTTTAGATATTGATTCTTGTTTATTAATTTTTTTGTAAATTAATTTTTAATTGTGTCCTTGACGCTGTACCTCTATTCGTGCAACTAGGAACTTAAGTTGTACTCATAATGGGTTCGATGACAGTCTACTTAATTTGCGTGGAAAATTTATAGTAATTCTAAATTTATGAGTGATTTTCGCGATTATTCTTGTCTTAGAAAACAGTTTAAGGAGGAGGCTCAAAAAGCTTACATTTCTTACATAAATATCGTTCGAAGTAATATTAAATATGATCCTAAGCGTTTTTGGAACTTTGTTAACGCTATGCGTAAAAGCGATGGTTATCCTAGGAGCTTGCTCTTTTTGAACAGTTCTTATCATGATCCATCTCTTATATCCAATTATATTGCAGATTATTTTTCCAAGTCTTTCAATGTTGACAATAGCAATGCGAACGATTTTCTAGCTTAGATGTTAATATTCGGGGTGTATTAGTGAATATATGTTATGTGAGCATGTACATACCGGATGGTATTTCTAGCATTGTTCTTAAATAGTGTTTTGATAGTCTTTCGCGACCGCTGCTTTATTTATCTAATTTATCTTTGTCAACGGGTGTATTTCCTGTTGCTTGGAAGTCGTCATTTGATATTCCTGTTTTTTAAAAATGCAAAGAGGAGCTTGGTTAGTAATTATAGAACAATTGCTAAATTATCTGTTATACTCAAGATTTTTGAAAGCATATTATTTATGAACTGCTGACGTTCGATTGTAAGTCCTCTTCAGAAACGTGATTTCAAGTGTTGTGGAGTTCCACAGGGAAGTCATCTTGGTCCCTTATTGTTTATATTATTTATTATTAACCTCGTATCTGAGATAAAATTCACTGAAATTTTAAATATATGCTGATCATGTTAAGATCTTTAAACAGATTCATTCACTGAGTGATTGTGTACTGTTACAGAATGATGTATGTGCTTTAAATTTTTTTTTGGTGTAAGCATAATAATTTATTTTTAAATATTCTCAAATGTAATCTTATTGTCTTCCAATACTTGGGTTTGTTAGGCGCTGGGTTAAAGGATTTAATGACTCGTACGCATTGCGTTCCTTGAATGATTCATTTGTTAGGTCTATATTGTAATACGGCTGTCAAGTATGGAATCCTTATTACAGTATACATATTAAGAGGATTGAATCTGTACAGAAAAAGTTTTTACGTTTTGCCCTTCGTCGCTTTCCATGGAATAATAGGTTTGAGTTTCCACCTTATTCTGATCGTTTATAGTTTTAATTAATATGAAGCCGCTCCATAAGAGGCGTGAGTTTAGCTTGAGACTTTCTATTCATAAAGTTTTGACTAGATTCTCCTAAAATACTTAAATCTATTTCGTTGAATGTTCCCGGCAGAATTTTAATGAAGCGCGATATTCTTTTCATCGAAAGTCATTGAACGAATTTCAAATTATTTAGTTTTAATATTGAAGGGGTTTTTGATTATTTTTGCTTTATTGCAGAATGTTTTTTCTCAATTATTCATTATGTAACTTTTATATATGTATAAGTCAGATTATACACTTATATATGTTGGCTAAATATTAAATAAATAAATAAGATGGCATAAAAATGCACTATTTCGGCGATGTAAGTTTCCAAAAAATACATTATCAGCTCTCGATTTCTATTTGTTCCGGGATTTATAGGAAATCTGGAAAATTTGAAATTATTTTTGCAAGTAGGATTGATAGGCTGCTACAATGTTTTTGGGTTTAATCAAAGAACATATAACTTAACTGTCTGTTATATGTTCTTTGGCTAAACTTAAGACTTTATTGCTTTCTTATTTACAAATTTTCTTGAAAATGTTTTTTCTGAATATTTATGCAATTTTTATGTCATCTAATTTTGTAATTTCATTTGTTTTTCTTCAAATTACACTAACTTATATAAAAATAGTAATAATGCATTGAAAAAACATTAGTTTAATTTTAATTTTCTTTTATTAATCCTAAAAATAATTTTTTAGTATGTTATAAACAAATTTTACTTATGTATGCATGAGCAACCAACAATAATCTTAACAAGATGCAAAGCATTATGTCATTGAAAGAAAGACCCCATTGACCATGAACACAACCGGAAATATATTTAAAGATTTTTTTTTCGTTTTTGGAGAAAATACAAAGAGATGAACAAAGCAAGAGGAAAAACATTATTAGCAATTAATGGTTAAAAAAAGGGATGAAGAAAGGCAATGAGAATGTTTTAAAATCCTCCCTGAAATCATATCACCCTTTCGCCTTCCATACTTATTCAATTATGACAGCAGTTAGAACTTATGGAGGACTTACATTATTGGCATACATATATTTTCCAGAAATTGTGATGGAGATAGAACATGTTTACGGAAATTTATTTATGAGTTGCACAAAGATGAGTGACCATACCAAATTACATACGGACATTCATCTAGGGTAGCATAAGAATTGGTCTCAGACTAAGTCTAGCTTTTTTATTTGTTCACACATTAATTCCTGATAATGTTTTTACTCTTACAAAAAAAAAATGTAATTTTTAAAATTTCTTACTTTAGTTATATTTTCCATTGTTTTCTCTTTTATGTTTAACACGTTCACGCCGATATTCATGCTTTTCACTGTGAGACAACGCACGAATTGATGTTTCGCTTCATTTGGCGCGGTATTATCGCACCCGACCATCTCCGATTTGGATGAAACTTTCACAGCCCAGCAAATATTGCGAAGTCAATGCGAATCGCAAAAATATCACAAAGTGGAAAATAAATTTCGCTAGTGAATTGAAATGAGATATAAAAGCGAAACCTCGAGCGGGAGCAAATTTTGACAGAACATTGTATCACATTGGTGGTATCATTTCGGATTCACTTTGCCTGTCTTTTTAGACAAAACGTGATATATTTAAATGTATCCAAAGTGAATATTATTCTATTGTGATAACGATAATCTTAACGATTCGCAAATGAAATTATTTCTCAATTAATAGCGATATATGAATATATGTACTTTATTAGCCTATACTTGTAGGTACCTACCTATGTAATCCAGTCTCCTATATATGCAGACTCTCATTTTACTCTTAATGTTAATTAAATCTAATTTTAATTGCTTACCTTTTACAATTCACTGAAACACAAACATGATAAATTTCTCATATGTTCACGCTGAAAGGGAAAAATAGAACCGAAAATTTTGAAACTGTAAAATTATCAGAAGTTGGACACAAAACAGCGCACATGCATGTGTTTATCTAAGATAAATAAAAGAGAAAAGAATTTATATTCGCGTTTTTTTCGCTTTTTTATCGTTTCGATAACATAAATAATTTTTAACTCTTGTCACATTTACTCTCATGTTTCGCATTATGCAGCTCTATTGTCGCTTAAGTTTCGCTGTTGCGGACGTTCGCCAAATTGTTTGCTGAGAGTTTGTAGGGAATACCAAAATACCGCATGCATAATTTTTTGTTTCCCCATACCATGATTAGAATTTCGCGATTTTACGATGAAACGATATTTTCAAAAAATTATATCTCGTTAACGGAGCAACCGGTTTTTCTGATTCAAATGTCAAATGAAGCTTAATGCTTTATATTTTTCATAAAAGAATGTAGCAACAACGCCTCAGCAAACAATATAGATAGCAAGGTGTAATAGGTCAAATTAAAGAGGAGAGTACAGTTTACAGTTCTTATGAAAAAAAAAGTTAACGACCATTTTGCAAAAATAATAGAGGTAAAAAAAATCGCTTATAGCAAGCCTCGTGCAAATTTGCATTACTTCTTCTATCGAATTCGCTCTTATTCAAGTTTTTAACAATGCTTTTTACAATTTATTACAATTGCTGACGTATTTTATTTTCCAAGGTAGCGGACTTATAATTGTAATAAAATTATAATAACATATTGTGGAAATATTAAAAAAATGTCAATCCAGACACAGATAAGATAAGAAAGATAAGTTGAAATTGGAAAAATAAAAGTAATTAACTCAACCCTCGCAGTTGGCAAGTATATAAATTATATATACTTGCTTTTGGTAAGCAATAGGCGAATTACTTATAAATTACCTTTTTTAGCTTGCTTTTTATGTTCATTTAATCCGTCGCCTAAATTATAAACGAGCATTTGGCTCTATTAATTTCGAGGATTATGCTTGCCCATGGCAAGTTACTTTCGAATTATTTTCAATTTAATTTGTTTGTTGGGACCGAACACACGTGTGTGTGTGTGTGTGTGTGTGTGTGTGTGTGTGTGTGTGTGTGTGTGTGCATGTGTGCGAGTTGCGTGCGGGTGTGTTCACTTATGATGTTGACATATAATATTAATACATTAATTAAAGTAATTTAAACTCAAGATATTTTACTATTTTACCTTATAACACCCCGTACTTGGTTCGTACCATTTCATGAAGTGACTAAAAATTTTAGACACTTAGTGTAAAAAGTGTGTTAAGCGCAAACTGCTGTACTATCTGCATACACTGTATGAAGTGCCTAGCCCTACGACACATATACGACCTAGGTACGTCAAATGTGACTTTAACTTCACGAATGTGGATCTAGCCAGTGTCTGTTATGACTTTTATTAAATATATATAAATCCTGAGAAAATTTCATAAAAATGTTTATTATACTTAAAATCCCACGTTGAATTTATTGCTGCAACATTAAAAAAAAAAAAACATACACAATCATGTCACTCATGCTTGCGACCTGCTGAGTTTCATATTTTATAAAGAATAATGGAAAGTTCATAAATCGCAATAACAATGGAAAATAAAACAAAAGACGGGAAAACTTTTATGTATGGGATTTTTTTTTTGTGGCATTTTAAAATATTGTTAAGGTTTAAGTTTTGCAATTATACCGCGGACAAGCGTTCATTATTCAATTGTTACCACTTCACCATATTTTATTGTTTGATTTTTTTTTTGTTTCTGGTTATAATGAATTTAGATAGGTAGGCACGTGATAAGATAAAGAAAATTAAGTTGCGAGAATGCGATATGAAACAAAACCGAATAAAATTATTGAGTCAAGTGCGGTTGTTGATCGAATCAGATTACCTCGTCCGTATAAATACTTGCGTTAACAGGCAGTTTGCTCCTTCTTGTTTATACTATTTATATACATATGTGAAAGTAATATGATATGACGCATCATAAAATATAGAGAGAAAAAATAAAACAAGACTCCAATTGACTACCTAAGAGGGAAAGTGGAAAATTTATTGAGTGCAATCATTATTTTGTTCGGGCAGATCAAGTTCAATTACGACACGCACAGCTGATGACGATTGTCGAATGTGCGGTTGGTTAAGTTGAATTGAAGAGATCGGAAGCAGCCTTAAAGTGGCGTGGCGGTACGTACGAATGGCGGGGCGGCCGACCTGTAGAAAACTGCATCTGCTCAAGTAGGCCATATGTGCATCTTTCCGTGGAAATAAGTGTCGAAATGATCGACTGCAGCTTACGTGTAAAATCGTATTCCATGCCACATGGGGGCGTTTTTCTACTATAAAAGATATCTCTTATCAGACGACCTATACAGTTTCCATGGATGATTTTTTTTTCTTGTCGTTTTTCATCTGCATATGGCACAGATGTTATAAACTGTGGCGTGTGGTTTTTCATAGCTAGCTAATTTTAGAGGCGTATAGGTACGTAACAAATCTCGATGAAATATAAAATTATGTGTATACATAATAATGACGATACGTATGTACATATATATGTGCGTATTGCATATACACATAATATCTTATTACGCGGCCACGTTCTGTTTATTACGAAGTCGAGCAATACTGACTGTATCTATTACAAATAACTACCGGAAATAATGGCAAGATTTAATGGAATAAACATGTCCTGTTTTATAATGTCGTGTTGTAGATAAAGTGGGAAAATGTGAAGGTTTTTTTGTTTATTTTGTAGACAAAGAAGTAGGTGAACTTTTTGGTACTCATATGAGCCGCAAATATAATCACTTTAATCGTATTTATCGCACGTTTTGTTTGCAATGAGGAGATATGTATTTTGTGCTGTTTTTATTTATTTATTTATGTTATTTCTTAATTCAATTCATAATTCAAATCCAATTAAATACCATCGCTACTAGTATACTACCTTCATGAAAAAGTTTTTGCAATTTATTTAGAAAATTAAAAATACTAGTTTATTAATTAAAGTTGACTTCTCCATCAACTGTAACACACTTATACCAGCGCTTGATCCAATCCTCGATTTTTTTTTATATTTTCGGTTGTCGGTATGTTCATCAGAGCAGTCTTCGGTTCTTTCGTTATCTCCTCTCGGCTGCTAAAATTCGTTCCCCGGAACGGTTTTTTGAGTTAACCGAAAATCGCAGGTAGCCAAATCGAGTGAATTCGGTGGCTGCTGGATGGTATTCGTTCTGTTCTTAGCCAAAAATTCACGGATAAGGATGGCATTGTGCGACTTTGCGTTATCGTGGTGCAAAATCCACGAGTTGTTTGGTCAAAAATTAGCTCTTTTTTGGTGAATTGCGTCACACAAACGTCTCATAACCCCAAATAATAGTCCTTGTTGACTGTGACATTCGGGCAAGAATTCATGATATACAACACCTTTGTAATCCATGAAAACCGTGGCATTACCTCCTTTTTTGACTGAAAACGACGTGGTTTTTCGATTTTGGCTCATACGATATAAGCCATTCACTTGCTTGATGTCTGGATTGCGTGTCATACTCATAAACCCACGTCTAGGTAATGATGCGTTTGATGAATGTTGGATCGGATTCAGACTCGAAAATCATGTCTTTTATGATGTTCATGTCGTCCTTTTTTTGCATGAAACTCAGGTCTTTTGGCACCAGCTTTGCAGCGATACGGCTCAATCCCAAATTATTTACAAAAATTTCTTGAACGGAACCATAAGTGATGTTAAAGCTCGCTGCCAGTTCTCTGACGGTTTTTTGTCAACATTTCTTTGATCGTGTCGATATATTCGTCGGTTTTTGATGTTGATGACCTGCCGCTGCGATCATCATCCTCGACGATTAACTGAAACGTTCGTGCCACACATAAACGATTGTTTTCGATAAAGTATCTATGCTTGCCGAAACACTTCTCTAACATTTTCAAGGTCTTCGTACCATTAAATCTGTCTTCAACACAAAATTTAATGCTAAACACGTTGATGCAAAGTTGATTCCATTTTTAAAATTGTAAAAAATCGAAAACACGCACAGAGTCAGATGTACAAGGGTCAAGCTATGATGCTGAAATTCGGCGGGAGTGTCAATGATATATGTGGCAACTTAAAAACGGATGACTGACAGCGCCACACGGTGGTCATTCTTGAAACTTTGTCATCAAGGTGATATGGCAAATTATATTAAATATAAAAGAAAAAGAAATTACAAATAGCAAAAAAAAAAGCTAAATTTTAAGAACAACTAAGTACAATGTAAAAATAACATAAACAAGAAACCATAGAGGGTAAAACATAAATATAACTCAAAGAAATTTAAAGTAGGTATATAAGGAAGGAAAACCCAAAGCTAATTCGTGCAGTGTTCAATAAAATTTAGGGAGAAATAAACTACCATAAAAATAAAATCTATTGAAATTTATAGGGCCAAAAACAATGTAATCGTTAAAAGGGTGGGGGTATTTAACAATAAATATTAGATCTTATTCAGGGTACAAAAATGATCGCTCGCGATCGGCTCCTGCTGCGGGCCGCAGCTCCTAAAATGTTCGAGAGATAGAGCATTTCCCTCTTTATGTTCCAGGCTGCGATTTTGCTTTTTTACTTGCAAAACTACGAAATCGTACTACTCTAATGCATAGTCTTCTAGTAATTAAAAGCTGGGTTCCTTAGCTTCCCAAAGGCTACACTTCCTATATAACTTACTTAACAAAATAATAAAATAGTTTTGATTACAAAGTAACCTTACCATTTTACGCTCAATACCTCTCAGCTGAGCGATAATTGCATGTGTGTATGTGCAGCCGGAGTCCGAATCTGTAGGCAGCTACATTCGATATCATCAGCCCACGCCCCACGGCATACCATGACGGCACAGCCACATTACAATGATTACACAGCTGAGAATTTTTGGTTAAGATTAATTTTTTTAAATAATTTTGTTAGGAAAGGTATGAAAATTTTTTTACGGTTCGGAAGATAAGAAAGCAAGCTTAAGATTATCGGAACATCATTTTTCTGTATGAATAGTAGTTTAGGGCGGAGGAGCTATTCAAATCAAACTTTTGTCAGTTTTACATAAGAACACTGCAAATATTTTCGTATGTAAGGACTCCGTTAGGCCTCGCATGTGGTAGGGAGAGAGTCTGTTTCATCTTTCATGGCTTGTGAAGTATTCTCGAGGGTTTTGGCCGAAGTACTTTTTTTTCAAGTGGTTCTCGCAAGAGCTGTGTAGTGGTAGTGGCTCGCGCCCGCGAGCTGGCTGCGACCGTTGTCAGACGACTATGGCCCAAAAGCTTTATTTTGACACTTTTAAAAAATTCTTTTTAAGTTTTTCAATATTAAGAAGGTAAAATGATATTTATTGATCTATGTAGCCATGTATGTAGTATATCACTTCCCACAAATAAAATACCATATTTTATAAGACACAGAGATAGATTCCTTAAAAAATAATATATGTACCTAAGTGAAAAACAATATATCATGAATCCTTATGTATGAATGTAAAATTACCTTTTACTTAATTTGTAATGAAATGCCGGGGCGAATGACGAACTACCAACTAGCATTTAGAACTAAAGGGTTAGGTTCATAAAATGTTTTCTAATAAGAGCTATTCTGGGATCCCACTTTGTGAGAATGTTATGTAGTATATTCCAACAATAAAATTGTAGTAAAACTAATGCAAGTGGAGTAGATTTTAAGAAGCTCTTAATAGGAGTGATATACCCACCACAATTTTATTAAACTTTATTGAAAACATGTGCAGTACATACTTTAACATACAAATTTTCAACAGTCAACATAAAATAACTCCAGTGCATATTACGAAGTTCAATTTAACAACTAAAAATGTATGTTTCATTACACTTTGATTCCACATAGACATAACAGCCTCTCAAGTACACACTTATTCTATTTTTAGTTTAATTTTTGAGTTTATATTTACCGTCTAATACAAATTTGAGCTTCATAGTATTTTATTAATTCCTTTGTCGGCTTCCATATTTCGTTATCTCGAAGTTCATTGGTTAGTTTTTTGCTTAGCATAAGACATCTTAACAAACTTCTTCTAATGTTAACGAACGAGTAAAACTAGGTTGAACTATTTTGTGAGGTTTTATATGAAAATATTCTTGGACTTTAAAAAATTCTTTTGCCTTTTACTGCTATTAGAAAGTTTATAAAGTTTTTCTATTTTTTGGAGTAGTTTTATCGTAATTTTTGTAATTTTTATTAAAATTTCTAAACTGTAGTGGAAGTTAGTTAATTTAGTTAATTCGGAGTAGGGTAGCCAAATGCTAAAATATGTAGTAGATCCACTACAATTGTAGTAAAGTGGGATCTTTGGGGATATTAAATATTAATTCTTTTTAAAGTTTTTGTTGTAGGTACGTATGCACACGCAATATGATCTTTAGTATTTTCAGCAAAATACAAGCATTTAAAGACAATAACTTCAAATTTTAAGGCTGAAAACTTCACAACTTCATTTAGGTAAAATATCTGGCAAAATGGAGTTTCAACTTCACATATACAACGCTGCGAGCTTCCTATTTAGCTCTTCTATGCTATGGCTAGGTCATGCTTAGACAAGTAAAAAATTGTATGTTGTAACACCTTAATAATAATATAATAATAGGTCTGTTCGCGTACTTGAGCTTACATATTTTCCGTTCGTATACTTTCTCGTGCACACAAAATTACACGAGTTTTGCATATGTCACAGCTTCCCCTCCTGCATGAATTTACCCGAAGTTTTTAGTTACTACACCTATTGCAAGGAAAATTGACAGCTGCCATAGCAAAGGTTCAATTTTTTAATTTTCTTAAAAGTTTTTAAGATCAAAATGTCGAATGAAGTTGGTTTGACTGTTTAAGTTCACGTGGGACTTTTGCAAGAGTGTAACATAAAACAATACTCAATTCGCATATTGTCGCTGATACTGTATAACCGCGAGACTAGCAATATCATAATCGTGTAACTGAAAAGAGTAGCAAAATGAAATTTTGAAGTTAATAGTAATAGAGCTACGAAGTTACAACGTGTTTTATCAATTTTATGTTAAAAATCCAAAAATATGATGTTTCTCGTCGCATCCTAGAGTTCAGTAGCAATAATTTTGTCATTATAATAAAAAAAAAGAAGTTTAGTGTCGACTGAAAACTTACTTTTGATTTTAATTTGCGCGGTAATGACATTGGCAATCTCGCGGTTATGTGGTTTTTCAGAAAGTTGTATGAAAAGCGTTCGTTTAGTTTTTCATGTGCATGTTACATTCTTCTTCCTCCACCACGCGAATAAGTTTTTATCCAGAAAACTTTTGCACGAAAAGTACGCGAGCAGACCTACCCCCCCCCCCCACCCCCATCGCGATCGAAATAAAAAATAGCATATGACGCCCGAATTTTAATTATCAATAAATAGTTGAAATATGAATCCAATCGGATGGGTGGTTTGTGAGCTAGAGGGTCCTCTACTCTGATTTTTTCAATGTATGATAAATTTAAAGCCTTTTATTTTGCTCTCTTCTAACTTTTTATACCCTAGATGAAATCTATAGGGGTATACTAAGTTTGGCATTTCGTTTGTAACACTTCGAAATAATGATGGTAGAGCAAATGAATTGGACACCCACGCATAATATTAAAAGCTATTTTGATTTTTGCATGCCCGTCCGTCTGGCTGTCTGTCTGTGCGCACGATAACTCGACAACGCGTATACTTAGAGAGCTGAAATTTTGTACACGGACTTTAAAAAAAAAAGTAAAATTAAGTTCGAAAATGAGACAAATCGGGCAACTCCTTCATGGGGTTGCCATATAAAAATTTCGTTTTCCGCTATATATTTGGACACTGCCTGAGAACGCATCTACGTAGAGTGCTGAAATTTTGTACATGATGTTTTTACTATATTATCAAATAAAATGTCAAAAATGGACTACATCGGGCAACTCCTTCTTGCTATTGCCATATAAAAATTTAGGTCGTTTACGTATACTTTGCAAACGATCAGTCCAAGACATTTTTATTGTACTAAAAACTTCTGCAGAATACGAAATCCTATAAAATGGATAATAACCATTTTTCCTGTCTGATGAATCGTTCTAGAAATATATGCGAAAAACAACTTCAAAATCAAACTTGAATAGATCGGTGACCATACGAAATTTAATACGGGCATTCATCTAGGGTATCATAAGAATTGCTCTTAGACCATTTCTAGCCTTTTTACTTGTTTTTATTACTACTACTGTCGGGTAGCTGATTACCCATACTAAAAAATGTTCGGGTGCAAAGGTTAAGCTCTACACTTATTGAAAAAAAAATCATCCATGCATGAAATTATGGGCTATCTGGAAGCAAAATGTTGCAAAATTCATTTTATAATGGTGAAAATCAATTTCACGATACAAATTCCTAATTAGAACGTGCTTCAAAGAATAAATTATGTGCACCATTAGTGGAAAAAATTTGTAAACAAACCGTATAGTTGCGTTATATTATGAATAGTATTGAAGCGAGGCGACTAACTACATACTATACATATATGTAGGTACATTAAATCTATATTTGTATACTCTAGTACATATTGCAAGTTTATACATAGTTTAAAGCTTATTCGATTAGTTGACTGCTATCCCATCCCAACATGTTCCGCAGAAAGTTTATTCTCTTATTTTTTACAATCCAAGCACTACAGCCACCGCCACCTGTTGAAACTTAAATGTTGATGTGCAGTTCACGTTTTTTGTTGTAATCAAAGAAGCTTTAATTCACATACATATACATACATATATTTATAAATCTCACGATTGCAGGTTCGTATTAATCAGATTATATACATTAGTTCGACTCGCTTGATAAAGAAGGTAAAGGTAGAGGATCTGCTGGTAATATTAAACAGAAAACAATCAGAGCGAACGGCTCAATCGAGTTTCTCAAATATACCTAATTTACAGTTTAAGAAAATTTCGTCTTTCTTTTCATCGAACTAATAAAAAATTTGTATACAAAAATCCATCCAAGGTAAATCACTCTGCTTTAAAACTCCACGGACAATGTCGTTTATGATGATTTACAATCCAAATAGAAAATTGAAATTGAAGATTATGCGCCAACCTGTCTGTGTTTACCTACGTTTGTAAATTTTTTTTTTTAAATAGAAAACTTTTTATAGGTAAATTTGTATAACAATTTGTTGTTTGTTTTTTTTTTAAGCACTAACGGAAATGGATGAGAAATGCAAAATTGTGAGAATTTAATAAAACTGGTGTTCTGTGGGAAAAATGCTTATCTTTCCGTCGACAAGGTCGAAGAGAACTTGGAGTTTTCAAGAAATCGTGAAGAATAATGTACGAAATAAGTCCATACGTAAGGTAACTACCTATCTGTACTGTACATATACTCGTACATACATATATGCACATGTTGGTCACGCCATAGAGACTCCATTTATTTGTTTTTCTCATAGTCCAATTCATGGGAAATTAGAGAGTGAGGATTTGCCAACTATTGTGGTTAGTTAATATCATGCTTGTTATGTTAATTAGTTGGAATTAATATGAGGGTATCAAGGTTATGAAATTGAAAGGGTTTCTTATCGTTGTTGGTAACTTCTTTACGGCTGACGGGGCGCTGAGACGCTTTTGCTTAATTCTTGGAAATATGTCTGCCCACATATACCTACATAGTTTTGTTAAAGGATTAAATTACTAAGCATACAATTTAAGGAGAATTAAGGTGGTAAAATAATTTCACATTTGTACCTATATAAGAACTTTTGCTTTGCATATTCTTGCTCCAAGAATTTTTATATCAAAGAATCTATTCGCTTTTTGAAATTGGACATCTGGCATCCTTATTTTATGGAAAATATAAATAGTGCAGTTAATAGGGGTTTTTGCCCTACATTTTTATATACCTTTGTTATTTAATTCCGGGTCCCGATGAAAAATTCAAGTTTTCATCTGTGGAGGGGGGGGGGGGGGGTCTGCGCAATCCGGCAGCTTCGATTAAAGGTACAAAAAGTTGGGTTTTTCAAAATAATTCCTCAACGATTGATCCTACGACAAAAATGGGTAATACAATTTTGAAGAATACTAAATTCCCAAAATTAAGACTGATGTGTAACGAGTTACAGCGGCGGAAACGCGAACATTCTTCTAAAATAGTATAATTTATTTATATAGTACCCCTTGTAAGGATTTTTCGTCCAAGGGGGGCCATAGGACAGGAGGTAATAGTAGTAGTAACATCTCAACCGTTTCGGAGTTACAATGTGTTTAAGAAAACATGCCAGCCTTTTAATCGTAGGATCAACCGTTGAGGAATTATTTTGAATAAACCGCGCAGTCCCCACAAGGGTGTAAATTGTGGATTTTTCATCGAGGCCCGGAACTAAATAACATACATATATAAAAATCACAACTACCCTACCTTTTGCAGGGCAAGGGCTTTATTTAGTCCTTATTTATTGACTGGACTAAAAAAAGGTTCATAATTTTTACAAAACTGTCCCCACTCAGTGTTTGAGATAATCCTGTCGATCTAATTTATTGGTATCAGTAATAACCATACCAAAGTCCTCTCACTTAAAAACTACACCAGCACCGGTCTCTTGTCACTATATTTTTAGAGTCCAACATGAAATTTTATCGACAGATTTGCTTCTTAATTACTTTTCTATGTATATATGTATAGGTATATGGATCTAAATCAGTGTCATCCGAACCATGATAAACCTACGGTTCTGTGGTGTGGTGGAAAGCAATGAATCTCGCTAACCATCGTAAGATATTGGAAAAGATTCAGAGACTGTGCCTTCTTAGTGTGAGCGGCGCTCAGTGTTGGTAGATTGAGGGAATTCTCCCATATTATAGGAATTTTCACCCCCAAAAAATTGTAAAAGGAAAAAGAAAAAGGAATAATCGCGTCTCCTACAACAAAATCGCGGGAAAAATTATACACAAAAGTATTGTCTTAAATTTTACACAAAAAATTGAATTTTTCTGTATAATTAAGACAAAATTGAGCATGGAATATTATTAAAATATAAAAAATTGAGACAATGCTACATATTTCTTGAAATAGCACGTTTAAAACCATAAATTAAAATATCAAGCACTTATGAAATAAAAGCTTTGAGAACTTGAATGGGTATAAGCGACGAGACGAGAAAACAGTGATTTTGAAAGAAGTACAATTTAAGCGCTTTCGAGGTATACTATAATTTGGAACTCTATCCAGAAAAATTATATATACGCATGTCCTTCCTTCTTAGGGATACTTACAGTTGCAAGCGCCCTACTACAGTTCTCGGAAAGCAGTATTGAAGGTCTCTAATGAGATTAAAGAAGAAGCACTGCGATGATTATTCAAAATAAAGCTTTTCAAAAGAAATCTTCAAAAATCTTCTTCGCCCATCATAGCATACCTCCTGGAATGCTTCTTTAGAACAATGAAATACTTGCCTCTGCGTAGTAAAAAAGTAATGAACTGGGATAGAGAAGGGAAGCGCTGCAAGATTCTAGGAAAGCGTTTCAAAAGTCTTTTAGAGCACTCTTTTTCCCAAAGGGACTCTCCAGAATATGTACTACATATAATTAGTATAATGCAATGAAGAATACGAATAACACGAACATACTGATATAGAAAAAGAAGGCTTTCTCATGAGTGAGCTTTTTGCTTAACTGTTAGATATGTAGTTTATTTGAAATTGTAATCAGTAAAAATGAATTTGTTTTGAAATATTACGTTGTTCCTTCTAGTATATTTCTATGGCTTTTCGTCCCCAGGAAAAAAAAATGTGGGAAATTGCATCATAATCTGTGGGAAAAATGCCGGGAATTTTCATCACAACCACCCGTTCTCAAGTCAACCAGCACTCGGGCTCTCGAGGTTATCCTCAACATACACCCCGTGCAGATACATATCGCAACGCTGTGGTTGCATCTCAATCAGAGCGACCTGGATTCAAGCTGGAACAAGAGTTCCACACGAGTCCATCTTTGAAATCATGCAATCCATCGCACCTGACATCGATAGGGACATCGACCTCATTCTCGAGAATATACTGAAAAGCGAATTTAAATCAATAATTCCATCCAGGGCAGATTGGGCAGATTTGCTTCAATCATTGACAAACTCTATTATTTATACAGACGGCTCCAAAACTACCGAAGCAGGCATTTTCTGTGAGGAGCTTCGTATGGAAATTGCCCTACACCTTATGGTTTTTTAGCGGAAGTCAAGGCCATCTTGAAACGGGCATATATTTCCTCAACTAGGATTCTGTGAACAAGGAGATTGTCTTGTCTTATCAAAAACCTTCGTAACCTCCAAGCTAGTACTGGAGTGCAAAACCATCCTAAGTTCCCTCTCGATGTGTAACAGGGTATACTCGTTCTTTGCGTGCCAATTCACAGCGATATCAGCGGGAATGGAAGGACGGACGAGCTCGCTCGTCTTGGTGCAATCTCAGAGGAATCATCCTCTACAATCGGCATTGCACCAAAAATTCTTGCGTCCAAAATTTCGGCCTGGGCTGACTGCTTACACAGTCGCCACTGGCTGGATGATCCCTCGGCTAGAACTACTAAGGAACTGTGGGGTAAACCTAACCCAAATATGACGAAAAATATATTGGGACTAAGCAAGCCAACCCTGATAACATTGTGTCAATTCTCACTGGGCACTCTTCTCTCAGGAGTCACCTATACAAGATGTGATTTGTTGCAGATCCTATGTGCAGAGGATACGAAGAGGAACCCGAAACGGTGACTCACTTCTGCGGTTTCCTTGACTCACACCTCCTAGAAGAGAAAGAACTGCATGAAGCAGGCTGGGAGGTTCTGAATTTTGTTGGAGCGTCTAGCTGGAACCGATGAGAAATTGCTTATAAGGCTGGAGGGTGAACAATGGGCCTTGGTGTGGCCTACGTTCAAGAGTCTCCCCCCTCGTGGGACTCAACCTCTTTTCAATCCATGCATTCATGTATAGGTACTTCATGGCTTATGGCTAAATTAAACCGATTTAGTGGTTAATTTTGCATACAACATTATTACATGCAAATTTACATAATATTATTAAATTCTTACAAAACTGTACAATCAATAACATAACCGTCAGCATTCTTTTGCTGAATGTAATTATTGCAATCTGATTAAACAAAAAAAAAAAAAAAATGCCATGGTTAATTACCATGATGCGTTAATTAGTAACACGTTATGTGTATGTATATCTACCTACCAGAATGAAACACAATCATCAATTGGCAGTCATCAGACAAAATATGCTTTTCTAAAATCGTTGAACTACTTTTCCTCTTCTTCTGTTAACTCAAACTTTCCGTAATGAAACTTAACTGAATTCAACTCAGTTGGAGGAAAGGTTTTGTATTTTATCAACAATTTCCTTTCATTCGCTTCAATAATAGTTCAGAAGAAATATTTTCCTCGGTTCCTTTGTGTAGTGTGTGTGTGTAATGTATACGGAATTGAATGGTTTTTTTCCCCCATCGAAAGTTAATTTTCTTTCATTTATTAAGTTTCGTAATAATTAAGTGAAGCTTAACAAAAAATTGTTTTGAGAATATTGTAGTTTGTGTGTTGAATGTTGTTTTTGCAATGTGTTTCAATTTCGACTTTTTTCGATAAAGTTTTTGATATTTGTTGCGTGGAAAAGATTTTTTCTGTATTAGCAATTATTATTATTTTATGTTTTTATTTTATAAAATTGGAAAATATTTCAAGTAAGTTTTTACATACATATCGTCTCTTGAATATTATTTCTTTCCACCAGTCATTTAGGCGTTTTCGAGAAAATCGATTGTAAAAGTTACTCTACAGGTATACCGCTGAAACCAGCCGTCGAAAAAGATGCTCACCTTTTGATTGAAAACTAAAATTTAAAGTGTCCTTAATACAGTTTTGAAATCTCAACATTGTTCATTGAACAATAATAAAATTATGAAGGGTTTATTCGCGTTAGTCCATAATTCCATGTTATTCCATTTCATACATTGCAATCCAGATTGGCTACAATGAGGAACAACGACTATTTTAGTTAATTATGCAGAATCATAGTCACTAAAAAAACAATTAATTCAGTGACAGGATTATTGAAATCAAATAAAAAACGACGAAGTTATAGCGATTTTAGTGCCGAATTCTGAAAAACGCGATCTAATATGATAACGGCTGATGACGTCACGATACACAAGACAATTCGCGGTCTAGCGCAGCTCGAGTGATGTTGCTGCGCCGCCGCCGTGATAGAAAGCGCTCGGGATTGGATTTGTTTTGGATTTATTTCATAAAATGTCGTCTTATAAATACATATTATATTGCAGACTGGCATCGTGCGTATTGTGTATCGTGACGTCATCACCAGATAAGAGGTCCGCGGCCGTTTTCAATCTCCGTTGTTTTAAACTTCAATAACTTTGTCATTTTCTGACGGATTTGAGTCATTCAAAAAGAAATATATATTAATTTTGAATATCTTGTAGTAAGATTGTTCTCCATTGTATTAAGTGGATTAAAATCGGGTTGGATATGGAATAATGAAAAGGAGTATAAAATAAGGAGGTTGGGTATATAAAGGTCATCATTATATATTTAATATTCATAGTCAATTTGGTTTTATATAATGAAAATTTATTTAAAGAAGAGTTTTGTATTTTCGAAAAATTCAGTATATACAAATTTTTATTCATTAATTAAGTCTTAGTTCTCAATGTAAAAATAATAACAAAATAAAATATTTTATATGCCTCAGTTATAGCAATAGTTTGTTGGGCCTTTTCAATGATTTATTTTCGACTGGCAACAACACAATTCAGGGATTGTCTCGCCTAAGCAGAATTGTGCTGAAAACTAATTCTTGAAAAAGTACATAAGCTCACTCAATAATCACATACATAGGTATCATTTGGCACAGCTCTTTATTTTATAAAAACAAACAGTTATATTTTTAACATTGTTTTAAAATACTGTTTGTCAATATCTGGTAGTTTTGATCTCCGAATATTAACAGTATTAAAAAGATCTTTTCATGTTGGTAAAGATCCTTTACCACATCTTTTTTTTTTTGTCAGCTTACGGCTTTCAAATCAATATCCTTATAAGTCGTTTTGTAGCTAATCTCAAAAGGATAGTTTTTTTTTTGTACATTATGTCTTTAAAGGGTACTTTAGTAAAGTCTAACTTTTGTCGCTCAAAGCGGAAAATGCTTTACAATCACATGGTTCCATTTGAATTATGCTTAGCTTAACTTTCTTGTATTTAATTTGATTAAATTTAGTGGGCTATATATTTCTCCAGATCATTTAAATAGTGATCAATTGCAGAAAGTACACAGTCGCCACCTCCTGAATTAAGGAGTGTCCCGGCTTGGAGTATTTATGTGTTGATGGCTACAGCATTTATTTTATATTTATTCTGCGGTATGCAGGAGTCACTCTACAAAGTAATGCGATCAAGGTCAGGAAAATCCGTAACTGAGTTTTCTTAATATTTTAAAAAGTGCACTGACTTGCAGAAAGGCTAGTTAGTGTCTGTCTCTGTCCAAATTTTTTTTTGACAATTACTAAGAATTGCAGTAAGTGATAACTTTTCAATAAAACACAGATGCTCTACCAGTTGGTGAACTGAAAACTTTTTGCAAGTCATAACATAACATACACAATGCTTTATATTTTTCATACCACGATCCGTGCCCCTTTCATTTTTGGCTAAGTTTTCTTCTTGTCGATTCTATTCGTAACTATCTTGTTCGATTTTAGATTTGTTTTTATTATTTCTATATAAGTAACATTTATTACATTCATCCTTTTTTGGAGTCCTTAAAAATTGTGATCGAAGAGGTGATTGGGTTCGAGTATTATGTTACCTATGTGTCGTCGATGGCTTTAACTATGGTGAAATAATATTACTTTTCTCTAACTGCATTTTCCTGTACTTACTCGCTGATTCAAAATGTTTCAATAATATACCTAAATTGCAATAAAGGTAGAATAGAGTAATAGTAAAAATTCCTTATATTTGTATAGTCTATATCCATTAAATATTTAATTATGCATGAATAACTTAATATTAAATACTTTATGCCCGTAATATAGGAAATTAGTCCATTGATAAAAGTTTTTGCGAATGGAATAATATAATATTCCAAATACCGAAAAAAGGTGGATGTAGAATTAATAGCGGATATCTCCCGAAATACGCGTGATAGAAAAAATCTGATTATAGATTTGAAAGGAACACGCCTAAATACCCCCAGAAACACTCCTAACTTGAAGTAGCTAAAAATGTCGTTTTGACTAAAATAATACTGAAGCGACGAGAATGTTTTCATTAAGAGGAGTCAGTACTCAACAAAAGTTTCAATTTAGATAGCGCGAACCTGTAGGCAATAAAATTTACTATACGTGAGTTTGCGTCCTGAAAGTGAAAAAATTCATATATAATTAGCCTAGACCTAAACCAAAGACCACGTTAGTGACATCTAGCGTAAAATACAGAAACCCAACATGTGACAATTTAAGATGAAAAATGAATATTTGCAGTTCAAAAATTCACTCTCCTAAATTTTTTGTTCACTTAATTGTTAAATATACTAAAGGGTTTTCCAATAAGAGGTGTTATTTTGATATTATTTTGCTTTGTATTTCAACAACTCTCCACGGAATATTGCAATTTCTATTCGGTAAAATATCGAGAGAAAAAATAAGTACTATTAGAGTCAAATAATTAAAAAAAATGTAATTAAACATGAAAAAAGTCGACGTTATTTGCTAGATCTAGGCTTTATCTTTCTAAAATAGTCACAATCTGAAGAAATGAGAATACCTACCAAGAGGAATTTGATTTAAAAGACTTCAATTTTTACCATTTTTTACAAGTCTCTGAGCTAATCTCTCAATTCAAATATTTTTTTTTAATTTTAGCCGACGTTATTTACTAGAGTTCTTCATTACCTTTAATTTAAGATATTAGTCATTATTCTGCTACAAATAGTTTGCCAGAAATTCGTATTGAAACATATGTGAAACTTGAACATCTTGGTACTGACTCGTCTTAAGGCCCAAGTTTTAAGTTCGTTAAAATTTTGTAAAATGCTCCATCAATAAAATTTCCCTAGGAAAAGAAAGTAATAGAAAAAACAAAATAAAATAGAATATACAACGAAAATATCAGAGGCAAATAATAAGGGTACATAAATTTGAATCTATTTGTCCAAAGAGAAATTATGCAATGCACTATAAAAAAAAAATATTTAATTTATTCGGTAATTTTTGTAGAATAGTTATACCATAAAATCTCATTAGTTACAGAATTTTTATCTGTTTCTTTTAATTTTTATTTCCAGGCAATTTTTCTGTGATGATGGCTCCAATGCCTAGCAGTAAAGGGTCTTCGAAAGCACCGACATTCCTGTTTTCTGCTGCTGATTCAGATGATTCCAGTCCAGCTCCATCCAGCCCTCCAAGCACAGGTATGTAAAAATATTTCCATATAATTATAAATCTGCAAGCCCATTTTGTGAACATTCTTCTTATCTTGGTTTTGTGTAAGAATAGATAATTTATTGTTTTTAGGCTGTGAAACATGCATATAAACGTATTTTTTTTTGTTCAACTGCTTATCTTACGGTCAGGAATTTCATTATGCGCATTTCCGCTTTCCGTGTTTTTTTTTACATTAACGTGAGATTTTAAGTGAAAATTATAGTTGAAAAACTTATATCTGAAAGATAAAGATAAAATCATAAAATTCAGTTGTGGTTGTGTGAAATTCCATGTAATGCTTCTCTCCTTAATTTTTTTGTTTTTTTTACAACACTTAATCACCTTGGCCTTGAATTTTTCTTAATTTTCTTGTACATTTTTTCCTCCTCAAAAATCTCATATATTTCCTCATTGAAAGGTCACATTTACTATGACAAAAAAAAAATATAATCTTCATCTGTGGGCATAACCTCGACATTCAATAAATCAGAAACTTCTCCCAGTCTATTTGAAAAAACGTGCCAAGGATCATAAACGAATTCTTAACTATATTTATTCCAAGTTTTATGAGTATGTTCCATTTGGGAATCTCGCTTTTCTTGATGTAGAAAATTTTATTGTTAGGTACATAATGTTTCATTCCATAATGGATTACTCTTGTCTATATGAATTCATAAATATTAATCTATTTTTGCTTTTTAGATGCTCCCAAGTCTCAATGTTCCTCATTATCAGAAGGCGAGTCCTTTGAGGGTTTCGCTGAAAACGATAATCCTGAGGGGGGTGGAGGTGGTGTGACAGGACAAAGCGGTGATAGCAGTGATGGTAATAATAATAACCGCGGAGTTGAATTGGAATTGGCGCCACATGTGAATTCTACACCAAACGCGTAAGGGTTTCTATATTATTGTTTTCTTACTTATTTCTGAAATGCTTTTTACTTTCATTTTTAGGGATGATGATAGAAGCTCAATTTCACGACACACATGGTCAAGAACAAGTTTACGACGCACACCAACAAGGTAGGACATTAAAATTTAAGTTTTTTGAAAGAAAATCCTGAAGTAGATGAAGCACATTGATAATAATTAAGTATTTTTACATTTAAAGTTGTTTTTTTTTTTTGTTATTGTGGGACACATACATGGAAAGAAGAAAGATAGACCCGTGATAGAATGGCAGTCTTAGCAAAAAGGGAGAGAGATGTAAAAAAATGCGTATCAAGAAAATAAGCAAGATAGGCTCTATAGGATTTTTGTAAGATATTTGATGTTTATCACCATTTCATAAGCCTTCTCAAAACACTATTTAGTGATCCAATAAGAATGGACTGAGCCATCCTATTTAATTCCTATAGTCAAAAATGACACATACAAGTTTATGCCCGACATCTCCGGACATGAGATATGTCTTAATTTAAGACTCTTAAACGATCCATTATGATACTCTGAACATATTTCATTAACAAGTTTATTTCAATTAGGCGGGTGAAAGCTTTGGCGATCGAATGTAGCTTGAGCGACTTTCTTAGATGAAAAAGTGGACTTTTCTACTTCTCATGATTGCGCGGAATTGGTGAGTCGTGGAAAATGACTTCCTATGAGAAAAATATTCACAACAGAGCACTAATGGCCATGAACCTCCGCCGGGGATTCCTACCCCACCCTAAAAGTATGCAAAGAAAAATGTCTTTTACGAATTGTAGTTGGTAATGAGCTGAGGCAAATATTGTAACCCGTTTTCCGATCGGACATACCCCTACCGAGTTAGATCCGATCTAAAGTGCGACAAATCTAGTACTACAGTTCGAATAAAAAAGAGGGAAATACTAAAAAGGTGAGAATTGGGATGGTTATAAATAGCTATTTAAGACTCTGCGTATAGGAGTGTGGGTACTCAAACTTCTTCTCAGAATCTAAGGAATTCGATTCTGATTTTCCAAAATGTACTAGATCAAATGTTAATAAAATATATTCAGAGTATTATACTGTATCTCTCATGTCTGGAGGTGTTGGGTCTAAAATGGGCATTCCCGTTTTGTTGAAATCTGTTTGTCTTGTTCAAGCTCAAAATGTACGTTGAAATGTAACAAATTTTGGAAACAATACGGTTATAGTAAACGGAATTTATTGGAATTGACATAAAAATACAAACAAAAATGTTGCTTATATACGTCTAACTCCTTCAAGCTCAATTATGTTTGACATCAAATCTGAAAAGGAGCAAATTTTTCAGTAATATGCATTAAAAATTAATTTTTGTGTTAATTAAAACAAGTTTAACTTCCTAAACAAATTTTATTTAATGCAATACTATTTTTCATTAGCTTTAATGTTTCTAGAGTTTTGCTATGAAAATTCATAGCGAAATAAGTCAATATGAAATTGACTCAGTTTGCTGCTAAGTCTGCAGATCGAGAATTAAGTTGGAAAAACTCTTTATGCAAACGAAAAATCTTTAAAAAAGAAATTTCATTGCAAAAAGAGGGCGTTTCATATAAGCAGGAACCGTATAATCGTCAACGAATGATGACTTGTTTATGGTTCAAATGTTGCTTAACTTTTTTTTTTATCTTGAATGTCACTGAATAATATCTCAATGTTAACAACTTTAAAAAATAATGCAAATAAAATATTTAATTAAATCAAAATGGTTTAATGCCATCCAAAAATTTCGGGCGCCTAAACAAATTACTTAAGGACATTAAGTGCCTAAAAGTAACTTTAATAAAGTTTTAGTTAATCACATCAATGTGCTTCATCTAAATGAAATTGATTAAGAATGTATGATAAGATGCAATAAATTTTGTCGTTCATGTTGAAATAATGTTTTCCAGCAATCCTGATAACTTGCCAAACAGACGATGGGGCTCAATGAGACAGTAAGATACAAATCGTCTACACATATTTTATTAATTTTGTCTGCTTCCGTATTTTCTTGCTTGGTAAATTAATTGCTTTGTAGTTGGGGGGTATAATCAGACCGGGGATTTTATGTTTTCTATTCTATTTACTGGTGCTTTATATTGCACGACTATATACTCGCATAGATACATTTCTATTTAACGATTTTGGTGGTGGTTTCTATTGTGAAAGTATATATATATATTTAATTGCACTTAGAATAAAAAAATTAATATTTGAATTATAAAAGAAAATTATCTTGAAATTGTATAACTGAAAAATATTTTAAAGTAGATAGATACCTACATTGTAGTATTGGAATATTTAAAAATCAAACTACATACTTCAAAGTGAGTCAGTAATTCAGTGGATAAAATTTAGACATCGCTTTATATACAAGATGTCCAAGGTTAGACGTTGCAGAGCTAAAACTGATGACAACTTTTTTCCTAGAAATAATAAATCAACACATTAGTCGAATTTATCATGCTTTTTCTTGAGAAATTCCAAAATTCTACTCTTAATGGTACCAAGTAGGGTAGAGTGGGGTGCGTTTGTCGTTGGGGTATATTCGCCATGATCAATTTCACCGTAAAAACTACGAAAATTAAAAAAAAATCTGTGATGCCATTTCTAAGCATTTTTATGCTACTGGTCTCCCTGTTATTTTGTGCCCTTTTTCTGGAATTTTTTGTTCAAGGTAAGCAAGTTGTTTCTCGAGAGATTCTTACTTCAAATGTTAAATTCTTTGTGACAATAATATAATCAATTAGTGCATAAAGTTATAAAAAAGTTCCTGAATGAAATTTTTCTTGAACAAAAGTAAAAAATTAATTTTAATTATTGTGGGGCACATTCGACAGATTAAAAAGGGCACAGTTGGACATTTTTTGTAGAGCTGCACTTAGTTAGTTGATATTTCAGTGACGCTGAGAAGTGATGTGAAAAACAGGGACCGAAAATAACTGGTATTTTGAACAAAAAGAAGCTGGAATAAATTATGATCGTGCAATTTAGTGGAATATACCAAAATATTTCTCATGGGACCCGTTTCAATTCCTGTAAAAGTTCTGAAAACTGTTATTTCTATCATAAAATAATTAAAAGTTAAAAAAAAAACTAAGCTGAAAGGCTTATTAGTTTTTAGAGCTGGAAGTAACAGGTTTTGAAACTGGTTATTTTTTCAAGGAAGTACATATATAAAAGGCCAAGCTTATTTTTTCAAGCCGAGTTGCATTTTTTGGCTAAAAAAAATAAATTTCTTTCGGATATGGAAACTCTATTCGCTTTTCAAACATTTTGTCGGTACTACTACGCGGCGGCAACGGCATAAGGTTATCCATCAGATCTGAAAATGGCCTCATTGTTATACCCTAGATGAAATCATAGGGGTATACTAAGTTTGTCATTCCGTTTGTAACACCTCGAAATAATGATGGTAGAGCAAAATGGATTGGACACCCACGCATAATATTAAAAGTTATTTTGATTTTTGCATGTCCGTCCGTCCGTCCGTCCGTCCGTCTGTGCGCACGATAACTCGAGAACGCGTATACTTAGAGAGCTGATATTTTGTACACGGACTTTAAAAAAAAAAGTAAAATTAAGTTCGAAAATGAGACAAATCGGGCAACTCCTTCGTGGGGTTGCCATATAAAAATTTCGTTTTCCGCTATATATTTGGACACTGCTTGAGAACACGTCGACGTAGAGAGCTGAAATTTCGTACATGATGTTTTTACTACATTAGCAAATAAAATGTCAAAAATGGACTAAATCGGGTAACTCCTTCTTGGTGTTGCCATATAAAAATTTAGGTTTTTTACGTATACTTTGAAAACGATCAGTCCAAGACATTTTTATTGTACTAAAAACTTCTGCAGAATACGAAATCCTATAAAATTGGTTATAACCATTTTTTCTGTGCGACAAACCGTTCTAGAAATATATGCGAAAAACAACTTCAAAATCAATACTTGAATAGATCGGTGACCATACGAAATTTAATACGGGCATTCATCTAGGGTATCATAAGAATTGGTCTTAGACCAATTCTAGCTTTTTTACTTGTTTCACTGTAGCAGTTGTGCGTTGACATTATGTGTCGACATCGATGCTGATCTTCTTAAGTAGTAGTGGGAATCCCAGAAGTATTCATTTCCTGTACTACGAAATTGGGCCCATATTGTTCACGCCGTTCCCCCAACATAAGTCAGCGTTGAGAGGGTTTTTTCAGCCCTAAAAATCATTTTGAATGATCTCTGTTGCAATTTGTTGGAAAAAAATTTTCGTAATATATTATTTGTTCGGCTAAATGCTTTATTAAAAAAAAAAAAATAAGACATTATTTTTCATACAGTTTTTTTATGACAGTCCTCAATTGACTAAAATATTTAAAAGGGTTCTTTTAACCAGTTACTTACCACTTTATAAAGTAAGAAGCTAAGTTGACTTTTCATATTTGCTAAAAAAAAAAAAAATAGCCAGCCTTAAAACCTGCTATTTTCAGCTAGAAAAATTTTAAAGCCGAGCTAGCTTTATATTTTTATGGAAAAAGCGTATCAAGCTCTGAGGCTTGCTTTTCTAGCTTCAAAACTATTATCGGTCAGGAATAACATGTAAAATAAGCTATTTTCGTAAAAAGTCATTACTGATTCGTTCAGCGGTTAAAAGGAATAAGACTGTTAATTCCGGACATCTTGGGCACATCTGCCTCTACGAAATACTGCTTTAATATTGGACTGAACTTTTGTGATTTATTCTCGTTATTGCTTAAGTTTTCTTAATTGAATTAGTTCATTTCTTTTTATTTCTTAACTGTATAGCTTCTTAGGCTTTATACCCTAGGCAGACGGGCAAAATCAATGATCATTCATTCGTAATTGATTTTTTCAAAAATTAACTTACCCAAGATTTTGTGAATTAAAACAAAAGTTCTGTTAATTTTTATATGTAATTGACGCACATATTTAATAATTAAAATTAAAATTCAAAGGTAAAGCTATTTGTGAAAAATTCAATTATGAACGAATGATCATTGATTTTGCCCGTCTGCCTAGGGTATTAGTCTTTCTTTAACACATCCAAAATTGGCTTGCAATTTCTTTCGACGAATCTCTGCCCTCTCAATAGACAAATTTTCCCCCTCAAGGGGCGCTTGCGGCAACTTGACGTAATTTTTTTTAATTTGACAAAAAATACGTACCTATCTACCAAATACAATACGCAGATATATTACTACTTGTTATATATTAAAATGTAAAGTTTAATATGAGCTATAAGATTTTCACTTCACCTTGTAGTTTTGGTGTAATACTGTTTAGAAATGATTAATGTACCCCACTCCACCACAGAGCTTTCTCTTCATCTTCGAAAAAAAAACCCTAAAATTTAAGAAAAATATTAAGACTTTGTAAACGAGGAACCTTGGAGACGACCAGCCCTAATCGATATGGTAATTAAAAAGTGTACGACAATAATATTATTTATTAGACACACCACTGATTGTAATGAATAAGGCGTTTCGTATCAGCAGGAACCAATACTCTTCAGTACGGATAGTTCCAGCCGCCTAGGCATGTACGGCAGACAGGAATTAGCCGTTCTGAAGAGTATATTGGTTCCTGCTGATACGAAACGCCTTATTCATCGCTATCTGCGCCAGATGCCGGCTTTGCAGCGTTTTAGTTATCAATTTTTGTAAAAGTCTTTATGACTTTACTTTTGTACACCATTGATTGGAACTCACAAAAATTTGTCGTATACGAAAAGACATGAAATGAACTAAAAGCTGTCTCATGAAACATTTTTTCATTATTATACTTTTTTATGTCGAGATCCAATAAAAGTCAACAGTATAAAACAATACCTATATGTACTTCAAAAGGTTTCTACAAGTAGACTTACATAAGAGTTTTTCTTGAATTAATTCAGAATTCTAATCTCTAAGATAACCAAACTATTTTGTACATAATTTGTGCCATTTTGTCATAACTTCTTCATTTTTCATTTTTGTTTGATACTGTACTCAGCTGTGCCATAGTAATTAGTAATCCACAGTGAGTATCTATGTCAAATGTTAAATTTAATCAACCAGAGAACAGTCCAATAATTAATGTGGTGTTCTCTTCAAAATAAAAGCAATCCATTGTGATTCATGAACTGTGAAACAATCAGTAGGTATACTATACCTACTATAGGCCTACAGGCAAGCTCAAGAGAGCTGGAGTAATGTGTAGCTCCACACAAAGAGCTCACAATTGTGAGACTTGAGTGTGACTTAGGAGGAAAACACATTTCATTCAAAAAGCTTCCATCAAGCTCCATGAGTTTGGTAGGAGAGAAAATGTGAATTCAGCCACTTGATCCAAAATGTATTGTTGTGTATACCTGTACAGATAAAAATCATCAAAGCTCAAAAGCAGCTCTCTATATAGTATATATGTATATATGGGTAGTATACGCGTGACTACACATTACCATAGACGCGCATTCTCCACAAAATCGCCACAATTCTCCACTTTGGATTTTGTAGGTCCAAATATAAATTGTCTTTCAGTTTGTGATTGGTATTTGTCCGGTTCGGTTTCCAGTTTACGTTCTGCTCCGGTTTGTCCTTCTAAATTCAGTTCATAAACAAAGACGAAACGTGTTTTCAATAAGTTCTAATCTAGTATCCTACCTACGTGTGTGATTAAAGTGCGAAAATTCTTGTTATTGTCCGGAACGGAGAAAAAAAAATACAAGTGTTTGCCTTGCTAACAAATGTCCACTTAAAAAATTTAAGCCCTAAGTGAGTTGTGAGTGTTTGCTGCACTTGTACTTAATTTGAAAAAGAAAAGTGAGCATTGGCGTTCGTATTCTCAAATTTATTTAGTATACTTACGATATATTCAATTGTGTACAAATTCTGTTGTTCTGTGTACGCCTTTTATGTGTTTTGTGGTATTGCTGTATGTTGCTGAATCTGTCCAAGCAAAATATAGTAAATTAAAAAAAAAAAATAGAGGTACAGAGAGATTCTGTGTTTTACATATCCATCATATATGTGTTCTAATGTCAAAATGACTAATAGCTGTGTTGCTTTTGTTGTTGTTATTATTAACATTAACATAATAATATGCTTAACGCTTTTGCTTCGGTTGTAGCTGGAAGTAACAATATGAATGTTGCACGAAACAACTCTGAGGGGGAAGATATTTTTGATGAAATTCCGGCATGTGATTAACTGCTTGTCCTTCAACATCTTTACGGCGTGCTTTGTTTTATCTTTATGGATAATGATTTTTGTAAAATTATCTCTTACGATTACAGCTATTTAAAAAAGTTGGTATTTTTTGCATTTGCATATAAATTATTTACATTTTCATATTTATCTTTTGTGAAGACATAAAAAATAATAACTATTTTAACACTTCAAAATTGTAATATTACACATACCTACATGCATACTACATTTGGTGATTGGGTAAAATATTTCTTTTATGTGTGGTTGGGTGTTTTGATTATAATTACTATTTTGATTGAAAGTTTTGTTATGGATTGAATTTATTTTTTTAACAAAACCTACTGGAAGTAGGTGTTTTGATTTTCTTTATGAATGAAGATTTAAACATAACATAAACATTTATTTATTTGAGTACCACATACATATGAATGATGAAATCAACAAGAAAAACCTTTTTTGTTTATTATCAAATAATTTTAATTAAACTATTACTTAATCATCTGCATTATACGATTATACACAGCTGACATGATATAATTAATTACTACGTGCTATAAAATTGGTGAACGTTTTTCTTATGTTCTTCATAAAATTTCGAATGTATTGGACGCTCTTTTATAATTTCTCTTAAAGTGTTTATCTTAGAGGGGTTTTTTTTTTTTTTTTAATTTTCTTTTAATATTAGTCCAATATTTTTTGATTGTCCTTAGTTCCGGACAATTTGTAGGATTCGCTTCCTTGAGTATCGTAGAAATCTCTCTCTTCTCTACTGTAGAGGAAAATTGTTAAATCCGGCCTAAAGAAAGCTGAAGCATCGTGTTTTCTAAAGAACGGAAGAAGACGCTTCTGAAGACACTCCTTAACGTATACATCAGTATTAATTGTGCCTGTTGTCATGAAAGGTAATGATTTCTAGCCACCCGAACATATTACTTGCCAAATTAAGTATTTAACGGGAAATGTGACGTACCGGCGATTCTTAAACTTCTAAACTGCGTCGCGCCTCTTTTTTTCCACATAAAATTTCTTCTGTCTTGGAAATTGGTTGAAGTCCACTTTTACGTAAGTTTCATTATCTGCAGCAGTCTAATTTCGTTAAGAAATTTTCATACAAAACTCGACTCCTGGATTTTGGAAATTGTCTTTTCTGATATTCTTTCCGGTGTTTTCTGAACATATTGAAACTTCGTAGGTCTTCTCTTCTTTTAATTCAATAGACCGTAGTTATCAGCCATATATCTCAACGACATGTTGGGTTTTCATTTAAACTTGTGTACCACTTCTTGGTCCAATTTTGGGTGTACCGAAGCTGATTTCCTTCCTGTGCCCGGACTTTCTCTGGATATTACAAGAAGATTTCCTAAATTTACTGAGAACACTTTCTATGGTTGTCATCGGGATTTTAAGACTTTTTAGCCAAGTCTCTTTGGGACATATTCGGATTTTTCATATGTGTGACTTCAATTTTCACTGCACAAAAACTTTGCATTTAATGGCTTGCAATTATAAGTGCACAGGTCTTTATAGCTGCAATCTTACCAGCGTTCTATAATTTTGTTTATCTGCTGATAAGTAATGGGAGGGGATAGGTTTTCGGTTTTTTTTTTCTGAAACAGTCCTTAAATAAACTACGCATGCGAATATAATGAAAATTTATAGGAAATGTTTGTTGTCTCTTAAACAGCTGATGGGAATTAATACAACTCTAGGAAAAAAATGTTTCATAAAATGATATCTATTGAAAATATACAAGTTATTAGTCGGTAAATTATAAAGTCTCTCTAAAATGATTGAGAACAGTAAGAGCTTTCGAGAAAATATACAGAGGGTAGGGTTTACATGATAGTGGATAAATAAAAAACAGTCTTAAATTAACTAGAAAAAAAAAGTACAGAGATGAACTGTCGAAGTTAAATTAAAGTTCATTAGGTCCCCTCGAACAAGCCTGCAATTTCGAAGGAAAACAAAAGAGATAGAAAATTTTGTGCGACTAAAGTATGGTGGTGGGAGGGTGTTTTTTTTGTCGCAATATTTACGATCATTTAGAAAAATTTATGGGCGATTAGTTGGATTATTAGTATATGCTGAGGAAGAAATGTCAATTAGGTGGAACTTCAAAAATGAGAAAGATCTGAAACATACGTTAGCTATGTATGGTAAAAAGTAAAATTGGTAATTCAGCTAGGCATGTATTCTTTTATTTTCATCTCTACTATCTCCACTATCATCTCTTGCATTTCGTTTGCTTTTTCTTCCTGATTCATTTATGGTTCCTCCATTTATATTTTTTCATCACGAATTAAGTGTTGGTTTCTGGTTTGGTTTGTTTGTTGGTGAAATATAATTTCAACTGTGTGACATATACAAAACAAATGATGATAGCACTCCTCTTTTCGTTGATGTCAAAGAAGAGTTAATAAACCTATATCCTGTCTACGTTAAAGGCACTGCATAAGGGTGTAAATGTTTTGCTTTAGACAGCAAATATTGATTGGGGTTTCAATTCAAAATCATTATGATAACCTTTTTAAAATCATGCAATCCTATCCAATTTCTAAACTCTGTTGTTGAATTTCATTTCATTTTGTTTATCGATTTATTGATTCATTGATTGATTATAATTTTGAGGTTGAGGTCCCTTACAAGGGTTTTGGAACGTAGGCCAAAAAAAGGCCCATTGTTCACCGTCCAGACTTATGAGCAATTTCTCATAGGTCCCGTCGGGACGCTCTTATGAATTTAAGTATTGGTTCCCAGCCCACCTTACCGGCTTCGTCCAGGTCGTCCAGGAGGTGTGAGCCAAGGAATCTGTAACGCTTTCCCGAGAGACCTGCACAGTGACAAAGAAAGCGAGTCACTGTCTCGGGTGCTACTTCGCATACCCTACATATAGGGTCAGGCCCTATCCTGTATAGATGACTTGTGAGACGAGAGTGGCCAGTGAGAACTGATATCAGGGTTCTCAGGGTTGGCTTGTTTAGTCCCAGTAGCTTTTTCGTTTCTATTGGATTAGGTCTACTCCACAGTTCCTTTGTAATTCTACCTGAAGGATCATCTAACCATAATCGACTGTGTTGGCAGTTGACCAAAGCCGAGATATTAGAGATAAGGTATTTTGGTGCGATCCCAATTGTGGAATAGGATAACTTCGAGGTTCCACCAGGACGAGCAAGTCCGTCCGCCATTTCATTTACGCTAATGTCGCCGTGACCTGGCATCCAAAGTACCAGTACCCTGTTGTTCCGAGAAAGGGAGTTCAGGGATGATTTACATTCCAATACGAGTTTGGAGTTTGTAAAGGGTTTTGACAAGGTCTTCACAGTTATCTGGCAGTCCGAGCAGATTGCAATTTCCTTGTCCTCAGTGTTTGAGTTAAGGAGATGCTGCAAGGATGGCCTTGACTTACGCCTGGAAAACCTTGACATAGCTTTCAAGGTGTATGGCAATTCCTCTGCTGTTTTCTTCCGATTTGGAACCGATTTGTCAATTGTTAGCTTATTAGCGTAAATCATTAAGGGTTAACACTAAGAAGTTGTAAATATTTCAGAACTAGCTGTGCTCTTTTGGTTTCGTGCAGTGCACTGCAGAACACAGGAGATTGCGAACAGAATTGACTTGTAGAATGCATAGAAGTAGAAATTTTTTTGAAAGCAATAATCTAGGTGCCATGACTTTAATTCTCACAAAACGTTAAACGTGCCAAATTTTGTCTCGAAGTTTATCAAGTTCTATTTTTGAAATTTTCCAAGGATTCAAATCATGGCAATTTGATCATTTTCTCTATACTTCTATGCACCCTACAAGTCAATTCAATTCGCAATCTTCTATGATCTGCAGTGCACTGCACGGAACCAAAAGAATACAGCTGCTTATATGAAAAAAAAAAAAAAACGTAGAAAATGCGTTTCACATAAAATTTAAGCAATTCAAAACTCTACCAATTCTTACTGTCTACCTAATTTTCTTAGTCTATTTCTTACCATGTTTTTGTGATATTTTTATCATATTCTGGGTCAAAAATCCTCTTAATGTAGAATGAAATTGATTTTTATAGCTCTGAAATTAATGATAGGTCCAATAACCTAACAAATTCAAAGGAATTATTTCACCTTGATAAGTAATTGATGCATTCAGTCAATTATTGACAACAAAACCCTTGGAATAACAGATGGCGGAGACAGCAATTTAATACATTTTCCCATTAAGAAAGACAGTCATGAAGAACGTGACTTCAAGTGATTCAGCACCAACAAGTGTCTATAATGTCCATACATACATATATACCACTCTATACACTCCATTCCCCACTCGAAAACATTAACTACGCACTCAGAGCATATTGTTGATGCTAATTTTAACTTTTAACAGGATGAAAATGTTCGCTAGACAATCGATTTTAGTAAATCAATAGGAATTTATTTGACTTCCTTAACTTAACCGCAGAATGACGGTAAAAAATATATAGCATACCTGCAATATAGCTTCTTACTATTTGTACCTATAGCGGTTCCACCTGTCAAAAAAAAAAAAAATATTATTGTCCCTAAAAATTTAACACCGGAAGGAGAAAGTGCGCACCAAAATGAAAACCGGCAGTGCAGAACGCGCATATACCTTGCTCACAAACAACTTGCAGCCGCATAGGAAATACACAGATTCATGTAGGTCAGAAATGCCCGTAAATAAACAAGAGCAAATCTCTACTACTGCTACGGCTGCTGGTGCTGTGTAGCTTTTTAGTGAGAGTGGGACGATGTACAAAGCAACAATTATCACTTCGATAAAAGATTTTCCAGCAGCACCCACCTACTCACATGACAGCTGTTTTGAAACAGATTTATGTATGGGGATAACCGACTATGGCGGCTAACTATTCTAGTACATAATTTGAAGGACAACATTAATTAGAATTATGTGTGTGAGATAAAAGTCGACTATCGACGTAACTGTCATAATTTACGTTTATTATTGGAAAAACTTAACTAACCCAGAAAAACGCTCTGAAATCTCTTTACTAAGCGGTCGCAGTCGCGGTCAGTGGGAAATACGCTTGCGAGCAATTCAATTTTTTTCTATTTCTCTCATCCACTTTATATCTTGAATTAGAATTTATAATTCGATTAGCCTTGTCTTATTTGTGATAGATGTAGTTTAACTGTGCTTTCTCGCAACAATTCGCAACAATAAATTTTTCTTCCATGCAATAGCCAGCTTTAGACACCACGGGTGGACATTTATGGAAACCCTACAATGGAGAGGAACTGAATTGACGTGTTGCCAATAATTCCATTCAAATTGCAACAAGGTCAAAGCGAAAATATATTTAATTTTTTTTTTTTTTTGTTTCGGTTATGTAAAATTAGAAAATTGTATGTTGACTCTAAACAGGCCTATGATATTATTGTTTGAGCTTAAAAGATTGATAATAAAATGAAATTTGCGTATGGCAGGTGGGGCTTTGAAAGAAGGCAGAATGAGATAAAAGTGACCAAGGTCGAAAGTTGTAGCCTGATGGCAGATGAAGAAAAAAAATACTTAGAAAAAGGTTTGGCAGAAAATATCGTCATGAGAAAGCTTCCTAAAAATATCGCATCAATACGGGTTCTTTTCATGGCAGAAGAGAAGTTTCTAGCACGGTGACCAAATATAGTGTCATTGCTGGATTCATCCCATTCTAAATGTCCTTTATGCATTTGATAAAAGCCGAATAAACTTTAATTTTAAAAGTTCTTTCTAAGTGTGTGGCCGAGCATCAAAATAAATTCTGTGAACTTATCGCTTGGCCCTGAATGCACCCAAAACTTCTTATGACTGATTTATAGATGGAGGAAACTAACAATTACACGATGTTAAGATAGCTATGTTTTAGGATGACAGTAACACTGCCATTACTGAAATTGGTTTAGAGTGCACACCACTGTCTTCCAGGCTGAAGTTTTCACAATCGCAATGGCAGCGAAGATCAAGGGAAAGGCTTTACTATCCTTTCTGATAGTCAGGCAGTCTTGATGTGTCTGAGTGGCCCTCTAAGTTACTGGGGGACTGCAGGTCGTCCATTTGATAAGCTGTGTATCCACAACAGCTATGTTCTTTTTTGTATCTTGTTCTAGAACTCCCATATACTGGAGAGAACAAATTGTTCTGTCGATTGAAGCGAACTATTTGTACTGTTCGCTCCATTTAAATCTTTCTATGAAAATGTATGAGGCGTTCTTTCGTGTATCTCTTGTTCTGCGGACACAAAATAATACAGCTAAGTCGGTTCCTGGTCAGATAGGGATCATGGGGAACGAAAGGGCTGACCTTCTAGCCAGGTCTGGCTCTGGTTTCCCTTTTCATGGACTGGAACCCGCCTTAGGTGTTGCCACCTCGGTAATCGGGTCTCCCATCAAAGCGGATGTTCAGCAGGGATGGGTGAACCTGAGTATACTTGCAGGTGTACAAAACTTCTTCTTAATTTCTGATTTTCTTTTGAGGCTCGGAAGGCAACAATGCAGAACTATGGTTGGCATCATCACCGGCAACAGATCGCATTACGTTCATCTAACAAGGATGGGACTTTCAGACAGCCCTGAGTATCTGTCCTGCCTGGCAGGAGGAGAGCCCGAGACAACGGCACAATTTCTATGTACTTGTTCGGCCTTCGCCCGGAGCAGGCTGGACACGCTCGGGGCTTCCCTCTTATATATCTGTAGATGAGCTGAAAAACATACCTAACCAAGCCTTAGTGCGCTTCATTAAGAAGACAGGAAGGTTTTGGTGAAAGGTTTTTTCTAACAGATTAGCACAATGGCCTTCGTGCTTGGGATTCTCGTCCCCTGTCTAAAAAACACAAAAAAAACACTGCCGAACTAACGTTCGTAAATTGTTGGTATCATAACTAGAGAGTTAACTCTTTGTCAGGTATGTGGAGCATAAAGAGCCCGCCCTGCGCTAAATAAGAATTTTTGTTGAAGATAATATGGATAAAGAGGAAGTAAAGAGCATTAAACATTATTTCTGTGAAGGCCGAACCTTGCTAAATAAGAAAGTGAAATACTTAGTAAATAGTTAAGTTAGTACGGTGAGACAAAAGCTAGACAAAGCAAAGCTCATAAGAAAATCGTGTATTCTAATTTCAATTTAATTCCAAAATAACTATTATCTCCATATAGGGTTACGACTCCGTGACATCACAAAGAAATATTCCAATTCAGAATGTTACAGAAAGTCCACATTTTACTGAATTTGTTAGTTAGTCAACCATATGTACACTGTAAAAAGACACAAATTGTTGTCACAAAGTTTATGGAAAAAATCCTTAGACATGTAGGGAATATTGCCTAAAATGTAGGGAATATTCCCTAAATTTTAGGCAATATTCCCCATATTTTAGGGAATATTCCCTACATTTATAGGGATTTTTTTCCTAAACTTTGTGGCAAATTTTTTTCTTACTAGGATATTAGACCAACAATATTGGCAAGCCGCAAAGGTAGCAAAAGCTTCTGATCCCTGGTTAAAACCATCAGGACAACTATACCAGTTCCTCTATACCTTCACTACTTAATAATGGTGAAGTGATTGTTGACTCCCTGGATAAAGCTAATATTTAAGCTGCCAGATTCGCTTCAAATTCTCGTCTTCCATCCACTTCACTAATACCTGTTTGGCATCTCCCGTGTGGATGTGTACAAGAGCCAATGTACATCCTACGAGAGATGTGTTTAAGATCCTTAAAGGGATTAACGTTTCCATAGTCGTAGGCCCTGATGGTTTTTCGCCCCTGTTAATTGAAAGCTGTGCCTCATCCTTGGCTAAACCTCTGCGCAAACTATTCTACTTGTCTTATTGGACAGGAAAATTTTTAACTGCTTGGAAACTAGCTCACGTTCAGAGCTTATTCTTAAAAATGGAGAGGGTAGCGATCCCTCAAATTACCGACCAATTGCAATCACTTCGATTCTTTCAAAGGTTTTTGAATCTATCATTAACTCCAAATTAATGAAGTATCTAGAAACTAATCAATTCATCAACAATGCGGTTTTCGAACTGGACGCTCATCTGGAGACTTGCTGACTTTTCTTATGGAACATTGGAACCGTAGTCTTCACAATTTTGGTGAGTCCAAAATCGTTGCCCTAGATATTTCAAAGGCCTTTGATAGAGTCTGCCATCCAGCCCTTTTAGCAAAACTCAGGCATCCAGCCCTTTTAGATCAACTAAAAGCACTTGTTCTCTCCCCTCCACTTCTATTGTGGATTGAAAGTTTTTAGTCGCCAAATACGTGTTGTATTAGATGGCGTTACATTTGAACCTCATCCCATAAAGCCGGTGTGCCTCAAGGCTCTGTTATCTCTCCAACTTTCTTTTTAATTTTTATTAATGATCTGCTTTCCCTTACTTTCAATCCCATCCATAGCTTCGCTGATGACAGTACCCTTGATTTCGCAACTCCTTTGATATTCTTACGGACTCCAGGGGGAATGCCGCATGTGTTAAACGAGATTGCATGATTAGATCATTGTATAACGATCTTGACAATATCCTCGCTTGGGGCAAAGCGAATCGCGTCGAATTTAATGCATCTAAGACTCAAAGCTGTCTCATCTCATTAAAATAAGACCATAACTTAATCACTCCCGTTTCTTTTGATGGAACATTAAATTCTGTTTCACCGTCACCAAGAATTCTTGGTATTAATATTTCCAGTAAGTTAAACTGGACAGATCACATCTTCTCTATTGCTAAAGCATCGAAATGTCTTGCATTTCTGAAAAGGTGTAAGAAATATTTCAGCCCGTACAAATCTAGCGCTCCTCTACAAGTCCTACATTAGATCTAGAATGGAATACAATTCCCATGTAGGGCTGATCGCACAGCCCTGTCTTCATTGGATATTGTCCAAAAGAAAGCCTTCAAGCTCATTGACGATATGGCAATAAGTTATCATATCGACTCACTCGAATACCGCCGCAATGTTGGATGCCTTTCGCTCCTTTATCGCTACATGCATGGTCAATGCTCTGATGAAATATCTAGTCTAATCCCTTGTAGAGTGATTCTTGCACGCAATACTCACACTGAAATCCGCGCACATCCCATCCCTCTTATCCTTCAAACTACTTTCGGCCATACAGTAAAATTCCGTGATGGTTTTTTATCCCGAACAGTGCGAATGTGGAACAGTTTACCATCTTTTGTTTTTCCTCCGGCATACAATCTGCGGAAGTTTCCCTATCTCCTTCCTGCCATGCTATGCTTTGCATCATAGGGTATCCCCTGAGTTTGACTTAATAATATACAAAAAAAAAAAAAAATTGTGGCTTTTTACAGTGTATGTAGATGTCACTTTGTGTGCATATTAGATTTTCCAAATAGTCTAATTTGTGTTGCGGTGAGATTATGTTACTGCAAATAAGTTTTTTTTTTGTACTAGGACACCGTTAGACACTTAACTATTGTTTTTGCTTGTTGCATTAAAGATATAAATCTAACTGATATTCGAAAGTATTGCTCATGATCTACTGCATGTTGAAGTATTATTTTGATGTAGTGTTTACGAAAATGAAGCCACGTGTATTGAGTAATGTTGTGTGTTAAACTTCACGAAAGATGCTTATTAACATCCAACCTTTTCCGTGCACACATTTTTCGATGACAAAAGAAATTCACTGATGAACGAGTAACAGTTCAAGAATAACATGTTTACAACAAGACGATCTTGTTTGGCTTCAAAGAAGATTTAATCGGAATTGGTTGTTGAACAACGGCAATGCTCCTTTTCTCAATCAATTATTATTTAAGCTTTGAGTTTTTGACTTCAAAAAAAAAATTTTTTTTTGATCTGCGACGGTAGAAATATAGGGATAAGGACTTGACATTTACTTTAAAAGAAATCCAAACTAAAACAGCTTTGGCTTTTTACAGTGTCGATAAAAAAATCGAAAACCGACACGACTGGCGTACACAGGTACATATTTAGCACAACGTAAGCTTTATTTTGAAATTCGGACATGAAGTTCTGTGATTTTATGCACGATTACAAAACTTTTATTTATGCATACATATATAGTATATACTGCTCGTGCAATTGTTGATATGTAAAAATATTCTATTCGAATTTTCTGTAATAACTAATGTTCACATAATTTCATTCACAATGCCACTTAATCGAGGCTGTGATTTAATCACATATTGCAACAATCACGGTAAATTATTTTATGGTGACCTGCTTCGGTCTGGTCAACAGCCACTATGCTACTTTAGAGTCAGATGTTGTCCTCAACAGACAGACTTTCGCGTTTTTGCAGTCCAAACATTTCAATTTTATTTTCTCAAAAACTTTTTGCAAGATGCCTTTCACTTTTTTGTAAAATAACTAAGAAGAAAAAAATCTTAGATTCGTCTCTGGGAATTTTTTGTGAAAAAAAAAAAAACATAGCGAATGTTCAGGTGGATTTCATTAAATGATTAATCAGTGAGAGTCCATTTTATTGAATATGCCGAGAGTTATTTCATAGACAAAAAAACTGAAATACTAGCACCATCTATTAGCTCACGTTTCAGTTAAATTCTTAGTGGCACCTACTCTAGATGAAATCTAAAGGGTATACTGAGTTTGTAAATCCGTTTGTAACGCACAGAAATAAAGCAAGATGGCAAGATGGACACTCGCGTATAATATTATAAGTTATTTTGATTTTTGCATGTCCGTCTGTCTGTCTGTCTGTCCGTCCTCATGATAACTCTAGAACGCGTTGACTTAGGCAGCTGAAATTTTGCACGCGGGTTTTTTACAAAAGAAGTAAATTTAAGTTCGAAAATGGGACCAATCGGGCATCTCCTTCGTACGGTTGCCATACAAAAATTTCCCATTTTTCTATATATTTGGACATTGCCTGAGAACGTGCCGACGTAGAGAGCTGAAATTTGGTACATTGAGTTTTCATAGCAATAGTAAATGTAATGTAATGTAATGTAATGTCTAATTCGGGCAATCCCTTCTTGTTTTGTTTGTTTACATATGCTTTGAAAACTATCAGTTGCAAACATTTATATTGTATAGAATTCGAAATTCTATAAAATTCGTTATAATCATTTTTGCTGTTCGACGAACCGTTCTATGCGAAAAACCACTTCAAAAATCAAACTTCCACAGATGGGTCACCATACGAAATTCCATACGGGCGGGCATTCATCTAGGGCCCGGTGTGGGCAGACTTTTCGAGGTTACGGGCTACTTCTAATTTATTCAAGTTGGTGCGGTCCACTTAGTGGCGTAAGTGTGATGAGCTAAAAATAAAAGGTCTACTTAAATAAATATGTACCTATGTTCTTCTTTTGCAGTCTCATAACAAAAATTATGAATGCACCTATATTTCATTTAGCAATGTAGTTTGGGGTCGGGGATAATTTATTTAAGGGATAACGCCACTGTAACTGCTAAAAAAAATTTTTTTTTCACGAATTTTTTTCTCGCGAAATTAAAGGTGTTTGAAAAAAACCTTTTAATGGTATTATCGGGCATACATTGAACTTTATTGATAAATTTTTTGACAGCGAAAAAAAGCAAAATGGCAGCTCCACAGCCATCTGCCCGGGACATGTTTTGCTTGCAGGGCTCCGCGGCACGCAGCACCACTGACGCACATTTGAATCTAGACCAAAACAAAAAAAAGCCATTAATCTAGTGGCTTATAGCTAGAGAATGCCGTACGGATTTTTAAAAATATTAATTTTTGTAAATTTGACGCGCGTTTGAAAAAAAAGTTTGATTTTTGACGAAAAAAACGGCAGGTTTTTTGTTAATAAAAAAATCAACAAGTAAAGTTATTGAAAATCCCGTACGGCATTCTTTAGATAATGTTAATGTTCACATCTGGTCAAAATTTCAAGTCGAAAATATGAAAATTGTTCGAGTTATGCTGCGTGCCATTTTGAAAAACCGTGTTTCGAGATAAACGCGTTTAAAGTTTTGAGAATAGTTTTTTATTGGAAAAAATAAAAAAGATGAAGGTAAAAAATAAAAGTTTGCCGCTAAACAAGTTAAAGTTGCAAATGTGAAAAAGGTCAGTTGTGTTCAATTCGGCTTTTTCAGTCAGCTTTAGAAGAAAGCTGGCGATAAAGGTGGCTGAAAAGCTCCAATTGTGTTTCAGGCTTCAGGTAGTCGTTTCGGGGCAAGTTTGACGCGCTTGGTGGCGACCTCCATTTTCAAAGAAAAAATAATTTTGCTGGCTCGGGATCTTTTTTTTCTTATTCTAGAGGATGTAAACTATTTTTTAAGCCAATAAAAACAAAATCGATTTTTAAAAAACTTTACAGTGGCGTTACCCCTTAATGATAATTATTTTTTTACATAATTCCCACCCACAAATTTATAATAATAAAAGTATTTTATAAGTTCTAGAGGAGGCTAAAATATTTCACTAGTAGACTTAAGTATTATCTGCTTTCTATACATAAATCTTCTCTCGTTTTAACATTAGGACGATTTCGTTTTTTGAACTTCACGTCATTCATAACAGAAAATATACATTCAGCAGTGGCACTGCTGTGAGAAAAAACAACTAATACACACATATAATGAGACAATTCTTCAAATATAAATGTTGAAAGAATAATCATTTCTTTAGTGAATGGTATAGAAAAATTACACCACTTTGAATCTTTTTATATCGTTTATGTCCACGAAATTAATAGATTTGTAATCAATCGAAAATAAAAAATGAAAATAAATTGTACTTTAATAGTTATAAATCTATCGCAGAAAGTGGTAGAGTGGTAGATTGTACAATGTTACTTCAAAAAGCGGTAAATCTACCACTTTAGTCATAAATAATAATAATAATTTATTAGCAATATTATCACTATACAATACCACAACCTTTAATTTACAAGTTCACAAATATATAAATTTTAAAATTTACAAAATATTACTATATTTTTAATATATTGCACACAACCATTTTTAAAACACATAAAATTTTGTTCACTTTTTAATTCAGTCGGAACCTCATTAAATTTCTTAAAACTCATATACCAGTGCATTCTGTGTACGAGATCTATTATATAATATTGTAGTCTGAAGTTCTCCGACGCTCCTCATAGATTATATGGTTGAGCCTCTACCACCTACGTGATCATATTTAGAAGATATTCCGGAACCAAACCCATTTTTCATTTTGAATATAAAAAGCAATACATTTAGCTCAATTCCTTGTTTAATATAAATATAAGAATATATATATGAATTGATTACAACATAGAATTACACGCATTGCCTTATTTTGTAATTTTTGTAACCTGATCAAATCTCCTTGATTACATATAAAAAGAATATTGCAGAACAGTATTCAAAATGTAATTTTATAATACTCTTGTAAATATTTATCGCGGTAGCCATCGTATAACTTTCTTTCTAAATCTCTTCGTAAAATCCAATCTTTTTACCAAGTTTTTTAGCAATATAGTTTATATGTAATTTAAAATTTAACCTTTTATCAAACAAGTAAAAAAGCTAGAATTGGTCTAAGACCAATTCTTATGATACCCTAGCTAGATGAATGCCCGTATTAAATTTCGTATGGTCACCGATCTATTCAAGTTTGATTTTGAAGTTGTTTTTCGCATATATTTCTAGAACAGTTTGTCGCACAGAAAAAATGGTAATAACCAATTTTATAGGATTTCGTATTCTGCAGAAGTTCTTAGTACAATAAAAATGTCTTGGACTGATCGTTTTCAAAGTATACGTAAAAAACCGAAATTTTTATATGGCAACACCAAGAAGGAGTTGCCCGATTTAGTCCATTTTGACATTTTATTTGCTAATGTAGTAAAAACATCATGTACGAAATTTCAGCTCTCTACGTCGATGCGTTCTCAGGCAGTGTCCAAATATATAGCGGAAAACGAAATTTTTATATTTCAACCCCACGAAGGAGTTGCCCGATTTTTCTCATTTTCGAACTTAATTTTACTTTTTTTGTAAAGTCCGTATAGAAAATTTCAGCTCTCTAAGTATACGCGTTCTCGAGTTATCGTGCGCGCACAGACAGACGGACGGACGGACATGCAAAGATCAAAATAACTTTTAATATTATGTGTGGAAGTCCAATCCATTTTGCTCTACCATCATTATTTCGAGGTGTTACAAACGGAATGACAAACTTAGTATACCCCTATGATTTCATCTAGGGTATAAAAAGCACTCATATTATTATTTATCGTCATAGCTTTTGTTTTATTTATATTCAGTTTCAATTTATTCATCTGTAACCAGTCACACAATAATTCTAAATGACGTTCTATTTTTATTTTCAATTCATTGGCGTCTTTCCGTGATATACCTATACATATACAACAATGCATTTTCAGCAAAAAGTACTATTTTTGAAAATTTGAACACTGATTTAATGTCGTTCACGTATATAATGCCCATCGATATTTCTATTTTACTGGAAACTGTATATAATTTATTTTGGTGTTTTGCCTTCTTCCTTACAAGTAGCTATGAAACAATTGAAATTCCTTCTGATCAATTCCATATTTTGCAAATTTATTTAATAAAATGTCCCTGTCTACAGTTTCAAAAGCTTTTCTTAGGTCTAAAAATACAGCAACAACCTATTTGAGGCATACATTTCTTCCTTCCATTGGCACAGTAGCAGGAATGCTTTCTCCTAAATCCAGACTGTTCTAATCAATAATCAATTTATTTCTTTCCAAGTAACTTTCTAACTGTTTTAGAACTACTTTTCCTAAAAGTTTTTTAGAAGCAATGTTGGTCTGAATTTTTCTGCTTTTTTTTTGTGTTTTTAACTTTCTGAACAGGGATAACAATTGATTCTATTCATAAACTAGGGAATTCTCCACTTACCAACGATTTATTTATTATGTCAACCAAAGTAACACCTCAATTATTCCAGTTATCTAATATCATGCCTATAATAATTGAATTATGTCCGAATATGTTCTATGAGGTATGGATTCTTTTATGATCTGTACGCTTTGAATAAAATATTTATTTAGTCTCTTTACCATTTCATCAGGTTGCTGGCATTTATAGTCACCAAATTTGATTTTCTCTATGTCAGGTTTCAGTTTAGGGGCAACCCTGAAACACAGGTGTATCGATTGTGAAAAGCCGATTTTCCAGTCTAGTATGCGCATCTTACGTCTTAGTAAAGGCGGTCACCCAAAAATGTCTTGGCGGTCTACCGGTCGATCGTGATTGACTTAATGCCCACCAATGATCTAGGGTATCACAAGAATGGGTCGTACACCAATTCAATTTTTTTTTAATGGCTTTCACAAAAAAATTCTCTCTGACTTTTTGCAATTTTATTAATTTCATTTACTTTAATAGCCAAGATTGGGGCGCATCGGATTCAAAGAGCAAACTGATTGATTTAGGCACAAATAAAGGGTTTTCCAATAAGAGGTGTTATTTTAAAAAGTTTCCGGACCGTGTTATCTCTCGAAGAAGTGATCACAATTGGCCACCGAGATCTTGTGACTTAACACCTTGCGACTTCTTCCTTTGGGGCCAAGTGAAAGAGAAGGTCTACGCCAACAGCCCAGCGTCGATTCAAGACCTCAAAGATGGAATTCGTGAGGCTATCGAGGACATAGGGCAGCCACTTTGCGATTTGGTTATGGAAAATTTTATGAAAAGGATATGGTCCTGTAGGCGTGGTCGTAATGGTCATTTGGCTGATGTTATTTTCCATTATTAACGGCATACCTTCCTCTTTATAATGAAACAAAGATCCGATCATTTATCTCAAAAAATGGCATTTTTCTTTGAATATCAAAATAACACCTCTTATTGGAAAACCCTTTAATCTAATGAGCAGGCACATTTTCTAATGACGGAGTTCTGGGTGCCGGCCGGACATATATATTACGAAAGAAAATAGTTGTGTAAATTACGCAAATGTTTATTAATTTTTATAGTTTTTCCTCACTTTACCAAAAGAAGCATTTTCTAAGTAAATTACATTGATCTTTTGCACACGGAAATATGCTTAGTTTCAAGCTGATTGGTTGGTGATGAAAGCGCAAATTTGATGTAAATACATAATTTACAAGCAAGGCTACATGTAGTTAATGGAAATAATGTAATAAATTTCATCGATTCTAAGACATTTCGTTTAGGTCGTTCTTAAGAGTGCCAATACATAATGATATACAAAAATTTCTACTGCTGTCTTCATTTTCTTCTGTGATTAATAATTCTTTTGAGATCTTTGAACTTCATTTCGACGGCGGGACTTTGTTCGATTATTATCAAAAAATTGTTACGCCATAAAATCTAAACTGGCGAAAGGATTGATGCTTCTCAGCCTTCGTTAATAAAATGTGCATACCGATGTATGCACATTCCGCTCTACCTCTCCGAAGCCATTAATACACGGGAACAAGAGCCTTCATAACTTGAGATGGTGTACAGTAGTAACCAGATCTTATGGCAGTGGAAGCTTTTAACCGCCCACTAACCGTCTGTGTAATATGAAGTATCTGCATACCTATGTACATACATATATGCTTGTATCGAATTCAGCTTGCTGCCTATATACATTTATTATGATTTCGTGACTCATAGAATAAATACTTGGAGCCGCGGTTCGATGAAGAAGTAATTAGCATACCTACTCAGTTTTCACACCAGTCTCTCTGTCAAGCTGGCATCTCGGGTTCAATGCGTGCCTTTTGTTGGTGATGTCTGTTGTGCGATGAGGTCAGACTTACTTTTTAGCCAGCCTAAAAACCTGTGTCAGGGTGAACGATAAATTACGAAATAAACTGTTTTCAGAGAATTCCAGTCATTTTAGAAGTAAGTTCATTAAAAATAAAATACTCTCCATGAATGTAGTTAAATGCGTTGACTTTGCTATTTTCCAGCTTGCCTTTTAAGAATTGCATAATGTTTTTTTATAAACCTTGAGTTTTTCATGGAGAAATAAATACCTGACGAATTGTTGTCAGGTAAAAAAGAATTAAGTAGACTTTTAAGTCAATATCTATAAAGAATTTCTTATTTGAAGTATAAATAAGAGAAAATATTGATTCTGAAAGTCTGTTTAATCTGGTTGTAAGTAATTTTGTTCGAGATAGATAAATTTAATTCTATACAATAGCTCGGATGATTCTATGATTACTTTCAATTTAATCATCACGCATATCTGAAGAAAATTTTTAAAATAATAATTTAATTCGTTTTCATTCTTGAATTACAAAATTTGTTTATTATTCATCTGCCCAACAAACAAAATACTCCTCTGCCAGAAGCCATTTCTTTTTATACCCTCTAGATGAAATCTATAGGGTATACTAAGTTTGTCATTCCGTTTGTAACACCTCGAAATAATGATGGTAGAGCAAAATGGATTGGACTTCCACACATAATATTAAAAGTTATTTTGATTTTTGCATGTCCGTCCGTCCGTCTGTCTGTGCGCGCACGATAACTCTATTAAACTTTTTCTGAGGAAATGCCCGTCATCCCAGCATGTTAAATCTTTCGAAAAAAAAAAAACAAGTAAGACAACTAGCTAGAATTGATCATAGGACTTTAAATTCTGACGAACTTTTCAGTACAATTAAAACATCTAGGACTGATCGTTTTCACAGTATATACGTGAAAAACCTAAATTTTTGTATGGCAACACCAAGAAGAGGTTGTCCGATTTCATTCATTTTTTTAAATTGTATTTACTATTTTCATGAAAACGCCTTGTATAAAATTTCAGCTATCTACCTTGACTCGTTCTCAGGCAATAAAAAGCTTTTTTAATCCTATGAACGTAGTTATTCAACTACTTATATTTATACACTCTAAACCTCCCACTGTTTAATTAACTGCCTTCTCTACCCCAGACCGTTCAAAACTCAGAAACCTTAAAAAAAAATTATTTCTAATTAACCCTTTGAGCGGTATCGCCGTACATGTACGGCCAGCCTCTGGTGATCCAGATAGAGTATCGCCGTACATGTACGTCCAGCCATGGTCCAGCCCATTTTGGGCGGGTTTTTCTTTTTTTTTTCTAACAATGATGTTTGTAGGTATACTATTTCATATTTTTTTGTTTTCCTCTACCACCCCTCCCCCGCACCCATGGGGGTAAGAAATTGCGTGATTTTACGATGAAACGTCATTTTCAAAAAATCATATCTCGCGAACGGAGTAACCGATTTTTCTGATTCAAATGCCAAATGAAGCTTAATGCTTTATATTTTTCATTTTTGTTAATAATAGTATTTTTGTCAAAAAAATAGTATTATTTACTATTGAGGACTTCTAGCACTTTTTTTTACATTTTTATTTTGAAGTTAGAAGCCTTATCTATCTATGTATAAAAAATTGCAATGACGTTCGGCTTCGTTTTTGAGAGAGAAAGATATGGGTGAGCTGTACATTATTCCGAGAAAAATATTCATCTCTGTATTTGTGCGGCCGTCGAACCCCTTCCTGGAATTATTACGATTCCGAAACTCGGAACACATGGAACACATTTTCTTTTATTCTAATGAAATGCACATGCATAAATCAGTTTTGCGAGTTAGTGTCGATCTAAGGTGCAAAAAATCTAGTACTTCAGTTAGAATATAAAAAAGGGAAGTACTAAAAAAGTGCGTATAGGGAAAAAGGGCAATAATAACGAATGATGTCGTTTTAAAAACAAATCAAAAATATATTGCACCTCCAGGGAGGGGGGTGTTAAAGTTTGTTCTGGTACGTTGTGGAAAATCTAGTACAAATTCAAATATGTTTTTTTCTGAGAAGTTTGAACACCCACACCCCTATGGTCCGAGGTCAAATGGCTGAGTTATTATTGAAAAACTAAATATTCCTCTAATTTCCCCCACTCCGCCCTCCCCCCCCCCCCCCCCCTCCCCACACAGTGACCCGATTAATATTATCTTTAGCCTAGGATCACAGATCTCATTTAAGACATCAATGAACTGTCTGCGACTCTTTGTTCAGGAGATATAACCAAAACATTCCAAACTTTACCCCCTTCCCCCTTTAGCCCCTACCCCACGCAAAACCGACTTGACCAAAAGATGCGCGGCGCCGAGACGAACATGCAAACTAAATTTTGAGAGAAACCGTTCCCCCCACCACAAAAAAGATCACTCCGTTCAATTTGCGAAATCTATCGAAAAATGCAAAAATAACTCACTCCAGGGACGTGTATGCTAAAAAAATTAACTCACTACTCAAAGGGTTAATAGGAACTTGGAGGGCGGGATGGAATCGAAAACAGATAGTATATTTTCATTTTTTGGGAAATGTTTTAGGTTTATTTTTCTACATGCACATGCGTTTATTAGGGTTTCTAATAGTTAGAAAAATACAAGTAACGGACAAAAACATACCAATAACGTTAAAAGTGAGGTTATTCGAGAAGTAAACCCAGTGATGGGACCCCAGGCCAGAATTAGCGGAGTAGGCTGCCTCACAAATCGGAGTAGATTTGAAGAAAATGGAGTAGAATTAATAAATTTTTACAAAAATAATAAGCACCGTGATAATAACTTAACATTGACTTCATCTTTTGCATCCTTTATCAATTCCTTACTTAACATAAGATCTCTGACTGTGCTAATGCAAGGTTTATTCGTTTTGTTGTTTTTTATCAAATTTGATGTGAAAAAATTCGGTGAGCAGCAGCACTACTGACAGGTAAGCAGCATAAATTTACATATATGTATGTTGCCAATTCGCTATACATGTATTGACCAGGTCCATTTTTGTAAATTTTCATGTTTAAACCAGTAGATGGTAAAACAGATTTGTTGTGTTGTAGCATTTGTGACGATGATGAAAATGGAGTAGATTTCGTTAAGTACGTACATAATGTTATCAACGCTGCAAGTGGAGTCGATATACTCCGATTGTAGTAGAGGTCCATCACTGAACCATACAAGTCGCCGAGTGAAGACGAAATCTTCCGCGCTCTCCTATAAAACGAATTGGATAAACATCTACCAATCTTAATTAAGATCTTTAGAGCAAGTTTTGCATGCAGATATATCTCCAAAACATGGAAAAAGGCAAAGGTGATATAAAGTCAGGAGGCGAACCCGAACCCGAACCCAGCCCAGGTCATATCAGCCCATAAGTCTGACTTCCTTTGTTCTTAAAGCGATGGAGAAAATTGTAGAAAGACATATTAGAGATGGAGCGCTCAAGGAGCATCCATTAAGTCCGAATCAAATGGTATAAAAGAATCAATTGACAACAGAGAAATAACTGTGTTCTTTTTTGGGGACATTGAAGACGCGTTTGACAACACCGCTGTTTAGTCAATAATGCCTGCATTGGTCAGACATGAAGTGAATCCACCATATAACAGATGGATTCAAGCAATGCTTTGTTTGGGCAGCTGTTTGGGAGGCACTGGTGGGTCACACCACCAGAGGTTGTCCCCAAGGAGGAGTACTATCTCCACTAGTGTGTTCCATGGTAGTGGACGACCTTTTAATTCAACTAAACAACCAAGGTGTTGAATCGCAAGGTTATGCTTACTGCAGTAAATACTTACTACCATGCTTACCGCAGTAATCACAACATGTCTCGTATCGCCCAATCCTTTTTCGGTTCTAATTTCTCTCTGACTCCCAAGTCATACCATTATAAGATTAGCTATTATTCTTGATAAAAAGTATTGCCATAACAAAGGCATTATATGATCCAAGTACAGGATTGAATGAATTTTTCCATTTGTTTCATGTCATACAAACAGTTTAAAGAAGTTAAAAAACCATTTTTGGTCAATATTCTATGCCATGGCAGCTTATACAATTATCTTAATTACGCTCATCCCTTTGGAAATTTTAATATAAAAAACGTGCAACACCATCAGGACTCAGGCTATATTTTGTAATTTTCGGGTGATAATTACCACAAACTCCTAGTGAACTGTAACATCTCCTACTCCTACCTCCAGGACGACGCAACGATTCGACATGCCTTTTGACGAATCACGACCTTCTAACAGGTGCCCATCCTCTCACTAATTACGACTCTCACGTGAGCTGATTTTATCAATTTTCGTCTTTTGTATCACCATATCTCACCTCGAAATGTATTGATTTCCATTGAATCTAGCGAAGAATCTGGCTTCGTTAAGGTTTTCTATTTTGTGAATTGAATGTTTTATTTTATTTTTTTTTTTTTTTAATAAATAATATCTACATGACGTTATTTTTTTTTTATTTTCAAAACAAAATCGCTAAGAGTCTTTTTTTTATTCAAACAAATTTGTATAGTATGTATATGGCATAACTAAATTTGCATATTTTTTTCTATTATTCCAGCTCTGGTCGACGACAACTCGGTTCAAATGCCTTAGCCAGGTAAGTGCTTATATGTAAATAGTTACGTTACCTCATAATAATAATATGCTCTCGGTGATCATTATTATTATTCTAAGCAGGAATCAGCAACAGAGAAAACTAAAAAAAAAAAAACTATCAGAATTCATTCATTTTTAATGCCACACAACGTACCTACTTCCGCCCAATAAATTCCTCCAACGTCTCTAAATTTCCATTGCTTGTTGTTTTTGTGAACTACAGGTGGAGCTTTTCTAGTTTACACACCGTGAAATTGCTTTTTTTTTTCAAAAAGCTATAGTTGATGTATTGGCTAAAAGTTCTCTGTGGTTCGTGTTTGCGATATTATCACGGAAATTATTGGTATAAGTCCCAAGTTGCTTTTTTTTCGCCCCAAGGTGGCGTTTCCGTTTTCTCCCAGAACTAATGGCGCTAGTGTCGAGGATTTTCTTGTAACTAATATACGAACCACTTTTAAGCTTTATTTTCAAAAAGGGATATTTGTAGGAAATTATTCAACAAAGGACAGTAAGGAACAAAATTATAAATAATCCCATTAACATTTTAGAACAAAATTATTTGAGACCATTTAAGAAATTCGGCATATTAGTGAACGGAAAAAGTTCTATTTAAATATAAAAATGCCCAAACTATCAAATCTCTACAAAATTCAAAATTAGTCCTTTTTAAAACATTATTCTGGTAGAATTAAAGAGAAAAACGATCAGCGGCTAGCAATTTTGAGACAGCAAAATAATGAATTAACCGGGGATTTCGAAATTATAGAATTTCAAAAATTGAATTAAACTTTAAAAACACCATTCCATCCGTTTTTGAATGGAAATCATAGTGATTTCTGAATTAAGCTTTTCTGAAGACCATTATCAGTCTTAATACGAGTACTAACTACACTCTCATGATTTACTAAAGTATTAGCAGCTTATTTTATTGGGCTTTAAAGTCAGTTGTAGAAAGCTATTCAAGGTAGAAAATTAGAAAATAGATTAAAACAATTAATTAAAAAATCGATTCCCATATAAATCTAGCTAACAAAATAGCCAGAATAATTGTGTACCAACTTAAATTGTAACTTAGTAGATTTTGGTTGAAATAATTTTACTGCGCTCATCATGCCGCATTTTTATCATGCTGATGTAGCCATGTACCCGCTTCAGGCCACTGAAACGGGAAAACTAATCAGAGCTCTGAAGGCTTGCGTTAGGTATATTTTCCGCCTCAGGAGGCGCTCTCACATCTCAGCGCTTGTTCAGCTTTTCATGCCTGAACCCCTACCCAAGCTCCTGGAACTTAGAGTATTATGCTTCATTCACAAAGCAAGATGGAGGTCTCTACCCACATACATATGTCAATCGCTCTCATGGAGCAACCTTAATGATACCAGACTTGTACTGCACAGAACCCGCACTCGATTTGGGTCTAATGATGTATTTGGTCAGGGAGCTGTGCTCTGGAACTCGCTTCCTGAATCAATCAGAAGAATAGGCCCTCATAAACAATTCAAGGAGCTAGCTTTGGGCCATCTCATTGCCTCCTAAGCAACTTAATCCATTCCGTTTATGGCTCCCGCTTTGTCCTGTTAGTTAGCTATTAAGCGATGTAGCTCCCAATCGCAGTGAGTTTGTTTACTGCATCTAATTTAGTTCGCCACAGCTTTTGAGTTTTTGTCTTTTTCGTTTTTTCTTTTTGTTTCGTCCTTGTTTGTTTGAGTTTTTCGAATGCTTTATAAGCTATACTTTACTTTTTATTACATATAATATATATTGACAGTTGTTATTGTTACTGTCACTTAATCTAGTTTTCCAACGCTATGTTGAGCACTTTATGCTGCTATTATTTGTCATCATAAAACCAACTGTATTACTATAATCTTAATCTACCGCAATGAGCCTGTTCATTGCTCCTTTGTTAGTTTGCTTAATAACTTTGTACAAAACCAATTATGCCAACCATCTAATATTTACTCGATGTACCTAACGTTGTTACGTAGCTTAAGCTGAGGTTCTTCAATAAATGATTTTTCTATTCTATTCTATTCTATTCTCTGAAGATTAAATCCAAATTCCCATAGCAGAGTTCTCACAATTCATTCTCCATTGATGGTGTTTTTGTACAAACAAAAAACCATACTCGTTTTGAATTAGTCCGGTTTTGTGGCATCGAAGCATAATTTCACTGGACGTAGCATGAAATTTTCTACGTGAAAATTTCGCTAATATTTAGCTAACTCCTTCTTAAAATGGCGAAAAACTTTGAGTGTGAGGTTGTTGAAGCCCTGGTTTGCGATGTTTTGTATTTCCACTTCCACTGAAAGCCCTTCTTACACTCTTTTCTGAATGGTTTTATGAAAGGTAAATCTACTACGACTAATTTCTTAGAGTTTACTAATTTCTGCATTTCTGCTGTTGAAAGCGGAAAGCAAGTGGATTACATTTTCACTGATTTCAGTAAGTCTTTTGACCGAATTAGTCATAAAATTTTAACTCATAAGTTAACTGTTCTTGGTTTTCCTACTGTCGTTGTCAATTGATTTCGTTCTTATTTATCTGATCGTACGCAGCGATTTATATTCCGCGCAGCTTATTCTGACGAAATAGATAATACTTCTGGCGTTCCTCAAGGCAGCCATCTTGGACCACTCCTTTTTATAATTTACATCAATGATATATCTGTGATTTTGGTTAATTCAAGAATACCTACTTTGCTATGCTGATGAAGCAAAAATCTTTCGCATTGTTTCTAATGAAAACGAGTGTGTAATTGTAAATTCCGACTTAGACACCTTTCATAAATGGTGTGCCATTAACAGTCTTTCTCTTAATATCAGCATATGTACTGCTATGTCCTTTTCTCGTAAAAGGAGGCCTTTGGACTTCAGTTATAGTTTAGATGGATGCTTATTAACTAGACTTGACAAAAACCAAAGATTTGTGTGTCTTCCTTAATACTCGTATTTCCTTCGAGAATCATATTACCGCAATCGTTGGCAAGGCTAATGCTACTCTGTGGTTCGTAAACAGATCGTCAAAGGAGTTTAATGCATAACGAAGGTCCTTTAATGCACATTCGTTAGACCCATTTTGGAGTATGACAGTCCTGTCTGGTCTCCCTTCTATGCTGTATACATTAACCGCATCGAGGCTGTGGAGCGGAGATTCGTTCGATTTGCTCTGCGTGGACTTCATTAGGATAACCCTATTATTCTGCTTCCATATGTTGACAGGCTTAAACTCTTTCCATTAGATTCTCTTGAGAATAGATGAAAAATTTCCAGAGTTGTTTTTGTATTTCAGTGTATACAAGGAGTGATAAACTCCCCTGAGCTCTTAAATACTTTCAATATATCTGCTTCTGTGGGCTCCTTGAGGAACTGTGACTTCTTCGTTGTTCCTCAGCATAGTACAAACTATGGCATGCACGGGTCGGTTTCATCAATGTCTCGTCTCTTTAACCGCCAGTTTGATTGCATTAACTTTCATCTTTCAAAAAGTCAATTAAGTGAGATCAGCTTAGTTAAAGTTACTTTTCTTTTTCATTATTATTGTTATATTTAACTTTTCACTTTTGTAAACTCAGTAACCAGATCTTTGATGAAGTTCTAAATAAAAAATAAAATTAAAAACTACAGGAGGGTTGGTTATTGAGTACTGTCTGAGTCAAACGCTTGATACCTTCGTATGGATATTTAGTCAATGAATCCTTTCCTTTTTTGCGCTCCTCATCCTGGTCCAAATGGAAATCATATCTTAATTTATAGTAGAAAAACCGGATTCTAATTTATTCTTGAGAATGTTTTTTTTTGTTCAATTTAAAGGACAATAGGAACAAATCATGCTCGATTGAGTACTTTTCTTTATAATTTTACTAAAACGAATTGGACACACTAAAGAATCTTTTCCTTACGTTTATTCATGTACTTTTTCTGGCATTGAACGATTTCATCTTACCTTCCCATAATGTGTTGAAAGCGAATGACTTGAAGGAATTTGAAAGCGAGAGCAATTTTGTAAAAAAATTAAATTTTTAATTTGGACAAAAAAAAAACACCACAAAAAAAATTATTTAATTATTTCTTAACTTGATAATTAGCAGGCGATATTGGAGTCAGCGACGACGGCCGACCATATACAAGTCAAAGTGAATAATGACAGTAATACAAATGTCGCGTTAAATGTCGTACTAAAAATTGTGGTGTAAAGTTTTTATAAAATATTTTCGTTTATTTATAAATTATGCAAAATAATTGTTATTTATCAAGAAGAAATAGGTTTAAATCAAAAATCTAAAACTATTATCATTTTCGGTTTTAATTTCAGTCACCTCTACAGATCGTCGAGCTTCAACTCGTCTGGTAGAAGTTCGAACTGTGATACAACTGAAGACATGTACAGTGATGTCAGCTTGGAAGATGTCCAGGATTTAAATCACAAGGTAAGAGATTTTATTATGAGTTAATTAGAAATGTAAGTTACCGTTTGTTTATAAGTGACGAAAATAGTGGTGTGTATGTAATATGTAATCGAGCAATGAAAGTGAAATGCAAGAGAAAACATTAAGACTGTGGGAGACATACCTAAATACGTATGTTCACTATAGCAGAAGTGAATGAATACAATTTCTTATGGTCGAACCATAATATCGGTGTACACTTGCTGTTTGTTGCTGCTATGGTTATATGCGATCACAAAAGTTGTCGTCGACCTTGCTCTTGAAATCGTTTTAATCTTTTTCTTTATTGGTTGGTTGCTTTCAAGATCTTAACGTGTCACGAATTTCATTAAATAAGAAGAGATAAGCACTGTCGTTCAGGAGAGCATTACTATACTGCTGTTATACCTATATGAGCTGCACACTTTCTACTTGAAAACCCACCTTAAAGGCACGCCACATTCTGTGCAGTAATTAGGTACCTGATGTGCTGTTGTGGTATTACTTTCTTTGAACTTCATTATTCGAGCTGTCGAACCCCCCATTTAGGAGTCGATTAATATTGAATAGGAAAATCTGTGGAAAAATAAATGCGCTTTTGACTAATTGACAGCGGCTTCTTAAATGAATGCATATACAAAGAAAAAGATGGTTATCATGTTTAGAGCAACGGAAATTTGAATTTGGCGTTAATATACTTTCACTATTTAATAATAGTTTTCATTCTTGTGATATTTTATTATGATTTTGAATTTAGAATGATTTTTTAAGTTATGGGTAAAATTATATTTGAAAAATATTTTCTTTTCATATAGGTAACAATCTTCTGTAGGGTTGGGTGGGGTAAAAAGTGTCGCGGGTAAGAAGTGCCATCTTTAATATCTCGTAGTATAAAAGGGGGAGAAAAAAAGAACGTACATGCAATGAATGCACTTGGCGTGGGGGTAATTTTCGCCACATAAGCAGTCGCTGCCAGACATTAGGTAACAGCGCACATGTAATAGTGCTATTAATTTGGCAAAAAGTAAAAAAACATCATGTCGGACATTTTAGTTTCATCATGGTTAAGTCAAGTAAGGACCTTTATATTGCTATTTTCTTCTTAGCGAGCACTCTGATACTACTGAAAACTATAAATGTTTTGTTGTCATTGTTTTCTATCTAAAAACATGTTCTTGTACCGTTCGGGGTAGAAACTACCGTGGGTGTAAATTTTATGTATAAGGCAGATAACAAAGACTAAAGGTTATAGTTATCTGTTTAAATATTAATAAAAACCTGAATTGAAATGCGGCTACAAATATTTTCCAAAAAGTAAATATAAAAATAACATTTTAAAGTGATGCAACTAAAATAAGGTTAGACTGTCATATTAAATTGGAACGCTCGTCTGTGTTGAATATTTATGATTATTTTTGAGGTTATGAATAAATATCGATAACAACGTTATAGATTCAGCTTTTTTATTCTTCCTTACCAGGTTGCAACAGGTGGAACTTTTTACCCGCAAGAGGGGTAAAAAGTACCAAATGACTTACACACTTAAAAATCAATTAATAACGTAAAATAATAAAAATTTTTGCATATATATTTTTTGGTATAGGTACATGAAACCCTAAAGATTGTATATTAAAATTATCATATAATTTGATCTAAAAGTTTATGGATGACAATTCAAAAAGTGGCACTTGCAGCCCCACCCTAGCCTACTTATGTATATTGGTATTCTTTATTTAAAATCGTGTATATTTTTTGGGATTCCTTAAAATTGGTCATGAGACCAGAGCTGGGCAAGTACCTACCAAAGTAAAAGTGATTAAGTACAAGATACAACTACCGAAGGCTTGAGTTCCGTCAATCATAAAAATATAAGTAAAAAATTTCCTGCCAGCTACTACATTTTACCTTTATTTTATTTATTACGTATTTTAAATTTTATTTAGCAGCTTAAGTTTCGAAAAATTCATATAGAAATTAAAAAACATTTTGGTGATGACACAAGTTGCAGTTTTGTTACGCATCGTCCTCGTAGGATTATTCGGCCTTATTAGAATCGCTCAAAATTGAAAGTGCAATGGAACAAATTAACTTTTTGTTTTTAAATTTAGTGAATGCATGACACAACTAAACTGAATAAAATCATAGATGGCACAAGAACTAGATGTCGCATGCAATACCAGAACAAAATATACAAATTTTATATGGCTGGGAATGGACCGCAACATTTGAAATGATGGATATGTTGAGTGATTGATATTTTCTCACATCTGCCATGTTGAGGAAGTCGATCAGACGAATATAAAGTTGCTGTTAAAGAAACATTTTCTGTTGGTATTCTCTAAAACATGTTGTGGTTCATTCCGGAATGCACTATCCATCACACACAATCTGTAGGTATACTCCGGTATATTATGTGATATCTAGTTATTATGCCATCTATTATAATACGAAAGACTAGATATTTCTTTATTTATAGGGACTTAATAGACTCAGAATTACTTAAATAAAAATCTTGGTACTTAAGTACAAATCTAAGTCTTAAGTACAAGTAAATGGATGTAAGTACTTATATATATTCAAGTACTAAGTTGGGAATTTCAAAAGCCTTAAGTAATGAAAATGTACCTTAAGTAGTACTAAATTAGTTTTTTTACTTAAATACTTTTTTACTTAAGTATTGCCCAGCTCGGATGGGGACTAATAATTTATTTACTTGATGGCCTTGAATTTTTAGTTTCCATAGAAGTAATTATAACTAATCATTATAAAATAAAATTACATAATATTTAACGCGGTATAACCGAAAATATTTTTAGTTTATTTCTATCAAAAATTGACTTTAAAAAAAAAATTTAAAAAAATATTTCCGCGCTCAGCTTGAAATTCTAAAATGGAATGAAATTTTTTATATAACTTTAACGATAAATCAATATTTTTTCTGTAGATACATAATGTAGTAAATGTTTTTATTTTCCCAACCAAAAACTTTGACCCTACTTCCAAATAAGATTTGCTTCAAAAAGTTCAAAGAATCTTGTCATTTTGAGGTGCGACTTACATAGATATTCACTGCCCACACTCTCTCTCTCTCAGCCTTAACAGACCACAAACCATCCGACTATAAAATTTTTGCTTGCATTTGCAATTTTATCTGATTAGCAAGCAGAAAAGGTAAAGAATAATAATTTTTTTAAGTAAATATATAGAATCACATGCTAAAAATCAACACAGATTGAAAACGTCCTTGGATATAATGTTCGTGTAAATATGGACCTCCTCTAAACTACCTACAACAAATCTTCTGAAAAAAAAAAAACAAATATATATATGTCTTCTATTTAGCATCACTTTTCAGTTGGCTGCGTTCGATTCGATTCGATGGTGGGTTCTTATAGTATAATTTTCATGGGAGCAGCCAACTAATTTCACAACATTTCATATTGTTTGCCACCGTTTTTTCGTAGCCAAAGTGTAGTCGTCAAATAGGTATATGGGCGGCCAACAAACGAAACGAGTGGGAGCCTACAATTACTCATGTCACATTTACCTGCACGAAATAATTTGTCTTCTTGTGATACAGATGTTTTGCTTTTTTGCTGCGACATATACTCATTCGAGAAAATATTCACATGCACTGAATAAAAATGGAGAAAAATTACTCGGGAAATGTGAAAACAGCAACGAGAAATGAAAATGTTTTCTATTGCTGTGAGGGATAACAAAGATTGAGAGATTTCAGATTTGCAGTTTTGTTGTTGTTGTTATACGTTCATCAATTGATTTTTTTATTTTGTACTTTCGACATAAATAAGAGAAATGTTACTGAAAAAAGGTAGGATGAAGGGTAGAAAAATAGGTCGTTACCTCAGATACATCTAATTAAATCAAACGTAGAAATAGGTGCAGAAATTCAGTTAAATTTGTTTCGACATTGCTCATGCGAAGAGGAGTTGTAAACATTTGATTGCATGCGCAATAATTGCTCAATAAACATTTTGAAATAATTGAAAAATAAATCGCTACTGTCTTGGGGTGATAATATTGCCAACAGGTTGTCTACGTTGTAATTAATTGACTAGATATAGTGAAAGTGTTAATTATTTGGTTATTCAATTCCCTTTGAGTGGAACTTAGGGGGTAATTTCAGTGAAGCTACATACATATATATAGACATCGACATAATCGAGCCTAAGGTCTTATAAGTAAATGATTGTAGAAAAACACGCAATACATAGAATTTCAAGAGATACGTAATTAGGAACATAATTGAGGTAATTTCAAAAATTTGCTTGCATTATGTGATTTTACCCAAGAAAAATTGTCGTTTGAATTTCATGATCTTCGATAGCAATTAAGTAAGGGATCAGAAGGGTCCAATTCTTAGAAATACATATTCTAGGTGTAAGCTAATAAGACTGAAGTTGATTACCACTAGTTGTGGTGTGAATCTTCGAAACATTGAATGATCACATAAATTTAGAATAGTTAGGAAGCTAATTCTAGAACCAGCAAGTTCAAGGCGAAAACGACTAATCGTTTTTCTGGGCCGTTCAATGTAATGTTGCATATCCTTTAGGCACAATTTTCTTGAATATTAAAAAAAAAAAAAAAAATTTAGTATGAGTTGTACTCAAACAAACTCATTATTCGCCACTTATAATGATATGTTTGAAGGAATTGAAATTAATATGGGTACTGAGGTATTTGGTAGTCCCCTGAAGCTCAGTTCCATTTGCACAGTTGCCTATGTTTATATATTGAGATTTTCCTCGATTACACTTAATACTCTTTTGGCAGTCCACAATTCTGATGACTGTACTTATGTAAATATCTAGTATTTGTTACGTCAACGGTGATTAGATAGCTCCCAATTAATCTGTATTTTTCCGTTCTTATCACCTTCGTTTGTATCTACCATATGTTGGAGGTTTAGTATGCTTCAGGTCTCCTTCCTTGATGTGAGTAATTCTTTCCGGCTTTTTCGAAGATATTGCTGTCTGTTTTGTTAATTGTATTATCTTTATAACTAAATTTCCCTTTGATTCATTTTTTTTTTTTTTTTAATTAAAAGGCCCACAATCAATCAAAACCTGCCTGTCCTCTTAATGAAGCGCATCAGGTCTTGGTGAGGAAGATTTTTCACTTCATCTACAGATAGGAGGGCACATACTCTTAGAACATATATCAAACAGGAATGCTGATAAGTTCGGTCTAGTGAAGTCGAGCCCATAAGTGTTGAAGTATGTCTCCTTTGTAGTTGTACCGCAGTGCGGACGGTAAATATCATATTCATAACTGGAGGCACATTAAATCCTCGTGGCGGGAAAATTTGAAAATGTTGCTTTAATCTTTGCATTTAAAATTAGTATACACGATCTATTGTGTATTCAAAAACAATTGAATATTAATTGTTATGGATGGGCTGCGCTCTGGGAGTATTTCTTACGGAACGTGTAAGAAGTATACTCTACTGAATCTCACGACTACTGTTGGCGACGACACCATTTAAGGGTAATGTTAGTAAGATAATTTGTTTTTTTTTTTTAACAATGGGAAACTTACATGCAAAGCAAACAATAACTATAATGCTAAGATCACGTTTATTGGAAAAATATATACATATTATAGATAAATATACATATATAGATTGATTTCATGTCGAGGATCCGGCCCAGACGTGTTTGCACGCTGCTACACTGCAACTTTTCAAGCGATATATGTTGCAGTAGTTCCAAATTCTTAATCGGGTTAGGACGTTGTGTGCCAAGTGATGTTAGCACAGCTAGGACTTTAATTTATAACCATACTTTATAAGGTTACACATAGAAATTTCAGTCCAAGTTATACTAACATCGCTTGGTGTGAAATTTGCATACATCGATGCAACCTTAAGCGTCTGCAACTTAACGTTCCAACTTTCTTTCGGCAGCATTTGAAACAATAAAAAAATACATATGTATGTCCATAAACTAGAACTAGTTTCTCCTGATCCTGTACAAATAAAAAAAATTAGGAAAATATTATGTATCTTAATCATTTAACAGAATCAGATTAAGTGTAACAAGTAACCACTACTACTAAGCTCCTTCATATCTAAACTTACCATTACTGATTCCTCTATATACATCTCCCCCACTTCAATTAGGGGAAGTCAACTATAGCATCAATTTCCTGCTCCACAGTACTTCTCACAGGGATGTTCCCCACTAGTTCCTCGCGATCCTATACAAATAAAAATATATGATGTATCCTAATCGTTTAATTTAATCAGAAGAAAATTTTAATATTTCAGTTTAAATTAATCCACCTACCACTTTTGTTTTAAGAGAAGGTATCGCATTTCTCATCAACTGAAAAGTGGTCCTCACAAAGAGAGTGTCTGAGCTGGTTTATACTCTGGCCGGCCAATCGTATCAAGCCATTTCTTTTTAAAAATTTCCTCTTTAGGAAACCTAAAAGCAAAAAATAAGTAAATTTATTGGGAACGTCTTAACCAAATTAACAAAACTATATGTTGAAAAGTTTTAATTAAAAAATAAATAAATTGTATCTAATTGAGAAAATTTTATAGCAGTTTCCAGCAGTTTGTCTTACAAAAGGAACAAATTTCACCATCCAAATCAAAATACAAATTTGTCACAGGAAAGAAATTTTAATAAATTACTTTTAAATAGGCTATTTCACATTTCCACATTTCCAAATGTCCCCTGAAAATATTTTTAACCCACCGCCATTGACTTATTGCCGTTCGACTTTGACAGTTGTCTTTTCGCGTAAACAAAAAATTTTCTTACAAGCAAGTGCACAACAAAAATCAAGTTTTTATATTTGTTTGAAGATGATTCAGCAACATTTGGTGTTATTAGTTAAAAGTAAAGTGATTAGAAAAAATTTGTGAATATACTTGCCTAAGAAATGCTTTCCATGGCCCAGATTTTCCTCTATAACTCCGGCAACCTTTTCCTGAGCACTTCATTGCTCAAATTGTATTTATTCACAAGTTTGTTAGCACTAAATATTTTTTCAAATTGTTTATATTAAATCACTAAAGCACTTGATTAGTTTTGAAAAAAAAAAAACTACGAAATCACAATTAATTAATCTTTTCTTCCACCCACTACACAGGCACCTGTCGTGCATCCCCCGTGCGGATGTGTACAAGAGCCAATACACATCCGTACGAGGGATGTGTTCAAGGTCCTTAAAGGAATCAACGTCTCTAAAGCCGCAGGCCTTGATGGTTTCTCGCCCCTATTAATTAAAAGCTGTGCCTCATCCTTGGCTAAACCTCTGCGCAAACTATTCTACCTGTCCTACTCGACAGGAAAATTTCCAACTGCTTGGAAACTAGCTCACGTTCAGCCTATTCCCAAGAAAGGAGAGGGTAGCGATCCCTCAAATTATCGACCAATTGCAATCACTTCGATTCTTTCAAAGGTTTTTGAATCTATCATTAACTCCAAATTAATGAAGTATCTGGAAACCAATCAGCTAATCAACGGCTTCCGGCACGGACGCTCATCTGGAGACTTGCTAACTTTTCTTACGGAACGTTGGAATCGTAGTCTTCACAATTTTGGTGAGTCCAAAATCGTTGCTCTAGATATTTCAAAGGCCTTTGATAGAGTCTGGCATTCAGCCCTTTTAGCCAAACTCAAAGCACTTGGGCTTTCCCCTCCTCTTCTATTATGGATTGAAAGTTTTTTATCTAGTCGCCAAATACGAGTTGTATTAGATGGCGTTATATCTGATCCTCATCCTATTAATGCCGGTGTCCCCCAGGGCTCTGTTATTTCTCCGACTCTATTTCTAATCTTCATTAATGATCTGCTTTCCCTTACTTTCAATCCTATCCATAGCTTTGCTGATGACAGTACCCTTGATTTCGCATACTCCTTTGACACCCTTGCGGATTCCAGAGGGAACCCCGCATGTGTTAAACGAGACTGCATGATTAGATCATTGAATAACGATCTTGACAATATTCTCGCTTGGGGCAAAGTGAATCGCGTCGAATTCAATGCATCTAAGACCCAAAGCTGTCTCATCTCATTAAAACAAGACCATCACTTAACCACTCCCGTTTCGTTTGATGGTGCATTAATTTCTGAATCACCGTCACTAAGAATTCTTGGCATTAATATTTCCAGTAAGTTAAGCTGGACAGATCACATCTTCTCGGTTGCCAAAGAAGCATCCAAATGTCTTGGTTTTTTGAAAAGGTGTAAGAAATATATCAGCCCATCAAATATAGCGCTCCTCTACAAGTCCTACATCAGACCCAGAATGGAATACAATTCCCATATCTGGGCCGGGGCTGGTCGAACAGCCTTAGCTTCATTGGATATTGTCCAAAAGAGAGCCTGCAAGCTCATTGGCGATGTGGCAATTACTCGTCATATCGACTCGCTCGAGCACCGTCGCAATGTTGGATGCCTTTCGCTCCTTTATCGCTATATGCATGGCCAATGTTCTGATGAAATATCTAGTCTGATCCCTTGTAGAATAGTTCCTGCACGCAATACCCGCGCTGCATCCCGCGCTCATCCTTTTACCCTTCGGCCGTACACTTAAATTCCGTGATGCTTTCTTGTCCCGAACTGTGCGAATGTGGAACAGTCTACCATCTTCTGTCTTTCCTCCGGCATACAACCTGCAAAAGTTTAAGGGCGACATACATCGGCACCTCCGCCGCTCTCCTCATATCCCTTAATCCTTTCCCTATCTCCTTCCTGCCACGTTGTGCTTTGCATCATAGGGTATCCCCTGAGCTTGGCTTAATAATATAAAAAAAAAAAAAAAAAAAAATATTTTACTGCCACGAAAACACAAAACTCACTTGACAGATAAGAATTATATTTCTCTTTCTCCAATGTATTTCGTCCTTTGTTATTGCTTTCCCCTACGAATAATTATGAGGAGAAGAAAGCTTCATTCATGTACATGAATTTTATACGATAGCCGAATTCCTGTTTGATATATATTCTAAGCACAGACCCTAGAGTAGGTATCTACACTGCTCCGGGAGAAGGCCGAAAAGGACACTGAAAGTGTTTAGTTGTCACAGGCTCTTCTTCCAGGCAGGACAGACACTCAGGGCTGTCAACAACTCCCATCCTTGTTAGATGAGCGTAAAGAGAGCTGGGGCCGTTGATGCTATTAACTACATTTCTTCATTGTTTCCTTCCTAGCCCCAAGAGAAAATCAAAAAAATTCCTATTGGGCCCATCAACAAAATGTTTTGTGCACCTGCCTGTACTCAGGTTAGTCCATCTCTGCTGATGCTTTCTACGAACATCTGCTTTGATGAGAGACCCGATATCCGAGCTGGAAACGCCTATGGCGGGTTTCGGTTCGAGGAACGGAGAATCAGAGCCAGCCCTAGCTAGAAGGTCGGCTCTTTCATTCCACATAATTCCCATGTGACCCGGAACCCAATGAAGGGATACCTTGTTGTGGATACACAGCTTATTCACAGCGGACCTGCAGTTCCTCAGTAACTTAGATGTTATCCGAGAGCCACTCAGAGCCATCAAGGCTGCCTGGCTATCCGAAAAGATAGCAATGTCCTTTCCCTTTATCTCCATATCAAGGGCTATCTTCGCTGCCATTGCGAAGGCGAAGACTTAGGCCTGCAAGGCAGTAGTGTGTCTTCCAAGTGAGTACTCCATCCCAATGTCAGGTTAATGAAAGTAACTGCCCGCACCGGCTTCCTCATTAGTGAGGGAGGCCATCGGTAAAGATTTTTAGAGCGGACCGAGGAAGGCTCGATAAGGCACTTCCCTTAGCCCACGATTCCTTTTCAGGAAAACTCACAGAGAATCGACGCGACGCCCAAAATAAAACTCTGGTACCATCGCATCAAGTGGCATGCTAACCGGAGGGTTTTCCGGTTCCAGCCCACACGCCAATGAGCAATGGGAAGAACCAGTATAGCTGTCCTCCCAACATGCGCTCATGGGGGCGCAGTCTGCACACAACCTTCCTTTTTGGCATCTGCTTTACTCCATGATGGATTAATAAAAAAGATGTCCTAAAGCAGATTTCATATATTTTTGCGAATTCAAATTTCGGATGCAAATCAAACTCTGGAGACGCTGAGGCGTAAGGATTTGGGTATAACGTCTTGTTCAGCATACGGGCGACAGTCTTTCCGCGGAAGAACAAATCCAAAAATTAATTTAAAATCAATAATTTAAAAATTTAACTTAAAATCTGATAAATCACAAAAATCAATTCAAATTTTCCTAGTAGAAATGTCATTTGACACGGTGTTGGCAAGAATTAATATTTATTTATTCCTGATTTAGTATATGTATAGGGAGCAATTCCAATGAGCCCTTCGCAGAGATTTACTGAATGCTTATCGGGACTTAATTTTCTATGTTTCTTCATGAATTGCAAACACCGTGATATTTTTAAATTAAATCAATATTGGTTTACATAATAACTGCCCCGGGTAAGAGACAAAATAAAAGTGTGTGCAATTTCTACCAGGAACTGGTAATCTCTAAAGCCAAATTACTACTTAAAATTCTATTTGATATTAATGTCAACCAAAATCCTTTTGTGAAACTTATCCGAATGCATATGAAAAATTTGAATTGGCTATGGAAACCCTTCAACAGTTTTTTTTTTTTACTTTTCGTTGAAAATTAAAGACAATGTTTACCTGCTCCAGTAAACATATATTGAAATAATTTTACATAAGAATTGCGTGTATATACTAATTGGAAAACTGATCAATCTTGCATGTCTCACTAAACAACAAAACGATTTTTTTTTTGTATTCACCAACACCGACAGTGTTGTTCCTTCCATTACTAATGAGATTATAAATTTTTCGCCGAGACGACTCTTTTGGTTTCTTCATCGTCTAATACATTTTTTTCGTTTCATAATACAACAACAACAAAAAAAGAAGGAAAACTCCTACAAGAGACGACCTTTAGTTCTATGAACTTTTCAACTGGAAGAGGGGGTTGGTAGATCCCCTCGTCAAATGACCTTACTTAAGTTTTAAGTGAATTACCCTAAGTATAAGAAAAGAAGCCACAAATAGTACTTAAGTGCTGTGTTGCAAAAGCATTCCTGATAACGAACGGCATATATCTACATAATGTATGTATTAGCTGTACATATTGCTGTAAATACTAATGACACCACCAAGAAAGAAAATTCAAGCAAAGGCCGGTTTTCATCGAGTGACTTTCTTTTCTTCTTATCTTCTTTTTTTTTTTTAATAAAATACCGTCGATCGTTCGTTACCAATCTGCCAAGTGAACAAAATCCCTAAAAAAATTTTGTATAAAAATTGCTAAATAGATAGTTCAAAATGAAATGCACGAGCTCAGTCTTGCATTTATTTAAGAGGTCGTGTACGGACTTCTTAATGTGATTTGGAAAATGAAATTTATACGAAATACTTGGCATTGGTAGAGCTCATAGATACTTATAAGCCTAGCTCTTTATGAAGATGAAAATAAAATCAATACTCACGCGGATTACTTTGGTGAATTTTTTAATAGTTTAAAGGGAATGCCCATTTTAGGCCCGACACCTCCAAACATGAGAGATGTCTTATAGACGATGCATTATGATACTCCGAACATATTTTATTAATAATGTTTATTTCAAATCAGCTGGAGAAAGCTGTTGGGGGTGGCTAAAGTTTGATCAATAGTACATTTTAAAAACTCTAGTACAGAATCGAGTTCTTTAAGTCCTGAAAAGAAGTTTGAGTAACCACACTCCTATACTCGGAGCCTTGAAAGCTATTTATATATCTCCATACTTACTTTTTTAGGATTTCCCTCTTTTTTATTCGAAGTGAGGTACTAGATTTTTCGCACTTAAGATCGGCTCTAACTCGATAGGGTTAGGTCCAATAGGAAAACGGCTTTCACTCTTCGCCTCAGCTTGTTACCAGTTACAATTCGTAGAAGAAAAATTTTCTATGCATATTTTTAGGGTTGGGGTAGAAACTTCGGCTGTACGGGGGGGGGGGGTGGAGTAGTTCCAATACCGCATGTTGCATATCAAATTAAAGGTCCGCCGAGTCCTATCGGGTGGTGTACTTTTATCTCGATTCAGAAAACTTTCTCGGGACTTTTTGCCGCCGGAAAATCCATTTTTATGCACTTGGGTCACATACACCCCAGCTACTACATTTCGCCTATACTTTTGCAGTTCTTTCTTCCATGGCCATTAGTGTGCTATTGTGAATATTTTGTTCATTTTCCACAACTTACGAATTGCGCGCAATCATGAGAAGTAGAAAAGTCTACTTTTTCACCCAAGAAAGTCGCTCAAGCTACATCCGATCGCCAAAGCTTTTCTCCGCCTAATTGAAATAAATATTGTTAATAAAATATGTTCAGACTATCATAATGTATCGTTTAAGACATCTTATCATGTCTGGAGGCAAAAGCCCTAAAGTTGTATGAAGAGTGGGCATTCACCTTTAATGTTTAAAATTTACTGTTCATTGGAATATTGAAATGTAGGAAACTAATCGAATGTTTTTCATCAGAAAACTCGATGTATGTAGACGCTAAAAAGTGTGAATTCATGCTTAATTAAATTCGTTAAATAATCTTACGCACTTTACGTAATTCAAAAGCATTTTATTAATTATTTGCTTCTATCATTAATGCTGGATCTCATCGAGTTTGCATTTAGATCTGCTTCCAAATTAAAGCGTGTCTGCTGCTATACCGTAAAGAATTATTATTGTTTTCATAATATTCCTTTAGTTGCGTCCTTCAAATTAAAAAAAATAAGCTTATCAATTCATAAAATTCACCAAAATTCGTCTAAACTCCGAATGATAGCGTTTAACCTTTGACAGGAAAAAAATTCCATCCATAAAATTTTTTCAAATTTTTATAAATTTTTCACTCTGTGCTAGAATAACTTTTAATTTCTGATTCAGTTTTCTGCCATGAAAATGATGCATATATGAACGCACCACCACCAATCATTTTAATCACATAGCGCAAGCCGCTCATACTTAGTTACCAAGTTTGTAAGACGCCTACGTGAAATTGTGTCGCTAAGATATGTATGTTGCCTATAGTCGAAAGAAAACCAGTTGAAGAGAATCAGTTACGCAATTGCCTGTGGACTGAGAATGCCTTCACGAAATGCAAATCACACAAAAAAAAAACATAGCACTGACTTCCTTTGCTCATATCTTGTTTTTTGTTTAGCTATTAAATTTTCATTGTGTACCCACTACCGAATAATTGAGATAGAGAGAATCGTCTGGGGAATGTTAATAGTGAAAAAAAGTCTAGAGTGGCCTAAGTCCTGATGGAATTATTTTAAGACATTGAAACTTAAGGGATTTATTTGTCCATAGATTTATTGCTTCCGAGAATTTCTTTGTTAAGCTAGGGGATCAGGAGGGATATTAGCTTATTGATGTTTTGGGAGTCTTGTTTTTACGCGAGTAACATTTTAAGGAAAATTGAGAAAGGAGTCTTTTTTTTAATCATTTATATCTAGTGATAGTTAGCTAAATATAGAATCTCTACTGTGATGAAAACCTAATTGATTTGAAATAATAATAAGTTTTCAAACCGATTGTAGTGATTGAGCTTAAAAAGAAACACAACTGTGGAAAACCAGTTAGGCGCATAATATTACTTTTCTTGGTTGAGTAGATGCACTGTAATGACTGACTGTCTTTTCTTCCTGTCAAAATCCTACAAATGCATCAAAGAGAATTTCTTGGTGATTTCGTAAACTGCATGTGTATGATATTTATAACTATTAGAGGAACTTTGTATTTTATTAAAATTATTACACGGAAAGCAAAATTATCATAGTAGAAAAATCTAAGAAAATGTATGACCATATTTAAACCGGGTATGCATCCCTATTAATAACGGCATAATTTAACAGCTATTCTAAATATAGTGGCACTCTTTACCTAAAAGTTTCTTCAACCATCCCAAGTAATCACACAATCTTTCATGAACAAAATTATTTTAAAATAATATAATTTCACGTAATCGTCGGCATAAAGATGTATGTTCATTGTTCACATTTCTAAAAACCTCAAAAGAGTAGGTTTATAAAGATAAATAATAGAAAAGGTGCTAGAATTGAACCCTGTAGTACTTCAGAAGATTATTCACTAGGAATATGTATGTAAACGCAGCACGAATTTGTTTCCGTTTAAGGAAATGACATTATCCCTACAAGAAGGGATTTTAGTAAAATTTACTTCGGTGCTTAAGTTTTTGTAGTAAAATAATAAGATGTAAATTTATCTTTTAGTTTAAATTAAAAATATTTAACTTGTCTGCATAATATTTAAAATATCAGTGTATACGGAAATCACCAGTTTATGTCCAGTCTAAGCCAGTTTACTTCCAGGTTAAAAAAAAAAAATTTTAAAAATGCTTTTATAAGGGGCCATTCAAAAAATGTCGTTATTCCTGATTTGAAAAGCCATTAAAAAACAAAAAGTTGTAATAAAATTCACAATAATATAACATCAGAAACTAACTGAACTCAAATTGTGTTGTTTTAGATGACAGCATTTTTTAAATTTTATTAAATTAAAAGGAACAAATCATGAAGGAATTATATAACATAATGGAATTCACAGTTTTATAAATTAAAATAATAAAGGAAGCTTTAGCCTTAAAGCTCGTATTTAGTTCAACATACTTTTTAACCAAACCCTAAGCTCTTGGTTTATCCTCTCATCTTTTATTGAGAATTAAAAGTTTTTGATCCGATCGCCTGGTTAGATGGTGTTACATCTGAACGTCTCATTATAAATTTCGGTGTGCCGCAGGGCTCTATTATCTCTCCGTCTCTCTTCCTACATTTCATTAATGATCTACTTTCCCTTACTTTCAAGCCCATGCCAAGCTTTGCCGATGACAGTACCCTTAATTTTGCTTACTCCTTTGATACTATTGGGGACTCCAGAAGGAATTCTGCATATGTCAAATGAGTATGCATGATTAGATTATTGAATAACGATCTTGAAAATATCCTCGTTTGGGTCAAAGTGAAACGCGTCAAATTCAATGCGCCTATAAGATCCAAAGGTATCACGTCTCTTTAAAACAAGATCATCACTTAACTACTCGCATTTTTTGATGGAGTATGAGTTGAAAATATTTTTGAATTTGTTCATTAATTAACCATGTAGCCTCATTCGCGATATATTCTCATGCAGCCTGATACAGAACGGACTAAAAATCAGTCTTCTGGCATAGGCGTAGGAGAAAATGAGCTGTTTCTTCAAATATGTGTCCTGCATTTTACTTCTTTATATAATTTTGCAGCTTATAAAACCATTTTCGAATAACCTCTTCAAAACCGTATCTCTGGCTTCGGTTAAGTGTTCGGGAATTCGATGTGCAAGCTCTAGATTGCATTTCAGGAAAAAGTTATACCATTTTTGAAGGATGTAGTCGTGCCATCGTCAATTTTTTTTAACTGTGTCAATATTTTTTAACTGTGCCATCATGACTTAATTGGAAACATTTGGCTAAGTACTCATACCACTTAATTAGTTTTTTTCCGGTTCCCATTAAAATACTTTTGGGTCCAGACTTTCCTATGCCTTCAAAATGTCTTCCAGATAATTTATGCTACAATGATTTTTTTTGGAATATTTTATTTAATGCTAGCGTTGTAGCAGTATACTCTCCCATATTTCCTTATATGCAATGCACTAAATCAGACTAATTAATAAAGTGTTGCTTGAAGATCGCAATTGAGGCGAGGTAAAAAATTCAGCTCTATTATCAGACTACCACTAAAGGCAAACTGGCTCATGATAGTAATCATTCAATCGCAGCCACTAAAACTGATGTGGTTATTCCGAAAACTAACTGAAATTTCAATATTATATTTATTTGAAATAACTTAAAAAACGTTCTTATGAAATATAAAAATGGAATAAAAAAAGCAGTCCTTTACCTTTTAAACTGATAGCACTACACTAAAAAAAAAAATTTTTTATTGCACTTGCGCATTATTTACATGCCGACACCTAATGAACTGAACTCTTATGACTGAATTTTAAATCCATCGATCCTGTTGCTCACTTTATGAGTAACCAACACCCTCGAGAAATGGGTTCTTCCCAAGCCATGAAACAAAAGCTTTCACTACTACATGAGAGCCCTAGCTCAGTCCTAAAATTCTAAAATATTTTCAGTATTATTATGTAAAATTGACAAAAGTTTGATTTCAATAGTTCCTGCGCCATAAACTTCTATTCATACAGAAAAGTTTCTGATATTCTTAAGCTTACTTTCTTATCTTCCCAACCGTAGTCAAAATTATTTAAACAAATTTATTTAACCAATTGACTACGATTCTCCAAACGAAAACTCTCAACTGACCAATAATTGCATATGTGAATGCGCCGTGGTCCGATGAAATTCGAATCAATCTGCCTACAGATTCGGACTACTGCCGCACAAAAAATATCGCAACTAAGGTTACTTTTTAATCAAAACTATTTTATTATTTTATTAAGTAAGGTATTATTAGCTGTGTTCTTTTGTGTCCGCAGAACAGAGCAGAACAAAAGATACACAAAAGAACGCCTCATATATTTTCATAGAAGATGTATAAATGAAGCGAACAGTACAAATAGTTCGCTTCAATCGACAGAACAATTTGTTCTCTCCAGTATATGGGAGTTCTAGAACAAGGTACACAAAAGAACACAGTAAGTGTAGCCTTTGGAAAGGTAAGGAGCCAAGCTTAAATTTACTGGAAGACTATATTCCTGTGTGGATAGTAGCTTAGGCTTTATGGCATATATATAAAATCAATGGCTAGCCACTTTTCCGTAAGGATCAATGTAAAACATTTTCGAGAATTGGACTAGCACCCACACATTTAGATTTCTGTTTCATGGCTGGGAAGTGTTTCTCTACGTCGTCTTATGGCATGTGATAAAATAAAGTGGACGTAAATTGGGTGGTGGTCGCGAATTGGTGCATTTAAGGTTGCTGAACACGCTCAAGCAAATCTTGCAACATGTGCATGGACCCAGGCCCAGTCGTTTAATTTGCATGAGCGTTGTTTAGCCAATGTCGGTAAAACTTATGACTTTGCTATAGAATTGACCTAGACAAAATCAGATGTTAACTTTTGCTTCCACTCGCAACGAATTTTGTTCAAACTTTAATTCATTCCTATAGCAAAGTCGTGAGGTTTGCTTGTACACAATAGTTTCGTCAGATTTCATTCATGCAAGACTTCAGTCGTAACTCAAGTTCCGACTTTCGCTACACACGCTTATGCTAATCATACGACTGGACCATGCATGGGCAAGTGGAACGATTTGTATGAGCATGAGTAGCGAAAGTCGGGGCTTGAGTTGAGACTGAAGTCTGACATGAATGAAATCGACTAAAACTATTGCATACAAGCCAATGATACGGCTTTGCTATAGAATTGAACTAAAGTCTACATAAAAGTCGTTGTGTGTTGGGGACAAAAGTTAACATCCGATTTTATCTATAGTTCAATTCTATAGCAAAGTCGTCAGATTACCTTGTAGACAATAGTTTTGGTCGATTTCATTCATGCAAGACTTCAGTCTTAACTCAAGTTTCGACTTTCGCTACACACCTTCATGTGAATTATATGACTTGGCTTGTGCATGCCAAGTCCTACGATTTATTTAAGCGTGTGTAGTGGATTTTAGAACAGAGCCTGAAAATTGCTCTTCATTAAGTCGTTTTTTAAATGAGGTCCGACTGGAAACTTTTATATTTAAAAAATCAATTTTAATAATACTTTTAACTTTTATTTTTAAAAGTAAAAGTTAAGAGTAAACTTTTATTGTACGAAATAAAAGTCTTTTCAGACCTTTATCTAACAAAAAAAACTTTTTGAGAGTATTTCGAGACTTTCATTTTATAAAAATCTTTTTAAAAGTCTTTTGAGACTTTTATTTTATAAAAATCTTTTTAAAAGTCTTTGTTTATGTTTTTATTTAAATATATAAAGTATTTACGGTCTAAAGTAAAAAAAAAGAAACCCTCTCCTGCTGTTTATAGCATTTTAATCGATTTGATCCCTATACATAACATAATTTGTTTATATCATATAAACTTAAGAAAAGTCCAGACTCTGCCTGTCTGTAACGCGTTCGAATTCCAAGATGGCTTTTCTTTTAATTAGAAGTAAATTAAAAAAAAATAACAAAAAAATTAAATTAAATAAAAACAAGTAAAAAGGCTAGAATTAGTCTAAAAAACTTACTTATGATACCCTATATGAATGTCCGTATGGATAAAATCGATTCAAACATTATCATAAACAGCGGAAGAGTTTTTTTTTTTAAATCAGACCGTAAATATTTAAATAATAAACATAAAGAAAGACTTTTAAAAAGACTTTTATGAAATAAAAGTCTCGAAATACTATCAAAAAGTTTTTGTTTTGTATAACAGTTAAAAATAACAATTAAAAATAATGATTATTTTGGGAGTCTCAATAATAAAAATTACTAATTTTTATTATTTTAAAACTCTTATTTCTTATAATTTTGTTTAATTCTTATGGAATAAAAGTTAATACTAACTCGTATTCTAGAGACTTTTTGAAAAAATCGATTTCATTAAATTTTTTTCAAAATGCAAAACTCTCCAAACATCTGTTAATATGTGTGTGGGATATTTTGGGTGGCTCTTTGCACATTAAACAATTACGTTTGTACTGAAGAAATGTTGATAACCTTCAAAAAATCTGTTCACATTCACGCATGCCGCCCGCCGGCCCGCTAACAATGCTCAGTTCGATTGCACTTTGGTTCTTGATAATGATAAACACAAAATTCGCAACTAAATACTTAGCGAAAATAGATTAACAAAAAAAAAAAAAAAAAAAAAAAAAAAAAACAATTATTTAAAAAAAAAACGAACTAAACAAACTCAGGACGAGGGAACTAACATTTGTATAACAAATCGCCATCGTTACCAGTCCCATTTGATTTATCAAATCAATTTCGCTGCATGCTGCAGTGAAGTTAGCTGCTGTGGTTGTGCTGTTTGTTTGCTTATCGATCGTGGGCACAGGAACGAGAAAGACCATCATACCCACCCGTTCAACAAAACCAGGCCCGTTATATTATAGTCTTCCACCACACACACACAACAGGCTTTTACAGCTGTGCTTCTGCTAGTCTCACTAAGTAAGCAGTCAGCCAGAGTACTTAGAGCGCTTCATGCGTTAAGATGTTATGCCGGGTGAATATATCGCGAGTTCCGTTCGCGGCCCTCGTTAATTTATCAAAGAAAAGCTCCTCTTGATGTTCGCTGCTGGCAGTTGTTATTGTCGTTGCTGCTGAACCATCATCAGAAGATCTCTTGCAGCAATCCCGTTCACTTAGTTTGTCTGAGCAGTAAACAGATTAATCAAGTCGGTCCGCGTTCGTTGACGATTTTTCAAACCAAATCGAAAATATTTTTGTTGGAGCTCTCTGTACGGATTCAATTTAAATCGGGAATTTCGCGAATGCATAGTTTCAATTTGTGCGAGATTCATGTAGGCGGTGCCGGCCAATAATCGCTTTTGTGTTTTAAATTTGAACTGTGGGGTTGAGTTCAACATGTTTAGTTTCTTGCATTTAAAATAAAAAATAAATATTTAGTGCTAAAATAAAAAAAGTGTTACGGAAAAAAAAAAATAAGAAAAGAAAAAAAAAATAAGAGTACAAAGTGTTCAAGTATGCACAAAGTGAGATAAATATTCTAATTTTAGTTGTGCTTTGCTAAGTGATCTGCGCATGAACGCAAACGATTATCTTCCAAAGTTCATCGTCACAAATCCGAGGAAAATATACTAGTAACTAAAAATCGTGATTTGCTCAGGCAAGAAATTATCTTATTAAAAGAACAAAACAAAAAAAAAATCTTTGCTCATGAAATTTCCATGCTTTTTCGTGAACACGTTACATAGAGATATCTACAATCTACATGGGATTATCACCTGTGGTTTATGTTGATGTATTAGTTTAGCTTACTATTCGAATTTGAGATCTTGTACAAAGTTTTAGAAAACTTTCTTGATTTTACTTCCCTTCTTACCTATTTCTTAGATGGATGTAGATACATACATACATATGTATGTATGCATACAGCAAGCTAGAGCGCAATGAAAACTGAATTATAATTTTTTTACTGTAAGTAAAATTTAAGTCAATTATGTATGGACTCCTTGTTGTTGTTCCAATTGAACAGAATTCATTCATGGCTTTTCCAGTACGGCAAGTACATATGTATGTATATAATCTATTTAAAATGAAAAGCAAAAATCATTTTGCTCTCTCACTCCTTCTTTAATCAAAGTGATGATGAAGTAGATGATAGAAATTGGCAAAGGGACAGGGGATCAGTGGCGACTATTATGACAACGATACGATATTATTTGACTAATGAGGCGAAAATTTGTTTACTAACTATTTTAAAATGGGACAATTGGGACAGTTTTATGCTTTCAAATTGATTCTGCGAATTAACTGAGTTCATCTTTATATTTTGCATTTCTCAACTCATACTGAAAATTTTCAATAAACAGATTTTTCGTGGTTTTTCTTCGTATAATTATTGGATCAGTTTTTATAAATATATTTTTTTGTAATATTAATTTCAGACGCTTTTCTTACATTTCGAGCACCTGTTTTCAATTAATTTCTATAGGGTGTCCCATAAGTACCGCATTTCCTTTATACCTCGGATTACTCACTCAATTTCAAGAAATAAATTGTATGTTAGGAGAGCCGGAAAATGCACGTTGTGGGCGGTAGGGGGGTTTACGATTTTTAGTACTGTTTCCACTTTACTTTCTTGATATACACCCTATCAAAGCGAGATTTATCTCAGGTGATAGCAAACCATCTAAGCTTTGCAATGAATATCCAACCAGCCCTACTGTCACCTTCAATCTTAAGTTGTAGTACGTCAAAGTCAAAAAATTGGAAAAAACGTCCTATTTTTTTTCAAATTTTAACGATTTTCCCGCCAAAATACATGATAAAGTTTATTTACAAGATTTAAGGACCCCGGAATGTTATCTTTAATTTGACTATGCACACGTACCTACCTAAATGCAACCGTTTTCGAGATATTCCCGTTTCTATGATTCATAAATTCATGAATTTTTTGCTAATTTGCGTGGAATTGCATAAATTAGACGCGATTTCTATTGTTATTAGCAAAATTAATGAAATTATGCATCATAAAAACGGGAATATCTCAAAAACGGTAGCATTTAGATAGGTACATATGCAGAATCAAATGAAAGGTAACATTCGGAGGTCTCGAAATCGTGCAATAAACTGCTATCCTTATCTTGCCTTTTAGCGGGAAAATCGTTGAAATTGAAAAACAAATTGCAAAATTTTCTAATTTTTTTATTTTGACGTCCTATAACTGCCGACGGAAAAGGAATAGAGAGGTGGTTGGACATTTGTTGGAAACCGTAGAGGGTTTACTATCACCTAAGATGCAAGTCACCTTCATAGGGTGTATAACAAGAAAGTTACACGAAAGTTACATGGTATTAGGATAGAAAGTTCAAAATTCATAAAACCCTCCTATCGCCCTCACCGTGCATTTTCCAACTCTTCTCCCATACAACTTTTTTCTCGAAATTGAGTGAGGAATCCGGTGTATAAAGGAAATGCGGTACGTATGGGACACCCTGTATATATATATGTATATATTTGCTCTGCCAGCAGTTCATTATTGTCCTCATTCAAGTGTTAACTGCGGTTACATCACCTATGGTGCTGCTGACTTTCCGAACTCCTAGCACAGGCTCTTTTGGGGAAGCAAATTTTTTCTGGTCTCTATATCCAAAACAGACGTATATGTATGTTGATTAAGCAAGTTAAAAATCTGACACGTGCAATATATGTACATTTTACAAAGAATCTGAGAACAAAAAATGCTCATTTTAGGATTTCTTATCTCAAAAGGGAAAATGTAACCCTTATAAGATCACTCGATCCATGGGGCCTCCTAGTTCCACTAGACCAGCTAATGACCAATTTTCTAACCAGTGAAACAGCCTATTACAAGTTAATTTTTGGCTACTGAAAATAGACCATGAGATTTATTCGAAACTTTATACATGGCAATAGATTTTCATAAAAAGTAATAATAATAATAAATAAAAAAAAGTCATTGAATTTCATAGTAGTAGTGTGTAATTTTTAAATTTCCTGCATTTCTGCATGATTTGGTACAGAAAATGTTTATACTATTGGGTCATGTTAACATGATACTGCAAGTTCTCTCTGGATAAGGTTATTCTCCTAAATCATTTGATTACAAAAAGACTAAACCGACCCACACAATCTTTAAATATGACATTCGGACGAGATTTTTCCTTAGTGCCAATTCAATTTACGACAATTTACTTCTCGGGACTGAAAATCAGTATACCATCCTTTGAACTTGCAATCGGTTGTTATTTCTGTTGATAACCCAAAGTAGTTTAGAAGTTAGTTTTTGTTAGAGGGCCCCATATCCTAAAGTTCCATGGGCCCCCACGTGGCTAAAGACGGCCATGCTCTTGCGTCTGTCCGTCCGTACATGTTTCGACAATCAGAGATTATGATTCTTTTTTTTTTATTGTTTGAAAAGATATTAAGGATTCCAAAAACATTTCATTTAGAGAGTAAATGATATTTTCGAATAATTTAGGCTTGCAAGATAATTTTGCAATAAACCTATAGTTGGAATTTGCATTTTTACATTATTTTTGTCGATATGTATGATAAGAGAGTGTTTCCATAGTTGCAGAAAACGATCACTATCGAGCGATTTTTGGAAAATAATTCTTAGCGGGGCTGACAAGGAGAGGTAGCATGACTTAAAAAACGCTGGTACATTAGGACCAATTGTGAAATCACTTGGAAGCCCATTAATATGATCGAGTATATCCTCTTGTGCAATTGAAGGGATAGTGAATGAAATTATTAAAAGAAATTACTGGAAATGTGTCCCTGCCTCCATTCTCTGTAGAATATATATTCTCTCAATTGTAAATATTCCAATTTCCAAATAGTAATTTTGTCAATTTTCTCCTATTTTTCTTTGTAGTATACACCTTTTCCGCACTTTCTCTACCTTTTCTTCAATTATACTGTCGTTTTTGACATATTTAAATTTAAATGCGTATTGAAGATTTTTAGCATCTATTGCGTATCTTATAAAAAAAATATTTTGCTTACCTTGACACATACACGACAACATTGTTACAAAATAAAAATATTTCATATTAAATAAGTGAAGCGGAACGAATAGAGATTTTTTCCGTAGAGACACGTAGATCAATTATTCCAATTAACTTTTTCGTGTAAAATGCATATCGCAAACTGAGAATACATCAAATGCGATTCGATTTGTATCACGCAATCCATATTTTTCCAAAATTCACATGTAAATTCAATTTGCTATCTATTATCAATGCGATACAAAAGTAGATGATATGCAATGCGTGTATGAAATGTAATGAGTTGTACGCCACGTAAAGTAATGAGAGTGTTTACATCGATGCGAAACAATGCGTAATCGCAATTATCCAATTTTCATTTCTACACCAAACGTAATGAGATGCGAAGAAAAGTTATGAAACATGCGAAACAATGAAGTTGTTTACAAAAAATATTTGCATTGGGACCCATACGCAGCATACACATAAAAAAATTGTCATATATGAAATAGAAAATCGCTACCTCTCTCATACATAGATCAGCGATTTTAACAAATTATATCACAGGATTTTTGTGAGGACATCTGTTTTTGTCGAATTTGTTCCTTTGGTACTGTATTGAATTGCGTCATTGTGGGCAGCAAAAGCTGAAATTTGCAACAATTTGAACAACAATTTGTTCGGTGCAGATTTTTTATATCTATTTTGCACAGAAATGCAGTACTGATACCATGGTATGAATAATATAGAAATATAATTTTGTTTCGATCTCTCATGTATGCATTACATGAGTAGATATGGTATATATGGAGACTTAGCTTCGATATAGCCTTTATAATATTTTTAATGACAAGAGCACTACGTAAAGTTAAAATGAATTTGAAACTTCTTCGAACTTCGGGCCAAACTAATAGTTTCTAGTTGTTCTAGATGTAATTTTATTCTATAAATGTGGCTATACTAGTTTCACATATGAGGATACTATGGATAATTACCGGCACATTTGGAGCTTTGTACTCTACCATGGGTCATCTTTATCGATTAGCCTCTGAATCTTATTATTTAATAAAGAAGATCTGCCTATTGTTTGGTACCTACATAATATATTATATGGTACTTGTGAATTTTTTGGTTACCATGAATGAGATCAAGCAATAGTAGAAAGTTTTAAATACATGAAAACAAAATAGTATTTAACAAAATATCTATTATTATTATATGATAACCAATGGCGAAATTCTGCCTAGGCAAACCAGGCAGTTGCTTAAAGTAGAAAGTTTTGCTATGAAATAAATTCTTACCGAATTTGGTCAATATGCAATTGACCTAGTTTGCTGCTAAATCCGCAGCTCGAGAATTGAATGAAAAAACTTTTTTTACATCGAAAAATCTTGGACAAAGAAATTTCTTTGCAAAAGAGGACGTTTCGTATCGACAGAAACCTTATGCTCATCAGTACGGCTTGGTTCCTGCCTGCTGTATACGCCATAGTGAACAGGCAAGCTGACCTCATATATGCATATTGTCTAAACACCCAACCTTGTAGGGGGACCCACCAGGGTCCAAATGGTATATGGTACATGGGGGACATATGACACCGGACATAAAAAACCTTATTGTTCCTGCATACAGAGGCGGATTTACCAATAGTCAGAGCAGGGCAGAAAATTTTTGGGGGTTAGATTGATTGCAGGAACTTGAAACCCTTCTATCTAGGAGATTTAGCCGGGAATTTGGAAAACGAGTGTTAGCACCTGCGAGCTCATTTGTCATTCCCTGAGCCTATACGGGGAAAACAATTATCGGGCCTGGAGTTATACAAGTCCATTCTGGAAAAAAAGCTTTTGGACATTTATCCAAATGTGGAAATAGCGCTCCGGATGTTGATGTGTACACTAAGATCAAACTGCTCGGCAGAATGATTGTTTTCAATGCTAAAACGAGTTAAGAACTATTTAAGATCCACCACAGTCTTAATTCACTCTCTGTGCTGTTCATAGAGTTAGAAATAATACAGTCTGTTTAAAGAGACGAAAGTTGGTCGCATGGCAATATAAGTTTATCCTTACACGCAATGAATATCGATGTCCCTATGTTAAATCAATGCAAAATAACGGTAACATTTTTGTTTTATTCAATTATTTAAAAAAGAGGCTCCGAATCTGTTAACCGCTTAGAGGTCTTGGGTCTTCATGTCCGGGCATGATCATAGTTAGCCCTTTCTTTTTCCTGTGTTTTTGTTTCTATCCGTTCTTTAAATATCTCATTTTTACTAGTTTTACTAAGGGGTCATTTAGACCTCTGTGAGCACACCACTTATTAATTTTCTACAAGACAATTCATATACATATTTATGTAAATTAAAATTATTAAGATATTATTTTAAAAATCAGCACGAATTGTCTTGTAGAAAATAAATAAGAAGTGTACTTACAGGGGTCCAAATGACCCCGTTGTAAACTTAGTGTTAAATACAATTATTACACATATACTGATCATAAATTATATGTATACAATCGGCCATTAATGTAGGGGAAATTCGTAACAGTGCCACATAAATAATTTATTAAAAACAATGGAAAAAAGGAAAGTTAAAAAAAAGATTTAGAAAAAGATCTGGGATAAAAAAAAATAGTTTGAGAACTTTTTATTGCCTTTTATAATGAGGTAAATTACCTTTAATGGTGATATTATACCGAAACGCATTGAAGAATGCAGTGAAGCTGTGGGCCCTCAGTCAGGTTGAGGTAATAAAAAAATAATATTCTCGCATCAATAATCGAGCTTTGAAGAATTCATAGAAAATTAATTGTGTTTTTGGCTTTGCAAAATTCACACAGGCACAGGCACTGTACTCTCTGTCAGTTTTGAAAAAAGAATAGAATTAAAAAATAAATTTGTTCACGTTCATTGCTTCTTCTATTTGCATTCCTCGGAATATAAAATCTAGCGATATAGGTACACAAACATATAAGGCTCAATTTCTCATCTCTATACAATTCTCTATCTGTTAAATTGCTGACATTAAGCTCGTGGTTTACTGACTTTTACGGAGTGATTTGATAAAACTAGACTTTTGTCACCTTTTAACTGTTGGACGATGAATATATAATTAATTGAACCTACTTTTTTTCCAATATTGTATAAAGAAAAAAATTTAAGCTAAGGAATGAGAATAATATTTCGAAGTAGAGAACTACAGTTAACAGTTTTATTCTACTTTGTATTTTCGTCATGCTATATTTAATCTCACATTCTACAGGGTGTTCCAGAATCTCAAATTGATTATATTAAATTACTTTATGGATTTGATAGTCATAACAATAATTTACAGGTCTTTTAATGGGCGATAATAAAATGAGGGCGATTAGTAGATAACTTTAACTAATAGTAAAAAATTAGTAAACAAAATTCAAAATTGCGTGCTAGGATGCTATAAGGTATCTCCATGTACTGAGAAAAGGTTTTTGAAGATACGAGAAGCCCCTTAGGCTAGTGTTGCAAATTCTATTGTCTATTGTTGTCAGTGAAGAGCGAATATTCATATCTTGTTGCTGTGTAGCTTAGTTTCGATCAGTTCAGTGGCCTCTTTCCCTATACAAATGTTAAGTTGAATGAGACCCAGTTACGAGTAAAGGATGATCGGACAGAAGGAAAGTTAATACCTGTGTTTTTACCAATAAAGAACAAGAAAGCTAGAATCAATAAGCTTACGAAATAACAATGATTTTTTATTTTTGAATATTTTAATGTGAGATTTTCATATGTTGTAAGCTTCTTACATAAAAAACAGAAAAACGTTTTTAACCTGAAACCAAAATAACATGACGAAATCTTTCGACTTCCATTCTTGCAGATATAAAAGTATACATAACGAAAAAGCTTAATGTAAGCTTCTAAGCCGTAAAGCGAATTAAGTAAATGCAATTGAATAACTGGATTTAGGAATATGTAAATTCTTATTATTACACTTGAAGGGTATGTTCGCACTTGACAGTTATTGCAGAAAATATGTGTTTCAGACCGATATAAACACAAAAATAGGATCTGTCCAACAGAGATGGCAGAGAGAAAATGGAAGTGTCAACAGATAACGTGTTTCAAATGGAACACTTGATGTAAAGACTGTCAATGAGTATCAATTAGAACTCGCAGAACTGGAGTGACTTTCTACTTTTTACAGTTTGTGTCGACAGTGCATCGAGTAAATTTAAAATGGATAAATATTGAACAGATTCTGAAGTGGAAAATTCAAGAAAGTTATACCAAAATTAACCGAAGTTAGAGAATGTTAAATGTGCAGGTTTTACAAATAGATGAGTGGAAGGAGTTTTCGGAAAGATTAAATGTGCCCGTGGAAAAGAAAGATTATTATACTTGTGCACCATATTCAGATCCCTTCGAAAAGCACTTTTGCACCCTTCTTCCTTGACAGTACCATTTCCGTTGATGATTTCAGCCAGTTCAGTTAATGTCTGAGATCTAATCTACAGAAAAATTTTGTGTCAAGTGTGGACAGTTTGGGCAGTTGACCCTGCTTCATCTTCTGACACATTTGTGGTCTGTTATCTGATAGAAAAATACCGACATTCTCTAGTGGATGATATTTCTCTCAGAGACTTGACACATTTGTGTTAGAAATAACTTTCAAGTCGGAACGTAATCTTATACCCTAGATAGACTGTCTCCATAATGACTTAATTTTTAAATAAATGGAGTCAAATGTGCAGTGTGTCACACAAATGATGTCCGACAAGTCATTAAAATGAGCTGAACTTATTGGAAATTGGAAATTTTTTCTAATAAAGTTAGCAGTGACAGCCATCAGCTGATCATGAATGAAATTTCTTCGCAGATTTTTTTCTCTTTTTGGGCTTTTTCGACTAAATAAATTGTCTTCTGTCAAATACCTTGTAATTACAGCAAATACTCTAAAATTTTCTTGATAGCATTTAATTGAACTATTGAACTCTGTCATGATTTTTGTTGACATGTGAGGAACTGTCAATGACATTTCAAATGAAATGATTTTCGTTCAATGTCTGTCACCTCTTCATTTCCTTGAAATGACTGAATTTAAAATTAAGTCATTATGGAGATAGTCTGTCTAGGCTATTACTCCATAAAAGTATATATAAGTATATAGTACCTAATACGTTCCAATAAATTTTTTTATTTTTTTTTCATACATGTATACTAAAGGTAAACATACATAATTTTCGGTTAATTCTTGAACTGTACATTGGTTTTAATATTGTTTAAAAATTCTACCAATATATAGTCAAGTCAAATATATGGATTGCTGAAGGTTAAACGAATTCAATAACACCAGCCAAAACAATAAAATATTTGAAATTTCTAGTTCATCTATTACACAAGGCTGAATCCTCGGCCTAATTGATTTTTTGATAGTAGTTATCCCAAAAATAACCTCGTAAACAATTTCAGTTCTTAATTTGGGTGTCATTCCATAAAACAGCTTTCACTATACTTTTTTAAAATTTTTATTGATACTTTCCTACGTACTCTTCCTTACTCAGTTTAATTTGTTCTCTCATTTATGCAAACATAAACGCAACTGTGGAAATTAATAAAATTATTACAATGTGAACGAAATTTATATTCAATCCAAAAGGGAGGTAAACTTGAGCCACAAAAGATTTACGAATGCGGCTAAGTTCAATGAAATTTTGAGGTGTGTTATGCTTTTAGGAAAATGTATTGAAAATTGTAGTGGGCATGGAAATTTGTGTGGTGTTTTTTTTATTGAATTGAAATGGTACTGCTTTATAAGGCATAATTATGTATAATAGGCAGATAAGATTTAGATTAGGATCATGGGAATAATAATAATTGTTTTGGATTCGTTTAGATTGTTTGCTATCGTTCTTTTCTTGAGTATACTTTTGTGCATGCCTGCTAGTCTGATTTTTGCGAGCATTTAAGATTTTATGGCTGGTCCTCCACATGAGGTTTGAATATGACCATAACATTTCATAATTTCTCCAAACATGCTGAGAAAAGCCAGGAGGGGACAGTTAATCACTAACTAGGTTAGCAGTTGTTCACTTTATCAGTTATTTAGCCACAGTCGATTTTGTTAAATTTAGGATGAAACTGATTTAAAATTTTTAACAGTTTGGATATTGCAATGGAATCGTGCAAGGGGGTAACAATTGTTATTACCCTGTAACTTTTGAAAACTATGATAATAATATGATATCGAGCAAAAATTGCTTACAACGCTTATTCACAGAGGAAAATAGGTTATGCTTGTTTACTGACTTTTTTTTTAGATGAAAAATTTGCAAGAAACCCTAAAAGAGTATTATAAGTAATTTTAAACTGAAATTTTTAAATTGGTTTTTAAATGAAAAAATAACTGACATAGAATTTTGACACCTCTAGACATGAGAGATGTCTTATACGATGCACTATGATACTCCAAACATATTTTATTAACAATGTTTATTTAAATTTAGTGTGGGAAAGTTGAACGGGGCGGGGGTGTTAAAGTTTGATCTAGTACAAAATCGAATTCCTTAGGTCCTGAAAAGAAGTTTGAGCACCCACACTCCTATCCTCGGGTTCTTAAGTAGCTATTTATAGCCATCCCGATATACTCACTTTTTTAGATTTCCCTCTTTTTTTTTTTTATTCGAACTGAGGTAATAGGTTTTTCGCACCTTAGATCGGCTCTAACTCAGTAGGGTTATGTCTGTTCGGAAAACGGGTTTCACTGTTCGCCTCAGCTCATAATCAGCTACAATTCGTAGAAGAAAATTTTTCTCTGAATACTTTTAGGGTGGGGGATAGGAGCCCCCGGCGGATGGAAGGTTCCAATACGGTATGCTGCATATCAAATTAAAGGTCTCGTTGAGTACTTACGGATGGTATATTTCTTTCCCGACTCAGAAAACTTTTTCGGGACTTTTTTGCCGCCGGGAACCCAATTTCATGCACTCGGGTCACATACACCCCAATTATTACATTTCTCATATATTTTTACAATTCTTTCTTTAATTGTTATTAATGCTCTGTTGTAAACATTTTTCTCATCGGAGGTCATTTTCCACGATTCACCCAAGAAATTCGCTCAAGTTATATCCGATAGCCAAAGCTTTCCCCCGCTTAATTGAAATAAACGTTGTTAATAAAATATGTCCAGAGTATCATAATGCATCCTTTAAGATATCTTTCCTCATGTCTGGAGATGTCGATCCTAAAGTTGTATGAAAAGTGGGCATTCCGCTTTGAATTTCTTCAGCTCTAATTTCAAAATGAAGGGGATGAGGAACGAAGAAATAATCTGAGACATTGAAATGAAAGCTCAAATAAATATTTATTCAATAAATTACAAATATCTTCTCAGCTTATGTGCCATTCAGAAGTTCATAAATAAAATATGAAGAAAAGCATCCTAATCCCCCCAGCATTAGCAATATGCAAACCATTAAGAATTCCCCTCTCGTCCGCCCTTATGATTGTCCCAATCCGAGCCCAATATCTGACTTTTCATACCGGGAACGATACAATAGTGTGGACATTCAGTACCTATAGTCTATATTTATATGCATTTATCAGTCTGATTCGGATCTGTATATGCACATTTCATTATGAGAGAGTTTTCTGTATCCAAATCCAACCTCATTATCCAATCAGACCTGAAGTGTCAGAATTCTGTTATTTCTGGTTGATGGTTGGCGTCCGTTAGTCGGTTGGTTGCTAGGCCAACGCCAGATGCCAATAAAAAGCACCAAAACAACTATAACACAATTGGATGAGAAAATACGCAAATGCGAATGAATCAGCGTTTCAGTTTTATCGAAGTGAATAAGTGATATGAACTTCCTGCCCAACGTTGTCGCATTTGTTGTAGTGGTGGTGGTGGTGGTGGTGGTGGTGGTGGTCTTAATTCGAGTTCTAAAATTATATTATTACGAAGAAATTCATTTAGCGTCTTTATGATGGCTTCTCTGGCATTGAATTGCACTTACTGTCTTCGTCTTGATTAGTTGATTCACAAGCAGCGTATTTCCTTTTGATGAAAGCATGATGAATAATTTTTATTCACGTAACGCATTTAAATTGGCTTATAAGCGATGATTAGCCATAAGTCAATGACTCAATTTGTAAGAAGTCTGGAGGGGAAGGAACATCTCTGGAATATGTCTATTGTTTTTCATAGTTCTATGATTCAAATACCTATACTTAGCTGAGTCTATGTGGATTCGAATGTTGGGGATTTTCTTTTGAACGGAACAGGAAACCTTCCGTTAAATGCGTATTTAAATAGAATTCGAAGTACCATGTAGTCATAAATAATCAATGAATGCATTCACTCACTTTCGCATTCCAATGAAGCATCGAAAGTAAATAAGTAAGTAAGTGTACCTATAGTAAGTGTTTTCCCATGTGCGTATAATATCCGTTAAAGAAATGCTTTTTCTACAATTACTCAGGAACAAACGCTGAAAAGCATGCGCATCATGATGATTATGAACGGTGGCGCGCGTGTTCGTATTACTTACAATGATCTTAAGACCTTTCTCCATAAATACTTATATATGTTAGTTATATGCTATTTAACCTGATATTTATCTCAATGAAAGTAAATTGGAAAAATCATCAAACGATGCGGTGGGACGTTCGGTGAACCAGTTGCTGTATATTTTTAGTGTGAAAATTAAACTTTTACTCTACTCTACAATGAACTAAAAAAGGCGGTGGCAAATGGCAATTAATGGTTTCTGATCAGCAACAAAAATCCTTATTGTTGGTTGATGGCTGTTGTAACACTTGGAGGGAAAACAATAATCTTATCGCATCACGGAACAAAATTATGCTGCCAGGCAGACAGAAAATTAATGTTCCTTCAATCATCAACACAATATACGAGATTATACGTCTATACGAACATCTATATCTGTTCTGGTGTTCATGGCTGGAAAAATTGAGTTAGTTTCCACTTCAATTTGTTTTGCATCAATAAAAATCTTGCTGCAAGCGTTCTTCTGGATGTTAGGTTATGGTTCAAAGATTTTTCACGACCGTCGTCGACATTGCAAATTAACCATGCGCTTCAGTTTTGTTATATGACTATGTGATGTTTGTGCAGGCTTTGGTAATCTTCTGGTCTGGCTTCGACTGTTGTTTTACCCCCCCAAAGTGGAATATGGAGTTAACTTCAAAAAAAAAAAACTCATCTAAAACGTCGCCGCGCGCCGCCAGGGGCAAAAAGCGTGAAGTTAATTTTTTCTTTTGTATTTGTTGAAAAGAAAATTCAAAGAAGCCATTCACTGGAATAATGCTAATTTAGACTAACAAATTTGCATATTATTTCACGTCTCACGAAGCCATTGCTCTGGTTTTCTATGATTTGTTATAAGGAATGGTTAAGTCGATTTTTTTTTCTTGGAAAATGAAAGCTCCCATATATTAGGTACTACCATATGCACCTGGCAATTAAGACCTTTGAATGACTTTGATCTAATGAGAAAAAAAAAGTATTTATATCCCTTTTTGCGCATTAGTATTCTACAAAATTCTTGAAATGTTGCAAGAATCAAAGATATCTCTCTTCACTGATATTTTTCTTTCACTGATATTTGTACAGTTTTTCCGCAAAAAAATTTTCCTGTTCCCTGGTCGAGATACTGTGTATATGTATGTATTTTTGTTATTTTATCAAATGTGTACGTACTACGACTACTAACTCATACTCACAATTTCGTTCGACTAATTCTTGTTTTATGGAATGTTTTAATAGAGTTAGGAAAGTAACGTGCAATTACATTGCTTGTAGCCGGTGTGCGAAACTAGTACGCCGATTTTATGTAATCTCATGCATTTTAAATGAATTTTAATTTCTGTGAGTCTTTTAATCAGTTTGTGAGATGGTGATATTATGTCCACGTACATTTAAGAAGATCAATCGCTTACAAAGATTTCTTTTTCTACTCTAGATAACATCATAGGATAAAATACTAATACCTCAGTAAAATAAGCATCCAACCGAGCGAACTGGTTGGCATTTAATCTGAATAAATTTGGCACTTTCGTTCAAATTCTGTTGCAATTTAATCGCGACAACTCGCGCAAAAATTTGAGAATAAAAAACCCCGGGTTCCCCTAGATTATTTTGGTTTCGCTTGGCCATCTGAAGCTCCTATTTGCATCACTTTCATTTTTAGTCAAGCCCGACTTAACCTGAAAGATCGGTGATGACGAGTACCTTCTCCGTAAGTCCAGTTCTTATGATACCCTAGATGAATGTCCGTATGTAATTTCGTATGGTCATCTATCTGTGCATTGTTGAACTGGTTTTCCGCAGTAAAAATAATTATGACCAGTTTCATAGGATTTGATATTCTGAAGAATTTTTCAGTACAATAGAAACGTCTCGTCTAGGACCAATCGTTTTTACAGTATACGTAAAAAACCTAAATTTTTATATGGCAACACCAAGAAGGGGTTGCCCGATTTAACCCATTTTTGAAATTATATTTACTATATCTATGAAAATGCTGTGTATAAAATTTCATCTCTCTATATTAACGCGTTCTCAGGCGGTGTCCAAATATATAGTGAAAACCGAAATTTTTGTATGACTATCCTAAGAAGGAGTTTCCGATTTGTTCCATGTTTGAACTTAAATTTGTGCAAAATATCAGTTCTCTAAGTTCATGAGTTCTCGAGGTATCGTGAGGAAACACAGAGGGACAGACAAACTGACATGCAAAATTTAAAATAACATTTAATATTACACGTGTTACAAACAGAATGAGAAAATTTTTTTACGCTATGGGTTCATCTAGGATAGAAAGGCAGTTTGCATGTCTATAAAGGTAAATTTAGCATAAAAACCATTTTTCCCAAAAGTACTTTACAAAGATCTACTTAGTGCCATTTCTTTTCATTCATTATTCCTAGTTCCGAAGTCATCACTGTCGATCTTCTTTTACATTGCCTTTTTGATCAGCGGCAGTCATTGTCATTGTCTGGGAGTTACAATACCTCTTACCATGGTACCAATGGTACAAAAATTAAAGAAGTATGGCCGTTTTGATAGTTTCGTCGCCATTGGCATTTCATTTGGTGTTAGTGGAAAAGCAAAAAAAATTCCAATTAGAAAATCTTTTTGCACTTTGGTAAAACAATTGAAATTAAAATGGACAAATATTTCATCATGTAACGTAAGCATTCAATTGACAGTTCGAAGCGGCCGTACCTTGTTAATATTCCTTATGCCTCTAGGTTAGGTTAAGTTAGGTAAGAGTGTGCTGCTGGATATCTAACCTGTGCCACTGCCTTCAACGAGTGCATTGTGCCACACCACCTTTTTTTTAAACTGCCTTAGATCCATCCTATTTCCTTACGGAATCTCAGGATACATCTGAGCTTCTTACTTTGCAACTCCCCCAGATTTGAAAAGTAATTACCAGGGAGCCAACCTAAAGGTGCACTTGGAAGTACATGTTGGACGAATTCGATTTCTTCCGAATCCTTACAGCTACTGGAGAAATTGCTTACCGCTATTTCCAGCATAGTCTCATAAGGTTCAATGACCTATATTGACCGTTATGGCCTTATGTTAATTACATTGTTATGGTGGTGACAGTAAGAGTACACCAAGTTATATAGTATAGAATACAAGGTATTCTCAGTAAGTTTTTGACACATTATTGCAGTTGAAGTGCCGTGACGTCACTCTGTGTTTAAAATGTACTCTATATATAGAAAAATATATAGGAAGTTAAAAAAATCTTTGATATCTTAATAAATTTGGCAACAAATTACTGAAATTGTGTATAAAATGAAAGTTTTGAGATGTTTTTTTTTATAAAGCTTTTACCATAATCAAGTTCAATAAGGTAAAAAGATGTACTTTCAAGTTCAAGTGAAAAATCTAAACAGAAACAAAAATAGTTTTTTTATGCCATAAATGTATTAACATAATAATGATTTTGTAGCAGTAAAATATTTAATTAATGCATAATTATTCTTTTTGTGTTTTTTTTTTATCTTTTTTATTGCATTTAAGTTAGTTTTCATACTATAAAGTAAAATTCAGTACGAATAGTCACAACGTACCTGTGTGAGATGATTTCACTTATCAGGATGCTAACTTGTAGCATAAGTACATAAGTACACAATTTCAGTAATTTGTTGCCAAATTTATTAAGATATCAAAGATTTTCTTAACTTCCTGTATATTTTTCTATATATTTTTTAAACACAGAGAGACGTCACCACAATTTTCTCTCCAGACAAAATGGTGGAACGTTGTTCGTATTCTATATACCTTGGAGTACACTGCCGATTTAAAATTTTGACAATACTATTATAAAACGGAGTCCTTATATTTTACCGAAGTTTTTATGTGTTCACATGAACACGGAAACCTGTAGTGATTGTCAATTCAGGTCAATATTAAAATATTCGCGATTGTACGAACGTATATAAAAAAAATAAATAAAAAAAACATCTGTAGCTTACTTAGGCTGATAAATTCTGATATTTCTAGAACATCATAATAAACAAACAAAATGCGTAGATGGAATACGTCTTTGAGATTTTCTTCATCGTGAAATCACGTGGACATATTATGATCATTAAACGTTCTTTTTGTACAACCATTTTGGAACATTCAATAATTATTCCCACGAAAAAAATTGCAAGTGTTTTCACGTGGGAGACAATACCAATTCGTATATTAGATATAAAGTAATTTTAAACGTATATATTTACTCTGTCTGCTGAGTCTCGTCAATATTATAATTACTTGCATTCAACGACAATACAATTCTGATTAAAATATCAACAATTCGGAAAGTGGTTTTAACAGTTAATGAGAAATTGAATGCAACTACATGAAATAAAACTGCTTTGATTCTGTTAAAAACGTCCCACCTATGTAACATATCAAATTCGTAATTTGATCTGAATTGATCCGACTCTCTCGGAATAAAATACCAAGATGAGAGGGGTTTAGCATTTTATAGAGTGACGATTGTTGTTATAATTGCCTGTTAGTATCGTTAATTCTACATGGGTGGTAATTGCAATGAATATTCATTTTCTTCTTGTCCGTGGACATGTTTACTTATCATTTACAATTTACCATATACACAAAAAGTTGCTTACAGAAAGAGCTTATCGCTTTTTTTATCCGGCGCGGCGTTTAAAAATAACTTTTTGTAATACATATGTGTGCATATCTAAGAAGTTGTTTAAAACAGGCGTTTATTGCTTTTTTATGCAATGTTTAAAAATGTTTTTTTTTTTTTTAATTAGCACGTTTTCTTCTTGGGCAATTAAATTGACGACGATTATTTTATACTAAGTGTGTACAATTACTTAATTATAAATTTTTATAAATCCTAATTAAAACTAAAATGGCAAAAACATAAAACCATAGCAAAAATTTTAAAAATTACTAATTTTCTCATTCTCTCATAATCACAAAGTAAAAATTCCGTTTCTATTTCCTATTTAATTACATAATTCAAATAAGAGAAATAAAAGAATTATGATTTTGCAAAACAAAAAAAAAATGAAATTTTCATGAGCAAAGACCGCATATAAAGGTAAACATTTTTTATGTGAGAACTATTATTAAAACAAGTTTACACTATGCAGGAAACAGGCGAAGCATAACGTCTGAGGTAGCTTCCTTGGGTGTATCGAATGACAGACATTGCTTGCAATAATACGCGAATATGTAGAAAAAATCACCTCAAGTGAGAGAAAAAAAAAAAGAACGCGAAGAAAAAAGTGAATAGTTTTCACTTCAACAAACGGATTATTTTCATATAAATAGATATAGCAACAACAACAATGCAATGCAATTATAAGACTGAAGTGAGATAAAATAAAATAAAAATATCTATAGATAATAATTGTGGAATTATGCTTGTGTGTGATAATAATAACATCACAAATAATAATCAATATCAAGCCAAACAACAACAACAACAGAAGGAGACCTTCATTTACCGAAGACTTTCAAATGAGTTGCCATATAATAGTTTAAGTATAAAATTTCTCAAGTCGATCAACTCCAAACGCCATAAAATACTGCAAAAATGACAACATCCGAAGCAGCCAGTCAACCAGAAAGTCTGGACTTAGATTATGACATGTGGCAAGGTCAATTCGAATTTGTCGGTACAAATAATAGCAACAGCAACAACAATAATAATCTAAAGAACGGTGATAGAAATTCTAGTCCGAATCATATTAGTGACAGTTTAGAGGATTTAAATTTTAATATAAATACAACAACACAAAACTACGGTAAAAGACCAATACTCATCGATGAAGAGACTTTTCTTAGCTTACATCCGAATGATGATTCGGATGAATCAATTTCCGGGCCGAATTCAACGATTTTCATTGAAAATAGATTAATCGAAACGGATTTATTGTCGCCGCCGTGTACTGTTACTTATGAAAATGGTAAAATTCTCAATAAGGACACGCTTAATAATAAAATTGTAAATATAAACCAAAATAATAATAATAGTAGCAATAATAACAACAACAATAATCACAATTGCTATAAAATTGAAAATTTGAAAAATTTCAAAAATAAGCTAATTAGTGATTTTACGGAGAAATCGATGAATCAACAATCATCGAGTGATCAACAGCAACAGGATTCGGGCAAGATGAATGGACTTACTGCAGAGATTTGTGACAATCTCAATGAGCAAGTAAGACACTTTTATTTTTTAAGGGTAAAATTATATTTTTTCTTATTGGTTTTTTTTTTAATAAATTTGAAATATCCTATACGTTTTTGTTGCACAAGAAATGTCCAATTTTGTGATTGAATTGTAGTTGACAGAAGTTTTTTTTTAACTATAAGTAGCTTGATACAAGTCATATCAAATGAATATCCTTTTATTTTAAATATTCTGCGTAAGGGTCAAGTAAAATAAAGGTGGCATTTGGAGAAGATACTGTGACTGAATGCAACATACAGCGATGATTTTGAATATTTCAGTGTGGAGAAATGGCCTTCCGAAATCTCTCAAAATATACAAATAGTCTGATATATGTACATATACGGCTCTCCTGTAAAATTTAAAATAAGACGTATACAGGATATGGGCTTCGTCGTACTAGGATACACGAGACGTATCGGTGAAACATTTTTGAATTTACAGATTCGAGAACATATTGATTTAAGTTGTAACCATTGAATAAATAACTAAACAGGAAACCGCACATTGGGCGGAAACTTAAGCCACTCGCGAAATGTATTCATGTGCTGTGTGGAAAAAACTCTTTTGTAAAAAAATAAAAAAATTTTTATGCAAAACAATGCGTTTCGTGCCAGTAGAGCCCGTATTCTCATCAGTATGGCTTGGTTCCTGCCTGCCGTATACGCCAAAGTGAACAGCCAAGCTGACCTCATATATACACTTAAAATAATTTTTAACTGTGAATTATGTACGAGCCGAAATACTAAGTATTTACTTGAGCAAGATTATCCATATGCGGGACTAGCATTTCATAGAGTGTTTTGCTATGAAATAAATTCATAGCTAATTTAGTCAATATGAAATTGACCGAGCCGTACTGATAAGTATACGTTTCCTGCTGATACGAAACGCCTGCTTTTGCATAGAATTTTTTTTTTAAAGTTTTTTCGATTGTAAAAGAATTTTTTCCATTCAATTCTGGAGCTGCCGATTTGACAGCAGACTCAGTCAATTTCATATTGACTAAATTCGCTATGAATTTATTTAATAGCAAAAACTCTCTATGCTGTGTTTGTATTCGTTTCGTCATGACTGTAGTAAAATCATGATATTTTGAAGGAGAGCATTTTTAATAATCCAAACTGCTGTGTAAAATGAACAAATTACTTGCGCGGTAAAAGAAATATACGACTGCCATTGTTCTTCTTTTCAATTTTCTGACATTTCTAAAATAAACAAATTGCACATGATCTAAACTTCGTATATCTCTCTGTTTCTGTTATATATATTAAACAATTTTGTTCACCAATAATTGTAAAACAAGAAGATATATCTTTTTAAATATATTAACTTGCCTAAAAAACGATTTTCTGTCTGAGTTTCGGCGATTGTTTCTGCAACATCGCATTGCACAATTCATCACACAACACTGAACTCAATCAAAGCTTCAAGTAGTATTTATTAAAACCATTAAATTTAAAAACTTTCACTGACCTCCAGGAATTCTGAGATATTTACTTTCACAAACGTCAAAGCAAGTTCAACCAAGTCGCCAAATCGACTGTCATTGAATGGCTTATTCCGGAGACAGACTTGCAATTTGTGCTTAATCGCAAGTCTGTCTTTATATATTGAGAAACAGCTCGGTATATGCTCGATGTACATTCAGTATGTAGTACACTGGAACTCAATATTGAAATTGCGAAAAATGTACACGGTATACGAGTTTATTGCAATATCACCCTAGTTATAAACCATAATCATTTAATACACGAACCTTTTAGAACCGCATTATATACTGCAATGTTGGCTGCAACCTTTTCTTACATTTTATATTTAACACTTGTCAAGTTGAAGTGTCTATTTCGTTTTTAATTTCCATATAAACATGTAATTTCACAATATTTACTCGTATTTTGTACGTGCGCAAAACTTTCTTAAGTCAAATGACAAATCAAGTGATAGATCAAATGTAAGCTCTCTAATTAATTTCTCAGTACCGTAAACCGCAAGTGTGTTTCTGAAATTTTATATTGCAATTGTCATAATTGCAATATCAATATTGAAATTGCAAGTCTGTCTCCCGTATTACTCACGTACACTGTATTCGCACCATACCCTGCTTCCTTATTAGTTATTTAGTCAATGGTTGCAACTATAGTAGGTATATAATTGATCAAAGTAAATAAACCAGGAAGAATACTTGTGAAATGTTTATTAAAAATATTATAAATGTCGTCATAAGATTTCATCATGAAATATGGCATTAATTGAAACGTCATTGAAAATTCTGCGCAAATTTTTTCTTTGATTTTATTTAGTCTTGAAACTTAGAGATTCTGTTTGATAACCCAATTTTTTCATGAAAATTTGTCGATATCTCACGGATATGCTGTAATGTTTTTGGGATTTTATCTCAATAGAAGTTGTTTGTATCGTCAAAGAATAATCTATATTTTCAGCTTTAAAAAGTGTTGTTTTGCATCTGAGTACGATTATCAAATGTAATTATTCAATTCAATAAATTCTAAATTTCTAAAATGAGTGTCATCCACCCTGCTATCTGGCACCGTGTCCGATAAAAACCAACTGAATCTTCTTATAAACCCAACCGATATATACCGATAACCGATACTGCAATAAATATTTAAAAATTCACGACTTTCGCAAAAACGTAGGCACTTAAAACCATATTGAACAGCAAGTACGCATTATATAATTTGGAAAAAAATAAGCGCAAGTTAATTTGACCTGTAAAATTCATGCATTCACAACTTTAAGCAAAATAAAAAACCTTATTTAAGCGCGTCTCTTATAAACATAATTAGGTACATTATATGTATTCCAAGGCAAGAAGTACAAGAAGAAGTTCTTTGGTCTACTCGATTGCCCAAATTTGAAGATACACTAATAAATCCGCAACGAATTACAGCTATTTATTTCCACACATTACCTACCTACTGAAAATAATTAATTGACGAAAAGTGAGAAAGAAACTAAGGCAACTCACTTCCGCCATTAAGTAGGTTATAAGAAGAAAAAAATTATGTTTGCTCCTAATCACTTAATCTATAGGGGGTAGATATATAGATTAAATTAAGATAAGATAAAAATTTTAAATGTTTTAGAACAGTTTTTATGTCAAAGGAATATTACAAATGGAATAAAAGTTTAGGTTTTATCAGTTTGTTATTGATTTTCGTTAAATGCTGAAAGAATTCTTAAGAGTTAAATTAAATTACGTCGCACTAAATCGTTTGATCGAATGAGTGATCTTTAGATTCGTACATTCAAATTTTTTTATTTGATCTCTTAAAATTTTTGTTTAATTCATGATTAATGATACGTGTCACAGCTCTCCATCCGCTAACGAACAAATGGTTGTAAATATTTTTGCAAGCTTTCAGTATTTCTAACTTGGTTTAACATTTTTTGAAAATTAGGAAAATTTTGTTAATTTATGATATATTCATATAAGTAAAGCTAAAAATAACAATAATAAATTGTCTGCCAACTAGATGTGTGCTTATCTGTTAAATAAAAGAAAATTTTTTCGTCTCTTAAGACTGAAATTTATTGAAAATAATTTAAATAAATTTGCAAAATGCTTTGAAGTAAAAAAAAAAACATTGTACCTCTCGACCCAGCGATCAAAGAGGTCTCATCAGTATGGTTATCTCTGATCGCCGAATTTAATAATGTTTTTATCGTGGCATTCCACGATATTTTATTCTGGGGTCACGTTTTTTTCCATGGCTAACCACGAAATTTTCGAACTTTTCATCGACAAAACTTGGTGTTTCTTTGTGACCAGAATAATTAAAAAAATTACATTTACAGAAATACAATTAACAATGTATTTCTGTAAATTTAAAATTTACATATAATATAAAATGTGATCTGAATTTAATTCAATTTAAAGTGGGACACAGGGAAAATAAAGAAAGTTTTTCATCTTTCATCCACTTGGCAGATTTCGTTGTAGAAAAGTTCAAAAATGTTCACCATAAATATAAATAAAGTTGTAATACGATACGATATCGTGGTTAGCCGTGGAATAAACGTCATTCCAGATAAAATATCGTAGAATGCCACGATAAAAAGATCAGTAAATTTTCGAATACAAAAATTTTAGATTAAGGCTGAATGCCAGAAAATAAAGCTCTCGGTTCCGAGCTTCCAAAATTTTGACTATGTAGTAATAACATGAGCTTTCGTTCTAATCAATGCTTAACAATAATTCCTATAAAGTGCTATTCAAAATTACCATACATATAAACTAAGCCGAGAATTTGCGTGGACTATTGGATCGTGTCGTCACCACGAGAAGCTTTTGGGAATTGAAATGAATAAATCATTCACTTTTTATCAAGATAGAAGTTTACAAATTGATTTTTATAAAATAAATTACTCACGGGATATATCCGGTTTTTGGGCTACTGAATAAAATTATCTCAATCATTCTCATGTTAAAGTTAACGTATAGCAATAAATTTTATTCAAGTTACAAGGGTTTCAATTTTAATGTTATAAAAGTATTTATAACTTGAAAAATATTAACAAATTTGGAAAAACAGCTCCGGTAGCATTTACAAATATCTTTGGAAAACCTATGTATGAAAAATAATAAAAATTGTTGTGTGCATGAAAAAGTATTTACGGGGAAGAGAAAAATAACACGGTTTTTTGAGGTTTTTAATTTTCTAAAAAAAAAAAAAATCTAAGCCCGGTAGCATTTGAACTGATTAGTTTTTAATATTTGCCGAAGGTTTCAAATCAATATCATAAAAATTGTGGAAAATAAGAAGGGGGAACAAAATGCATGCAAATTTGTGCAGCCTTAAGCAAAGAATTAGCACATAAATTCCGAATGTTTTAAAAAAGTTTTTGTAACATTTTTACTAGGGCAGCGTATCAGACGAAGTCGTCCTACATCCCCATTTTCGTTGCTTAAAAATCTGCTCGCCTTACCTGTTAAATTTTTATGATTTTCAAAACTTGAGAAGTCAAATTGAGGCAATTGATTTCAAGTCTTTCGGGAGAGTTCTGAAAATTTCGATTTGTTTTTCACTCTCTCTTTTGTTGATAAACGCTGAGCAATACGCCATGAAAGTAGGCGAACTTGTAATAGCTTTTTTTTTCCAATCCTTCCCATCTATTTCCCGTAAATGTCCCATATCGTATGGGTCCATGAGCAAAATTCAGTAAGACATAGAAACGATCATAGTTTCCATGCTATTCTTGGTTTTATGCAAATCTCGACCATCATTCGCAGACTCTGTCCGAGACACATGAAGTGGAAAGGCTGCCCAAATCAAGGAATCCAAAATTGTCACTTCATTACTATCTTCCTTAGATTCATTCAACGCACGCTATAAATTTCCTGAGCAGGCTTTCAAGTTTTTTATGCCCTGATCACAGGGTTGTAAAATGCTTGTTATGTTCGATAGTAGAACAAGGATTATTTCGTGGTAATAGAAAAATTTCAGAAAAATAAGTAAGGAAGAATTTAGAATGTTTTCGTATTAAGCGATATTTCGTGTTATTCATTTTGCCATATCAGAATTAATTCCCATGAAACAGAATGGGTACTGGGCGTTTGTTTCGTGTTATGCAAAATTTGGGGTTATCAGTTTTCGTGTTAAGTGAACTCTACTCTATTAGCCCTAAATGTTGTCAGCTTTATATAAAATTAACAATTAATGAAATTATAAAAAAAAAAAAAATAAGTTCAACAGAGGAAAACTATATTACCACGCAAAAGCCGAAAATAAATAACGCAGCAATATAACTGTAACCTGTGCTTTGCGTTACTTACGAGATTTCGGTTTGTTAGACAATCCTGTGTTGTAACAACTCAATATATTTCAAAGGTGGGTTTATTTTGGGAAGCTATAGAGCCAACCTCAATAATACTCGAAGACCATTATCTCTAATCAACTTTTTCATATGAACACGGGTATTTTGGACATAATTTAGGACTATCTTCGGCCATTATTTTTACATATTAGTGAACATTTCTTTTTGAGGCCTTGAGAAGTATTCTCTGAGGCTTTTGCACTTTCCAAATAAATTAGCAGTCTTAGTTTAATATTTAATACATAATTATTCATCTTTTATTATTTTTTCAATACAAATATGGGATCAAGGGTTGTCCATGAACAAATGAAAGTTAAGGCCTAACCACAATGTGCATATGCAAAGCCACGAGCAATTGCTTTTCATAATAACAACCCACAATAGGAATAACCCGTTCGTCAAGTTTTAATTCCTTTCGTCAACTTTTGTCTGTACGCTCATGATCGTACCTTGCATAAGCTAATTTGACAGTTTGTGATGCGTTAGGAAGCATTCGTGATATTTTCAAGGCTTGCATATGCAAACTTATGCACATTGTGGTTAGGCCTTTAAGCGGAGTTGGTAGAAGGACGCAGCGCTACACATTGAAAATATCGAGGTTCAAGTTTCAATCGCTTCGTCTGGGATGGTGTTGAATCTACGCGGACATCTGAGGTAAGATCTACTAATTTCAGGAAGGCTGTGTATGTTAGGAGTTTAAGGCTTCTCTATGAAAAACCAAAAGTTAATTAGAGAATTAAAAACGAGCGCTGGTCTTCAGTTTAACAGAAGTACAAAAGATACTAAGTACCCTTGAGTTTCGATTACAGACGAAGAATGTTTTTTTTTAGCTCCAATTCCCATATATATTGGGCCCTTTTTTTTCGTTGATAATGTTGGCCGCCACATGGCAGTCAATTGCGACCATTATAGAGCGATGATAAACCGTTTTTTATTCCCGAATTATCGTCGCATAATTGTGAAAGATATGTTGTTTCAATAGGACGGCACGATGTGCGATACAGCGAACACAAGCATCGAGTTATTGAAGACGAAATTCGGAAATCACGTTATTTCGAGTAGAGGATCCTTCAATTGGCCACCTAGATCGTGCGATCTAACGCCTCTGGCCTTTTTTTCTCTAGGGCTATGTGAAATTGTTGGTCTATGCCAACAAACCAGGGACGTTAGACGAGCTCAGAGTCAATATCGAACGCGAAATTGCAGCAATATCGGCCGAAATGTGTGGTAGAGTGGTGGAAATTTGGGTCCAAAGAATCGAATGCTTCGAGCGCGTCGTTGGGGGGGGGGGCTTATGTCTGATATCGAATTTCATTCTTAAATAGTATGATGAGAGCATTCATTAGCAAATAAAAAATTGCCCATATCTTAAATATAGTTGCGTTTTATTTAAAAATTAAAATGGATACCTCTTAAAAAACCCTTTAGTTCGACAGGCTGGCAGTTAATGAAAACTATCTATAAAATCTGTAAACTTTCATCTGAAAAAAAAACAAAAGCAAGCCATTATTCCAATTAGTTTAGGAGCATCTTAGATCTGACTATAATGAGTATACTCTTAGAGAACTATCAGTAGACATATTACATTCTTTACCTTTCCTCGTCCATTCAAGTCCAATATACACGAGAAAATGTGTGGACAGCAAGAGCGAGCATATATAGTTCGATAGGTTGGCAGTGAGTGAGTTAAGCAGCATACTAAATTTCATAATTTACTTAAAATTTCCATTTATTTGGTGGAAAGTATAATGTCAATTTTTTAATTTACACTAAAATACACTTTTTAACATTACCGAAAAATCTCTGCCTGATTAAATGTTAAACAAAAAGGATAGACATACTACCTAGACTTATACCGATTTCCATTGTACACGTTTTCTAGCAGAAGTGTTACACTTTTCTTGCAGTGTTACACTGAAATCGTTCCATTGACTTGCACTGCTAGAAAAAGTGTACGTCAAATGCGTCTGGTGCTACACCTGAAAAATCGGCGGTGTTACACCGAAAAATGCACACATCTACATGAGGAATGTCACAACTGAATGTCATTGAATATTACATATCAATCTTCAACTATTACTCTACCAAATTCATCCGCAATCTCGCCAAAATCTTTTAAATTACAATTTTCATAATTTTTATGTTATTCGAGATGTTATTTTTTCAAGAAAATTTCAATATGACAAATTACACGGATATGAGCTACTATTACATTCTCATCGCGTCAAAAGTTATTCCATTGAACTCGTTTTTTACTGATTGTCGTGCACTTTTCTTAAAATATCAATGGAAATCGGCATTAGCATCTTAGAACATATATCAAACAGGAATGCGGATATCGTATAAAATTCGTGTACATGAGTAAAGCTTTCTTCCTCTCATAATATCTCGAACGGGATGACATTAACGAAGGACGGAAAATGCAAACCAAATGAGATGCAAGCACAAAAACGACAAGTAAAAAGTGGGACCAAGGACGATAAAGCGATGGCAGCGCGTAGAAATGGCAACAAATTTGCACTAACTTGACTGCTCCTTCATGAGTTCTGCTAGCTGTTTATACCTGGACTGAGCTCCCAAACTAGAGCTCAACACAAACATGGAGAAGTTTCAGTTAATTTGGCTTATAAGCATTTCTGTTTATTATATGTTCTAAGCTTAGCGTATCTTTTTATTATTTTAGCTTGTACAATTGGTGGCTAATAGAAATGGTCGTCACGATTGTAGCCAAATTCCGTCGCGCCAATTCACACCTGTTTTGTCTATTTTTAACGTTATTCTCCAATCTCAATTGCTTAGTCGTAGTTCCTGTACCGCACCGCAGCACCTCTTGTTATGTAAACGGTAGGTTTGTTTCATTCACCATTTCTGGTTATGAAATATCATTTAATTTTGGCACAATTTTGTTTACAATAATGGAATTGATGTTATAATCAACCTTGAACATTCGATTATTGTTAATTTTTTTCTATAAGTCTTGCATAAATCATTTTCTAACTCATCATCCATCCTAGCTTAACCTCTAAAAGAACATCTGTTTCTGACTTTACATCGAAACAAACAACATTTGCATGTGGCAAAAAAAAAAACATCATCAACACCTACCGCAACATTTAATTGCGTTACCGAATTTGGTTTCTTACGCTATAAAGAGAAAAGTCAATGAGACCACGGAAGTGTCGCGCGGAGGAATGTCTGAATATAAATTTAACTCCTCGCCGTAGACGGATTGCTCAAGTTTTTTTTACCACCTAAAGTTGATTAACCTTGAAGAATTCGAACAATTCGACTTAATTCGCTTAAATATAGGTGTCCGAGGTACGGCATATGGTGCAAGTGTTTATTTATCTTTTATTTTGCTATTCTGGTAAGCAGATTTTGAGCCAACCAACCAACCAACCAAACAAACAACAACGTGCCGTACAGCATCCGATCAGTAGCAGCAGCAGTACCAGCAGTGCCAAAAATAAATTGCTCTTTGTAACCTCTTTCATATAATATCAAGCAATAAAAACGGAAGACGATGCGGGTGTTATCTTAGAATTTTCCTTCCGATGAAAGTTTTGCTTTTTTTGGTCGTTGATTAGAAAAGCGGACTTGCTTGCATGTTGACTACTTATGTACGTATACATTGCCCCTTGGATTTTGTATAGGGATGGCTGAAAATAGATTTCTCACAGAAAATTATTGAGGCTTGTTGAAAGTTAGTTTAGTGCTGAGATCCACGCCGCCCGCACAAAATTTACATTCAGAACTGTAGTCGCAGTGCCTGGCCTGTCCACCCGGTGGTATTAATTGAATCCAATTGACTGTATAGAAAAAAAGTGTGTTCGGCGTTTTGTAATTGGACGGCCTTCCGATCTCGACGAACTATTTAACGCCGAGTGACCTCACTACAGAGTGCAAATGAATCACGCTGAATTCGTTGCTTGCTAATCGTGGCCAGTTGTTTTGTGTGAATTACTGGATGTTGTTTATGTCGACAACTCTTCAACGACGACATGAATCGTGTTGTTGCTACTCGCTATCGCTACTCTCTAGTCGATCGCTATTATTAGCTAATGTTGTAGTGAAATATTTTTCCCGCATATGAAGAAAGTTTAGAGGTCCGACACTTGATCACGATCAATCAAGCTGATTTCTTTCCAATGCTTCTTAAAGTACCCATGGACGTCGATGATCTTCTCAATGATATTTATCAATTAAAGGCGTCTTGTGTTAGTTTTGCTCTTAAATAAAGTGAAAATTTGCTTGTACAGAAACTTGTTGTTTGCCATGTATAATAAAATGCCATCTTTGTTCTCTGTTTATTTTTCAGTTGGAACTTCTACAGAGACAAGTGACCGATTTGGCTGACTCACAAAATACGGTCGAGGATCGTACAACGAGAACTAAGACGGAATATGCAGTACTACAGGCACGCTACCATATGCTCGAAGAACAGTATAGAGAGGTGAGTGATTACTAAATTGAGTAAAAGTAAGTTTTTTTTTTTTTTGGTGTGTTTTAATTCGAGGCGCGATATTGTAACTTGGTCTTATCATCAAGTCAACCACCGCGAGTGTTTTCATTTCGTTAGCATTGAGAATTGTTGTTTGTTCTTTTTTTTTTGTCCAAAACTTGTTTTTTATTTAAGTGATTACTTAATTTTTGTATCAGTGCTAGAGTAGCAGCGGCCTTGCCAGTTTACAAGAAAGGAAAATGAATGAAGTGAGTTGGTTTCATTAAGGTGATAAATGTTTTGTAGTATTGCTGAATTCCATTTAGTACGGATCGAAGTAGAGCTTAAATTTGTGTGTATTTTTAAAACTAAGTTAAAAGAAGGGAAGAAATAACATTCGAACTGTTTTTCTTTTTCTTTTAGTGCCTAATACAAATTTTTCCTGTAACACATTTTAATATTGTTTATATGCAAAAAATATTTTAGTAGCTAGAGTGGTTAATTTAACCGATTAGTGGTCATCTTGATTATTGATTCTGTCCAGATCCCAGCTTTTTTTTAACTATAGATCGGTCGGTACGACATTACATTATGGATCTTCTTAAGCTTTTTGAAAAAAAACGTAGGATTATCTCCTATGCGCATTTATGGCAATTCGAAAAGTTTTGGAATTTTTACTTAGTTTTGTTTTTTCATATTAGTCCAATTTTTTTAAAAGCACGTCATTTACGCCAGTGTTACATATCAAATTTAATTTAAAAAGCCAGAAGCTGTCATATTAAAATGACTTAAGTATCACGATCATCATACAAAAATTAACATGGTATGTTCGAATTATCTGTCAATTGGTTGCTTACCTGATTTGGCGACAAATGCCACAAATTTGTTCGTCTCAATTTCAATCGTCCTTATCAAAGTGAAAAAAATTTTCTATTTGGAAATTTATTTGCTTTTCCACTAGCACATAATTACTTTTCCCGAAGTGATTTAAACGAAGAAAATAATATTTTGTTAAATATTTTAATATATTCAATACGTATTTCAGTCAATAAAATACGAAAAACTCTAAACAAATTCGCTGGAAATGACATTGTCACCTCATAACGTAGCAACAAAAAAAATTCGTATCGAATCTGCCATACATTGTTATCTTTGTATCATGTATCATGATAACAGTTTTTTAATTACCCTGTAACTTGGCAAGGCTGCCTGTATAGCCCCACCTTACACAAACAATTTTTTGCTTCTCGTGATGAGAAGAGTTGGAGAGTTTGGGAGATGATGGAATTATTTTTTTATCCAAGCTCCACAATTGTCTGATTGCTGTTTTTTTTCTGCTTCTGCAACTTCTGCAACAAACAAATGTTCGAGAGTTTTCAAATGGAGTAGATAATTTAGCGACTAAAGGTGACGCTACACGGTGGGAGATTTTGGCCTCCAGAGAACAATGTTTTGCCTCTGAAGACGCAGACAGTGTTGCCAATTTAGCCAATTTTTAAAGCATTTGGCCACATTTTTTTACTTTTCGCTATTAGCCACTCTTTTGGCCACTTTTTCTTTCCAAAGCTGTTTTCTCATTACAGGCATTTTTAAAGACTTTTCCAACTTTCCACCCAGGGCTTAAAGTTTTGAGAAAAATTCAAACAATATATACGGGTAATACATTTAAATATTTGTATTGTATGGATGGACGGCATTAGATTGTACTATTGTTGTTAAATATATACATGGGAAAAGTAGCGTCAGACTAGAACGAAGCTTTATTTGATTTCTGTACTGAGGAATAATTTGATGCTTACTGTGTGTGCTACAAACAAAAATGTGTGAAATATGTATCGTAAGGAGGTGCGTTCACTGACACGATAGCGTCCTGTAGCGTTGTGATAGCGTTGTGTTCTGAACAAATGTTGAAATAATTACTTTGACAGTTAGTCACTACAGTAGTGACTATTGTGTAACCACATTGCAGTGAACGCAAACGAGAATAACGTAGCAAATCAAATATTTTTAACGTTTGCAAAAAATAAGTAAATTAAGGCCCTGTCCGGATCCAAGTCTTCGTCACCTAGTGACGTAACACAACAAGCTCAGCTATTATAATAGTTAGACGAAGACGAAGCTAACCTGTCCGAATTCGTTCATTTGCTCAGCTTGATTTCACAGACAGCAAACAAACATAACTTCACAATACGTTGTCAATTTAAATAAGTCAACTCGATGATCAAAACTGTTATACAAAGTAGCAGAGCTCGGTGGCATAGACATGTATTTGGATAGAGCTTGCCTCGATGTTACGTCACTAGCTGTAATAACAAGACGAAGACGAAGACTTGGATCCAAACAGGCCCTAAAAGTAAATATGAACGTCAAATTGCAAATAGCGTTATCGTTGGGAGATGAACTTTTATCGACATTACAAGGAAATAAAGTAATGCATTGAAACTGATTTATAACAAAAAAAAAAAAAAGTTTTTGGCCCATCACACAAGCCATATTGCTCTCTTCAACCAAAATTGATATATTTTCTGCTTCCATTTCCATATCAATGTCACTTTGACAACACAAATTTATTATCGCACAACTTTACTATCCTAACGGGTAGTGAAATAATGCGACTACCTTTTACTCTTGGCCGTCTCAGTGAACCCGTGAGAAAGTAAAAGGAAATAACTATCTGTCAATTTCTGTGTACAGTGAACGCACGATAGCGTTGTGTAGTGACTCGGTAGTGACTTTATGTCACTATTTTTCAATCGGTGAACGCACCTAGGGATATTTTGGATATGTCGCATTCCGTGAAGGTCAAATGCTGGGTTGAGTTATTAAATTGAAATTGTTATGGAAGTATGAAGAGTGATATACTTGGACGTGAAGTCCAGACTGTCAGCATGAACTGACAGCATGAACTGACAGATCACTCGGTGGACAGCGTTGACTGCAGGCCGGCCCCGGCACGCTAGCTCGCCACGGCTATTGGCGGATAGTGTGGGGAGGTTCCACGAAAACCTGCCGCTGTGCCGCCAGCCATATACAAAATATTCGTGCCTTGATACAAAAAGGAAGCACACACCGGGTCCTGAAAGGACCATTACTCCACTTAACATTACCTTCGTGAAGGCGCAGATGATAGCCATTCTGCTGCATTGCCTCATACCCACCCCATGACACTGAGGGCAGCAGTCATTTTGTTCAATGTCCCTTCTAACCTGACAAGAGAGCAGTATCGGACCTAATCAACCTTCATAGTGAGAGGGCTGCGTGAGGGTGATAGGAGAAGAAATTTAAACTTTATCGTGCCATCACGTTATAAAGATGCTTTATTTTAGCAATATGACACAACATCTTATATATCTGTAGTACGAAAAGAACCTAATAAAGACTAACTGAATTAGTTCACTACATTTGTTCTATTAATACGGTAACTAATATTTTAGATATATATATATACTATGTATGTATTAATAAAAGAATTTAATCAATCATCAAACAGCAATTGGTAACAACTTACATGAGTTTTGTTGATGAGCATCCCTCGCCAAGGCTCCTCCGAGAGGTTCCACTATGCCACTGGATTCTATTTTCAAAGTTTGTTTAAGGTTAACAATGAAGTAAATGCGTGATTCGTATGCTCACACAGTTGTTAAGATTTAAGTCTACCTCTAACCTATGCTTAGCATCTGTAAATATCAATATAATGACTTTGCTTCTACCAGGTTGAACTGCTCAAAAAATGTCAGATAGCGAGTGATCCTCTTGCAGTAGAGTTACGTTAGCCAGCTTCAATTCTTGGATCAATATAAATGGATTTCGCCATACAAGACGCATATCGACATTAGACGTATCAGCTCCAAATCAGGATTTTGTTGAACCCAGCAGGTAGAGACCGTAACGTGGACAGCCTTCTTAAGTGACACATATAATTTCCAACCTCCCAGATATAGACCGTAACGTGAATGCCTGCCTACGCGACACATATAATTTCCGCCACTGGTACTTTTTATTATGTTTCGCTTCCGTTGGTTGTGATGTTAAGGAATTTGACGAAATTCCCTGTTTAACATTATCGGTTTTATCTCCTCAGATATTGTAACCTTACTTTCTCAAGATTTTACTTGGTTACTTGAACTCAGTAAATTAAAATATTGGGTTATAAACAATTTACTTGCCAACCAACTAAAATGATTAAAATAATCCTCCAGCTACAATATTTCTTCCAGATTTAATTACGATATATTTTCGACGGATAAAAAGTACTCAGAATTCCAAGAATCTACAAGTCACCACAGTCTTCTTCTTCCTCCGTTTCCACTCGTCTCTCGGGCACTTGTCCCAGTCAGACTTGAAACGTCTGGTCGAGTCTCATCAGCATCACATTCGTCGTGTGGACCACGCTGTGTGCTGCTGCTAGCCGTCGGGTAGCATACTGCTGCCTGCAGTACGCTACGACCATAACAAAATAAATCAAGGATCATAAAAAAGGAAAAGATACACCTAAGATTTTAAAATTATATGATACTCGTTGACTGTCAATTGAACCTGTCATATCTCGCATGCAGTGGGATGAATTATCGTTACCATTTTCAATTGAGTCATGAGAAAGAGAATTGTTATATTTTACACTCAATGTACACGGACCCAAAAAATCAACTTTATTTAATTTACTTAAAAAGTGTGTTTCTGTAGTACTAGTAGCTGTGAAATTATTTGAAGGGGATAACATCGATCCCTCAAAACTTTTAACTTGCCTTAGTCTTTAATTAAGTCGCTTTGTGGAAAAATCCTGATTTCAACAATTTACATCGGATTGACTTATTTTCTTCAGCCGTTAAATATCATATAAATCCGTCACCGAACTTGGGTTATAGTTTTGAGTCTGCTTTTCGAAAAACTATTATAACGTCTGAGAAAGATAACATTGTACGCACCCGATGCAACGACTTTACATTGGATTTAATAGAACAGCTGCAACAAAAGCTTCCTACAAATATTGAAAAAAATTGCAGTATTAAATGTAGTAGGAGTCCTAAAAATTGTTAAATGTAAAGAAATAATGGAATTGCGGAAGTTATGGATGGGGACTGAAAAAGAAATTATTGACATGATTTTAACTCAATGGAATAACATTAATTTTATGAAGTGGGAAAACGTCAATAATACAAACTTTTTTTTGGATCGAGGTATCTAAATATAACGATGCTGCAGCCAAAAATCAATTTAGCGAACTTTCTGCGTTACCTATATCACTCCTAAATATAGGATTCGAATATAGAAGATGAGCTGTTCAGATTGATAAACTTGGTGAAATCTAAATTACGGAATAGAATGAATTTGAAGACACTTAATTCAATAATAAGAGTTAAGAGTTCTTTAAAATTGTTGGGGAAAGAAGATGTCATTAAGGTTATAAGTACCAACGTTTCTTAGCCACTTTTTAGCCACAAATTCTTGAAATTTAGTTACTTCTAGCCACTTTTTATGTAGATTTTAGACACAAATCTTAGCCAAGAGTTGGCAGCCTTGGGCCCAGAAACCAATTTTTTAGCCCTACAGACCAAGAAACTCTTGTATACACTTCAGAGCCGCAAAAAATCTGTAAAGAGACAGTCTAGAGATTTTGTTGGATCTTCGGTCTCCCGTCGTGTATTTTAAAACAAACAGGTCTTCAAGTTTGGCCTATTTGTTGTGTTTATACCGTAAAATCTGTACACCAAGTTTATATATTTTTTTAAGCTTTTTCACTTTTACCATATCATAAATATATTAATAAGTTTTGAGATAATTCTTTCTAACAATCTCTTGCTTTACAATTAAGAAAGATCTCTGGAGATCTCTATAGACCAAACTTCAAATATTGTGTATATACTTCGGAGACGTGTCTCTAGAGACGTTTTTTTTTTTTTTTTATTATAGTTTCCGGAGACATAATTTTATGGTCTCCAAAAACAAAAGTCTCTTGGAAATTTTAGTTCTGTAAACCGGCAACTGGAGACCAAAAGTCTATCCCCGTTTGTATCTTTACCATAATTCATCGAATTACGGAATATCAACTAGAGAGTTTATAGTCATTTACCAGTATGAATTATGATTACTTAGCTTTGCAAGTAGGCCTAGAATAGGACTTTTCGAATGCTCATTATTTTCTTATTAGTATTTTTTTTTCCAAAGTGATCTGAAGATTCTTATAAATCTGTTCAATCTTTCGAGTGAAAAAAAGATATTCGGCCGAAATTAATTGTTTTCTACGAATATTTAGACGAAGCTCAATAAATTTATGTAATTTGTACTAGCAGTTGGCCGTGCCGGCTGCTTTAAATCAATGTCAAAATATACTTCATAATATGTTAATTTCAAGATGATTTTCCAAATTTAGGCCCTATTGTCAGATGTAGTTAACAATTTCGAAATTCAAAATTTTACCTTAACTTCCTTTTGGGATAAATGATGTTAAAACTCCTCAGAAGATCTGCTCTCGCCTTACTCCCATCAATTTTAAACGCAATTATTACAGTTTACTTTGCCGTTATCAATTATATTTCAAAAATTTCAACTATTCTTTTTGGAGACTCTACTTATGCATATAATCCAGATTTTTTAGCATCAGAAGTATTTGAAGAGATCTGTTAAAAGTATTTTCTAATTTTTTTATTTTATATATCTCTCTCTTTTATTTGCAGTCTGAGCTACGAGCAGAAGAACGTTTAGCGGAGGAACAAAAACGTCACCGAGAACTATTGGCTCGAGTAGAAAGAGAGGCAGCCTTACAAAATGAAAATTGTCAAATAAAAATCCGAACCATTGAAATTGAAGCAAACTCCCTACGGGAAGAGGCACAAAGATTGCGAATCCTCTGTGATAAGCAGGCCAATGATTTGCATTCAACAGAAGAAAAATTTGAAGCGGCTCGTGATAGTATAGCATCTCTTCAGCAAGAATTAGATGAGGCAGCGGATCGTGAAACTAAGTATCTGGAGGAGAAAAAAGTTGCTGAGGATCTTATGATAGATTTAAGTAAAGAATTAGAAAGATTAAGATCTGAAAGTGGACCTGCACTACCAACAACATCACCGGAGACTTTAAGACTGGAAGAACTGCATCATGAATTGGATGAATTACGACATATAAATAAGAGTAGATTGCCTTTTTTATGACTTTAGGAGATGTTTTTGTTTTTTTAATATATTGTATTTTATATTTTAGGTCTCGAAGAACAAAATGAAGAGCTACAAGCGGCAGTTTTAACTCGAGGAGTAGAAGAAGGACGGCACTTGTTAAATGGAACACTTAATAGTCTTGCACAAGAGTTAGAAGAAATGTCACAGACACAGGTAAAATTGATGATATTAAATTATTCATTAACTTCTATTTACGTCTGGATAGAAGTCTAATGATTGAGTTCTATGTATTTGTGTAGAAGCAGTAAGAAATTCAATATTTAGCCCTGGTGTGGTGATATCAATGACTTGTTCTACATGTAATTGTTTCTATTTTTTTGGAATCTCGTATTCTCATTCCAATCTCAGCTATTGAGGATATAACAATCCACAAAGCAAACAGCTCAATGTAGAATGGGTCAATCTTAAGAAATATTATTATGTTAAATACGTGAAGCATGCACTGCATGAAATTCTAGTCTTGCTTTTTTTTTCCTTTCTCCTCTTAAAGTATTATTTATAGCTTTTTATTTAATTAAGAAATGCTTCCTTTCCTGTTCAATTACAATTCATTAGTGACAAATCCTTTTCAGTTTTTGCCCATGGCATTTTTAGTGTATATAAAACGGGAAGAAATATCCCAAAAATTAAGCCCCAGTATATTTCTGACAGCTGTACTGAGTTAGGGGATTTTTATAAGTCAAATGATTCAAATTGTTTGCCTTTTATAAAGCCGTTATCCTTGCTTTCTAGAATTTCATTTATATCAGTTATACTTATGTTAGGAATTTAACAGAAAATGAAGTGTATCAGTTTCAGTCAGAGTCAACTCAATAGTCATCCAATGACCAATTTATCGTTTATTTTCTCATATTATATTGCCCATCACACCAGTAAGTTTTATCCAAAATGTACACGGAAAGACGTTACAAATCTCTACATAGTTTTTTCATAATCGAGGTACGGACCCTTAGCAGGGTTAGAAAGAAAGATCCGAAGAGTTCCATTCTTAGCAGGAGCATGAAATATTTTTGGGTCAAATTTGATTGATAAAATCACGTTTTAACCGTCTCAGGGAAGAATCAAGGACAATATCTAGATCGAATACATCGAACAGCTTCTTTTGAAGACATGTATGAATTGCTTTCAAATTGTACTTCACATGATCTATGAGGAGTTATCTCATCTAGTTCTTTTATTCTAAGTTTATTCTTATTAATTATTTTAAATAATCTGGTACATTATATCCCTGTTTAAATGTTTAAAAAATAAGTTGTTATATAAAAAAAATTACATTTGAAGTAGTACATAATAATATTGTTCTTCACATCACTTCCCGAGATCTATGGTGTCATAATCAGTTATTTAAAGGGTCACTTAAACTTAAATGTTACTTACGTAACTAATTTGCTGTAATTAGCAAGCTATTTTTACAATAATCAAGTGATTTCAAGAGATTTTGCCAGAACTGGAACTAAAGTAGGACGTAACGCGAAAAAAAATAGCTAAAGATTGATATTAAAAGCGATTGTTTTTTCTAATCAAACATTTTTTACTGATTTTTAATTATTTTGTTAATAATAATTCTCTAAATTATGAATACAAAATTAACAGAGATTATTAATTCTACAGTCAGGTGTGCACAGAATTTGCACCAAGCGACACCCCAAAAAAGTAGAACGGAATGCAACAAAAATCACAACTTTCCAGAAGTGAGGTTTTGGGTATTTGCTCGAAATTGTGATTAGAATGTACTGCCGAGTCTGAATTAAGTTTAAGATGCCATTAAAACAACTAATTTATGTATGTGGAATTCTAAATAAGTAGGAAAATGAGTATAATAGACTAGGGTTGGTTAGGCTAGGTTAAATTAGCGGCAATCAAAATACCGACGATCAGCCACACTTAATTCACCGATGTGATTAAGATCTCTGTGATTGTTTGATTTAGGGAAAGAGTAAACCTGATGAGGTCCCTAACTCCTTGTCTACTATTTCCTTCAATTCGCGAAAAAAGTAGCTACCTAGCATATTCCTTCTTCATGTGGCAATGTTTCCTCGTACATACAGTTTCTTTAGAAATCATTGTATGAAGCTTGCATGCGTTCCGCATATTTGCCAAAAAGTCTGAGTCTTTTGATAACTGCAGTAAGACTTCGCACGTTATTATGGTACCTCCTTTGCAATGTTTATGTCTTCCTAGAATATATCTTCAAATCGTATATGTGATTATTTCTCTCCATTGCGATTAGCAATCTTACAGGTCTGTAAATCTAGAATACTCTTCTCTGATTCTAGAGATCTATCTGTGAACTTTTCTGATAAGCATATATTCTTCACTGAACCCTTCCTGACCAGAACATTTGGCCTCGTTTGATGGTATATTACTGTGGCTAGGCACCCAGCCCAGAATAGCTTTGGTTAGTATCAAATTTTCCGAGATAACTACGACAACTCTGTACTAGGCTCAATCTAATGTTTTAAGTATCCACAGCTTTTATTGTAGCTTGGCTATCAATACAAATCCTGATAACCCAATTACAAGGCTCGTTATAAGATGTTTTTAGTAGCCTTACTAAGTTCCCTATAGCTACAATATGAGTGGTTCGGTAGGCGATGGTGAGTATCCCACTCCCACATCCATTCTCGAATCAACAGAGTTATCCTCCCACTCCTCTCTACTAGGAGTACTAGTTGAGAAACCTTTCTCAAAGTCGTATGACCAAGATTTTCTCCGGTTATCCAGCAGCCTGATTCTCTGGGATATAATTGAGCAAGCCAGAATACATATAATGACTGAGTTATGCTGATTTGTTTGGTGCAATGCCCAATATTAAAGTACACATTTAATTTATATTAAAAAATAATTTGCGAATAGTGCAATAATGGTAAAATTTAAAATGCATTAGGTCTTAAATATTTATATAAGTCGTAAACATGAGAAAAAAAAAACACTTAAGCAACAAACCTTTTGTAAAAATACTTACAAAAAACAAATTATAAATGCACAAATTTTCATTTGGGTAATTGGTTGCACTCTTTTTCCTCTGAAATCCTAAAATGCACTCTTCGCTTTGAAACTATTCTCTTTTTCACATTAATCAAGAGAAAAGAAATTTTCTACATCAATTTTTGTTTTTATGGGGCATCCAAAAATGTGTTTGCCTAATTTTTTTTGTCACATTTCTATCAAAAAACAAAAACAAAACACAATTCAAGCATTTCGGTATCATTTCATCGCTTATTTTTTGTTATTTGTTTTCCAGGATTCAGTGGATTCCGCCACATTAGCATCATTGAGTCAGGTAAATACAGAAAAGGCATAACACTTTGTATTTTTTTTCTCTCTCTTTTGGTTTTGGCTGATTGTTTTTCATAACATTTTTGATTCTTATGTGCCTAATAATACTTTCTGTTATGCTGGGAAATAAATTTTGCTAATCCAATCAATATTAACGCAATGTTGCTAGACTACTAAGAATTAGAATTAATTTTGCATTTTTTTTTTTATTTTTAGTTAGTCATACAAAAACATATCGTAAGCATTTGTTTTTTGCCTTTTATAAGGATTTTTTGCGCATAATTATTTTCATTTTATATTTTATTTTATATTCTCATTGGTGTTTAACTACTAAGATTATGCAATAAGTACATAATATATTAAATTTATCCAGACGAGTTCTATTACTAACAAAAACACTACACGAATTCTGATATGCAGAATTTACTTTATATTACATGCACTAAACAAATTGATTTATTGACATCGGGACTGTACGGTCTGGTTACTCAGTTCTATGCAAGTCAACTATACGAAGTCGATTTAAATTTAAGTCTATTAAATTCAAATAATACAAAATTGTTGGCGAAATTGGGTAATTTGGCGTAATTGATTCTGATTTGTTCCTACAAAAAAACACAAATATTGATATACGCCTTTCTGTCAAATCATTAAGTGCATAGAGAACTCGTATCGAAGAAATATTTTGAAATAAAATTATGTCTTCTTCTTTGCTTACTGTGACTATCCTTTAAAGGACTTGTGTCGAAAATCTTGGATTGGCTTTTTCAATAATAGCTGCGTTTTTTTTTGTCTCTGTGATCTGATCCGGATCAAAAGAGATTATCGATTGACGTCGGTGTCAAAAACGGTTATATATTTACATGGTTTCTAAATTCATAAGAAATCTTCACATTGCCATGCTTTTGTTGGGTAGAAACTTCAAAATTTGAACCAAATTTTATTCAGGTTCTATTTTGACGTTTTGTGAAGACTGAAATCATGGCAATTTGATAATTTGTCTCATATGTAAAATTATATTAGCTACATACAGACATTTTTTAGAACCAAATCAACTTGAAATTTCCAATGAACCGGATCAATATAAAAAAACGCAGCTAGTATCACTAAGCAAACAGGATATAGAGAAGTCATCTCGAACAACAATATGTTGATAAAATTGTATGTCTTCTTTTAAATATTGTAATTTCCACATTGAATTTCTAGCTCCTTAATTAGTTTAATGTCAATGAAACTATTAAAAAACCTAAGTGTTTTTTTTTTTTAAACGCCCCCACTCTAATTTTGCTCGTGGGTTAACAATTTAAATTAAGTTTTTACTACTTTTAAAATGTAATATTGAATTTTTTGGTCAATCATGTCCTTTTGTAAATCTAATCGCCATTTATAAATCAATTTAACAATCGTTAACGTTTTATATATGGACTGCTTATTTTCCTTCCCTATACATATATCACATGTTTACATAGCGAGAAGAAAAATATAAAACAATAAAATTATTAAAAGCCAACTGTGATCTGATCATTAAAATCATGACGTCAAAAGTATAGGAGAGAAAAATAAATATTTTTCAGGGGGGTGATTCTGATCTCTTTGTTGTAGCTTGGGCGTATATTTTAGTCACATATTTTGGCATTTCACCACAAATTTGTCGTACTTTTATATTCACCATATACATTTTGATTTATCCTTTTCAGCAACCACAAAATAAAAAATAAATTAATGTCAGAAAACACGCATAAAAGTACGACAAATTAGACAACTGCTTCCGAGGTTGTTACAAAATTTTATATTGCGGTAAATGGCTAGAGCAATACAAGTGCTTAAATTCGAAATAATATTTTCAATTTGTAATGTGAAGTGTCATTTTTAGTTCATTCTACGTAATCATTTAGGCGTATATTTTGACATTAAAGTACGACAAAAGATCAGTATGAACCCCCTACTCGTAAGTGAAGTATAGAATGTATTTAGCTTGTAAATGCTTAAGTCAAATTTGGAAATAGGTAAAAGCCGGTTTTCCAGCATTCTAAGCAATCTGATCGGGTTTACTGGATCCCAATTGTGGTCTAGCTTGACTTAATTGTTATTTGCTTGTAAATATATTTACACGGGTATCTCCCCATCTGTAACATCTAGTAAACTAAATTTCAATCGCTTTGATCAGTTATTGATTATTTATGTCCATTCTTTTAGATTAGCTGCTCTGCGCATTATATAAATTGATAGTTTCACTGCCTGGTAAATTCACGCTAGATATTTCAATACAAACCAGTCTCCTATAACATTGTAAAATGATTTTAACAGTACACTCTTTGCATATAAGGAGTTTTAAATAAGCATAAATTAATAAATCTTTTATTAGAGGAAGAATTTAGTAGCAGTCGTAAGCAAATCATTTGATAATGCCCAAGTAGGGCGAAACGCGTTGTATTAATTATATTTATTCATAGCACAATAAATTCTGGAATTCAGGAAGTTTGTTCATAAATGTTACTGATAAATTAATTTAATTAAAGGGAAAGAAAATAGCTATCTCTTTTATCTCGTTAAGCATATACTAAACAGGAAGATCACCGTACATTTAAAAAAGTTATACAGTAGCTGCGAACGTGTCAAAAATATATTATCAAGTGGAAAGAATTTAGTACTTGAATTTGTTATTAGTTTCTAAAATTTATAAAAGAGCTTTCCTACATACATCATACGAGGTGTGATAAAAAAAATACGGTGAATAGTGCTATTACAAACAAAGTAATAAGTTTGCATCAAATTTAAATTAATCTCCTCCAGAGTACTGTCCTTGGTTAGCAATGTACTTATCCCAACGCTGATTCCATGATTTAAATTATTTCTGTAAGGTTTCTTTCAGAAGGGCCTTCAGCTGCTCTGTCGTGGCGCTCTAAATGTCGAAAATGGTGTCAACACGTTTTCCTTTTGAGCGCGGTTTTTATTTTTATGGAAGAGCCCCAAGTAGCATGGTGCAAAATTCGGAGAATAATAAGGTGGGTGTAGACAGACAAGATTTTTTTTTCGGCCAAAAACACGCGGATCAGATGCGAGGTGTAGCATGGGGCGTTCTCGTGATGAAGGAGAAAGCCATTGACCCATTTTTTGAAAGCCTAGATCGGAACCATACAAGATGTTTAGTTCTTCCCTAAGCTCTCGAATAGTCAATCGCCTGTTTGAACAAATCCGTTTTGCTACTTTTTGCACGTTTTCGTGTGTTTTTAAGGTAGAAAGGCGTCCCAACCGTTGCTTGTCCTCAACAGACTCATTTCGCTTTTAAATCGCTCATACTACTACTAGGCAGTCTTCAAAGTCACCACATTATCACCATACACTGGTTTTAATAATTAATGAGTTTCTTTGGGACTTTTCGGCAAATTAAAACTAACTCTTCCGACTCTGGATGCCAAGTCACAACTTGTTCAAACTTAAAACTGACTCCTCTTAAAGAATCAAGCTATTAGACGGATAACTTCAAATAGATATAGCGTCCTCAGTTGGTGCTATCTAAAACTTCATTCACCGTATTTTTTTTATCACACTTCGTACATACTTCCCACAGAAAAACATATCTTTAAGTCTATGAAAATTTAATGTATATATATAGGTTTCAATAATATTTTTAACAATTTGGTCAAGAAGTTTCCAAAAAAACTTCTATAACTCTGAATAATGTCACACTACCAATCTCTTCCCAAAAAGTTTTTATTTGCCATACTCTACTAAGTACGTAAATATTTTTTATTTAATTTCATTGAAAGCATTTTTAACCAGCTTTTTGCTTTTTCCATACCATTGTAAATTTTGTAAATTGATAATAAATAAAAGTCCAATTTAAAATGTTTTGTATTCAATTTTTCTAGCTCCAGCAGGCTTTCAAAGACAAAGAGGAAGAAAATCAACGGCTCAAACACTACATCGACACAATTCTTTTGAATATTGTAGAAAATTATCCACAATTGCTCGAAGTGAAGGCATCACCAACCCCATCACCACCACCACAATCGTCACCAGAATTCGAGAAAATAAAAAATTAAAATTTCTGTATAGCAGAAAGGGTTTATATATATATATAATTCATTACCAACCATTTATTAGAAATTTACAAACCACATAGAGCTATGCAATTCCCCCTACATAACATAACTTAAATAACAAAAAAACAAAACAACTAACAAAATAAGATCAAAACTAAAATAGGAAGAAAACTAAGAAAAAACGGCCTTAATTTAATGTCGGATCATAAGAGACAAAAATAAAAAAACTTTCTTAGGATAATATTTTCTAAAAGTAAAAAAAAATAAAAGTAAAAAATACAAAAATAAATAGTAAATATGAAATTTGTAAAAAACTGCGATTGTTTTATTTTTGTTTTTCTTTTTTCTTTTACTTTTACAAATAAGGTTTAATGTTAAGTAAATGGCGCGCGATTATTTTGTTAAATGAGTAGTCGGAAGAGACGGCCAATTTTAGAGGGCATGCAAGGATCCCCATTTTAATGGATGTTAATTAATTTGTAATCATACTTTTGACCGTTCGTAGCCTACCCTTTTTACCTACAGCTAATTTTAGATCGAGATATATTTTTAAATGCGAATTAATCCTTGTTACTCCTACGATTATTATTTATGCCTAGTGTTAACTAATTGATAATTGTATTAATGAGAAAATTCTTATATTTTTTGTATAGTGATGTACACATTATTTCATACTGAACGAAAAAAATAAACACATTATGTAAAAAAAATTAAATTCGAAATCGTGATCGTATGATGTTTGTACTTTGTCCTTTGTCCTTTGTTTATTTTGTTTTTTATTTGTTTATTAACATTATCGTGGGGTGAAGGATTTATATACTTAACTCGTTTCAATTTGCTCGAATCACATGCAAACTTTAAACAAACATGAATGAAAAAATATTTTAAGGGTTTTTATTTTCTTTGGTTTTAGTTATAATTTTTATCCCATCGCATTTATAATTCTTATTATATGTAGGTAGGTATACTGGAAGGCTTGGATTGTGAAATAGATAAAATATTATTAAGCTTATGGTTGTATTCATTTGAATGCAAGCGCCTACCCGTACCCACTACTATTAGTCGTAAGAGCCCACAGTATATTTTGGGTACGAAGTATAACCAAAAAATATAAGCATTAAGTTAAAGGAAAGGTAATGTAAAAAACAATCATCTGGCAGGAAATCTCGGAAGCCTAAGTAAGTAATTTATGTGGAAAGCACCCTTTTTCTCCAAATTGAAACACTTATTATAACCACTTTATGCACATCTTAAAAAACAGAGGTTTTCCCTGACCACAAAAATGCAGTCCAAAGACGTTTTGCGCGCGGTTGACGCCTTGCCAGATGAAGTTTACAAATATCAAACAAATCTTACAATTTCCAGCATTCGTGTCTTACTGGTTAAAAATCGTGTTATCAATTCATAGTTTTAATTCAAATATCACATTCAGATTCGCTCTCATATGATTAATCACAAGTGAGTGAGTACATCCTTTTCGTTTTCTTCAATTACATTTACTTTATGAAATATTCTTTCAGTCTTTCTGGTGTTGCATTTCCCTTGAACCATTTGATTTGCAATTTATTTTCTACAAACACCCAATCACTTTGGTGATAATTTAATATCTTCATTTTCACCTCATTCTTCCTTATACAATATATATAATTGCTTCTATATATTTATTGCAACAGAACTGCTTTGTTTGGGGGTAGAAGACTTCCTTCAAAACCTATAATTGAAAAAATTATAAGCAGTTTCTTGAGATCTCCAAAGGTTCACAGAGGGAACTCACTACTTATGTATAAAGGTAAAGTAGAGATTGTGTGAATGAGACGATAAAAATATGGTGACAAGAAATATTAGTGTTAATGTAACAGTAAATCTCATGAACCTTTTGCAAAATATCACTTCGGATATTTCTAAAAACTCTTTCTGATTTAGGTTTGCAGAATTTGTAAAAAAATTTCATATCGGGCTTCTTCAACTACAAAAAACGAAATTTTCTATTAGTGTATAATCTTCTTCATTAATATCTACTTCGTTTCCAAATTTAGAAAATGTTAACTGCAACTCTGGTCTAGTCTGGTCTACTTTTTTATTATTTTTAAGATTAGGCAGATTGTAAAGGTTTATTATGAGTATATCTGTATCTGCAGTCTTAATGACAACTGAGCTGTCTGCTGAGGTATATTAGTTCTCTTTCTGAGCCGAATTCCATGTGGTACAGACTGATGGAAAACCCATAATTTTCAGTATTTTAACTTCATCTGGCAAGGTGTTAGCCGCGCACAAAACGTGTTGTGACTGCATTTTTGTGCTCAGGGAAAACCTCTTCTTTTTAAGACGTGCATTAAGTGGTTATAATAAGTGTTTCAATTTTGTGTTTTCAACATACTATTAGTCACTTACGAAGCGGAGATTTCCTCCCAGATGATTATTATTGACATTGACTTTCCTTTAACTTGGTACTTATGCGCATATATCTTTTGGATATACTTCACACTCAAAATTTACTGCGGGCTCTTGGTGTAATATATAAGAAGGCTTGGATGGTGAAATATATACATAAAATATTATTGTGCTTATGGTTGTATTCGACGCGCATTTTAAAGCTAGCTAGGATGTTTTAATATCAGTGATATTTCACTCCTGTAGTTAGACGTGTTTAATTGTAGCTGAAATTACATTATTATTACATTATTCCCCAACTCGATTCGATCGGAATAGAGTCAAGTGAAAAAAAAACCATATTGACGAAGGGAAACAAAAATTTAAGAAATTGAATAGAAAAAATTCACAAAACAGTCGATGAGAGGTAAGCTGAGGTCGACTTTTGCGGATTTGTACTATAAAATTTCAAAGAATTTTGTTTCAATTTTCTTTCGTCTATATGGTTTTATACACTTAACTCGATTCTGATCGATCGAGTTCAGTAATAAGGCCCAGTATTTGGTATGCTCATTGGATCAGTGGAAGTTCATTCACAGACATATGCCACTGATAATCGTCATTACGATTGGTGTGCGCGCCTGTACCCTTTTTAAGAATTAAATTTTTTTCCAAAAACATGCAGCTATTTGTAATAGGGTTGGTGCACTGATTACAGAAAGTTCATTCTAATTTCGCCTATACCTCTACCATAGCTTAGGAAGAAGATTATTCGCGCGGTAGTCTTGTTGACGGATTTGTTAAATGCTACATTTATTTTTGATTGTTGCTCATCCCACAACTTGACGATTGTATACACCTGCTAGTGGTAATTACAATTTAACCAGTGGCTTTGCATGTTATACTGTTTTAGTAAGAGTATCTTTTACTTAAATTGCTATGCCATTCTTTAAAAGTTTTTCTCTACGTACATTTTGTAGAGCGCAAAGGAAATAATCAAGTAAATATCTCAGGGTAAATCAGCCTTTTCTACAAACGCTACGGACGTGTATTATACCTTCCAAATGTTCGGTATACGGAAATTAGTATGTGCTATTTGTATCATCAATTTTTGACTATAATTCGAGCAAATTATCGAGTAGTATTGTTCTGTTATGTGTAATCGTCAAAACTATATTTTTCTGATATTGAGAAAGTGTTGAGTATTTCTAACAATAATAAAAAAATTGTGGAATACTTAAAGAAATATAATTTCAGTAGCATCGCAGTATTTTTAAAGTCAACTTTATCCTTTCTGTGCCGAAACATCTTTACGTCCACATTGTCGCTAAAAATTCTGCAATTGAAACTCTATTTAGTTTGGCACTAAGGAGATGGAGGCTGATGAAGAAGTGGAGCGTTGAAAATTCAACTGGTAATATGAGAAACCTGTGCTGTGCAATTAATTTTTATGTAAATTTTAAGGAGATAAATCCGCATTCCGTTTAAGGAGTTTTAGGTATTTTAGACACGATTCCACGATGAAATTTCCGGCTGGGCTGCGTTACAATCTTAAATAATTTTGATTGGATTCCTCTAATCAGGGTTTGATGTATACACCCTCAGGATTACATTTTAGGAGTGTGGAAAAATAAAACATTGGTAAGATTTTTTTTTTTTTAATATTTTAATAAAAAAGAAAGCAAACATTTTAATTAAATAGATTTTTGGCTCTGTTATATACTTAATTTGCATAATAATCAATTATTTTGGGTACTTTCCGCGTCGTCGAGAACTTAATTGATTTTGATCATCGTCCTTTTAATTATTACTAAAATCTAAATTAACATGCGCGTTCTCCTGTTCTTAACAGCTCTCCAACAAATAAATTTCTTGGGGCATATGCCACGTTTAAATAGGCTAAATAAATCAAAAGCTGCAATAACAATTCGGGCTAACAAAAGCGTAATCGAATTATCATTGGTGAATAAATGACAATTACAATTTTGAATATTTTCCCGTTGATGAAATATAAATTTGATGAGTTCTGCTAATCAAAACTCGATCAAGTCACAGAAACTTATCTAAATTGTGATATTTACGTACCAGTCATCATTGTAAATTGTAAGTGGAATTATTTGATATTTTATTTATGAATATTCCTAAAAATTCCTCATTTATCCTTCGATTAGATTGGAGCAGTACCGTCAAAGTAATTTGTTTAAGATTTGAGTATATAATAGGATCTAAGGATGTTGTACGAGATGATTTTCTTGACAGCCTTCCAATCACTGTTCCACAGAAATGTGTATTATATGCTTATACTCTTGAAGAGGGCTTTCCATCTGGCAGGCATTTAGATCTGAAAATCTGAAAAACTATCAACACAGAAGCTCCGAAGACCTACAGTATATATATATACTGGTATATTATACAAGAGTACTAATAGTAGCACTCTTGTATAATATACCAGTTATGTCTTGTGTTTTACGTTTCTAGCATATAAAAAATCCTTCATTCCCTCGCGTCGCGTGAGCATGGCCCTTTTTAAAATCCGTTGTATAAAATTTCCTCATCCACACAATTGATAAAAACCTAAAAAATAGGAAATTTGAGAAATTTCTTGTCTTCAAGAGGAGAAATCCTAGTAAAATTCCATTTTTCTTTTGCTTCTTGTCGGCAATCATGTAAAACCTTTTAAAAATAATGAAATGTGTAAAATCCTTCCTTCTTGATTCCACCGAAAAAATATTTGCTCACTTTTTAGTGTTTTAACGGATGTTGACGGGACATGCTGGCAAGAGGTAGAATTCCAAGAGTCTATAAATTTTCAAAAAGAACACGAGGGTGGTGGAAAATATTTGAAATTTCGCGACCAACAGTACTGTCACCTATCGGATGTTAGTGAACATAATTGCATTATAATACATTGTGTGCCCCTGAACCATTTTACAGTTCTGTCGGCCATCTGTGTGTGAAGAAAAAGGTTTGTGTCTATGATAAAAAATGCTCCGTTTGTAATAAAAATAAATGAAAACGAATAAAAGTTCTTTAAGATGGCAGCACAATCAAAACAGTTCAAAAAATATCACAGAAAAGCTAAAAAATAATTTTGTTTTCAAATTCTTATTTTTAATTTTTATATAAAAAAAAATATTTCATTGAACTTTTCCGGTAGATGAATAAAAGCTTGATAGTGTGATACCAAAAAATATAAAGTTATAAAGTTGTAAAGAAGAGCTACAACAAGAGATCGATAATTTTACTTCAGCTGAGAAATATTCTAAATACGTCAACAGTTGGATGATAGTGCGCCGATCCGATGCATACACTTTGCTTGTTCGTTTTGTTGTGATTATTTGCGCATGCGCAGCGTGCCTGGTGAGGTAGTTGGGTTCGGGGTTAATAGATAATCTGACGATGAGCGATGGGTACCTCAAAACTCATTTGAACTCGGTTGTGGCGCTTCTCTACTGATTTATATTCCTTGGTTCAATGGTTCAATGTTTAAGAAAAAGACTTTTAAAAAAATACATTTTGTATACCAGTAACTAAATGAAAAAAAAAAACAAAACAAAAAAGTCAAGCTCAGTAAAATTGCGGTCCCGTTTTCACTATATAACACCACTTCAGTAGACATAGAAATTTTGCATAATTATCTTCTAATATAAAAGAAGAATATTTTAATTTTGAATACATTTTTGTAATGTTGTCATAGAAAATGAAATGTTTATTTTATAATCAATAATTTTTCACTCCTATCCTCTCTAGACGCGGAAAGTAATTGGTCTTAGGAAGCAATCGTTCAGGATGTTTATTAATGCAATCACTCTGCATATCACCTTCCGGAATTTTCTGAAGAAGATGGGCAAATCCAACAGCGAACTGTGTCGACTGTATGAAGAGCATGACCAAACCTCCATTGCAGCTTTAACGTTGTAAATCACTCCAAAAATAGGGTTTGTAAGTTAACCTCCAAAGCAATAATCGAGCTCGTAAAGAAGCTAGACTTAGTCTAACCACTTGAGGAGAAGATACAATAGATCCATTTTGGTCGCAGTGTTCGCAGGGTCCTAGTGGTTTACTCGCCCCTACTGGTAATCTTAACCTTAATTAATAACTGGAATAATATAATTTACTGTCGTCTATATACAGATAAATCTTAACTTTGTGTGGCGGCTACTGGCAAATCACAAATAACTATGAACTAAAACTAAATGATGAAGCAAAATGGGAAAATGAGAAACAGTCAGTAGGCTTACCTGAGAGCTTGGAATGATGGAATTAATGCTAATAAACAGTCTTGGATAATTCAACAAACACGAAGATGTCACATCCGCAACTTCACATATTATGTACAACTGGTAAGTACATAGATCCGTTTATAATTATTGAATATACTTTAAATGCGATCGTAATATGTTCGTAATTTATAAAAGTTTATGAAGATTATTCTATCGGTTTTTTTTCGTGGCTCTATTTTTTTTTTGTGTCTTATTATTGGAATATTGTTTCTATACGGAAAGTTTATTGCCTCTTGAATAATATGTACATTCCCAAGTTCATCTATAGATTTTCCAATTTAGTTCCCAAAAATATCCAAACCTAGTTAGATTCTAAGAACCTGCAATTAATCAAAATGTTGTCAACCTTGATAGATGTGGATAGGAAAAAGTGCCGCCCATCATTTCTGCACACATCAATGGTTGGAGAAAATTGCTAATATGTCTGATAATATGCCACTTCTGGAACAAACCGTGGACAGTCGTTGGTTTTTACATTTGCCACTTTGGTGCAATAAAACGGTCGCACTCACTGTGTATAGAATACCCGCGGGAGCTAGTTAAGTTCATCTCGGTGAAAGGCACTTAAAAAAAAAAAGTGATGCGCTCCTCTTGTTCGATAGTTCAGGACCGTTGAAGTAGTGACAGCGAAACTATCTTGCACAAGATCTATCCCCGCCAACATTAGCAACCAGTTCAATCAAGTTAATGCAATTAGCCTCGATCAGTTTTATCGTTGAGATACACAGAAACGATATCAGCATATAAATAAGGATGCAGCGTCTATGTGGACCATTATATCTGCAGAGGTGTAACGAATTCACCTGGGTATATAGAAGAATTTTAAGATTGGGTTCAATTTGTCATTTGTGTTTTTTGGATGTACTATGTACATATGTACACCAATGTCGTACGAGATGATGATGATAATATCTAGAGATTGCTATCGAATTTTTGAATTGATTTTAAAATAATTCATATAATTGTTTACTTTATTTCGATACAAATCAATTTGATTGTTACGGATGTAGATATATGTAGGTGAGGATGGTCTTCTTAATTGTTACATAATCTCTCAAAAGTGCACATCATTTTAGTGAAAAACTAGAAAAAAGAGGGAGATCTAAATTATGTATTCAGGCTGCAATCCAAGAATTTGTTTGTCCAATCGATAAAATTGTTAAAAGCTGAGAGAATTGAAACGGCATTGAACTGAAGAACAAACAGAAAAAATTAAGAGTAATGCAAAATAAAAATAATTTTTTTTTTGAACTTTTATATAATTAAAATTTCTTCTTAGAAATTTATTTATTTAGAGAGAATGCAAAAATATTAAGTTGTTCATTAATGTCAAAAGTTGAAAGAAATTCAGAAACTATTTTTCATCCTTTATTGGTTGTGATTATAGCCTAGAAGTTCTAAACAGGTTCTTTGCAATTCCCCTAAATAATTTACATCAGATTACCCCTAAGTACATCGATCTTGAATATAACCCACTAATCGTGATAACTTGAACGAGGATTTTGGCTTTCGGGGAATAACCCTAGATAAAGTTTGGCTGTTGGTGCTGATAATATCTTTCCGCATTTTATTAAACTATTGCTTCAATATATCGGTTATTATATTCAGCACATCTTTAACTCGAGTATTACATACTCCATTTCCCTCGAGCTTGGAAGACATCGACAATATTTCCTATCGCAAAAAATGCTTTAGCCAAAAATATTTCCGATTTTTGGCCAATCAGCATCCTCCCCTTTCTGTCTAAAGCAGGGGTGGCCAACCTTTCAACTTCCCTGGGCCGCATTGGAAGTAGACGAGTTATATTGGGCCACACATAAAATATACGAACCCTAAACATAGTTAATGAATAAAAACAACAATTTTAAGAAATTTAAGCTTCATTAATTGATAAATTTTTAATTATAAAATTAAAGAAATAGCAACATGAAATTGATGTGATATTTGACATTGTTTTTGATACAATAATACTTCGATATTTTGCGATCGAATTTGTTGCAACTCTCAGTGAGTTCTCAAGGTGCTCATAAGTTATTTTGCTCCTATTTTTATTCTTTGTGTGCTTCATCTTAGAAAATAGCTGCTCACAAATGTAGGTGCTTTCAAATAGCGATGGCATGAATTGTGAAGTAAGGGGTACTTTTTTCGGGGAAGATAATTCTTATAAAAGTCCAGTAAAGAGAAATTATTAAATATTTCTTAAAGTTGAACATCAGATTGCAGCTCTAGCCATTTAATTTGAAAATTTGCTGGTAAGTTTATGTCGACTAAAAATGGAGTCGCAAATATCTAAAAAAAATTGATGATTTTTTTGGAAATCTTGAAATCTTTTCTCAGATTCCTGTATCAAATCGAAAATCAAGTTTGCATATTTTTCGTTACTCTCAGGACAGTGTTTATCCAACGTTTCAAAATACATAAAATTATTTGCTTGGATTTGTGACTATCATAGTTTCAGTTTCATTTCGAAAGTCGTTATAGTTTGAGGCATAGTATTATGAGTTGTTTTTAACTTTGAAGACGCAAATTTAACTCATTTAAATGAGCTGTCAAGTCTACTAAAAAAGGAAAATCTGTTAGCCTGTTTTCATCACCAAGTTCTGGCACTGATTTTATTCTTGATTCCATAAATGACTTGATTTCATTTCGCAAAACATAAAATCGTTTCAACATTTTACCCCGACTTAACCATCTTACTTCCGAAAAATAAATAATGTCCCCAATGTCTTCAGTGTCAATTTGACTAAGTACAATTGCACATTGAAAACTTTCTTGGGCCACATTGCGCAATTGTACATTTATTATGTCGAGAAGTAACTACTCCCATGGAAATGTTATATAGATAAAGAAAATGTTTTATAAAATTAATGGAGAAAGTATTTAAGTAGATGAGTTTTGTTGGGCCGCATTCAAAGCCGTCCTGGGCCACATGGAGCCCGCGGGACGCGTGTTGGACACGCCTGGTCTAAAGCATTGGAAAAAATTATGCATAGACAAATAATCAGCTTCATCAATGCTCATAAGTTGTTATCTAAGTGGCAATCGGGTTTCCGGCCTTTTCACAGCTGCGAAACAGTTATGCTAAAAGTGACTACAGACATAAGAATTGCTATGGATAATAATGAACTGTGGTGTATATTGTCGCTACTGGAATTTTCTAAGGCTTTCAATAGTGTAAATTATGACAAGCTTCTCAATAAGCTAACCACTTGTTTCTCATTCTCGAACTGTTACACTAGACTATTGAGATCATTTCTTTACGATCGACTCCAACAGGTGAAGATTATAGTAATTAGCTCTCCAGCCTCTCACCAGTCAAATGTGGAGCTCCCCATTGCTCCATACTGAGTCCTCTTCTCTTCATGTTATGTATCAATAATCTCTGTTACGTTCTTAAGGATGGTAATATTCATTTATATGTGGATGATGTTCAGCTGTATCTAAGTCGGCCAATATCTTACAACGAGGATGGCATTGTATCAATCTGAACCTTGCCAGAATATTCCTGTGGTCCGCATAATGATCTTTTCCTCAATCCGGCTAAATCGCACTGTATAGCACAGATCCTGGGCTTTTAGACTAACCGTCTGTTAGGCTCAACGGCACTATATTATCCTATATATGAATAATGTGAAAAGCCTTGGAATCTCAATCCATTCCCGCATGAAGTGCTGCTGTCATAACTTTGACTGTTTGAAAAAAAAAAAATTATTCCGGCTATCGTAGACTATGGTTGTCTGTGTTACTACAGGCACTCACTTGAGACTGATAAAAAGCTTATTATTGCCCCTCTTTACTTACGGAAATTTAATTTTTCCGAAGCTGGACAGTGATTGCTCAAAAAATGGCTGAATTTAGCTTTCAATGATTGTGTTCGTTTCATCTATGATATTTGTCCATTTGATCATGTTTCATCTCTTAGAAACTTTCTTGATATCTTAAGCGCAGGGCACTTATTTTTCTTTTTAAACTTCTGATTTCCTTCCATTCTTACAAACCCAGCAGCATCGTTTGATACTGAGTCCTCTTTTCTCTCGTGTTGTTTTTCAGAGTTCATTTTTAGTTCAGATCCCCCGCTTATGGAACGCCTTACCAGTCACTGCTCAAGATGCTACCTCCGCTGGTGCTTTTAAGAAAATTATCAACACTAATTAGTAGAATTGCGTCCTCTCATCGATGGCATAAAGTAATTACTAAGCTTGAATTTCTCCTTTTTTTTTAATTTTACTCATCTAAATTTTTTCTTGTAACTTGTCTTTTTTCGTATCTTACAATTCTCTCTTTCGAATCTAAATTAACTACTTTTTATCTTTAATATTATGGTTTTAGTTATATCTTAATTGCCAATTCATTATGCCGTCATATATATATATATATAAGATCCTCGATCTCGTATACATACATATATCCAGCAATAAAGCACCTCACTTAAAATACAGCACTTTTCCGGAAAATGATGAATTTTCTTCATCCATCCACACAAATCCTCGAGAATTGACAAAGAAACATTAAAGTGGATTTTGAATAATTTTCAACTACAATTTAAAAAACTGTGTCCCAACAATTTGTAATAAATAAATTTATTTAAAAAAATTAAAAATAAAACAAACAATAAAATATATAAAAAACAAAAACAATAAAATAAAATTAAAGCTTCTGATTATCACAGTTTTGTTCCTTGTTATTGCACTAATTGTTGGTCCCGCAGCCTGCTGCCGGAAAGGCTATCGACCATTAGCTTCCTTTGAATTGTATTATTGAAAAACCTATCACAGTCAGGATAATTTGAAGGATATCACATTGATCGATCACATTTAGTTCTAGCCAATTGCACACAAATTGAGAGCTGTCAATTGAAAAAAATATAAAAAAAGACAATTATGAAAAGAAACTTAAAAAAAATTGTTATTGTATCTCACCCTCAAGTTAAAGCCTCTCACGATCGCCCCATTTTTAAATCGTCCCCTTATCGGAACTAAGAAAGTTTCCCACAAAAACTGATCAAAACAAATTTGCTTACAGCAAAAGCTGTTTTCAGAATGATTTCCAGGAACACAAATCGTCCTTTTATATTCTAAATGTATACAACAAGACTGAAAAGGGAGTTACCTAGAAATAAGAAGTCTTCACCAATCACATTGGATGGAAACGGCAGGTGCTGGAGTACCTAAAATCAGGAACATATTAAATGATTGAGGGTGTGGAAAACGGGACCCTCTCTTTTAACAGAAACCTTACTGGTTTAAAAGGTTAGCATCAATAGGTTTTTTTTTTGTTATTTATATAACACATGTGAGTAGATACGTATTGATGTAGATAACGTGGGAACGTTTTCTCAACTCACAGATGTTACCTTGGGATATATCGTTTTGATAGATCTATTCCTTAGGGGGGTGTTAATGATAATATTCATGCTAGTCGTGAGATTGACACACTTGGAAGTGTGTTACCGCAATTAAGTTCTGGTCATGTATGTTGGGGAACTGTATATACGTACATAAGAGTTATTAGAGTTTCACTTATTGTGTAGTTAGAGAATATACAGATTACAGTTATGCTTTTGGTGCAAATGATGTTATCCCAATTGTATTTTGACTTAGAAGGAAGGCAGAAGATTGAGTTGACTATGCCAAAACTGCTCTAGTAACATACAAAAATGATTTCCGAATTCGTTTATATCAGGTGAACATACCCCGAATATTTTTTATATGGTAATCCGTGATGTAATTAATAAAAATACAAAATTCATTAATTTTCCAATGCATTAACTTTGAAGAATATCTAATGCAACTGTAATCGTAAGTTTCACCTATTAGTAAAATAGATAATTGTTTAGTTTAGATTAGTTACACAAGAGCACTTTAATGGTATTTTAAAACGTTCAAAATTTAAATCAATAAATTTTTATCTCTTGGGACTAGTATTCGTGGTATAAACATTCGCCCCAGGATCAGACGATGGCAAAGTAGCAGGGTTGTTAAAGAATGCATTATTTCTGAGCTGCATTCCTATACATTTTTTCATTCAAATAAACGAAGCTGCAGTAAAAGTATGTTTAAAGAATTGGAATGGAATTAAATGAATTCTCTTCCTCAAAAAATATTGGAAAAACTCTTTATGCAAACGAAAAATCTTTAAAAAAGAAATTTCATTGCAAAAAAGAGGGCGTTTCATATAAGCAGGAACCGTATAATCGTCAGTACGGCTTGGTTCCTGCCTGCCGTATACGCCAAAGCAAACAGCCAAGCTGACCTCATATATAGACTTAAAATAAATTTTAAGTGTGAATTATATAAGGCGAAATACTACGTATTTACTTGAATGCCTAGCAAGATTTAGCCCTATGCGGACTAGCATTTCATAGAGTTGAATTTTCATAGCAAAACTCAAAAAATATTTCCGAATGCATTCTTTTTCCTTTTAGAAAAAGAATGCATTACTTTGAGCTGCATTACTCTGGAATGCATTGCATTCATTGAAGTCTGTCTGAATTCACTTGCATTCACTTGCATTCAGTGAAATTATTCAGTGAAATTATTTTGTGATTAAGTACTTTTAAGCATTTTTTTTGTTTAAGAATTTCAAATCAAATCAAAAAGTATTTATTCACATACCCGTGTTTAATCTACGTACAATGTTGGCCATTACGAGAGTAAGCAGCATAATTAGATTATCAGATCAGTAAATAAATATTGATAACATTATAGCAATTGAGAATATAGAAAGGATTAAGGATTGTCCTGTGGACAATGTGAGTGGTTGGAAGCCATCCCATACAATTTTTTATAGCTACAAAAGATTAATACTAGTATACATATGCGAGAGAAAAATAAATGAAGAAGACGAAACTGTAAATTTAAGAACGTAAGCAGTGTAATTAGTTTTGAAAAATTACTAGAAGCAAAAGTGTAATTGTTTCTTATAGTGAGTACTACTTCTTATTAAAGGAAGAAGAGGAGGAAGGAGAACAAGCAGGACCAAATTGCTTGTGCAGCTAAATTAATATTCTTAAACTAAAAAAAAAAAATCAGATTCAAATAAAATATAGCCAATGCAATAAATTTTGGTATTTTGTTTATACTAATGTAAGCTTCCAGCGCCGTGCTGTAACTTTTGGGGGCCCTGTGCAGACACTAAAAAAATTTTTTTTTAAAAATCATTGAATTCATTTTTATTGATCTTAATAATACAAAAAAATTATAAAGTAATTTTTCTAGCTCTTTTACTGGCAAATTCATCAATTATATCATTGAAATCAATTGTTCTGGCTGTTGCATTTTCTATCGACAGTATTGCTAAACCAGAAAGTCTTTCCTGTGACATTGTAGACCGTAGATAATTTTCAATTAATTTTAGTTTTGAAAACGATCGTTCACAATGAGCAACGGTGATAGGTATTGTTAATATTATTCGAAATACGATACATACATTTGGATATAATTCTTCCAAATTCCTTTCTAAAATGAATTCCAAATTTTCCATAATAGTAAAATTATCTTCTAAAATATATTTTAAAATTGAAAGTTCATTTTTAAATTCCACCTCTTCAATATCGCCTTCCAAGTGTTTGACCAGCTTTGTACAATTAGTATTGAATTCATTTGTATTCATAGTTTTTAGCTTCTTATTATCGAAAAGAAAACCAAAAATTTCATCTAAAGAATTATACGATTCAAATCGTTCTTGCAATGAATCCTTCACAACATCGATTAATTTATTAAAATAAGATTGTTTAAATTTATCTTCAGCAGTTAGATGGTTACACTCATCATCAATTTCAGGAATGATCTCACATATATCAATATCATCACAGCATTCAATTGGTTCAATTTCTTCTTCTGGTGGTTCAATTTCTTCATTTCGTATATCATCTGTACTAATAACATCTACATCGTCATATTTATCATTTGCTATATTTTTATGGTCTGTATAATAACAATAGTCAGCCAATCTTTTGAGTTTATGTACTCTCCGTTTTGGTAATGGTAAACTAGGTTCTGCTGAGTTATCAAGACAGTCGTTGTTTCTACTTGTTAATATTTGAGTATCATGAAAAGGCCGTTCAGTGAACTTTGCTATTACATTTATTTTTACCGATGATTCTCGTGCTTCTTTTATAATCTCTTCGAAATTGTTTTTGAAATCATCAAGCGATAATAGCATAGCCCTTGTATGTTGTAATGCAATATTAATTGCCATATCTTTTCGTTGAAGCAGTTGGCTGAAAATGTGAAGCTTTGATAACAAGTGATACCAAATTGTTGTCAATACAATAAATTCATAAGAATTTATTTGTTTTATTAAAGATACAGCTAGAGTTTTACAATCTGGGTAGCTATTTTTAAGTTCATCTAGCGCAAGACTAATTTCTTTAATCTGGTATTTCACAGCTTTTATACTTTTAAAGCGATATTCCCATCGAGTATCGCTGGGCGCCTTCAGATTAATTTTTAATATTTTACTTGAATAGCCCATCGCTTTGTTGATGCAGCAAAAATCTTATATAAATTATTTAATGTAGTGAAATAATTCTGACTTTTAATAGTGTTTTTAACACTATCTCCTATCACTAAATTGATGTTGTGTCCACCACACGGCGTATACCATGCTTTGTTGTTGATTTCTAAAATTCGACTTTTCACTCCCTTATATTCGCCTTTCATATTGCTTGCGTTATCATACGACTGACCACGGCAATCAGCAATTTTAATTCCTAATCCATTTAATTCCTCAATAAGGACGTTTGCTAAATTTTCTCCAGTCGATGACATTATATTTACAAAGCTTAAGAAACTTTCTTGAACACTTGGCTTTTGGTGCGCTATTTTAACATACCGAATAATTATGGACAACTGGTCTTTTTTGCGATAATCCGGTGTAGAATCTATCATTACGGAAAAGTACTTTGATGATTTAATATTACTTACTATTATATGTAAAACTCTAGAAGCTAGTTGTAAAATAATTTCGTTTTGAATTTTCGGGGAAAAATATGATGTAACTCTTTTTTCCGTTTCAGTTATTGATTTTAAATGCACTTTTAGTTCTGGAACAAAATCAGAAAGCAATTCAATTACTCCCAAAAAATTACCATTATTTGGTTCAAAAAGTTTTTCGTTGCTGCCCCTAAAAGCTAAATTTCGTTCACTTAAAAACAATACCGCTTTTACGATACATTTCAAAATTATTCGCCATCTTCGTTTTTCTTTATTGAACACATCTTCATTGAGATGGTCTATTCCTGTTCTACGTTTAATGTTAAATTCTAGAATTCGCCATTTATACGCTGATTCAAGATGTTCCTTTGATGATTCATGTTCAGATAACCGTATTCCTGTATGTGCATAGTCAGAAAATCCACTCGAAGTTAAGCTTATTTTTATCGATGAAAACAAACGACAACAAAAGCAGAAAATGTTTCCTGTTGAGTTAGAATATAAAAGCCATTTTCTTAATTCTTTTTCACCATTTTTCATTTGTCGATAAAAAAAAGTGTCACTGAAACATCTTCCTTGAGGATTTCTTTTATAATGGATACCTTTAATGCTTTTTGGTGACTGCTCGACCAAAAACATCCGTTGTTTGTTGTCGATTTCAACAGGCCAAGTTGCAGGGTCTAATATATCATATTTGAATTTGGCAGATAAACTACTGCTCTCTATTTGTGGATTATTACTAATTTCTGTAATATTATCAGATAAAATATCGTCAATATTTACGCTATTAGCTCCTGATTCATCATCTACATTCTCGTTATGGTTATCAATATTTTGAAGTTGTGGCTCATTGACATTTTCTTCCACATTATTGTTTTCAAGTTGAGTTATACTATTTGAATTACATATTTCAATTAAATTACTGTTCGAAATGAATGAACTTTCGCCACGTTTAAAAAATTTATCCAATGATCCAGCAATGCTACTTAATTCTGCTGCTTTTCGGATCTGTTTTGCTCTTTTTTGTGCACCGCTTTCATAAGATCTTTTCGACATTTCTGGAGTAAAAAATGTTACAAGAAACAGTTTAAAAAATAAATAAAAAACTAAAATAAATATATTGAAAAAACAACTGAGACTATATTACCTGACACCTGATGTTTTTCTTCTAAAAATTTAAATATAAGTGTTTTCAAACGATATCCGCGCAACGTTAACACAAATTTAATTTGAAAAGCGAAAATTTCAACTTATAATCAAATATACCAAAGAATTGTTACACCTAATAAAATTAATATGTAATATATTACTAATATCCGCACTAATATTAATGGTAGACACAAAATTCTGTTGATATTTCTGTTAATAACTTTGAAATTATAGTACTTTTCACTAATAGGACAATATAAAAACACAGAAGAAAACAATTTGAAGCAAAAAAAAAAAACTGAATTGTTAGATATATTTGTTTCAAATTAAATCGTAGCCAACTAGATCTGTTTGAAAGTTAAACGAATTTTGAATTTTCAGCATTTTCTTTTCTTTCAATTCGTGATATTTTTTTGCTATTAGAGAAGTTTTTTCTAATGTACTTAATATTTGGGGGCCCCTCAAACATAGGGGGCCCAGTGCGGTTGCACTTGTTGCACTGGCTATAGTACGGCGCTGTAAGCTTCTTTTTTCTCAATACTGCCTGTCCTGAAATATGATATAAGGTTACGATATAAACAAGACAAACGTCAAACGACCATTCTTTACACTTTCGTGCAAGTGTGAACAGATTTGAAAGCGAGGAAGTTTGTTTTCTGAAAGAATTTATAATTGGTGTAAATGCATACATAAATAAGAAGATTATGAGTGAGTTCTACGACTCAAAAAGTACAAAAACCAAATTTAGTGACAATAGAAATAAAATAATAATATACTGTTTTGAGTATTATTTTTGCTCGGAAAAATATAACTCAATCGTTAATCGTTTTCCATTTCTGAGTCCAAATTATAAAAATCTGAAATGAGTTTTATTTTTGAGGGCAAAAAATTATTGATGTGTTTAAGAAAAAATCACCTAAATGTCAGTTTTTTTCTTTGAGTGAATGGCGTGAAACTCAGATTTAAAAAAATTAAAACTCAAAAATAATTATTACTGACTTCTTTTATTAATTAAATTGGCGAATTCTACCACATAATGAAAGTAGATGTAATTTGTTCGCATAATTCATCTGCTTCTCCTCCTTAAATGATTTTCTCACATAACAAATGAAAAATAATCATTTTTTTCAGTCTCTGGAATAAAAACTTTTTGATTTGATTGTGCTTTATTTGTTCTTTCATTCTTAATCACAAATAATTTCATGGAATAATTTCACTGAATTCAAGTGAATGCTGAATGCAAGTGAATACAAGTGAATTCATACAGACTTCAATGAATGCAATGCATTCCAGAGTAATGCAGCTCAAAGTAATGCATTCTTTTTCTAAAAGGAAAAAGAATGCATTCGGAAATATTTTTTGATTAATGTGGAGTTGTATTTCCTAATTCCTAATACTAAAGAGGAATTAAAGAATGCAAAATATGCATTCTTCATTCCTTTGAATTAATACAAAAATAAGCTGCATTCTTTAACAACTCTGCAAAGTAGTATTAAATTTGTCGAACAAACTTTGAACTGTAGGAAATTTGTTTAGGGATGATGTATAGAATTCCTTTATTTTGTACGTTACTTGGCCAAGGTGCTTTTGTACCTTGATTTGAGGGGGCTGCGTTAATGGTGCTTGTACCGCAACGACAGAAAGTCTAGATCCAACGCTGCTTATCAAGGTACATGTACCTTAATTTTTTTATAGGCTGCATTAATGGTGCTTGTACCGCCAACGTCAAATTCAAATAAATGATTAGAAATAAAACTTCACCGTTTGGTAATGAAAAAAAAAAAAGGCTAGAATTATATTTTCACAAAACTCAGTTTATAACAGAAAAATATGTTTATTAAGCTAAATTACAAAGATACCAATTTACATAGAATTGTTGTTTTTGCAAAAGATAACAATGAGAATTTCATACAAATTCACATTCCCAAGACAAAAGTATGCATATTGCATTTCGACTGGTAGTGGCAGGCATATGCGCATGCTCAACAGAATTTGTGTATTCGATGGAAATATAAATATGAATGTAGGTATATAATTATTATATCTGCATAATGAAGTGTGTATAATATGTATTTATGCAGACTTAAAATCTAAACAGATGGATTTAAGGGATGAACTTGTGTCGCCCAAAAAAGTCTCCCCCAAAGTCGAAACTTTTCTCTATACGTTCAGGTGGTTGTTGCTGCAGGTCAATTATTTCCAGATTTACTTTGTAAGGCTATCATTAGACAAATGGATGTTACTTTCCAATTCAAATTTTGAACGTTTAGTTGGGTGTATTTGGGAAGCGCACAAGCCAGATAAATATACTTAAACTAGCGCACAAGCACAAGTTTGTGAAGTACGCGCCTATTGTTACATGATCTCTATAATATACCTATACGTATAGATTCATATGACTGGATTGAAATTTTCATCGTTATCATCTTGTCCACTTAGTTGTTATGGTAGTATGTAGAGTGATTGTCCGATGTCCGAAGTCCAGATTGTTAGCATGAGCTGACAGATCACTCGGTGGACAGATCGTTGACTGCAGTGTGGGGAGGTTCCACGAAAGCCTGCCGCTGCCACCAGCCAAAGGCCGTCGCACATTTCCAGTCCTGAAGGGACCTTTGCACTACTTAGCATTAACCATGTGAGGGCGCAGATGTTCTTCCTTCTGCTGCCGTCGCCCCATTCATCCAATCGATACTGAGGGCAGAGTATTTCCAGTGTCCCTGTGTTGACCCGAAAAGAGAGCAGTAGTGGACCTAGTCGACCTTCATGCTAAGAGGGCTCCGGGAGAGTGAGAGGAGAAAGCAATAGACTCTACCGTGCCATCATGTTATAAAAATGCTTTATTTTAACAATAATGTCGAGAAAGATTTTATACATAGATTATAGCGAGAAACGAATTCAATAAAGCCTAAATCCTTCCTTCTGCATTCATTGTAATAGTAACATAAGGCAACATTCTATACATATATACGTAGTGAGAAAAGAGTTTCATACGGACTGAATGATTTCACTACGTTCATTCTAATAGTAAGATAAGCAACATTTCATATATATATGTGTTGAGGAAAGAATTTGATAAATACTAGATTACTTAGACCCATCTGGGCGGACATCAGTCAATATATATACTCAAAAATCAATATAAAATAATCAAATAAACATTTGAATTTTGTTGATGAGGATCCCTCGCCGAGGCGCCTCTGAGAGGTTCCACTGTGCCACTGGATTCTATTTTAAAAGTTTTTGTATTTTTAAGAGTAACAATGAAGTAAATGCGTGATTCGTGTGCCCACACAGTTGCTAAAATTTAAATCTACCTCTAACCTATGCATAGAATCTTTAACTCTCAATGTAGGAACTTGCTCCACCAGGTTGAACTGCTGAAAAGATCAGATTGCGAGTGATAAGCTTTCAGTAGAGTTACGTTAAGACAGCTTCAATTCTTGGATCAATATTAAATGCATTTTGCCATACAAGACACATATCGTCATCAGACGTATCAGCTCCAAATCCGGATTTTGTTGAACTCATCAACTATAGACCGTACCGTGGATTAGCTTCCTTAATTCATACATATAATTGCAGCCACAGGTATCTTTTTATTATATGTTGTTTCCGTTTGTTGTGATGTTACGGATTTTGACTAAATTTCCTGATAACTGATTTCATTTGGACCCTAATAGAAGAGTTTCTGGAGTATCTTTCACTTCGACAAGATGGGCTCAGCTAAAATTTTGTCAGACTTTCTGTGAGGAGATAGACTTATCCTTGATGATTTATATAAAAATTCTTTATACCAGCCACGCTGATGAAAATTCCAATCCCGGTGATATACTTTGCCTAAACAAACTTTTCTTGTCCGGCACGGATCGAATTTCTTGTTCGATTCTTGTAAAAATACTCGATTAATTTTTTGGTTGGATGTTAGATCCCAGAAAAAAATCTTCCTCTTCCTTCATCAAACTCGTTCTATCTGGAAGCGCTGCCCTGTCAATTAGGTGGCGTTCGGTGCGTACCGACGCTCCGTCCATACAGAAATCAGTCCGCGCATACATGATGCCTCAGTGTAGCATACTGCTGCATGCAATATGCTACGACCATAACATAGTTTGATGCACGTCAATTAAAACAAATACTCTTCAAGTGTACTTCAGCGTTTTTATTCGGTGTTCTAAATTCTGAATATTTCTTCAAACATGTACTCACTCTATGATTAGTAGAAATGGTAAGCCGCTGAAAGTAGTAGATTCCGTTCATGACTTATAAGGCAGTGTTCGACCATCTAATACTCTAATACAAAAATCCAAAGATCTCGGAGAGGTTTTTTATCCAGAAGCATCATCACTGATTACGAATTGGCATTACATAAAACTGTTCATTTGACCCACGCTTGGTGGAGAAAAATTAAAAAATTAGGTTTGGCCACAACATATATACTTATCCAGATTCTGAAAGTGGGCTGCCTACTATCCTGATTATTGTAAAATTAAATATAATATATATTATTGTAAATAAAAAGAAAATTCTAAGCCAGTCATAGTCATCTAAATATACATAGGTAAGTATTTTACCTAGAGCAAGATACGTGCTAGAACAATGCGTTTTCCTCTAACAATACGCGTGCGCTTCACAAAGTTTTTTCGACTAGCTTAATTTTGAGTTGAGCCCTTCGCCCATATACCCGTTTAGTTGAGTTGGGAGATTTTCAAGAAGATAATGATCATCATTATTTGTGTTTCTGAAGACATGTTATAACCGTTTTGAAGTACCATTGAAATGCCTTAAATATAAATTTTTGGTTAGCTAAATTAAACTAAACGGCTAACTATTTTACTATTAGCTCAGTCAAATTAGAAAAAAAATTAAATATTAATCGGTAAAGATCTGAATTTTTGTATACATGCTTATTACGGCTTTCCATTGCACATACTAAAAGTCCCCGTCAAAATCTGTTGCGCTTTAGCCGCTATTTTTGAAAAAATTTACACTGTTCCAGTTTTTTGCCTATATCTCAGCAACTATAGCTGATACGAAAAATAGTTCAGGTGAAAAATATATAAAAAAAATATATATAAAAAGCATATCAACATTTGTTTTATATCTCCAATACTTCAGTTGTAATCCGAAATCGAATAAAGTTTCCTGAACCCTTGAAATTGTTCTGCAAATAGTTTTTTTGCAGCTTAATGACTTGTAAAGATTATGAATAAATGACAAATTATTAAATTAATTGAAAATTGTTCTAGTATTTCTTAGATATGTGAAAGTTTGTCTATTCTTACCAATTAAAATCGTTGCATGCCAATCATACTAGGTGTAGAATTGTCTTAAGACCAATCGTCTGGTGGAAATGATTTATCGGGGCTGGCATCGTCGAACTCAATTTGAAGTGTGGAAAGGTTCCTCATAAAATTCCGTCTCAATATAATTGTTGTCTTTAACGTCAAGATTTCTGTTGGAGTTCAAATATGTGATACATTGGCACTGTGCGTATTTTAGTCCGGCTTTCCGGCATCCACAAGATGAGGTGCATCCCTTTTTAAAACTGCATGAGTAATGAGAGCACGGAATCTGGAGCAAGAGCCTTCAGTGTCCGAACAGAGTCAAGGAAATCGTGAACTTTCTCCTACCCCACTGTTCGGGAGATTTTTCATATCCACGCCATTTCTGGACTTGCTGATAAACACGAAACGAGTGTTGTTGGGTGGCTACATCCGTAAAGGGTTACTATACTCGATTTGGCTTACTCTTGCAAGTGAGAACGAAGTCGGTTTAAAGATATCTCACTTGAGGTGCATTAGAAGTCTGAAATGGATCAATGCAGGGAAGGCAAGCCAGTTTTCCAGTCGGTTCACGTCTCGATCATCTCTTCCTATTCGAGATTCCCTCGATTCGATGTATGGAGAGCAGGCATTGCTAAAATCGAGTTAGAGAGAACACTATCAGTGAATCCCCAAGTTGTAATACCACAGAATACCTTTATGCTTTTGCTCTATCATAATAACCGATCAAGTTTTTAACCAATATTGATCGTATTCGTCGATTTTCAAGTGAGACTGCAGAATTAACATTCATGAAAATACATATGACATGCTTTGGTGTATGGGAATCGAACACTTTCGTGAAGCAATTTTTGTACGGCTTGAAAACTTGGGATAGATGACCTGAGTTCGGTGAACTAACAAGCTCTGCTTCAATGGTGCTTGGTTGTTTCAATTTTAATGGTGTTTTCAAGAGTATATTCTTTTCTGCAAGAAATATGCAGTCACTGTATGCAATCCTTCCAATTTGCTCTTTCTTATTTTCTTTGCTCTCTCACTCACTCTCTTCTCTCTCCAACTTTTTCACTCTCTCTCTCTCTCACACTCTTTCTCTCTTACTCTTATTCTCTCTCATTCTCTCTCACTTCCACTCTTTCTCTTTCTCACACTCTGTCTCACATACTCTCTCACTTCCATTCTCTCTCTTACCGTCTTACACTCTCCAACTCACACTCCCTCATACTCACACTCTCTCACACTCTCACTCTCTCTCTCACACACTCTTTCTCACTTTTACTCTCACAGGCACTCTTGTAACCGGCTAGCCAGTTATTATCACCTCTGAGCATGGCCGCGTCCCGACCTTCGAACTAAGCGAGACAGATGACTTGTGCTATGGCTACTTTTTGCCCCTTGGCTGTTATTTAGGGACAATGGGAGTTGACCTTTAGATGAGCACGGTACAGATTTCTGCCGGCTCAAGCTCAGGGCTTGGGTAGGTTCTGTGCTCTCCGATCAACTGTACCTTTGGAAGAAATGGACAAAAATAAAACAAAAAAATAAAAGGCTTAAAGATAGAAAAGGTGACACCAATTAGAATGGTGGGTCACACTGGGCTACCTGCATCACCCGCCACTGCCCTCTTCACACTCCTAGGTGAGCCTGCCAGTTACTTTATCCTCCCCCCTACTTGTATACATACTGTAATAGAAATTGTTAAACAGGTATTATTACGTTATGATATAATATGTACGAGAAAAAAAAATATATATATACTTATGTATAATAAATAATTAGAGAGATGTGAGATTGTTATTATAACATGAGCTAAAAATTGGTATGCACCTATATGTATGTAGAGAAATTGCTAAGAATATCTAACTCAAATACGCAAAACATGAAAATAAAATAATAATAGCCAAAACTCTCTACGAGAACCCCGAGAAAACCAGAAGGAAACAATTCTCTAATATTACATTATTACACACTGTACTTACATATCAATCTCCTGTCGACGAAGCGCTTCAGCGACCTGGCGATTAACGCTGTAAAACAAAGAAAGAAAGAAAGAAATTCTCCGTTTTGTTCTCTTGGTTCTTGTTTCTTCTTTTCTTTCTATTAGATTATCCACAGCCTCTCCTTCGCTTCCCTATTATTCCCTGGTAATGATTGTAGATGCCGTCTCTCTCGTGCCCCCGAGAAAAGCTTTGGGCCTTAGCTACGCTTTGTACTCTTCGCAGACCGATTTTTGCTTCTTTCCTCTGGTTTGTCTTATGCACTTGTCCCCACAGTGGCGGTCTAGAGTCTGTCAGTTGGTGTATCTTGTATTTGGCCCGAGGAGGGGAAAGAGCACAGAAATAAAAGTTAACACTGGAGACCTCTTAGTTCTCCAGTAAAAAAAAATTGAGTGATAAAACAAGAAGATCAAATGCTTTAGAAAGCACACACATATTCGTGTCCGATATTTATAAGGGATGATATATATAGTCTCTCACTTTCTCCTTTTTTATAACTTTTTAATAAACACAATAGCAACCGACACTATGCTGCAGAGCAATGCTTGTTCAATGCCACAAGAAAAGGATAAAAATGTCCACACAAAATCGTATTAGACGATCAAAGTGAACGAAAAATCAAAACACAGTACTCGACGAGCTCCCGCGGAAGTTCTCTCAGATTGCATTACTAGTTTTTTTTGTAAAAAAAGTTTAGCTTGCGATTTATTTTATTGATTGCTTGATTTTTATTGCCTATCCCTTGCAAAGAAAAAAAATTTTTTTTATTCATGTGCATTGGAACAAAAAATAAAAGATTCATTGAACGTTTAACCAGTCTGAGTAAATATGCCCTCGTATTCCAAGAAGAAAATTGGATACTCTTTACTTGCAAAGAAAAAGATTATAGCCGTTACCTCTCTCTTTATTACTTTTTTTTGTATTTTTGTTAATGCGCTAACAATATTTTCCTCTTAATTAATTAAACTTTGTATTTTAATAACAATATTTGGATTTTTTTATGAGTTATTATGTCTTACTAGTTAAACAATTTAAAAAGAAAAGGATATTATTGTTTTACAAGTTTTTAAATAATTTTCTTACAGAAGTTAGGGTACACATGCCTTGAAAGCATGTGGTAGTTTCTCTTCAGATAGCAAATAATTTCAAGTTTAATTCTTAGTTATTACATATAACCTGCATGTATGATAATCTTTATAAAATGGTAAGATAGAGAAAACTCCATCAGTTACTAAATGTGGCCCACTTGGCTGTATTATCCAGTTCCATATTGAGCTAAAAAACGAAATTAACTCAGACATTTCCCATTACTTGTCGATCTCATTAAACGTGTTTTAGCTGTTTCATAGTGGGGCGCCTAAAACGTCCATCTGGTTGTCGGATATATGACGTTTTTCTTAAAGGAAAATTTGTTTCTCGGTGATATTTACAAGACGGGCTTCTTAGTTCGTAGAGATATTCGTCGGTCTGTGGTGATTACATGTACTTTGATGAAAATATACCCTGAAATGACTAAAAAGAGAAAATTATAGTTAATCTGCGAATGAAAATAATTTTTTATTAACATTCAAGCTTACCTCAGTAGTTAATTTCATGACGATTTTACATCATCTTTGTATCTCCAACTCTCAATAGCATATAATCAGCGTACATTGTAGTTTTTTATTAGGTATATTTCCTCGTTGTTAGGAAATATTGTCAGCTGTGGTTCTTATATTTTAAATTCTCCCGTCCGTTACGCTTCTTCCGGTTGTTCTTATGGTAAAAAACTAGGATTATAGATAGAGACTTATTAAGATTTAAAATAATAAAGCAATACTTATTACTACGATTTAACTTTGCGTAAGTGTACGAAATTTATAGCAAGGTAAAATGTCTTTAAATAATCTACAAACTTAAAAAACTGAAAAGATTATCAGGGGAAGATATTAGCAGTCAATAGAGACAACTACGAAATCATTACGATATTATTAAACCGTGGCGGTTTTGCAAATGCCTTTGATATAACGATGCTTAGTAGTTATTATTTTTTTAATTCTGCTGCTACGCTACTACCGCTACCACTACTGCGCCTACTGCTGCTCCGCTACTGCTGCTATCGGTACTGCTGCTGGAAGATACGGCTGAACAAGGCGACCCTAAACTACGCTACTGTACTACTCCGCTACCGCTACTACATATACACTACTACTGCAGCGTCACTATTGCACAGTTAGTGCAGCTACGCTAATGCTGCTACCACACTGGGCTGCTACGCTACTGCTTCTACTGCTACTGCAGACCGCGCTATTACAGCTGCTATGCTATTGGAGATACTTCTGCTAAACTACTACTGCTCCCGCTACTACGCTGCTATCGCTACTGCACTGCTACGCCTCCACTTCTATCGTTACAGCAACGCCGCTGTTACTGCACACTGTACTGCTGTAACAGCTGCAACACTGCTGTTGCTTCAGCTACTGCGTTGCTACGATGATGCTGCTACAGCTACTACGCTGATACGCTACTATTGCTACCGGTATTTCACTGCTGCTGCTACTACGCTACTGCATTGCTGCTGATATTACCGCTACTGCTGCTACGCTGTTGCTACGCTACTGCTGCTACGCAACTACACTGTTACGATGATGCTACTACGCCGTTGCTGCTACCGACACTGCACTGTTACACTGCTCCTACTGCTACGCAATTGCTGCTATCGTTACTGCACTGCTGCTGTTACTGCCGCTACTGGTGCTATGCTACGCTGCTGCTGGTAGTGCTACTGAACTACCGCTACGGCTGCTACCGCTACTGCAGCTGCAGCTACGGCTGCTACCGCTACTGCAGCTACCATTACCGCTACTGCACTGCTGCTGTATTACTGCTACTGCTGCTACGCAGCTGCACTGTTTAACTCCTCTTACTACGCCACTGCACTGATACGCTGCTGTACTGCTACGCTCTTGCTAAGGCTACTGCACTGCTACACTGCGGGTGCTACCGGCACTGAACTACTCGCTACCGATGCATCGCTACTGCCACTGCGTTACTGATACTGCCATTGCGCTGTTGCTGCTAACGTTATTGCTCAGCTGTTGCTGCTTCTGCACAGCTGCTGCTACGCTACTAGTGCTGCTACTACCGCTACTGCGTTGCTACACTACTGCGCTGACACGCTACTGCTACTGCTGCTACCATTACTGCACCGCTGATGTTTCTACCGCTACTGCTGCTACGCTTCTGCACTGCGACGCTGCTACTGCTACCGCTGCTGCTGCTACCGCTACTGCAACGCTACGCTGCTACTGCTACTGCAATGGAACCGCTACTACTACTACGCAGCTGCACTGTTAAACTGCTGCCACTACGCCGCTGCTGCTACCGCTACTGCACGATTACACTGCTGCTGCTACGCTACTGCTGCTAGCTACTGCTGCTAGCTACTGCTGCTACGCAACTGCACTGCTACGCTGCTGCTACTACGCTGCTGCTCTACGGCTACAGCCACAGCGCTACTGTTACTGCCGCAACCATACTGCTGCTACCGTTATTGCATAGCTGTGGTTGCTACTGCACTGCTGCCGGTCATACTACGGTTACTATGCTACAGCTGCTTCTCTGCTACCGTTACTATGCTACAGCTGCTGCCCTGCTACGGCTACTATGCTACAGCTGCTGCCCTGCTACTACGGTACTGCTGATGCTCTTCCACCGCTACTACGCTACAGCTGCTGCCCTGCTACTGCTACTACGGTGCTTCTACTACCCCTACTACGCTACTGATGCTCTGCCCTGCTACCGCTACGATATAGCTGCTGCCCTGGTACCGCTACTACGCTACTGCTCTGCTACCGCTACTACGCTACTGTAGCTGCTCTGCTACTTCTGCTGTACCGCTACTACGATACAGCTTCTACCCTGCTACGGCTACTACACTACAGCTTTTTCCTGCGACCGCTGCGACGCTACAGCTACAGCCCTGCTACCGCTACTACGCTACTATAGCTGCTCTGGAACGGCTGCTGCCCTACTACAGCTGCTGCTCTGCGACTGCAACTACACTACAGCTGCTGCCCTACTACGGCTACTAGGCTAGCTGTAGCTGCTGCACTGCTACTATGGTACTGCTGCTGCTATGCTACCAGTACTATGCTACAGCTGCTGCCCTGCTACCGCTACTACGGTGCTGCTGCTGCTCTGCTACCAGGGTGCCGCTGCTGCTCTGCTACCAGGGTGCCGCTGCTGCTCTGCTACTGCTACTAAGCTCCTGCTGCTGTTATGCTACTGCCCTGTTACAGCTGCTGCCATGTTCCCGCTACTACGCTATAGCTGCTGCTATGGCAACACGGTAACTACGGTACTGCTTCTGCCCGGCTACTACGGTACTGCTGCACCTCTGCTACCGCTACTACGTTACAGCTGCTGCCCTGCTACCGCTACTACAGTGCTGCTGCTGCTCTGCTACCGCTACTACGCTACTCTTGCTACCGCTACTACGCTACTGTTGCTACCCTGCTACTGCTGCTACCCTGCTACAGCTCCTGCGGCTACTGCGCTACAGCTGCTGCTACCGCTACTACGGTGCTGCTACTGCCCTGCTACCGCTACTACGCTACAGCTGCTGCTCTGCTACCGCTACTACGCTACAGCTGCTGCGGCTACTGCGCTACAGCTGCTGCTACTGCTACTACGGTGCTGCTTCTGCCCTGCTACCGCTACTACGCTACAGCTGCTGCCCTACTACAGCTGCTGCGGCTACTGCGCTACAGCTGCTGCTACTGCTACTACGGTGCTGCTTCTGCCCTGCTACGGCTACTACGCTACAGCTGCTGCCCTGCTACTGCTACTACGGTGCTGCTGCTGCTCTGCTACTGCTACTACGCTCATGCTGCTGCTCGGCTGCTGCGGCTACGGCGCTACAGCTGCTGCTGCTACTGCGCTACAGCTGCTGCTGCTGCTACTGCGCTACAGCTGCTGCTGCTGCTACTGCGCTACAGCTGCTGCTGCTGCTACTGCGCTACAGCTGCTGCTGCTGCTACTGCGCTACAGCTGCTGCTACTGCGCTACAGCTGCTGCTGCTGCTACTGCGCTACAGCTGCTGCTGCTGCTACTGCGCTACAGATGCTGCTACTGCGCTACAGCTGCTGCTACCGCTACTACGATGCTGCTACTGCCCTGCTACGGCTGCTGCTGCTACGGCGCTACAGCTGCTGCTGCTACGGCGCTACAGCTGCTGCTGCTACGGCGCTACAGCTGCTGCTGCTACGGCGCTACAGCTGCTGCTGCTACGGCGCTACAGCTGCTGCTGCTACTGCGCTACAGCTGTTGCTACCGCTACTACGGTGCTGATACTGCCCTACTACAGCTACTACGCCACAGCTGCTGCCATGCTACTGCTACTACGGTGCTGCTGCTGATGCTGCTCTGCTACCGCTACTACGCTACAGCTGCAGCTCTGCTACCGCTACTACGCTACAGCTGCTGCTACCTCTACTACGGTGCTGCTACTGCCCTGCTACGGCTACTACGCTACAGTTGCTGGTCTGCTATTGCTATAGCGCTCCTGTTGCTGCTCTTCTACGGTTGCTGCCCTGCTGCAGCTGCTGCCCTGCTACTGCTACTACGGTGCTGCTGCTGCTCTGCTACTGCTACTACGCTCATGCTGCTGCTCGGCTGCTGCGGCTACGGCGCTACAGCTGCTGCTGCGGCTACGGCGCTACAGCTGCTGCTGCTACTGCGCTACAGCTGCTGCTACTGCGCTACAGCTGCTGCCACTGCGCTACAGCTGCTGCTACTGCGCTACAGCTGCTGCTATCGCTTCTACGGTGCTGCAACTGCCCCTGCTACGGCTGCTGCGGCTACGGCGCTACAGCTGCTGCTGCTACTGCGCTACAGCTGCTGCTGCTACTGCGCTACAGCTGCTGCTACCGCTACTACGGTGCTGATACTGCCCTACTACGGCTACTACGCTACAGATGCTGCCCTGCTACTGCTACTACGGTGCTGCTGCTGCTCTGCTACCGCTACTACGCTACAGCTGCTGCTCTGCTACCGCTACTACGCTACAGTTGCTGCCGTGCTACAGCTGCTGCGGCCTCTGCGCTACAGCTGCTGCTACCTCTACTACGGTGCTGCTACTGCCCTGCTACGGCTACTGCGGCTACGGCGCTACAGCTGCTGCTGCTACTGCGCTACAGCTGCTGCTGCTACTGCGCTACAGCTGCTGCTGCTACTGCGCTACAGCTGCTGCTGCTACTGCGCTACAGCTGCTGCTACCGCTACTACGGTGCTGATACTGCCCTACTACGGCTACTACGCTACAGCTGCTGCCCTGCCACCGCTACTACGGTGCTGCTGCTGCTCTGCTACCGCTACTACGCTACAGCTGCTGCTCTGCTACCGCTACTACGCTACAGCTGCTGCTATCGCTTCTACGGTGCTGCAGCTGCCCCTGCTACGGCTGCTGCGGCTACGGCGCTACAGCTGCTGCTGCTACTGCGCTACAGCTGCTATTGCTACTGCGCTACAGCTACTGCGCTACAGCTGCTGCTACTGCGTAACAGCTGCTGCTACTGCGTAACAGCTGCTGCTACTGCTACTACGGTGCTGCTTCTGCACTTCTACGGCTACTACGCTACAGCTGCTGCCCTGCTACTGCTACTACGGTGCTGCTGCTGCTCTGCTACTGCTACTACGCTCATGCTGCTGCTATGCTGCTGCCCTGCTACTGCTACTACGCTCATGCTGCTGCTCGGCTGCTGCGGCTACGGCGCTACAGCTGCTGCTGCTACTGCGCTACAGGCTGCTGCTACTGCGCTACAGCTGCTGCTGCTGCTACTGCGCTACAGCTGCTGCTGCTGCTACTGCGCTACAGCTGCTGCTGCTGCTACTGCGCTACAGCAGCTGCTGCTACTGCGCTACAGCTGCTGCTACCGCTACTACGGTGCTGATACTGCCCTACTACGGCTACTACGCTACATCTGCTGCCCTGCTACTGCTACTACGGTGCTGCTGCTGCTCTGCTACCGCTACTACGCTACAGCTGCTGCTCTGCTACTACGCTACAGCTGCTGCTCTGCTACTACGCTACAGCTGCTGCCGTGCTACAGCTGCTGCGGCCACTGCGCTACAGCTGCTGCTACCTCTACTACGGTGCTGCTACTGCCCTGCTACGGCTACTGCGGCTACGGCGCTACAGCTGCTGCTGCTACTGCGCTACAGCTGCTGCTGCTACTGCGCTACAGCTGCTGCTGCTACTGCGCTACAGCTGCTGCTACCGCTACTACGGTGCTGATACTGCCCTACTACGGCTACTACGCTACAGCTGCTGCCCTACCACCGCTACAACGGTGCTGCTGCTGCTCTGCTACCGCTATTACGCTACAGCTGCTGCTCTGCTACCGCTACTACGCTACAGCTGCTGCGGCTACTGCGCTATAGCTGCTGCTACTGCTACTACGGTGATGCTTCTGCCCAGCTACGGCTACTACGCTACAGCTGCTGCCCTGCTACTGCTGCTGCTCTGCTACTGCTACTACGCTCATGCTGCTGCTCGGCTGCTGCGGCTACGGCACTACAGCTGCTGCTGCTACTGCGCTACAGCTGCTGCTGCTGCTACTGCGCTACAGCTGCTGCTGCTGCTACTGCGCTACAGCTGCTGCTGCTACTGCGCTACAGCTGCTGCTGCTGCTACTGCGCTACAGCTGCTGCTGCTGCTACTGCGCTACAGCTGCTGCTGCTGCTACTGCGCTACAGCTGCTGCTGCTGCTACTGCGCTACAGCTGCTGCTGCTGCTACTGCGCTACAGCTGCTGCTGCTGCTACTGCGCTACAGCTGCTGCTGCTGCTACTGCGCTACAGCTGCTGCTGCTGCTACTGCGCTACAGCAGCTGCTGCTACTGCGCTACAGCTGCTGCTACCGCTACTACGGTGCTGATACTGCCCTACTACGGCTACTACGCTACATCTGCTGCCCTGCTACTGCTACTACGGTGCTGCTGCTGCTCTGCTACCGCTGCTCTGCTACCGCTACTACGCTACAGCTGCTGCTCTGCTACTACGCTACAGCTGCTGCCGTGCTACAGCTGCTGCGGCCACTGCGCTACAGCTGCTGCTACCTCTACTACGGTGCTGCTACTGCCCTGCTACGGATACTGCGGCTACGTCGCTACAGCTGCTGCTGCTACTGCGCTACAGCTGCTGCTGCTACTGCGCTACAGCTGCTGCTGCTACTGCGCTACAGCTGCTGCTGCTACTGCGCTACAGCTGCTGCTGCTACTGCGCTACAGCTGCTGCTGCTACTGCGCTACAGCTGCTGCTACCGCTACTACGGTGCTGATACTGCCCTACTACGGCTACTACGCTACAGCTGCTGCCCTGCCACCGCTACTACGGTGCTGCTGCTGCTCTGCTACCGCTATTACGCTACAGCTGCTGCTCTGCTACCGCTACTACGCTACAGCTGCTGCGGCTACTGCGCTATAGCTGCTGCTACTGCTACTACGGTGCTGCTTCTGCCCAGCTACGGCTACTACGCTACAGCTGCTGCCCTGCTACTGCTGCTGCTCTGCTACTGCTACTACGCTCATGATGATGCTCGGCTGCTGCGGCTACGGCACTACAGCTGCTGCTGCTACTGCGCTACAGCTGCTGCTGCTGCTACTGCGCTACAGCTGCTGCTGCTGCTACTGCGCTACGGCTGCTGCTGCTGCTACTGCGCTACAGCTGCTGCTGCTGCTACTGCGCTACAGCTGCTGCTGCTGCTACTGCGCTACAGCTGCTGCTGCTACTGCGCTACAGCTGCTGCTGCTACTGCGCTACAGCTGCTGCTACCGCTACTACGGTGCTGATACTGCCCTACTACGGCTACTACGCTACAGCTGCTGCCCTGCCACCGCTACTACGGTGCTGCTGCTGCTCTGCTACCGCTATTACGCTACAGCTGCTGCTCTGCTACCGCTACTACGCTACAGCTGCTGCGGCTACTGCGCTATAGCTGCTGCTACTGCTACTACGGTGCTGCTTCTGCCCAGCTACGGCTACTACGCTACAGCTGCTGCCCTGCTACTGCTCTGCTACTGCTACTACGCTCATGATGATGCTCGGCTGCTGCGGCTACGGCACTACAGCTGCTGCTGCTACTGGGCTACAGCTGCTGCTGCTGCTACTGCGCTACAGCTGCTGCTGCTGCTACTGCGCTACAGCTGCTGCTGCTGCTACTGCGCTACAGCTGCTGCAGCTGCTACTGCGCTACAGCTGCTGCTGCTGCTACTGCGCTACAGCTGCTGCTGCTGCTACTGCGCTACAGCTGCTGCTGCTGCTACTGCGCTACAGCTGCTGCTGCTGCTACTGCGCTACAGCTGCTGCTGCTGCTACTGCGCTACAGCTGCTGCTGCTACTGCGCTACAGCTGCTGCTGCTGCTACTGCGCTACAGCTGCTGCTGCTGCTACTGCGCTACAGCTGCTGCTACCGCTACTACGGTGCTGATACTGCCCTACTACGGCTACTACGCTACATCTGCTGCCCTGCTACTGCTACTACGGTGCTGCTGCTGCTCTGCTACCGCTACTACGCTACAGCTGCTGCTGCTGCTGCTACTGCGCTACAGCTGCTGCTGCTGCTACTGCGCTACAGCTGCTGCTGCTGCTACTGCGCTACAGCTGCTGCTGCTGCTACTGCGCTACAGCTGCTGCTGCTGCTACTGCGCTACAGCTGCTGCTGCTGCTACTGCGCTACAGCTGCTGCTGCTGCTACTGCGCTACAGCTGCTGCTGCTGCTACTGCGCTACAGCAGCTGCTGATACTGCGCTACAGCTGCTGCTACCGCTACTACGGTGCTGATACTGCCCTACTACGGCTACTACGCTACATCTGCTGCCCTGCTACTGCTACTACGGTGCTGCTGCTGCTCTGCTACCGCTACTACGCTACAGCTGCTGCTCTGCTACTACGCTACAGCTGCTGCCGTGCTACAGCTGCTGCGGCCACTGCGCTACAGCTGCTGCTACCTCTACTACGGTGCTGCTACTGCCCTGCTACGGCTACTGCGGCTACGGCGCTACAGCTGCTGCTGCTACTGCGCTACAGCTGCTGCTGCTACTGCGCTACAGCTGCTGCTGCTACTGCGCTACAGCTGCTGCTGCTACTGCGCTACAGCTGCTGCTGCTACTGCGCTACAGCTGCTGCTGCTACTACGGTGCTGATACTGCCCTACTACGGCTACTACGCTACAGCTGCTGCCCTGCCACCGCTACTACGGTGCTGCTGCTGCTCTGCTACCGCTATTACGCTACAGCTGCCGCTCTGCTACCGCTACTACGCTACAGCTGCTGCGGCTACTGCGCTATAGCTGCTGCTACTGCTACTACGGTGCTGCTTCTGCCCAGCTACGGCTACTACGCTACAGCTGCTGCCCTGCTACTGCTGCTGCTCTGCTACTGCTACTACGCTCATGATGATGCCCGGCTGCTGCGGCTACGGCACTACAGCTGCTGCTGCTACTGCGCTACAGCTGCTGCTGCTGCTACTGCGCTACAGCTGCTGCTGCTGCTACTGCGCTACAGCTGCTGCTGCTGCTACTGCGCTACAGCTGCTGCTGCTACTACTGCGCTACAGCTGCTGCTGCTGCTACTGCGCTACAGCTGCTGCTGCTGCTACTGCGCTACAGCTGCTGCTGCTGCTACTGCGCTACAGCTGCTGCTGCTGCTACTGCGCTACAGCTGCTGCTGCTGCTACTGCGCTACAGCTGCTGCTGCTGCTACTGCGCTACAGCTGCTGCTGCTGCTACTGCGCTACAGCTGCTGCTGCTGCTACTGCGCTACAGCAGCTGCTGCTACTGCGCTACAGCTGCTGCTACCGCTACTACGGTGCTGATACTGCCCTACTACGGCTACTACGCTACATCTGCTGCCCTGCTACTGCTACTACGGTGCTGCTGCTGCTCTGCTACCGCTACTACGCTACAGCTGCTGCTCTGCTACTACGCTACAGCTGCTGCCGTGCTACAGCTGCTGCGGCCACTGCGCTACAGCTGCTGCTACCTCTACTACGGTGCTGCTACTGCCCTGCTACGGCTACTGCTGCTACTGCGCTACAGCTGCTGCTGCTACTGCGCTACAGCTGCTGCTGCTACTGCGCTACAGCTGCTGCTGCTACTGCGCTACAGCTGCTGCTACCGCTACTACGGTGCTGATACTGCCCTACTACGGCTACTACGCTACAGCTGCTGCCCTGCCACCGCTACTACGGTGCTGCTGCTGCTCTGCTACCGCTACTACGCTACAGCTGCTGCTCTGCTACCGCTACTACGCTACAGCTGCTGCTATCGCTTCTACGGTGCTGCAACTGCCCCTGCTACGGCTGCTGCTGCTACTGCGCTACAGCTGCTGCTGCTGCTACTGCGCTACAGCTGCTGCTGCTGCTACTGCGCTACAGCTGCTGCTGCTGCTACTGCGCTACAGCTGCTGCTGCTGCTACTGCGCTACAGCTGCTGCTGCTGCTACTGCGCTACAGCAGCTGCTGCTACTGCGCTACAGCTGCTGCTACCGCTACTACGGTGCTGATACTGCCCTACTACGGCTACTACGCTACATCTGCTGCCCTGCTACTGCTACTACGGTGCTGCTGCTGCTCTGCTACCGCTACTACGCTACAGCTGCTGCTCTGCTACTACGCTACAGCTGCTGCCGTGCTACAGCTGCTGCGGCCACTGCGCTACAGCTGCGGCCACTGCGCTACAGCTGCTGCTACCTCTACTACGGTGCTGCTACTGCCCTGCTACGGCTACTGCTGCTACTGCGCTACAGCTGCTATTGCTACTGCGCTACAGCTGCTGCTGCTACTGCGCTACAGCTGCTGCTGCTACTGCGCTACAGCTGCTGCTGCTACTGCGCTACAGCTGCTGCTGCTACTGCGCTACAGCTGCTGCTGCTACTGCGCAACAACTGCTACTACCACTACTACGGTGCTGCTGTTGGTCTGCTACTGCTACTACGTTCCTGCGGCTGCTCTACTACTGCCCTGCTACGGCTGCTGCCATGCTACCGCTACTATGGTGCTGCTGCTGCTCTGCTACCGATATTACGCTACTGCTGCTGCCCTGCTACAGCTGCTGCGGCTAGTGCGCTACAGCTGCTGCTGCTACTGCCCTACAGCTGCTGCTGCTACTGCGCTACAGCTGCTGCTACCGCTACTACGGTGCTGATACTGCCCTACTACGGCTACTACGCTACAGCTGCTGCCCTGCTACTGCTATTACGGTGCTGCTGCTGCTCAGATACTACTACTACGGTCCTGCTGCTGCTACAGCTGCTGCCCTGCCACCGCTACTACGGTGCTGCTCCTGTTGCTCTGCTACCGCTACTACGCTACAGCTGCTGCTCTGCTACCGCTACTACGCTACAGCTACTGCCCTGCTACAGCTGCTGCAGCTACTGCGCTACAGCTGCTGCTACTGCGTAACAGCTGCTGCTACTGCGTAACAGCTGCTGCTACTGCTACTACGGTGCTGCTTCTGCACTTCTACGGCTACTACGCTACAGCTGCTGCCCTGCTACTGCTACTACGGTGCTGCTGCTGCTCTGCTACTGCTACTACGCTCATGCTGCTGCTATGCTGCTGCCCTGCTACTGCTACTACGCTCATGCTGCTGCTCGGCTGCTGCGGCTACGGCGCTACAGCTGCTGCGGCTACGGCGCTACAGCTGCTGCTGCTACTGCGCTACAGGCTGCTGCTACTGCGCTACAGCTGCTGCTGCTGCTACTGCGCTACAGCTGCTGCTGCTGCTACTGCGCTACAGCTGCTGCTGCGCTACAGCTGCTGCTGCTGCTACTGCGCTACAGCTGCTGCTGCTGCTACTGCGCTACAGCTGCTGCTGCTGCTACTGCGCTACAGCTGCTGCTGCTGCTACTGCGCTACAGCTGCTGCTGCTGCTACTGCGCTACAGCAGCTGCTGCTACTGCGCTACAGCTGCTGCTGCTGCTACTGCGCTACAGCAGCTGCTGCTACTGCGCTACAGCTGCTGCTACCGCTACTACGGTGCTGATACTGCCCTACTACGGCTACTACGCTACATCTGCTGCCCTGCTACTGCTACTACGGTGCTGCTGCTGCTCTGCTACCGCTACTACGCTACAGCTGCTGCTCTGCTACTACGCTACAGCTGCTGCCGTGCTACAGCTGCTGCGGCCACTGCGCTACAGCTGCTGCTACCTCTACTACGGTGCTGCTACTGCCCTGCTACGGCTACTGCGGCTACGGCGCTACAGCTGCTGCTGCTACTGCGCTACAGCTGCTGCTGCTACTGCGCTACAGCTGCTGCTGCTACTGCGCTACAGCTGCTGCTGCTACTGCGCTACAGCTGCTGCTACCGCTACTACGGTGCTGATACTGCCCTACTACGGCTACTACGCTACAGCTGCTGCCCTGCCACCGCTACTACGGTGCTGCTGCTGCTCTGCTACCGCTATTACGCTACAGCTGCTGCTCTGCTACCGCTACTACGCTACAGCTGCTGCGGCTACTGCGCTATAGCTGCTGCTACTGCTACTACGGTGCTGCTTCTGCCCAGCTACGGCTACTACGCTACAGCTGCTGCCCTGCTACTGCTGCTGCTCTGCTACTGCTACTACGCTCATGATGATGCTCGGCTGCTGCGGCTACGGCACTACAGCTGCTGCTGCTACTGCGCTACAGCTGCTGCTGCTGCTACTGCGCTACAGCTGCTGCTGCTGCTACTGCGCTACAGCTGCTGCTGCTGCTACTGCGCTACAGCTGCTGCTGCTGCTACTGCGCTACAGCTGCTGCTGCTGCTACTGCGCTACAGCTGCTGCTGCTGCTACTGCGCTACAGCTGCTGCTGCTGCTACTGCGCTACAGCTGCTGCTGCTGCTACTGCGCTACAGCTGCTGCTGCTGCTACTGCGCTACAGCTGCTGCTGCTGCTACTGCGCTACAGCTGCTGCTACCGCTACTACGGTGCTGATACTGCCCTACTACGGCTACTACGCTACATCTGCTGCCCTGCTACTGCTACTACGGTGCTGCTGCTGCTCTGCTACCGCTACTACGCTACAGCTGCTGCTCTGCTACTACGCTACAGCTGCTGCCGTGCTCAGCTGCTGCGGCCACTGCGCTACAGCTGCTGCTACCTCTACTACGGTGCTGCTACTGCCCTGCTACGGCTACTGCGGCTACGGCGCTACAGCTGCTGCTGCTACTGCGCTACAGCTGCTGCTGCTACTGCGCTACAGCTGCTGCTGCTACTGCGCTACAGCTGCTGCTGCTACTGCGCTACAGCTGCTGCTACCGCTACTACGGTGCTGATACTGCCCTACTACGGCTACTACGCTACAGCTGCTGCCCTGCCACCGCTACTACGGTGCTGCTGCTGCTCTGCTACCGCTATTACGCTACAGCTGCTGCTCTGCTACCGCTACTACGCTACAGCTGCTGCGGCTAGTGCGCTATAGCTGCTGCTACTGCTACTACGGTGCTGCTTCTGCCCAGCTACGGCTACTACGCTACAGCTGCTGCCCTGCTACTGCTGCTGCTCTGCTACTGCTACTACGCTCATGATGATGCTCGGCTGCTGCGGCTACGGCACTACAGCTGCTGCTGCTACTGCGCTACAGCTGCTGCTGCTGCTACTGCGCTACAGCTGCTGCTGCTGCTACTGCGCTACAGCTGCTGCTGCTGCTACTGCGCTACAGCTGCTGCTGCTGCTACTGCGCTACAGCTGCTGCTGCTGCTACTGCGCTACAGCTGCTGCTGCTGCTACTGCGCTACAGCTGCTGCTGCTGCTACTGCGCTACAGCTGCTGCTGCTGCTACTGCGCTACAGCTGCTGCTGCTGCTACTGCGCTACAGCTGCTGCTGTTGCTACTGCGCTACAGCTGCTGCTGCTGCTACTGCGCTACAGCTGCTGCTGCTGCTACTGCGCTACAGCTGCTGCTGCTGCTACTGCGCTACAGCTGCTGCTGCTGCTACTGCGCTACAGCTGCTGCTGCTACTGCGCTACAGCTGCTGCTACCGCTACTACGGTGCTGATACTGCCCTACTACGGCTACTACGCTACATCTGCTGCCCTGCTACTGCTACTACGGTGCTGCTGCTGCTCTGCTACCGCTACTACGCTACAGCTGCTGCTGCTGCTGCTACTGCGCTACTGCTGCTGCTGCTGCTACTGCGCTAAAGCTGCTGCTGCTGCTACTGCGCTACAGCTGCTGCTGCTGCTACTGCGCTACAGCTGCTGCTGCTGCTACTGCGCTACAGCAGCTGCTGCTGCTACTGCGCTACAGCAGCTGCTGCTACTGCGCTACAGCTGCTGCTACCGCTACTACGGTGCTGATACTGCCCTACTACGGCTACTACGCTACATCTGCTGCCCTGCTACTGCTACTACGGTGCTGCTGCTGCTCTGCTACCGCTACTACGCTACAGCTGCTGCTCTGCTACTACGCTACAGCTGCTGCCGTGCTACAGCTGCTGCGGCCACTGCGCTACAGCTGCTGCTACCTCTACTACGGTGCTGCTACTGCCCTGCTACGGCTACTGCGGCTACGGCGCTACAGCTGCTGCTGCTACTGCGCTACAGCTGCTGCTGCTACTGCGCTACAGCTGCTGCTGCTACTGCGCTACAGCTGCTGCTGCTACTGCGCTACAGCTGCTGCTGCTACTGCGCTACAGCTGCTGCTACCGCTACTACGGTGCTGATACTGCCCTACTACGGCTACTACGCTACAGCTGCTGCCCTGCTACTGCTATTACGGTGCTGCTGCTGCTCAGATACTACTACTACGGTCCTGCTGCTGCTACAGCTGCTGCCCTGCCACCGCTACTACGGTGCTGCTCCTGTTGCTCTGCTACCGCTACTACGCTACAGCTGCTGCTCTGCTACCGCTACTACGCTACAGCTACTGCCCTGCTACAGCTGCTGCAGCTACTGCGCTACAGCTGCTGCTACTGCGTAACAGCTGCTGCTACTGCGTAACAGCTGCTGCTACTGCTACTACGGTGCTGCTTCTGCACTTCTACGGCTACTACGCTACAGCTGCTGCCCTGCTACTGCTACTACGGTGCTGCTGCTGCTCTGCTACTGCTACTACGCTCATGCTGCTGCTATGCTGCTGCCCTGCTATTGCTACTACGCTCATGCTGCTGCTCGGCTGCTGCGGCTACGGCGCTACAGCTGCTGCTGCTACTGCGCTACAGGCTGCTGCTACTGCGCTACAGCTGCTGCTGCTGCTACTGCGCTACAGCTGCTGCTGCTGCTACTGCGCTACAGCAGCTGCTGCTACTGCGCTACAGCTGCTGCTGCTGCTACTGCGCTACAGCAGCTGCTGCTACTGCGCTACAGCTGCTGCTACCGCTACTACGGTGCTGATACTGCCCTACTACGGCTACTACGCTACATCTGCTGCCCTGCTACTGCTACTACGGTGCTGCTGCTGCTCTGCTACCGCTACTACGCTACAGCTGCTGCTCTGCTACTACGCTACAGCTGCTGCCGTGCTACAGCTGCTGCGGCCACTGCGCTACAGCTGCTGCTACCTCTACTACGGTGCTGCTACTGCCCTGCTACGGCTACTGCGGCTACGGCGCTACAGCTGCTGCTGCTACTGCGCTACAGCTGCTGCTGCTACTGCGCTACAGCTGCTGCTGCTACTGCGCTACAGCTGCTGCTGCTACTGCGCTACAGCTGCTGCTACCGCTACTACGGTGCTGATACTGCCCTACTACGGCTACTACGCTACAGCTGCTGCCCTGCCACCGCTACTACGGTGCTGCTGCTGCTCTGCTACCGCTATTACGCTACAGCTGCTGCTCTGCTACCGCTACTACGCTACAGCTGCTGCGGCTACTGCGCTATAGCTGCTGCTACTGCTACTACGGTGCTGCTTCTGCCCAGCTACGGCTACTACGCTACAGCTGCTGCCCTGCTACTGCTGCTGCTCTGCTACTGCTACTACGCTCATGATGATGCTCGGCTGCTGCGGCTACGGCACTACAGCTGCTGCTGCTACTGCGCTACAGCTGCTGCTGCTGCTACTGCGCTACAGCTGCTGCTGCTGCTACTGCGCTACAGCTGCTGCTGCTGCTACTGCGCTACAGCTGCTGCTGCTGCTACTGCGCTACAGCTGCTGCTGCTGCTACTGCGCTACAGCTGCTGCTGCTACTGCGCTACAGCTGCTGCTACCGCTACTACGGTGCTGATACTGCCCTACTACGGCTACTACGCTACAGCTGCTGCCCTGCTACTGCTACTACGGTGCTGCTGCTGCTCTGCTACCGCTACTACGCTACAGCTGCTGCTCTGCTACCGCTACTACGCTACAGCTGCTGCCGTGTTACAGCTGCTGCGGCCACTACGCTACAGCTGCTGCTACCTCTACTACGGTGCTGCTACTGCCCTGCTACGGCTGCTGCTGCTACTGCGCTACAGCTGGTGCTGCTACTACGCTACAGCTGCTGCTACCTCTACTACGGTGCTGCTACTGCCCTGCTACGGCTGCTGCGGCTACGGCGCTACAGCTGCTGCTGCTACTGCGCTACAGCTGCTGCTGCTGCTACTGCGCTACAGCTGCTGCTGCTGCTACTGCGCTACAGCTGCTGCTGCTGCTACTGCGCTACAGCTGCTGCTGCTGCTACTGCACTACAGCTGCTGCTGCTGCTACTGCGCTACAGCTACTACTGCGCTACAGCTGCTGCTGCTGCTACTGCGCTACAGCTGCTGCTACCGTTACTTCGTTGCTGCTACTGCCCTGCTACAGCTGCTGGGGCTACGGCGCTACAGCTGCTGCTGCTACTGCGCTACAGCTGCTGCTGCTACTGCGCTACAGCTGCTGCTGCTACTGCGCTACAACTGCTGCTGCTACTGCGCTACAGCTGCTGCTGCTACTGCGCTACAGTTGCTGCTGCGCTACAGCTGCTGGTACCGCTACTACGGTGCTGATACTGCCCTACTACGGCTACTACGCTACAGCTGCTGCCCTGCTACTGCTACTACGGTGCTGCTGCTGCTGCTGCTCTGCTACCGCTACTACGCTACAGCTGCTGCTCTGCTACCGCTACTACGCTACAGCTGCTGCGGCTACTGCGCTATAGCTGCTGCTACTGCTACTACGGTGCTGCTTCTGCCCTGCTACGGCTACTACGCTACAGCTGCTGCCCTGCTACTGCTGCTGCTCTGCTACTGCTACTACGCTCATGCTGCTGCTCGGCTGCTGCGGCTACGGCGCTACAGCTGCTGCTGCTACTGCGCTACAGCTGCTGCTGCTGCTACTGCGCTACAGCTGCTGCTGCTGCTACTGCGCTACAGCTACTACTGCGCTACAGCTGCTGCTGCTGCTACTGCGCTACAGCTGCTGCTGCTGCTACTACGTTGCTGCTACTGCCCTGCTACAGCTGCTGGGGCTACGGCGCTACAGCTGCTGCTGCTACTGCGCTACAGCTGCTGCTGCTACGGCGCTACAGCTGCTGCTGCTACTGCGCTACAGCTGCTGCTGCTACTGCGCTACAGCTGCTGCTGCTACTGCGCTACAGCTGCTGCTGCTACTGCGCTACAGCTGCTGCTACCGCTACTACGTTGCTGCTACTGCCCTGCTACAGCTGCTGCGGCTACGGTGCTACAGCTGCTGCTGCTACTGCGCTACAGCTGCTGCTGCTACTGCGGTACAGCTGCTGCTGCTACTGCGCTACAGCTGCTGCTGCTGCTACTGCGCTACAGCTGCTGCTGCTGCTACTGCGCTACAGCTGCTGCTGCTGCTACTGCGCTACAGCTGCTGCTGCTGCTACTGCGCTACAGCTGCTGCTGCTGCTACTGCGCTACAGCTGCTGCTGCTACTACTGCGCTACAGCTGCTGCTGCTGCTACTGCGCTACAGCTGCTGCTGCTACTGCGCTACAGCTGCTGCTGCTACTGCGCTACAGTTGCTGCTGCGCTACAGCTGCTGGTACCGCTACTACGGTGCTGATACTGCCCTGCTACGGCTACTGCGGTTACGGCGCTACAGCTGCTGCTGCTACTGCGCTACAGCTGCTGCTGCTGCTACTGCGCTACAGCTGCTGCTGCTGCTACTGCACTACAGCTGCTGCTGCTGCTACTGCGCTACAGCTACTACTGCGCTACAGCTGCTGCTGCTGCTGCTGCTACTGCGCTACAGCTACTACTGCGCTACAGCTGCTGCTGCTGCTACTGCGCTACAGCTGCTGCTACCGTTACTACGTTGCTGCTACTGCCCTGCTACAGCTGCTGGGGCTACGGCGCTACAGCTGCTGCTGCTACTGCGCTACAGCTGCTGCTGCTACTGCGCTACAGCTGCTGCTGCTACTGCGCTACAACTGCTGCTGCTACTGCGCTACAGCTGCTGCTGCTACTGCGCTACAGTTGCTGCTGCGCTACAGCTGCTGGTACCGCTACTACGGTGCTGATACTGCCCTACTACGGCTACTACGCTACAGCTGCTGCCCTGCTACTGCTACTACGGTGCTGCTGCTGCTGCTGCTCTGCTACCGCTACTACGCTACAGCTGCTGCTCTGCTACCGCTACTACGCTACAGCTGCTGCGGCTACTGCGCTATAGCTGCTGCTACTGCTACTACGGTGCTGCTTCTGCCCTGCTACGGCTACTACGCTACAGCTGCTGCCCTGCTACTGCTGCTGCTCTGCTACTGCTACTACGCTCATGCTGCTGCTCGGCTGCTGCGGCTACGGCGCTACAGCTGCTGCTGCTACTGCGCTACAGCTGCTGCTGCTGCTACTGCGCTACAGCTGCTGCTGCTGCTACTGCGCTACAGCTGCTGCTGCTGCTACTGCGCTACAGCTACTACTGCGCTACAGCTGCTGCTGCTGCTACTGCGCTACAGCTGCTGCTACCGTTACTACGTTGCTGCTACTGCCCTGCTACAGCTGCTGGGGCTACGGCGCTACAGCTGCTGCTGCTACTGCGCTACAGCTGCTGCTGCTACGGCGCTACAGCTGCTGCTGCTACTGCGCTACAGCTGCTGCTGCTACTGCGCTACAGCTGCTGCTGCTACTGCGCTACAGCTGCTGCTACCGCTACTACGTTGCTGCTACTGCCCTGCTACAGCTGCTGCGGCTACGGTGCTACAGCTGCTGCTGCTACTGCGCTACAGCTGCTGCTGCTACTGCGGTACAGCTGCTGCTGCTACTGCGCTACAGCTGCTGCTGCTACTGCGCTACAGCTGCTGCTGCTACTGCGCTACAGCTGCTGCTGCTACTGCGCTACAGTTGCTGCTGCGCTACAGCTGCTGGTACCGCTACTACGGTGCTGATACTGCCCTACTACGGCTACTGCGGTTACGGCGCTACAGCTGCTGCTGCTACTGCGCTACAGCTGCTGCTGCTGCTACTGCGCTACAGCTGCTGCTGCGCTACAGCTGCTGGTACCGCTACTACGGTGCTGATACTGCCCTGCTACGGCTACTGCGGTTACGGCGCTACAGCTGCTGCTGCTACTGCGCTACAGCTGCTGCTGCTGCTACTGCGCTACAGCTGCTGCTGCTGCTACTGCGCTACAGCTGCTGCTGCTGCTACTGCACTACAGCTGCTGCTGCTGCTACTGCGCTACAGCTACTACTGCGCTACAGCTGCTGCTGCTGCTACTGCGCTACAGCTGCTGCTACCGTTACTACGTTGCTGCTACTGCCCTGCTACAGCTGCTGGGGCTACGGCGCTACAGCTGCTGCTGCTACTGCGCTACAGCTGCTGCTGCTACTGCGCTACAGCTGCTGCTGCTACTGCGCTACAGCTGCTGCTGCTACTGCGCTACAGCTGCTGCTGCTACTGCGCTACAGCTGCTGCTGCTACTGCGCTACAGCTGCTGCTGCTACTGCGCTACAGTTGCTGCTGCGCTACAGCTGCTGGTACCGCTACTACGGTGCTGATACTGCCCTACTACGGCTACTACGCTACAGCTGCTGCCCTGCTACTGCTACTACGGTGCTGCTGCTGCTGCTGCTCTGCTACCGCTACTACGCTACAGCTGCTGCTCTGCTACCGCTACTACGCTACAGCTGCTGCGGCTACTGCGCTATAGCTGCTGCTACTGCTACTACGGTGCTGCTTCTGCCCTGCTACGGCTACTACGCTACAGCTGCTGCCCTGCTACTGCTGCTGCTCTGTTACTGCTACTACGCTCATGCTGCTGCTCGGCTGCTGCGGCTACGGCGCTACAGCTGCTGCTGCTACTGCGCTACAGCTGCTGCTGCTGCTACTGCGCTACAGCTGCTGCTGCTGCTACTGCGCTACAGCTACTACTGCGCTACAGCTGCTGCTGCTGCTACTGCGCTACAGCTGCTGCTACCGTTACTACGTTGCTGCTACTGCCCTGCTACAGCTGCTGGGGCTACGGCGCTACAGCTGCTGCTGCTACTGCGCTACAGCTGCTGCTGCTACGGCGCTACAGCTGCTGCTGCTACTGCGCTACAGCTGCTGCTGCTACTGCGCTACAGCTGCTGCTGCTACTGCGCTACAGCTGCTGCTACCGCTACTACGTTGCTGCTACTGCCCTGCTACAGCTGCTGCGGCTACGGTGCTACAGCTGCTGCTGCTACTGCGCTACAGCTGCTGCTGCTACTGCGCTACAGCTGCTGCTGCTACTGCGCTACAGCTGCTGCTACCGCTACTACGGTGCTGATACTGCCCTACTACGGCTACTACGCTACAACTGCTGCCCTGCTACTGCTACTACGGTGCTGCTGCTGCTGCTGCTCTGCTACCGCTACTACGCTACAGCTGCTGCTCTGCTACCGCTACTACGCTACAGCTGCTGCCGTGCTACAGCTGCTGCTCTGCTAGCGCTACAACGATGCTGCTGCTGCTCTCCTACCGCTACTACGCTACAGGTTCTGCCCTGCTACAGCTGCTGCGGCTACTGCGATACAGCTGCTGCTACCGCTACTACGGTGCTGCTACTGCCCTGCTACAGCTACTACGCTACAGCTGCTGCTCTGCTACTGCTATTACGGTGCTGCTGCTGCTCAGATACTACTACTACGCTCCTGCTGCTGCTACAGCTGGTGCCCTGCCACCGCTACTACTGTGCTGCTGCTGCTGCTCTGCTACCGCTACTACGCTGCATCTGCTGCTCTGCTACATCTGCTGCGGCTTCTGCGCTACAACTGCTGCTACCGCTACTACGGTGCTGCTACTGCCCTGCTACGGCTACTACGCTACAGCTGCTGGTCTGCTACTGCTACTACGGTGCTGCTGCTGCTCTGCTACTGCTATAGCGGTCCTGCTGCTGCTCTGCTACGGCTGCTGCCCTGCTACAGCTGCTGCTCTGCTAGCGGTACTACGATGCTGCTGCTGCTCTATTACCGCTACTACGCTACAGCTGCTGCCCTGCTACAGCTGCTGCGGCTACTGCGCTACAGCTGCTGCGGCTACTGCGCTACAGCTGCTGCTGCTGCTACTGCGCTACAGCTGCTGCTACTGCGCTACAGCTGCTGCTACCGCTACTACGGTGCTGCTACTGCCCTGCTACGGCTGCTGCGGCTACGGCGCTACAGCTGCTGCTGCTACGGCGCTACAGCTGCTGCTGCTACTGCGCTACAGCTGCTGCTGCTACTGCGCTACAGCTGCTACTGCGCTACAGCTGCTGCTGCTGCTGCTACTGCGCTACAGCTGTTGCTACCGCTACTACGGTGCTGATACTGCCCTACTACAGGTACTACGCCAGAGCTGCTGCCATGCTACTGCTAGTACGGTGCTCCTGCTGCTGCTGCTCTGCTACCGCTACTACGCTACAGCTGCAGCTCTGCTACCGCTACTACGCTACAGCTGCAGCTCTGCTACCGCTACTACGCTACAGCTGCTACCGTGCTACAGCTGCTGCGGCTACTGCGCTACAGCTGCTGCTACCTCTACTACGGTGCTGCTACTGCCCTGCTACGGCTACTACGCTACAGTTGCTGGTCTGCTATTGCTACCACGGTGCTGCTGCTGCTCTGCTACTGCTATAGCGCTCCTGTTGCTGCTCTTCTACGGTTGCTGCCCTGCTACAGCTGCTGCCCTGCTACTGCTACTACGGTGCTGCTGCTGCTCTGCTACTGCTACTACGCTCATGCTGCTGCTCGGCTGCTGCGGCTACGGCGCTACAGCTGCTGCTGCTACTGCGCTACAGCTGCTGCTGCTGCTACTGCGCTACAGCTGCTGCTGCTGCTGCTGCTGCTACTGCGCTACAGCTGCTGCTGCTGCTACTGCGCTACAGCTGCTGCTGCTGCTACTGCGCTACAGCTGCTGCTGCTGCTACTGCGCTACAGCTGCTGCTGCTGCTACTGCGCTACAGCTGCTGCTGCTGCTACTGCGCTACAGCTGCTGCTGCTGCTACTGCGCTACAGCTGCTGCTGCTGCTACTGCGCTACAGCTGCTGCTGCTACTGCACTACAGCTGCTGCTGCTGCTACTGCGCTACAGCTACTACTGCGCTACAGCTGCTGCTGCTGCTACTGCGCTACAGCTGCTGCTACCGTTACTACGTTGCTGCTACTGCCCTGCTACAGCTGCTGGGGCTACGGCGCTACAGCTGCTGCTGCTACTGCGCTACAGCTGCTGCTGCTACTGCGCTACAGCTGCTGCTGCTACTGCGCTACAGCTGCTGCTGCGCTACAGCTGCTGGTACCGCTACTACGGTGCTGATACTGCCCTACTACGGCTACTACGCTACAGCTGCTGCCCTGCTACTGCTACTACGGTGCTACTGCTACTACGGTGCTGCCGCTGCTGCTGCTCTGCTACCGCTACTACGCTACAGCTGCTGCTCTGCTACCGCTACTACGCTACAGCTGCTGCGGCTACTGCGCTATAGCTGCTGCTGCTGCTACTACGGTGCTGCTTCTGCCCTGCTGCGGCTACGGCGCTACAGCTGCTGCTGCTACTGCGCTACAGCTGCTGCTGCTGCTACTGCGCTACAGCTGCTGCTGCTGCTACTGCGCTACAGCTGCTGCTGCTGCTACTGCCCTACAGCTGCTGCTGCTGCTACTGCGCTACAGCTGCTGCTGCTGCTACTGCGCTACAGCTGCTGCTGCTGCTACTGCGCTACAGCTGCTGCTGCTGCTACTGCGCTACAGCTGCTGCTGCTGCTGCTACTGCGCTACAGCTGCTGCTGCTGCAACTGCGCTACAGCTACTACTGCGCTACAGCTGCTGCTGCTGCTACTGCGCTACAGCTGCTGCTACCGCTACTACGGTGCTGCTACTGCCCTGCTACGGCGCTACAGTTGCTGCTGCTACGGCGCTACAGCTGCTGCTGCTACTGCGCTACAGCTGCTGCTGCTGCTGCTACTGCGCTACAGCTGTTGCTACCGCTACTACGGTGCTGATACTGCCCTACTACAGGTACTACGCTACAGCTGCTGCCGTGCTACAGCTGCTGCGGCTACTGCGCTACAGCTGCTGCTACCTCTACTACGGTGCTGCTACTGCCCTGCTACGGCTACTACGCTACAGTTGCTGGTCTGCTATTGCTACTACGGTGCTGCTGCTGCTCTGCTACTGCTATAGCGCTCCTGTTGCTGCTCTTCTACGGTTGCTGCCCTGCTACAGCTGCTGCCCTGGTACTGCTACTACGGTGCTGCTGCTGCTCTGCTACTGCTACTACGCTCATGCTGCTGCTCGGCTGCTGCGGCTACGGCGCTACAGCTGCTGCGGCTACGGCGCTACAGCTGCTGCGGCTACGGCGCTACAGCTGCTGCTGCTGCTACTGCGCTACAGCTGCTGCTGCTGCTACTGCGCTACAGCTGCTGCTGCTGCTACTGCGCTACAGCTGCTGCTGCTGCTACTGCGCTACAGCTGCTGCTACTGCGCTACAGCTGCTGCTACTGCGCTACAGCTGCTGCTACCGCTACTACGGTGCTGCTACTGCCCTGCTACGGCTGCTGCGGCTACGGCGCTACAGCTGCTGCTGCGGCTACGGCGCTACAGCTGCTGCTGCTACTGCGCTACAGCTGCTGCTGCTGCTACTGCGCTACAGCTGCTGCTGCTGCTACTGCGCTACAGCTGCTGCTGCTGCTACTGCGCTACAGCTGCTGCTACTGCGCTACAGCTGCTGCTGCTGCTACTGCGCAACAGCTGCTGCTACTGCCTACAGCTGCTGCTATCGCTACTACGGTGCTGCTACTGCCCTGCTACGGCGCTACAGTTGCTGCTGCTACGGCGCTACAGCTGCTGCTACTACTGCGCTACAGCTGCTGCTGCTGCTACTGCGCTACAGCTGCTGCTACCGCTACTACGGTGCTGCTACTGCCCTGCTACGGCGCTACAGTTGCTGCTGCTACGGCGCTACAGTTGCTGCTGCTACGGCGCTACAGCTGCTGCTGCTACTGCGCTACAGCTGCTGCTGCTGCTACTGCGCTACAGCTGCTGCTGCTGCTACTGCGCTACAGCTGCTGCTGCTGCTACTGCCCTACAGCTGCTGCTGCTGCTACTGCGCTACAGCTGCTGCTGCTGCTACTGCGCTACAGCTGCTGCTGCGGCTACTGCGCTACAGCAGCTGCGGCTACTGCGCTACAGCTGCTGCTACTGCCCTGCTACGGCTACTACGCTACAGCCCCTGCTACTGCTACTACGGTGCTGCTGCTGCTCTGCTACTGCTACTACGCTCATGCTGCTGCTCGGCTGCTGCGGCTACGGCGCTACAGCTGCTGCTGCTACTGCGCTACAGCTGCTGCTGCTGCTACTGCGCTACAGCTGCTGCTACTGCGCTACAGCTGCTGCTACCGCTACTACGGTGCTGATACTGCCCTACTACGGCTACTACGCTACAGCTGCTGCCCTGCTACTGCGCTACAGCTGCTGCTGCTGCTGCTACTGCGCTACAGCTGTTGCTACCGCTACTACGGTGCTGATACTGCCCTACTACAGGTACTACGCTACAGCTGCTGCCGTGCTACAGCTGCTGCGGCTACTGCGCTACAGCTGCTGCTACGTCTACTACGGTGCTGCTACTGCCCTGCTACGGCTACTACGCTACAGTTGCTGGTCTGCTATTGCTACTACGGTGCTGCTGCTGCTCTGCTACTGCTATAGCGCTCCTGTTGCTGCTCTTCTACGGTTGCTGCCCTGCTACAGCTGCTGCCCTGCTACTGCTACTACGGTGCTGCTGCTGCTCTGCTACTGCTACTACGCTCATGCTGCTGCTCGGCTGCTGCGGCTACGGCACTACAGCTGCTGCTGCTACTGCGCTACAGCTGCTGCTGCTGCTACTGCGCTACAGCTGCTGCTGCTGCTACTGCGCTACAGCTGCTGCTGCTGCTACTGCGCTACAGCTGCTGCTGCTGCAACTGCGCTACAGCTGCTGCTGCTGCTACTGCGCTACAGCTGCTGCTGCTACTGCGCTACAGCTGCTGCTGCTGCTACTGCGCTACAGCTGCTGCTACTGCGCTACAGCTGCTGCTGCTGCTACTGCGCTACAGCTGCTGCTGCTGCTACTGCGCAACAGCTGCTGCTACTGCCTACAGCTGCTGCTATCGCTACTACGGTGCTGCTACTGCCCTGCTACGGCTGCTGCGGCTACGGCGCTACAGCTGCTGCTGCTACTGCGCTACAGCTGCTGCTGCTACTGCGCTACAGCTGCTGCTACCGCTACTACGGTGCTGATACTGCCCTACTACGGCTACTACGCTACAGCTGCTGCCCTGCTACTGCTACTACGGTGCTGCTGCTGCTGCTGCTGCTCTGCTACCGCTACTACGCTACAGCTGCTGCTCTGCTACCGCTACTACGCTACAGCTGCTGCGGCTACTGCGCTATAGCTGCTGCTGCTGCTACTACGGTGCTGCTTCTGCCCTGCTACGGCTACTACGCTACAGCTGCTGCCCTGCTACTGCTGCTGCTCTGCTACTGCTACTACGCTCATGCTGCTGCTCGGATGCTGCGGCTACGGCGCTACAGCTGCTGCTGCTACTGCGCTACAGCTGCTGCTACTGCGCTACAGCTGCTGCTACTGCGCTACAGCTGCTGCTACCGCTACTACGGTGCTGCTACTGCCCTGCTACGGCTGCTGCGGCTACGGCGCTACAGCTGCTGCTGCTACTGCGCTACAGCTGCTGCTGCTGCTACTGCGCTACAGCTGCTGCTGCTGCTACTGCGCTACAGCTGCTGCTGCTGCTACTGCGCTACAGCTGCTGCTGCTGCTACTGCGCTACAGCTGCTGCTGCTGCTACTGCGCTACAGCTGCTGCTGCTGCTACTGCGCTACAGCTGTTGCTGCTGCTACTGCGCTACAGCTGCTGCTGCTGCTACTGCGCTACAGCTGCTGCTATTGCGCTACAGCTGCTGCTGCTACTGCGCTACAGCTGCTGCTGCTGCTACTGCGCTACAGCTGCTGCTATCGCTACTACGGTGCTGCTACTGCCCTGCTACGGCTGCTGCTGCTACGGCGCTACAGCTGCTGCTGCTACTGGGCTACAGCTGCTGCTGCTACTCCGCTACAGCTGCTGCTGCTACTGCGCTACAGCTGCTGCTGCTACTGCGCTACAGCTGCTGCTACCGCTACTACGGTGCTGATACTGCCCTACTACGGCTACTACGCTACAGCTGCTGCCCTGCCACCGCTACTACGGTGCTGCTGCTGCTCTGCTACCGCTACTACGCTACAGCTGCTGCTCTGCTACCGCTGCTGCGGCTACTGCGCTAGAGCTGCTGCTACAGCTACTACGGTGCTGCTTCTGCCCTGCTACGGCTACTACGCTACAGCTGCTGCCCTGCTACTGCTGCTGCTCTGCTACTGCTACTACGCTCATGCTGCTGCTCGGCTGCTGCGCCTGCTACTGTACTACAGCTGCTGCTGCTGCTACTGCGCTACAGCTGCCGCAGTAGCAGCAGCAGCTGTAGCAGGCCAGCAGCTGTAGCGTAATAGCGGTAGCAGAGCAGCAGCAGCACCGTAGTAGCAGTAGCAGCAGCTGTAGCGCAGCAGCTGTAGCGCAGTAGCGGCAGCAGCTGTAGCAGGGCAGTAGCAGCACCGTAGTAGCAGTAGCAGCAGCTGTAGCGCAATAGCCGCAACAGCTGTAGCAGAGCAGCAGCTGTAGCGTAGTAGCGGTAGCAGAGCACAGCAGCATCGTAGTAGCGCTAGCAGATCAGCAGCTGTAGCAGGGCAGTAGCAGAGCAGCAGCAGGAGCGTAGTAGCAGTAGCAGAGCAGTAGCAACACCGTAGTAGCAGTAGCAGGGCAGCAGCTGTAGCATAGTAGCGGTAGCAGAGCAGCAGCTGTAGAGTAGTAGCGGTAGCAGAGCAGCAGCAGCAGCACCGTAGTAGCGGCGGCAGAGCAGCAGCTGTAGCAGGGCAGTAGCAGCAGCAGGGGCGTAGTAGTAGTATCTGAGCAGCAGCAGCACCGTAATAGCAGTAGCAGCAGCTGTAGCGCAGTAGCCGTAGCAGGGCAGATGCAGCACCGTAGTAACAGTAGCACCAGGTGTAGCGCAGTAGCCGCAGCAGCTGTAGCGCAGTAGCCGCAGCAGCTGTAGCGCAGTAGCCGCAGCAGCTGTAGCGCAGTAGCCGCATTAGCTGTAGCGCAGTAGCCGCAGCAGCTGTAGCGCAGTAGCCGCAGCAGCTGTAGCGCAGTAGCCGCAGCAGATGTAGCAGGGCAGCAGCTGTAGCGTAGTAGCGGTAGCAGAGCACAGCAGCATCGTAGTAGCACTAGCAGATCAGCAACTGTAGCAGGGCAGTAGCAGAGCAGCAGCAGTGGCGTAGTAGCAGTAGCAGAGCAGCAGCTGTAGCGTAGTAGCCGTAGCAGGGCAGTAGCAGCAGCTGTAGCGCAGTAGCCGCAGCAGCTGTAGCAGGGCGGTATCTGTAGCGTAGAAGCGGTAGCAGAACACAGCAGCATCGTAGTGGCGCTAGCAGATCAGCAGCTGTAGCAGGGCAGTAGCAGAGCAGCAGCAGGAGCGTAGTAGCAGAGCAGTAGCAGCACCGTAGTAGCAGTAGCAGCAGCTGTAGCGTAGTAGCCGTAGCAGAGCAGTAGCAGCAGCTGTAGCGCAGTAGCCGCAGCAGCTGTAGCAGGGCAGTAGCTGTAGCGTAGAAGCGGTAGCAGAGCACAGCAGCATCGTAGTAGCGCTAGCAGATCAGCAGCTGTAGCAGGGCAGTAGCAGATCAGCAGCAGGAGCGTAGTAGCAGTAGCAGAGCAGTAGCAGCACCGTAGTAGCAGTAGCAGTAGCAGCAGCTGTAGCGTAGGAGCCGTAGCAGGGCAGAAGCAGCACCGCAGTAGCAGCAGCTGTAGCGCAGTAGCCGCAGTAGTTGTAGCAGGGCAGTAGCTGTAGCGTAGTAGCGGTAGCAGAGCACAGCAGCATCGTAGTAGCGCTAGCAGATCAGCAGCTGTAGCAGGGCAGTAGCAGAGCAGCAGCAGGAGCGTAGTAGCAGTAGCAGAGCAGCAGCAGCACCGTAGTAGCAGTAGCAGAGCAGCAGCTGTAGCGTAGTAGCCGTAGCAGGGCAGTAGCAGCAGCTGTAGCGCAGTAGCCGCAGCAGCCGCAGCAGCTGTAGCGCAGTAGCCGCAGCAGCTGTAGCGCAGTAGCCGCAGCAGCTGTAGCAGGGCAGTAGCTGTAGCGTAGAAGCGGTAGCAAAGCACAGCAGAATCGTAGTAGCGCTAGCAGATCAGCAGCTGTAGCAGGGCAGTAGCAGATCAGCAGCAGGAGCGTAGTAGCAGTAGCAGAGCAGTAGCAGCACCGTAGTAGCAGTAGCAGTAGCAGCAGCTGTAGCGTAGGAGCCGTAGCAGGGCAGAAGCAGCACCGCAGTAGCAGCAGCTGTAGCGCAGTAGCCGCAGTAGTTGTAGCAGGGCAGTAGCTGTAGCGTAGTAGCGGTAGCAGAGCACAGCAGCATCGTAGTAGCGCTAGCAGATCAGCAGCTGTAGCAGGCAGTAGCAGAGCAGCAGCAGGAGCTTAGTAGCAGTAGCAGAGCAGTAGCAGCACCGTAGTAGCAGTAGCAGGGCAGCAGCTGTAGCGTAGTAGCCGTAGCAGGGCAGAAGCAGCACCGTAGTAGCAGTAGCAGCAGCTGTAGCGCAGTAGCCGCACCAGCTGTAGCAGGCCAGCAGCTGTAGCGTAGTAGCGGTAGCAGAGCAGCAGCTGTAGAGTAGTAGCGGTAGGAGAGCAGCAGCAGCAGCACCGTAGTAGGGGTGGCAGGGTAGCAGCAGGAGCGTAGTAGTAGTATCTCAGCAGCAGCAGCACCGTAATAGCAGTAGCAGGGCAGCAGCTGTAGCGCACTAGCCGTAGTAGGGCAGTAGCAGCACCGTAGTAGTAGTAGCAGCAGTTGTAGCAGAGCAGCAGCTGTAGAGTAGTCGCGGTAGCAGAGCAGCAGCTATGGCGCAGTAGCGGTAGCATGGCAGCAGCAGTAGCGTAGTAGCTGGAGCAGAGCAGCAGCTATAGCGTAGTAGTGGTAGCAGGGTATCTGCAGTAGTGTAATAGTGTTACCAGAGGTTAGCTATAGCGTAGTAGCGGTAGCAGGGCAGTATCAGAGCAGCAGCAGAGGCGTAGTAGCAGTAGCAGACCAGCAGCAGCACCGTAGTAGCAGGAGCAGAGCAGCAGCTGTAGCGTAGTAGCGGTAGCAGAGCAGCAGCAGCAGCACCATAGTAGCGGTAGCAGCAGCTGTAGCGCGGTAGCCGCAGGAGCTGTAGCAGGGCAGCAGCTGAAGCGTAGTAGCGGTAGCAGAGTAGCAGCAGCATCGTAGTAGCGCTAGCAGAGCAGCAGCTGTAGCAGGGCAGCAGCCATAGCAGAGCAGTAGCAGGCGCGCTATAGCAGTAGCTGAGCAGCAGCAGCACCGCAGTAGCAGTAGCAGAGCAGCAGCTGTAGCGTAGTAGCGGTAGCAGAGCAGCAGCAGCACCGTAGTTGCGGTAGCAGAGTAGCAGCTGTAGCGTAGTAACGGTAGCAGAGCAGCAGCAGTACCGTAGTAGCAGGGCAGCAGCTACAGCAAGCCTAGTACTCGTAGTAGGGCAGAAGCTTTAGCGTACTTCGGTCGCAGGGCAGCAGCTGTAGCAGGGCAGGGAAGTAGAACAGCTACAGTAGCGTAGTAGCGGTAGCAGGGCAGCAGCAGTAGTGTAGTAGTGTTACCAGAGCAGCATATATAGCGTAGTACCGGTACCAGGGTAGCAGCTGTAGCAGGGCAGTATCAGAGCAACAGCAAGAGCGTAGTAGCAATATCAGAGCAGCAGCAGTACCGTAGTAGCAGTAGCAGCTGTAGAGTAGTAGCGGTAGCAGGGTAGCGGCTGTAGCGTAGTAGCCGTAGCAGGGCAGAAGCAGCACCGTAGTAGCAGTAACAGCAGCTGTAGCGCAGTAGCCGCAGCAGCTGTAGCAGTGCAGCAACTGTAGCGTAGTAGCGGTAGCAGAGCAGCAGCTGTAGCGTAGTAGCGGTAGCAGAGCAGCAGCACCGTAGTATCGGTGGCAGGGCAGCAACTGTAGCAGCTTCAGGAGCGTAGTAGTAGTATCTGAGCATCAGCAGCACGGTAATAGCAGTAGCAGGGCAGCAGCTGTAGCGTACTAGCGCAGCAGCAGCACCGTAGTAGCGGTAGCAGCAGTTGTAGCGCAGTAGCCGCAGCAGCTGCAGCAGAGCAGCAGCTGTAGAGTAGTGGCGGTAGCAGAGCAGCAGCAGCACCGTAGTAGTGGTAGCAGGGCAGCAGCTGTAGCTTAGTAGCGGTAACAGAGCAGCAGCAGCACCGTAGTAGCGGTAGCATGGCAGCAGCTCTAGCAGGGCAGTAGCAGAGCAGCAGCAGGAGCGTAGTAGCAGTAACAGAGCAGCAACAGCACCGTAGTAGCAGTCGCAGGGCAGCAGCTGTAGCGTAGTAGCTGTAGCAGGGTAGTAGCACCGTAGTAGCGGTAGCAGCAGCTGTAGCGCAGTAGCCGCAGCAGGCCAGCAGCTGTAGCGTAATAGCGGTAGCAGAGTAGCAGCAGCACCGTAGTAGCAGGGCAGCAGCTGTAGCGTAGTAGCCGAAGCAGGGCAGAAGCAGCACCGTAGTAGAAGTAGCAGCAGCTGTAGCGCAGTAGCCGCAGCAGCTGTAGCAGGGCAGCAGCTGTAGAGTAGTAGCGGTAGCAGAGCAGCAGCACCGTAGTAGCGGTGGCAGGGCAGCAGCTGTAGCAGGGCAGTAGCAGCAGCAGGAGCGTAGTAGTAGTATCTGAGCAGCAGCAGCACCGTAATAGCAGTAGCAGTAGCAGTAGCGTAGTAGCCGTAGCACGGCAGATGCAGCACCGTAGTAGCAGTAGCAGCAGCTGTAGCGCAGTAGCCGCAGCAGCTGTAGCAGGGCAGCAGCTGTAGCGTAGTAGCGGTAGCAGAGCACAGCAGTATCGTAGTAGCGCTAGCAGATCAGCAGCTGTAGCAGGGCAGTAGCAGAGCAGCAGCAGAAGCGTAGTAGCAGTAGCAGAGCAGTAGCAACACCGTAGTAGCAGTAGCAGGGCAGCAGCTGTAGCGTAGTAGTGGTAGCAGAGCAGCAGCTGTAGAGTAGTAGCGGTAGCAGAGCAGCAGCAGCAGCACCGTAGTAGCGGTGGCAGAGCAGCAGCTGTAGCAGGGCAGTAGCAGCAGCAGGGGCGTAGTAGTAGTATCTGAGCAGCAGCAGCACCGTAATAGCAGTAGCAGGGCAGCAGCTGTAGCGTACTAGCCGTAGTAGGGCAGTAGCAGCACCGTAGTAGCAGTAGCAGCAGTTGTAGCAGAGCAGCAGCTGTAGAGTAGTCGCGGTAGCAGAGCAGCAGCTATTGTGCAGTAGCGGTAGCATGGCAGCAGCAGTAGCGTAGTAGCTGTAGCAGAGCAGCAGCTATACCGTAGTAGCGGTAGCAGGGTTCCCTGCAGTAGTGTAATAGTGTTACCAGAGGTTAGCTATAGCGTAGTAGCGGTAGCAGGGCAGCAGCAGTAGTGTAGTAGTGTTACCCGAGCAGCATATATAGCGTAGTACCGGTACCAGGGTAGCAGCTGTAGCAGGGCAGTATCAGAGCAACAGCAAGAGCGTAGTAGCAGTATCAGAGCAGCAGCAGTACCGTAGTAGCAGTAGCAGCTGTAGAGTAGTAGCGGTAGCAGGGTAGCGGCTGTAGCGTAGTAGCCGTAGCAGGGCAGAAGCAGCACCGTAGTAGCAGTAACAGCAGCTGTAGCGCAGTAGCCGCAGCAGCTGTAGCAGTGCAGCAACTGTAGCGTAGTAGCGGTAGCAGAGCAGCAGCTGTAGCGTAGTAGAGGTAGCAGAGCAGCAGCTGTAGCGTAGTAGCGGTAGCAGAGCAGCAGCAGCAGCACCGTAGTAACGGTGGCAGGGCAGCAACTGTAGCAGCTTCAGGAGCGTAGTAGTAGTATCTGAGCATCAGCAGCACCGTAATAGCAGTAGCAGGGCAGCAGCTGTAGCGTACTAGCGCAGCAGCAGCACCGTAGTAGCGGTAGCAGCAGTTGTAGCGCAGTAGCCGCAGCAGCTGTAGCAGAGCAGCAGCTGTAGAGTAGTGGCGGTAGCAGAGCAGCAGCAGCACCGTAGTAGTGGTCAGCAGCTGTAGCGTAGTAGCGGTAACAGAGCAGCAGCAGCACCGTAGTAGCGGTAGCATGGCAGCAGCTCTAGCAGGGCAGTAGCAGAGCAGCAGCAGGAGCGTAGTAGCAGTAACAGAGCAGCAGCAGCACCGTAGTAGCAGTCGCAGGGCAGCAGCTGTAGCGTAGTAGCTGTAGCAGGGCAGTATCAGCACCGTAGTAGCGGTAGCAGCAGCTGTAGCGCAGTAGCCGCAGCAGGCTAGCAGCTGTAGCGTAATAGCGATAGCAGAGTAGCAGCAGCACCGTAGTAGCAGGGCAGCAGCTGTAGCGTAGTAGCCGAAGCAGGGCAGAAGCAGCACCGTAGTAGCAGTAGCAGCAGCTGTAGCGCAGTAGCCGCAGCAGCTGTAGCAGGGCAGCAGCTGTAGAGTAGTAGCGGTAGCAGAGCAGCAGCACCGTAGTAGCGGTGGCAGAGCAGCAGCTGTAGCAGGGCAGCAGCAGGGGCGTAGTAGTAGTATCTGAGCAGCAGCAGCACCGTAATAGCAGTAGCAGGGCAGCAGCTGTAGCGTACTAGCCGTAGTAGGGCAGTAGCAGCACCGTAGTAGCAGTAGCAGCAGTTGTAGCAGAGCAGCAGCTGTAGAGTAGTCGCGGTAGCAGAGCAGCAGCTATGGCGCAGTAGCGGTAGCATGGCAGCAGCAGTAGCCTAGTAGCTGTAGCAGAGCAGCAGCTATAGCGTAGTAGCGGTAGCAGGGTTCCCTGCAGTAGTGTAATAGTGTTACCAGAGGTTAGCTATAGCGTAGTAGCGGTAGCAGGGCAGTATCAGAACAGCAGCAGAGGCGTAGTAGCAGTAGCAGCCCAGCAGCAGCACCGTAGTAGCAGGAGCAGCAGCTGTAGCGGAGTAGCGGTAGCAGAGCAGCAGCAGCATCGTAGTAGCGCTAGCAGAGCAGCAGTAGCATCGTAGTAGCGCTAGCAGAGCAGCAGCTGTAGCAGGGCAGCAGCCATAGCAGAGCAGTAGCAGGCGCGCTATAGCAGTAGCAGAGCAGCAGCAGCAGCAGCACCGTAGTAGCAGTAGCAGAGCAGCAGCTGTAGCGTAGTAGCGGTAGCAGAGCAGCAGCAGCACCATAGTAGCGGTAGCAGAGCAGCAGCAGTACCGTAGTAGCAGGGCAGCAGCTACAGCAAGCCTAGTACTCGTAGTAGGGCAGAAGCTGTAGCGTATTTCGGTCGCAGGGCAGCAGCTGTAGCAGGGCAGGGAAGTAAAACAGCTACAGTAGCGTAGTAGCGGTAGCAGGGCAGCAGCAGTAGTGTAGTAGTGTTACCAGAGCAGCATCTATAGCGTAGTACCGGTACCAGGGTAGCAGCTGTAGCAGGGCAGTATCAGAGCAAAAGTAAGAGCGTAGTAGCAGTATCAGAGCAGCAGCAGTACCGTAGTAGCAGTAGCAGCTGTAGCGTAGTAGCGGTAGCAGGGTTGCGGCTGTAGCGTAGTAGCCGTAGCAGGGCAGAAGCAGCACCGTAGTAGCAGTAACAGCAGCTGTAGCGCAGTAGCCGCAGCAGCTGTAGCAGTGCAGCAACTGTAGCGTAGTAGCGGTAGCAGAGCAGCAGCTGTAGCGTAGTAGCGGTAGCAGAGCAGCAGCAGCAGCATCGTAGTAACGGTGGCAGGGCAGCAACTGTAGCGCAGCAGGAGCGTAGTAGTAGTATCTGAGCATCAGCAGCACCGTAACAGCAGTAGCAGGGCAGCAGCTGTAGCGTACTAGCGCAGTAGAAGCACCGTAGTAGCGGTAGCAGCAGTTGTAGCGCAGTAGCCGCAGCAGCTGTAGCAGAGCAGCAGCTGTAGAGTAGTGGCGGTAGCAGAGCAGCAGCTATGGCGCAGTAGCGGTAGCATGGCAGCTGCAGTAGCGTAGTAGCTGTAGCAAGGCAGCAGCAGCACCGTAGTAGTGGTAGCAGGGCAGCAGCTGTAGCGTAGTAGCGGTAACAGAGCAGCAGCAGCACCGTAGTAGTGGTAACAGAGCAGCAGCAGCACCGTAGTAGCGGTAGCATGGCAGCAGCTCTAGCAGGGCAGTAGCAGAGCAGCAGCAGGAGCGTAGTAGCAGTAACAGAGCAGCAGCAGCACCGTAGTAGCAGTAGCAGGGCAGCAGCTGTAGCGTAGTAGCTGTAGCAGGGCAGTATCAGCACCGTAGTAGTGGTAGCAGCAACTGTAGCGCAGTAGCCGCAGCAGCTGTAGCAGGCCAGCAGCTGAAGCGTAATAGCGGTAGCAGAGCAGCAGCAGCACTGTAGTAGCAGGGCAGCGCTGTAGCGTAGTAGTCGAAGCAGGGCAGAAGCAGCACCGTAGTAGCAGTAGCAGCAGCTGTAGCGCAGTAGCCGCAGCAGCTGTAGCAGGGCAGCAGCTGTAGCAGGGCAGCAGCTGTAGCGTAGTAGCGGTAGCAGAGCAGCAGCACCGTAGTAGCGGTGGCAGAGCAGCAGCTGTAGCAGGGCAGTAGCTGCAGCAGGAGCGTAGTAGTAGTATCTGAGCAGCAGCAGCACCGTAATAGCAGTAGCAGCAGCTGTAGCGTAGTAGCAGTAGCAGGGCAGAAGCAGCACCGTAGTAGCAGTAGCAGCAGCTGTAGCGCAGTAGCCGCAGCAGCTGTAGCAGGGCAGCAGCTGTAGCGTAGTAGCGGTAGCAGAGCACAGCAGCATCGTAGTAGCGCTAGCAGATCAGCAGCTGTAGCAGGGCAGTAGCAGAGCGGCAGCAGGAGCGTAGTAGCCAGTAGCAGAGCAGTAGCAACACCGTAGTAGCAGTAGCAGGGCAGCAGCTGTAGCGTAGTAGCGGTAATAGAGCAGCAGCTGTAGAGTAGTAGCGGTAGCAGAGCAGCAGCAGCAGCACCGTAGTAGCGGTGGCAGAGCAGCAGCTGTAGCAGGGCAGTAGCAGCAGCAGGGGCGTAGTAGTAGTATCTGAGCAGCAGCAGCACCGTAATAGCAGTAGCAGCAGCTGTAGCGTAGTAGCCGTAGCAGGGCAGAAGCAGCACCGTAGTAGCAGTAGCAGCAGCTGTAGCGCAGTAGCCGCAGCAGGTGTAGCAGGGCAGCAGCTGTAGCGTAGTATCGGTAGCAGGGTAGCGGCTGTAGCGTAGTAGCCGTAGCAGGGCAGAAGCAGCACCGTAGTAGCAGTAACAGCAGCTGTAGCGCAGTAGCCGCAGCAGCTGTAGCAGTGCAGCAGCTGTAGAGTAGTGGCGGTAGCAGAGCAGCAGCTATAGCGCAGTAGCGGTAGCATGGCAGCTGCAGTAGCGTAGTAGCTGTAGCAGAGCAGCAGCAGCACCGTAGAGTGGTAGCAGTGCAGCAGCTGTAGCGTAGTAGCGGTAACAGAGCAGCAGCAGCACCGTAGTAGCGGTAGCATGGCAGCAGCAGCACCGTAGTAGCGGTAGCATGGCAGCAGCTCTAGCAGAGCAGTAGCAGAGCAGCAGCAGGAGCGTAGTAGCAGTAGCAGAGCAGCAGCAGCCCCGTAGTAGCAGTAGCAGGGCAGCAGCTGTAGCGTAGTAGCCATAGCAGGGCAGCAGCTGTAGCGTAGTAGCCATAGCAGGGCAGAAGCAGCACCGTAGTAGCAGTAGCAGCAGCTGTAGCGCAGTAGTCGCAGCAGCTGTAGCGTAGTGGCGGTAGCAGAGCAGCAGCTGTAGCGTAGTAGCGGTAGCAGAGATGCAGCACCGTAGTAGCGGTGGCAGGGCAGCAGCTGTAGCAGCAGCAGGAGCGTAGTAGTATCTGAGAAGCAGCAGCACCGTAATAGCAGTAGCAGGGCAGCAGCTGTAACGTACTAGCCGTAGTAGGGCAGTAGCAGCACGGTAGTAGCCGTAGCAGCAGTTGTAGCGCATTAGCAGAGCAGCAGCTATGGCGCAGTAGCGGTAGGATGGCAGCTGCAGTAGCGTAGTAGCTGTAGCAGAGCAGCAGCTATAGCGTAGTAGCTGTAACAGGGCAGCTGCAGTATTGTAATAGTGTTACCAGAGGTTAGCTATAGCGTAGTAGCGTTAGCAGGGCAGTAGCAGAGCAGCAGCAGGGGCGTAGTAGCAGAAGCAGACCAGCAGCAGCACCGTAGTAGCAGTAGCAGAGCAGCAGCTGTAGCGTAGTAGACGTAGCAGGGCAGTAGCAGCAGCTGTAGCGCAGTAGCCGCAGCAGCTGTAGCAGGGCAGCAGCTGTAGCAGGGCAGCAGCTGTAGCGTAGTAGCGGTAGCAGAGCAGCAGCAGCATCGTAGTAGCGCTAGCAGAGCAGCAGCTGTAGCAGGGCAGTAACAGAGCAGCAGCAGGAGCGTAGTAGCAGTAGCAGGGCAGCAGCTGTAGCGTAGTAGCCGTTGCAGGACAGCAGCTGTAGCGAAGTAGCAGGGTAGCAGCTGTAGCGTATAGCCGTAGCAGAGCAGTAGCAGCACCGTAGTAGCGGTAGCAGCAGCTGTAGCGTAGTAGTCGCAGCAGGACAACAACTGTAGCGTAGTAGCCGCGGCAGAGCAGCTGCAATAGCGTAGTAGCGGTAGCAACAGCTGTAGCGAATTAGCCGCAGAAGGGCAGCAGCAGCTGTAGCAGTGCAGCAGCAGTAGCGTAGTAGCTGTAGCAGTGCAGCAGCAGTAGCGTAGTGGCGGTAGTAGAGCAGCAGCAGTAGCATAGTACCGGTAGCAGGGCAGCAGCTGTAGCGTTGTAGCCGTAGCAGGGCAGCTGCTGTAGCGTAGAAGCGGTAGCAGGGTAGCATTCGAGCAGCCGCAGTTTCGGTAGCAGTGCAGCACCTGTAGCGTAGTCGCGGTAGCAGAGCAGTAACAGTAGGGTAGTAGTGGTAGCGGGGCATCACTTGTAGCGTAGTAGCCGTAGCAGGGCAACAGCTGTAGCGTGCAGGGCAGAAGCTGTACCGTAGTAGCGGTAGCAGGGCAGCAGCTTTAGCGTAATAGCAGCAGCATCGTAGCAATGTAGTAGCTGTAGCAGCAACAGCGTAGCAGAAGCAGCACCGGAGCAATAGCGTAGCAGTGCAGTTGCAGTAGCAGCAGCATCAGAGCAGTGCAGTAGCAGCAGCAAAGTAGCAGTTCAATACACGTAGCAGCAGTGCAGAAGTAATAGCAGCAGCTGTGCAGAAGCGGGAACAGCAGCAGGGAGGCGGCGGTATTAGCAGTGCAGTAGCGGTAGCAGTAGCAAGAGTGCAATAGTGGTAGCAGCATCGCAGCAGTGCTGCATCGGTAGCAGAAGCTGTGCAGCGACGGTTGCAGCAGCTGTGCAGCGACAGTAGCAGCGTAGTGCAGTAGAGGTAGCAGCAGCAGGGGTGCAACGGTAGCGGTAGCAGCAGTAGCGCAGGGTCAGTAGCAGCAGTGCAGCGCCAGAAGCAGCATGTTTACAGTAGCGGAAGTAGCGTAGCAGCAGTAGTAGCAGCAGCTCCGTAGTGGTAGCAGCAGCATCGTAGCAATGCAGTAGCTGTAGCAGCAGCGGCGTAGAAGCATCAGCATCGGAGCAGTAACGTAGCAGTACAGTGCTTCTGCTCTGCTGCTACTATTGCTACTGCTGCTACTACCATTACTGCTGCTAACACTGATGCTGCTACAGGCTACCGCACTGCTTCTGTGCTGCTGCTGCTAGCGCTACTACAACCACTGCCGCTGCGCTGATTCTACAGCTACTGCTGCACTGGTCATCCGTTTACCTGAAAGCGGAAAACAAAACTTTGATAATATCAACTAATACAACAGCTACATAACTAAAAACAAAATTTAAAAAAAGGAAATAAAACCTTCTTTGTGAATTAAAGTTTTTTTTTTATTCATTGCAATTCAACACCAGGAGAGCATAATATAGATGGCACAAGAAATAGATATAGCATGCAGTTCCAAAAAAGTATACAAAATTTATATGGCTGGATGGTCCATTCCGGAATGGGCAGTAACAATTTGAATGCTACGCTCTAGTGTGCCGTGGGATATCAAGTTTTTATGCCATCTATGATTGTATATATCCAGGAAGACTCAGCCTTTATTTCTTAACCGGCAAATAAACATTAGTGAGTCTCAGAAAGTTTATGTTCAAAGAGCCTGGTCCCACAACATTAATTGTTTCCACAACCCGGAGCAGGAATAATTTAACTTTACCTAAAATTTAATTACTGTCATATTAAGGGTTGAAAGTACAAGTCCAGCGGAAATTCATATCCTGTGAAACCAATAATTAGATCAGGCTTAAAAAGCATCGATTACGTTGAGTAGCGTTGAGCAGAACTGAGAGGAGTTGAGTAGAGTTGAATAGAGTTGAGTAGAGTTGAGTAGAGTTGAATAGAATTGAGTAGAGTTGAGTAGAATTGAATAGAGTTGAGCAGAATTGAGCAAAGTTGAGTAGACTAGAGTTAAGTAGAATTGTGGAGAGTTGAGTAGAGCTGAGTAGAGTTGAGTGGAGTTGAGTAGGGTTGAGTAGGGTTGTGTAGATTTGAGTAGAGTTGAGTAGAGTTGAGTAGAATTGTAAAGTTGAGTAGAGTCGAATAGGGTTGGGTAGGATTGCGTAGAATTTAGTAGAGTTGAGTAGAATTGAGTTGAGTTGAGGAGAGTTGAGTAGAGCTGGGCATGGTTGAGTAGGCTTGAGCAGGGTTGAGTAGAGTCGAGTAGAGTTAAGTAGAGTTGAGTAGGGTTGAGTAGAGTTGAGTAGAGTTGAGTAGAGTTGAGTAGAGTTGAGTAGAGTTGAGTAGAGTTGAGTAGAGTTCAGTTGAGTTGAGTTCAGTTGAGTTGAGTAGGGTTGAGTAGGCTTGAGTAGGGTTAAATAGAGTTGAGTAGGGTTGAGTAGAGTTCACATCAATCCATAAATCTATTACAAAATTCTCTCTCTAAAGAGGAAGGTGATCTATAAAGCAGCCCTAAAGAATGACATAAATTCTCAAACCAGCATTTTACAAGCATCCAGCACACATCCTTATTGATTGTCGTTTGTGCAATTATTTCATACTTCCAGGTATTCTTCAAATATAATACAACACCGTTCGTTCTGCTCGAAATTGAGTCACACCGCATCACATTATACCCGCTTGTATTTATTTCATTACTTTCCACAGCTTCCGTCAGACTACTGGTTGCAGTCCAAATGAGGTAGTATTCAACTTCCCATTGAGACACCTCATTTCAAATAGGATACTAGACGCCTTACAGGATAATGTCGACGAAACTGTACAGGAGATGACAGATTCTTCAGAAAAGAGACGAGAAATAGCATCAAGAATTGAAGCCGAGCGGATACGCTGGAAACCCAGATTTGATGAACGACATCGTACTCCAAAACGATATAAAAAAGGAGATCTGGTCGTAATTGAACATATTTCCCCAGCAACAGGAGAAAGCAGGAAACTGGAGCCTAAGTATCGAGGACCGTTTTATGTAGCTGACATCCTGGACCGTGACAGATACATAATCACTGATCAATCGGATTTACAGAAAACTCAGAAGCCGTTCAAATCAGTGTATACTGCAGAACGAATGGAACCAGAATTGGAAGATATCGACATCGAGGATGCAGATGAAGAATCCCAGACGGATTCAGACGTGGATGGCCGAGCTGTCAACCCATAAGAAAAGAAAGCAAATATTTAAATAAACGTAGAGTGCGAAAATAAATCAAGAAGATTTGTTTTTAGAAAAAGCCTTGTCAAATTGAGTTACAATATATTATCCAAAGTTATCAGTCCATATTTTTTTTTATTACGTCCTGACAGTATTTTTTAATTTTTTGAACATTTTCATTACTTTCAGGCATTTAATTGAGAGTTGACTAGGGTTGCGTATAGTTGAGTATGGTTGAATAGAGTTGAGTAGGTTTGAGTGGGGTTTAGTATGGTTGAGTTGAGTAGAATTGAATTGAGTTGAGTAGAGCTGAGTAAAGTTGAGTAGAATTGAGTAGAGATGAGTAGAGTTGAGTAGAGATGTGTATAGTTGTGTAGGGTTGTCTAGGGTTGAGTAGAGTTGAGTAGACTTATGTAGAGTTGAGTACAGTTGAGTTCAGTTGAGTAGAATTGAGTAGAATTGAATAGAGATGAGCAGGGTTGAGTAGAGTTGCGTAGGGTTGAGTAGAATTGAGTAGAGTTCAGTTGAGTTGAGTTGAGTTCAGTAGATCTGCATATAGTTGAGTATGGTTGAATAGAGTTGAGTAGGGTTGAGTAGATTTGAGTAGACTTGAGTACAGTTGAGTAGACTTGAGTGGAGTTGAGTAGAGTTGAGTAGAGTTCAGTAGAGTTGAATAATGTTGGGTAGGGTTGAGTAGATTTGAGGATAGTTGAGTAGAGTTAAGTAGAGTTGAGTAGAGTTGAATAGAGGTGAGTAGAGTTGACTAGAGTTGAGTAGAATTGAGGAGTTGCGTAGGTAGAGTAGGGCTGAGTGGAGTTGAGTAGAGTTGAGTGGAGTTGAGTAGGGTTGAATAGGTTGAGTAGAGTTGAGTAGAGTTGAGCAGAATTGAGCAGAGTTAAGTAGAGTTGAATAATGTTGAGGAGAGTTGAGTAGAGCTGAGTAGAGTTGAGTAGAGTTGAGTAGAGTTGACTAGGGTTGCGTATAGATGAGTAGAGTGTACGCGTTCTCGAAATATCGTCCGCACAGGCAGACAGACGGACGGACATGCAAGTATCGAAAAACTTTTAATGCTATGCATTTTGCTCTACCATCATTATTTCTGTGCGTTACAAACGGAATGACAAACTTAGTATACCCTTTATATTTCATTTAGGGTGTAATTCTGTTAGTAAAAGCGAAGGAAAGATAAGGTGAGCAAAATGCTTCAAGTTAATACAATATTGACGAATAAACAAGAGGGGTTATATAACTGTCATAAAAATTACAGAGTGAGGGGAGTTTCAATCTCAATTTTAGTAAGTCTTTTAAAGACCACTTCAAAAATCAAACTTGGCAGATGGTGACCACACGAAATTAGAGGGGATTTATATCGTAGATTGTAAGCCAATTCACAATTTTAGCTTCAGTGATCTTTGCCTAGAACATAGAGACCTTAATAACAGTTCAGATAAATACCTTGCCTACAAAACTTTTAATAGTTTGGCATTGCTCAATTTAAAAAACTTCTATATATTAAAAACGAAATACTTCCTCCTCTTTATCCAAAATTTCTAACAAAGATTTAGTACTAGAGGAAATTTAAATTTTGCATTGATAAGTATTTACTCAGCACCAAGTTTGTTATGTATGTACTTTGTGTGATTGAGTTAGTTTTTTAGTTTGATTACACGGAAAGAATTTTTTACTAACATTAAATACCCTTTTTATACCCTAGATGAAATCATAGGGGTATACTAAGTTTGTCATTCCGTTTGTAACACCTCGAAATAATGATGGTAGAGCAAAATGGATTGGACACCCATTCATAATATTAAAAGTTATTTCGATTTTTGCATGTCCGTCCGTCCGTCTGTCCGTCCGTCCGTCTGTCTGTCCGTCTGTGCGCACGATTACTCGAGAACGCGTATACTTAAAGAGCTGAAATTTTGTACACGGACTTTAAAAAAAAAAGTAAAATTAAGTTCGAAAATGAGACAAATCGGGCAACTCCTTCGTGGGGTTGCCATATAAAAATTTCGTTTTCCGCTATATATTTGGACACTGCCTGAGAACGCATCGAAGTAGAGAGCTGAAATTTCGTACATGATGTTTTTACTACATTAGCAAATAAAATGTCAAAAATGGACTAAATCGGGCAACTCCTTCTTGGTGTTGCCAAATAAAAATTTCGGTTTTTTACGTATACTTTGAAAACGATCAGTCCAAGACATTTTTATTGTACCAAAAACTTCAGAATACGAAATCCTATAAAATTGGTTATAATCATTTTTTCTGTGCGACAAACCGTTCTAGAAATATGTGCGAAAAACAACTTCAAAATCAATACTTGAATAGATCGATGACCATACGAAATTTAATACGGGCATTCATCTAGGGTATCATAAGAATTGGTCTTAGACCAATTCTAGCTTTTTTACTTGTTTTTGAATCAATTCAAAAAATTATCAATTTAATCAAAATTAATATTGAAAATCGTTATCTAGTATCGAGAAAGATGATGTTTTCAAAATTTATTGTAATTTATTAAAAACTATCAAATTCTTCTCGAATACAGTTTAGAAAAAGTTTTCTGAATTTAATCAATAATTTATTAAATATCCCTTTCTGCGTGAAAAAGTGATAAAAATTTAAACTTAAATGTTAGAATCAATCATTATTTTCTAGAACTCAATAAAAATCGTACAAATAATTAGAATTTCGCAAACGTTTATTAAATTTCAGGAATAATTTTCTTAATTTCAATAAATGAATGACATAAGTGTTTTGCTGTTGGGATAAAATCAAACGGTTAATTTACATATACATATACATGTGTCAGTGGAAATAGTCGGCAGCATTTTATAAAACATTTGATAATGTGTAAGAACATACAAGTAAATTAGTTTTCAACTGCTTAAATTTATTTTCATTGGGACGCCGACTTTTCAAGTAAAGCAGTTAAAAAATTGCTCCAAATCAACAATCAAGAATATGTTTTCTGGAATATAATAAAAATTTCCCTGGCGCAAAATCAACAGCTTTTTTACTTGATATTTATCAACATTTTCTTAAAATCAGTAAATTTTTCTCTCTGTGTATTTAATGTGCTTTGCAGATTAAAATAAATAATCTTGAAGGAATTTAAGAAAAAATATATTTAATTTGGAAGAGTTGAAATAAAATCTGGCAAAAAGTGAACTGCAAGAGAGCGTTCAAAAATATATAGATAAAGCGACTTCAAAAAGATCTAATAGTACAATCCGTAATCTAGACAAATTCATGAATTAAAAAATTTCGGTAAGATTCTAAGCAGCGAAACGTGTTTGAATTAGATGATTAATATCACTCACAGCGTTAAATTCGATTATCTTGGAACCTAAGCTTGCCTGGGACTGTCTTACTATCTTGAAGCAACTGGTCGAAACAAATAAGGTTACGCTGATTTGAGCACCAGGAGGACAACGAGATCGGGGAACGCATTGCAAAGGAAGTAGTCAGATCTCTGTTTATTCATATACAGATACCCAAACAGCCAAAGCCACCTTTCGGCATAAGTCAGGCTTTGGGAGGACATAATTAAATTGGCATACTAGGAGCATACGCCGAGGCTGAGACAATCAATGAAGTTCATTACATATTCGCAACAGAGGACACATGTATTTCTCATACGCAACAGGAAGGGTAACGGGCCTATTCACTGAGCATTGCTCCCTTAGATATAATTTTAAAAAGATGAATAAGGTCAATAGTGAGACCTCTCGCTTCTATATGGAAGACGATGAGACTGCTGAGCATGTGCTCTGTGACTTGAGACTGCTGAACACGTGCTCTGTGACTGTGAAGCTCTGGGACGTATAAGGCTAAAACATCTATGAAAGGCATAGTCATTGCCAGAGGATGTCGCAAAGATGACCTCCAAAGTTTCGTAAAAGACCTTAAGTGCGAATCGACGCCCTAGAGCACTTAGGGGTAATGTCACAAGAGATCTTATAGGTCGCAGTGACTAGGTGAGAGGCGGCATCTGTCTGCATCACTCTTTTAATAAAATAATAATAAATAAAATAAATAGATGATTAATGAGAATAATAAAAGCACAAAATGAAATAATTAGAGGACTCACGTATACCAACCGCATCAACATTGTTAGCATCAAAGCGAACTGTTAAATCAAAACAGTAGCTTTTCATAATTAATTTGAATGCCCCTTCTCAATTATTTTTTCCCTTTTTCTATACTCAATACAAAGTTATGCATGCATATAAAGCACTTAATATTTTAGATTCAAGTTATCGAACTGCATATGCATATATGCAGCTCCCTATCTCCTCACAAAAGAAACGATCCGAAGTATCGCATTCAAATCTCCACGTGCAATGCTCGCGACTGACCCAAGGTACTATCGCGAGGTAAGAGTGCAGCACTTCTTAAGGATCGCATGGCAAAAAATTCACTTTCCCATGACTGACGCACAAGTGATATCCTTCAGGTGTACAAAAAAAAGAGGACAAATATTCACCCCAATCTTTTATCTTTGAACACCCCTCACACATGCAGATCAAATTTCGTTAGCATTTGATTTAGGCAGTCCTTATAGCAACGATAAAAGATCCTGCCATCAACTGTTAGTTAAAATTCAGAATCTTCCCACGGTAGCGGCTCAAGGGTCTCGTGATATGCGCATGCACGAAGTGCACCCCTAAGTAGTTAAGAAATTTCGATATTTTTGATGATTTAGGAAGGTAACAAGAAGTAGGATGGATGAAAGGTTTCCTTGAACACCTGCTTAGCACACACTTGGTGTGGAGAGTTTCATAGATCGTAAAGTGTGGGAAACGTTTCCGTTACAAGTTTTCTGGTACTATTTTATCATATGTGGGTTAATTGAGTCACTCCATATATGAGCCTTAATTTTTTTTTTAATCAATATTCTGAATTCGATTAATATTCCGTAGATAAGTTAGTAAAGAAAACAACTTTTGATTGATAATATTCATGGCTTGTAAAACGCAAGCAGAAATTGATATTATTTTCTTACCAAATGATTTAGGGGAAGTTAAAGTGCCCGCCATAACATCATTAGTGAGGATGGACTTCAATTGACAGATTTATAGCGTTTAGATAGATCTGACCTAATATCAAATAAGATCTAATGTGAATGATATCGATGATCATTCTCCAGCTTACCTTACTTCCGATAGTTGTAGGCAATCTGTCTCTATCTTGTTACGTAGCTTAGATTTCAGACAGCATTATTTAATTAAGTAGTCATTGAAAAAAAGTGAAATGGGATTATATTGTTCCTCTAGAATTTTCCTAAATCTGGTGATGGTAGAAATCATGCCAAATGGCTCTAAAAGCTTTATACTTTGTATAAATTTTCTCAGTCAGCTAGACATTGAAAATATAAGATGTTTGTCTGCCAGGGTCTAGCAGGTGAAACTTACTAAGGAATGAATTTTCCCAGATTTTACTAAAGCTATCCTATGGAGTTGCTGTTTATTTATTTATTATTGTGGGATTATTAATTTATGTACGTTGCGCAAATGGTCTTGCTTCTTTTCATTCTGCCTTTCTCGACTTCTTTTCTTTTTGACTCGTGCTATTTATCTAATATTATCTTTATTGCTTTCTGTTTTTGTTTTTTTTTTTAATATTGTGGCTGTAACGTCCTGTCTTCTCTATTTGGTTATCAACTAAACCATTAAAGAATAAAACATGGAAATTTTTTTTATAATAAATTACCAGAAGAAAAATTAAAAATATTTTTCGAGAAACTTTTCTGTAATAATTAAAAAAAAAACCTCAAAAAATTTAATCACTCGAATTAATCTTCTCTTCGCAGTTTCAGAGTTAATATTGTTTCATTTGCAATGATAATTATACATGGACAAGTCGGAGCTCATCGTCGTTCCATTTATTCCACTTATTTAACTTCTTTTGATTTTTTTCCACTTCGCATGTACTTACTCGACTGAAATGTAATTTTCACACGGAATTTAATTGTAGCGGCGGTAATCAATCCTTTCTTGCAATCAACTATCGGTTTCAAGTACCATACTAGACTAGCGTTAAGCAATAACTATAAGTGTAATAGGTAGCCTCCTAAGCAACTTGTGGAATTGTTAAGAAAAAAGCATTCCAGAAAATCATACCACGGCCAAATACCTTGGATTCTCCTTACTAACTTCTATGTCGACGACGGTGAATCTCTAGAGTGTACCTAGGAACGGTTGTCTGAGAGCCTTATTTGGTTGAATGGCGGTTGCATGTCGGCTACTTTCAAAGAAATGGCACACGGCATGGCTGCATTGTTTTCCAGGTTCTAATCGTTTTAACCTCTGGTCATCTTAGAGCGAATCAAATCGTTGTTAAATTTTAATTTCGGTCAAAATGTAAGAACTATTTCTGTAGTGTTTAATCTTGTTGGGTGCCGTCGTGTCGTGTCGTGCCGATAATAAAATGGACATGCTGATTTAATTAGTGCAAAAGAATTTACCGCAGTTACGAAAAAAGAAATTGTAGAAATATTTCCACAAAAAAAAAATTAAGAATGGCATTGAAAAAAGGTATCAGTGCAAGTTCGATCAATGGAGTAGGTACATTGTGTCCTTGGTTAAGGTAAGTATACTGTTGATAGAATGATAATGATTATATATTAATTCAGCCCATTTTTGTTTTGTTTTAGAAAAAAATAAATAAAATAATGTATTTTAAATCATGATGTATCTTTTAGCAGTTGTAGGATGATTCATAAAAAACCAAGAAAAAGCTTGAAATCTCTGAGCTTTCCCAACCGGTGGAATTGACAACGCTTTGCTATACAATATCTTACTTGTCTCAATGAGACTTACCCTGCTGAATACCCTGTATGTGTCCTCCGGAGAGTAGGGATATTAGGATCTTGAATGTTATGAAGTAAAAAAAAATAAAACAAATGGACAAAACGAAATCTTTTCTGATTATGTTTCTTTTTTACTTGGTTCGTTCGATCGCTAAAAAGAGCCCAAGATATACAGGACAACCGTTGTCTGTTGTCTGGGTATAAACATAATTTACTTTTGTGATCAATATGGAGAGGGATTTATAAAATTTGACTTAATACACATGGAAAAAGGAAAGCAGAAAATTTTAGGTTTTGCATGTTACCGCTTTTTCGTTAGTTGTGATGATTTGCATTTTGTGCTAATTCAGTTCTATCGCATCAACTAAATCATACATGCTCTCTCCTTATTTAAAGCAGGTAAAGATGAGATGCTAAGCTACAAGTGAGTTAATATTGCAAGCAAGACCAAGTTATTGATTTCAACTGGAGCTATATCTAGATGAAAAAGCGACTAAAATTGCCTACATAAAACCTAAATTTGTTAACTGAGAATTCTAAAACTCTGATTGGTAATAATCTCTACTCGACTAACTTATTTCATCATATGAGGTAGTGAGGGAAAATACTTAATCGCTGCCTGTAGGGCCCCATACCATAAAACTAAGTACTCGTACTACAAGTGTAGAAATTTTGTGTAGCACAAAGCAATACTTGTAGAATTCATTGTACAATTGTACAACGATAATTCTACAAGCGGGAAATTTTGACTTGTACAACTTACTGTACCTGTAAACCACTTGAAAATGCTTGTAGAAACTCAGTGATTTCTCTACCTATATTTTCAGGCTAATAGATTTTCGTACAAGTCAATAAACAAGTAAAATTTTGATATAAAAAGAAATAGAGTTAGAGTTAATTTTGAGATTGAACTATGTACTCTAATTTCCACACATACATAGGCACATATATTAACAATTAATTAGTTTTAACATTTAAATTAGGATACAAAACATGGGAACTAATAATTAACTCGACGCAGTAAATAACATTTGACAACTCAAAAACCCAGCAAATGTTCACTATTGTTTTCATTATTATATGTACTATAGAACAGAAAAAGCCGAAGGCAATAACCGTATCTCAAAATCAAAAAATTTTCGTTAGCGTATTTGGTGATAACAGCGTTTTTCGGGAAAAGAGTTTTTTATAATAAAATGACAAATATATTGTTTAGTAGTTCAAGTTCAGATGAAAATGATTGTATTTTGTATTGTGTGAAACAAAAAAAGTATGTAGAGAGAGAGAGAGAGAGAGTTTTTTGGATTAGACGATAAAACATTTATTGAAAAATTTCGTGCCCCAAAACAGTAGTGCAGCAATTGTCAATAAGTCAATAAGTAAGTGAAAAAAAAATGATAATTGCTTTACACTGGTTCGTACAGGTGCGCAGTATCAGTGGGGGGGGGGGGGGGGTTAATTGCTCACATTTTTACTTTGTTTCTTGCCCGGGACAGTTATTATGTAAACCAATACAAATTTGACTGAAAAGCATCAAGGTGTTTGCAATTCATGAAGAAAAATATAGAAAATTAAGTTCCGGTGAACCTTCCGATGAGCATTCAGTAAATCTCATCTTTGGATATACTACTCCTATATACTAAACCAGGAATAAATAAATATTCATTCTAGTCATCACCGTGTCAGATGACATATCTACTAGGAAAATTTGAATTGATTTTTGTGATTTATCAAATTTTAAATTAAATTTTTTGATTTGTTCTTTCGCGGAAAGACTGTCGCCCATATACTGAACAAGACGTTATGCCTCAGCGTCTCAAAGTTTGACAACCTGAGCTTGAATTCGGAAAAATATATGAAATCAATCGTTAAATGAGATTCTCTCTTATGAACTCATAATGACACTCATTGACATGCTCATTATTAAAAGCTCATCGTGACACTTATTGACATGCTCATTAATAAGCTCATCGTGATACTCATTATGTACTCATCGAAGTGCTCATCTAATATTGTAAAATACACAAAGTATACATTCCTAAATAAGTGAAAGAGATGCAATATCTCATGCACACTATCTATGAATAAGTAAATAAATGATTTTTTTTTTCGGTTTTGATGCTAACGCGAATAAATTTCATCAGGACGTTCATCTGATTACTCATGACGAGCTCATTGATGAGCTCATCATGATTTGTTTACCAGAGTTTACTAACCGAGGGTCTATTATATATCGCAATCACTAAATATGTCCGTGATGTTAGTTGGCCAGCCGCTTTAGACATTTGTATCGGTACAACCATCAATACGATCATTTTCATATTTTTTCCATGTTATCACGATTAAGGTTGCATGTTTTATGTACGCTCTTTAATTATTACTTTTTACATCTTACCAAATCTATTATATTGACGACCTATTCGAGTAGATTTAACGAAAATTTACTCTGAAAGATTTTCTATGTTCGAGTCGTACAAAGTCTACGCTTCTTCCAAAATTGGATCTATCGAATTAAAACTTGAAATGGTTTTGTTTTTCGGTTCTAATAAACTACATTATATTTTCATTGTACAATCGTATATGGAAGAATTTAAGCTTTGCTACATGCCACAAGTTTAAAATTGCATAAGATTTGTGCAGAAAATATTAATTTACAAGTCTAGAGAAAATTAAAATTTCCTACAAGAAGATGAAGAATATTTGTGGACTGCGATATTCCTTTATTTCTCTGAGTAAGATTTAACTGACTCATCTACTAATAATGCTCAAAACAAAAATAATTGATTTGTTTAGTGGTATGTGCAGACATGTGTGGTGTTTAACTGGGAAAAAAGTGATATAATTAAAAGTTCAACGAAGTCATCAAACATTAATGTCCACGAACCTTATTTCCCACTTAATTAATGTCCGTTTCTATGGCTCTAATTAAATGCCCAACTCGTTTTGCGAGAATCACTTAAGACATGAGTATAGCTCGCTTCTCTTAATATATAAGATATATATAACACCACTAATACAAATATGTTGTTCGCATTTACTTCGTTTTTAATGTCAATTTCGGTTCGTTTTAAACTCTAAAGCAATTCGCTATCAAGATAGTATCTCGAGTTGATAGGTCGAGAATCATGTTCCTTTTACTACACTGGTAAATTGTTTTCCGTTCGGTATAGAGTTCGTTCTTGAAGTTAAAGTCAGAGATTACAATTTACTCGCAAATCGTTTTCGAATCATATGATGTTTGCATGGTTAGTACAAATGTTGTTAGACTTATACACTTGTAGTTTTGTGGAATGGGGCCCAGGTCTCATCGGCCAAACGATTATATAGTGAAATACTGAAAATAATTCAAATTTTTTTACCAATAAAAACATGTTCATTTAAATACCATAAATCTTTTTAATATAAGTTTATTTACATTTGTACAAATATATTTAAATTATTCTACAGTAACCCTAAAGCAAAACAAACAAACCGGAAGACAATGATCAAGGCAAGTTACCTTAAACTATAAATCCTACACACTATTCCTTACATATAACGGAAGACAATTCAATTTATTAATTCTAACACTGAATAGCAAAAATTAATCACTAATATCACAGAATGGTTTCAAAATTAAAGCTTTTGTTATAAAAACTTAAATACGGTATCATTCAGAAAAATACATGAAACTGCTACAAAAGATAGATATCCATGGAAAAGTAAATCCAACAACTGGAGCTGCACTGAAGATGACAGCAAGTTAGTCCAGATTCTTTCTCCATATGACATCATATTACGATGTTCCTGAATGTACCATCATGACACTGGTGATCGGGTGCCCTTGATTGGTAAATATATATATACAGAAGATGTGTATATACATAGTACAGTAATAAAACTGATATTCCTCAGTTATTGCACTTTATTTCTTCCCGAATTTCAAATAAATTTAACCCCAAATCATGAGGAAACTATGCCGGCCTCATGTTGAATCCGTTAAGCAAGGAAGATCAGCCAAACTGAGCTGATTTCCTGCTTAAATATTCCAAGTGAAACTGATTAATACTTAAGACTATTCCTTTACAACTCTGAGAACAAACTGATTTCTCCAGAATAATCACAGGTTATTTATACTTCTTCCCGAAAATTCAACTCCTCCTTCAAATTTAATTTGGGATAAGAATGTTTTCCATGTTTCTTTCCTTTCCTTATTACCTCGTATTTTACTAACATGTTAAAAAAAGATGAAAAAGGGAATTTCGGGAGTGAGAAAGTAAGAACATGTTTTTTTTTTTTCGTTTGATCAAGTATTAATCCAGGAACGTGGGTGGGTGGTGGTTACCTTATGGTGATGGTCAGTCATTGATGAATGATGAGCCATTAGTATGCTGTTCATAAAAAGGTGAAAATATTTTGTAATTTGATGAAGGCCAGTGTTGGAAGCAGTTTTTTGTTTTCTTATATACATACATATGTGTAGTGTAAGTATTTGTTAATGAGTGGATGAAATTTCATATCATGTTCGATAGAAAAAATTTCAAGAGGAATTCTATCGAAAAGAACTTCAATCAAGAGGTGCAATGAATAATTTCTCATACTCTGAGGGAAAGAAAAAGAAATTTAACTAACATGACTATGTTCATATACACATATGTATATGTTCAGGCTCAGCAGGTCCTTTGATATGAAGGTATTGTAGAAAATTATATTTATATATATGGGATCGTTGCTTTTATGGGAAAAATTCACGAAAACGAACTGCACATAAATTAATAAACAATGTAAAATTCGATTTAACCGTTCAATGTGTATACACGTGAAATCGATAACTTTATATTTTTTTGAAGTCGGTCAAAGCATGTGTGACTTCTCTCTTGGATTTACCCTAACATGTAAGTAAATAACTTAAAAAGTATTTGTGGTTTAAAGTAGCGAGTTGGTTGATGAAATTAAATTTTGGAAACCAGCAGCTTAATTCCTTTTTTTATAATACTGCGAAGGACATAGGGAATCATTTCCATAAAATTTATTTCATCCAAGGAATTTTAGCTCGATTAATGATCGTTCAGTTGATTCCAGCTTCTGTTAAATTCGTTTGTTTGCGATGTTCACCTTGATTTTCATATATGTACAACAACTTGGTCTTTATGGATTCTAGTGTAGGTCATAGGCTGATCGTCTTCGTTTTGAGACTTCAGCGAATTTTCAGAAATCAGCATAAAAACCTATTCACAAAAGTGTTCAGTTACTGGTGTTATGAATTTTCGGACCATACAGTAATCATACATCAGTCATGCTTTCATCTTGCATTTGAAAACTCATTGCTTTAACTGAGATGTTATTTGAGTCTCTTATTTACAATAGCTGCGTACTGCATGATTTGTAGATATGGAAATAGATGTATTCTTTTATATTACTGTACAAAGATAATAGAAGCTTTTCTTTGATTACTTATATGTGAGATATTTAGCGAAATTTCGTTGAAAATATTTGATATGCTGAATGTGGGGTTCAGAACTTGATTAAAAATTCAGAAATATTTCTTACTAAATACTTAGATCTTTTAGATAATTAATCCACTGTACTAGGGCGTACTCTTTTATGTAGTGCTTTGGAAAAAAAAGCAATTAGGGTAAGTGAATGAAAACAAGTAAAAAGGCTGGAATTTGTCTAAGACCAATTATTATGATATCCTAAATGAATATTCGTATGTAATTTCTGGCAAGTTTGATTTTTGAAGTGATTTTTCACATATATTTCTAGAACGGTTCCTCGGACAGTAAAAATGAATAATAACCAATTTAATAGGATTCAATAATCTGAAGAACTTTTCAGTACAATAAAAATGTCTAGGGCTAATCATTTTTCTCTACTAACATTATTTCTAGCTGTTACAAATGCAATGAAAAACTTGGTAATACCTTATAAATTTCATCTAGGGTATGAAAAAAAAAAACTACGTTTAAAGCTGGGGAAACTCAAAATCGCTTATTTGTATAATTGCATTGAGAATGTTATATCTCTTTGCTCTATATATCTGTGCATGCACAACAAGGTGTCCATTCAGTGGGTTGCTGGTCACATGGGTAATGAAAGCGCTGACCGTCTAGACTGGTATGGTTCTGGTTCTCCATTCCTTGGACCGGAACCCGCTGTAGGCGCTGCCACTTCGGTTATCGGGTCTCTCATCAAAGTGGATGTTCGCATGAATCATAGGTAGAGATGATCGAACCTGAGTACTTACAGGTATACAAAACTTTTTCTTAATGGGTCTAATAGGAATTTCTCTGACTTTCACTTGGTGCTCGGAAGGAAATAAAGCAGAACTGTGGTTGCCATCATCTCCGGCCACAGCTCCGTTCACGCTCATCTAACAAGGGTGGGAGTTGTTGATAGTTCTGAGTGTTTGTCCTGCCTGGAAAGCCTGAGACAACCGAACACTTTATGTATGCTTGTCCTTCGCCCGGCGCAGGCGGAGATGAACACAATCGGCCGTCTTAGTTTCGGTGTGTTCTTCCGTCCACTCGCATTTGAAATATAAAAAAAAGCCTCATTTGCGTATTAACTATTCTTGGCCAGAAAATTAAGCTCTACATACGACCATGGTTATTTTTTGAATTGAACGTCATCTATAACCGAGCCCGAAAAGTAAATTTTATAAAGAGATTACAAACAACACTCCGAAATATTGTGAGCAGATACAAGAGAGAGAGAGAAGAGTATATGAAATCAAGTATAATTTTGAAATCATTATAGTGAGAAGTGCGAAAGATAGGGACGTGATAAGTGTTATAATCGAGAAGAAAGTGTATTCTGCTTCATAGCCTTGCATCGATCTCATCAATGCATTTAAGTTTTCCTTCATACACACACAGACTCCAACATCATTAATTACATTGAAAATTTTGTATCATTAGCAGTATACGTAATAAATATAACCTAGGATAAACGGAAGATCATTAATATAAATGAAGTAAATAAATGGTTCAGTCATAGTGCCTTGAAGAGTTCGAGATGATTACTTATATATATGTATGTATGAAGAGCTCTTGACACAATTCAAAGCAATTATATGCATTTTGTCTGTGCTAAGCTTTTTCGACTGCTAGATTTAAAAATCGGTACAAAATAACAACACTTAATCATTTTGGGAAAATTATACGAATTCCAACAAAAATTCTAAACATCTTGGTCTCGCTAGTTCAAAACAGAACGTACATTTGGACCAAATACATATCACCATAACAAAATTAAAAAAAAAACCCCAAGTCAAGTACAGTAATTTATTGTACATATGTACATATACCTACTTACGTATGTACAAATTTATAAAAAAACAAAGAAAAATATAGCTTGACAATCAAGTACATAATATAGTCAAACACTATGGAAACGTAGTCAATTAAAAATATAAGAAATTTCCTTTCCAGCTTCAATATAATTTTTAATTACAAGAAAAAATCCAGTAATTTATTCAGCTGATCTATATCTGATCAGCCACCCACTGTATTTCTTGATTTCAGTTAATTAGGCGAAGTATTACCTATTCCCCTACATTCGTTGTTTTTTTTACTTTTTTTAAGTAATAAAAGCCGATCGCTAAGCATCATAATGCACTTGATACACGCATCTAAAACACGAGCCCTTTCATCGTCATACAATATAGCCACCAGCAGAGGTAAGTAAATAAGGAAAAAAAATTAAAAATAAAAACATTCTTAGCTCGTGTTCTTAAATTTAAGGAAAAGGTATCGTCTTACATGGCTATGCTTTCACATTTTAGAAACCTCAGCTCAAAGCATAAATAATGGTGGGCGATAAATTTAACCCTTTGGACCTCTCCAGTTTTATATGTTGATTAAATAATCACGATCGTCACTGCATGCATATGTACATACATAGATGTGATGCTCCATGATAGAACCTGTTCTGTGAGGGCTAAAGGGGAGAAAATTAAATTCATTCCAAGACACGGAACCTGTTTAATACTTTGCTGATAATTTCAAGATCAAATTTCGGTCTTTCATACATCAATGGATGACTGGTTGCGAAGGATACAAACCCTAAATGCATAAAAAAAAGGGACGCTTTAGTGGCCACATAACAGCCCCGCCATATGGTGTCTCAGAATTTTACTTGAACAATTTCTTCAAATTCCCACGGTTCGAAGAACTTTTTATGTGGGCCCTTTAGGGGAATAGGTACATATGTATGTATGTATGTAACAAGCGATGAATCTTCCATCAATTCTTTTTGTCCCTTTTATCTGTACGCCCGAGTAAGGGAGAATATTTTTGTGAATCTGAAGATTTTTGAACACCTGCCCTTAATCAGTGTTCTGATTCGACAAAAATTTAAGCGCGGGTGGGGGTATTAGTTTTACTCCTATGAAAAAGTATAAATGTGAGGCTCTAGTGTTGTTTGGTTCATTTAGTAAGTTGTTGGCGTTGTTTACGCAAGTTGAGAGTTTGTGTTTAAGAAAAAAGAATAAATTAATAAAAATAAAATATGAATCGCGTAAATCAGTGTTGTTTGTTACCCAAGGATTCTTATAGGAAAATTGGCGGCAAGGTTTCAACATCACGAAAAATTAAAAACATTTTAAAGCCGGTGTTAAGGAAACTGTTTAAATCGACACGAACGCTCTATAAGAAGAACTCATACTCATCCACAACAGAACAGGATTGTGATTTTGAATGGATGTCAGAATCATCAGAGAACGAAGCAAATGAAGAACTGGAAGAAAGATTAATTGAGGAAATTCAGAATTCACCAGATGATGCTGCAATCTTTATTTTTAATGAGAAAGGATCCAAGCACTTGCAGGCGATCAACAAGGAAAAATTCTATATTCCTGTACATTTTGCGAGGACAAGTGCAGGAACATTTTTCTGGACAACAGCTCAGAAACCTATTGAACCATATCGAATTGAATGGAACTTTTTGGATAGGTGGGCTCAAGCGTAGATGACAATTTAGTTTTTCCTTCGAATGTTTAGTGAGTAAACATTTCTGGGATCATCCTGTGATATCGTCGGCTGTTTTTCAAGTGCATCATTGATCGAATTAAGGACTTTGAGTGCGAATCAACCACTGGAATTTGACTTGAGAATGCAAACCACGTGTGTTTGATTACACAGAGAGACAAAGAGAGGGAGAGACTCGTAATTCTGATAACTCATGGAGGTAATTGAGATTTTGCTTCGACTTCTATTGTTACATATATAATGTATGTATACGTACTTAAAAGTTGCTCCTGAGGTTTTAATTTTAGCTTTTGCTAATTAACAGATGTTAAAGATCTGTAGTTTTGGTCATATAGCTTTAATAAGTAATAAATATCGTCTTCCAGGCTTTTAAGATTAAGAGATTTATTTTGTAATTTGTTTTAAATAAAATAAAATTTTAAGTTGATATTTGAGATGTTCGTTTTTTATTTTTTTTTTTTTTTTTTTTTTGAGAAATTTCAACATTTCAGATGGGTTTTCTTGGTCATCGAGGGTTTGTTTTCTCCACTTTTCGAGCTAGTTTTCAAGTGTTTTTTTTTCAGATTCAAATAGTAATTTTGTGAAATTTTTTAAGTAGAAAAAATTTGGAATAAATTTGTTTATTTGTTGTTGCAAGCTTTACTAAAAACTGAGCTACGTCATCGATGTATAAGTACAGACAAAAGTCGACTCTGGTAATCGCTGAGCTTAAACATGGTAAACCAAAAATACTGCGTAAGTATGACGTTTTCAATTTTAGATATCTATGAGAATAATAAAAAATTAGCAGACTCTAGTTATTACAAATTGATTTTTTTAACATGCTTGTATCTTAGATTATATATTAAATCAGGATAGGCTATATTGTGTAAAGGTCGTGTACGCGTGATAAGTATTAACCCTTTGCAATCGATTTATTTTCAATGTTGTTGGGTGTAAACTTGTACTTACATATTTATTTTTAGAATAATGCTGTATACTAACACTATACTGCAAAAAGCGCAGAAAGGGTTACATTTTGGGTATAGAGTGTGATAGGTCATTTCAAAGGGAAGCTTTTGGGTATCTGAAATCCAGTATGAAAAATTGATGTTGATGACGCGTTTTTTGATAAAAATAGTAGTTAAATAAAAAAACTGAGAGTTCCGAAATTTTAACCTTATTTAGCCATAACTTCAAAATGGAGGGGGGAGGGGAAACTTTATAGACCATTGGAAAGGTCCAACGATTATATATCTAACAAATTTTAGGTCATCATCATAGGGTGTAAGGTTCAGAAGTGATCTATAAAAACATACGCAAATAAGTGAAGTTATCTCGGAAATTGTTAGGATCCCTCCCTCCCCCACCCATCTAATTTTTTGGCTATCTAAGCAGATCTATAGCCTTTGCTGCAAGACCACATACGGGACACGCTCTATTAGTATGTTAGCGCTTTGCTTTCATGTGACATGCAGAAGATGACAGTTCAAATTTGTAATACAACTTGTGTATCATGCTGGAGATGACAGCACTAAGAATTTTGAAACACCCTGTATATAATAACATTAAAAACTGTAAAACAATATGTGACATTTGAGATCTTGCACAGCAATAGTTTGCCAAGTTTTGTTGATTTATGAGTACAGTTTTGTGGTTACGAGCCGTGCGAGGATTTTTTTCATTTTGTCTGATTCAGTATATTAACTAATTTCTCGATCCAAAATGAATTATGAAAACATGTAGGATAGTGACAGTGAATTTAAATTTAAATAAATACAAGTTTACACCCAACAACATTGAAAATAAATTGAGTACAAACGGTTAATGTTAAGATCTAAGCGTGTTTCAGAGTAAATTAGTTTTGTCATTTCCAGCATGACATTCGAGTGCAAAGGGTTAATAAGTACTTGTGACACGGGGGGAGGGGGAAATAACAAGAAGGCTGGCCTTATTTTGTGTTACTCCGGCATTTCTGAGTATTTCTGCTTGTTCGTTTACAATTAAGTTGTCATTGTTTGTATACTTCGCCTTAAATTATTTCAGACATACAAAGGCAACACCAAGAAATATTGTCAGAAAATAAATGGGCCGCACTAGGATAGATCTTAAAATTTGAAAAAATTATTAATTTAAAAATTAATGTAAAAATTTTGCAATACAATAGGATCTCTTCTACTAAATTTCGTTTATTCGCAACTAGGTACAGTTTTTCAATTTTTCTTTTATTTTTCCTACTTCTATGACTACAAAGAACACATCTATGCGGTTCTACTGCATGAAGAGAAATGCTTAAGTTTTTCTTGGTTATAGCCTACAAGAAAGAAATTAAAGGAGGCCCGTCATCAGCAATTTTCCTGCCAGTCTCAAAGATGTGTAAGTTTATACACACACTATAAAAATTCGCATTGCAAGCGGATGAAAAAAAAAAGTGTTGTGCGGAATTGTGGTGCGCAAAATTGTTTACCAGCAGCACTATAGTGAACGCTAATAACACAAAACAACTTCTTAAGATTCCTGATTCCCCAGTAAGCCTATTTCCATCATCGGTTGTCCAATAACTTGCCTTAAGATTTCATTTTTGGTAAATCTATATCTAGAAAATATATTAAAATTTAAGTACTTTTATCGAAATTACAAGTACTTATCAATATTCTAATTCCCAGTTTATTATTGATAAAGATACAAATACAGTATTACTAAATTTCCACATAAAAGAATGTAAATATTTTTCTATTTAATCTCCTTCCAAGTTTAGTCTTACGTACCGCTTTGTGCTAGGTAAATTACTTTACCGAACAAAAATAGTGACACCTAGGGTACATGTAGACAGAGACGTAACCATATGTTAGAAAGTGAGAAAAATCATCACGTTCTCCACGCAAAAATAACATAAATATTTATACACGCATTGGCCTCTTCTTTAGTTTCTCGTAGCTCATATAGCTTATTCCTTTTGATAATCTAAGGCTTGTCACGTTTGCATCATGTTTGAAAAACAAAATGCTTACAAGGCGACAAATTGTTCTTTGATTTAGTTTTAGTTTATTTTTATTAAATATTAAATTTTTAATTAATAATCATTCTATGTTTATTGAATGACAAATAGTTTCTATTTGTTCTACTTAATCTAAATATTAATTAAAAATCTAATACTTAATAAATATGAACTAAAAGTAAATCAAAGGACAATTTGTCACCTTGTCAACATTTTGTTTAAACATTGCAATCAACTTAAGGTTAAAGTTACAAATTATGTAAAAGTGAAAATGAGGTAGCAGTTACCACACTGCTACGAATAAAAGGATTCCAATTGATTTGATATTGGATGGAATTAATTAAAATGTCATGAGAAGTAGATCAAAGTTGAATTCGATCAGATTAAGCCGACTAAGCTACAGTGGAGTAGTAATGGATAAAAAAAAATTGACTAATAATTCTGGGTCTGTGTTCGAGTTCCACCAGTATACATCAATGGTCAAGGAAGTTTTCAGATAACAGGTTATTCAGTATAAAGGCATTGATATGTTCTAATATGCAATCATGCAGTGGTATGGCGGTGGTGATTTATGTAGGTGTAGGTGCTTATTGAAGCTTCGTTTGAATCTTAATTTCTGCATTGCACAAATTACAAAGTTTGTTGATGCTTAGTTCAGAATTATTAAACTGGATGGGTAGGTATATGGCCTTATCGGAATTAATGTGAAAGATATTGTAGCCATTCCTCGGTTAAATATTGTGCTTCGTCGGTACAGGTATGTTGGCTTAGGCTAAAAATAAAAACACATGGGCAACAAATAACTCGGGAACCAAAGAACAGTCATCTGTAACTGGACTAGTCATCCGCGATAACTGCGCTAGGTGGGCAAATTTAATAGTTTTATCCCTGTTTATATACGGCAAATAAAAACCGTCTAAAGTCCCAAGTTTAATTATTGTGCAATTCAGGTAAATAAAGAATCAACATTTTATAGACTCCGTAGTAAAGCAATATTAGAAATTGTAATATAATGATCATAATATAATCGTTATCATCATCAATATCGCCGCCAAGATTATAGTCATCCCCATAAAAACAGGTTATGCCCTTCTCATCACGTTTCTTTTGCATGTATACATATTTTTAACTAAAAAATTAAATATCCAGCAAGCCTAGAGTCCTAAAAATATCCTGAAAATTATGGTGATAATTTTCTCGTGACTTTTATACTTCAAATGTTCACTGTGCATAATTGTCACTCTTAAAATCTAGCCCAAAGACGCAAAAAAATCAAAAACTGCAGTTCTTAAGTGTAACGAATTATTTTTTTCATCCAACAGGAAATATTAAATCTGACCCATCCTAGATCTTTTTTTTTCTTTTGGCCATAATAAATATACTTCACTCAACCCAGAAATACAAAAGGATACTGTCCGAAAATTTGAACCCATGCACGTGTTCAAATTGCTGGTCGCTAGATCATTTCTGGACCTAGCACAAAAAATCTTAAAAAAAATAAGATTTCTAGAAAATGAGAAACATCAAAGGCCTAACTAACATCACTTTTGTAATACCTGAAGGGAAAACAGTTACAAAGGAATCAAATATACCTTTAGCTGGACTGTTTGTACCTGTATTTGTTATTCAAGAGTTGTTCGATTTCATTTCTGATTGCATGAGAATGCATTTTTAAATGAAAAAGAAAAAGGGGAAGAACGGCTTAGATCACCCTTCATCATTTCAAAAGGAGATGCATTTTGGATGGAGAATTTTTTTCTGTTATTAATGGACGGTCTTAAGAAAAAACTAAAATTGAAGAGAAGAGGGTCGAACTGTGTTGATACTGTAGGAGGAAAAATAAACGATCATTCGTGCTGTATCGCAACACAGAGCTGAATCAATCACGTGCATGATAATTTTGACTATAAAAACAAGAGTCGTTTTTATGTTTGGATAAGGATATGCGATAACCTATCTACGTTAGGAGAAAGAAAATATTTTACTTAAGGAGGATTTTTCGACTAACTTGTTTGAAACTAAAAAAAAAAAAGTTGTTCGAGTTAACTTGAAAGGATCTTGACAGATTCAATATTGACGTACACTTCTTATTTGAGAGAAGAACTCGTTTTAGTATCGATTTACCTTCTATATAGCACCACATTGTAGATTTTCATAACCTGAATAAATTTTGTCGTGTTGATAATATGTAAATAGGAAAGAACCAGTATTTATGTCCACAATAAAAATAAAGTCCAAAGAGATGTTTTCAGAGTGGACTCATTTGTCAATATGAACTCAAGCAATGAGTCGGTTCAGTTCTTCAACACTGCTTGAAATTTAGCGGACTTATCATTTGAATTGGGCTGACTCACATCATGTTTCAACTAACAAAGTGGAATTTGATGGTTAGCCTCAAATTTAAATCAAATAAGAAAAACTCACAAAAAAGTCATTTATTATGTTAATTTAGCTTTAGGGTTTTAGTAATTTAATACACCGCCCAGGCCTAGTAATTAGAGGATTTGGAGCTTTTTGGCGTCGATGCTTTCTATGTAGCGCCTCCAGCTAATTCAGTCTTCCTGATAGATGTCGATCACTTGGTATCGGGTGCAATAAAATATCTCGTTCGACATATACTATGTATTTTTTATTGCCTAACTCGTACAAGTTGTAACAAAATGTTTGCAATTGAAATGGAAAGACATTGAAGGAAGTCGTTCCCAGATAATTAATTAAAAGTTAAATCTTATTTTGAGACTTGAATTAAAAACTAGAAGTTTTTATTGAGGAAAATTCTTTTCTAAACCAATCTATCTAACAAACTTCAGAAGTCTCTCCATTTTTTTTGTATTATTAAAATAAATCACGGCCTAGGACCTAAGACCTTTCGTACCGCGCACAATACCATTCCGAATTATCCCTAAAATTTACAAATGTTGTCCCTGAATACAACTGATAGTTCGGATTCCGTTTACGCCATAATAAGCTAAAGCTCATCACCACAGACTTATCTGTAAATTTTTGCCTTTAATATATATGCAGCATCACTTACCTATCGCAATTTTCATCAATTAGACGACATCTATTTGGAGTTAACGTTACTTTTCATATATTAGATAATCTTTTTACGAAACCACTACTAGGTAGCATTAGCATAAGTATGTAAAATTATCACGTTGATTACAATTTACAGTTATGGCCATTACCAGTATTGGTATTTGCAATTTTATTGATTAAATGTTAAAAAATTAATTTAAGTTAAATTAACAAATTAACATAATAAATGACTCTTTTTTTGTGAGTTTTTATTATTTGATTGTAATTTGAAGCTAAGCATCAGATTCCACTTATGTTAGTTAAAACATGATGTGAGTCAGCTTAATTTTCGAGCGTTAAACAATCGCTGAAATATTTAGCGAACTCAATAACTGGGCAGACACACTGTTTGAGTTATCTCAAAATTTGCGTTTTTTACATCCCTGAATTTTTTCCTAGCTGTCAAGCTAACAAAAAGTAATGATTTAGTTATTAGCTAGGTAAACAGATTTTAATTAAGAACAATTGAGCCGGTGAGAATCATAGTGGCGTAAGTCAATAATTTTTTTACCATCACCCGTTAAGCACCATCATGAAGTAAGTCAAAATTTAGAGTTACAGCTACAGACGGCAGTTTTTCATTATCATTTTCAACAAAAGATGTCCATACTTTTTATGAGCCAGGGCGCGAAACATCAATTTACTCTAAGCTATGCAAGCTTGACTTAAGCCACTCTGATTCTCACCGGCTTAATTAAATTACTATAAAATATTCATTTGTAAAGCAATCGCTTCATAAACTCCAAGCAAGGTATGTCTTGACTCGTGCTCAACGAGGTATATAGTCGATGGAACTATTGGTAAATTTTTGAACAAAGAATTAGAACCTGCAACTAATTAAAATTTCTTTCCTCCACAAGTCACTACGTAAAGTTAGACAGAGTCATTTCACGACTTCAATGTTTAAAGCTTTTTAGACATACCTGATAACCCTATACCATGCGAATCTGCTACCATTCTTAAAAAAAATTCAAGGGGATGCGCAAAAGCACTGTCCCTCCCAATTAGTCAGTTCAGATAATGGGGCAAGTGTATAGAATCGTAAGTTAGTAGGAATCATAAAAAGTAATATAAATTTGATAATTATAATTGAATTTCACAGCTACAAAATTTTCATTCAATCACTTTCTGATTCATCAGCAGGTGAAACTCTAAAGAAAAATTGCTTTGCAGTCAAAATGTGGGAAACAGATAAGTATTTAGTCCCTTGTATCCTTCTTGCCATAATTGAATAGCTTTACCAAAAATTACATCTTACCCGAAAATTTCTTTCTATTGTTAGGACGAAGATTTCGTTCGCCATATGTTGTCGAAACAAATTCAGGATCAATTCCCGCAGGTTGTGTGGTAATAAAACAGGTACCGAAGCAGGTTCAAGTGTACGGTCTCACGCTTGCTTTGAGTCATAAGGAAGTTTAGTTCGGAATATGGATTTCCCAAAAAACCTTACAATAATATTTTCACGTGAAAGGAATTGACCTTAAGTTGCTAAAATATATTTGTAGGGTAGCGCTTTGGTGAGAATTTTTACCGTGAGAAACGCAAGTGTAACGTATAAATACCTGACGAAGAAATATATTTTATTACCTAAAATAAGATTTAGAAGATTTGGTTTATTATGAATAATTAATTCCAAACACAAGCTTCAAATTAAATAAAGAAAAAAAAATAAATAAATAAATACAAGCCATTAAACTACTGGAATGAATGCTACAATGAAAATCGACTTAAATCATCATTTTCGGGATTAAATGGTAGTGCTAATGATAAAAGCAATTGACTAAATTTGAAACCGTTTCAGTAAAGGTATAATTGACAGATGGATGTGAAATTTTGTATGTACAATCATTATTTTAAATAGTAATGATAACGTTTATGATTACAGTATAGGTATTTAGTATGGGCTCGTTCCACTGGCTGAGAAAACGAAGGCAGACCGCACACTACACAGTCATCGACTATTGTCTGTGACTAAAAAGTCAGTTGACATTGCTCGTTACACGCAATAGCATTTTGTATCGCAAAATACTGTTTTACGTTAGTCAACAATTAAAAAATGAGAAGCAAGTTGACGATTTTGAACTGACTGAATCGAACCAACTTTTGTGTTCAGTGTGCATCAGCCAGCAACGTTAATATCAATCAGTTGATTGTTACCAATCGAAGAAAATAATTTGAATAAAACAAAAATTACTTACCGAAGTTTGATTATAGACGTTTTTCGATTGGCAGAGATTTCTTGGAGCTTGTGCCATTTTGGGGCTCACAGACGTTTTCTCGAAATTGAAATTTGGCAGAATGTCTTTGGGATGCGCATATATTTCAAAGACTATGAAAAATTTTCTATTTTTTTTTAAAATTTTTATGGAGGTAGGCCTCACAATGAAAATGTTATTTTGTATCATTTGAAAGGATTAATTTGAAGGATCCCAAAATTTTTTTTTTTTTCAAAATTTTGGGTGTCTTTGTTATAAATGCGAAAAACCACCGCCCACTCCCTGAGCAATTAAAGCTAAAATTTTGATAATATCATGGTTTGTAGAGGTATTGAGTCATAGATAACAGGAAAACTCCCGCTTTTTTGTCAGTCTCATAATTGTTGAGAAAAAAATGTATTAATTTCTAATAAGATAATATTTCACTCTTGTGTCCGCCTGTTTTAGAACATATGGTGGTAACTAGAGGGAAAACGCAATAATCGATAACGTATTTATTAATGTTCTAGAAAAATTGGAAAAAATGTATTCATTTCTCAGTTATCACAGGCAAATTTAAAAAATTTAAACATACTTAAATTTGGTCGATTGACTATTCATTGATAAGGTTCTGGTATACGGAACACCGATTGCGCGAGCCCAACTTGCTTTTGATCGAGTTATTTTCTTATTTTTCACCTACTACATCCTTATACATTTGAAACAGGACTGTGTCTTCCAAATCTGCAAAAATATTAAAGCAGATGAATTCCTCTACAACTGTTTTCTTCTACTTCTCCTCCTCCTCAGCCACAGCCATCAGTAAATTAATACAGTGTTTATGTTTCTCGTTGCAATTTCTCGATAAATTATCTAGTTTTTAACAACACTGTGAGTTTTTAACTCGATTACTAATCTGACAGAAGTTGATGGTATATGCGACGATAGTCAATCAGCAACGATTAAAAATCAATCAGTCGGTGACAAGTCAACAGTACGAATGGGAAAATTATTTCAAATATCGATAAATCGTATCGAACGAATCTTCATGAATCGATTGAACTATGATATCGTGTACATTGTACCGATTACATCGATATTTTTCATCATATCTGAATACAAACAAAAAGTGCTTTCCAGCTATGAAATAGAAATAGAAATATATACATGTAAAAGCAACAACAAAATCTAAATTGTTTTATTTCCTAAACTATTATTCATACGAGCACATTATCTTAGAGTAATTTTTAGCTTTGTTCCCTAGCTTTTCTAAGGTGGTCGCTTTTATATACCTACCTTAATTTACAAAGTTATGAACAATGTTTAATTCAACCGATAAAATTTAGGATTTTCCAACAAACACCAGAAACGCAAAAGCGCTGAAAGTTTTTGCTAAGAAAGTTGTAGTGTTTTGTTTCAACTAAAATTTTGGAATAAGTTTGTTCGAAAAGGTATTTAAATTAGGCCACTTTTGGGAAGATAAGGATTAAAAAACCAAGCTCAAAATTACTGAAAGACAATTTTTTACTTTGAGTGTTAGGTACGTAGTTTTGGAATTATGAGAATTTACATTCAGTCACTTTTCCAAAAGACATGTTCCATCCTGCGCATGAATTGTAAATTTATACTCAACATTGCTATGTCAAATAACTAACTTCACTGTGTTATACTGTGACTTTTAATTTTTAATTTAGGGTCGTACATTTCTTATTAATAGTTCAAAAATATTGTTAGATTAAATTATCGAATATCGCAACAAGATTTATCGTTATATCCATGCATCGTTATTTTTTGCCCGTTTCTAGTCAACTGGACAACAGTAACAATTATCTCGGCAGTGTACGGTATACCTAAGAATCTAAATGCGAACCAAATGAATATCACATCTAATATACTTTTTTTTAAATAAGAGCACAAATTGCAGAACTTGAAAAAAGCCTATGGCCAAGCAGATGGAAACAACTAATAAGTTCCACACTTAGCTATTAACTCACTAATCTGTTTTTACTGAACGCAGCAATTACCACATGTAACATTAACACATGTACAAATAGAGCTGAATACATTCATCCATTACAAAGAAACCAGTCGATTAATTTTTTATTTTCTTCCTAATGATCTTCTAAAAAAGGAAGTATCCCTACATATAAAAATTTTCAATCCTTTTAATTAAGACGGTATTGAACTGATTAGAGAAAGGGCAATCAAAATATAAATTACAACACACTGAATCAACTAAAGGGATGAGTCACTCTATCGGTAGGGCTGCATAAAAAGCGTACCAAATTCATTTTCCTTATTGAGTACGATTTTGAAGGGCCACCTAATCCCTTGACCTACACTAAAGAAACTTTGGTAAGTTTTTTCCAGGAGCATTCGAAATAAAAGAAGTTGCTTCTACTATACATCGTGAAGAAATCTTTCAAAACCCCGACGACTTGTCGCGACATGTTTGGTCATGCTCAAGACGTGATCTGGCACCAGAAATCTGTTGGGAGCCACACAGAATAGGTAGGTACCTTCCTACAGAAAGAAGTGTTGAAAAGAATATGGGCCAGTAAGTCTGCTGCGCAGGTGCAAATAAAAATTTTGCAATCGTTGTTGTTGTTTTTACGAAAGATTAAAAGAATGGCTAGGTTTTAAAAAACAAAGAACAGAAAAATTTGGCCCAAATTGTGATCAGGCAATGTTTTCTTTCAAGGTATGCACTTAGCTGGACTTTTGTTTCTGGTTTATCTTAAGCATCAGTTGAGTGTGTAAAAAATTCTATAAAGCGTAGGCGCGTGGTAGCTAATGTGCTACCAAGCTGAATGCTACAGTGGAGCAAGTTTTTCTGAGATTTTACATATTTTTGTTGGTCGATATGAAAATAACAACTTTCACTACAGATAAATAATAGAAAAATTAGTTAATTAATATTTAAAATAAAAAAAATAATAAATAAAAAAAAAAACATGAAATTAATCAAACCGTAGCAGGAAAATAACAATGTCGCCTGAGAAAAGATACTGTTTTTCTACGAAAAAAAATTTAATATTAAAAAAAAAAAAACTCGATGGATCAATATTCACTAAAAGTTTCTCTAACAAATGGATATCCTATTAAATAATGAAATAAATAGATAGGGTAGAGTTGCTTTAGTCCGACCACATACGCGAAAAACACGTCATAATTAGTACTTAGCAGACTTGTTTTAACTAAGAGTGTAATTTTTGGCTCTATGAATTTGCTAACTGAGTCACTGCAAACAGAGTTTGATTATTACTGTTCAATTCGCATTACTCTCTCTGCGGGGGATTTCCGATCGTGTTCCCTTAGAACTAAATATTTATTGAATTCAGTGTTATTTTTGATTAAATTTGTAGGTAATAATACTATAAAAAAGTATTACTCTGATGAATACACTTTAATTTATATTAGAGCTACTGAATTTTTATTTATTTTTTAATACTAGTAACTTTTATTGTGTGGTCAAAGAAGGGAAACCTAAATTTGCTTTGTTTCGCAAGTTCGAACACATATACAACAGCATAGAAGACTATTTTTATTTTTTTATTTTAACGTTAAAGTAATCAAACTTGAGGATGAAATGCATGAAGTGCCATTTTCTAAAAAGAATTTATAAAATACGTAGTATTTCCAGTAGTCGGTCAACATTTTAGCAAGTGGTCGACAATGGAAAATACTTAATTCGGTTTATTAATTTCAAATGCAATTGCTATTCCTAAAAATATCTTTTAATTGTAGTCTCAATTCCCAGTCATTTATATCCTTTTAAGTTTGTTCAGGGTTCAGCTAGGATGAGCCTGGTCGACTACCGACAAAACCTTTTTCCAAAATTATACCTACTAACTAGTCCGATTTATTTTTATTTTAAACTGTATTAAATCACAATCACCAAACAGTAACCCATTCAGTTTTGTTAGTTAATTTAAAATTAATTTAATGGGATCCAATTTATATTAATATAAACTAAAAAATTTCGTTCAGTGGTCGACCACTCGGGAAACGGCCCGACCTATTAACTCTCAAAAAAGTTGAAACAATTCCAAAATTATTTTTAGTTTGGAAATTTTTCTATGAAGAGTGTTCAACTCCCAATCCAAATTGTTAGATGCTCTGAAAATATCCCTTGAATCGCGGAAGCAGTAAATGCTATTTTTCCTATCCCACTAAATTTCTTGGTATACAAATGACTTGCATTGTTAATTCAATGACAGTGCTTTTATTATTTTTGATAATTTTTCCTAGTATGCTTTAACGGCAACACGATCACGGCACAAATTGGTTATACAACACTGAGAACCATATTTTATTTCTTTATTTGCAAAAACCAAATGTTTATAACAGACCATCAAATAAACAACCATTACCCTTTTCATAGAGAAATATTAAGTTTATAGTGCTTTGTGTGCAGAAATTGATGAAGCAAAAGAAAATGTGTGTGGTTTGAGTTTATCCCAAATTAAGGACCAAACACATAAACAAGCGTAAATAAGTGTTAAAAAAATTCAAACGAAATCTTATTGAAAACAGATCAAACTAATTTTAGTGCAAAATCTCCGCAGGAGAGAGAGATCCAATTGGTTGTTCGCAATATTTCAATATTCTTAAATAGGTATGTGTAGATGTGTGTTTTGTATATATAAATAGAGCAATCCATTTACATTACTAAAAGAACCAAAATAGCTATGCTAATACTTTGTTACGTAATCCTTACAGAAGAAATTTTCTCACGTGCAATTTCCTTACAGTTAACAACAGGATAAAAGTCTGGTAACCTTTCTTTTATCCATTTATTGTTCAACTTTCTTACGCTGCATTATCAATGTTTGCTATAATTTCTTTGAGGAAGAATAGGATATACCTTTACAAAGGGCCTTAAGAATCCTTCTAGAAACATGTTATGACACGATCGAGCAAGATTTTCTGTTAGTAGCACGTTCCAATAAGATAGGTGATTCATAAGTCTCCAAACTCAGTCGTCTACAGGAATTATTTGATATTTAAATTCTGATAAATTTTCTTTACACCGGTAGAACGTGATATTTGTATTAAATAGAGGCGTTACCTTAGCTAATACAATTTAAATGTTAACAGATATGAATTAGTTGAATTCGGTAGGATAAGTTAAATAAGATTTTATTGTGTTTTGATATGTTTGGAGTTTAAAATATTTCGTAAGGCTTTTTGAATAATCTCTACAAGATATAAAATGAATAGAAGCAATTTAAGGAAATTAATTTAAAATGAATTTCAATAACACATGAATTAAGCTATATATGGATTTATTAAAAAAATCCAGACGAAGTTTTCTACAATAAACCACCCCAAATAAATATAAACTGCACTAAAACGAAAATGTTTGGGTAAAGTCTCTATACCTGTTCACCTAATTTACATACTTCTGACTTTCCTTCCTTGAAATCATAAAATCAAACAGTCCTACCCAAATGCGCCTGCAGTATATCACTGCAATTACAGATATATATGTATGTCTTATGTCTGTATATATTTATATCTTTACCTAACTTGAGCTGGGAATTCCGAAATCACTTGCATAACAAAAGATCGGGACAGGTACTTAAAATTCCCACTAGCGAGCCCTTACAGCACTAAGAAGAAAAAAACCAGTCCCTTTTAGAGGTCCATAAAATTTAAAATTCCAATGAGAATACACAAAACCCGTCAGTGTTAATCCTTCCTGACTGTGTGTGACGAATTCGTATTAGGGGCAACGGCAACGTTCCCAAGGGATGACACAGAATGTTAGCAAAAAAGTACGAACAACACAATAACGAAATATGAGATTATCCTACTCGCTTTTTCATATCTAGACACTTGCTGGATCTCCAACAAAACAAGTATTTCACTCCCACAATTGCAAAGTGAACACCTGCCTTTTTCTGGCTTCTGATTGGATAGAGCCGAAGGGATATGCAATACGGCAGCTATTTAAGAATCGCCTAGACAGTTTCAGAGCACAGTCTAAAAGTGAATTTCATTTGGATAACAACATATAAAGTAGAGAGATAAAAAATGAATTTCATTCGTCGTGAATACAAGTTTGAAACCAGTGTAAATTTGTTTGATAAAAAATTCTCCACTATCGATGGTATCAGAAGAGTTTTGAAGCCGCTGCTTAAGATGATTACGAGGAAGAGATACAATAAGAAGACGATCGGAGAAATCATGGACAATAATTACAATTCATCCCTTGAGGATATGCGGAAGGATTTTGGCAATGAAATATCTGAAAATGAAGCAAATGAGGCCCTGGAAAAACGACTTTGTGAGCAAATTGATGAATGTGAGGACGATGCTGCCATTTATATTTTGGAAGGAGATCAGCGAGAGATTTTACCTGTACATAGAGGACAACAATTTATTCCAGTGCATTTTGTTCGAACTGATGCTGGGACATTTTTTTGGACAACATCAATAGATCTGGAAGACTGTAAAATATTAGAACAACGACAATGCTATCAGATTGATCGTTGGATCCAAGCTTAAATATTGCAGATTATGTAGCAAAACAATGAGGCTTTCAGATGATCTCAATAGCTTTAATTCTCGTGTGATACTAGATTAGTTATAATTTGGTTTCTTGTGATCTTCAATGTCTTCCATTTTTATAGGTAGGGGGGGGGGGGGGGGGGGGGTTGTATGTAAAAGGTGTATATTAAGATTTTTAGTAGTTACGAATTGTTAATTAATTGTATTAAATGTAAAAAAAAAAAAATTTATGAAAATTTGTTGTTTTAATGTAGTTTTTTTTTTTAATATTTCAATGAACACGAGTTATGAACTCTTTTGCTGAGGGACACGGTCCTAAGCATACAGTTTAATTGTTGGCAGAAACTGTACGTTATTGAGTAATTGCAAAAGGTCAATCAGTTTTCTTTTTGTGACGTAATAAAATTAGAATTTCCCGATTTATTGCGAATACAGTACTGCCGAAACAAAATTTTACAACAACTTAACTTTTATTACAAATTTTCAGGTACGACTTCTATAATTAGGACAGCAGCATGTATCGATGGCAGTATGAGTTGATGGACATGATCTTGCTTCCCCTAATAGATGGAACTAATAAATCATATGTTTACAAGATGAATTGTCAATGAGCCCGATAAATAGTTTTCAAGAGTCCATTGATGATGACCCATTGTCATGATGTATAGATAACAATGGGTAAATTCAACAAGTAAAAAAGCTAAGACCAATTCTTATGACACCCCAGATAAATGCCCGTATGAAATTTCGTGATTGTTGAAGTTGTTTTTCGCATTTATTTCTAAAACGGTTCGTTGGACAGTAAAAATAATTATAATCAATTTTATAGGATTTCATATTTTGAAGAACTTTTGAGTACAATAGCCACGACTAGGACTAATCGTTTTCACAATATACGTAAAAAGACTTAAATTTTTATAAGGCAACACTAAGAAGGGGTTGCCTGATTTAGCCCATTTTAAATTATCTTCACTATTTCCATGAAAACTCTGTGTACAAAAACAAATTTTAGTGCAAAAATTACAACAAAAAAACAATTTGAAGTCATGATAGATTTTATGGTGAAGCATTCTGTTATAATAGATAAAGGGCTAAAATACATCGCGTTATATATTTTTTTCTTTTAAACACTTTCAAAAATAACAACAATACCACAAAATAAGACAAACCTCACTTTTGTCTACACCCTGACGCATGCCCTGATGCTATCTGTCACTTTAAGTGACAACTATAATAAGGCTTTGAAGAAAAATGTCACGTCACACCGTTCGACAACGACAATACGAAAAGTGAAGTGAAGTGAGAGTGACTACGAAGCTTGTCACTTTGGTGAGTCGACAACTGTAATAAGGGTGTATATTATGCGTGGGTTCCAACCCATTTTGCTCGATCAGTATTATTTCTGTGCGTTACAAACGGAATGACAAACTTATTTTACCCCATGATTTCATCATCTAGGGTATAAAAATGCAGCGGTGCGCTGATGATTCCGCATCTGCATCATCATAAGCCCAGAAATGCATCGTAAGCCACTGAATAAAAAGTTCACTTTTATATCACTGCATCATGGCAGGCGGTGATGTTTTTGTGATGCAGCTGTATTTTTGACATTTAGGCGCATAAACAGCAAAAAAATGGACAGGTATAATTGTAATTTATGCAAAATATTAAGTAAATAATAAGTGTGATTTTAGTGGACCGAATATTTATTTGTATATACCATTGATATGCATATAAATGGACTGACTGACCTAGTTTCATGTGGCACCAATTTTGATTTCCGAAAGTATGCTCTCACTGTCAATGCTACCAACTGTCGTAAACTGACGTTATACTTACATTATTTGAGTATTTACTTATATGCATGTCAGTGGTATTTACCGAATCTACCACGAAATTATCGTTAAGTGAAGTGTTTTTTACAAGGCTGTTTTGGTATGAAAGTTTTGATTACCAAGTTACCAGTTCTGGAAATACCGCTGAACTTCAAGAAATTTCTCGTTCCCAATCGTTACAGTTCAGTGGGAAAGTGTGCTCTCACGGAAAGAGACAGGAATATGAAAGTGGTGCCATTTGCATTCATGCATTTTTGGTACAACGAGCAGTCTACTTATATACATGTCAGTGATATGTACTCGTATATTAGAATTAGTTTCCTTAGTTCCTTTTTTTTCCAAAATTAATGTTATAAATTACTGGCACATTTTCCAATTAATTTCCATTTTTAATATTTTGTGGTGTTGACTATGTTTACTATTGCTTTATGCTTTAAATGACTAAGACAACTGACTATCAAAAATGTCAGGAGAAAGCATCAGCTATGCAATGTTGAAGCAACGTACGCAACAGCGTATCAGAATGCTTCAATATGATGCGCAAAACGTTTACGTTTTTGAATTTACCCAATTACTGTTCAATAATCTCCGTAACTTACTTTATGTAATAATCAACTTAATAACTAATTTACAAACTAAAACATATACTACTGTATGGCAATTTTGACTTACCCCGTCGAATTCCTGGATATGATGGTAATTTTCTCCGAAAAATCCTCCGATATTTTACCTGGAGAACTAGATTCGTCGACATTGTTCTCACTTTTCTCACAATTCCTTGGATTGAGCCATATCATGTTGTTATCCCAAAAGCAAAACAAACTGACATGCGAAGTTGTATCTTGCTTTTCATTGCAGTAACTTATTTTTATTTTTTAAACTAATAAGGTGACAAACTATTATAATTATTACACACATTCATCAACAGAAAGTAATTATATCTGCTGATATTAATTATTTTAATGGAAATATTACTTAGAAACAAGAAAGAAAAAGAAAAAAAAATAATTGAATAAAAAGTTCTCCTGCAATACTAATCTCTACCAATTGCATTAACTAATCATTAAGTCGACAATAAAAATTTCACACTACATAATATGTATATAAAATCATTCCCTAACTTATTACATATAAGCATGCATAAAGCGAACGACCCTCCAGAAAACTCGATAACATTTACTGTTTGACTGGGGTAACCATTCCAAGTCGGCGATCTTTTTCGATAACCATACAAAATTGAAGCGATCAATTCACTCAAAGAATTCCACAAAGACCTAAAGCCCAACTCTTCAGGGGGTAAATCTCAAATTCTGCTCATGTTCGAAATACTCAGGATTTTCTTGAACACGTGTGCATACTAACCGAATTATAAAAATGTAAAAAAAATTTAAAAGATTATTATCGAAAGGCAAGAAAAAACAAAAAAATATCTGACCTTTTACTCGAGGCTTAGGGTTGTTCAGTCGGATACAGGGTGACTTTTTATCAAATCCATATCACCATTTCACTAAAATTTTTCAACATTTTCAAAGGAATATGATATTTTTGCGCTACCCTATTAAATTTAGATCCATTAACATGATCTCGCCACATAAACCCAATTATGTTCCAACACTGTATAGGGTAATTCATTTCTTGTGTTTTTTATTTCTTGAAGGCGTCGACTGAAAGGACTTCTTCGGCTGCACGTGTTCACAAGATCGTGGGATAGAAACCAGAAATATTTGAAGAAATCCTTTTATGTCCTTTTCAGGAGATATATAATGTACCCACATTAAGCGCTTATATATGTACATATACATAAACATGCTGTTAATTTAGGAATGGTTAAACAAGTGGTTTCCTTATTGAGGATCTTTTAGACATATTTTTTTTTCGTCCTTTTTGATCTGTGTGTTATGAGTTGTCGACGATGTCAAAATGTTTTATGTTTCGCGCCAGATCTTGTACATGTTCGTATTAAAAAGAATGAGCTGAGCTCAGAAAAAAAAACACCCTAATGTGATGATGGAGGGATTAGGTAGTAAGAAATAAATGTGAATAAGGAAAAATAGTAGATTTTGATTAGTTTGTCCATAGTGGTTGAATAAAAATTAATCAGTAGAATTGCATATCTAGGTAAAATTTGAAGGCTCTTTAGAGTGTATTTGAAAAGAGCTCCTGATCCAACAAAAAATTTAAACGTGATTTCGGCTTGATAATTCACTCTACTATCCTTCAGGCCGTTCGAAATTGATGACATCTTAAAATGTGACATATAGTTTAAGAAAATATTACTGTGACCTTGCTGGACATTTAAATGACATAAAAGAGGATGTGGCTCTAATCTGATAAGAGTCGCAGCTAAATTGATAAAAGAATTCAGGTTTACGCTGAATATGAATTCAATTCTTAGTAAACTTACACTTAGCTGGATATTTCAGGACATAGCGGATTGCTGAGCATAGTCAAATTAGCTACACCTGCTAAATGAGGGCAAACAAAAAACTAGGTCCGATTTTTTACAAAATTCAAATAATTTAAAGATAGACAAAATTGATCTAGATATGGAAGCCCAATAAGACTGTAGACAATCGAACATATTACTATTTCTCATTCACTTCCTAGTTCTTAAGAAAATGGCTCATCTTCCAACATAGCTGAAAGATTTCTTACTTTCGAATCAGCAACAGCAACTAACAGAGAGTTACAAATAGCAATCTAGGCAAAATAGCGAGTATTCCTAAGAAAACCAATCCTCTGCGCTATGGTGGAAATTGAAAGTAGATTAAAGGTGATTTTTTTATGTAATGGATAACCAAGAGTTACGTACAATACTCGATCTCTACCAAAATCAGCATATAGCATTGCATACATGAACACCAAATGTATCTAATAAATCTAAGCCCTTAAAATGATTTTATACTAAATCTGTACTCATTTCGAGCATTGAGTGAATTTTCTGGCGATTCCAACAGACTTACACAAAATTGTAAATCGTACATATTGGAGAGCATATATTTAAGTGGGTGCTACTATTGGCAGAGCAGTTATCAATACAAGCTACGCATAAAAAATTGGACACAGAAATTAAAACAGTAACGTCCTCTCTATTTGAGATGAGTTCAATGATAAATACCTATACTAATACCCGCATAATGGAGAAAAAATTGTGTATCTTTTTATCAAATAAAATGTGTTGATTAAAAAAAGAAAAAAAAGGCAATATAATTTTTACCTAAAATTATCCCTCCAATTCATCCCACTTTCATGAAGATTACCAGATCAGGTATTATTTTCAGACCTTTGAGGGTATCATTATATATCACTACTCAGCAGGAATTGACGTTATTCATTTAATTTTTGAGGCCTAACGCAATTTCATTTTTTCAAAAGATTCAAGACATCTAACAACAGTCCGCTGCCTGAAATTGTATCCCTGGCATTACCAGACAATAAAACTAATTCCCTAAAAAGGCACAAAGAAATCCTGAGGGTTACTTATTCAATTTGTGTCCCTTTTAGGCAATATCTCTATAGGAGTGGAGGAATTTGTTTGGGCAACAAGCGAATGGTTAGTTAAGGAAAATCTTAAATTCCAGGGTAACACACAATCAAGTTATTTCATAGAACACAATAATCACACCACGGCAACTATTATGTCGGCAGGAACGAGATTGTTAGAAACAGCTAACAACCTCCGAAGAAGTTTTTTGTTTGTTGTTCCTCGACTGATGAAAACGAAGGAGAATATTGTATACACCTTCAAGGATTTTTAATACAACGGATCTCGTCTTATGAAAGAATCTATTTACAATGAGGTTACACAAAGTCTATAAGACGGTTGCAGAAAAAACAGTTTTTTGCAATCATCCTATGTGCAGAGTCAAAAGGACAACAAGATTAGAGAATGTATGGCAAGTCAAACGAGGCGATATAATTCTCGATTTATAATGAACGAAGCGCGAAAGATAAATGTTTCTATTAGTAAATCTATCTTAAGATATTAAGGATCAGTGAACAATAGAAGTGTGGTTGTCCCGAACATGATGCTATTTATTATCAGTTTATGGTGTGAAATTAAATATATATAAAAAAACAAAAAAAAAACAAAAAAAAAACAATTCTCAGCAACTATTCTATAATTGTTCGTGTACCTATTTTGAAATATTTTTCAACTTGAGAATACTTTTTCTAGAAGTCATCAGAAAATAAAAACCACTTGTCACACTACTTTCAAGCACATGTGGAACACTCTAGTAATCAGCGTCATAAATCCAAAGACCCTAGCTGTTAAAATCCACTATTTATTGCTTCGTCCTAAAAGCGATTGATTACCCGTCCAATTTTTTTGTCTAAAAAAAGTATCAAATGTCAACCTAATCATTACCAACTTACCAACCATATCAGCACTGCTATGGATAGTACCCAGCCTCCAGTTTCATTTGTATTCTGGTATCATGAAATTGGATACTTTTCCGAAGGGCAAATGTGGTAAACAGTGATCGAGACGTTACCAAACAAATCGCATAAGTCTGAGAGTTTTTTAATAGATAAAAGCAAATTCTTCTATCATCAAACAAAAATTTCAATCGACAACGACGCATTTGTTTAGGACTAAGGACTACAAATCGTCCCTTTTTCCGATGCAAACAGCGGCGAAATTCTAAAATACCAATACGGTTTAAATAGCTGAACGTAATTAACCGGCGACGCCTTTAAGTGGCGTTTCAAGTTTCTAAGATAATTGGAGGAATTAGAGGAAACATTAAATGCTGCTTTAACAGGATAATTTTGTTGTTGTTATTGTTGATCCTTAATTTAATTAACGAGAAAAAGAAGAGGAGAAAACTAATAGTTAACGATTAAAGGTGCCGACAAATGGGCTATTCTTGTATTTTGTGACACCATAAATATATGCGTCTGAAGGATTTTTATCGGACAAGGATCTAAGCCTTTAAAGGTATTATTTAAGTCTTTGGAAAAATGTAAAAATTTCATTTATCTTTCTATTTTTCAGAATTTTTCCGTAAATTGATTGGATAGTGTGCCGCAATAATTCTTCCCGAAGTATAGGGTGCGTTTTACGATGAATGTTTTGCATATCCTAATTACGTGTGGGTGGAATAATGGATAAATATTGTACGGATATCAATTCGATATTCGACTATCAGGGAAATTGTATAAAATTTTGGCATTATTAAATAAATTTTTCTCAAGAATTTTGTCCACAAAATTTATAGACTAGAAATGCGGTCATTTCGGTAAAAGTAGAATAAAAATTTATCAAAACGGAAGGAATAAAGTTATAAAAGTTCGAAATTTCTAAACAAAGTAAACCAATAACCTAGGAAACCTACCATTAAACTGAAAATATTTTATAGAAACATTTGTAAATAACAATAAGTCGTCTATTCTTCCTCCTACGTCCAGAATTATAATCTGAAAAAAAAAACTCTTGTTCTCTAAAGATCTTCAGAAATACGTTTTCTTTAACATGCTTTATTCTCACAAATATCGGACCTTTATTCTATAGCTACATATATACAAATGTATAAACATAAATATTATGTGCGAGGTTGCCTCTGAAGGAGGATCTTCTGTGCTGCTGATACCCAATAAATACTGTTTTGTGAGGTATTAAATTGAAAGGTAAATCACAGGTAAGGGGAAGAACAACAAATTAAGAGCAAAAGATTTAACAACCATATTATAAGAATTCAAAGGAACGACAGCCTGTGTGTATTGAAGCCTTAACAGATAAAAGGATCGAGGGATCGAATTAGATTTTCAAATAAATTGAAGGCTACAAAAAGGCAACTGAGGTCTTTTTCTACTTGAAGATACTCCCGATGTTGGTAAAAAGGGGATGTTTTTTTTTTTGGTTTTTATTTTTTAAATCACGAACTTAAGGAGCTAAGGATGCGGGAACATAAAAAATTCTTATAGATTTTGTCCACAATGCAGTGATATTATTGTTTTACTATCGGGGGAGGATTTCTGTAGCAGCCAGATAGATGTTGACACTTTTGTTGTACATATTCATATTAATGACTGATCCTGGATATGTTTTCAGCACGTCCACGTGTTGGAAGGATATAAATTATGTATGTTTTTAGTAGAGGGAATATGTTTGTAAAAAGATGAAAAGTCTTCTCTTCGCACTGTCTTCGAGGAGCAGAAAAATTAAATTTTCTTGATATAGAATCTGCATACCTACTAAATGCAGATTGTTTGTTTTTCAATAAAATTACAAAAACATTAAAAAGCTTAATACGGCGGTGGACCAGAGGTACCTATTACCTCAGTATGGACAATGTGACGTTCAAAAAAGTTTATGAATAATTATGAATTCTTACGTTTAGTGGTTCTAATAGATTCGTCTATTCTCATCCACGTGATGAATGAAAAAACAAGCTAAAATTACTAAATAATTGGATTAAAAAAATCTGTCTAAACTCCAGACTACGTTGATTTGCCTTGTTTGGTGCTGAGCTGAGACGTTGTCTCCGATTTTTAAGGAGCCAGACCCAGAAGCAGCGGCGAGCTACTTCTCGGAATCAGTATGCGCGGTGTTTGACAGTGAGGATTCGCTCATCGAGTGAACTGATCTTTGAAAATCCTGAGATTCTCCTGGCATGTCAAATACGGGACATAGATTTCCGGCAATGGAAAAGAAACAAGACAACACAAAATTATTAAACTTTCCATAAGCACAGAAGGTTAGCGGAATATATGATCAGGGCAAAACTCCGATGTCTTACATAGCCTGGGAAGCTAAGGGAAGGTAATACTATCAACTGGAGAAAAATAAGTAACTTTTAGGACTGGGTTTTAAAGCTAAAATTAAGTCGCATCTCTTAACCTCTCTTTTAACCTGTTCTCGTTTTCCCAGCTGCTGGAAGACTGGATTGACTACACCTACTCCAAAGACTAACTCACCATCCAATGCCTCTGAATGGATACTAATCACCATCCTAACGACAATTTCAAAAGTACTGGAATTCCTAATATAGCTGTTGAGATAGTGACTTATGTGGGGGAAAACAATCTGCTGTCTGACAGGCAATCAGGATTTAGAAGATTCCACTCAATTAGTACAGCCATACTTGAAGTGGCAGAGGATATTCGTGATAAGTGAGATAATGGCTCTCGGTATTACACGTATTACTCGATTTTAGCAAGGCATTCGACTCGGTGCCGCATGAGAAACTAGTTTCCAAACTTAGTTTGCACTTCGGATTTTCCTCATCAGCATGTGAGATGATACATAGCTACTTAACAGGCAGGTCTTTTATGGTGAAATCTACTGATGATTTCTCCTTAGTGAGACACCTAAGAACGGGCATACCTCAAGGGGCGGTCCTGTCTCCATTGTTATTCTCGCTTTATATTAATGGCATCAGGGAAGCTCTCAACAGAGTGAGTCATCACATCTATGCGGATGATGTACAGATATAATCTTAGTGGGCCTGTGGACAGAACTCAGGAAACTGTAACAATAATCAATAACACTATTAATGAAATTGTTGAATGGGTGAAAAATAATAAACTGTCACTAAACCCAACCAAAACACAGGCGATTGGTTACACTATCAGACAGGAAAATGTGACCAACCTGATATCACAAGTACCAAATTTATCTATAATGGGACGCAACATCCCCCGTTAACGTCAAAATATGTTAAAAATCTAGGTATTTTTATGGACCCAAATCTCAATTGGAAAGCGCATATTAATCTTATGTGGTCGCAAGTTTAACACGAACTGCGCTCACTATACGCAGCATCCCCACACTTTGATGTGACGACTAAATTAAGGTTATTCAGAGCACATATCTTGCCACATTTTCTGTACGCGGATATAGTCCTTTACCCTTTCTCGCAAACCGGTTTGACCAAATTTCTGCGGGCTCTGAAGGCCTGTGCCCGATATGTGTTTAACCTAAAAGGAAGAGCCCATGTAAGTCCTTTACTAGAAATTCTCTTACCAGTATCACTTAAATGTTTGTATGAGTTGAAAGTATTGACATTCATACATATGGCTAGAACAGGTCTGATCCCGGGGTACGTGAGGGGTTGATTTGAATGGAGTAGAATGGACTCCCGCAGACTCGAATTCTCCAGGACTAACACTCAATTTGTAAGCAGAAGTATATTCTCGCAGGGTGTCACGAGCTGGGAACGCCTACCGGGGGGAATAAGAGAAATTACTACCAACAAACATTTCAAGAGAGGGCCGCCTTATCGGACTAAATTAATACCCCACTGAATAGGGAAATGTCCAATAATATGTCAATTAAAATATAATATAATATTATTTCAGGTGTATAGTATATAATATTTAGAATATTAATAAGCCGATAATTTCATTGATGTAGTAGATAAAAGATAAAAATACCAAGATGAGTTGAAGGCCAGCATTTGAATCGATTTAGATTCTACAATTAGTAGAGAAGATATTTGATACAGTATTTTTGTACTTACTTACCCAGTACGGTAAAATGAATTTTAAGACAAGTACATGTAAATAATCTTTTTAAATATATTATATGATTGGTTTATAAAAAATAGTGCGAATTGGTTCTTAGTCAATTGCTTACAAATGGAATAATAACAGTGAAGTTGACAGATAAGTAAAGATTTAAAATAAAATAAGATATAATAAAATTGAAGAAAAATAAAATAAAATTGAATTAAAAAAAACAAAAGGCTACAATATCTGCATCATGTATTTTTACTGTTGGTTTATTGTTAATCTTACTTTGGTAACAATATATGTCAATATTTTTTATTCTAATGCCACTGAATATGTTGAGGTAGTCTTTTAGTTTATAGTTTATTTCTTATTTTACTACTGTATGTCAAATCTGTTCAATATCGGAATGCCCAGAGTTATATGTTGCTTTAGGCAGGCTTTGAATTTGAATTTGAGAAAATGACGGACCAACGATACAAATCGAACGAGCAAATTACTAATTTCGGACGCCACCGACCGAGACTGACAACAGTCAATATCAATGTTGACTTTACCGTTGTTCGAAAAATTACATTATACTTCTATTGACAAAAGATGGCGGTTGAAGCGATATTTTATTAACCGAATTTGGTACAACTTAAAATTATAGAACGAGCAATAATAAATGCTTATGCGTTTTCGTGAAGTAGTCAACTAAAATTTGGATTTAACAGTGTCTAGCATCTAGCATGATTTCCGATTGATATGGCAGTAGCAGCAGTCACAGTGGCACGGAGTCATTTTCATTGGTTGAAAGCGGTCAACTGATTGAGAGAAAGCAGAAGTAGCACAACAAACATCTGTGCTGCATGCTGCCGAGCTGAATAATTTCAATCAAATTTTAAATTAACTGCCGCTGTATTCATAGTAGCCGCAGAGTGGATATTTCTGTTATTTCCATAGGAAATGTCATAATATTCTGCCTGCTGCCTTGTACTGCTGTAGTGCAATCTGATTTAGGCCATATCAGTAAAGAGAAATAGTCATTGGGACCCATACGCTGCAACATGCTACTCCTAAATGTGATACATTCGGGGGAGGAAAAATTCCGTTCTACACTTTTCTAAGCTACAGCACGGGCAACATACCAATTCTACTGCAAGGAAATAATTTTGGCTATTTTGGCCATTTTGAAATTTGTAATCGTTCAGCTGTGCAATTTTTACCTGCGATTTAGGTGATAATATAATAATTAAATTCTCTTTACGTGCTGTGAATTTGTGATATAGTTATTATAGGCACGTCTACGCACAAGGGCAGCAAACTGCGCCTGTTTTGTGCTAGCTAATTGTATGTTGGCCATATTAGAAGAGTTTGATGGGAGCAGTGAAATTTGCGAGCCGATTTTTTAATAATTTAATGTAGTCAGGAATGGATTCCCTAATAACAGGATATTATTAGTGATAGTTAGCTTTAACCTAGACCTGAGATCATAGTATAGGATAAGTTGAACAGAACTATTAAGCGGGAAACACAATACGACGGCCATCAGCGCTCATCAGCAGGGTGATTCTGATCTTTTGTCGTACTATTTAGCCGTGTTTTTTGACATATTTTGTCGTACTTTTTTTTTCAACACAGTTCATTTTGTGTCTTCACTATTATCTACCACAAGATGAACTATAATGAATTTTCGATGAACAAACGTCAAAAAACACGCCTAAATATACGACAAATTAGTCAACTTCTCAAGAGGTTGTGACAAAAATTTTACACTGTCGTAAATGGAAATTCTACACCTAATTAGAGCATTACAAGTGCTTAAATTCGAAATATTATTTTGAATTTGTAATGTGAAGTGTCATTTTCAGTTCATTTAACGTCTTGCAAGGGTTGCTGACCTGACTAAAAACACGCAAAAATCAGTAGAAAAGTTCATTTCATTCAGGCGTATATTTTGACATTCAAGTACGACAAAAGATCAGAATCACCCTCCAGCTCAGATTTCTTTCTATTCACGCTCATATGATTTGCATGAGCGTGTGTAGCGCAAGTCGGAGCTTGAGTTGAGACTGAAGTCTGCCATGAATCAAATCGAACGAAACTATTGCGTACAAGCAAACTTGACGATTTTGTTATAGAAATGAATTAAAGTTTGAACAAAATTCGTTGCGAGTGGGGGCAAAAGATAACTTTCGATTTTGTCTAGCTCAATTCCATAGTAAAATCATAAGTTTTGCTTTTGTACGCAATTTCACTCTTGCTTCTCAACTCAAGTTCCGACATTCGCTACACATGCAAATCAAATGACTGGGCCATGCACAAGCCGAAAGAATTGCTTGAGCGTGTGTAGCGGCCTTTAAATTCAACGTAGCTGTAACAAGCCACTTCTCTCCAATATAAAATCAACGATGCTTCGATTTGATGTAGGGACGACCAGTCTGGTGGTCGACTAGACTTATTTTCAGATACTATGTGTGTCGTTGTGGGCTTCCTCCAAAAATGCAAATTGTAAAGAAAAAGAGACTTATGGCCAGTTTCACAGTCAAGTTTAAACCCAGGTTTAGTTTAAACCACCCTCCAAGTTTAAACGTAGTTTAAACCAAATCGGGTTTCACAGTGCATTCTTTTAGTAACGTTGGTAGTACTGATTAAATTGTGAACTAAATTTGTTATCGCCACCATTGTAAAGCAATTTTGCAATGAATCAATCTGTCAATCAGAAAAAGTAAGCAGATCAGAAATAAAAAATAAAAAATATGTAGTTATATTTTCTAATTTGAAATATGCCAACATTCAAAAAGGATGAACATTTTAGCAAAGTGAAGTTGAGCTATTGCCTTCACTAATGCATAAAAAAAAAGATATATAATAGAGCGCAAGAGGACGGTCAAGAATAGATTAGAAGACAAACTGACAAAGTTCTTTACTTAAACTGAACCTAGCATCAAAATCAACGTCGTCACACTAATTAAAATGATTTGGCCGATTTCTAATTACTCTCAGTCATCGACAGAGTTGTAAATTTAACTCATAAAAATCTTCTTCATCGCTAGAAATGTCTAAATCTAAATCCATGATGAAATTATTTTCTTGATACAAAAAAAAGCAATGCTACTGTCAAAATAAAATTATCCTGAGTTTAAACCGAGAGAGGGCACGGTTTAAACTCTAGTTTAAGCCGGGGTTTAAGCCAAACTGTGGAACTCATTCGTCGAGTTTAAACTAAATATTTGGTTTAAACTCACACTGTGAAACTGGCCATTATACGTATAAGTACATTTGCTTACGTAAAGCGAACGCGCCCTTTAATTTAATATGCATACACAAATTAAGTTTAACTCGTGTGAGGGGAACATTCGTTAAGTTTAAAAGTCAAATTGCAGTCGGTGAGAATCGGTAAGAATCGCTCATTCCGTAAGAACGCGATGTGCCAAACAATTGAATTATTACTAAATGATTAAAAGTGCAATGTAAAAATTAAAATGGAATAAAAATGGTATTTCGAATTAATAGAAAGCACAAATCTCTGATTAAATCAACTTCCATTTGTTAATTTTCACGTTTACCACTTTTTAAAATTGAACACATAAAATGTCATTACGGAATTGCGAATTAATAGAAGGACAAATTTTCAATTAAATTAAGGAATGTGATATCTATTTAGGCTAAAAATATCAACTTTTCGTAAGTAAAGCGGGAAACACAGTGCTAGCCGTTCCAACCTCAGCCTCAGCCTCAACTTTGACAGTTTTGTAGAATATATGAGATCAGGTTATGAAGAACCTAATGGTAAAGTTGGTGAGGTCGACCAGGTTGAGGTTGAATTCGGTTAAGTCTACTCTCTACTCTGCTGGAACTTTGTCAGCTTTGACAGATAATTTTTATTATCGGGAAAAAGTGTACGGGAAATTTTTTGAAAAAAAATTTTGGGAAGCATATTCAACGTGAAAAGTTATTCCTACTGTAGTAAATTATTACAAAAAAAAATTTGAATTTTAAGCCAACAATTAACTGCTGTGTTATCATACAGAAGTTGTCAAAGCTCGCATTGTTAGCTATAAAAATTGGCAGAGTTCACCAGGTTGAGGTTCTTAAAGTTTTACTGAGGTCGAGGTTGGAAACGTTAGCACTTTGTTTACCGCTTAAACCTCAGTCTCGTTCAAAATCGTAAGTTCTTTACCTCAATTGTAGTTGAGCCTTATATTGGAGCGAGACATTGCTGGCTTAAGGCTCAACTATGATTGAAGTACAGAACTTTACGAATTTGAACGAGACTGAGGTTTACTTACGAAAAATTGATATTTTTAGCCTAAATAGATATAAAATTCCATATTAGCTTGATATTTAATGGGTTCAGTTTTAAAAACTCGTAAAAAAAAAATAATAATAAAAATAAAAATAACAAATGGAAGTTGTTTAATCGGAGATTTGTGCTTTCTATTAACTCGCAGTACCATTTTTATTACATTTTAATTTTTACATTGAACTTTTAATCAGTTAGTAATAATTTAATTGTTTGTCACATCGCGTTCTTACGGAATGAGCGATTTTTACCGCACCTTTACTGACTGCAATTTGACATTTAAAATTAACGAAAGTTACCCTCTGACGCCTTAAAGTTAATTTGTGTACGTCTGTTAAATTTAAAGGGCACGTTCGCTTTACATAAATAACATTACTTACGTATACGCAAATTGTGGTTGAGCCTGTACCCTTTGGTTACGTCTGCAGTAGTAACGCGTCTACAATATAACAAGTAACTAGTCAAAGTTCGCTTCGCAATCGCTATATAGTTCTATACACAAGGCTATTACCAATGTCTCTAGTTTGATCACTCACCTGAATTCATTGTTGTTTCTTCTTTGGAGATGTTACATGTTACCTACCTATGTGATCTTCATTTTCGTTGATAAATTTTCATCCTCACCCACCTCCGAAATTGCCTTCTCCCGGGAAGTGATAGGATTGATTACATAGAGAGGCTCATTTTTGTTTTGGGTTCGGTTCGTTCATCGTCAGGATCTTCCCTAGCAGAATGCCAGCAATGATATAGGTACTAATATGCTCCACTATGCAGGCTTAATCGTAACTAGGGATTTGTCAGATAATATATGGCTTAGTGTAGCCTATGATTTGTATGGATAATTTTAAGTCTTTATTGCTTTGACGAGGCATGCTTACATGTGTATGTATTATATAACTAGAACTACTCGAAATAGAAAAAAACATGTACAGATTTTATTTTTCACATTTTATGTCAAATGAAGCGTATGACTTTAAATCTTTACTGTAACCTGATGCTTATTCTTTATTCCAACAGAATCATAATATGATAAAAATATGAAATCCTTGACACAATAAAAGGAGCCCAACTCAATTTTCTACTGTCAAAGCCTTGTCAAATGAGGATATCCTAAAAGCGACCTTTTTTATTAACCAGAAGTAGAATAGAAGGTACAGAAAAGGAGAGCTAAGTATTTAGTACGCCCAAGGGCCGAAAAGTAACCCGAAATCAGTCAACCGAACTGAGGTTGACCGAAACCGAAATAGAATTACTCTTACAAATGTTTGTTTAGAATTTTCTGGGTCTCAACAATGCCACAGTTCGCTATTCACGGTTACTGCATTGTCCTCAAAAATGAACAATATAAAAAAAAAAAGAAGAGAAAACCTAATTCCCATTTTTTGTTTGTTTAGAAGATCTCTCATCGAAGGATATAATTCTTTCGTTTCTATCAACGACAAAAGTCTTGACTATTATCCAAGAAATTGATCTTATCTCTGATCTGGTGAAGAAAAATCCTTGGAACGGGATACAGTAATTCGCATTGTCCATAGGGTTTTAGACCTGAACGAGATATCTAAGTTGACGTCGTCTCATTTCTACTTTTTGGGGTATTCAGGTTGACTGAATCCTTCAAAGGATACGAATTTGAAAACAAAACGAAAAAAAAAACAAGTTCTATAGGGTACATTATGAATATCAGATTGGTAAAGGTAGAATATTGCCTAGCACAATCCATTCGAAGGTAGGGAGTACCACTTTTAATTCTGATGCAGTAGGCTGTGCAGAGGCCAAGCAATGTCTTTGTCAACTATGTACGTATTTACCAAATATTTAGATGGGTCGATGAGATAACTTTGAAACGCGTATAAAAATTTTCATTTTCTATTGACAGCTCTTGCGAGGCACCTTCTGACTGATGTTTATCTCACGGATATCTGCAAAATATTAATAACGTGTTCGAGAGGAATAACAAGTTATGGTGTAGAATTACAAGCACTTTAGATCCTCGTAAATCTCTCAGGTGAATATTTTTCCAAATAAACCTTGGCTGGGAGATATCAAGATTTTGGAGTTATAAATTGTTTCGTCTTATCAGATGTTTACCAACTTGGTGCGCAACAAAATTTTTCAGTTCTGCAAGGGCACATTTTAAGGGCAAATTCTTATCGCGATTTTCAAATTAGGCCTCTTTGTACCTGATAAAATTTTCAAAAGTGTAATCAAATGAAGATGTGAGATAAAATTAAGGCTACAAGGTTTGTGTGGGTTAAAAAAAAATATTATGTGGATTTGGGGATTTTCACATTCTGAATAAATCAGAAATTATATTTGAAAATGGCGTAAATTTGTTTTACGTTTTTGGGGGTTTGGGGGTGAGGAGTGGTAGCTACGACCCTTGGGGTTTTCTAATTTGGGCCGTGTGTGATTCCAAATTAAAGCTCTTGCTGAATAATATTAAATGGCATATTTCTGTAAGAAACTTTATAACAGACTTTTTTCATCCGAATATCGTTAAAATGCGTATACAGAGCGGATGTAGGTTGGTGCGGTGGAGCTGATTTTTCTTTTAAATGTTTTAGCATAATGTCTCACATGGCAAAATTTCAATTTTTTATGTTTAACCGTTATATGGGTTTTGATGTGAAATAAATTTTTTCATGTAAATTATTTTTTACATGGATGTACTAACATTAAAAGCCTTACAGCAAACATTAGTTGTGTTCTTTCGTGTCCGCAGAACAGAGCAGAACAAATGATACACAAAAGAACGCCTGATACATTTTCATAGAAGATTTAAATGAAGCGAACAGTACAAATAGTTCGCTTCAATCGACGGAACAATTTGTTCTCTCCAGTATATGGGAGCTCTAGAACAAGGTACACAAAGGAACACAGCTATTACGATTGGTCTTCGAATCGCTTTCTTATGAGTTCTTATTGCCGCAACTTGCATTTCATTTTCGGCAATCATTTGATGATCGCCATGGCAATAAATATTCTTATCTTCTTGTGTTTGCTTTTCAATTGAAAGCGAATCGCCATTTTATCACATAAAAGTTATTTTTTTGTTGCTGGAATTATATGCATAGCTATCTCTTGTATTTAGTTTAACGGCAACATTTACATCGCATGTGAATCGTGTAATTGATTCATTTTATGATCGTTATGGCGATAAATGTTCTTATATTTATAGAAATGAAATTTTTTCGGCTTTTACTGCTTTTCTACTTTACCGCACTTGAAGAGGGGTGGGAGAGTACTGAAATATTGTCGATAACGATAAAACTTCTTTAAAAATAGTTTATATACCTATACCTCACTCTCTTCACATCTGATACCAGTGATATATGCAATAAAAATGGAATAATGAAGCGATTCGTGGGTCAATCGTAATGTTTCCGGGAATCTAACTGACTTTAAGCTATCGCCAAAATATCGCCGTGGCAATAAAAAGGCAACACAATTTTTATTATCTTTTTTATCGTCAAAATGTTTGCTGGGCAATTACCGCAGAGAAAAAAAAAATAAATTACACCACAACGTTGGCAAGAGAATAATCTATATGACATATGCATATTAATTCGCATCTATCAGATATATTATGTACCGTTATATGAGTTTTTAGCGAAAATATATGACTAAAAAGGAGAAAAGAAAATATACTTATCAAAAAAACTTTTAAAATAAATAACTTTTATGAATAAATTGCACTAAAAAGTAAAATATAATTTTTTCTTTTTCAGTGATATACACATGAAAAGTTTCATTGCAAAATTAGAAATGCTAGAAGTCAGATTAAATCTTAAAATTGAATTTATTAACAATATTTTAAGATTATATTATCTCATCTGATTTTAAATGTTTGAACCCTTTGCAATGAAACTTTTCTTGTGTATATCAATGCGAAAGAAATTTAAATTTTACTTTTTAGTGCAATTTATTAATAAAAGCTCTTTAATATATTTTATTATTAATTACTCTGTAACTACTGAATGGTGCTCCCTAGGATGATGATTTAAAATTTCTTAGCTAGATAATTCTGATTATAATTGTTGTATATTGTGAATTTTAGCTTGGAGATAAGGAAGTTTTTTCTCTACCGAATACCAAAAGTTTTGTTTTGAGAAATCTATCATATCATATCGATTATTTGGGTTCAATGTAACGGACAACATAATTTTATATCAAAATAAGTATGAGTGCGTTCGGCATTATATATAGTTCACTAAGTTTGTTTGACTCTATCCTCCAACAAGCTTAAGTTTTAACCAGTTGTTATCAGAAATAACTCTCCCCTTCCCTTATAAGGTACAAACAATATTGTTATCGAACTAGCAGTTAAAAATTTCTGGCTAGTTAATATTCGATTTGAATTAATGATTTTCGAATTTCTCAACAATTTTCAAATAAAAAACAGCTGGACTCCTGCTAACATTTTCAAGCTGAATCAAATTGCTGTTTTAGTGCATGCACTGTTTTAAAATTGATTGCTACCTTAAAAACAGAATAAAAAAAAAAAATAAAAAAAAATAAAAATAGTGTGACATAAAAAATATCTGTTTACCCGGCAGCAATTTGCGTTAATTTGTCATATTTTCATGTACATATAAAACAAAATTCTGAGGTCAGTTAATTTATGTATAATTCAGCTAATGGTTGTTGACCTAAAGACTCAGTTGGGCATCCTCCAAAATCCAGTAAAGAAACTTCCTGTAGGGAGGCCTAAGTAATTGAAAAGCATTAATATAATTGTCACAGTTTGTTTTACTTGGCCCATTATGAATGATTACTTCAGATGGAGGCAACAGAAACATTTATCTTCCGGGTCAATCGGTCAGTAAATATGCCTGGTAGTGGCTGTAAATATTGAAAAATGTTAACTAAAACGATGAATTTTTCTCTCTGATTTGTTTTTTACGCATACTATATATGTGTGTAATGTAACCCCATCGGCATTGTAAAAAATTACCATTGCCGAAAATTTACACGATTATTTGTGTAGGATGGGGTACAAGATCGCCAAGAGTGTGATAAATTGCCAGGTTATTGGGTTATGCGACGATGAGGAGCCTGCCTATGTATGTTTATACATATATGTATGTACTTACATATATACAAGGAACATTTTCTGAAAAATATTTACTGGAGACTGTTCAGTGAAAATTATTACTCTCTGGTGAATTAATAATATGAAAAGTGTATTTGTTTTAAGCAGCTAAGCAGCTTAATGCAATTCATCATTAATTCCGATCGCAGTTGTTTTTGCACTTTAAGCCGTCTGCTTGAGAAGGATGTCTTTAAAAATAATGCAAATGGATAATATAAATCGTACTGATCTTAATGATGTTTACTTTTGATATTGGACAGAATAATTTTTCGTAGGTATTAGTTATTCGAGATTGCTTTATGTGCAGAAGTTGGGGAAATATTTACAATAAGTGTTGTGAAGATTGAGTAAATGTTGTCATCGACAAACAGTTCCAATTTTCAGGTAGAAGCTCAGCAATTTTAAATTTTCAGAGATTCTTATATAACTAAACAGTCAGGGTCAATATATTTTTTGTTTTTGCATTCAAGTTTAATTTTTAGTCATAGTCTCGGACATAAATAAAAAGGTTACAGTGGCTTTCTCTATATAATCTTTGATATGTGTAGATTACATTTTGAGTTTATGGTCAAGGATATCTCCAAAAACTAGACTTTTTTGAAAAGTTGTACATATGATTGTTTTACACACAAAGAAGTTAGTTAAGTGAAAGTGCAAAAGGCGTTTTGTATCAGTAAGATCTTAATACTCTTCAGTATCGCTGGTTATTGCTTGTCATATACGCCTGGAAAAAAGCTAAGTTGACCTTACATATATGCGTGCAGTTAAAATTCTGAATGTGAACTTTGTACTCAGCAGTTTAGTTAACTTAGTATTTCGCCTCATATAACTCACACGCAGAATTTTAACTGAATGCATATATGTGAGGTTAATTTATCTTTTTTCCAGACAATAAGACAAGCAAAAACCAGCCGTACTGAAGAGTATTAAGCTCTTGCTGATACGAAACATTTTCGCACTTTCATCACCTGCAGTTGCAGTTTTGCAACAATTTTTTGCTATCAATTTTTTAAATTGATAAAATTTTTCTACGAAAAGTCTTCTTGATTTTTCTGTGTGTTAAATTAGGTCTTCTTCTATTTGTATTAATGGGATGACAGTGGTGGTGTGTCCTCTCTTTACATAAGTTTCTGTCATATTAGCCTCTGATCAGCATTCAGGAGATTTTCTTTAAGTTTACTATTGTTAAAGACCAGAGTGAAACAAAATCCTTTCCAAAATTAAGTAACAAAAAGTCATATAAGTGACTTGACTATAAGAAAAAGGCCCAATATATACTAAGTCATATATAAATTAAAAGCTGTTGAAGTTTCACGTAATGCGTATGCTCATTATATAATTTGGCATGCAGAGTGTAGTGAACAACACACAATTCAGTAAACAACCGAAAACATACCTGCTCAGTTTTATATATATATATATATATATTGCGCTAGAAGGCGTAGAAAACAAAAAGTTCATTCGGGACTTATCTGTCAAGCAAATAACAAACTATTATGGCGTTCTAGTTCATTTGAGACTGAGGTTGTCGACCTGAACGTATCTGATTTTAATCTTGACGCATTGTTCAAAGAACAACAGATGGATCAAGAATTAAAGTTTCTGAAGGCAGAAACACATCCAGGCCTCGAGGCTTCCTCGAGGTGTTGTCAAAATTTCCAACACGGGTTTTTAAATGATGCAACACAAAACCAAGCCAACAGCTGGCCTCAAGGCCTAGCCGCAAAGCTCGCTTTGCTCAATGTTCGAAATTTTTCTCTCTCAGGCCTACTTCTGTCAACAGATGTACTAACAAAATTAAAATGACAGCACCGAGCCACAGTATATTGTACAGAGCCTGGTGGTATCATTTTGTTTTCATTTCTCTGAGGGAAGCCTTGAGGCGAGCTGCGAGGAAGCCTGAGAGAGGCCAGGCCTGAGGGTTGCTTGGATGTGTTTCTGCCATGATTCAAAGCAATCCTGATAAAGAAAACTAAAAGTTCAAGTTGAAATGACAATGCTTTACTTCCATGGAAGCATTTGTTGTGAAATATCTGCGAAAACTATAAGACCATTTGTTCCTACACCTCTTAGGAAAAAAGGTTTTATATAAATTAGCACATCCGGAAATAAGGGCTACCAGAAAACTAATTTCCTCATGTTATTTGTGGCCACATATGAACCGGGATTATTTGAACTGGGCAAAAACATGCATACAATGCCAAAAATCTAAAATTGTATGACATAAGAAAACAGAAATCGAAAAATTTAATCCAATAAAACGCCGTTTCGAAGAAATACACATGGACCTGGTCCTGGTGGGGCCATTACCACCCTCAAATGACTTTTCATATCTACTCACAATCGTCGATCGCCTTACAAGGTGGCCTGAAGCATATCCATTAAGGATATAAGTGCGAAAACAGTAGCTAAGACGTTTATAGAGCAATACGTCACAAGATTCGGAGTATAAAGTGTAATAACAACACATCAGGAAAGGCAATTTGAAAGCCGTTTATTCGCGCAACTCAGATTTTTTAGGTACTTCGCGATCAGAACAACAGCGTACCAGTCTCAAGCGAATGGTATGGTGGAATCGATATACAGGCAGTTGAAAGATTTTTTAATAGCCAAAGGAAATACAGAAAACTGGTATAAAGATCTTCCTATAGTTTTGCGCGGTTTGCGCAATATCGTTAAAGACGATCTGAAAAGCACACTCGCTGAATTAATGTATGACCAGCCGCTCAAGTTGCCCTGTAAATTTTTTCATCGAAATGCCTTTTGTTGATCCTGCTAACCCAAGTAATTTCATCGATAAACTAGACACAGTTTAAAATAAATAAAGGCTTCCGAGACAAGGACCCCCGATAATTCAAAAGTTCTCGTACCAAAATCGCTTCAGTCGTGTGATTTCGCATTTGTTATACTGAAGTTGAGCAGGTTCGTACGAAATAATTCGCCGTCTTAGGAAAAAATACATCTTGAACATAAAAGGAAGGCACACGAGTGTCTCAATGGATAGCTTAAAACCTTGTATCACAACTCGTGAACCATTGGTGACCAGACGTTACACAGGTATAATCAATTATTTAATAATTTTTGTGTCAATGCGGGAAAAGAAGAAGTTCGTTATGTCGTACATTACTAGATTATATCAATGTCCTGTAGGTAGATAGGTACGTACAAAAGGCCATTTAGTGAGTTTATAGACAAAAGAATGTCTAATAAAATTCTAAAAAAATATTTTTGTTCCCATATGCATAGTCAACACAAGACTCCCAAATTTTTTGTCAATCTCAAATTAATCATTGTAAATGACCAATACCAAAAGGGATAAAACATAAAACCACCAAAAATGCTGAAATATCAAATCCTCAAGAATTCCTGCGAACAAAAACATTATTAAAAAAAAGAAAATTCAAATGCGTTGGTTTTTTTTGGTATTTACAAATTTTATTTTACATAATTTATTCTAAAGCAAAACAAACAAACCGGAAGACAATGAATGGCGAGACACAATTCATGATAATCTTAAAAGTATAAACCACTTAACTAATTAAAAAACTACGAATGGAAGACAATGTTTTAACTATTCACGATTAGCACTATTCAAGGTTTATCACAGTCAGTTACAAATTAAAGCTTTTTGAAGTATGTATAAGTAGAACTGCAACAAGCAGGATATCCGCAACTACATCATTCCGAAAGTATCCAATTCTCCACATCTAGGTAAATATTGGTCACTTCTAGATGCCATTGCAGCTTGAAGGAATAGAAATCCTTCGCAGAAGTATTGTCCGTTTCCCTGTTTTTTGCACATTTTTTTGGAAACTATTACCAAGTTGATACACCAGGGTGACGGATTCAAGGAAATGATCGATGAAAATCCTTTAACCTTTCTCGTAAATTACTGAAGTCCCAAAAGGGACTCAGCACTGAAAAGGTCGTAGAACTCGACAACTGATTCTATCCAGAATCTTGACTACTTCTGCTTGATCTCAGACGTGTCGGAATATATATAGGGGTTCTGCATCCCCCACTTAAATTCTTAGGATTTTACTTAACTTTCACAACATAGGGGTCCAGGAAATATTCTGTTTTCCCATTGGGTAGATATTTTTTCTTGTTTTTGTTTTTTCATTTTGGGTTAGATTTTTATGGTCAAACATGTATCAGCATTTAACAAGGGGTAAGTGCTTAACATGCGTAACAGAAGAGGATCCTTGCTGTGGACCTGTATATATGCGTGTTTTTTGTATGGGCTTAACCTTCAGAATATTTTAAGAAATTATATTGTGAGTGTGACGTGTAAGAATTTTCTGTTCACTTGATAGAAATGTGCTGGAAGGGAAGTGATTTTTGAGAGTTCAAATTCAAGGTTCATTAAATGACACTCTCTCTTTCTCTTGAAGACCCCTAAATATTTCGTGAAACATATTAATTGAATCATAAGTTTTGAGCATTAAAATGAAACTAATTATTTTTCTTTAACTAAATTAAATGCATTTTATTTGTTCGTTTACGAAAACTTCGTTTGAAGTTTCTAGATAGAGCATTTTGGAGTGAATAGAGTTTGAATAAAATTACACTTTTCAGAATACATAACAATAACATAATAAAAAATTTCGTTTGTTAAGATAAATAATGTGTGTAAAAAAAGTGAAATTAGTAATAGTCAGTCAATATTTCATTTTCCATAAAATATTATAAACCTAATTACCATATTTTTCGAGAAATAGATGAATTTGACCATCTACTCCTAGTGGGCGGGGGGGGGGGGGGGGGTGGTTTAAGAGAAAACTCTTCACTTGATGAATAATGAACTTAATTTATATTTAATATACATATCCCTGGATACTAGCAGCTGAGAATTACAATACCAAAACATTTTGGTTCCAGGAAACGCATTTTATGGAATTGACCATTGCTTCTTCCTAACATTTCATATTGTTCTTATTTTAGTGAACAAATACAAATGTTCTTAAGATTTTTTTTTAAATCAACTTTTCAATAGAAAGAAAGTAACATTTGTTGTGATGACTGACTCAAAAAAAAAATAATGGAGGGTTTAATGCTTTACTGCGAAACTAGAAAAAAGTTTTTTTTTTTTCATATTTTACGGATATTTCAGAAATTATAAGCATACTGAACGATACATCCTTTAAGGATAATTTAAAATGTATTAAATTTAGATAATGACAATGTTTCATGGTAGTTTTATCTCATAATCTCCTCTATTTCATAAAGCTAAACAGATTCAAAATTTCGAAACTATATCTCAGTGTTCTTTATTTTTGTTTTTATTTAAACATCTCATTCAACATTAGTTTTTAATATTAAGTTCAAGTTCTATACCCTAAGTGCAACCGTCTTTGCGATTTTTACATATTTTCTCAGGTATGTCCCGTGAAATTTGGTTGCCTACCTTTAGGCAATTTCTGTAATTTTTCGCTGAATTTATAGATGAAGTAAAGGTGCAAGAACCTATTAAAAAGGCTTTGTGTTTTGAATACGATAAATTTACATCTAATAAGGTTTCTAGTTGGTATTACGTTTATGATCGGGCTACTTAGATGATGAATTTTCGGGTATCATTTTCAGGAGAACACTGATCGTTCTTTTTTGTAGAATATATAATTTTTAATTCATTTGCTCGACGTTTCAAGTCTAAAGGAGGCCCTTCGTCAGGAGCTCTTCATATATAAATATTGTACATAAGTTCAACTTTTTTTAAAAATATTAAAAATATTTCAAATACCTTTTTTATCTGCGCGTATATGTAAATGTTTTTTTTTTTTAATAATAATAATAAATAACAAATAAACAGAAAACAGATTACAATAAAATAAAAATACATTATTATTTGCTACGAGGACAGTATGTAAGTGAGCGGTTGATGTCTAGAAAGCGTTTACATAAATGAATACCACGGTTTTAATTTGCTCAGTATTCTTTCTTTATTAGCTCTGTGTCCTGTCATAAGTTTATAATTTTGTTCTCGTTAACGTATATGTTGCATGCTACTTTAGTTCTTGTTTTTTTTTCTATTATTGTCCATGTCAATAATTTTTGCATTATCGAAAGAAAATACATGCCCTGTTTCTATGAATGCAATGTGCTAGGTTATTTTAAACTAAAGGCTTACGCTTAGGAAAAAATGATAGTCAATGAAAGAAACTACTATTTTAGTTAAATCGAGAAAAAGGTTTTAAAACTAACGACGAAAATTAACAAAAGTCTTCTAGAAAAATATTTTCAAATCTTAACAGTTTTGATTCAATTGATAAAATTTTTTATCCCTCACATATCCTCTAAGCTACACTTTCTATATTCAGCTTGAGTCTTACTTACTCATTTGCTGTCCGAAAATATACGTAACTATATACGTTTATAATACATAAACATTTATTTTAAAATGCTCACATTATCAAAGTTATTTACAAATTAAAAACAACAACATCAAATCTCTGGCGCTAACTTGTAAAATACCGCTAACTTTTACAATTTTATCTCATTACTGAGCTAGCTATTATTAAAGTGCCCCCCACCTTCCCCCATGAAAATTCTTAGAGTTTTTTCGGCAAAGACCTCACATTAAAAATTGTCGGCATTTTACAGAGACTACCCACGTGCTAATGACAATCTTTCCTCGCCTAAACTATATCTACACCTAGAAACATAACTTCAATGCGGAAGGATCTAAGGCTTTTGATTTCGATGTGTTATTATACAATAAGCACCCGCAGGATGAAAATTTACGAGTCACCTAGGATGTTAAAAAGGACGCTTCTTTGCTTTGATGATGCCGTATCGGTCGGCTCTTTTGTTTTGTATAAGTTTGAGACGTTCCACTGATTTGTGCTGACTATTTTTTCCTCAATCTCACCAGGTGAGTGATGTTTTGCCAAATTTCTTCTTATGGAGAATGGTAAGAAACTGTTTTTGATCATTATAATGTCGGTTCAGCAATAACAAAGTGTACAATGTTGAAAAATTGCTTTCAACATGGCTGTGAAATGGGCAATTTAAATTTTCAACTTGTGTGGCTTTATTTTATAGAATGGGGATTCATTTTATTTCTAATTTTTTGCATATGCTAATTGAACCTAATATGCATTGCTAGAAATCCGATTCTATCAGAAACGATTATTACGAGAATACAGAGTGCAAACAATTTATAGCTCTCTATTAGATCCAATGGTATAACAACTTTTGTCGATCACTACCAGATTTATTAGTAGATGGCGATTCTGTGAAAATTGATATTACTCAAACGATTATGAATGTCCCTGTGAGAAAAATTTCTTCGCAGATTTCATTTAAATATTGGACTTGAATTCACCTTGAAGAATTTGTGCCGAGAGCTAAGGATACTTGAAAGAGAGACATTCTGAAGGAAAAGATCAGGGAATGTATTAAAAGATTTCGAACGAAATATGTTACCTCGAGGAGTTTCTTTGCACGAATAAGCTGAAATAGTATTCACAAATATCGTTCAACAAAATGCAGAAACTGAAATTATCAAAATCAAAATAGTCGAAAAATACGAAATGTACTGGTGCAATCAGTGATATATTTTCTTATCACACGCATAGCGAATTTAGCGTTCAAATTAATTTTTTTGGTTTAACACCTGGAAAAATAGCACAGTAAAGATTCTCAATAGAATGGAACGAATCAATTTTTGGGTTGTGATAGATTTGAAAAGATTTCAGGATGCCAAAATGATCGTGATCCTTTCAAGATATTAGTTTTAAAACGACAGCGCAGAAGCGTAACAAATTGGTTTTGATATTTGAAATTTTATGGGAATTTCGGGTTGTCAGAAAAAGAAGAAAACGAAAGAAATGCTGAAAACGAATAATTTTTTTTTTTCAAAATGCAAAATGGTCAGTTGTAAGTAAATCCTGCGTGACAAATTAAGGAAACTTCTGAACCAAATAAAGGAAAAAAACAAACAAACAAGGAATCGGTGGTATAAACAGTATCAACTCGCGCGGTTATTTCTTTTATAAGTTAGATACTTAGTCGATAATTGAAAGCAATATGTTGTCCCTAGGTACCTATTCTAAATCTTTCATTATGGGTATCGACAAATAGCGTGATGCGTTAGGATAACTATGACAGATCGATAAAAGCCACATAACAATTGGAGATATTTCCGAGGAAATTTCTGAATAAAGACATAAAACTTTATATCCTTCGTTTCAAATATTCAAAGTAAAGGTGAAGTATCGAGATGGCTAAAAATGGTACAAAATTGGGACAGATGTCGGAGCTAGAGTATAGAGCGACATCAGGGCCGGTTTCAAGGGTGATTGTTAAATCCCTGAACTCAATTCCATGTCACAATTTCAATAATGTAAAATAGTTTATAATTTTTATAATATTATTTTAAATAATAAATAATAGGAAATTCGCCGTATCCAAATCGAAAATTCTGTTTACGGAGTTTCGAGTCTGCATCGCCTCCCGAAAGAGGTGTGGTAAATTTATTTTATTAATAGGTTTGCTGGCAAGTAAAGATGGCAAGAAACCTCAATTATATTGTCATTAATTAGGCAATTGCAAAAGGTAGGGATTGAACTAGTACACGCATTAAAATTGTCGAAAAATGCAGATTAAATTAATTACATTTTTAAAAATTTATAAAAGTTTAAAAGTTATCTTCGTAAGTTAATGACCGAAAATCGATTTAACGACTTGGCTTCCCTAAATATTTATAGGGAAAGGCAGTATGTATTAAGGAATATATTAAGACTTTCTCAATCTTTTCCGTTCAAAATTTCCATGATTTCTTTCAATGTGAGATAACTGAGTTTGAATGCTAATCTTCGAAATTCTGATAATATAGGACAAACGGCAAGAAAATGATATACAACTTATATTTTATTGCTCCTTCAAGTTACACGGAGGGAACATGGAACTTCCTTCGACTTTTCAATGACTCGTGTTTAAATTAAAAGGACTTCATCTGCATTTAAAAATACACGGATGCTTTCTCAAATTTATATCCTAGCAGACAATTTAATTCACACTCAGACAATCTATCAACCCAGAGACGTTTTTTGATAATTCTGATCCAATGTTATATTGTTTCGTCGGCAATTTCTTCTCAGTATTTGAACCAAAATATCTTCTTTTTAATAACTCTTACAATATTTAGATTTTTTTTTGGCTTTTTAAAATTTGTGTATAAACGTCTTTTAAATAGGTTTCCAAGCCTATCATGTAATTAGGAGCTTAAATTAGGAGGCAAATACTGTTTTATAAAATATCTGAGCAGTTGCTCTGGTTTGCTAATTTTTCTAGTAGCCTCACACTTCCTATTCATAGTACATAATTAACATAGACATCGCAGTAAAGACCTTATACTGGCATCAAGTAGGTACGCATTTCCTGGATCAGAAGTTTTTCCATACTGGATTTTGCTAGTGTTAACAGTTCAATAAGATGGAGTAAAAGATACTTATACATTTTTACAACCTCCATATCATATTTACCGTCTAGTTCTCATTTCTGCGGCGACAACCTGATACTCCCCCCCCCCCCCCTTACGATTTTAATTTACATTACTTTCGACTCTTAAAAATTAACTGTCAGATTCTAAAGTGTGTTGTAGTTTTACATACCATCGTACCCAGTGCATTCGGGAACTCTGCAAGTACTACAAAAATTATAGAACTGAATAAGCAACCATATTTACACGATCAGTCGTTTAGATGAAGTTGAGATGTTTTCATCGTTTCAAAGCCTCGTTCTCATATAATATTTATTTATTTAAATGTGAACTGTTAAATAATTTGTAATACTGTAGATTACATAATTTAATGAATTTTTTAAGTATGATCATGTAAAAGTATGAAAATGTAAACTTATCAGTAAATGTTCTGCTAAACCGTTAAATTAAAAAAAAAATAAATGATATTTTTATTCTTAACCAATTTTTCCAAAACCCCCTCTATGAAAAATTCTTGCCGCCAGCCGTGAATTGGCAGTCATAGATCACCTGAGAGTGTTTTGAGGAACTTGGTAAGTCCAACTGAGTTAGCCTTAGTAGGATATCAAAGCTGATGGAAATGAATGGAAATTTGCTTACTTTAAGGAATAGGCCCTCTAAGGATAGATTAAAAGAATCGGGTGAATAAAATTCATCGGTGTCTTGGCCAACAGCATTAAGTGGTCTTCAAACCACGTAGTGAAATATCACTCGTGCATTACACCATTTCAATACATGAAAGCCGGTGGGTAGAATCCAGACAAATAGAACTATTGACCAATGTGTTTCGAGAAACTTGCTGCCTTCGCTGTCTTTCCGGTTTATAGAGTTATCTTATTTGTCCATTTTCGTAATTGGATCTAAAATTTTTAATAATTCGTTGTGACAAAAATTTAAGCTTTCAAAGTTAATACGACCTCGATTTACCATTTCTGCGTAAACAGGAATAAAAATATTAAAATCTATACAAATAAATTAACGGTCTTAATCAGTTAGGCGCATTTTACACATTATAGTATATTTATTGGAGTTTTACCGTTTGTAACATGTTTTTATTTTTATCGCAATTCTATATACTTCAATAAGAAATTCATAAAATTAATAGGGGTCTAAATCAAAAAGACAACAAGAAAGTATCCTAACCAAACATTGATTTCAAGCCTATTATCAATTACCAAAACACGAGCCTTTTTAAAACTACGACGTACTCTCGTTAGACTATCAAATCAGTTTCGGTTTAAGCGCGAAAATTTAGCGTTGCAATCGAAATTTCTTGGCTTAACACCTGGAAAACTAACATCATATAGAACTGCAATGTAATGGAACGAATCAATTTTTAGGTTCAAATCGAAAATCATAAAGAAATGCTGCACCCTTCGAGAATAAAAATGAATAACTATCTTTGTTTGAGAGAAAAAAAGGACTTTGAGTTTCCTTAAAATCAAAGACCATAGCAAATCTTTTCAGCTTAAAATGATTGAAAGGGAACTTGAACCGGACATCTAGCCAGCAAAAGGAAACCAACTGCGCCTTTGAAGACATTAATTCTGAAAAAGGTTCAATTTCTAGAGCATGCGTAGCTAATTGGTCCTAACTGAAGGAAAATTTTTTAAATAGAAGCCAATTATCATTTTTCTAGTTATGTAAAAGTGGGTATTCAGGATAAAACAAGATTTTGAATGATATTTTGTTCTTGTTGCAATCTACTTGTGTTAATGAGAAAAAATTATAGTTATTTGTAAATGAGATTTTAGTAAAATGTAAAAAAAAGCCAATCAAGAAGTGATAATTACTTGGATTTTTTGTATTATCATAAAAAATTATAAGGAAATTAATAATAATGGTTGATAAGAAAGTGCGCATGAAATATGTAGTTACAGGTATACCTATGCTTCAAAAAATGAATTTAATTATTTTTAACAACTGGTAATATGAAAAAAATTGGACTAATAAAACGGAAGACATTCGACACTTCCTCGTTGTGTTTAGAATTATCAGCAATCTCTTAACATGAAGCGTGCCAATTAAAATTTGTACGAAGTGCTTACTTAGATTATGTAGCAAAAAGGATAGCCTACGAGGAAGAAAAACTTAAGCAGTTTTCTTCATATAGTAGACCGCATCGATGTGTTCGTTGTAGTAATGGAGGTAGAAACTACGATATTTTCCTAGCATATAATTTAGTGGTTGAAATTTTATTGTAAGTATTCAAGAAATTCAATAATACCTTTTTCAACTTTTGGTGGGGGTGTCAATGTAATAATGTCCCCCAGGAGTAACTGCGATGGGAAGGAGATGTGATAACATTCGACTTTTACGGATGCTTCAAAGATGAGTGCAGGCGCAGGGGCTGGAGTGTACTCCAGTAACTGCCAGTGTCATGAGTCTTATTGACTGCCGGACAAATGTAGTGTTTTTCAAGCAGAGCTCGTAGCGGTTAACTGGGCGGTAGTATTGGCAACTATCTGAAGTCAGTCTGCACAGCACATATACATATACACGGACAGTTATGCAAAAGTGGTTTCGAGGAATTGACTACACGGCACAAGGTGACCCTATGCTGGGTACCTGGCCACAGGGATATCCCAGGCAACGAGATGGCTGGTGAGTTGGCTAAAAATGGTACTGAAACGGATAGCTCCGCAGGAATAATTTGTGTGAGAATCCCGATTGGAGCTTTTAAAGAGGAAATCATCAGGGGGAACATATACTAGGAATCTAGTAGGGGTCAATACGGGTCATTGGGCCATAGGAGACCATGCTAGAAAGCTGCATATAGCGGCGAACGATTTCTGTAGGTGCTGTAATGACTCGGAAGAAATCAAATCCGTGCAGCACATACTCTGCGTGTGCCACGCTCTAATGAACAAAAGAGGTAGGCTATTAGGTAACTACTTTTTTTCAAGTCTGGGGTTGGTGCAAAGAAAAGAGTTCAGATGCATCCTGAATTTCCTAAGGGAAGCAGGATGGATCTAGGGCAATTTTTTAGGTTATCCCATGAGGATAAGGCGTACAATGGACCCACTGGTGGTCTAAGTGCAGCAGGCTAGGTAGGTACTTATAGCGGCACCCCTCTTACCTAACCGTATTAATATTATTATTACTGTTTTCTCTACAGAGTTACAAATCTTAGAGACATTTAATGTACTTAACTATAATCTTAGCAAGTAGCAAAAACTTGAAAAAAAACCCACAACGTAAAAAGAAAGAAAAACAAATATTGAGTATAAAGCTTAGTATCGAGTTTGCGCAAAGTAAAATTTAACGTAGTTTCCAAATATTTCAAATTAAAATCGCTAGTAAAACTTTGACGTCTGTTATTTTGGAGAAAACAAAGTGACAGATATCCAAATAGCCAGTTTTTCACGGACCAAACCTGCAAGCTGTAATTGCGTACATTTTTCCTTTTATTGGAGCTAGATAAGTAAGCCAATAAATAAGTCAATGAATGAATAAAACATGTTAATCCTTCAATCAATTAAAAAACAATCCGAAATGTGTCATCTAAATTAAATCCTTCAATTAATTAAAAAAAAAAAAACAGTCTGAGAATTGTCATAGAAACAGGCAATGTCAAAATTTTACCAGCATTTTAATGGTCCGCGCATTAAAATGGTCAGTAAAATGAGTACAAAGCGCTATCTATCTGATAATAGTGAAATTTCACTTTTTACCAGTGAACTTCGTACTGCACTAGTAAAATCATCAGTAAAATTTTTGTTTGCGATTTTACCAGCTCTAAAATTTGTATGAAAATGTCACTTTTTACTCGAACTCGATACTAGGCATAATAATATACATAGGTATATAATTCAATAGTTATTATTCTCATAAATGACTTTCTTGAAAGTTACACTAGGCATTGTCAAATCAACAAGATGATACACCGAATTAAATTGAGAAATTACTTTATAACGACCATAATTAGTTCTATGATGTGATTTGTAAAGCAAGTTTCTCGGACGTATAAGTCTGTCTGGAGAGTATATAAAAATTAATGATAAAACCTGAGGGCACCTTATTTTATACGAGATTATAGCTTTAATAACAAGGGCACAGCTTGTTTGCCTTCTGAAGTCTAGAGTCTACATACCCAAAAATAGGCATCTTATACGATACTGTGGAGTAATATTATACATAGTTCGAAAATGAGATTTGGATATAGCAAAATTAGAAAATGATCTCTGAACAGACTCAACTCAGTCTATATGACTACCATAAAATGGACACCAAACAGCGGATGCATACTCAAGTATAGACCTAACTAACAAAAGCTAAATGACTTTCAAAGTACCCAAATCACTAAATTCCCTAGAATTCCTTTTAAAGAAAGTTTGCTCATTTCAATATGGGGAAAAAAAGGTAATTTTCCATCAAATGTAACCCCAAATCTTTCGTCTCACTAACTCTCAGAAGAGGTTTACTATTAATTTTATAATTAAATATGACTGCATATGAGGAACAACTGAGTTGACATTGTTAATACTAGATTTAAGGTGGCCAATTTTGACATATTGTTTTCGATCACTTAAATATAAGGAAATCCGGTTAAGAATAGATGAATAAAAACCAAACACCTCAAGTTTAAAAATAAACACCGATAAACAAACCCTATCAAATGACTTTGGTAAAAACAGTCTACATTGCATCAACCTCAATTTCATTAAAAGTACAATTCGAGAATATGGCTAAATTAGCAGTACATGATATGTCAGAAACGAGACCGTCTTGTCTGATGGGACTAAATGAGTATAACTTTTGAACCACCCTATAGAATTTGGTTATTTTTAGCTTATTAAATAGCCAAGAATAGTAGCTGTGTGTGTAAAAAAATATCAATGTTTTGGAAATATTTACGAATAATTTAAAGATGCTTAATTAAAACATTCAGAGCAATACACTCTTCGACAGCTACTATTCATGGCTATTTAATAAGCTAACAAAAACCAAAATCTATAGGGCGGTTCAAAAGTTATACTCATTTATTCTCACGAATATTGGCGAAATCTTCAACTGGCCACAGCTTCTAAAGGAAGGTTTCTAGGGGGTATGTGGAACAATTTTTTGATCAGCTTACCTCAAGGAATCGCGTGGTATACCGGAAGGTATCTTGATCTGAATTACCCTGTATAGATTCAAAATAATCTGCAAAAAGTTTACAGCTGCTCTGAACGTCATAAATATTTATTATTATTATAATGCAAAATTTTAGGAAAGCCCGACCAAAACGTATTACTAATTGATTTGAGTATGAAACAGAAACTTCGACCTGACGCAACATGTCAGCCCTCTTGTCACCCCCCCCCCCCCAACAGTCGTACACGAATGTGGTTATCAAAATTTTTAATCTATATAAGTTCGAAAATGGTAACAATCTTTCACAGTATTTCCATATAAAAAGTTAATTTTTCACTATACATTTGGACATTGATTGAAAGGGTGTTGAGCCAGCGAGAAGGTACAAAATTTTATGGTTTTAATGTATACTGAATTAGGAATGTAAAAATATATAAATATCTTGCGTATTATAACCATTTTTACTGCCCGAAAAATCATTCTAATCAGCTGTTTACATCTGTATTATTAATTTTTGAGCGTCCTCTATTTTTCCAATAAATCGTACTGAGCTTATAATGTCAGTAATAAAATAAATTTTACAAGAAAAATTAAAACTATTTTCTTGGGAGTATGAGCTTTAAAGCTTTTAGTTCTATTCGGGTTTTAAACACTGCTTTTTTTTTAAATAGTGTTACCACATACGAGGATTTTTGCATAAAAAGTTTTACTTAAAAAATTAATTTATTTCTTTATTTTACAAATAAGATAAAACTCCATATATGGGGGAATACAATTTCACTTGCATAATGTTAAAAAGCTATCAATTTACTCTTAATTATCAGTAAATTGAACAATAAAAATCTTTGTTTCACAGCATCAATCTGGTACCACCAAAAATTAATTTATTTGTCCTCGTACAATTTTGTAAAGTGGACTACAGTACTCGCACCCGTCAAACTTATAATTATTCGGAAGACAACATCGTATTGTAAATCTTATCTAAATTTTTAGTTATATTATATACCATAAATTTAGTACATAAAGTAGTTAAACTAAATTATATACAATCACTTTTGCTTTTTCATCTATTTTACTCTACAAGCTTGTTTCATTTTAGCGACAGAGAAAGCAGATGTTTATTAAATGAAAAATTGCTCTATCTTTTATACAAAAATCTGTTTTTAATAGAATCAATTTTTAAAAGATGCACGTATACATGTACATAATTCAAAATTCTTTTAACTCAACTTCTATGCATGTATGTCCAACCTTTTTCCTATTGTGTCATAATGCACCAGTAAGAAAGGTTTTAGAATTGTCTGAATCTTAACTTATTTCAGTTCTATTGATTAAAAACAGGATTTTGAATTAGTTTCAAGCAGAAGAAAAGTGAACAATAATCAAAAATCAATTTCCGACTTCAATAGACTTCTATTCTTCAGCTATTAAACGAAGTCTTTTGTGAGCATCCTTAACATTGAATGGAAGGAGAGGTAAGTCAGAGTTTTTTCTTTGTCGTCTAATGGTTGACATTATTGATCTTTATGAACACCTTATGAACACTTTTAAAGGTGATTTGCAGATAAATGCTGTTGCCTTTTCAAGATGCACCCGACCCACGACGAATTAAATTTTTTGGTGGCAATTACATATTTTCTATGATTTTATTCATCTTTTCGACTGAATGCACTTCAAGGTTTTAAGTTGTTTGCAGACCATAAAATTTTCTTTTAAACAGTTTCAGGGTAACTAGAATTGGTTTTTAGGTTTTGAATAGAAAAATTTCAATGAAAATAAATTTTTAAAAGATGTTTTGTTATGATTTCTCTTGAAGTACTGAGTTATTCTTTCAGTTGGATGACTCTTGAAGAGGGAGTATTAAGTTTTTTTTTTTACAATAATTTCAAGATAACTATTTCTAGGAGATTTCTTCTTCGCATAAAACAAGGAGTAATGTGCAAAGAGTGGACAGAAATGAAAATGTGTTAAAATATCAGAATGCTTCAAATAAAAATCTAATTATAGGAACATTTTTTTATATTTCTAATTTATTCAAACTAGCATACGAAGGTTTCGCCTGTTAGGCACGTAGAGTTAATGAAGACGCGTTTATCTATTTTTTTTTAATAATAACTTACGAGTACAAGGAGGCAATATTTTGATTTTTTTCAGATAGACGGTAAGATGAGCTAAGGTCATAAATGGAAGCTGTAATAATAATCATCATCCACCCACTTAGGGTCTTACAAGTCCCCACAAGATCTTCATCTATTAAAAAATTAGGAATGCGAATGCAAATTGCCATTTTCATAATGTTAATTCCCATTCATTTATGATAGAAGAATTTTGTTCAGGACTTGCAAAAACTGCAGGAAATAAACTTTAATTTGCAAAAAACAATAACATTTGTTTAAAAAAAATAGAAATATAATAAAAAAAAACATGAACGGCGAATAAGTTAAGAGAAAAAAGAATTTGTAAAGATTTAGACAAAAGTAAAATTCATATTTAATAAATAAATAAACACAAAATATGTTCAATATGATAATTTGCCATAAGTAGCTAAAACTTTCTTAATGTTAACTTAAAACTAAATTTATTGATGCAAACTGAATTTTTTTTAAATTTTATTATAGATATGTACATCTTTGTTACACTTGGGGATAGGCTGACCAGATGCTACCATGGAAATCAACGGATTTGAATGAATTTTGCAAAAAGTTATTTTAGAAATTTTTCACTTTTTATTTATAGCATGACCAGTTTATCTGCTTTAAACGTGAAAGAGAGAGAGAGACTTGGATAATAAGCTCAAAAATTATGTTTTCGCGACGCATATATTGGGCAGTATTCCGAATAAAGGCTCAAAAGTTATTCAGCAACTAGTTTAGTCTTCATCACTGTCGTAAGTTCAAGGTAGTGAACTATATTTATAGTCGCGAGAATGGTGTGTTGCGACTAATGCGTGTGGCATTAATTATATGCGTGCTAAGGTCAGTAGATATTAATAAAAATAAATAAATAAATTAAATAAATTAATTAAGCATTTACGAGGATATAATTCACAATAACTTATTTCACTGTAGAAAATTCAAATTTAATTTCTAGCCTTTTCGGGATTGAGTCACATAATATCACCTCCTCAAAATAGCACTGTTGCACAGTTACTATATCTCTGTATATATGATCAATTTAGGTGTATGTGCCACTATCAAATAGTTTAGGTTAGGTAAGAGGGGTGATACTAGACGACTAGCCTACATCACTTAGACCTCTAGTGGGTCCATTGAGCCCCTAGATCTCATGGAATAACCTTATAAGCCATCCCAGATCCATCCTGCTTCCCTTAGGAAACTCAGGATATATCTAAGGCTTTTTACCTAGATCCATCCTGCTTCTCTGAGAAAACTCAGGATATATCTGAACTCCTTACTTTGTAGCTCCCACAGACTTGAAAACAAGTAGCTACACAATAACCTACCTATTGTATTCATCGAAGCGGGCACTGGAAAGCACGTATGGGACGGATTCGATTTCCTCCGAGTCCTTACAGCACCTACAGAAATCGTTCGTCGTTATACCCAGTCTTCTAGCACGGTCCTCTATGGCCTAGTGACCCGTAATAACCCCAACTAGATTCCTAATATTTGTTCTGCTGCCATTAAGCAGTTCTCTTGTCCTCTTCGTGTCATATGCAGTCCACAATTGCCTCGTAATACGGCAGGTACCCCTGTTGGTACAACCGGGGGCTTGCCTCTTGATAGGCACCCCTGATGATTTCCTCTTTTAAAGCTCCGATTCGATCCTCATATAAGTTACCGGTGCGGTGCTATCCATTTCAGAACCCTTTTTGCCCAACTTATCAGCTATCTTGTTGATTGATATATCCCTATGACCAGGTACCGTACCTACATAGGGTCACCTTGTGCCTTATACTCAATTCCTCAAGGTTGGTTTTGCATAAATGTACCAATTTTGATTTTATCATCACAGCATCCAGCGCCTTGATGGCGGCCTGGCTATCGGTATATATGCAGATGTGCCGTGAGGGCTCTGTGCACATGGATACCAATATCGACGCCTGATAAATCGCTGCAAGCTCTATCTGAAAAACAGTGCATTTGTCAGGCAGTCTATAAAACTCGTGCCATTGGAGATCTCTGGAATATATTCTAGCCCCTGTGCCTGCACTCGTCTTGGAACCAACTCTAAAAATATGAATATTGGATGTTACCACCATCTCCAGTCCCATCCCAGTCACTCCTGGTGGGCATTATTGCATTGACACCCACCAAAAGTCAAGATGGGTGCTTGGTAGTCTGTTTCTTTCCTGCAATCACTACAGTCTATCTTCTGGAGTATATTGGAGTGCCCAAAACCTCTGTCCATCCATCACACTCCCACCCTCAGCCTGGTAGCACTATTGGCCGCTACACCTCTGCAATAGAGGTCCAGCGGTAATAAGTCAAGCATGAATTCCAGTGCGGCCGTGGTCGTGGTGCGCAGACACCCAGTGATTCCCATACAGGCGCTCTCTGGATTTTTGATAGCACATCCAGGTTACATTTCCTCGCCAGTGCCGTCCACCAGACCGTGGACCCATAGCAGAGGATGGGCTGAGCTATGGCTGTATATATCCAACGTACCACACTGGGTTTTAATCTCCAGTTTCCACCAAATATTCTCTTGCATGTGTAGAAGGCCACACTGTCCTTCTTCACACGTTCTTATAAATTAACCTTCTAGCTCAGCTTGGATTCGAGTATGATTCGCAGATACTTTGCTTCGCTGGAGAGAGTAAAATCCTCTCCACCCAGCATTGGAAGTCAGAAATTTTTCATTTGCCTCTCTCCTGTAAAAAAGACCAGCTTCGTCTTCGAGGGGCTCATCCTCAATCCACTATTATTGGCCCAGTTATCCAGCTTAAGCAGCGTAGACTCGAGCCTTTCACTAATAGTAGGGAGAAATTTGCCACATTTACCAGCATGCATATGTTCTCCGCATAGGCAACTGCTTTAAAGCCCTCTCTCTGTCTAACTTGATGGTGATTTCATCCATTATAAGAGCAGGAGCTAATGTTTCTGCTGAGATAAGAAGCATTGAGTAGATCCAGTCAGATAGACCCTTATCAACTCCCATCTTTCGCAGTCCATTATATATAAACTCCGTCTTCACGTTATTTAAAGCCCCCTCAATATCTAGGAAAGCACCTAGAGTGGACTCCGTATATTCTAGGCATATCTCAATAACGGATAATGCATGCTGTGCCGACTCTCACTATCAAATAAGGTATACAAATTATATTTACCTATTCCGAATTATTCATTCATAAATTTCCACGATAAAATCTAAATATCGCTAATACTTTAAAATATAAATATAAATACATAACAATTTTAGTAACATTTTCAAAAATATTTTTTTACAGTTTCATTTCACAATCAAACTCAACGCTTGTTTTGGTATGTTTGGTGGTAACATTACCTCCACAGGAAATACTTATGACAATGACTCTCTAAGATGTGCATTTAGACGCACCGGTCATATACTATTCGTACTACACACGTCAATTGTGTTCAATTCTTAAGGCCATGCCATTGTTAAATTACTAAATAAAATCGAAATGAAAAGAACACCGTGTTCAACATTGAGAGATTTCTGAAAGATTTCATTCATCCACTTCCTGTATCTCATTGAAAAGATTTCGAAACGTTCAGGATTTTGAAGTAGTTTAAATGTGATGCTCCTGGTAGAGACAATCAGGAGATGTGCATGACTGAACTTAAATGTGGAAAAAATGCCGCATTTCGACTTTACTTGAAAGAGACCACCTCCTAGGATTGATAAGATACTCAACTTATGTCCTTGTTGTGCTTGAGTATGCCTGATAGAGAGGATAAGTATTCGAAATGTGTACCATACTTGAATAAGTATAGTGAAAACAATAAACCTATGGGATACTTTGAGTAGGCACACTTCACATTCTATATGATGGTAATAACCAAGCACAGAGTTTTTCGTTTTCTTCTTCAGTTTAAGTCTTTGATTTTCAAAGTAATATGAGAAGAATTTTTTTTTTGTGATCTATGAATCTATATCAACAGTTTTGTAGAAGAATATTTTCGTTTTTGAAAGTTATACCTTTATCCTTATTGCATTTTCTGTAAATGTTTAATTAGATTTCTGTGAAAATTTAAATTCATTCAATATATTTGAGTGTAAGAGTAAACATTCGAATTTTATCAAGTTTTTGGTATCTTGTTATCATTTAATACTTGAAAATTGGATTCTTTAATAGAAAATATCTCTGGCTGTCAACAGTTTTTTAGTAATAATCAAGAATGAAAGCTAGCTAGAAAGTATAGTAAAAATCGTTTTACTCTTTTAGTCCAAATACATTCATTTCAGCTTCATATTTACAATGGCTATTCAAAGACTTCATAATAAAACTAATTAATCATTACACTCCTACAGAAGAGACCACTAAAGCTGCAATTCATTTGCTAGAAGCCACATTCACCAATTATCTTTATATTATCTTTCAGAATCCCCAAATTTTCAATGTGTCTTTCGTTTTGGTCAGAAAAATATTCGGCAAGACTCCAAAAATTGAGTTATGAGTTTACAAAATTTATGAGCAAATAAATAAATTTGGAAGCAGGTAAAGCCCACATGAGCAAGATGAATGATATATTTATCGCAATATGTAAATAAACTGGACCATCAATTTTCACTGAATAAAATCGTCTTTGTATAATTTGATTAAGATATTCCGTCATAATGTGAGCGGAAATAACATGTCTGCAGCAGAAGATTCTTCGAGGTATATATACCTATAAATACCAAGGTATAACCAGGCGATCATAATTAACGTGTACATCTCTATATCTACTCCTTCATAACACTGTGACGGGCTTTCAGCTATCAATCATTAAGGCTGTATATACCTACATATATAAGTACAGTTTGTGCCGGTGAAGATCTCTCAATTTTTCACCTTGCTTTTAGTCCTCGATCTTTGGCAACCAATAAATAATGCCATGAGGTGGCCTTGCGTTTTGAACTTCATTCATGCAGAATCGCTTACATCCGTGATGCAACTTCATAAATTACAATTACCATCCACACAGTGAATATCAATTGAATTAAATTTGGTTCAGAAAATTTCCACAAATATAAATTGCATAACATAAATTTTATGCGCTATATTCGTTCCGTTGCGTTTCATTGCACCAGAATACCATTCTTCACATATTTGTATGGAATCTTATCAAGATATTTTGAATGCAATTAAAATCTGGGTAAGTTATGCACGAGTTCAAAAGTAATTTTCGGTGAAATTTCGATTTTTATTGAAGTTTCCCATTCATCAAAATTCGATTGATCATAAATTTATGAATTCATATTTAAAAGGCCGCGCGCAGCTTTAAATCAATTTTACTTGTTTGTTTTTTTTTTTTTTTCAATAAATTTTCGTTCATTGTGGGCGATTAAAGAATAAACTGCATCTTCAGTCCAAAAACTGATTTTATTTTTTCCCTTATCAAATAATAATAGCGCCATCTATTATACTTCCTATGAAACAAACGCATTAGATTATTGGAAAGTGACCTTAAAATTGGGACACATTAAGGATATTAGTTAAGGCAAAAACCTGGTCTCATTGAGCTGTTTAATCGGATTTGGGATAGGAAAGGCAGTTTGCCTACGTTTAGGCTTATTCAAATTGTCTCAACCCGGGTAGAGGGTGCTGTCGGTGGTAATGTTTCCATATTATATTTGGAGCATTCAGCTTTTTAAGTTGCTTTATGGAGAATATTTGAAAAACGTTTTATGAATTTTTTACACGAAATGAATTAATTATGATGATTTTTTTCATTTCTCTTATACTTTCCGCACAGAGAATACTAGCCCAGTGTAAAAACAAACAAATATATATGTGTAATAATATTTGAAGAGTTCTTTTTCAATATAATACAATTTTATAGGAAAAGGTGTTCGAGTATATCGTTGGATGGCGCTATCTGCTCAATACAGTCCTGTTATCATACTTTTTGCTTTGCTTTAGCTGCAAGAGGAACTAATTGGAACAGATTTTTAGGCTAGAATCTCGAGGTAATTGCATGTCTTGTTCATTTAAGAAATATGATCAGATTTATGTAGACACATACTTAAAGGATGGCCTTAGTATGCGGATTTTAGTGTAAACAATCAATGCTATGAAAAGTTCCATAGTTCCGAAGTGTCGAAGATCAGAGCAATAAGTTGAAAGAGATCCAGTGGATTGATTAGCATTTGAAATAGCCCTACCTTACAGACATATGGCAGTTGAAAATACTCAACTACATTTATTAAGGGATAACAAGTGGTCCGCAGGGAATGAGAAGATTTGTTTAAAATCCGGAGAAGTCCTATGTTATAATTTTGTGTGTTTACTTTGAAAATAGAGGAACTACTCTTAAAAGTCGATTTACTCCATAACAGCATTAAAAATTCAGTTAGCTTCGCGTATTTTAAACCAGTTTTTATCGATGCTAAGAATGGAAAGAAATAAGTTAAATCTGTGATAAGACCTATGAAAAAAATGCATTTGTTGCTACTATTAATTTTTTTTCTCAAACGACTTTTAAACTTTAAAACTAAAATGGATTCGACTCAATCAATCATTGCGTCAAAAACCAATTTAACTACCATTCACTGGAAAATATCCTACCAAAATCGCTTCCAACTCTGAACAAATTTGGCTTGACCGTGTTTTCATTGATAATTTTGCGCAATTTTCATGAAAATCAAGATTGAATTATTTTACTGTCCAGAAACATACCATACCCCTATACTAGATTCAGGTAAATCGTAGAGTCAATGTAGCATCACTATATGTATAGAAAACAAGATTATCATGTCTTATGGTAATGTAACAAATTGCCCGTCTGCACCGATCTGGGTTTGGTGAATAGTTTTAAAATTCACCTGACAAGAAGTTGGCACTGACTTCACAGTCTCAAATTTATTCCGTAAACAACGAGAAAAAATTTTTTTTTCCATTTTGTCGACCAGAAGTTGTAAATACGCGCACTGCTTCCATTTGAGTTTTAAGTCGAGTCGATAATATATGAATAAAACAAAACTCGATGTGATCTGACGGATGCTGGAAGAACATGTGTTAATTTTGGTCAGCGGTAAGTTTACATCTAAACATGCCAATTACCCTTTTTGTAATATAGTGCGCAGAAGATGGACATCGTTCAGGCTTAAGACATAAAAAAGGAAAGCGTCCTCTAGCAGTCTGGCTGGTTGGCATCAGGGAAAGCTCATTAAAGGTACTAAATTTGACGACCCAGTTTTTTACGACAGCGTAATGTTAGCCCAATATTTATTGGAATTTAATCCAAGAGTGTGTGTTCCTGTTTTTTTTACCGGACCAGAAAAATAAATAAATCAGTCAACGGTGGAAATTATAGTCATCTGCGAAAAGGCTCTGTCGTAAAGCGTTTTTCGGCATAAAAACTCATTTCACCGTACACCTCGAGAAGACGACATATACAAGAGACAAGAGGTCTCCTCGTCCATAAGTCGTGCGTAAGTAGAAGAAAAAAAGGTGAAACGCGATCGAAGATGCAAGCCAAGACGCGCTCATTGCTGATGCGCTCACCTGAACATTATAAAGCAGTCAAGTTAAGCGGGCGCACATTCAATGGCATAATAATCACGTGCGCTCTCTGGTCAAGCAAGTGCACAGAATTCTCTTGATTATATTGCACCTCTTCATATGTCTAGCATATAATTAACCCTAAAGCTCGGTGCGCAATGACGAAATCGATACTCTCGACAGCTTCAGGTGATATGACGGCAAATACCGGCGAAACTCATCTTCGCGATGCATTTTCAACGCTCACCACAAATTTCGTGATGATTTATTGCGCGATTATGCAAGCACTTAATAATATACATTTCGCCAAAAAAACGTTCATATCCTAATTGGACTCGTTTTGTTTTTAATATTTTTACATACATCGGAACTAATTGTGAGTTCCTTTAACGCTCTGCGGGACAGTTTAATACTTGCGATGCCCTTATAAATTTTGGTTAGGGTATCTTATAACTCACCATAAATTAACTTGACAACATTTTCAGAGAAAACATTTAATCTGGAGCGCTGATAATTTTTGAGGAGAAATTACGAGATACAGTAATTTATTAGTAGCGGTAAAAATTTATTTAACTGCTTAAAATGGGATTTAATATAGTAAAGCTATGAAAAAAAAAATAATATTCTGTAATTTTATTTCAATTGTAAATCAACTCCTTCCAAAAATGCTTATATTGTGATTAGTTTCTTGAAAATCTGTCTCATAGGGAAAATCCGAAAATGACATTCAATTCTCATCCGAAACGGTTGACTTAAAATAAAAAACAACCTTAAACTAACGGTTATTTCGTAATTTTTTGAATACATAATTTTTTATGTATTTTATTGAATTTTAGATCAAAGATGGAACTATTTTTCACTATTGTGTCAAAATACCAGGATGATCCTAGCAATAAGAAACCAGAAATCAGTATCCATGCAACTAAGACGACTCGCTGCCAAGGTAACCAATTTTTTAATAACGAAATTGGACGGATTAAGCTTTGAAGACATATCGTTCCAATATCACATACAGATACAGCACCGGTAATCAATGATTCTTTGATGGAAGTTTTCGCGGGATCTGCTGTTTTGGCAATGATATATGGTCGAACAGATCACCCGATTCGATCGCTGTTAAGGAATAAAGTTCGTAATTCATTTCCTTCCAGAAATTATACATCATAATATCTAATGCTAAATCTAACAATGTAATCATAATGTATAAATATAAATAAGCGTCATTTATCGGAATCGCCACAGTGAGAATGTTACAAACTTCATAATTCTGAAGTTCGACCATCTTGAAGCTTAGAGAGAAGCTTTCTTTCGTGTTCAGCACGCCAACGAAGGCACACGCATCAAGAACCACACTATAATTAATTAATATAACATTTGAAGCAGTTTATTTATAATTAGTAGTAAATACAGTTGAATTAAACTTGTGAAATAAATTAATGCAATTGTAATAGTAAAAACAAGAAGACTTGTTTTTTCTTAAAAAATCGATGATGATGTATGTGAGCAAGGTTCTACATGATTTAAAATACAATATTAACCATGAAATCAACAATTTACAGAAACATAGAAATTTCGGATAACCTAATAAAAAATTTGCCTAAATAAAAATGTGAAAAAAGCATTTTAGGCACCAAAGATCAGGTGGTACCTTTTGCACCATTTGTTAGATATGGGGAGGTTCACCACAAATGATCTCGTTCTTTGGTATTAAAGAGGTGAAATCAAATTCAAATTAATATTTTCAACATTTTTCAAAATTCAATAATAAATAAAATAAAATATAATAAATTTCATAAAATGTTAATGATTTATTTAATTTTAATTTCATAAATTCAATGTTAAAAAAATTCTGCATTCTTCTCTTTTTTATCTCTTTTAAAAATTATATGTAAGTTGCTATACCACCCAAGGCGACATTGTTCCTGTTGCTTCATTAATAAAATGTCATTCAAGCTCAGTGGTAATTAACGTAATTCCATAAACGGCACCTAAATGCCCGAAATGCACACGGATCATGTTGAACCGGTGAAAATTACACGAAAATTTTTGCAGACCAATTAGTACGGGTTATGTTGAGAACTTAAATTGATATTGACGGCTTCTTTCAAATTGAAATTCATGAAGAAAGTGCTCACCTGACAACGATTAATTAAATCTTAATTACACCCTTACCTGACATTAGTTACCTTGGCTTAATTGATACATCCCGAATTTTAATGCAGGTAAACAAATTGATATTTTTGCGATGTGCAACTTAATGAACTTTTGGTACAGATCATTGCATATAATGTTTTTTTTTTTACTAATATTTCTACAAAATGTTGATGGTCAGGATAGGAGGCGGATGGGAAAATATACATTAAGATTTTTTTTGTAGATATGTGGAAAAAATAAGGTTCCGTAACTTTTGCGGACTTCATCAAGTAGGTATATATGTATGCATTTGAAATCCTTATACATAGCAGCCCTATAGCGTAAAATAGCGGTGTATCCACAAACAATGTGGTCTTGCTAAGTTAAGGGGTTCAATGGATTTTATTTTGTTGAGTAGCATGAAGAGTTGGCTGAAAGACTCTTAATAGTTAACCTATTTGATCATTAATCTCTGTTATAATTGGACTAAGATTCATTTATTCAATACTCTAGAAGTCTAGACGTCTATGCGTAAATATGGCCACCCATCTGTAAAGAAAACAATTATTTTCGATTTATTTTTGTTGACCGACAAAATAATTCTAATCAATTTCGTATGATCTTAGTATCCGACGACCTCTTTAGAATACCAAAATTGTCTGGGTCTAATTATTTTCCCAGGAAGGATGAAAGATCGCAATTTTCATTTGACAATTCTACAAAAGAGTTGATTGATCTCATTCATTTTCGACATTAGCTTTACAATTATTACTAAAAAATAATCTGTGCAGAATTTTTTAGCTCTCTAAGTCCAACCAGTCATCTAAATATTGTGAAAAAGCGGTATTGTTTTATGTCTGTACTATGAAGGAATTATACCCGATTTCACCCATTTTCAAAGTTCTATTTGTATAAAATTTTTAAACAAAGGAAGATTTCAATATCTGTATAATTCGAAAGAGTTCGAAAATGTGTGAAATCGGGCAACTCTTTTGTACAATATTCAGTCCTAAAAATAAATGTGAAAAACAACTTAAACGAGGTACCTTGCATGTTTGGAAAACAGAGGGTCTTATATAGGAACAACTTCAGAATTACTGTGATGGGAGGGGGGAGGGGGGGGGGGCGCGCAACTATGGTTTAAAAATGATATAAGCTGAAACTAAAGCGTTACGTACTTTATCTCTATTAAGTTAAGAAAGTTTGATTTTATTTTTATAGTATTAAACCAAGCTCAGGGGATATCGTATGATCCAAATGAAAGGATTTAGAGAACGTGAGGAGAGTGGCGGAGTGCTGATGAATATTATCCTTTAAATTTCGCAGATTATATGCCGGAGGAAAGACAAAAGATGGTAGACTGTTCCACATTCGCACAGTTCGGAATAAAAAAGCATCATAGAAATTTACTGTACAGTCGAAAGTATTTGAAGGGTAAAAGGATGTGCACGGTTTGCAGTGCGAGTATTGCGTGCATGAATTATTTTACAAGCGATTAGACTAGATATGTCATCAGACTATTGACCATGCATGTAGCGATAAAGGAGCGAAAGGCATCCAACATTACCGTGGTGTTCGAGTGAGTCGATATGACAAGTTATTGCCACATCATCAATGAGATTGAAGGCTCTCTTCTATGGATAATATATAATAAAGCTAAGGATGTGCGATCAGCCCCAGCCCATATATGGAAATTGTATTCCATTCCAGGTCTGATGTAGGACTTGCAGAGGAGCGCTAGATTCGATGGGCTGAAATATTTCTTACACTTTTTTCAGAAATCCAAGATATTTCGATGCTTTTTTGGCAACAGAGAAGATGAGATCTGTCTAGCTTAATTTACAGGAAATATTAACGTGAAGAATGCATAAAGACGGTACCAATATGGTAAATCAGTGCTACAACAAAAGAAATGGAAAAGTTATGATCTTGTTTTAAAGAGATGAGGCAGCCTTAGGATTTAGATGCGTTGAATTCGACGGGATCCGCTTTACTCCAAGCAAGGATATTTTCAAGGTCGTTATTTTATAATCTAATCATGCAATCTCGTTTGACAGATGTGGTATTCCCTCTGGAGTCCCCAAGAGTGTTAAAAGAAATCAAGGGTACTGTCTTCGGCAAAACTATGGATGGGATTGAAAGTAAAGGAAAGCGAATCATTAATGAAAATTAAGAAGAGAGATAGAGAGATAACAGAGACCTGGGGCACACCGGCATTTATAAGGGATGGTTCTGACGAAACGCCATCTAGTATTAGAATTAGGCGACCAGATAAAAAACTTTCAATTCATAAGAAGAGGAGGTGGAGACCAAGTGCTTTAAATTTGGTTAAAACGGCAAGATGTCAGACTCTAAAAAAGGACCTTTGAAATATACAGGGCAACGATTTTTGACTCACCAAAATTGTGAAGACTATAGTTCCAACGTTCCGTGAAAAGAGTCAACAAGTCTCCAAATTAGCGTCCAGACCGGAAGCCATATTGGCGGCCATTGAAGAGTTGATTGATTTCTAGATATTTCATTAATTTAGAGTTAATAATAAATTCAAGAACTTCTGAAAGAATCGAAATGAGAGCAGTTGGTCGATAATTTGAGAGATCGCTAACCTCTCCTTTCTTGGTAATAGGCAGAACGTGAGTTAGTTTCCAAGGAGTTGGAGATTTTACTGTCGAATAAGGCAAGTAGAATACTTTTCACAGAGGTTTAACCAAGGACGAGGCCCAGCTTTGACGTTGATAACCTTAAGGACATTGAACACATCTCTCGCATGGATATGTATTGGCTCTTGTATATATCTACAAGGGAGATGCAAATTAGGTGGACAACGTTAATTTGAAGCTAATCTAGCATCCAAAATATTAATTTTATCCAGGGTGCCAACAACCACTTCACCATTGTTAAGTAGTGAAGGTATAGAGAAACTGCTGAAGCTGTTTCTGATGGTTTTGACTTGTGAAAAGAAACCTGTGCTGTCTATGTAGATTGTCAAGATTTTTGGGTTAAAATCTGGTCAAAAGGAAATATTTCTCTCCGAATAATAGACTTGCAGGTGTTCCGTGCAGTCTTGTAGACTTGTTTCAATTCTGGACATGGATGCAATTGATAGGCGCGATAAGCAGATACTTTCGCCTTTATTGCTTGGTTGAACTTGTCGATAAACCAAGAGTGACTTTGCTGTTATTGCGATCTTAGAACATTACTAAGTTCCAATTTGCATTCATCAACATCCCTTGAAGCAAAACCGACCGACCAATAAATTTCTATAAGATTTAAATTTTGATTTAATTTAACGTTTGAGCTAAGTATTCTAGTAAAGCTATTGCATTACACGAAATATTAAACCTTTTTTTATTCCAGAATAAATATCGCTTTAAATGTAATAACTCACTACAAGAAAACACAATAATTTATTTGCCGTTGTGTAGTTTCGCTGATTCTCTCCAATTACGAGTTATAATTGTTTCTTTGAATACATTTTTTGAATCGCCGATAATATTCTAGCAAGCCGTCTTTACATCGAATAACTACTTATCAAAGACCCTTTGGCACGTGCGTAAAGTTAGCACCGCAATTTCGCCTGATTTAGTTCGATACCATCTGATAATTAAATGTGGTCCTAAGTTGTCGTCAAGTCAGCACCGCAACTCATTGGAACTCGGCCAAATGGTTATCGGATTGGAAAATTTTACATCTTGGAATTTGTTGGTTATTTGTGTTTACATCTGTCGTGAAAATAATAAATTCTTTAGAAAAAAGGGCACGACAAATTTATAGTTTTCACGACAAAACAACAGCTTCGACCTAAAGTGGAGCGAACCCTGTTCCGCTAGCCATAAGGGCTACGTTCTTAAAGTACCAAATTGAACGCTTCCAGAAATTTTTATATTTTTTACAAAACGTGCAGTAGAATAGATTTACTGCGCAGTGAATCATTTTGTTAGAAAAAATTCAGATCTACTACATTTTTTCAGTGATCTTCAGGGGAAGGGTAGGGTCGCGCTCCCCGCGCCCTCTAGCTGGATCCGCTCCTGGTCTAATATCGCAAAAATTAATCTTACACCAATTATAACTTTTGTCCTAGTTTTGCTTAGTCTATGGCTCTAAATTCCTAATTAAAAACGATTTTTTTAGAAGTCGATAAACAAAACAAGCAGAACTCTCTTACTAAAGCCATTAAACCTGATTATAAAATAAAATAAAAAATTTCAAAATGAATTATTTTCGAGATAATCAATTCCGTTCATGTCGCTGCAAAAACTGACTCTTCTCCATTTTCCATGAGAATATTGAGGTGCCGTATTCTGATACAGCTTCATTAATTCACTAATGTCACCCAGTCAAGAAGTTTTATTTTTACCAAGATAGATTTCTAGGATTTCCCGATTAATCTGAAATGGAGCTGTAATCTTCTAGTAACGAATTTGCTCCCATACGACCATATGTAGACGTCGCGCGCCCGCCATTTTCCCTTGATTACTAAATCTCGTATAATCACCGAACACATTCTAAAAAAACTCACTATATTAAACTGACTTCTACCTTCTTAGTTCAATTGAGGATATTTTGCATGAATCTATGGACATAGCTCGACATGTCACTCGATCCAACCCAATGCATCCAGTGCTCGATTGAAATTAAGACAGCTGTCGACTGGTGATCGATCTGGATCACTCTTAAAATAGAGTTGTAAACCAATAAATCATTGATTTATGGTTAACGCAATCGTGCAACTGATCGCAGTTCACATAAGCGCGCAAAAAAAAACTCACCCAGAATCCACCTAACACATTCGCCATTTTATCGATCTGCGTAATAAGAAAAAACTCGCTCATAGCACTTAATTACCTACAGAGGAAGTTGGAGTGTCGATAATATCGCGCATTTGCAGTCTGCAGATCACCTCGTGCTTGGGAATATGTCCTTTTTTCCTGGACGTGTTTTAGCCAAGTTAGCGACTTTAATAGCAGCTGTCGTGTTTTTCTGGGTAATATTTCGCTGCACTAATCAGTATATGATGCCCAAAAAAAGATTGTTTGTGTTGCAATTTGTGCCAAATGAATACTTTACATCTCTGATAATAACTATATCTCGCGCACATTGCTGCGCAGACGCACTATATGTAGGTATGCATGTATAGTATACATAGAAAATTCGTTGAGTAAATTGCGACTTGAACACATTCAATGTATAGAAATGTAACAGGAAAGATAGTTATGAGATGGCTCCTCTGATGATGTTTTCCACATAAATTTTTAATATTTCGAATACTGGACTGGACTGGTGTAATTAAAACCAAATCGCTTCGTCAATCATTGACGGGAGCGCTATTTCCAACCGGGATACCTCCATAAGTAAGTAGCAGCACCTTTTTCATGAGGCGCTGCAAAATGCTACTATGAAGGTGTACCATTATGAATGGCGAAATATCAAGATTGTCCGACATTCTGCACATTAGCGCAATTATTATCTGTGATCAAAGTAAATAGAGCAGGTCTAACCAAGGCTAGTAGACCTGCCGTATCGTTGTGAGTTCTGTTCGCACTCGGGAGGCATTTATGTGAGTAAAACGTGAAGGATTTTTATGATTATGATAATATTATGCGATGGCCAATAATTATTTCACAATTTCTTTATCGTTCGACGGGCATAAATATCTAATCTGATAATTGAATTATTGAGAGCATGCTGACAATTAGCCGCTTATAAATGAGTTATTAATGCCAGTGATTCATAGGAAGGAGCAGTGCACACACTCTGTTTAATAATGCGCTGGAAGGCTTTCACTCAAATTGGAAGTAATGTAGTTGGATTTAATGGAAACTGAAGTTTCTCTCAATGAGTATTTCTCCTTGTATGAGCCACATAACTGAAATAATTAATGCTTTGCAGCTTTGTTTTTTTTTTTTACGTTTAATGCACAAAACAAAATTGTTACGTCACAAAGGTTTAAAGGAAAGAGGAGCTTGAAATCGGATATTGGTTTACTCAATTTTGAATTTGAATTAGACCCACTTAATCTCTGCATATTTAATTAACATTTTTCTACTCTATATGGTCTATACCTCACCAACCTCAGGTCGTGGTATTACTTGGTAACATTACTTTAATCCCCTCTTTACCTTAGTCTCTGGCCGCAGCTTTTTCAGTCTATTTTTAATAGACACAAAAAAAAACAATGGACACAGTTAGAATAGATAGTTAACTTGATACAAAGTTTTCGTGCAAGCTTTAAGTTCTAGAGATTCTAGAGATTAGTGAATATAAGTAGCACGCCAATCTCTTGAGTTTTAATTCTAATCATATGAAATGTTAGTTTGATTTAGCATGAATCCTGCCTTATCTGGTGATTACCTTGTGGTCTTAAGAAATTCCTAGTGCACAGAATTTCAAAGATTTTCTGATAAACCTTAATCTGAAAGAGCAGCAATCTTAGCCAAAATAAATCTAATTTTTTGTTGCCGCTTTTATACTCAGATAATTCAGTACGATTTGTAAGAGCTGTGCAATATATTTAGGAGCAGTGCAACTGTTTAATAGCTGCTTGTAGATATGCTCTAATAGAATATTTTGTATTATTTTAAAACCCACACAAATGTATTTTGTATTTTGTGCAGATGCCAATTCTATTGAGTGTGAATGGCTTATCTAATATATAGCTATTAGCAACTGTTAACATTACATAAAAATTATAATTTCATGGAAAGGAACATCTTCAAGAATGAATACAGGAAGCATCGGTTTAAATAAAATTATAACTTCAGATAGCAGTTTATCAAGAAGACAAATTTTCTCATGGTATGTAAATTTTTCGTGGACTATTTATGGTCATTCCACCACGAAAAAATTCACTTCCTCCTGTTGAGTAAATCATTCCCGCATACAGAAAATCACTTGAGGCCTGAATGGAATTACGCGAATCAGAAAGTGCTTAAAATCCAATTTCGGGGACAAGACATTAATTTTCGTAAAGCACTGATAAAATGCTTTCCATGATATGGCCGTCGGGGACGGAAGACACACCATGTAGAACCACAGGTACAAATGTTTTTCATGCCTCTCCACGAAGTAATGCCCACTAATGACGTGACGAAAAACTCTTGATACCAGGGCATATGGGCATTTTCTTCTCAGCAACATGGAAGGGCTGTACTCGCGCTCTCTTTTTAAACGCTAAATTAAATTGGGTGAGCCCTTTGAACCGGTTATAGATCGGTTTATTCACAAAAAAAAAAAATCTTTTGTTGTAAATTGCTACATAAGCCCGCATTTTCAGCGGGCACAAAAAAAGTAAACAAACAAATTTTTTCGTTGTTGTATTGTAAAAAAAAATAACAAAATACTAAAAAATTGCTAAGTCGTCGTCTGTTGTCAAAGAAGGTAAAATTGCATGTTTTCGGCGAAGAGATGAAGGAATTGAGGTGCATTGAACAGCAATAAATCATACACGGAGGCGAAATTTTACGGAAAACCGCCAGAAACCCCAAGACGAACTGCGAATTCTTCGTCGGTGTTCGCGTTTCTAAAATCGTGTTTGGGTCCCGTTAATTGATTTAAATGAGAATATAAATGGCACGCAATTTTTTAACGTAATAACCATATTTAGTCACTGGGCTCGAACAAGTAGGTAATTGTACCTCTGGGAGTCAGCACTTTACCTGTGAAATTTGCCCGAATTCGTGTCCAACTGAGGCCCAAAAGGTATGCGAAATCGTTCGAAGTTGTATAATTTTAAAGGGAGTTTAATATTTTTGGGGAGGGAGCGATTTTTTATACAAATGTATAAGCGCAGTTGATATTAAAACGTAAGCACAAAATACAAAGCAAAAACACCTCAGAATTGTGCAAGACTCGTCTTCCGTTTTTCCTAGATCACGTTTTTTTTGTTTTTTTTTTTTGTTTTGTTTTTTTTTGTAAGGTGAGTACGTCCATGTCCTATTATGGTGACTAATTATTTCCGTAAAAGTACTCGATCAGTTCGAATAAATTAAATTCCATTGGAGATTTGTGTTCACGGCACGTGAGGAATTCCTTTGAGGTATGAGTTTCTGGCATTCCCAGCAATTTAGAAAAATAACTGAATTATTCAGTTCAGGCTATAATTATTGATCCAGTTCCATGTTCAATTGTCATTATCGTGTCGCCTTAGTGCTCTATAGGTATATTACTTGAGAATGTTTTTTATCCAATTCTATACGCGATAGATTTCTGTCGCCGTACTTATGCGATCTCTTACTAGGCTGGAGCACAAGTATTTTTAAAAGCATTCTACCGCAAATGGGCAGTTCATAAATAATGTACGTGAGGCTACTGTTTTTTTCTGTAACATAGGTGACAATTGACATAAAAAGAATCACAGCTAAGTCGTTTTTATACACTATAAGATTACATTTTCAGGCACAGTGAGAGAGACAGGAAGAGATAGAGAGAGAATAAAACTGCGCAATCGTGAAGAGATTTTTAGCAAGGTTACAGATCTGCCCTCAAATAAAAGTTCAAAGTAAGTTCATTAAGATTAAGTCGAACCGCTTTAAATCCAATTTCAGGGAACATTTGGTAATGAAAAAAATGTAATAATGCATTATACATAAAGATATTTTAAGTGATAAATTCTTTAGAATGGTTTAATTTTTTTTAATTACATAATTCACGTGTTTTCCAATTTTTCCACTAGCCGGTGACAAATTGGAAAAAATAAAAATTATTTTATAAGATATTATTATTAATTACATAAATATGTATAATGTATAGAAAATATTTATAGTTATTATTAAAATATTATTATATTAAAAAACTGTAACCAAGGTTTTATAAAGAATACCGACAACATTAACAGCAGTAAAACTTTGCATCATCGGTTTACAGGAAAAACTGATTGATGCATATATGCATCATAATGGGCGGGTTAATTTCATTATTCATAATTTCAATATTCTTTCATGAAACTATTATTAGAAAAAGAGGTTATGTTAAAATATTCCCTATAAAAAAGGCCGTATATATGGGTGGGTTTGAAGGATTCAACCCGCTCAACCCCCTTCCCCCCCCCCGCCCTATCATTGTAGCCTATACTTTTGTTTATCTGATAGGCCCAATCTTTTCCCAAAATTCTTTATATGTAGCAGCTCATAGCTATTGGTTTTTCATTTTATATCCTCCCTCCGTGGCCGTTTCATGTAAAGCAACTTTAGGAAAAACGTGTGCAAAATAGAGCAAGAAAATAAGCAGTCCACTATGTGTGTATACACGTCAGTCGATGGTAGCTTACTTTGATACATCGTAGTAGCTTAATCGCAGCGGTATTTTGAATTTTGTTCACATTTTAAACGGAATGTTAAATCTAACCCTCCGGTTCTACATAAGAGACTTTTAAGAGATCTCTTAACCTCTTAAATTTATCAAGTAAGAGATTACAGTATAATTAGTCTTCCATGTAAATTTTTTGGAAAAACTTTAATTTTAAGAGGTTATGAGGCTTTGGAGAATCTGAACACTCCCTTTTCAGTCAGCTCAGCTGTTAAAGGCAATTCTCTTTCAAGATGGAAGCAGAAATTTATGGACGAGGCGATGATGACAATAGGACCAATCCACATGTATTCAGCACTTGTGCCCAGACATGTCAGAATACCAATTTCTGTTCACGGGTTTTGACAGCTCAGTTAAAAGCTCTTATCTCTTAAGAAGAATCAGAGGGTACTTAAGTTTAATTTGTTTTTTATGGTTAAAACAACAACTTATATTGTAACTAATTATAATATGATAACTAATATTTTCCATAAGCGCCCCATTGTTTTATTTAAATAGCTTAAAAAATTATTTGTTTACTTTTTAGGGCATTTTAGATAAATAAATTGTTATATCTAAAATTCCTTAAAAAATGAAATGTTTGTTTTTTTTAACTTGTTTTTTTGTCCCGCCAATATAATCGCTCTGCTAAGCGTTCATCGAAATGTTAAAATTGAAATGAATAAGTAAATTTCTGCAGACCCAAGGAGCAATAGATAATAGAAATTTTTCGATTCAATTGGAATGTCATCATAAATTATATGCTTAATGAATTAATTATATTAAATTTTCATAAAATTCCGATTATTGAGTTCACATTAATGGTCAGTTATTCTTTCGTCTCTAGAGCGTATTAGCCTACTAGGATAAATCCCTCCCATTCGTGATTTATATATACGGCCTTGCCATAAAGTTAATAGACATATATGTATATATATAAATGCCTAAGTACAAGGTGTTACTATTTGAAATCTGAAACGGTATGTAGCCTATAAATGCTTTCACGTCAAGAACAACATGTTTTATTATAGGGATGTCTGTAAAACTAAATAGGTTTGAAAGTTCATCCAATCTATAACATATGCTGATTCCAAAACTTTGTTTATAGATGTATATAACAAATCCTTGTAATTCGGTGGAGTCACAAATAAAAAACTTTGAAATTGGGACAGGATTGCATCTCAAAACAAAAGGATAGCATGGATTATATTAGTCACACACCTTGAGACAGAAAGTTCATCAAAGCATTTTCAATGTTGGAAGCCATGAGGAACATTATTACGTACAAGGAGATGAGAATCAGTATGTTTTTAATGTTTAACAACTCACTTGTATATAGTAGTAAAACTATCTTGGTTGTTTTATCCTTCATCGAAAAGGATGCAATCATAGATAATTTTTCAGCCAATTTTCTAACCACTTTACAAGTTTAGCATTAAAGATGAGCCCGACGACGTCGTCAAACAATCGACTAAAACCCGACAAGACCAGAAGTCATAACAACATCCCCATGAATTACGGAGATGTAAATAAATCAAAATTTACGACTAATGAAAATTTGCATCTTCTGCCAACAAGAAAGGGGAACATGCCAGCCATGCCGAATAAGTTTTTCCCATCGCACCCAATAAGACATCGTAGGCAATTTAGATATAACGCGGCCATATGAAACTCATTTGCCACAAATAAATTATCGATGCAGCGTCATTAAATTTCAATAATCGAACCATCCAGGTGAAATTATAACTAGGGAGGTACATCAATTGAACGGGATCCAACATGACGCTACAAACTGCCTAGCTTCAGGTTTAGATAAACTAAACGGCCCCAACTATAGTCTGCTCCTTGGTTAGTATTCCTCTCTAGCATGGCTAATAGATGCCTCTGCGGTATGCCGGGATGGGCGCAGGTACCGTGAAACACCTATTACAAGCAGAGTGCCCGCGTACATAATATTTATGCAAATGGATGTTTGTAAAACATGTTACAGTTTCTTATTTCTCACACTGCGCAGTGCGCATCGACCTTAATAGAGAAGTTTAACATGTTTCGTTGTTTGTTTATTGAGTTATATTGCCCTGTGATTAGAGCGGTATCAGCGCCGCGTCTACCCGGCGGCTGCGTGCACTTGCCGTTCTGCCGCTCTTAATGACAACACTTTAGGTGTGTAGCGGCTGAGAAGTGCACTATTACCTGGGTGTTCGTACCCCAAGAGATAACGTGTAGAAAGCTATTTTGATTAATAGAAGCTCGCGGGCACTCATTAAGGATATTAAATTATGCGCAAGTCGATAATTTACACCTTTAATCAAAGACACGGGATATTCTGAGAGGACTTAATTGAGTTGTACGTGAAATTATTGTATTCTTAGTTTAGTGTTTTCTGTGTTAAGATGAAATCTATATTAATTTCGCTCAACAAACTAGACGTAGGTATTTTATTAGAATTTTAGATTTGAATTTGAAGCCTCGGAAAATTTGGGAAAATTTGTTACCTAATTTTTTAATTTCTGCGTGGAGCGTACAAACTACAACCACGTATAACACCTGCATTAGCTTCAATGATTGCGTTGTTCTTTTTGGACATGTAATTCTCGAGATTTTGGATTAATTTGCATAATAATTCCAGTGTTTTTGAAGGCATAGGTTCTATGTTGCATTAATGTCGAACTCTTTCCTGGCACTATTCATGATACCGATTCAACGATATTTCCTTGGGATGTATTTATTCCTGTCAAAGTGTATACTATAATAATTATTTGTACAGATATTATTAAAAAACATATGCTCCTCTCCACGTCTACTATATTTCACAATCAAACTATATATATATTGCCAATATCGTTTGACTCATGCAAATATTTTACCTCTACTGGTCATATTTAAACAATAAAAAAAAAAAAAAAAAAAAAAAAAGATTGAAATACAATTGGGCGCAAAATATCTGTATTTGGGACAAAAGCATTTCCTTAAAGAGCTGACCCCTCACTAAAATCGCTATAACTCAGTCTGGGAACTGTAACAAAATACGGAAATTTATGAGCCCGTGAATAGATAAATACCACACCCCCGCTTAAAAATTCAAAAAAAAAAAAAATATGCCCATTTTGAATCGATTCAATTTAAAGATCGCCAGAATCATCTTAAACCAGTTCAGTAAGAGAAATTTTTACGACTTTTTGTCATAAAGTGCGATCCAACTCTCGTTTCGAGCAGGCCAGAGTACCTATAGCTGCTAGCTGACTTTCTGTGGATTTGCCCTTATTGTGATCAAGGCAATAAATTTTCTTTTAAAATGGCAGCAAAAATGAATTTAATGTATAGCACTGGATTGAATAGCCCCAGAATATATTAGCAATATTAAAAAGGAGCTGCAAGACATGTTCCAAGTTAACAATAAAATGCACAAGTCATGTAGACGAGCGAGCAACAACTTTGTCGTGAGCATAATTCCCTGCATAAGATTAACCAAATTTGTATGGAACGGAGCAGCTCTGAATTATTCATAAATGAAGAGAATTCGATCGATGTTCGCTGGTGATGATGATGATGAAGATGAGGATAATCAACAGAGATCATGTGCCATCGCGGTAAAATGCCGCAAGTAGCAGAAGAGAAGAAGCAGATCATTCGCTGCAACTATCACCTGATCTGGTGGTAAATTGAATCTAGCCATAATCAGAGCTGGTGTCCGTGCCATGTGCCAGGCTCGTGTTAACTAGACAGAGAAGAGAATTCAATTGATTTCTACATTTTGTTAAATTCTAGTTTTGTTGTATAGATTTTAATATAGAGGAAAAAGTTTAAATAATGAGAAAATACTTATTTGAATTTTCCGTTAATATGTATGTATGTCTATTGAAAAAATGTTTAATTGTTCTTTAAATAATAAACAATTTATAAGGATATTCATGCTTTTGTATTCATAAATAATTTGAGTAAAAATTTCTAAAATTTAAAAGTGGCGATATCAGAATTCAACGTTTTGAAATGACGAATTTTAGAAGATATGATACACTGAAATTCCGGAAAAATATTTTGGGAGGAAATTCAAATTTTTGTTTTTTTTTTAAAAAGGTATTTCAGCCCATATTCGTCAAAAGTGGACGAGAATGGATAAATGAATAAACCAGTCGTATTCGTCCTACAACATAAAACTCTTAGAGGGACTTCTGAGTGTAATACCAAAAATAATATAACATGAAGATGACCATGCTCTCAGTTTTCAATTTCTCTGAAAATTTTATTTTATTCTCTTTACTATATCCTGAAATAAGAAAAAATACATTACTTGTATTGTTTCGCAACCCCCGGTATATAATAAAAGCCATGAAGTCGCCGAAGGCACCGACACATTAAAAGACCTTAATGGCCCGACTACAGCCATGCATTGTTTACGTTAGATATGATTTTAGTGCGTGATATAATAAGTATGAAGTATAGGTGAATGAAGTAGGTATATATAGTATATAGATGTATGTATTTACATTTTAAATGAACATTATTCGTACAAGAGAAAATTTGTCGGAAATTAAAATTACAGGATTAGGTAGACAATATGCATAATCAAGTTTTGATTAAGACCTTGAATCGTTGCACAGTATGGAACATATGGTCACAAAAGTAATTGTATGCCATTAGATTAAGTTACCAAATACCCAAATATTAAAATTTAAAGGATCTGAAGGAAATTTCAATATTTTTAAGATTTCAGTCCTCCCTCCTCGAATTTCTGCAATGATCCAAACTGCATTTGATTTCCATTTTTCTTTCATCCTTTCTCATATTCGTGTGACTAAAATCAGCGGGAAATTTACTGTTATAAATAAAAACAAAGCTTTTTCGAAAAATTAAATCTTCGTTGAATTTAAAGTAACCACATCACATTAAATTTGCCCTTCGAAACTTGGATCCATTTTCGTTGTGGCGTGGAACCAAAGTTAACTTAACAATCTGATCTCTCAGAAAATCAAAAAATGTTCCCGGGGTTTTGTGAAAATCGGTTTTTGCTGAAATATTGTGAGCATTATTCAATATTTTTTATATCATAACCGATGTTTGTTAGTGTAATTCCTATGCTGTTTGAACAGCACGTGCTTTTGTTTACATTCGTTTTGCTCTGAAGAGATTAAGTGGGAGATACTCATGCTGGATTCTCTGATATTTTTGGGAAAAAAGAGAATTTTATTTGAGAGAAATTTTACATCTCCTTTCAGCTTTTTTTTTTCTTAAAAAATTGAGGTAGCGTGACCTCATGTACATTATTATGAAAAGTTTGCAAGGTTTTGAAGGTATTCAATAAGATTTTATCATTCGGGTAATACTACGTTCTCTCAATTTTGGTTTTTAACTCGTTGTCTCAGTCACATTACAATAATGCATAGCCAAGTTCTTTTCCCCAATTCATGCAAAAGACGAAAGTACATATCTAATCACCACCACCCATCTGCATTCTGCCTGTCATATATTCCTTCTTGCACCTACACTCCGCTGGATGCTAAAAGCTGTGTGCCAAAACCCTCGAGAATACTTCACAAGCCATGAAAGAGATCCTCACTACCTCAAACGAAGTCCTAAAATTCTAAAATATTTGCAGTGTTTTTATGGAAGATTGAGAAAAGTGTGATTTGAATAGCTCTTGTGTCTAAAACTACTATTCATACAGAAAAATGATCTGCTGATAATCTTAGGCATGCTTTCTCATCTTCCAAACCGAAATAAAATTTTTATTTTATACCTTTGCTAACAAAATTATTTAAAAAAAATTACCTGAACCAAATGACTACGATTCCTGAAACAAAAACTCTCAGCTGAGTAATTATTGTAATATCGCTGTGCCGTCATGGGATACCGTGGGCTGATGATATCGAATGTAGCTGCCTACTGATTCGGACTCCGGCTGCACATACACACATGCAATTATTACTCAGCTGAGAGTTATTAAGCGTAAAATGGTAAGGTTACTTTATAATCAAAACTATTACATTATTTTCATAAGTAAGGTATAGTAAGTGTAGCCTTTGGGAAGGTAAGGAACAAAGCTGTAAATTACTAGAAGGCTATTTTCCTGTATGAATAGTAGTTTAGGCTCTATGGCATATATAAAGTCAACGTTTGCCACTTTTCCATAAGTATCAATATAAAACATTTTAGAGAACGGACTCCGAACGCACACATAGAGGTTTCTGTTTCATGGGTTGGGAAGTATTCTCTAGGGTTTTGTACATGGACTTGCAAAGAGATGAAATGAGAAAGGAAAACAATTCCAGAGAGCTGGCAAAGCTGAGAACGAAGTGTTCAGTGGCGTTGGTATTTTTTTATATAAGGGAATATGGGTTCTACTAATAAAACCCGAACACAATTTTCTTCGTCCAACTTTATCACAGGAGTATCATGGGCTGTGTGATATCTTTATGTTATATTATTTTTGGAAATACGGTTAAAGTCTTCACTACCTGTTAGAATAATAAAATAGTACATAGCAAAAAAAGATTTTATATTTCTGATAGAAGGGTGACGATTACTGTGCTCTTTTCTTTTGCCTCCTCCTTTCAATATCAATGTTGATGAAAGGTTCGTCAAACCTTAGAGCATATATGTACATATATCAAACAGAAATGCTTATAAATCAAATTAAGTGAAGCTTCTCCATGTTTGTGTTGAGCTCAAGTTTTCTAGTGTTGGAGCTCAGTGGAGGTATAAATTGCTAGCAGTACTCATGAAGGGGCAATCAAGAATTGTTCTAATAAGAGTGCAAATTTGTTGACATTTCTATACGTTGCCATTGCTTTATCGTCGTTGGTCTCACCTGTTACTTGTAATTTTCGTACTTGCATCTCATTTGCTTTGCATTTTCCGTCCTTATTTAAGGTTGTCTCCTTCGAGATATTATGAGGGGACGACGGCTTCGTTCATGTACACGAATTTTATACGATACCCGCATTCCTGTTTTATACATATATGTTTTGAGAGCCAAACAGTAAAAAGTTGATCATAATCAGAGGTGTTTAAATTTAGATGAAAAGGCGTGCTCGGAATACGGAATTAACAACTTTTGTAACCCTAGAATGAAACCGGTCTGGTCTGGTGGTAAATTTGGATTAATGAATAAGTTCAAAAATTGTGGTTTTCAATATAATTCATATAACAAAAAGAAATATTATATCTTAAGCAATTTATTTTATATATGTAGGTATTTGGTGCTCAAGTAAAGACATGAAAAGGTAAATAAGATTCTATAATGCTGTTATTATTAATTAATTTAAATCAAATTGTTCTTGAAATTAATTCTCATTAACACAAAAATTCGTAGTTTTAACTTATACTCCAATTTACATATTTTTTCCATCTTGTAAATTTTAATTGCAAACTGTATAGTAAATATTAAACAATTTCCAAACCCTTTTACGCCCTCCAGGTAATTTTTGAGAACATTGCCCATCCTTTCCTTCCATCCTTCAAATCCAGGCAAAAACATAAAAAAAAGCACAATCCACGCCCTGTCATCAAGACCCAATAAATGAAAACCAAAATTAAAATTTATTTTGATAAACGACTATTTCGCACGTGAGGTGTTATAGAGTTTCCAGTCATATTTTTCGAGCCCAATATTTTCCCGGAGCTAATTAGTTAACTTTATTGATTTCATCGTTTCATCTCCTTGTGGCTGCACTTTCTTTAATAACTGGCCAAGACAAGCCAACAAATATTGCTTGCATGCAATAAGGTTAATGCGTTCTGGGGGCCTTTGAGATTTTTGTCTCAGGAGGACGATCGTGACATGAAAACTGCTTAAGTGAAAACCAATGAATTAATTACCAGGTAGCCCGGCGGTCTCACCGACCACAAAGTAATTGTTTTTTTTTTCGCTTAATTTGATGTTTTCACGGTGAGGCTCTGCTGAGCGTTGCATGCCATTAAGCATTTTACTACTGTTATTAAATCCACAGCGTAAAATTTTTGCATGAATTACTTATATATATTTAGTGGGAAAATCTTATATTACCTTTAATATGTCTTTTTAATTAACTCAGAGATAATAATAATAATAATAAGCTTTTTATCTATATATCGATGTATAACCTGCATAAAATCTGAAAATTATTCTTCAATAATCTTCTTGAGTCAGTATAATTCATACGCACAAATGTACAAATTTTTTCATCTCAAAAATGCGTAAACCAACAGACCAGCGACGATATATTTCTATATAGATTGGGTAGCAAAGCTGCGAGCCAATTAAGTGCTATAAATCTCGGAAGCAGTTCCTCAAGCTCACAAGCATAAATTTATTCGAGTGACGCGCCTAAATCACGACACATCTTCAAGGAATCCCGCAGCGCACCGGGGGCAACATAAATAGAGCTCAGCTTTGGTAGAAATTTTGAGGTCAAAACAGTTTTGTAAAAAAAAAAAAACAATAATTTTTTTTTTTTCATTTTTATTAATTTTATTTTATTGCCACCGTCCAACTTGTACGTCTGGATTCGTTACGCAGCCTTTTATGTATTATAATGTGCGCCACAAAATAATTTCGACAAGTATCGTTGGCTGGAAAAATTGCCCGTTAAATCTCATAAATAATGGAATTTATGAGAATGTTCCTTTCGCGTGCCAAAATGTCATTTTGAAAATGTTACAAGATTCTGCGCTTCATCGAAAATTACCATTTTTATTTTTTTCTTCAACTTGTGCTTGTTCGAAATATCTCACATTTCATTAAAATCTTCACCAAATTAGTCAGAGCATATGGCTGATGTTTAAATACGTTTGCTGCTGTTTTTGCTGTGGTGCGAGCAGAACAGACATGAGAAAAGAGGTGCGGCTTTATGACCAATTAAAATCAAATTCCATAAAATCTGATCAAATTTAGTATAGAGATTTTTTGCTGTTGAAACATTTTAATTTAAATAGAATATAAATTTTTTCCATTTTACATGTATATGGTATTTTACTGGTAATTAATTGCAGAAACTGTATGAGGATTGGCGGCTTGTCATCTAACAGTTAATTTCACAATAGTTTTAGTATGGTTCATTAGCAATTTTCGATAAATTCAATCGATTTTGATTTGACATTTATGAGTTTAGTTCGTTTTCATTTCGAATTGAAGAAACAAAAAATAGACCAACTTTCTGTTAGTTAATACTCCTTTTGAATGGGTATACTAAATAGTTTAGGTTTAAAATTGGTTAGGTAATTAATTTCTTTATTATGAGATATTTCAAAAGCCACAATAATATGGCCAGGCAGGATTTACAAAGGATGGTCCGTGTCCTTTTGAATTAATTTGTTTTCAAGGAAATATTACAATGCTACTGCTATATTGTAGGAACCTACATAATTAAGTAATCGGTATTATGTCTTTACTTCGTGTGCACTGGGGTTAACTATGCATCTAGGCTTCGGTTGTTTGTGCAGAGTGTGAGATGACACATAAACTGGCATAAAATAAATTGCATCGATAGTCACTCCGCACTTCGGCTGTATTCAATGTTATCCCACCCCCCACCCCCTAAAAATATTATTGAATACCGAGAAATAGTGCTGCGATCTATTCAGCACTTCCATAAGCTTATTTTAATGAAGTACATTGTATCGGCCTGGAAGCCTAGAAATTCGATCTGTTATATTTTCCATCAGGAACGGAAATCACTATCAATGCACAAACAACTCCAGTCAAAGTAGTGATGACTTTTGAAATATGGTAAAAGATTTCGTCTCTGCCTTCTTAAACGACTTCGGCTCTATTCCGTTAATCTTTTTTAGCTAAGACAATCCGACATCAAATCCAAAAGACCAAACCGTCTTCAAAAGACCTGGCCACAGTTTCACTTTAATCAGGACCATCAACTCTAAAAAGTCGAGTGGTTCTGATAAAATTTCCAATGCAATTATTAAAAAACTCCCTACCGCAGCCATTATATTCCTACCCATAATATATAATAATTACATAAACAATAGCTATTTTCCTGAAAATTGGAAAACATCCAAAATTAAACCAATCCCAAAGAAGACTTTTTTAGAAAACAAAAAAGATTTCAGACCAATCTCGCTCATCTCTAAACTGGGGAAAATTCTTGAAAAAGTCATTCTACAACAAGTACTTAGCACTTGTAAGGAAAAAAACATCCGTCAAAATTCACATAGAGGAAGCATTTGTCTTAATTTGGCTAAGGTACAAATTAAAGCAACTCGGATTGCCAACCCACATAAATAAAATATTCCACAGTTTTCTGTCTTCCAGGAAATTCTACGTAGGGATCGAAAAATATCAATTACAAACGAAACTGATCCATGCAGGAGTCCCGTGAGGTTCTATCCTCTTTTATTTTCTTCAGCCTGTACACCCCGGACCAATCGGCAAACGTAAGCTCCACAGCTCCTCTCTATGAAGATGACTCCCTAACCCAAAAGCAGCATCAAGCAAGCTAAATCTTCGCCTAAATAAACTTGATTCTTATTATAAAAAGTGAGGAATAAAAATAAACACACAAAAAGCCAAACTAATCTGCGTCCGGAACCCGTCCCATAAAGTCGCCAGAACCCAAACGATAGAGCTGGAGATAAATGAAGGGAAAATCAAGCCCTGAAATAAAGTCAAATATCTTGGCGTGAATTTCAACCAACTCTTTCGTTTCAAAAATCACGATAAGGCCTTCATCCAAAAAGTAAACTACGCCTACAGTCTCCCCAGTCCTATTATAACATTTTGGAACAGACTATCAATAAACACCAAGCTACTCCTGTATAAACAATTTATCAGACCAATAATTACGTATTGTTTCCCCATCTGGCACTCAATATCCCCCAGTTACTTGAAAAGTCTAGAGAGACTTGAAAGGAAAATCCTCTGAGCCTGCACGGATCTGCATAGGTTTATGAAGCCGCTAACGTAATTACTATACAAGAATACCTCTTCAACCAAACCATCAAACAATTAGAGAAAATTCCAGATAACTCCAACCCAATCATTAATAATCTGCCAGATCTACTTATACCCGAAGGTTTTCGATACCTATCACCGCCACTCCTAAGAAAGGCTGATACATCAAATATTTATCTCCAAGAAGGAAAAATATGACGACAAAGGTAACCACTATCGAGCAAAGTTAACCTAATGACAAGTTAAGAAGCTGTAGAGAAAAATTGGAAAATTTTTGGTGTTTTGTAGAATGAAACAAGTAATTTCATATACTTTCGTCTTTTGCATGAATGAGGGAAAAGAACGTGGCTATGCATTATTGCAGTGCAACTGAGATAACTAGTTAAAAAAAAATCGAGAGGGATTACCCGAACGATAAAATCTTATTAAATCCCTCAAAATCCTATCAAACTATTCATAATAATGTACCTCTGGTCACACTACCTCCCATTTTTAAGAAAAAGATAAATTTCACTTTGGCTCAAATGCTGAAAAATAAATAAAATTCTCATTTTCCCGAAAATATTAGAGAATCCAGGATGAGTTCTCCCACTTAATCTCTTCATAGCAAAGCGAATGTAAACAGAAACACGTGCTGTTCAAATATCATAGGATTACAGCAACAACACAGCAACAATATGTGACCAAAACAACCCAACATTTCTACCACCCATTCCCTGCCAAATAATTCAACTAACTGAGTAAGATCAAAAGCTACGACTGACGTAGTGCAACAACCATAAAATAGAAGCCAACGTAACGAAAAGTTGCCAAATCAAGAGGACAACAATCAACGAACTATGACATCATCGAGCTGAGGGCCATTGAAGAGCCCTAAAGACGCAGATGACACCAATGTGAAGATTTGTTCATCTAGGGACAATGACATACGAATCCAAAGGATACAATGTACTAGCAGCACCTCGACTTCGACATCAGCTTCATTATCATTGTGTTCAGTGAAGAAAATATAGAAATATGCGCATTAGTGAATGCTTGAGTCCGCACATGTACAAGAATCCTTAGAAAATTGTCGTTACAAAATGTAAAATTATTTGTCGCTCTCAAGTAAATTTTGAAAACTGTTCCACAATTCTCTTAAGTATGCTATGTTAAAATACTCATTCTCTAACCCAGCCAATCCTGCTATAATTACACCATTAAATCCCCTAGTTTAATAAATGTAGAGTAATATCAGATTAAACCAATTCGTCCTCATAATACCATTGAAATTGAATAATTTATTACAACTGAATACCATAAATTATTCAAAACAATAAAAGCACAAACATATAGTTTGTTGACCAACAAACACAATCTGAACTCATTCTTCCTATTGACCTTAAATCGGATATTCAGGATTCCGTCGACCCTCGTCACTTCTTTTTTCCTTTTCACACACAATTAATTTTTCATAAGCATACTTTATGAATAAATGGTTTAAAAAAATGTGTGAAGGGATGTAATTTACAGGTAAAACGATTTCATAGTTCAGCATACTACAATACGTTACGAAATTACGCTCATAGAACTTTACTTTCTAAAAAATATTTACGTGGCCATTACCTGATAGTATACAAGATGTTTATAAAGCATCTACGAATCACTCGTTTTCTGGAAGGAATGCGAATCAACTTTTCTATAGTCCAGATTTTAATGAATTTGCTCCGATTTTTTGTTTGTTTTCATTCTTAGAAATATTTTAAATGCTATCGACGACATTCACAAAAAAAAAGAAAAAAATGTAGGTAATTTGTTTTCGTACTGATTTTTTAAGCTCGTACTTAATTAGATATGATGGGGTAATTGATATGGAATGCTCCGGAGATTGATTTATTGTCGATATGATAAGTATGTAATAGGTACGTAAGTAATTACAATCTTATTGAAGATATCCAGTTTCTCGTACAAACAAAAGAAATTAAAAGAAGCAGAAAAGTTTCATTCATGACTTCAATCATTTCAAGAATTTTATTTCTCCGACTCGAAGAAATTCTTTAAGCTGTACGAGCAGAAATTTAGTGAAATCATTGAAATATGGAAGCCGCCATCAATGTGTCCCAGAATATTTTATACTTCTTATGACAGACGACCTGTTCTCAGCTCTTGATGAATTTTTCATATAAATGGATATACTACAGTTGAGATATTTGTACGCAAGTAGAAAATTGTTTCAATATCGTAAAAGTAGTGTTAGATAACCGAAGATAAAATGAAATTGAACTTATGACTACAGTGAAATAATTTGCGTATGATAAAGGACTTATTATCTTGTGCGTGTGAGTTTTTCTGTATTTTGAAAAAAAAAAAAAAAAATTTCTACATACAAATATCGATTGCTACGCATTTTCTTTTTATTTTCCTAAGTTTAAAATTATCATTTTTGACCGCTTTTTTAAGCGTCACGTCACGTTTTTTATTTAATCCTTTGCACACAAACAGCGGCTCTCAGGCACTATCCTATTGTTTACTTCAACTCGCACGGCACTTGAAAGACGCCATCACTAATTATGGTCCTATATATATTGCGCACGCATTGCTAATTTTCGTTTTTCTTGTAATAATATTAATGTAAAATTGTATTATCGGTGTTTGTTTACCAAACCAAGTTATTTGAATGTGGAAATTGTTCGTATATAAAGTTAAGTAATAAAATATTATTGAATATTAGTGTTATTGTTGCGTGAATTTCTCAAAGAAAAGAACACTTAAAATATAAATATCATATGAAAAATGTTACAACAAAGCACTGGTTTGGAAAGAGAGAACGGTTGAAGTATATGTTAAAGGTAGTAACTGGGGTGTATGTGACCCACGTGCATGACCATGGTTTTTTCGGCGGCCAAAACGTCTCGAGAAAGTTTTATGAATCGGAGTAAGATCAGTGGATAGTACTCAGCGAGAGAGACCTGTCATTTGAGATACAACATGTCGTATTGAAACCACCCTCCCTCCGCCGGGGCTTTCTAACAACAACTCTAAAAGTACCTCCGGTAAAAAAATTGTCTTCTACGAATTGTAGCTGATAATTAGCTGAGGGCAATAGCGAAAGCGGTTTTTCGATTGAACATAACCTTACAGAGTTAGAGCCGATCTAAGGTGCAAAAAATCTAGTACCTCAGTTTGAATACAAAAGTGGAAGTACTAAAAAAGTGAGTATTGGGATCGAAAGATCTACGAAAATAAAGAGAGCTTTTAATTTTTTAAGAAAAGTTGAAAATATACTGCGTCCTCCGCGAGGGGGTCAAAGTTTGATCTAGTACATTTTGAAAAATCTAGTCCAGAATCGAATAGCCCAGAACCTGAGAAAAAGTTTGAGTAACCACACTCCTATGCTTCGAGGTCATATGGCTGGGTTATAATTGAAAAATCCCTGACCCCTTATTCCCCACCCGCCTCCCAGTCATGACCGAAATAAAAATAGGCTATGACGGGCGAATTTTAATTATCAATGAATATTTGAAATATGAATCCAATCGGTTTCCTGGTTTGGGAGGTAGAGCGTCCCCTGATTTTTGCAATATATGATAAACTTAGAGTCTCTTTTTTTTAAACTTTGCTCTCTTCTAGCTTTTTTTATTAGAACTACTGATTACCCATACTACAAAAAAGGCTTAAAACTTATTATATCATACTATCCGCTTAACTATATCAGAGCGCCACATTTGTATTTAATATTTTCAGCTTTCTTTTCAAATTTTAGAAAAATGGAACCCCTCAAGCATCATGACTCCATCTACATATACTGCGCCACAATACTATCTGTAAAACGCATGCGCCAATTATTAATTCGTTATCCCATCCTATTTAATTTTAGTTTCAATTGTAGTACTTTGGTCTAATAATATGTTATTAGTGTAATTTCCGTTATACCTAAATATATACTTATATTGGACATGCTCAAAAACATACCACATCCACAAATAAGAAACGAAATTCTCACCGACTTCCAAACAATGTTCATATCCACACCCTTCATATTCTTCAGCTCACCTTTGCTCCTCTTATGCAAAAAAAAAGTGAGTGAAACAAATCGCTTGTGGTGATTAATGAGATTCGTAGAGTGTCTCTACTTTTATTTAGTCCACTTAACTTAATAACTCAATGACAAACGACAAAACAGCTTAAAACTATCTTCCCTAGGTAAGTAAAGAACTCCACTAGCAGAAAGGGTTATATGTATACTCTCCTAACCTTCTTTTTCTATTTTCATTGTACCCATTTGCTACTGTCCGTTGGAACTTAGACGCGTGATCTTGTTTCTGTCCTGTTTGTGCTCTTAATAGGATGACAAAACACGTTCCATTCCCTTAGAAGAGAATCATAAAAAAAAGAAGGTCACATCGTAAATCCTTTTGAATTTTGAATGCGGTGCTCATCTCATTAATTTACATGTCACTGGATTCTGTAACTGTCGTGTTCGTGTACCTATATGTAGATATATAGTAAAATCCGAGTCACATGAACAAATTTTCGAGCTTCTTGAGTTCTCCTTTTTCGTCGCTGATAATATTCTGTTGGCCTTTTGTGATGAAGTGTATCATGGCACTTAGACAAATGATAATCTTGAAAAATTATTTACGAGCTCGAATGTACAATTTTAATAAGGTTAGCTAGAATTGTGATGGGAAAATTTTTGCATAACTAAAGGTAACTTAGCAGAAAATTTGAATTATTTACTGCGGTGTTATTAATTCACTCAAGAAATATATGGTAGATATGGTTGTCCTATGCTATGGTGCAGGTGAGCAGATTTTATGATAAGTATATGAATTGCATCATATTTTTCAAGGTAGAACTGAAAGTTTAGGTCAATTACATTCATTTATTACTAATTTGATATAAGTTCGTGGAATATGAGCATTTTACTAAAATTTATTTGTGAGTGTGGGTATTTTACACTAGTACATACTTTTTAGTTGGATTTCTTTCAGTGAGTTTATAATGATAATACTATAAGAAATCTTGAGATGAGAGCTTATTCTGATTATATATAGATCTAAAAAGCTGGAATTACTGGAATTTACTAATTTTATGAACCTATCCTACATGGGAATTGAAAACAAGCAGCTTTGCAAAAAGGGTATTATATGCGTTTGTAGCAGAATACTGTAATACTTTCAATTTGCCAGCAACACTAGTCGATTCAATTTCTTCTATGTACAAAATGGTGTTCCATAGGATTCTACTCAGGGACCATAACTGTTTTTAATTTTTATTAACGATACATCTACCTGCATAGGAAATAGACAATTTCATCCTAACGTCTGATGATCTCCAACTATGTATATCCATTTTATCGGTAGGAATTATAAAATAGACACCTTCCATTTATCTGGTATTATTTCCATACGGAATAACTTATGGACAAGACTCTTCAATTTCAGCGCTCTAAGGAACGTCAATAAAGAATTTGTGTCGTGATTCGTTTTATGAATAGGAATAGTGAGGGCTTGCCCTTGAAAAAGGATCTGTTAAATGGTACACGGATGGATCCAAAATGGAAGGTAGAACGGTGTGGTTTTCGTGTAAACTTATAAAGATAGCTCGTACTTCTGCTTCTGTCATTTTTAATTATACTGAAGAATTATCCAAAAATATACTAGACTTTACTCCGAAATTGTCGGAATAGCTGTCACAAGGAAATTTTTTAAGTGTCCTTTTGTGACAAGCATAGCATTCTATGGGTATACAGGGTCTTTCCGCCATGGTGGTCCATAGAGCAGCAGGTGATAGCACTTAGTTATACAATAAAAAACTTGGGGGGCATAGCAACTGTTTCGGAGTTATAGAGCGATTAAGAAAATATATTAGTTTTATTACAAAACACCCTGTATCATAAAAAGTACAAGGTGTACAGTCACTGTCAAGTTGGAGAGGCCATGAAGTTCAATGAGCTCTTGACAGTGACCGTAGATCTTGTACTTTTTAAGATACAGGTTGTTTTGTGAAAAACTAGTACATATATATTCTTAATCACCCTGTAACTTCGAAACTGTTGATACGGCCTCCGCTCCCTGCCATACAAGGTTTTGTTTGTCCAAGTGAGTACTATCACCTTCTGTTCTCTATGCACCACCATGGCGGAAACACCATGTATAGCATCCTTCACTGACATATTTCGCTATAATACCCAATAGTACTATTTTTTTTTCTATTTATATTAATATTATTCAAACAACGGGTGAGCGAGAGTGTAGTTTCCAGTTTTATCTCTTCCTCGTATGTGTCGTAAAATCATAACAAGAGTACATATAAGTCTTTCGAGCAAAGTCCAAGGTTTCTTTTTTCTTAATTTTCAAAGCAACTTGCATTATTGCAATTTTCGGCTTTCCTTCACAATCAAACGGAATAGGAAATACATAGGCAGCTTATAAAATGTATTATGTACTTGTTGCAAAAAAAGAAAAAAAAAGTGTGAAAGCTATGAGAATTCTAGATCTTGGACGTTCACTTCCAACTAAAATCAGACCAAGTCGATGCGTATTTCAACACCTTAAAGTAGTTCAATAGATTTGTATAAATCTTCTACGGTACACGTATAGAGGGCATTTTACAAGAAATACTATACTTTTGCACCTGCAACTATCATTTACAAAAACGCAAGAATTTCAACTTCCAAAGGCGCTGTAGTCCCAAGTGACACTCTTGTATACTGAAGAAAGGCAAATAGCCTGAACCATATTACCACCGGGACCGTACTCTGAATCCGAACAAATGATGCCGGCCGGTACAAATCTTGTCACAAAGTACCAACAGCACAGAAGCCGCGGTTCAATTCTTCATTTGATCGCCATAAACCTAACGCGCCAAGCCAAGGACGGTATGCGGCGCATATGGCTTAACCTAGCTCTGAAAGAGAGGAAGAAATGTCTGTCGGCCAGTGATTGGCACGATCAATCTAAATCAAAGAAGGCTCACTGGCTGACCGACCGATACTGGACTGGTGTGTGCTTTTAGTCTTTCCGCTAACAAACAATGTTTTTGTTTCTGTTGTTTTTTTTTTATTTTGTTGCTTTTTTTCTCTTCTTTTTGTTACCTAGAGCAATTCTTTTCTGCGCGTCTTTAACTTTTATTTTACGAGACGACGATAAATTTTGAAATTAGTTAAGCGGCGAAGGCATCAATCCAGTAGCAATAGTTCCCCATATTTGTCAGCACTTTGAATTTTTATTCAATTCAAATCCTCAACAACGATTGCCTTTGATTAATTTCACCGTCAGAGGTTAGCGTCTATGGATAAACTGAATTGGCTAAAATTTACGGCAACACTATTCTGAGCTGAGCTGTTCGATAATGTCAGATGGAAACTTATTATCCAGTGAATTGAGAGATGTCAATGGAGGTAATTATTGGAAATGAATAACCATGTTTGCACATAGAGGTGAAATTTGCCAATTGGTTTTCTCTTCTTTTGGTGTACCTCTTGCTTTAAGTAATTTGCAGTGCTAAGTGCGATGTAGGTACTATTTAGTGATTTATTGGTGATCATTTGTTATGAAATTTTTTACAATAATAAATTTCACAAGAAACTATTCTCTTGTCCCAATTTATAGTTAAGAAAATATTTATGCACTATTGGGCTTAAGTTTTACAAAAATCATATATGTCGCAACAGGTGATTGTTGATGGGATAGCGTCTTCGCTCTGATTTTTGTCCTGTGGTGTTCCCCAAGGCTTAATTTTAGGACCTCTCCTGTTTAGCCTCTTTATTAATGATCTTAGTCCCTGACGTTAATTTACTTCTCTATGCAGACGATTTTGGACTCATTGAAGACTGTGTTAGTAAAATAAATGAAGACTTGGGTGAAATCTGCAAATGGTCTAGGGATAATCACCTCCTTTCTCAATGCCAGTAAATCGCAATGTATAGCCTTGTATAGCTTGGACCTTGATATTCATAATCTTCCTACTATTATCCTCAATAATGTGAGACTATTTTTTGCTGATTGTATGTTAAATCTAGGAGTAAAATGCAACACCAGGCTGAAATGCTGTGATCACATTAAGACCGCGGTTGATAAAATCTATAGCGGTTTAAGAAGATTGTGGATATCCGCGAATATTCTGCCCTTTAATCACAGGCTGGGACTAGTTAGGGTATTGCTAATGCCCCACTTTACCTATGGAGGCCTAATCTTCCCCCTAACCTCGACTTGGTTTGCAAACGAAAACTTGAAGTTACCTTCAACGATTGCATACGTTTCGTCTTCGGACTACGACACGATTTACAGATCATCGATCCTTGGCTGCTCCCTGGACACATACCCTCATTTTTCTACATAATCTCATTCACATGGGTATCTCTGAGTACCTTTATAACAATATACAGTTTTTGCAATCAACGAGAGGTGTAACATCCTAATTCCACGTTTCTATACATCCATTCGAAGGATCTTATTTTGTCCAGATTGCTCGCCTTTGGAACTCACTTCCTACTGATTTACGTCGCGTGCCCACTGTCAACGAATTTAAAAAGTTCATTTTCAATTTCTCACTTTGATGACTTAATGTGCCTCGTCCGGCATTGTTAGATTTTCTGTTGAAACTATTACTATTGCTTTTCACGTTTTACTTTTTACTTTATTTAGTATTCTGCTCTTGTTTCGTTCCTTTATATTTAATTTTAAATTTTTACTTCCTTATTTGATGACATTGTTCAAGCACACAATTATCGCACTTGAAACTTATTGAATGGAAATAAGACAAATGTTCAAGCACACAGTTATCGTACTTGAAACTTTGAAACTTGCTTATTTATAAAGATTCCCAACACAATTTCATTAGCATTTTAAATATTTATTGCACTAGTTTAATAACATTTAATTATTTACAATAGAAAATCGTTAACCAAGATTTACACATTTACTTCTCAAAAGACTTTACTAGAATATCTCCTGTCATTAATTAAATTCAACTGTTTTTCATTTTTCACAATGCATAGATGGTTTGATTGAAATTTACTTTGGAGAACCAAAGTTTTTAAGTTGCTTCAGTTTCTTGCTACTTATCTTTGCCGTTAATATGTAGCATCTATGTACTTCGGCTTAAATTGTCTGAACTGATGCCCGCAGGCCGGTGCGGCGTTGACATTTCCCCGCGCCTTGAAATATGCCATTTCAACAGAGTTGTGGATTTAACCTGACATAAAGGGACAAAATATGATTATTAGATTTTGTTTGTTTGTTTTGTATATATATTGATGCAACTTAGCTTCGGAGATAGGAGGGTGTAGCTAGGAACACCCCCTTCTTTTTTTCCAAATCGCTCTTCAGCATCCAGTCATGAATGAAATGTATGTTCGTGTAGTCTAATGATGAAAAACTTCGAAGCGTCTTTGTTTTTTTGTTATATAATTCCAGATTTACAGGTGACTCGCTTTCGTACGCGACGGACGAACGACGAATATTTCGCGAACCCGATGTGAGTGTATTCGCGACGTTGGATGAGTTCCTTTTTTTTTTTTTTATAACTAGTAATTTTAGATTGTTATATATAAATTATTTTTGAATTAATAATGTAATTATTAGTTTAGATTTTATAAGTTAGTCTTGGTTCCAATTTATTATTGATCCTCCACCTTTGAGTTTGGTAACGAGCATATTTTTGTGATTGGTCTTTTAATTACAGAGTTTGCTGTTTTTAACGTCACTACTCTTATTAGACCATCTTTGCCTGGATGCGTCTCAATAACTCGCCCCAATAACCATTTACAGGCTGGTATCCTTTCATCTTTAATTAGAACAAGTTCGTTTTTTTGAACATTCGGACATCTGGTAGCCCATTTAGGTCGTTGCTGTAACCTACTCAAGTACTCACTACTCCATCTGCTCCAGAAATCCTGGTATAGTTTTTGAAGTAATTGCCATCGTGACAGCGAATGTGTTTTCATATTTAGTAGTTGCACTTCTGGTGGCGTTATTGGTGTAGTTCCCATTTGGAAGTGTCCGGGAGTAAGAATACTAAGGTCTGTTGGATCGTTAGTTATCGGACAAAGTGGCCGTGAATTTAGGCATGCCTCTATTTGACACAGTACTGTTGTCAATTCTTCGAAAGTTAAGAAAGTGTTACCTAGTATTCTTCGCATGTGAAATTTCATTGATTTCACACCAGCCTCCCATAGTCCTCCAAAATGTGGAGAAGCTGGTGGAATAAAATGCCACTCAATACCATCGTTGGCCAAGAGCTCCGCTATTTCCTTGTCGGAACGTTTAAAATGTCGCACATCTTTAGAAAGTTGATTATTAGCGCCAATGAAATTGGTGGCGTAGTCACTATATACGTGACTTGGTAGTCCTCGTCTTGAAACAAATCGACGGAATGCAGCAAGAAAAGCGTTCGATGTCATATCACTAACTGCTTCTATATGAATTCCTTTTGTTGACAAACATACGAATATTGAAATATAACCTTTGTAGGACTTGTTTCCTCTTCCTTTGGATACTCGAATGTCCACGGGACCCGCGTAATCTACTCCTACATGCGTAAAAGGTCGAGTAATCGATATTCGTGGTTGCGGTAAATTTCCCATTAGTTGTTTGTTAGGTTGCGCTGTCTCGCGAAAACATTTCAGGCATTTATGAACGTGATGTCGTAATGCATTACGTGCGTCGATTATCCAATACCTTCTTCTAAGAAATGACAGCATTAGCTGAGCGCCTCCATGTAATGTCACCTTGTGAGCTTGATCAATCAATAGCTTTGTTAGGTGGTGTTTGCTGGAGAGAATTACTGGGTGTCGTTCAGAAAACTTTAAATTTGCTTCTTGGAGACGTCCTCCTACTCTCATCAGTTCATTTTTGTCCAGAAAGGGACTTAGTGAAAGAAGTCGACTTTTCGATGGAAGTAGTCTATCTCCCTGTAGGCGCCGTTTTTCGTCGCTATACATTTCTGACTGTGCACATTTTAATAATTTTTGTAGCGCAACCCGCAGTTCATATGTCTTTAGCCATTCTATTTCTCTTTTCGGTTTAGGTCCTCTGCTATTATTTACGAATCGATAGCAGTAGGCTGTTATTCGAATTAACCTGTTTAGTGATGAAAATCTGCTCATCATTGTGCACTCTTCCTTACCAGTCTGCATGAAAAAGGTAGCATTCCTCTTCTCTTCACTCGTTTGTTGTAGATCAACAGTAATTTTTATTGGCCATTCAGTCGAAGGTTTCTGAAGCCACTGTGGTCCATTCCACCAGAGTGAATTCATGGCGAGTGCTTTTGAAGATATTCCTCGAGATGCGCAGTCTGCAGGATTTTCTCCTGAAACTACATGACGCCATATTTCAGGATTTAATGTCGATGTTATTTCTGTAACCCTATTAGCGACAAATGATTTCCACCGATTCGGTTGGCTACAAATCCAAGAGAGGACGATAGTTGAATCCGTCCACGCATGCATGGAAACTATATTTTGATCTAAGCACCTTAGAACCTTTTTAAAAAGCTTTGCGAGTAAGACTGCTCCACAGAGCTCTAAACGAGGAAGAGATATCTCTTTCAGTGGTGCTACTCTAGTTTTGGATGTAAGAAGACAGACGTTAGTATGAGTGGAATCAATTATTCGAAGATACAATACGGCTGCGTATGCACTTTGTGAAGCATCACAGAATCCATGCAATTCGCATGGTATTTTCCTAGTAGTGCTGATCCATCGAGGAATTTTAATGTGTTCTAAGAGTTGTAGTTCCTTTCTATATATCAGCCAGTTTTGCATAATATCTCCAGGAACCTCTTCATCCCATGTTAGACCTTTCAGCCATAATCTTTGCATGAAAATCTTAGCTGTTATGATAGTAGGTGCGAGCCATCCCAGTGGATCAAATAGTCGCGCGATATCCGAAAGAATTCTCCTTTTGGTTAATAAACCTTGTAAGGGTGGAAGATTCACTTTGAAATGAAATGAATCGTTTGCTGGATTCCATATAATGCCTAATGTTTTAATTGTCGGATCTATATCAATAGATAGAGGTAGGTTGCATTCTAAATCGCTTATAGGAATTCCTTGTAGAGCTTCGGTACAATTGCTTATCCATTTTCTAAGCTGAAAACCTCCTGCTATAGTGAGATTATTTAATTGCTTCTGTAACTCAATAGCTTCCGGTAGTGTGTCTGCGCCAGACATTAAGTCATCTACATAGAAGTCCCTTAAAGTCACCCTGGAGGCAATTGGAAACTTGTCTGACTCATCTTTAGCCAACTGTTGTAACGTTCTTATTGCCAAAAAAGGAGCTGATGATGTTCCAAATGTTACAGTCTTCAATTTGTACTCCTTTATTTGTTCGTCGGGATGGAACCTCCAAAGAATTCTCTGAAAATCGGCATGTTCTTTAATTAGTTTTATTTGCCGATACATTTTGGCAATATCTGCTGTGAATGCTATTCTGTGTGTACGCCATCGCAAAAGAATTTGTATCAACTCATCTTGAATAGTAGGTCCGACTAAAAGTTCGTCATTGAGTGACTTTCCTGATGATGTCTTGCATGAAGCATCGAAGACTACGCGATATTTAGTAGTAGAGCTGCCTTCCTTAACAACTCCATGATGTGGTAAGTACGAGCATGTGTAGTAAATATCATTGTCAGTTTTGATTACGTGATCCAACTCTGTAGTCGTGACTACTTCCATGTGTCCCATTTCAAGATATTCCCGAAGGCAGGTATTATGTTGTTCTAATAAAAGCGGGTTTCCTTTTAATTTGTTTTCTAAATAGAGATATCTTTTAAACGCAAGGTCTCTTGATTTCCCCAAAGATTTACTTTGCCCTGATGGGTCTGAGAACGGTAAGCTTACTGTATAAGTTCCATTCTTTGAATCCCTTTGGTGCGTTTTCTGATACATCTCCTCACATTTAAGTTCGGCCTGAGACATTATTCTGTCTAGTTTTATCTCCTCAATCTCCCAAAATCTTCTAAGGCTTAGATCGAGATCACATTGGCTGTGCATTGTAATGATGTTTCCTGTAGTACTGTGGATTTTAGACGGACCTGACAATATCCAACCAAGAGTAGTTTGTTGTGCAATAGGGGAACCTGGAGGGCCTTTTATCATACCATTTAAAAGTATATCGGGATATACGTCCGCGCCTAGTAGAATATCAACCTTCCCCGGCTTCCAGTATGTTGGGTCGGCTAATGGGAGTTTAGTCAGATGATTCCAATTTTGATTTGCAATCGTGTGAGTTGGTAATAAACTCGTGATTGAAGATATCACCAGTAAGTTCACCTGCAGATTCTGTGCTATATCAGTATGAGGATATAGACTTAAACTAATAAGTCCAAGAGACTTAAGAGGCTGACTGCTACTGAGTCCACTGATAGACGTTAAGACAGGTTGTCTTTTCAATTTGAGTTTTTGAACGGCTTCTTCAGATATAAAAGATGCTTGGGATCCTTGATCAATAAGGGCTCTCAGAGTATAAACATGTCCTGATGCAGAACGAGCGTTTACCAATGCTGTTGCCAAGAGTATGCACTTGGAATTAGTTTCAGATGAATAGTAGATGTGAACATTGGAGCTCGATTGTTTAGCTTCAGCGAGATTCATGTAATTCATTTGTGAAGTACCTGGTAAGTTTAGGGATGTGTCTTGCGTTGTTGTATGTATGTTAGAAGGTTTTATGAAATGCAAGAGCGTATGGTGTTTCAAGCCACATACATAACATTTACTAGTGCTTGTGCATTTATTAGTTTGATGTCGTTGGGAAAGACAATTGAAGCAAAGACCTTTACTTTTGGCCAGTTCGTGCCTCTGTGGTGTTTTTAATTTAAGAAATTCTGGACATTGTCTGACGGAATGGGACTTTTTGCATATGATACAAGCAAAGATGTCTGTCACATGGAATGACTTATTGTTGAATTTACAACTGATAGCAGTTTGCTGTTTAAAAGGAGATTCCTTTGCAATAGATTTTTGTTGTTCAGAAATTCTTTCCAAGGTATGAAAGCGTCCCTCTAGGAACTCTTGAAGCTGTTGGAAGGTCAATAATTCTTTACATCCTTCGTGTTTTGATTCCCAGAGTTGATAGGTCTCTTGAGGAAGTTTCTTAATAGTGATATACACTATTATTGGATCCCAGCAATCAGTTTTAATGTTCATGTTTTTTAATGAGTGTACACATTCTTTTGTAGTATCGAGTAATCTTTTCAATAATTGAGAATTTTCTTTGATTATGGGTGGTTGACTTAGTAGAAGCGTTAGCTGAGCATCAACTAAAACTCTCTTGTTCTCGTACCTATCAAATAGAGATTGCCAAGCGATATCATAATTAGCATCCGTTATGCTTAAGTGTCGCAGTATTTGCTCTGCTTCGCCTGATAAATTGCATTTCAGATAGTGCAACTTCTGCACATTGGTTAGAGAAGACTTCTCATGGACCAGAGCCGTGAAAAGGTCTTTAAATGAATTCCACGAAAGATAGGACCCGCTAAATGTCGGTATGCTTATCGTAGGAAGTTTTAAGTCACTTTGAGCTGAATTGATAGTAGAGTTATTAACAGTAGTATTATTTATTGCAGGGCTATTTTTTGTACTATTTTGCATGACGAGCTCTAAAGCATCTGAAATCTCTCCTAATGAAAGGTAATAAGTCTCTTCTAATTTTTCGTATACTGACTTATTGAAATAATCGTTGGTGCTAATATCTTCGTCAGTAGCTATCTCCACAATTAACAAATGGTTAGCTGTAAAGTCTGACCAAATGTTCTCTATTCCATTTTTACGACCATTTAAATATCCCAATGTATGCTTACTTGTATCATTTTTATCGTAATTTTTTAGAAACGTATTAAATATTGATTTTAGGGCATTTTGTTTTTTAACTAAGCTTTCCATGATAGCTTCTATTTTATTATTTCAAATATTTTAAATATTAAATTGGTTAGATTATATAATTATTGTAAATATATTACGCAAATATGTATATTTGAATATTAAAGTTATTGATGACAAGAAAAACCTAATACATACATATATTCACTTACCAGTGTCCCAGCAGTAATATATATGAGATTCCACCTTTCTTTAATTATAACTTATTTGAATCTTGCGTCCATTTACACTATAAATGTTTGTTTTCTCATCCACACTCACTTTATAGTTCTAGACGTGTACACTTACATTCGCAAATCCTGTTTCAGTAATAGGATCCGGCTCTTGAAGGACCAATGTTCAAGCACACAATTATCGCACTTGAAACTTATTGAATGGAAATAAGACAAATGTTCAAGCACACAGTTATCGTACTTGAAACTTTGAAACTTGCTTATTTATAAAGATTCCCAACACAATTTCATTAGCATTTTAAATATTTATTGCACTAGTTTAATAACATTTAATTATTTACAATAGAAAATCGTTAACCAAGATTTACACATTTACTTCTCAAAAGACTTTACTAGAATATCTCCTGTCATTAATTAAATTCAACTGTTTTTCATTTTTCACAATGCATAGATGGTTTGATTGAAATTTACTTTGGAGAACCAAAGTTTTTAAGTTGCTTCAGTTTCTTGCTACTTATCTTTGCCGTTAATATGTAGCATCTATGTACTTCGGCTTAAATTGTCTGAACTGATGCCCGCAGGCCGGTGCGGCGTTGACAGACATCCTTCGTTATCGGCTTTGATATTTGTTTTGGCAGCGATTGCTTAATTGAAGCTTGAATTGGCACTGAGATCATCAACAATGAGTTTATAGTTATTCTTCGACTTGGTAAATGATTCTTATGGCATTTTAGTAAAAGTATCTTTGTCTTATTTGGGTTCTGAGACGTAAGTAAGTATTTATTTAAGAAGAGTACAGTACGACAAAAGTCTTTTCATTAGTACTACTTATACTAACATTTTTCAACACTAACTAAAATAACAAAAGTATATTTCGTGAGTTTGAGCATATATAAATGATGGTAATAGAAATTAAGAGGAAAAAGAAAATAATAATTATATAGATAATAAAATCCGTAATACTATTTCTAATATAAAAACAAATGCAAAAGAACTAAATATTAAGACTAAAGAGAACTAGCTATAATAATAATAATTAATCTGAGTGTCACCACCCTAATGATGTGTGCTGCCAGAGTAACCGTTTAAAGGAAGTGGCCGAACTCGTTCGCTGGATCGAAACTGGAAGAGCATTCCAAATGCGAACAGTATGAAGAAAGTAAGAAGATTTCAAGACTAAATATTTGAAGCGAGGCAGTAGAAAGTTATTACGTCTATCACCATGCAAAAAATTTATAAATTCGTATAGGTATGCCGGTTAACGTGTGTTCAGTAAGTTCTATAGAAAAAGTAATGCTCTGCGTTGTAAATATATTTCCAAAGAGCAATCCAGGATTCGGTGTCGAAAGGGAGAAATGTGATCATATCTACGAAGCCTGAATGCAAACATAATGGAATCATTGAAGGCTACTTCGAGCTTACGCCTACACCGTGAGTCGAGTCTTGCGAAAATGTTGGAACCATGTGACAGATGCAGGAATATAAGTGCCCTGACCAATCTTATGCACAGGTTTGTGGAGAGCAGATCAGCATACAACCAAAGTCGGCGAAGTACCCCATATATCTTACCTAGTTTCATTTTAATATGGTCGCAACAGTCCATTTGTGAATTAAACACAATGCCTAAGTTTTTAACTTTCTGTATATATGGTATAGTGGTGCGATCAAACTCCATCGGGGGAAAATTGATGGGATCGCAGCTTCCTTTGCTTGCCGCCATCGCTTGAGATATGTTGGGGTTGAGCTTTAAATTATTGTCGATTGACCATTTTAATATATTATGAAGATCTTCGTTAATTCTCCTAACACAGTCCTCTAAGAGCGCCATGGGACGATAAAGATATATTTGCACGTCATTAGCGCACAGATGAATGGAGCTATTTCTTTTAACAGTTTGTAAATCATTATTTAAAAAGACTGAAGAGCAGAGGTCCCAGTATTGACCCTTGTGGGACTCCGACAGACAAAAATAGCCTAGATGAAACAACTTCGTTCACTTTAACTCGTTGTGAACGTTTCTCCAAAAAGCTTTCAAATTCAGTGCCGGCGAGACGAGTCCAAAAAGGCTCTTCAGCTTGTTAAGAAGTTTCATGTGATCAATGCTATAGAAAGCTTTCGTGAAATAGAGTAAGACTAAGAGCGCAATGCGGTCATCATCCAAAGCGGTTCTACTGTACGTAGTGATTTTTAAAAGCTGTCTCACAACTATGCCCAGGACGAAAACCTGACTGCCAAGGGGTCAGGGAATTAATTCGATTCAGGTACTCGGATATTTGATTTGCCATGATTTTTTCTAGTGCCTTCGCTAGAAAACATAATAAGCTTATAGGCCTGAGGTCCTTGACGTCGCTAGGAGTGGAATTTTTAGCGATTGGAACCACTAGCGCTTCCTTCCATAGAGACAGAAATTCGCTGAACGTTAAGCATCTATTGATCATCTTTACAACAGGGCCAATAATGAAAGGTAAGATTAGTTGCACGAATCGCGGTGGGATTCTATCGGGTCCAATAGCATCGGTTTGGATAGATAAGACAGCTAGGGCGGCCTCAATCTCATCAACGCAACGAAAACAGAACTCGGATCCTGAGCGAGCAGTAGGAGTGTTTTGAGAGGATGGCGAAGCGCTGGTATAACAAGAAGGAAAGGTAGTAGCAGTAAAGAACTCATTGACCTCATCAGCGTCAAGGTCAAATACTGAGCTATCACCACCATTAACTCCTAAGTCACGTAAGGCACTCCAAAGCTTCTTTGGGGGGGCCCTGCAATCTAACTTTCAAGTATGGTATGAAGACTTTGCATCTCTCACTTTTTTGTTTGCAAGATTACGAGACTTTTTGTACAAAGAGATTTAAGTCTTCTGTACTGATGGTATAAAAAATACACATTCGCAGATTAATTTCTTTATCTCAGGTGAGACCAAGCGATAACCTTTGATTTTTATACGTTTAGTCTGAATGGGGGCATATTTATTTAGTAAGAATGAGAGAGAGTACTTATTGGTCTAGAGCGCGTATGGGTGGACTAGCGTTCTGCTCCAAGATTACGTTCCAGTCTATATTACTGCATTCCTCAAATAGTTAAGCAAATTTGAAAATACGATATTTAATAAGACGAAAAGGAGTAGATTGAAATAGAATAGGTAAATTATATTTCAGGTATAGGATGTCCTGATCAAGAATTGCAGGGAAGGATAGTTGCGAATCGCGTATTATACATGAGAGGTCAGTGGTGAGTAAAAGATCTAACTGAGAAGGCGACTCGGCATTGAAATATGTGGGGGAGAAATTAATTAAAGAGAGATACAAAGATTGGATGAAAAATGGGAATATATCGGATTGATTGTCATTACGGAGGATATTAACGTTGAAATCGCCAGCAACAATAATGTGAGAGTACATATGAAATAGAGCTGACAGAGAAACATCGAATTTGCCTACACTAACACGAGATGAAACGCTCGAAAACCAAAATTTTATAATTTCTGAAAATTTTTTTTCCTACGTATTGTTTCTACCAAAAATATTTTTCAAGATCATAAATATTTCCCACTCGTAAAGAAAAGGAATAAAGGAAAAGACGACATTAACTGGATCAGGTTGTTTGTTGCTTGTGATTTTTCTTTGCCATATTTGTCTGAGTTTTACGATGGTTTGAAATACGAAAGTGCGCTGAAGGAATTATCATCCCTAAGCGTAAAAATCAAAGAAATATATTTTAAACAATGAGCTAAATTTAAAAAAAAAAGCCATCCTGTATTAGATCTGTAATATGCATTTTAAATAACAGTTTTCACATTTTACGTAAATCAAAAAAAAAAAAAAGAAAAAAAAAAAGAAAACAAAACATTTTAAACAAAGGTCACATAATATGAATCATGCCACTAAACCTGAACATGGCAAGCAAATACCTGAGCATCTCTGAACTTCAACGTGACATGACATATAAACTTTCTTCATTGGATGGATAGCTGCCAGTTTGTGACATGACAAACTCGGTGAGTTAAGTAGTCTAAAGGAATGTTTCCCATTACATTAGATGATTTGTTGGCTGCAACGACTCAGGCTAGCAGAAATGTTTTTTTCTTCTTCTTATTATTATCCAATGCAATCTTAATCGTAGTCGAATTGGCTATTGTCGAAGGTGTTAAGTACTATATCTAAACACTTTCAACTCTGAGAATGGTCAAAAGAATTTACACTCGGTTTTTTTTCACGCCAAGTTGCTTATTGAACGCTCACTTTGGTTCCCTTGAGAGTTATAGTCAAGTCTTCAATGGAAGTTAATTTTTAAGCAATCACTTAAATAGCGTGCGTATATACCTGGATCACCTTTATTTGGTGTGATGCGTACCCCATACCTCTATTTAAGGATATTCCGCAAAAGTCCTTTATATTAACAAGATAGAGATCATTTTTCATTCTAAACGGAGACAAGCGTATTATAACGAACAGCTGGCCGTGATTAATCGAGGCACTCTTGACAACATTTATTCTGCTTGGAAAAAGGTGACTTGATGGAAACTGGAATTATTTGATCCGTTTCTGATTAGTTAGCTGCATTCCATACAATAGGAATTTATGAGAAATTTAAAAAAGAAAATCAACAAATTTTAGAATGAAAACAATTTGTACTCGCTACCGAGGAAGGTAATAAACATTTTCATAATTGGTTAAATGCGCCCCCATTTACCGCCTTAGAAAACAACACGAGTCCAACACCTCACCATGGCCAGCGAGCGAGCACCTCATGTTTGTTTTCAATTAAATTTGTGGTTAGCAAGTAAATTTACGAGTGTGTTTATTTACCTGTGCCCTAAAGATACATTCCAGATGATGGAATCAGGCAAGTCAAATAAGAATTGCAGAAAATTGAATGTTTCGGTCATGTCACCTGAAGCAGTTTTGAAGGTGAATTGATTTGGCGTTGAATTTTTGTACATCTTTTGTACATGGTCAGTCAGCGATTGAAGATGTAGAGAATATGGAGTCTAAAGTGGAGATGCTCCTAAATGGAAATAAATTGAAACGAGATGAGATAAAAGACGCAACACATCTCTGATGATCCACATAAAATATGAAATTTCGATTTTAAATTTTAATTTTTAATTTTCAGTTGGAATTTATTGAATTATCCTTTGAAATGTTTACGGCGAGAAAGCGACCGAATGAACGTACAAAACAAGAAGAGAGTCGTCTTCGTCGTCGTTGTTGTAGTCGGTGAGGAACTGAATTTCTACAGAAATGTAAGTCCATCTTGCAATTCCTGATTTTAGCAGCGCGCCTGTGCAAATCATTAAACCCGGTTATTGATGGCGGGTTAATAATATTTTTACTGCTTATCGATTATTTATTGTGGCAGCTTTTCTCTTTAAAATTTGTTCTTCTTCTCAAAATATTTTTCATCTTGAGTTACAAAGGAGCAAAGTTTGTTTTTTGATTTTTAGATTAAAAAAAAAAAGAAGAAAAAATATATATATATTTATCGTCACATGTACATATATGCAAGGGAAAATAAATATTGAGGAATTTGGTTTGTTAAGTTATTTAGGTAAATTTCAGCTGTAGATACTTAAGTGTTTTGCTTTTTGGATAGTGAATTGGTCTAGAGGAAAATTTCCCACTTGAGCTGAAACTATTATTATGAAAATTTTGAAAATAAATTTCGTTTTGTCTTTTTATCTGGATATTTATTCAATTATAAATTAATTTTGTAAAGTACTTTCAGATTCTGTGTTATCAGTAACGGTGAGCTTCTGCCTAAGCAAAATAGGCAGCTGAGAGAAGGCCCAACCGTGTAAGGGGCCCGCCAGGGGTCAAAACGGTATACATGGAGGACATACAGAACCGGACATTAAAGAAAAAATTAATTCATACTAATGTTCCTGCATACAGGGGCGAATTTACCATTAGGTGGAGCGAGGCGACAAATTTTTGGGGGCGGAAAATTTTCAATTGATGATGTAAAAGGACACGAGATGAAAATCGCACTATCCGGCAGGAACGGATTCAGAGTTACTTGGATCATCATTTTTTCGCACCATTTTTGTAGAAAACACCAGATAATTACTCAAAAGTAATATAAAAGAAAAAGCAATCACATGCTTACTAGCATTTTTCAAAGATTGTCATTACAACAGGCAATAAAATTTACGTCTGTACCTTCTGCTTTTCAAGAAACAGGTAAAATTTGTGGGTGGGTTATCATTTTGCCGGTGCAGTGTACAAAGACGTGATTCTACTTGAGTAAGAAGTTTTACTTTTTCATGAAGCTAATAGCTTGAAATTTCAACCGCGAAGATGCATGGAACTTGAAAGCGTTTTATCTAGTAGATTTAGACGAGATGTCTGCACCTGGGAAGCTCCTTTGTCGTCCGCTTAGGCTAAATGGTGAAAACAATTATCGGCCCTCGGGCGGGATTCTGTAACCGCGGAGAATTTGGGAATTTGGGAATTCGGGAGATAAGAATATTCGTTTTCTCTGATTAGATACCCTAATTCTCCATTCACAATTCACGAACATGGTTTGAGAATTAGGGAAAATGTGAAAGAATTGCGAAAAGAGAGATTGCAATTCCCAACGTTTAATTTGAAAAATCGTAGGTTACCCACCTTCTCAAAATACAACAAAAATAGAAAATATGCTCAGTTGGAAATTCTTCTTCTTACTTTTCCACTTGCAAAACATCGAAGAATTTTAACAAGTGGAGTAGAGAATTCTTAAGACAAATTCGGCAAGTTACAGAATTCCAAGTGGAGAATTAACTGTCAAATCAACTCTAATCTCCCAAATTCCACAATTCTCCGTGTTATAGAATCCGGCCCCTGGAGTTGTACAAGTACATCCTGAAAAAAGGGTTCTTGGACATTTATCCAAATTTGAAACTAGCGCTCCGGCTGTTGTTGTGTACATCAGGGTTAAACTGCTCGGTAGAACGATCGTTTTCAGCGGTAAAACTAATGAAGAACTATTTAAGATCCACTACAGAGGATATCAGGCTCAGTTCACTCACTGTGTTGTATATATATTCAGAAATAATGCAATATGTGGACTATAGTGAGGTAATCCGTTCTTTTGCAAAGAAGAAAGTTCGTCGCATGGCAATCTAAGCATATGCTTATACACAATAGACCTCTTTGCATATAATTTCATATTTATTTGTTTTTGTTATATTTCTAAGTCTGCTTGATTATTTTATAAGGTCGATGTTCGTTAAGTAAATGAAAAATAACGGTAACATCTTTGTGTTAATAAATTATTTAAAAAATGGGCCTGACTCTGTTTATCGCCTAGGGGCCTGGGTCTTCATTTTCGGGCCTGGTTATCAATCTGGAAAGTCTTGAAACTTTTGTACTGCTCTCAATTGAATTAGGTATATCTTAATTGTCTTCAGTTAGCTCAGACCTCTATATTGAGATTTTAAGATACTTCAGCGGAAACTATACAGTAAATTAAAACTTGAATGTTTTTTACAGACACCTTGAACGTACCAACTATTAGTTATAAATCTTCTGTAATAATTTTAAACTAATTTTTATTATTATTATACATTATTTTCTCATTTTTTTCTAATTAAATATTTTTTTTTGTTTGTTGATGGCTAATTTAATAATGGGTTCAGTATTAACATGATTTATTGCAAATTTAGGAGACACAAAATTTTTCATTTAGAACAAATTTCTTTCAAAATTGTTATAAAAAAAAATAGAAAAAGGAGCAGCGAGTCTTAACCATGGTAAAACCTTCTTCTACGCGAGTATATTTTTTGGTTCAACTGAAAATAATTTTGACATAAAATAGGAAGGAGAAACAGGCGCTATAGTGGCTAGTTAGTAGGGGCACATACAAAGTATCGAGGTTTAGTTTAAACAGTTTGTGTCAAGTGTTTTCGTAACTACGATTTTCAATGAAAGTATGTATAAATTGAATAATGAAGACATCTTGATCATTGAATCATAAGGCATGTGATTGGATAAACACTTTTAACTGATATGATCAGCATAAATCCTTTCGACTACCATTAGCAGAATGTTAAGTTATCTTATTAGGAAAGCATGATTCTATACCTGAATACCTTGTTTTTAAAATTCAGCTTCTGATTGAAAGATATAATTTCTGAAAAGTAGAATTCACATAGTGTGAATTTATCGTATGAAAAAGCCTATAATCAACTAAAATATTCACCCTCTTTTGATAGTAGTAGTCCAGTCAGGCGCGGATACAGGGGGGGGGGGGGCGGACACGAGGGGTCATGACACCTATACCCCAAGCGCCTTCGCGGTTAATTGAATGAGCGAGGTGTAAAAGTTTAACAGGATAATTTTAGTATGGTACGGTCTGGTTTGTATGGTTTGTTTGCCTTCTTTAGTAGTAGTAATAGTGGATTGGGTATAATAGTCATTCGCTCGTAGCTCTTCGTCTTTTAAACGTGTACAAAGTTTTCAGAATTTTCTTGGGTTTTATATAATATCGAAAGAGTCATCTATCATGCCTATCACAGGATAGTAAGTAATTTTGGAATGCATATTTATTTTAGTATTTGATTGCTTAGAAAATGGCACATAATGCTTAGCATCATAGTTAAGAAGATGCTTTTATATTTTTGTTGCGCCGATCACTCCTATATATGAAAAAGGCCATAATTTCGGGTTTAAAAAGTGTTATTGTTTCTAAGAAATTGGTCAGCGATCATAAATTGTTTTTTACCTATCTGATTTTCCTACGGTAGACGGCAGCCGGAAATTCGTTGTCAAAACAGGTAGTCGGAAATTTGGAAGTACAATTGCAACGACAGGCGGTGAGCGGCGATTGTGAAAGAAGAAGATACTGAAATTTCATTTGCTTTTTGTTTTGAGCGTTTTGAAACAGATTTTTATCGAGAATATTTTATATTATTTTGAAAGAATTGCAATGGACCAAAGTGAGGAAAGGAAAAATTTAAAATACAGAAATTAACTAAATTAAAATCAAACTAAATGCCATAAATATCACAGCTTTACCATTTGTATTTAAGCGCTTCGAAATATCCATCCAAACTATGTCTGTTTTGTCAACTCCTCTATACTGGTTGAAGACAAGAGTATATCAGAGATAATTTTATGATTTCGCACTTCCTCAATCATTTTTTCATCAAAAGTAACAAAAATAAATGCCACTACAATTTCGTTCGTTTGATTTTGTTGGTAGTACTGCAGCGACGACGGTAAAATTAGAAATTGATCAGTACCGACGGCAACTTCGTCGATCGCTGCTCGTCACCCGTCGTAATTTGGGCATTGGCATAAGACGCTGTGCTTTTACAAGTTTGCCAGCGGCATTTTTTCGTCGTTTGCCGTTGCCCGTCGCAATTGTACTTAAGACTTGACTTAAAAAATTTTGTTTTACGGATCTTCCAGTAGAACCATGGTTCCATGCAATCAACGTCTAGCCACCCGTTGATTTTTCATAGCGACACTGTTTCGAGCCGGAGTTGTTCAAAATTTTTACGTTCGTAGGGATGTACTAAAATTTAAGAATTTTAATGAATAACTATTCACCGACAACGGTCCAAACGAATTGGTGCATTGAATCTGGTGGTTCACTCTTTCAGACAGGGGCACAAGCATTCAGTCTTCTTAGAAAGATCTGAAAATTTTTCTTTAGATTTTTCATGCACTATTGGCGGTGGACAATTTTTCCAAAGAGTTATATTGATTCAGGTACCTTGGCTGATCTGGGTAGCTAAAGATAATTATGAGCATTTGCAAGCATACATTTTCTTCTTAGAAACTTACGTGAACATTTTTCTTTCGAATTTTTATACACTTTTGGTTGCTGAAAACGATCAGATGGATTGATGCCACTAAAATTGATTCTACAATTTTTCTTCACAATTTTTACGGTAAGACTATAAAAATAAAAGCAATTCGCTTTCTTCTGCCTGCGGTAGTTTCCGTTGCTTTGCTTGTACTTTCGTATTAATTCAAGTAGTGTTGTTTAATTTAACTTTAGGTTTACTTTTAATTTATAAGAGAAGAATAAACTAGCTACACTAGTTAGCGATGGAGATAGAAATAGTAGCGAAAGTGGAAAGCAAAACAATGATAAGACCTTTGATAATTTTTCTCAGAAGAAAGCAAGATCAGTTAAGTTCCAATCAAAAGAAATAGTCAGTGACATATCATGCACTTCTACTCCTATTCCTTTGAATGTGATCATTTTACAACCTCTCACTTTCAGTCGTTTACTTCACCCGGCATAGAATCGGTTGCGTCACATCTATTTCTACAAACTATTGACCGTGAAAGAGTATCTTGATATGAGTCCTTAATGTTTGTCCACTCTGAGATCGATATTGATGTGGATAATATTATCGACAGGTTTTCCAAATCAAACCGAAAATTGGGATTTGTGATATCTAACTTAATTATGATAAAAAAAAATTAAAAGCGACTACTTCCGACTTTTTCCTCTCCCCTCGAACATTTTAGCTGTGACCCCCCCCCCCACCCCCCACAGGCTGCAGGTATGGATACGCATCTGAGTCCAGTAATATAATGAGAATCTAATCGAAATTGAGCTAATTCCTCTTGATGAATATTGACTAGAAGCATAGAACGCATAAGAACCAGATGTGGCATGCAGTACCAAAACAGTAAACAAATTTTATATGGCTGGATATACGTCGAGTGATTCATATTTTTTCGTATCTGAAGTGTTGAGGAAGTCCATCAAATGTATGCAAAACTGCTATTATAAAAACATTTGCTTTCGGCACGCTCTAAAACATGTTATTATCCGTTTCAGAATGCACTACCCATTTCACAATCTGCATACTCTGCTCTAGAATGCCATGCGATATCTAGTTCTTGTGCCATCTAGATGTCAATACCATTGGAAAAAAATTCATTGGAAAGAAATGTAAAGAAATCAGAAAAATAACATAATTAATATTTAGGTGTTAGTATTAGTATGTTAAACTAAACAGAAACCAATTAAATAGAACGAAAAAAAGATTAAATATTAAATAAACGTTTTTTATAAACATGCTTAGAAACGTCAACAATAAAATGTCAAAATGCTAAGCCATATTGTTAACAGCAATGCACAAACGATTAATAGGTTCGTGCATGCCAAAGTTAAACCTTGCGGAGTTAACATGCAACAGAGGTAACCATCTCAAATTGTGCCCACTATCACGGAAAGAGGTTTTGTTAAATAGCAGGGAAGAATCAACATTCACGTTTAAGAATTGAATGCACAAAAGCAACATCGGCAACAATGTGACATTTTTCAAGCGACTGCATACTTCAAAACTTCAAACGATCCTCATAGGGTGGAGGAATTAGTGAATTATTCCAGAGTAAGTGTCTAAGAGCAAAGCGTAGGAAGTTCTGCTGAACGCACTCGATACGGTTGAGCTGTATACCGTAAAATGGAGACCAGATCTGGCTAGCGTATTCATGAAGTGATCTCACAAGGCAAGTGTACAAACGATATGTTAAGGTGGGATTCGAAAACTATCGGGACCAACGTTTTATAAAACCCAGCGTAGAACTACTCATTGATACCATGTAGTTTATGTGGGAGATAAAATTCAATCTTTGGTGACATTTGACACCCAAATCACAGACAGAATCCGCACGGCGAATCAAGGAAACCTCGAAACCATAATCATAAGAGATAGGTTTCTAATTCCTGTGGAAATTCATAACCTCAAATTTTTCGATATTGAGTACAAATTATTGCTTTTGCACTAATCGTGAAGTTTGTGAAAGTTATGTACAGGGTGACAATCATTAACAAACTTAATCTGAGCGAAAAGCTTAATGTCGTCAGCATAAATCAAGACTTTGCAGTGCCTCACAACAGAGATAATGTCGTCAATAGATAGAATAAAGAATAACGACTCCCTTGACGTACGTCCGACGAATCCTTTAAGACTCTATAAATGGAACGGCGGAAATAGATTTAGTTATCTAAATAAGACTCCGTCCATTTTAGAAATAGTGGGGGAAACCAATACTACTCCATACTCCATTTTAAACAGTATCACGGAGTGAGATAACTTGTCGAAGGCTTTACTAAAGTCTGTATAAATACAATCTATCTGGTAGCCTTTTGCTAGTCCGCCAATGGTATCGGAGACAAACAAGTTAGTGGTTGTAAATCTGTATAGAATAAACCCATGTTGGCTTGAAGAGAGCAAATCCTTACAGGAAGTTGATAGCAGAGAGTAAGTGTAAATTTAGGTATGCAAAATAATTTTGCAATAGACCTCTAATTAGAAATTGTATTTTAACCACCTTGTTTTTTGTAGATAGGTATGATAAAGGAATTTTTCCATAGCTGCGGGAAACAACCACTATCGAGCGATTTTTGGAAAATAATTCTCAGCGAAGCTGCCAGGGCAAATCACCACGACTTAAAGAAGGCTGGAGGGACCCCATCAGGACCCGCTGTGAAATCATTTGGAAGCTCATTTATATAATCAAGAATATCCTCTTGTGAAATTGTAGGCATAGTCAATAAAACGTTATGAGAATCGCTCATATGACTGAAGTTGTTATTTCGAGGAAAGAGATTTGACGAGAAAAATGCATTGTCAAAAAATGAAGCAAACATACTGCAAATTTCAGACGGATCGTCGCTAGCAGAATCCTTGTATCTCATGGTATTGGGATAGTTGTCCGTTTTTTTCTTCATATTAATAAACTTAAAAGAGATTCGTGGGTCACTAAATATTTTTAAATATACTCATCATAGAGTGTAGAGGAAAATTCTTTGAACTCATTATAGGATGTGAGGAAGTTGTTGTGACTTTAATGTCTTTGTCACTCATAAAACTTTTCCACAGTTTATTCTTTCTATTTTTAAGACGCTTCAGTTCTTTATTGAACCATGGTGGAGATGTTTTAGAGCAGCGCTGATGCCCGCTGAGAGCGTGAGAAATAGAAAAGAATTACGTAAAATTTAGAAACGTCTTCGTTAACACTATTGCTAGACAATAATGTGTTGAAAGTAATAGAGGTAAGTCTACCGCGGAAAGTTCTGGAAAGTAAGCCTTTTTAAAATTGAAGAAGTATTGTGTTTCGTCACAATTTTTAATGTTTGCGGTTTCAATGCAATATGCAATTAGTAGAGGGGGGGATATTTGTCAAGAGTAGACATTATAACTGGGCTAGGTTCAACTTATAATAAGTTATCCGCGTTAGTAGAAACAACTAGATCTAACTGCCTACACATGTCATTCTTTACAACATTACTTATTCTGCTGAGACCAAGAGATGAGATAGCGTGCAGGAATAGTGATTCCCTTGTTGTCAAATTATTAAGAGGAAGATAGTCAACGTCATCTACATTGAGTAAAATCACCAATTAGTAGTAATTCGTCAAAATAATCCATCTTACCATGGATAAAATTAGATGTTGAAATTAGTAGGTCGTAAATATTCTGCCATCAACAATATTTATGTAGTCTGGAGAAATAGGTATAGCAACAAATAATATATAAGCTAGATTTTAAGAGGGATAACCTAAGAGCAATAAGTTTAATCTAGAGCGTGTTGGAGAAACTGGGAAGCTCAACCTGACTGCAATTAAACTGGTTTTTACAAGCGAGGAGTACGCTGCTGCTACGGATTCAGTATGTCTATTTCTAAAATTAGAAATTATTTGGGACTATTTCAAGTAAGTTGATAAATATCTTAATTTTATTTTTTCTTTCTGGCGGCGGAAAAGAAGACTGTGAAGCGCAGGGCTGCCAATGTGAAAGCTGTATAAGAGGAAAGTATGCATACTTGTTGGACGAAATTTGTTGATGAATTGGAAGTTATTGAAGATCGCCTTGTATCTCCCAAAGTAGGCACCGTAGTAGGGAATGAATTGCAACGAGATCATTATACAAAGAGTTTAAGTGCTCATGAATGTCAGAATACCCAAACATAGCCTCTTGGGCAGGGGGCGAAGGATGTTGTAGTTGTAGTAATGGAAATCAAGTATGTTGTGAGTAGTGTGTATATGTCGAGTATGCATGGTACGCTATAAGATTACTGATGTTAATTTCTAGCCTATCCAGTGGGCATATCTTAACCTTCTCGTGGTCCCAACTGATGTTAAGGTTGTGATTGCTTGTATAGGATATATACAATTTTTTTAGTCTTTGCGAATAAGACCGAATGTAGTCACCAGTCCCATTACTACAAGGATATCTACCTGTAAAGATACCACTGGGAGTATGTGTGGCCTTATAATAAGGTCATGCATTATGCAGCCGTATCAATTGGGTAGCCAACATTTCTAGCTTGTACTACGGGGTTGAGGAGCACCGGATAGCTCTGATTTAGGTGCGGAGGAGGCCACTTTTTTGGGAGCATCGTGGTGGTTGTGGGTGCCCATATGCAGGTAGATAGATGGTGTTTGAATCTGTATGACTTATGCAGACATTCTTCCTTGAACAGAGGAGTATGTGCTTTTGTATAATTGCATACTGCGTCCGAAGATCTGAAGGATGGTCGCTTATTAAGTATGCTTAGATAATTGTCTTTCGGCGTGGAGTCGCGCTAAATAAACCGGGTGCCTGACCCAGAGATCGGGTGAGATCTTATATTGGTCTCGTTTCGACCAGTAAGTACAATGTCAAGCATGCACTGACATAAAGTAGTACTCATCGAGAGAGAATATAATACAATCTGCCTCATGAGGGCGTTGATTGTCGCCTAAGTACTAATCCGCGCATTAAGACTGCCGTGAGATTAAGGCTAACAGCTAGGTGCTCACATTAAACCCTCGACAGATTTCTAGACATGCAAAATCATATACCCAACTCTCAATTCGCTGTTCAATAAAAACAAATATTAGAAATATACTCATAGAAGCAAAACCATCCACTCAAAAATCTATAGACTTATACATAGAGAACTCTGCAAACTATTGTCTTTTTCTTTCAACAAGTTTATGGGTTAATAAATTTCTACCTCTCACCCATATGAGGGAATAATAAAAATTTAGTTTCATCCAGAAGCTCACTATGTTCCTTCCTCTTTTTGTCCTACATTCATTTAATTACAATACAAAATGTCATAATTTAAATAAAGTGCAGCCGCCATTACTGGAAATCTATAATTCATGAATTATTACAATTTTCAAGATTTTACTATGGTACTCGTTCCGACCGACTGTCTAGTGGGCATCCTTCATGGTGCCATTAACTCGCTTGCCATGTCATTACGTATTAGCCAAGATAAACCAGATGGGGCTCAGATGATAGTAAATAAAACGCGTCTAATTCTGGAGGCTACTTAGGTACCTACCTACATACATAGCTGGCTAGCATTTGAGCGTGAATCCAAAAAGTTTTTATCACTACAATTAGCTAGGCATAAAGTACGGTGTAAATCATGCATCTCATTAATTTCCTGACATTTAGAACAAAGGTAGACAATGTATTAGGAATCTGCCGTTCACCTGAGCAGCGCTGCGCCGCCCCGGGGACTTACATAAGAAATGCATCAACAGAGTGGAATCGGCCCACTTTACTGGTTCTCATGAAACCTTGTGTTTTGCTCTTATCAACTCGATTAAATGGATTACACAAGTTCTTGAGTTCATCTCTAATTGCTCTCTTCAAGACAAATGAAAACAGGAGTCTTGAATCAGATCACTGAATATAGATGGAGTAGAAATAGGTAGGTAGGTAGGTTATATGTACATACATAAGTAGAAAGGGTACAGTAGCAAATCCATTTACTAAAATTACCTTCGGTTTGTGATAATCTCTGAGTTACCCGCATAACGACGACAAAAGTGTATCAGAGTCGCGTTCGACATGCCACTTTAATGGAATCGTCTTATTGCAGACTTAAATGCAAATCTCGTGTTAAACAGTTCCGTCTTTGCGACTAGAGTAATTATTGTCGCTTGTGTTCCTATACTATAATGATTCACAATGCAATGCCATTTAATTGTTCCTGCCGTGCCGGACGAAGAGTAAACATTGCTCGACCTGCAGTAGATACTTCACGGGACTTGGTAATTTGTGATTGCTTTTAAATGAAATTAAAATAAACTTTTGCTTATTTACGGCAATAGATACTAACAGGAAATTAAGAAACAACTGATTGTGTACTAATTAGTGCAACATTTATATGGACAAAAACATTAGTCACTATCGGAAGCGCGCGGAATTGTTGTTCTTACTTTCTCTATGTAATTAATTTGGGAAATGGCAGTTTTTTTTTCGACTGATGTTTTATTTAAGTTAAGAAAGATTAATTTTAATTAATTTTGTTGATGTATTCGTGGTGAATGTTTCGTTGTTATAATTTTAACTGAACCAAATACCGAATAATCGGATAAGTATCAACGAACCTATGTAGAAGGATTGGTGCCGGCAGGAACCCAACTGTAGGGATAAAGGGTGTCCTCACTTTTTTTAATTGTTATCACTAAAAAAAAGAAATTGAAAGAAAAAACAAAACTCAAAGAACCGTAATTATTAGAAGAAAAAAAACAAGGCTTGTATAAGGAGTAGAATAAATGCTGCCAAAGTCCTGGACGCGTTCAACATTTATCAGATTTAGACCATCGAGGTTCGAATCGGTTAAATTGTCACGCGTTCAAGATTTATCAGGTTCAAAGCATCGAGGTTTGAATCGAGGTTTGAATCGGTTAAATTGTCGGTGAATAAATATTTTTTTCCAATCATCATCATAAGTGAACAATTCATCAAGATTACTCACCTCCCAAGAATTACCAATCATCAGTAGTGATCTGACTATCATACCAGAGCATTTATATGTGGGCTTATAATAACTTCCTCCTTAATCAAATATTTTCCATACACATACATAAATACAACACAGAAATATTACAATTTTTCATCTGAAAGTAAAATTCTTTACCTATACTTTTCCTGATGACTTTTTAATCAAAAATCTTTTCTCCAACATCTTAATAACAGGATTATGCGTAAACTTAATATAATTTCTTTCCTACTTCACATTATATACTTCCTTTTATATCGAAAGAATTCTTGCACGTATTCACCTCGTTCCTCCAAGCTCTCATTACATTCCGGCAAGTGAGTGTACAACTTGTACCATCCCATGAATCAGAAATCTCGATGACAAATGCCCACTTAACATACCTCAAAACAATCCGCGCAATTCAATTAAATTTTTGCCATAATGTGGGATGCCATGGTTACTTTTTGTGAGTCCAGACCAGATGAGATAAAACTGGGCCTGAGTCGCAGCCCATCCAGTCCACTAGGTAGGTATTAAGAGAACAAGAAGATGCGCACCCAGTTCAGATGCACTTTTTAGACCTCCCCATTAAACTCAAGAGTGCAGTATCGCGATTTGCGGCACAAAATTACGAGAGACAAGAGCAAACACAATTCCGTCATAAATGCAAATACGTGACATATTTGCCCCAGGTAATTCCAATTTCATTAATTTTGTCATCCCGAGTCGTCCATAATAACCGCACTCGCTTTGGTATGAGCTCTTCTAAGAAATTGAAATTCCGTTTTTATGGATGCTCCACTAAACATAGTCTATAGGTATATTCAGTTGAACGTTACACAGGTACCTTCCTGGAGAGTTGTTGTTTCAAAAATATGGGATTGTCTTTGACTCTGACTCTCTGTCTACAACCGGCGTACCATATGCAAATTGTATATACGTTTTATTTTGTCCCCTTTTAATGAGCTCGAAGCTTTAATCCATAGGTCTTGTTAGGAATTAACAAAAATTACGAGCTTATTATGCATGAGAGCGCGCATTTGCAATTTGAATACCAGCGCTCCATATGAGCGCACTCTGTTCGAATCGGAAAATTTAATTAGAGTAAATATTATTGCCGGTACCTCTTGGCGGCAGATTTGAGAATTGATGCGGAAAAATATCACATGCTGGTTGCCATTTCAATAATTCAGATGCGCGACTTAAGACATGTTCTCATTTGTTTCGAAACAAACTGGAAATTTAGCATCGGAATTAGCTGTTGCTGGCCATGTTTTATGGGATATTATTCAGGCAAGAGATTCAACGCTCCTTGGAAGGAGAATGGTCGTCTGAAGAAAATTAGATTTCGATGCAAATTTAAATTATATATGTACGTGGGAAAACCGTTAAGTAACATTTAAGTTCAGCATTGAAATGATGAAGCAATTGTAACATATTTTATAAGTAGATTGAATTTTTTACTTTTAAGTTCGATTGCAATAAAATCAGATTAGTTGAAATGTGTTCTCATCATTAACCGACGAAGGTAGGAATAAATTAGAGTAGTTTTTGGTTTTATCACCGGTATTAGCTTTGCCTTGAAATTTGAGATAAATGAAAAATGGCTATATTTGGTGGTAAATAAGTGTGATTAGGCAGGTGGCGAGAAGAAAAATATTGACTGGATATTTATATCTATGTGAAGGTAGCGTAGTCCCGTACTTCTTGCTAACAAGAGATATGTTCGTTCTCCCACCCGGATGTAGTAACTGAATTAGTTGCACTGGAGGGATGGAATGATGCTATGAAATAAATTCATCGTGAATTTAGTAAATATGAAAATTGACTGAGCTTTTAGCCAAATCCGCAGCTCGAGAATTGAGTGGAAAAACTCTTTTTAAACGCAAAATCTTTGAAAAAAGAAATTTCTCTTGGAAAAGAGCAGGAACCGTATACTCATCAGTATGGCCTGGTTCCTACTCGATGTATACGCCAAAGTAACAGCAAAGCTGACTACACATATGTGCTTAAAGTAATTTTTAAGTGTGAATTATTTTTAAGGTGAAATATTAAGTATTTACTTGAATCCTACCAAGATTAGCCCTGTGCGGGACTAACATTTCATAGAGAATTTTGCTATGAAATAAATTCACAGCGAATTTAATAATATGAAAATTGGCCGATGGAAATAATTATTGCGCTATGACTTGGTAGATATTCGTGATTTTGCATAACAAAGGGCTTATATTGAAAATTGTTTTTCGGATGTCAAGATATACTTACTTGATAAAAAATAACAATTTTACCAACTCTAATGGCTCTTTTGAGATTGGAGACTTTTATTGTTATACGAAAAGGAATATGTACAGCTTTCCTAAAATTAACATTTCCCAAATTTTTTACAGAATTACATAAAGAAATTTATTCAGGTTTCGTTTTTAACTCCTTGACTTAAGACACCAGACCACGGTTAAATTTTTTTTTATTTTCTGAAAGATGCATTTCTTAAGAATGCTCTCACCAAATGTTTTAAAGAAATTTGTAAAACTGACGAAGATACAACATTTTATGTGAAACGGTTTCGTTTGGTTTGTATGTTGAATTATCCTTCAGCAAAACTTAGAACGGTTTTTCTTGAAATTACGTTTTTATTAAAAAACACTTTACATCCAATTTACATGCGCCAAGTCTTGAACTGTTCGAAAATCCAGTCTCTATAGCACCACGTAGGGATTTTTTTTAAACGGCCTCATTCTATTTTGTTTTATGAACCATGAAAGCTTTGCTTGAAAATCGGAAATTAAATTCACTGGTCCGCTATTTGTGTTTTGTTTTTTAGATTTAGAAATTTCCCTATGTGGTGCTGTAAACCTATATGTCTAGAGTTTTTTTATTTTCTGATGAACTGTATGGCTTAATCGCTGTCAACAGCCGAGCAGCAATTTCGTCGGAGTGTCCTCTTGGAAGCGGCGTACACCGCAAACTATACTTTACTTTCGAGTACAAAAATGTGTATACAATCTTCTGTATGTATATATTGACTAAGAGATTAACAAAAAAAAGTCCCATTTATAGTTAGCTTGAAAACAATTACGGAAAATACACCTTCTATAGCGCACGCACCGTGGTCTGGTGCCTTAACTCCTTCAACTTTGCATTTTTCATTCGCACTAGTTTGTTAAAATTTTGTGAGGAAGGTGAAGTTATGTGTCACACGTCATTTGTGTATTGTAAAAGTTAAGCAAGGCTATCTTTATGCCAGGATTCGTATAACGATGTTAAAAGAAACTGTAGATATACAGAGTGATCTATATTAATTATATACTAATGACGATAGGAGATGTCGAGAGGAACAAAATATTGGATTGTGTGAAGATAGTGACGGGAGTAAGGTGTAAGGCCTTAACAAATGAGATTCCATGACTTAATTCAATTAATAAAAATCTTTTTTATGTAAATGATGAAAATGAAGATAGCAAAATTTTTCATTGACATATATTAATTGAATCTTTGTGAAAAATCAATATAATAATTACGATTTAAACAAAACTATACACCACTACGTCTCTTTTATTTCCAACTAAATATATCTTGCCAACCAACTTCCACTCGTTCATGTCCAGTTAAAAAAAATCACTATTTGCCTAAAGCATTTTATTGGCAAGAAAAATTGCACCTCATTACTCTAAGAAAAAAAAAAAAAAAAACAAATTAAACACGTGTAAAAATTTTGGTAACTAATTTACATTTATATAAGTGAAATTGTTCTTTTAATTAAATTGCAAATATCCGTGACAGCGATCTTGACTGACTTATAGCATACAGTGAAGACCTTTATAGTAATCCATCCACCTTTGAGTCAACACGAAAGAATTGGTAAAAAAAGCAAAAACAAAAAAAAACGTCACTGTATATTCCAGCATCATCATCTCTGTCATCTACGAAAATCAGGTTAACCCCAAATCAAGTAATGCTCCTATAAATATTGCGTACTTGTTGAATGTAGGATCCAATTAAATCCTCCATAAATCATCATTAACAATTTTTGGATATTGGTGCTCTGGTACCCTGGCAAAATTAATTCTCGAATTTAAAAAAGGTTGTTGTAGTTCGGTGTAGTACGAAAAGGAATGGTACACATTTGTACGTTGTTGGTGGCTTTAATCCTCCTCTTTGAAGTGAGTAAATTGCTTGGCATTAAGGAGGAGGAGGTAAAATGCCGACAAACAAATTGTTCACTAAATTCCGTTTAATTTTAGCGATTAATTATAATTTTCGAACTTCTGGTATCAGACAGATTGAGGTCGAAGTATGGTAGGAAATTCTTTAATTCAGTGGGTGTTACATCTTTAAAGATTGTATTTCTTTTTTTTTTTGGGCGGGATTTTTGAATTTTTAAGAATACATTAAATTTTAAATATTTAAATATTTTAAATTATGCGAACACGCAAATATTTTTTTTTTTAGTTTCTAAACAATCATTTTCTTCTTGCCATATAATATATAATAAAAAGTACTACCTAGTCGAATGCAATTACAGTTTTTCTATGATTGTTGGTGATTTATATTTTTTTCAAGCATTTCCCGTCTTTATTTAGCTAAGATGAGCATTGAACATAAGCTAGCAAAAGCAAAAGTAATTATTGTGTTAAAGGAGCCCAGTGACTAAAGCGGAAAAAATAATACACTCTTGCAACCAGGCTAATTGCCTTTCAGTTATTAAGTTTTTCTTAATCCTCTAATAGACTCATCCAATAATCGCTGATGACCTGATGGAGGAGTGTTTTTGCTATCTGGGTCTAATTAAGGGAGATGCAGGAGATGAGATAAATACTTAAATGACAGAATCACTGAAAGATTTTCTTATTTTTCATAGCTTTTCTTCGTGTAAAATGGTCTTGCGGGGAAAGTATTATTTTTTGTTTTGTTTTTGAATTTCCTGCATTTGCATAGCACACGTTAATATGAATATTATTTGCATAAAATTCTATCACTCAGAAATGATATAGCGCATAATATGAAAAAAAAAGAAAAACTTGCTCTTTTGCTATAATTTCCTTTTCATTTAATTCTAGATTGAAGTTTGGCTTGGCTTGAAATTTTCTTGCCTACAATATTTGTAAAGCATCTAAAGAAAAACGGGCGAAATTGGAAGTATTAGTAAACCAATGAGCAATGATACTTAATGGAAGCGTTCTAAAGTTTTTATGAAAAGAAAAGAGGACTGAGCCGGAACATTAAAGGCTATTAAAGACTATTATCTGGGAGGAATACAGTTGGATCCTAATACATATTCATACACGTCGTATCGATAATTTTAACCAGCAGACATCGACTAGATTTAATAATTAATTTAATTATTCAAACCAACCCCTTAACGGTTAATATCAATAGCTTGAAACGAATTTTATAAGTTCCGCATAAAAATCACACAAATTTTATATGAACCCAAAAGATAAAGGTTTATCTCTGAAAACCTATCAAATATCTCTTTAATATGGAGATTTATATGTCAGAACAATAGCTTCGTTTAAAGTTCCATTCGCTGATACACTTCATTACATTTGAAGTGATTCTAAAAGGTGTCAACAAAACCACTGGGAACTATTCTATTCAATTCAATTCAATTCACAGAATTATTTCCGTATTGTTCAGAAGTAAACAGATGGAACAGAAGTCAACATACAAAATATAATCGACAGAAAAAGGTTCTAGTTTACCAGGGTTGATTTTGTTGTGTCACTACTGAAGGGTGTTTTGAGTTTTGTAGTTTTGTAAAGCGAGACAACAGATTGTCATCAGTAAATGATTTCGAAGGATGCAACCTTTGATTGTTATTTGGTGTGTGGCATAAACTATGCTCGGTAATAAATTATCGATTATTATCGATGACATCATGTTGGCAAAACAAGTAGACATAAGTGCTAGGGCTGAAACATACATTTATCGATTCGATGACATCTGTAAATCACTTTTTACATTTAATGCCTCTGTGATATTTTACAATAGATATTTTAGACATTTGCAAGATGTTTTGCGGTGCAGTGAATTGTTTTCGTAACATAACGGAATTTGTAATAGAAGGGGAGATTTCTTAACGGTCAATTTAATAAATATAAATACAGAATTGAAATAAGAAGGTACAAGATAAATATTTAAGTTCTACCTGCGTATGTTACGTATGTAAAAATAAATATATATGTTTTTCACTAGTTGGTACATATAATAATTTTTTTTTATGTGTATATGATCTTTATTTGGTGGCTCTTTGGCTCTTTTTAAAATTCCTTACAAATAGGCGGCAAAAGGCTCTACAGAGGGTAAAAAAGGCACTAGCTAAACTAAAGTTATAGAAGTCAATAGGGACAATTAAAACAATTAAGCTAAACAAATGACACAAAACTAAAACAAAATGACACACAAAGTAAAACAAATTCAAACAAAATTCTGAAAAGAGTCCAAAAAAGGTCACAAGAATTTTGAAAAAGATCTAAATTATAACCAAAAATTTAAAACCAGTCCAAATTTTGACAATTAGGTAAGTGGCAGTTCCAAGTAGTTCCAAAATTCCAAAATGATCTAATAAAAATAAATGACCTAAACGAGCGAATTTCAACAAAAAATTTTGCAGTTTAGCACCGAGACCGAAACCGAATTACGCGATACCGTTATAGAGTATCCTGAGGGCAGCCTGTAGTATCATAGACCTCTACAAACTGCCCTAATCATCGCTCCAGCTTAGCATCTCTAACAGAGTATTTGTCCTTCCCAGAGAGCGTGCAACGATTCCTAAGCGGGGAGAAGCCCCGTGGACTAGTGTTGCAAATTCTGTGGACTGCTATCACCAGCGAAGGACAAGGGCTCCGTCCTACACCGACGATAGTGGTTGCCATGTGCAGTTGAATGTATCTGCGTTCATTGCCAGATATTCAAGACGTAAACGTCTCTTAAATCTGTCAACGAAGTAGTACTTAAGTGCTTGTGCGTGATGTTGTGGGTCAGTGTTCTGATTCCCATTTCCGGCTCTCATGTAGTACAAGTGAATTGTAGATTTGACCAGTGTCAACACAAAGCTAATCAAACAGTTCACCCGACTACTAACCTTTGGTCCCCATAGAAACGATGTTGTAGTAATGCTGAAATTCGGGTGGATCAACTGACACATATCGCGCACGAGCTGCATTAGATTTTGCAAAGCTGGACAAGTGAAGAACCTGTGAAACAGGGTGCCTTCACCAGAACAAACTGTGCAGATCCTCTGAACCCGCCGGTCGATATGTGACAACTGATTAGGATGCATAAGACTGTGATGCAGCAATTTGAATGTAGCATTTAGCATCTTTGTAACTAGAAGGATAACTGTGGACTACTCTGCAAGTTATCCCTCCCATCACGCCCTTATTCACCCCGAAGTGTGTTCGCCATCTGCTGTATCCTGTATACTCCGGAGGTCTTATCGAAATAAGCACATCACGGAGCATACGTGTTGTAAGTGTGCTGAAAGTGTTGTAAGTGTGCTGAAAGGTATGTGAGGTGGTCTGTTCAGAACGAAAGCATCTTCCAACTTAGTGCCAGGGTCACTGGTCCCAAGTTGGCGAAATCTCTCCCGCGCAGAGCAGCCAGGTCATGTAGTTGTGGTGTGTTAGTGTTTATTCGACAGTTTCCAGAGATATCAATGATATCTCCGAGAACTGTCAGTGTATGTGTCTCAGCTTCAAAACCCGAGCATTACTGAACCTGATTGGAATCGACGCAAATTGCGTGTACCGTAGAGCATTCTACTTAAGGTGAAATGCTGGCCTGATTCTGTCCCAGGTCTGAATCGGTGAGATTAGCTCCTGTGGCCAGTCACGAGGATAGCGTGGTCGAACAGAGAGCAGGTAGTACTCCCCTATGCCGATCCCTCCCAGTACATTCACCCACAGCTGAGAAATCAAGGTGTGTCTCTGGAAAAACACTTGTTGGAATGCACGCAATTGGAGACACCTTGATTTCACGACCAAGTTAGTGAGACTTAATCCACCTATCCTGACTGCCAGACAGAGCGTGCTTTCAGCAACCCATCGTCTTCCGCACCAAAAGGCGTCTATCGTTTTTGCTTGAAGAAGACCTACAAAGCCTTCATCAAATGTCTCAGACTTTAGCAGATGAACGATGGACGAGATAATAAAATAATTTATCACGACTGACCTACCCATTAAGGATAATGGACATAGTCGACTACGCCATGAGTTAACAGCTCTAGAGAGTTTCTCCAGAGCGATGCGGCTATTTGATTTACTCTCGCGTTCGCTATAATATACACCTAAATACTTCAGGCAAGTATTAGTCCATTGGATGTTCAGTGGAGTATCTGTACGATCTCTCCACCTTCCACACCACAAGCCTTGACTCTTACTAAGGTTGATTTTAGCGCCCGCTAAAGTTTTTATTCAGAAATAATCCTGTAGGTGCTCAAAATAATAGTAAAGCAAATAAACAGAAGCACTTTGTAACATTAATATGTTAAAAAAAAAAAAATAACAAAATATTTAAGGACACAGAACAAATAAAAAGATTTTCCAACAATAACTAATTCGACACTGACTGTTATAGTCGTTTGTCTAGATTGGCATGCTAAGCTTTAAAATTTCTTTCAATTATGCTCTCTTAAAATAAATATGCAGAGAAACAAAGGAAGTATGGAACAAGGATACTCTTAAGTAAGGTAGCTTCAACTTAAACCACCTCATGATTTTTAAGGGAGAAAGAAAAAAGGAAAGATTACATTTAATTACTCGTTGTATTCATCAATTAGAAATTTATTTTCGATATTTAAATGCACTACTAAAGAAACCATACAAGGCTTTCCAATCCTTGTTATTCAACAGATCAATCAGTTCGTTACGCGAGAGTGTATTTTTACCCAAGAACTCTGCTCTGTACTGTTTAAAACTAGGGCAAATCCTAATAAGGTGTATTTTGTTTTCCTGTTGTCCCAAGTTACAAATGGAGTATAAGTGTGAAATCTGCCTTCTAAACGAATTCGCATTTAGCCAAAGCAGATCACCCCTGTACATAAAGATAGATCTCATTAAGGCTATACTATTGCCATCGTTGGAGTAGGTAATACATGCATTAAGTGAATGGTTTAGTTCATGATATACAGGTCATGCCTAACACTCAACCTAACTTGCTCTAAGTAGTTATTTTGGCTAAATTGCGATTATCTTATCAGAATATCTTCCAGATTGGAGCGCAAAGCTGTATTATTTATGGATACGAAATATTTTCTCGAAAGCTCACAGAGTCATACCAACCTCTTTTATTGTTAGCAAGAATGTTGGGTAATAAACCTGTTGCCTGGCATTTCACAGATTATTTTAACAATATATTTATAAAGCACTCTTAAGGCCCACAGCTGGGCTGAAGGAAGCCCCGCTTCCAAGTGAACCATATAGTTTGGTGTGCTAGGGGAAGTCCAAGTAATTACTTAAAAAAAAAAAAACTAAAGTTTTTTACCGATTTTGTCAAAGGCCATAAATCTCCAAATTGCACAGCATATGAGTTGATCGCATTACATACGGCATTATACACTTTGAATTTGTCAGATGTTCTTATACCGCGTCTTTTAATAAAACTCTCCCATGTGTTAGTTATACTACTCTTTGCAGCAATTAACGTTTCCTGAACATGTCTTTTAAATGATAGTCTGGGGGTGAAAATCAAGCCTAGATATTTATATTCCTTAACTATTTTGATTTCATTATTTTCGAAGAACTATTTTTAATTTCTTGTCTATCGTGTAAATCGTTTAAATATAAAGAGAAAAGTAAGGCGCTTAGTACAGATCCTTGGTGCACACCGGACGTTATTTCGGACAAATTACTACAGCCTTCTCCATGTCAGATAGCAGTTTTGGTGAAAGCACACAACCCTTTTGTAAAGTGTTTATAAATTTTTTTGAATTGCCTAAATTGTAAAGCTTCATGAGTAATAGTTGTCTGTGAATGAAGTTAAATACGGCGCTAAAATCAACAAAAACAAAGCATACTTTCCTCTTGCCGTTTTTCCATGCGATATTTATCAGATTATACAGATTAAAAATGTTATCCTTCGTCCCATAGTCTGTTCTGAACCCTGCCTGGTACTTAGTTAATATAGAATTAAATTCTAAATTGTTAATCTTTCTACCAGTATGTCGCAGAACAGATTTTGAACTGAATTCATTAAAACAACCCCTATGTTATTCTGTGGCAAGTTTGGGTCACGTTTTCTGGATATTGGGAAGATTAAGGAGCGCGTAAAGCTTTCTGGTACAGTTCCTGCATTGTAAATCAAGTTAAAGGCTTTTGTAAGACTGTTCAAAAAGTTCTCTGAGGCAAACATGTGAAATTTAACTGGTATACCATCTGGTCCAGGGGCCTTATTAGATTTTGACTTAATCAAAATCATTCTTGGTACTGCACATCTATTACAGCATCCAGTTCTTCTACTCATATAAAAGGCGTAGCGAACATAAACTAATTTGACACATATATACTTAATTGGATGATAATGATTGTTGCCGTTTAAATTGAACCCACATAAAGTTATGAAAGCGAATATTCAGGAATGAATAGCCCCTGCGGAGAGTTTTTTGCTTAACAAAGAAAGTATTAAGGCAGACAAGATATGTCATATACTAAAAAGCCTCAATTTGCCTACATAACGTAACCACGTTATGCATAGCGATCCATATAAGTTTTTATTTTTTATTTATATATAATTTGGTAATGGAAATAAGTATTACGGCTTTACTATTAAAAAACAACAAACAAATAAAATACTACAAAATATTATTAATTTCATACATAGTTAAAAAAAGTTCGTCGCTTAAGTCTTTCTTTCTGTAATTCTTGCTTAGTTTCATTCATGTTTTTAAAAAGTTCGTTGCTTAATTTCAGTCTTTCGTTTTGTAATTTCCTTCGTTCTTGAAAAAATTTCGTTGCTTATATATTTTGTTTTTGTGATTCTTGGTTTTTAATTCTTGGAAATTTAATTCAGATTTTAATTTATTATTAAATTTTTCAATTAGGTATACATTGTATACATATATGAAAGAGAGCTGCATTTTATATATTTTTTTATATATTTATTTGTGCGTTATGTGTCTGTTAAACAAAGTATACCAATCTACGCCTTAAGAGAATAGTATTTTTACTTCAAGTAATTAGCAACAACTTAATTCTTTTCTTCAGAGTCTGAATACTTTTAGGATGCTATGATGATACGTCTCGCTATGGATATTAAAAAATATCAAAAAATTTATTAACAATTGTATGTGACGAATTTTAGGTAAAGATGCATCTATAGTGAGATTATTTGGAGAAATAAAATCTTACCTTAATTAAACAGCCATAAATCATACCGGGAGTAACCTATTTACTTCGTCCCCGACTTGTGAAATTTAGATAACCTTCCCTACAAGCATGATTCTTTATTGTCTGTGTCAATTTTTATATCATTGAAACTACTTGTCAGTACTATAATTTACATTTATGTCTACATAATTTATAACAATTCTTCACAGTACTCTTCAAAGATTAAAAAAGTAATTTTGAAACAGTTAAAAGTTTTAGAAACTTTAAAGATAAACTTGTGCTTCTGGAAATAAGGATTTGTAATAATCCCTAAACAAAGAACAAATTAAAGTTAAAACCCATCCAATCCAAAGAATATCACAAACTGAGTAAAAAATCTATAAAAGTCTTATATAAGTAAAGCTATGCACCTGCATAATATTATTTTTTATATTGAACATATACAATAATTTATGTATGTCATCTTCAATGAAAACATTAATTTTGGCGGACATACTTTCACATACGTAAGTAATTGATTCACTTGAACCAGACCTACCTACTACTGCGATTGGATAATGAAGCATTTTGCTGAATAGAGTTCTTAATTAACCATGAAATGACAAGGTAAAGTCATCAAGTTATCTGATAAGTGATAAGAATCCATACTCACTTTCGTAATATAGAAGGTACCATAATCACGATATATAAAGGATAAAGTATTCATATTAAAAAAAAAAAAAAAAAAAAAAAAACCTACTTGTCACTGCTGCGCATATGTCAAGGTAATTTCACCTAATTTATTTACTGATAAAAATATTAATTATGAAAAATGAACTTCGGCGAGGTGTCGCAATACCTCCCAGTATTTCCAGCAAACCAAAAGTTAAATTTCAACCAGATTCACCTTTTTTAATCAGAAACTGATAAAGTCGATCATGAATGTCAGTTTTTCTGATTATTTACACAGTACTTGTGAAAAATCATAAGCGACGCGCAGTGAAATACGTCCCCGAAGAGACTTTGATACGCCATATATGTCGTCCTCTCAGATCTCAGCCAATGGCCACAACAGCATCAGCAGCACCACCAGAAGAAGACCCAAGTAGCAGAAGTAATACAAGCAACACAAGATGATGATGATGATGCCAATGATGATGATGATGAAGGAAATATATACAGGAAAAAAAAAGGTAAATATAAAATCTGATCACCCGGTATACTGAGGAAGAGCAGGCATATCAGCGGTTCATAGTCTTATACCTTACCTACCAACCTACCTACTGTGCTATACCCGCGGTCCGTACCTAGGCCGCGTGAGCTCGTGGAAAAGTAAACCGACCGTGTGCGCATTGAGATGATCATTTTTACCTTGCAGTGGGTTCTTCAGTCGTGAACTGACTCTTCTCTGCAAAACATCGTAACATACAGTCATGCCTTCTTTTTTTTTTGTTGTTGTCTCATAGTTGTGTATTTTGACGTTTAGATCGCATAATAATTACGTGAATTCGCTTAAATTAAAAATTTCATCAAAGGCATGAAGGTTCCTCGTGCTACTATGTATGTCATTCTACTCGTAGTTAGTATTAGGGGTGGACTTCTAATGCATGACAATAATCTAAGGCATTAAGGCAAAAATTCTGTTCGTGTTCTATTGGCTGTCGCTAAGCAAGATCAAGAACTATTTAAAAATTTCGTATTATCAATGAAAGTAAGTTCATTGTGAAAATCATTAAATGCTAAGAAACCACGAACAACCCCAACAACAAAAGTTTCTAAGTAGTACATATACATAAATGCAGTGATAATCGTATAGTTAAAAGTGATGATAGTACATCGCGCGCAAGTGAATGGATGAATTCTTCTTCGCAAAAAAAAAAAATGTTTCCATGAAATAGCGCCAACTTTTAAGTAACGATCTTAGGAGAGCGTGAGTTCAATTTTATATAAAGATCGTGTGCGACTATGCTATTGTGATTCTTAGTGTTTTTGTTTTTTTGTTAATTCTCTTCTACATTACATTTACAACTATACCAACTACTATTATTTTATTTTATTTTATTTTATTTATTGTCACTGGGGAAGTTCTAATGACATGTGAAGGTTATAACTTGTACGCGGAGATGATAATGTTAATTAACTAATGAATTTATTAATGTGAAACGATTTCAGTCTACTCAGATTCTGTTGTGATAATGCGGCGAAAGGATACGATCTTCTTATGCTATTTCTTAACACGGATGCATTGGATTTAATTGACAGTTTTGAGTATTTTGAGAAGGTGAGTTTTTCTGTTTTCTATATTTGTATTATACATTTAACTTTTTTAAATTAGTTGATGTTTTTAAATTACTTTGATTAGAAGAGTCATGTGCATTTTATTTATAAAGAGCAGTAGCTTGTACTGAAATTACTAGAAAAAAAAAATATATATATATACTTATGTCGTTTTACATATATAGCTTCCGACACTTATTTCAAACTCATGGCATTTATATATAAATGTATAAATTAAGGCTCGTTTGTTTTTCCAATTTCGTTGTGCACATCATACAAAAGTTAACAATATTCCGCTAATAAAATAAGGTTCGAAAAATATAAAATATTATGTCCTGAGCAGTCAATTGAAACAGGATTGGCAAACACTTGAAAATTTTAACAAATATTCACGATGCCTCTCATATATAGTATGTATGTATACTCAAAAATCAGATACACTAAGTGCGTAATAATAACAGCAGTATAATTGGCTAAAAAAAAATTGTATTTCACTCGTTGTTTTGAAAATATAAATTTTTCAATGTTTCGAAAAATATCGAGTTGAGCACTAATAGATTTCAAAAATTTCTCCGAATTCATACTTCATATTTATGTACTCACGATCAATCAATGTAAGATAAAAAAAATCACAAATTCAAAACTGCATTGAATTAGACCAAAGATTAGATAAAACAAGTTAAAAACATAGAATTGATCTAAGACCAATTCTCATGATACTCTAGATGAATGCCCGTATATAATTTCGCATGATCATGGTCATACATCTGTGAAAGTTTGATTTTTGAAGTGGTTTTTCGCATATACGTATTTCTAGAACGGTTCGTCAGGCAGTAAATATGATTATGAAAAATTTCATAGGATTTCATATCCTGAAAAACGTTTCAGTAGTATAAAAAGTCTAGGACTGATCGTTTTCACAGTATACGTAAAAATCTTAAATTTTAATATGGCAACACCAAGTGATAAGGTTGCTAAATTTAGCACGTTCAGCACATTTACTATTTCTATGAAAACCCCGTGTGCAAAATCCCAGACATTTTCCAAATATATAGAAAAAACAAAATTTTTGTATCGCAACCCCATGAAGGAGTTACCCGATGTGTCCAATTTTCGAACTTAAATTTACTAACTTTGTTTTTTTTAGAGCGCGTCAGCGAAATTTCTGCTCTTTAAGTATACGCGCTCTCAACGAGGACCGACAGCCGGACATGAAAAAATATAAAAATAAGTTTTAATATTATGCGTGAGTGTCCAATTCTGTTTGCACTGCCATAATTATTTGTATGCATTACAAAAGGAATGACAAACTTAATATACCCTATGATTTCATCAAGGGTATAATAATAAAGAATGCCGATGGTTTAGCTTGTTCCGAAAGATGGCAGCATTACAACTTTCGAAGGCATCAGATCAGGCTATTGAGGAATTCATAAGTCCGTTAGACGTTTTGGAAGCCGACTCACTCGACATTTTTCTAAAAAGGCTACACATCTAACAAAGCAGGGTAATCACATATCAAACGTTTTGTAGTTATTGAAGCTATGTTACAAGATTTTTACGTATTGTTTTTTATATTATGTATGTATTTAGCCCAGCTCAGGATCTGCTTCATGAGGCAATTATGGAGCTAGGGAAGGGCATTAAGAGATAGAGGACATATAAGTAAAACATGACAAGCTAAAGCATAATAATGAAACTTAAACAAAATAATACACAGCACACTTTCAGGTATTTTATAATTAGAACCTAATATGAGGTGCTACATCTTGTCCACGAATCATTTTCATGGGTACACAAAAGATGCGGCAATAAAGGTTAACTGTTTTCATGTTTTAATTTATAGCGGCACTAACTAACATGATAGAAATAAGCCAAAAAATACTTAAGGAAATTTCGAATTTAAGTTATTTCTTGTATTTATTAGTCCTCGAAAACTAATCCAGTCCTTTGGTGCTCAAAATGGGGTTTACTTGGAAAGTTTCCGGAAGTTTTGAAAACTGATATATTTAATTATTTCAGCGATGAAATTAAACTAGAGAAAATTTCCTATAATTTATGTCATAACTTTTGAATGGTTTCAACGTACGAGAGAATTGTAAAATATTTTAATATTTTAATATACGAAATACGCATGTTGGAGTAGACTTTGTGGTTTTGAACTGTATCCAAACTTAACTGGAATTATTTGACAAAAAAACTAGAAAACTATGTTGCAATGTTCTAGCATGCTTTCTTCTTGCGAGAAAATTTTAAATCGAACAACAATCGATAACTGTGGAATATTGTACAGCGACAATAAATATGTTGAAATACGCCGAGTCATTTGACATGGAGAATCGAAAACCTATGAAGTGAAAATCATAAGCAGTTTCAAACGGTTTTCCAATTGCAAACTGAATAAACTTTTAAGTGGAATATTATAAAATCCCAAAAAACATACTACTAATGTTATTAGAATTATTCCTCAAAATTATTTATTTATCACTTTTATGCTTGAATTGTACAGTTGGTTTTTTTGTGTGTAATGCAATGTTATTGATATCAATAGTTTTTATAGGGAGTTGAAAAAAATTGCTAAAGAAATAGAGAAAAGGCTAAATAAAATTCATTTCAAGCAGGAATCGTAACTGTTATATATGTTTTATTGTAAAACTTACTTTACTGTTCAATGAGTTTAAGTATGAGTTTTATTTTAAAAGTTCGAATGAAATGGTTTAACTTTAATTACATATACATATGGTCTTAGTCCTTTTGAAATACTGATGAAAGGTTTTTATATTTTAAAGTTATCAATAACTGGTATCAGATGAAGAATATTTTTCTCATCACGAATAAAAATCACTTGCTGATTTCTATTTTTCCTAATCATAAATAAAAATTACATCGTGATTTTTCTTTTTCTTGATCAAGAATAAAAATCATGAAGGGATTTTTTTCTGGTCGACAAATGATTTTCTTCTTTTTAAGTCGACATTAATACTTATTGTTGAATGCTTAAGTTATCAGAAGAATATCAATGGAAAATAAAACTACACTTTGATAATTATTTAAAAATTGGTATTCAGATTTTAAACTTTTCGCCACATATCGTTAGATCTGACATTCCATATGAACATCTGAACACCAGCACCTATAATGTTTCACAGCTCTGTAAATATTTCGTGATTAGAATTATAAAAATCACTTATGATTTAAATTATTTATCAAGAAATGAAAATTCACGATAAGATTTTATTTGTGATCAGGAAATATAAAAAAAACCAATAAATTATTTTTATTCCTGATGAGAAAAATATTAATCAACCCAAAAAATGAAAAACTTTCATAAACAATTAATAGGGACTGAAACCCTCTGTTAATTAAAGTTTAACCGTTTCGTTCGGACTTTAAAAGTAAAATTTAAATACATTTGGTTTACTAAGATTTTAATATTATTAATCACAAATTTTGCGATTTTACTAGCAATGAACAGAGACAATGCAAGTAGGTGCAGAAGAGACCTTAATTTGATAAAAGTTTTCAATCGTAGTAGTATAGGATTGATGGTTTCGGCTGCTTAGGCCGAAGATAGGATTAAGGATGTTTATGAGTGGAGTTAGGTCAAACATTAATGTTTTGTTTTTTGAGAAATTTACTTGACAGCTTTTCTCTAGAATTTGTATGCACTATTCTCCGCATAAAACAATAAAGAAAATTTGTCTAAAAGAAAACTGAATATCTTTATGTGCTCTTTTTGGATTAATAATTAGAACATATAAAAGTATTCAGTTTTTTTTTTACAATTTTATTCGGAGAACATTCCAAAAGAATTAAAATGTGTTGAAATCAGAATTCCGATTACCAAAGAATGTGTTAAAGAATTTTTGTTTTATCTATTTCAGCAAGAATGTCTTCAAATTTATTAACTAAATAGGATAATCCTCAAAATTAAATACTTTTCTGCTTCAGTTTTAACTTATCATTAAAAGCACTTCATTTCAAAGTAGAACTGAAAGTACTTTTTAGTTCCGCTCGCTCGAATCACCTTACAACAAATGGATTTCCGCAAAAATAGTAATTTATGTTTGCATCATACACAAGTTTCCTTAAAAAATCAATTTTTTCCTTGAAATTTTCGTTCTGTCCTCAAGAATCTAAGTCGAACTAACTTGCAATGTATTTTGTTGAATATTAGTTCAAAACAGCAAGCCTCACAAGAAGACCTCGTTAACTAAGAAATTTATTAACTAATCAACACCATTGCTGTGTTTTCTCCAATTTAATTAAGCAAATTTGAATATTAATCGGATGTTATTCTCCTTTTCAACATGCACTAATGTTCGATTATTTATTGAATTAGCTGTAAGATCTGAATAGTTTGAAAGTTATTTATTTATTTTTTTTTACCTTGCATACTTTGGTTGCGTTATTTATAACAAACATTTTATTTAAATTTACATCGAATGTGTGAGTGTGGAGCGGATGAAGGAACTTAGGTAAAAAAAAACATTTCTTTTGTCTTTTTTTTTTTTCTTTTACCTAAGTTCCTTCATCCGTTTTTTTCTCAAAATAAAATAATCGCACGTTAAATAATTTACGCTTTAATTAGATTTATAATTTACAAATAAGTTGTGGAACGAAGATGGCTGAAAAGATATTGAGAAACATTAATAAGAAGAAAAGAGAGAAAAAATAGGACCAAAGTTTGCAAATATTTTCTAATCGAATTAGTGTATGTAAATTATTATTATCAAATTTCCTCACTGTTTTGAGGTATATGGACCGGAAATGGTGGTCTTTTGAGGCAATGTATTTTGTGCGATCGATAGTTTTGATCACACTATCGTAAGGCTGGGCGCCCACTGGAGTGGTGTGTGAGCAATGTGGCAGTGGCGTGGTTTTGGCGTGTGATGTGGCAACAAAGTGGTGTGGCAGTAGAATGGTGGCGGATTGGTATTAATATTATTAAGCGCGCATCAAAATGCCAAGCAGCGTATCGATTAAGTAATTCAACATCAACAGTAATAACTAAGGAGAAGTGGAATCCACTGCCACTTACCACTCGAAAATTAAACTTGTCGCAGACTAGTGGCAATCAAGTGGTGCCACGGCACTTGTCAAATGCCACGCCATCGCACTCTATTTCAATGTGTGCTATTCTATTTGTTTTTACGGGACTAAATTTTTTCACTTACAATTTAATCGCCACGACACTGCCACATTGCTCACACACCACTCCAGTGGGCGCCCGGCCTGACACGGAACATTGTAGTACTTTCCCAAATTTGGGATGTAAGGTCATCATTCATTCTATATGTTTTATGCAGACAAGTTTTGAAAAAATAATAGAAAAATAATAAAACTAAATGAATGAAAAATTATTGTTCATATTGTACATGAAAAACATTTTTATGTTCGAAAATGGACTGCAGCAAATATAAAAAATTATACTTCCGATTTTTTAGCATCTCCAAAACTCTCTCGAACTAATTGTTTTCTTTACAGATACAAAAATCTTGTTTAAATTTGAAAAAACAAAAAAAATGATTTTTACAAAAAGTTGAACGTGAAAATCCGAAATTTTTACTATGAAGGTATTTTTCACATTCTCTTCCAAAAAAACACAAATTCTGAAAAAATAACTACAAAAGATCAAATTTTCGAGTCAACGAATTGGTCACCATTTTTCAAAAATGGTGAAGTTTTTGAAAATGTTCCCCCATTTCACCACCCCTTTTCGAATTTAAGGTTTACATTATCAGTTTTTACTTGCCTCTGTGGGAGAGTTGCCATTAGTTTTTTTTAAAGGATTTTGTATATTTTGAATAAGTTTTCATATATATTTTTTTGTACTTTATAGTTAGATAGCAGGAATTTTTCATCCATAGATACTATGCATTTCTATAATCAGTCGCTTTCTATACAAATCCCGCAAAATTTTAACTTATTTGTTTTGCAGGACAATAACTGAAAATAAAATGGTTGCCTCAAAATTTGAACAACTACAAAAGACTCAAAAGTAATGGAAATATAAATTAAAGCCATCTGTACGGACTGCTGCATATGTTATAGAGGCAACTTCACTATCATTTAATTTACTTTATCATCCCTTGAGGTGATAATCTATTTTAAGTATTCGATGCTACTCAATGTCTGTAGGTGACAACGTTCTAATAGGATAAATGCAGAGACCACCTTTAGTATTCAACTCAGACATAATATTTTGACAAAAAGGAAAATAAATCGCCATCCAGAGTGAAATATAAGACATAAACTAACGCTCAATTCCAGTAAAAGTATGCCCTGAAGTGCTCCACTTAGCATTCTCGTATTGTACGGCAAGCCGGTTGTAATTTACCATAACTCTTCGTATTACATAAACGCACCCAGGAGATTCGAATGGAATTGGTCCACGATTCAACATCAGAATCTCTTTATGCTGTCATATTGCGTCCATCCGTTCGTTCAGCAGAATTTTCAATCGTATTCTACCGACCACTCCACTACGTCGTCGTATAACTCTGTGCCCTTTCCTGTCTCATGTCTCGATTCTGTGATTGTTTGTCATACACAAAGTCTGGACATTTGGAACAAGTTCATAACCATATCGAGTGCTACTGTGGATGCTGGCATAGTGGCCTTAACGTGGATCTATACACCAGCAATATAAAATGAAAACGACCATAACATCTCTTGAGCTCCTCCGTTGGCGATATATATTTTGAAACGAATTGGACTCGTTCAATATTTCTGATATTATTGTTTAAATGTCAAGTGTATGTTAAGATCACTCCCCCGTTGTTGCGCTGTGTGCTTTGTCATCTGCCCCATCCTTAGAATATTGTTTTCGTCTTTGATATGCGGAGAGTTTTCTTATTATTAGAAATGAGGTTTAGAAGCAAATGAGATGCAGCATTGGTTGCATCTGCAAACAACATACTCGTGACACTTGGTCGGACCTTTGAATTTTCTTGACTTTGTCGTTCTTGTCGATTGGTTGTTATTATTGCTCCTGTATTTTGCATTAACATGACTTCTGTGCGATTGTTAAAATTTTTATGACCGCATGATATTGGTGAAGGTTTTTTTTCCCCACCAGAGAGATGAGGCAGTTATTATTGCTGAACTTAAGGAGTCACGATCAGAATGGTTATGGGAAGTTGATTTGTGCCAAGTATAGTTGTGGGGGGTTTTGTTAATATTCAATTGGATATTTTTATATAAGGGAAAAGCTCATGGTAGTAGAGGAGTCGATGATTATTAGAAAAATATATATATATATGCTCGTATAAAAGAATTTAAGGCGACAAGAGTTTTTGCTAAAATATGCTTAAGTTCAACTGCTTTATTATTTCAGTGAAGCGGCAATTCGGTTAGCATTGGCAAATCAGAGTATGACATTCAGAAGGAATACATCCTTTAGCTGGCATCTGTATTTAAAGAAATAAGGAGGGGGGGGGCCTAAAATATTAGTAAACGTTAAGTAATTGAAAGTTTATCAGAAGGTCCTGGAAAGTTTTTGTTTATTTCGTTGACGATGAAAACTAATGCATTATAGGAGAGAACTAAGTGAACTGAGGTTAAAAAAAAAAAGGTATCCCAGCTCATATCCCATCTGCGGTTTGAATTCAGAACTTTATTTTTATAGACTTCATGGTTTAAAGCTCTCAATGGCACTGAATTGTAAACAAAATGTCTAAAATGGCAGTAGACTGCTGTATGTACTTTGAGAAGAGTTAATACTAGCATTCTATTCTTGTCAATATTCATATGTGCAGAGCACGTGGCCATCGATCGACATATTATGGAAGAGTGAAATCCTCACCATTATTAAAACTCTTTAAAACTATCTAAAATTGTCTATAAAATTTTCAAACAATAATTCTAGTAAGGCTATCAGAAAATCTTAAAATATGATTAAAAAAAGGGTTAAATGTTACTATAAAACGGTTATAAAGAATGTGCAATAACTTAAAAAACATTTTACATCATAAAAACGCTAAATCTGTCTCATTGATGAGACATAAATATCAATTTTGATTTTTCCGAAGAAGAGCTTCAATAATAAATATGTCAACCAAAACCATCGTTCCTTTTTTTCGGCAAAATTTCAAAACAAGAAATATGTATAACACGCGAGGGCGTCTATCGTCTAACTTTATCTATAACTATATGTATCTATGAATGTATGTAAAACGAAGCGCAGAACTAATTCGTTGTAAAATATTCATGCGATCTTTTGTGTCAGCTTCTGCCGCATGCTATATATCCAGGTATAATCGCTATTGGAAATTCGTTCGGGTCGTTAACCCATTTTTATAGATAGATTTTATGATGATCAAGTCTGTGACGTTGCATAGATCGTCAAAGAAAATTTTCACATTTATAGTAACAAAAATGCGATATTATCCCATTCCGATGACAATATTCGTTTGTGAATCGAATCAGAGTTTGTTGAAAAATCCCAAACTAAGAATGTGACTTTGACGGCCGACACAGTGAGAAGGTCTTCGAGATAAGGAATTAAATGCAGATTAGGCCACTTAAGTTGTTATCACCGGTTACAGATTCAGTTCAGATTTTTTAAATTTAATATCGCCATGGATTATAACTTTTTTTGTTTTTTTTTGTATTGGTTGTTTTTTTTTATGAATAAAAATGTAACAGGTTTAATTTAGATCATCATGGGAATCTGAAATGCTTTCTTTCGTTGAAATATTTTATAGTTTTCATAATTTTTCCTCTATTGGTGTACATACATGCGATTGAGAGAGAGAGCGAGAGAGAGAGAGAGAGAGAGGAATTCGTATGTTCAAAGAAAAAAACAAAACAATTTAGTCAAAATATTCGAACATTTGAATAATTCGAAAAATATTCTTCGGTTTGGAAATCTTTATGATTTTTCTTCCTTTTTTTCCCCCCAAAGAATTTATTATCTTCAGACAAGATTTTATGTTTGTCATAAATTTAGTGACCGCAGTAGTGTTGTAAATGTGTTAACAAAGTTCACCGTTGATAAAGTCACGTCCATTCGAGTTAACACTGATCTATTTTAAAGATTTGACTCGATTAGCATCGCACGTTTACCGGTAGCATTCTTTGAATATTTTGACGTGCAAGCAATTTAGGTGGGGACCTGATTACGTATATTTTTACTTACATTTTGAATTGTATTTGAAAGCTTGACTGTGAGTTGTTAATTTAAAACTTTTTCTAATACGCACGTAAAGCATAAATATAATTATTGTCTCATTCTAAATCTTTGGGTATTTTTTAAGTCTTTTTAAATTATTTGCTATTATCGAAATATGCCTTTTAGACTAATGTCAGTACGGAGAGTCTGCCTTCTGCTCTTTCCATATAGGAGGCATTCAGACAGCACTTTTCCTTTCTTAAAATATACTATTATCAAAAAAAAAAAAGAAAAAAGATTTCATAAGTTACTTATTGCAGCCAGTAGAGTTATATATATTCGTGGTCAACGTTATTTTGTAAAAACGGAAAAGTTCGCCGTCGAAAGTTTTATCATAAGTTTGCTCTGATTTTTACTACCGATGGATAATTTAAGTAGTATTTACAAAATTATAATAGAATTCAAGGTATGTATTAGCACAAATAAAAAAATTCTCGTCTATAATCATTAAAGTTACTCTCAAAATATTTTGAAACTTCTTGTCTATAATGTTGACGAACATACAAAAAAAAAACATTAAAACGTAATACCTACCTAGTTATATGCACCAAAAGTGTAAAACTCCACTTTTATTAAATCTTTTCATATTTTATTTTTATATACCTACAAGTATAAGTCAGAGTCTAACGAAATTAATCAAAATGTCACTATAGAGTTCCTGAGGCAATATAACAAAGTGTTCGAGTGTATAAGGTTAATTCACTCATAGTGACTGAATAAAGCGAATCGAATCGCTTGCAGTGATTTACGATCGTGTGAAGCCTCTGCCTTCTACAACAAACAGTTCATAAAAAAGTGAATGAAAAAGTGATAATTGCTAACGAGAGCACTTCAGGACCCTTTCAGTTTGTCTGTGTGTTTATTGTAGAAAGACTGACTGCAAGCAATATCAGTTTTAAACTCAACTAAATTCACTTTGTTTTTTTTTTTTGCATTGTCATCGAGTGTTGTGTGGACTACTTTTGAAAAGGCGAATTGTTATGAAATCATCCCTCCTTGGACAAGGATCAGAGGGTTAGATGTTTTCCCTTGTTGCTTTCTGAACTTCACTGCTGGCCGGGGATCATTAATTTAAATGTCATGAGACAGTTTTGTCCTTTTTTCAGATCTTTGACTGTATGAATTGTAACTAACCATTCTCTGGCAACTGGTTTTGTTGCTTAATATTTGTTACAAATCGACAGATTGAAAAAAAAAAATAAATGAAAAGAAAAACATCGTTGTCAAGAGCAATTGACTTTATAGAGAGAGAGGCTCACATTATCTCTGAATGAAGTGAAGTGATTTGATGAATGTGAAAACGCTCTTCTTGCATGTAGTTTAGGGATTAGCGCCCTATTTATAAAAGCAATCCTCTATTGTTGCATCTATTATAAATAAAGAGTACATCTAGTATTTAGAAGATATTATAATGTTGAAGATTTTATAAAGGGTTTGTTGGGAATTAATATTAAATTGATTAAAACTGTGCACAATAAAAAAAAAATAAATGATTCAAATATTCCGGAAAGCAGAAAAATATATATCCGTGCATTATGGATGGTAAAATGACAACCAAGTTGGAAGAAAATGGGATTAGCCGACGATTAATCCCAGACCAGACATAAAAAAATCTTGAGTAAGGGTAGGTTCACAACGAGGCGAGGCGAAGCGAGGCGAGGCTAGGCAGTTGAGCGAGGCGAGTTGAAGATACATCTCGAGGTGTAGTGTTTACAACAAGATGTTCAGTTTCTTGGTAAATCGCGAAGTGATAGCATAAATTATGTCATCAGATTCTGAAGCAGAATTTTTGTGTTTGTGACGTAATGCAACTACATATATTGCATTTTTCACATAAGTGGACTAGTCACTATTTTGCCTGCCACCCGATAAATATGAAATGTTTGGAATTTGGTGAATTTTATCATCTATATGAAGATTTACGAACAGATCCTGATAGATTCTTTCAATATATCAGAATAAGTATAGAAACCTTTGATTATATTAAGGAAAGATTTCAATAACAAAAAATTTTCCAAATTTCCAGTCTAAGCATATAAGATTAATCATTTTCTTTCTTTTTATTAATTCAACTCTTGATATAGGCTCGCCTCGTCTCGCCTTGTTGTACATGTATCCTAAGAGATAGAATTTATCAATGTTAATGTGATGCCTAAGCGCGATTAAAAAATATAACTTCTAAGAGTGCTAGAGATTTTAATAATAATTTCACACCATTTTTCCTTAAAGTAAACATTATCTATATTGCTTGAAAATATTATTCTGAGCGTAAGGACAAAAATTTAAATTAAATCAAGGTATAAAATAAGAAAAAAAAAAAAAAAACAGTTATATCATACCAACAACCAGAAACATTTCAAATCAGAAAATTTCATTGACAAAGCCCCAGTTTTAAATTTAATCTATAGAATCGTTAAAATCAAAAACCACTTTGCTGATCTCATTCCAAATGGAAGCCACAAACTGTTTGCGTTCACCTCCTAATTGCCAGCGATTATCATCACTTGAAGACACTCTAAAGTGATGAATTGATTCAGAACAACGAGAACGGTAACCAGGTTCCGTGAGCCAAGTTCGAACCGCAGCAGATTCAGTACCAGTGTCAACCGTCATAATCTAAGATTCATTCGCAATAATTTATAATGTTTGACAGAGATACGTCCCGTGTCCCGTCCATTGGCGTTGTCTTGAAAGTTTGTGGTTTGCAACTTTCAACTCAGTCCCCTTTTCAAATGTGATTTCCAGACGAGATTCAAAGCCGCTGTTGTAAAAAACCAAATACATGCCATAAAAAAAAAAACCATCCAAAAATGAGCTCATTTAGCCTTATTACAGCTGAAAGCTAGCAATCTAGATCAATCAGAAATAGAGTCATGAAAATATAAATCAAGAGCTTAAGCTGATGATGGTGCGAACGGTGGTGACTTAGTATGAGGAGGTCTCATGTCTCCACAAAAGCGATCGCATACTTGGTGGCTTGTAAAGAAATCCGGGCACGATCGAACGAATGCGAATGAATCAATTTGAAAAATTTCTAGCAGTATGAGGCGATATGCGAAGGCGCGAAGAAGAAGAAGAATAAGAGCAACAAAAACTCGTCACAGAGAAACCTCACCTCCAGTATACCTACATATAACTGCAATGTTTATATTCTTATTATTATGGCTTAAGTCGCCTATTCACACGAAGGTTTAGGTGATGATTAAAAAAATTACCGAAGCAGAGTAAACCGCAATTCAAAGTCCTCGAACGAATTTTATCGTTCGTGGTAATCGATTTCACAGTTTGTGGCACATTTGATGCTCGCTAAACTCCGAGAGCACCTTCACAAGATAACTGAGGCACGGGTGGAGGTAATCAGCCCGCATTGTGATCTCAATATCAGCAGGCGGTCAAGCTGCAGACGATTTGTTATTGCGTATAAACCTTTCTTTAAAATATCACTCAGATTTCTTCCTGGATATTACTGTGGTGCAACTGCTGGTTATATTTCCTCTTAGTTAGCAATAATTGTCCATTCGACACGTGTTTTAAGATTTCAGTGAATTTTGACTTTTGAAAATGAAACTCGCAATGACGGAAGTTACACAATAAATACTGAGGGTATCATCATAAATAAGTAGGTACGATACACATATGTATCTCTACATATAATATTGCAACAAGATTACTGGAAATCACTTTACATATTTATTTCGAAAAATTTGATGCAAAAAACTTGACATGTGAAGATTTTTTTTTAAGCCAATTAAAGAGAGTTCATTAATGTCCATTAAGTTGACCTCGATTCACACAACCTTTTTGCACATTTAAAGATGAACATTTTTCGTATTTTATTACGCAATTATTTTTAAAGATGGACAAAATAATAAAGGAGGATGTGTTAAAGAGAAGAATTTTATTTGCATTCATATTATTAGCTTAAAAGTTTCGAAATATAATAATTGTCGCGATTTAATTCGATATTAAACCTCCGGATCTTAATTGAAATGAATTGATATGATAAAGCCTAATGACATATGAAAATAAATTTAGTTATTTTATTATTGATTCGTGCGCTTCCTTCAATATGTTTTCGAGCGACACACCCTTTTGTGGAGATTCTATATGAATTGTAAATTGATTAACGAATTGATGTTTTATTATAGTTATCTCAGAGACATAACCTCAATATTCTATTTGCTATATTAAAAATATCTACCAACCAATTTTTTTTGCTCGTTTAAACTTAATTTGGTAGGATATTTAAATATTTTTAAACAGATTGATTAGATATTTATGGTCTGGGTAACTCACACAAACCAAATTCTTGGTATAGCATCAGGTGATTGAGGCTATCTACTACGTTGATAAAGAAGCTCTAATCATAACACTTTACAAGTTCGATCAACATTTTTGTTGAAGATACATGCAAGATTCTCTCTAACGCTAAATATTCTCGTAAGCTGGATATGAGTTTTCATTCATGATGCACTTCTTTATAAGCATAGAAGAGAAATTTATAATCGCTGGTGATTGGAAATTCCTTACCAAACTTCTCCCTAAGTACCTTCTGTAACTTTTCGGTTATGAGATGATAAAATTTCATATAAGAAGAGCCTATATTTTTATTATTATTATTTATTATGCCTCAATAATTAGGCCAAATACCACGGATGATAATAACCCTGAGTAAGGCAGGTCATTTTGCGCTATTCATTGACTAATTGACTATAAAAATGGAAAGCAATATGAGGCATGAGATCCAAGACCACATATTAGATTTTATGTGTAATATACTAAATAGAAATAGGATTTTTGATCATATAGGGAGTATGATGTTTTTTGTTACGTGATAAAATTAATAGTATGCCATTGGCGTTGACAGCAATATTATGTGTCCTTGTGCATCTCACACCTTTACAAATGGAGTTGTAGCACGCATTGGTGCACATAAAATGAATTATGAATGCCATCTTGGGAAGGAAAATTGCTATAATAATATAGAAAAAAAATTTCAAAAGGAATTCGAAACTGACAATACCATCAGATCTTAAGCAGGAGTCAGTTAGCAAATTTTAAGCTCGTCGGTGCATGGATATGAAATTACCACCATACAAGACGGGAAAGTTTCTACTTTTCGTCACAAACGGATTCAATTTAAATTTAGAACTGTCAAGAAAATGTTAAAAGTTACTTTGAAATTGTTTTGTTGTTGGTTTTGATTTAGTGTTTTTTTTTATATTTCCGAAAATAAAAATGGAATGAAATGGCAAAAAAAAATTGATTAAGTAAATGGAAAAATACAAATAGATATATAAAAAAATTTCACACATCTCAAATGTCAACAGGTATAATCTGACTGCATAATTTTTTAACTCGTTGTAAGTGATGAGGTTATCCTCGTGTTGATAATTTCAATCCCACTCCACCTTTATGCCAAAAATCGAATCTAGCTCTAGTCCTACATCCGCTCTAGAATAGAATACAATTCCAATATCTGGGCCAGAGCCTTAGAGTCATTATGGAATATTGATAGAATGATAAAACATCTAGTCTGATCCCTTGTAGAAATTCTTGCACGCAATACTCGCGCTGCTGACCACACACATTCTTTTACACTTCAAATACCTTCCGTGATGCTTTTTTATCCCGAACTGTGCGAATTTGGAACAGTTTCTTTCGGCATACAATCTGCAAAGGTGTAAGGGCGACATACATTTGCACCTCCGCCCCTCTCTTCATATCCCCTAATCCTTTCCCTATTTCCATCCCCTGAGTTTGGCTTAATAATATATTTAAAAAAAAAAAAATCTTTTTAACTATTAGTTCCAAATATTAAAAATAAGGAGTCCTGCAGTTTCTAGTTCAAACGATTCATAAATGAGTAGGGACAAGCTTTTTGAGTGGCGTTTTGAGAGATTGCTTAATGTTTTGTTCATGACTAATAAGCTTTCTTACCATCTTTAAATTAAGATAAAGTGTTTGCAAAAAGGAAATAATTCTGAAAAGATTTTGAAGACTTTCATACGCTATTCCTCACACATCTTTTACAATCTAATGGCCGAGGCTTCTGAATGAAGAATTTTTGCTAGGGATTCTTATTTTTTAATATGTTTAATCATGAATTGCTTAGGTACACAATACAACACATACATACATACAGTACATGGATATAAATTGTAAATTTTGCCGGAAATCTGTCATGAAGTTGATATAAAACCTTTGATAGTAAAATTTTTAAAAGAAATCTATATTTACTTAACTTAACATCTTTCCTTTATTAAAACTATATTGAAATATTAATTACAGATTTAGGGTTCGGAAGTTGATGACCTTAAAATTTAGAGAAATGACCATAAAAAATACATTTAAAAGGTGACAATAATAATTTAAAAAATGCAACTTTAAAAAATACGTTTGTATTTCGATATTATGTAATTTAGATACATGCAGTTTTTTTTACAAAAACGAAAAATGAGTTGTTTACACATAAATAAATAAAAAAAAAAACTCAAAACCAAATCCATTCCCGTCTAGAAAATAACAACGAAGTAAATTTGTAAAAATTTAAACGATCAGTACATGGAAATAATTAAAATGTTTAGCTGGGTATACCTACTTACATATGTTGAGCTATTACAATGAATGACGAGTGTCATTTTAAGATGTTCAAATGAAAATGAGCGTCGATTATCTGACAGCACATTTTTATACATTGAAAAAGAAGTAATGGGAGCGTATTTGAAATAAACAGAATCAGCCAATTGTAAATCCTCTGCATCACTATCTAAATCCCAAACAGTGGTCTCTCCAGTAAACACTTGAGATATCTTGGTCAATGTCTTAAAACCCGAATTTTTATCTAAAACTTTGAGAAGCTTCCCATATACAATTGCAGCAACTTCACCCGGAGCCGATTTTAATTCATTTTAGGATTTTTGTATTAGATGAATGGAATCAATAAGCTTTTCGTACTTCCTTTCCAATTTATTAGTAGCTTCTGATAAAAACGAAAAATTTGATTTTATATACACAAGATCACTTTGCTTTTTTTTTTTGTGAAATCATCTCTTGTGCAATTTTAATTGCCGCTGAATCTTCACAGTCAAAACTGGAAATTATATCTTTGAGAACGCCAGAATATTCAGAATAATACATAGCAGCTATTAACCACGTTCCCCATCTAGTTATTATGGGGTGTGGTGGAAGGGGTATACCTGGGGCCTTCAACTTAAATTGTTCTGTACGAGAGGGTGCTTTTAAAAAAATCTTCTTTACACTTGCAATAAGTCTATCTACTTCTGGGTAATTTAGTCGAACTTCTTAGGCAACTCGATGGAAACCATGCGCTAAGTAAGTAACATGCACCATTTTAGAGTAAAAACCTTCTAAACTATTCACTGCTTTTACGATATACGGAGCAGCATCCGTCAAAAAGAGTAAGACGTTGTTGTGATTAACGCCATTTGGCCAGAGAAGGAAAAGAGATTTGTCAAACAGCTTACATATGGTTGAGGAATTAGCTTTCTCCAAAATCTCTGATGTCAAAAGAAACATTTTGCCTATCTCGTCAGGTTCTAATATCTCAACGATTACATTCGCTACATAGCGGCCATCAACATCCGTTGTTTCATTGATAGAACTCCAAATATTTTTTCCTTTTGCAATGTTCCTAATCTGGCTTATCACCTCATCATAGTAACGTGATAAGTACGTTTTCCTTAACGTAGACTCGTCTGGAACAGCGTTGTTTGTATATTTTACCAGAAAGGCTCGAAATTTTGGATGATTGACTTTATATAAAGGAATATTAGCTGATAGTAATGCCTCGCATAGGTCCTTTGAATATGTTGAAATTTTGTTTGAGGAACGTAAGCTTTGTTTTTTCGCATTTAAATGCTCCAAACCGCGCTTGTGTTTCTCTCGGCCAATGTGTTGTTGAATGCAAAAACGTTTTTCTGTTGAAAATTTTGTCTCACAAATCTTACAAAATAATATACTGCCATCAGTAGAAAATATTTCTTCACAAAATTCAGATACAAGCGTAGAATTTTAATTCTGCTCTTTGGTATATTAAATAGCAATAAGCCAAAGTATCTCCGAGAATTTTATTATTATTCCCCGTTTCAGCAGAACGGTCATGGAGAGTTCTTTTCCTGTTCAGGCTGCCCGCTTTTGGAATCTGCTCCCTTCTAGCTTGCAGGGGGCTCGCACCGTTAATGCATTCAAAGCTATTATTAAAACTCATGTTCTGTAATCTTGCGAACTTTTTTGAGCGCTTTTCTAAATTTTAATCTGTGCAGTCTATTGCTAGTGTAGTAGTATATCTGTCTTTATTGAATTCTTGAATTTTTCTATGCACTTTCTCTTATTTTCTTATTTACATTTTCGCAGTATTTCGTAATTGTGTATTAATTATTAACTTTCTCTAATAGTTAAAATTGTTAATATTTGCTAAATCACCTAATTTATATATAACTATAATTTCTAGATTCCACTGTAATTTCTATATGTACAAACAAAAGATTTGTAAATCTTGTGTACCACTTCCTATAAATAAATTACTATTACTATTACAAGCTCTCTCAAATGGCTAGGTTTTGTCTGCTTTATTTTTGGCATAGTATAGTTTAGTTTAGTTTAGTTGAGTTTACCGTGTTATTATTCGCGCACTAAAATACAAATATACACTCGTTATTACACAATATAAATGACACTGTGAAGTCTATCACACTCTCAACAATTTGCCGTACTAAACTAATGGTCGGGAAATCACTTTACATTTACAATATTCAGAACAATATGGAATCGACACAGTCTTATTTTTCCTAGAATTAAAAAAACTATGCAAGCAGCAACTGCAATCAATCCAGTAAATTGAAATAGAATCGAGTTACAAATTAAACGTGTTGACAGCCTATAAAATTTTATTTTAAAACATAAAATAAATACTTGCAAAATTAGGGATGTGATATACTCATATATTCAGTACAGTTGCATTAGAAATAAATAATATAAAAAGTAAAAAATGATCTAAAATAATGGAAAAATTACCTAAAAGTTGGAAAAAATGCTCAGATGTGAGAAAATGTACAATATGACAAAAAATGAAAAATAATAGACATGTTTTTAGAATAGTAATACCATAAAATAAGTTTGTGTCATAAGTAGCATCACTTGGCGACACATAAAAAAAAGATGCAATTTTATCAACTTCCCAGCCCTAGATTACATATGTAGATATACAATAATAAACAAAAAAAGACTAAATGCGACAATTCAGAGTCAGCCCACATACGAATTCGAATGTAGGTACCACATAATATTCGACTGACTTTTAACCGTTTTTTAATCACTGGGTACGTACCTCTCAATTGATTCTTAATTATTATTTTTTAATATAAAAATACTCAAAAAGCAATAAACCGCAATCAACAAAATATTGTTCAACTCACGACTCATATTAATAACTTTTCAGCAAAAAATTTCGAACGTCGTTTTTTTTCATGTGCGTTAACATAAAAAATGAAGATACCAAGGTAAAAGTATTAAATATGAAAACCTTAAACTGTTAGCGAAATACCAATCACGAAATTCATATTATTCACAGAAATTAAGATGTAAAGTAACGAAATGAACAGGCTGTGCAACAGATGTTCTCGGGATAGAGCAGGTCGAGCCGTTAAAATGTCGAAAACATTTCATCGCATCGTAACCATAATATTACGAAAGTCCGAGAAAAGCTCTCAGCATGGGACGCTCAGAAATCAATTAACCTCCTCAATTCATCGATCGGGCAGAGGATCAGCAGAATTTACGTGACAGCTGTAAGTGGTCCAATTGGCTGAGATATGTCTCGTAATTGATTGCTATTACCTGCAATTACGTAACGAATCAGTATATGAATGCGACAGTCCGAATGCTGCTGCTAGGTAATGAAATGAGTGCGCGCTCATATAAAATTGTAAAACCTTTGCTGCACTGTAAAACACCACCCACAAGAATGAATTCGATGAAAACGTCGCCGCCGCATCGGTCGTCGTGCTGTTTCTGCGCTATCAGCTAAACTGCCAACATTAATCGGTGCAATTAGAATGTGCGCAAGTTGTGCAGCCGGCCGAGTTGCTGCGCACAAACTTTACTTCGCTATTGGCCAATGCAACTGTTAGAAGGCGTGCCTTTGGCGGCATTAAAATACATATATCTAATCCCCGTTATTCCCCACCACATATACAATGGCTATCGCAAAAATATAGATAATATTTACAAAGTTAGACCTAATTGAAAGTAGCCAGTCAAGTACTCCCAATATTTTAAAGATATCGGGGGGCCAACCAGGTTGTCATACAAATGGTCGGTCGACTACTTACTCTTCACCACTTTGTTGGTAGATCGAGCTCTTCATCGTCTGGATTTCCCATAAGTGGGCTTAATCGAATTCTTATAATCAAATCAATTTTACGAGGCTCAAATTGCACGCGAAGTCTTTCTTACGGACGATGGCATTTTTATGGCACAACTGGTCAGTCGTCGGCCGGTCCAAATTTGGATCTCTGAATGATATCGGTCTGCGATACGATGGACTATACTACTACCATACTGCTTGCTTACTGCTGGGTTCAAGTTGTTGTTTTCGCTAGAAACGTTAAAATCGCGAAATGGTCATTTCAGGAGGTTTTAATCGATTTCTGTGCACTTGCTGGTTAGCTCTTCATTACCGAAGGTTATACTAACGACGTGTGAGGTATTTTCGGGAGAAAACTGGTAGCCATAAAAGAAAATGAATTAATAACGGAAACAGATTGAGTTTTCAATCGATCTGTGCTCTCTGAATATAAAAAAAAGACAATAATTTACGGTCATAATTTGACCAAAGAAAGTAACTCTGAGTACCACATTTTGCCAGATAATCGGTCATTTTCCAACGATCACCGTGCGCGCACCATTCAAAAAATTATGAGCAATTAATAAATTGAGTTCGTGTCTTAAGTCTTTCGTTTAAAGATGCCTTGTTAAGCGCGGTGTACGGTCCTTTTAACATTACCTCATAACTTTTAATTGGTTAGAAATTCCAAGATGTTTTTGTTTTAACCGTTTCATAAACTCACACCTATTATAGGCGTGGATAACTGCGGTATTCTCTTATAAATTTCCCGCGCCTATAGTTATAACTATTGAATCCTGCGTAAAAATGCATAATAACAAAAACAACAAAATGTAAAACCGGCTGCATAATAAAATTAATTTTTACAATAGGCAACAAAACCGATACTCGAGAGTAACGCACTTCTTTCAGGGCATGCCCATATAGTAAAATTCCCCCAAGTACCCATAGTTGTACCAAACCGATGCAAATACATATGTACAGTACATATAACTATATATATATATATATATATATATAGACATCGTGGTACTTCCCATATATACAATGGGAATGCCTCAGCTATGAAATGGGCTCTACATACAGAAGTGCGGAAGAAAAGATGTTTTCCTGGTAAATATCCAATTATAAGTAAACAGTAAAACTTACAATATACGGCAAGGTATTCGCACTTTCAAGAAATCGTAAAACCCTGAGCGGAAAAAGTCAAGAAAAATAAATAGAAAAGACGAAAACGCATGCTAGCAATAGTGTTGGGCCGGAGACTTTTCGTTTGCATTTGTAATGTGATTCGAGGAGATGAGCTGCATGGATTTCAATACTCTAAGGCTAAGCAATAGCAGTCAGGGATTAACACTTGCCATTAGAACTTTAGTGCAATTGAGGCATGTTATATTGTTCACAAGAGGCAAATGGGAGGTGTATTACATGCTGAATTAAGTACTGGAAGAGTGTTGAGTTTTATGTGAGGATGAGAGGAAAAACAGTGCACATTATATATGTAGGTACTTAGTCGTGTGGAATTATAAGCGAAAGAGGTATCTGCGAAGTGACTATGGAAATTAAACAATTGTCCGAAAATATTATAATTTTTTAAACACTTTTAAGAACATTCTTAGTCATTATTATGTTTCAATTTAAATTTTCTTACAAAATTCATCTATAGTCTTATATAGCTATATATTTTTAAATAAATGTCAACTTTTGCACATGGATGAGTTATAATCAGGTCACACTTAAGTTGCGAACAAAATTATAAAGACAAATTGCATTGTATATCATAAATAAAAATAATATTTCAGTAATGTAGGGCAGTCATTCGCAGACCACACAAATAAAAAACTCGTCAATTTCTTTGTGATTATATACATAGGCTTGCCATATATTCTGTCACTCAATTTCTAATGCGCGCTTTCTCAGAAATCAGCTTGGAACTGTACCGTAATGTTGCACTTTATAACAAATACGGCGTAATATTCTAAATCAATTTTGTGACAGTTTTTGACTAGTAATCATGGAGTGGGGCTCGAAAGACAATCGTATCGCTGTAATAGCACTCCATAAGTATTGAAAAAGTGCTTCTGAAATTTTGAATTTTTTGAAGCCGCTCAGATTAACAAAAAGATTTATTAATCGTGCCATTGAATGATTTAATGAAATCTCAAATATAGATGATCGAGATGATCTTCATATGAAGGCTTATCGTCGGTCAACAGTCCGCACATGTTGATTCCACGGTTAAAGGAAATAACATTGAAAAGATGCAAGCGTCTCTTGCTTTGGCACGCAACTAATTTGCTATGAGAACATCCTCTTTACCATGGAATAAGATTTCAGTAAACAAAATGATAAGGTTTTGCAACATCATCAGAAGAAGCTAAAAAAAAAACGGTTCCCAGAATGGCATTCAGATTCTGTAATAGTTTGGTGGGGTGTATTCCATAAAGGTGTCACAACATGCCATTTTTGCGAAAAAGGAGTTAAAACCAATGTGGAGGTGTATCAAACTAACGTGATAGAAGGTGTTATGAAACCTTTCTCGCACACTCTCTTCGATGGACAACATCGGGTCTTCCACCAAGACTCTGCTCCTGCTCACAAAGTAAAGAATACATAGGACATTCCTGCTTTTTTGGCACAAGAAGATTGGCCATCTGTGAGCCCAGATTTAAATCCACTGGATTATGCTTTATGAGGAGAGTTAAAGAACAAGGCCTGTAGAGCTCTCTACTATAATTTGGACAGTCTGAAAAAAATTCTTGGTGAAAGCAGCAAATGAAATGTCGTTGGATACCGTGCGTTCCGCTATAGATCAGTGTCCAAAACGTTTAAAAACCTGTATAAAAGTAAAACGATGTCATTATTTAATAAATAATATCTTACTAAAATTAATTCCATTGAAATAAGCATATTATCTTGTATTTTTTTAGATTTCATTCTACTTTAAAGTTCTGACAGAATTTATGGCACGAATAGATATTTCTTTGGTATTAGCCTCTAATTCATTGTGGCCTGTAAGATCAGTTGTTCCATTTACGCAAAGCTTAAACCAACAGTTGCGAAACTAAAAAAAAAAACCAAAGTAAATTCTCTAGAATAATTTTCGCAACAAATAAAAAAAAAAAGTACAAAAAATTCTTTTTGCTTTAATAAAAAACTGGCCAAGTGTGAGTCAGACTCGTGTAGTCCGTACCATCGTACAAAAATTTAACACTATGTACTTTATATTTTTTTTTTCAAATGAGAGTAGGCGACATTTGAAAAAATTAGGCCTACTTATGATAATAATAATGAATGAGAATAAAACGGGGGAAAAAACGCCGAAAAAATCACGTTTCTTGTGTGGGGGCATAATTTTTAATTTTTATTTTATATTTATTATTTTTTGTTATCGCGGCAATAGAAATACACACTCTGTGAAAATTTCAACTGTCTACGTATTACTGTTAATGAGATAGAGCCCGATGACATGCAAACGGACGGACATCGGAGATTTAGTAATAGAGTTACCGTTTTTACCCTTTGGGTACGTAAGCCTAAAAATCAAAATTATGTGATACATGGATATTCAATTTAATACTCAACAAAGCACAAATCTGAGAATTTTTAAAAAGATTCAGAAAATTGCCAACTACTTATTCCAGTTTGCTAGTGATCAATGGAGTCAATAATGTAGATATGGTGCTATATTCGAGAGTTTTACAAAATTATTACTGATGGCTTTATTTTGTAGGTATATGCATATTGTGTCCAAATAGTCTTTTTCTATTTTTCTATGGCATTAGTGAGAATAGAGGGACAAAAGGGAAGTGAAGTAGATTTTTTCAAAGACGGTGAATGGCTATGATGAATTTGTGAAATTACGTAAAACATTTTTTGAATTAACGAAATTCGCATTTTTTTAATATCTCCATCAAGTTCAGATTAATTTCAAACTAGAAGTGAAAAAATGCTGGTCAATTATTAATTATGCGATAATATTAGTCTGATGGGTATCGTTCTGAAATGATTTATCAGAACTACTGTATGAATTTATTCATTATTCGAAATTTTTTTGCTGAATTTTTTTATAAATGATTTGTTTAATATAAGCAACAAAATTTCGTATTATTGGAAGGCTCATCTGTCAAAGCTGTCCTTATTTATATAATAGAAAATCTCGCTTTAGTAAGTGTTTTTATTGTATGTACTTGAATATTACAAAATATGTATGCATATATCTGTACTATATAAATTATCTCTGTTGCAACTTGCACTACAAAGAAATTGAATTTATGAAAATAAATTACTTTCAAATTAACTAAAATGTGCAGATAATTACCCGAAACGTTAGCTTAACTATATCTACACACAAAAAAAAAAAGGAAAGTTCAGCAACAATGATCACATGCCAACCATTAAAATTACTTTTAGATCATCAAAGAATCAAAAGCTTTAGATCCAGTTCAGCTAATTTCACCAGGAAAATAAATTGTTTGAGCCTATTTCGAAAAGAGTTGAACGCATTTACTCATTAATTCTCCATTTATCACATGAAATAGCCACGTGTTAAAATTACGAAAACATTTCAACATCTATGAAATTTTCTCCGTAAATGGGCCACATCTGAAGAGAGTTTATATATCCATATTATATGGTATGTAGCAATATCTAAAAATCTGAAAACAAAAAAAAAAAAATAATAATAACACACAAAACCACATAGATTTCTAGGTTTTAAGCCAGAATAAATGTGTTTTATATTTTTTGATTAATTATGGCATTCTTTTGAATGTAAAGTCATTAAATTTGAATATATAACCCGTTTGCTACAGCGCAGAATAATGAAGTCACATTCCAGTCAAAGATTCCTTTTAAATCTTTTACACTTAATGGTCTAAGGAGGAGAAAAATTATGAAAAAAAGAATCCGATCATTATATACGCGCAAGAAGAAATGTTCAGATGGAATTATAGGATGACTCAATTTTTCTTTGCTTGAATTGAAAGATAGATTTTTTCCTTTTAGTTTAATTTTCGGATAATAATTTTGAAGTCTATGAATTGGAGCAGGTGTAGTTGTTGTTGCTGCGCCGCCCGGTGCGGCGCCATTTATCTTCATTAAAATAATTTTTTTCTGGTATGGATGTTTTGAAATTTGTTAATTTTTGATGAATATTCTGCGTAAATTAATGCGTAGAAAACATAATTAGATTTTTGTATTATATTGATTCGTGAAAATATAAAAAATTCAATAAAAATATTTAAAATATAGAAATTATTGTGGAAATTTTGATATTAATACAGCTAGCATTAAATTTAATTCTTCTTAATGATCATTCGTCAATGGAATAATTGCTGTGAAGTGAAGGAAATATTATATTTATTCACTTGCTAAATATAAAGGAAAATTATTAATAAAACATAAGCACCGTTTTGGTCATTTAAAACAGTATACGAAAATTTTTGGCATTTTGAAATGAATTAAAATTAAGTTTAGCTGCTAAGTATAGGCGTAAAAACTTTTCGGAGAAGGGTATATTTCTAAGGCTAAGGACGATTTACATTATGATAGCATGTATTTTTCACCGGAATTGTGAGAGGGAGGTAGTTTATTGAAATTTAAATGGTGCCGAAGAAATCATTGTACCTCTCACGTACACTAATCTCTACTTCTTATGGAAAAAATTTCAAACTGTCAGTTGTAACATTAATATTTTGAACGATAACGAAATTTTATTTATTATTTAAAACGAAAAATTCAGAAACTAATCTGATAATTTCTAAACGTCAACCCACGTCGATCCTCTCAAGTGTTCACGTGAGAGTAATTCAACACCACTACCGAACTAACGCCTGTGTAGATAGTTATAATCCGGTTAGTGTTCACATGGCGGATTATCTCACTCAAAAGTACGGTAATCCACTACAGTCCGATTTTTCTTCTATCAAATTTAAAATCGGCAAACGGCAGAATTGACATTGAGATTGGAGATGAAATTTTCAATCTATTTGCCAACTTTACCCAAATGCGAAATTTTTCAAGCAAATTATAAAAAGGAAATTTTTCTGATTATCTAAGCTTGGTATATTTTCCAGACTTTCATTGTCCGCAGCTGGCAAAGCACTTACTGATGTCGCTACTTAAATTCCATATTTTCGAAGCAATCAGTAGAAATGACATCGAGAACGCTGCCTCATTGAAAGAGCTGCATCTTCGCCACCGTTGGCGACTCACATGAACACTCGCAAAGAAAAAAGGGACATTTATGTAAATTTCAATAGAAAAATAAGCTCAATTTTAATAACATAAATTGACATAAACAGAAGTTTAAAAACAATTTTAACTAATATAGCTTGCTCTCTTCACTTTGCTTTGCACTTGCACCGGTGAGTTTTATCTTTGTCGTCTTAATAAAATATGATTCACTTGACGACCTTGATTTTCCCTCCTCTTTAATATCAATTCCAAATAGTGGTTTGTTTTGCTTCGAAAAACTTGAAAAACTGTCGCAAATTTTTCAAATCATTAAGGGAATTGCATCACCTCCAAAATACCTTCAATATTTTCTATAAAGAAATATTTAAAAACATTCAATTTCGCACTATTTAATTTTCAAAACTTACTTTTATTTTCTTCCATTTTGACAAATAATTTGACTTGACAGATAATTTTGACAGACATGTATATAAATTGACTGACTGATCTCTTGTTTCATATGGCATCAGTTCTGGTTTCAAAAAGTATGCTCTCACTATCAATGCTACCAACTATCGTAAGCTGGCGCTATATTTAAATTATTTGGGAATTTACTTACATATATGCATGTAGGTGGGATTTAATGAATTTACCAGAAAAGTATTTGGGCCTATTTGTATTGTTAAATTTTAATTACGAGTCGAAGGAAATGTTTTTTATAAGGCTGTTTTGGTTGGAAATACCACTGAACCTCAAGAAATTTCTCGTTCCCAATTGTTACAGTTCAGTGGGAAGGTATGCTCTCACAGAAAGAGACAGGAAAATGAAAGTGGTTCCATTTGCGTTCATGCACTTTTGATTCAACAAGCAGTCCACTTATATACATGTTAGTGGCCAGTAGGTAAAATTGATGGATTAGTGCTGTCATTACCTAACAATGTTTTAGTTTCAGTAACTATAAAAACTTACAATGCTTGAAAACCTTTTATGGTTCCGAACACGCACACATTGACAAATCGAGGTCTGGAATAAATGCGAAACGTGTTTGCTTCTCTCGTCACTCATAAATAGATTTCATATATGATGTACTATCTCCCTCAAAATTTATGTAAAAAATGGGTACCATCATAATATAAATCCTCCTAGATTGGTAATATTTAGGTGTATTATTTAAACAATTTATTCTGCCAAAACAAGAATTAAATAAACTTTCAGACAGTATCAATTTAAATGCAGGCAGTAAAATATATGGGGAAAATGACATTGATTTGCAAAACAAAAAGAATTCATACACCTTCCTTGTTACCTTAATGCTTTAATTTATAACAATAAAGAAAAAAAGGCCAATACTGATTTTCAAAAATCGTATAATCTTTATTTAATGTCGATGTTGAAAAATATTAAAATTCGCTGTTAATATGGTTATGGGCCTAAGTTTTCCCGATTTTTAAAAAAGGTGTCGTTAGTGATACAATTTTTGTGTTCGCAAAAGTACTATACTTGTGATTTGAAGGTGCATTGTATGAGGTCTCGAACGCATTCGTTGACATTCGTTTCAAGCGGAAACCCCATTTGTTTTGCGTCGATAATGTCAACATTCGTCCCGAAAAACCAGCACTTGGAGAGGGACACCCAAAGACGTTTGGTGACGTGCGAAATGCTTCTTGAACGACAAAAAAGAAGAAAAAAAAATTGTATCGCATTGTCACTGACGATGAAAAATGGATATACTACGATAACCCTAAGCGACGAAAAATTTGGGTTCTTCCAGGTGAACCAGATCCATTAACGCTGAAACGAAATATGCATACTTCAAAGGTTATGTTGTGCATCTGGTGGGATTAGAAGGGTGCTATTTATCATGAAGTCCTTAAAACGTTCAAAACCATAACTGGGGATCATAACCGACTACAGCTAACATTCGAGGAAACATAGGCGGAATTGGGCAGTAGACGGGATAAACTCATTTTCCGCAGGACAAAGCTAGGCCACACGTTGTTCAACCAGTCAAGAAAGATTTGGAAGAAGTGAATTGGGAAATCTTGCCATACCCGCTGTATTTCCTAGACATTGCTCCTTCAGATTGCTATTTATTCCGTTTCATGCAATCAGCTCTTGCTTCCTACGAAAGTATCAAAAAATGGCTTTATGAATGGATCGAGTCGAAGGAACCGAATTTTTCTTCTTCGAGGAATTCGTTTACTACTGGAAAGATGCGAAAAAGTTGAGGCTTCCGATGGTGCATACTTCACATAAAAGTATTATCAAAAGATTTCTTTAGTCTTTTTTGGAAAACTCCGGTTAACCGGAAACAACACACCCGGAAAGAAACGACCAATTAATAAAAGTATTATGTATTTCATTGTTTAAATAAACGACAAACTTTGTTTAAAAAAGGGCGGAAACTTATTCCCATACCCAATACAACAACTAAATATGTAGCAATGATGTTAAAATGGTTTGATGCAAATCAGCTACATAAAAAATAAATAAAACGTTTTCCCCCAAAATAACAATAAAAAATCTTTGACCTTCTAGATGTTAATCTAAATATGACAAATTAACTGGAAATATATAATTCCATTCAATTAAATTTCATCGATAAAAATTATAAAAGCGACCACCCATTGTCAGTTCAGGAGTACCTACACAAACGTGCTATAAATAAATTCCTGTAAAAAAGCAAAAGCAAACATCTTCCGATCATAATCCAATAATTATTTTAGATCGTTTCTCGTTTCTTTCTTCCTTTCTCGCCCAAATTCCAATCGATATCTATAACCACCTGCTTGGTATTACCTGACTGTGATACGTAGGTATAGCTGGCTGGCTGGCTACAAGCAAAAGCACAGTGAATCAATATTCCGCCTATAAACCGTTTACATTTCAATCAAAACCAATTTTATGAAGAAAATCTTCATCTAATTTGCATTACAGATTCACTATTTCACTGAAGAGGAAGAGGTCAAGATACATTGCATAGTACAAAAGATAATTTTTTTTTTTCTTTCCTTTTTAAACATCATCAAATCCAATTCAATTCAATCCAATCTGATGTCGCCTAAAAATTTCAAAATACTCCCGCATGCCTTGTATTCAGCACCTTGTTGCTTCCGTAGTGGAAAAACCGCGGATGACAAATTGCTCAGAAGGCACCAAACGACTGTTGAAAAACCGAAAACATTGAAAAATAAAAAAAATAAAAAAAAAAATAAAAAAAAACAGAAACAATAAAGAAGTAAGGAAAAAGTCAAGAAACAAAACATGACAACAAAAAATTGTAAGTATATGACCCAACCGGTTTGTTCCGAAGAAGCAACGTCGTCTGGTGGTGCTTCTTTGATTTGGATGCCTTGAGATAGCTGAAACCGCGGCATATGTTCGTATGACCCCAACAATACTGGTCCATGGCAGTCGGTTCTTCTTCATGGGACTCTGACCGATGATCATCTTTAAGAAATTATAACGGTGCCTTTTATTTTATGTCTTCTTGTGGTATGTGCCGATAATTCAATGAAGATGAGCTTCAGACTCATAAAATGAGGTCTCCTCTTGCTACATGTATCGGTTTGGATCGGGCCGGATTGCTCTCTCTTTCAAGAAGTAGAAATGCTTTATGGGTCTTAGTCTTAGCGTGAAGTAAGAGACTATTTCGCCTTTATAGGGCATTTCAAGTGAAGATTTTGCTAATAATTTTTTCTTTTTCTTTTTTCAAATTGGTTTTATTACTGAATTTCACTTTAAATATTTGTGTGGCAGGTTAATAACTTAGTTGCAAGTGAAGGTAATAATTATATTTTTAAATTATTTTACTCTGGAGTTATTAATTACTATTTACTTAAAAAACAAAAACTTTATTAGTATTCTTCCCGATATTGTATATGAAAATTAAATTCAGGAAAGATTAAGGGCCTGCATATAAATAGAGATATTATAACACATTTGGCTAAATTCAAACTTATGTATCTGTGGAGATGCGAGTGACCTTTAATAGAAAATACACTTTATATGTTTAACCGCTGTATTGACCTGAACATTAGTGACGCTTCTAAACTCTGTTTCCAAATCTCTTATTTTGTGCAGAGTGAACGCGTTCTTTAGAAATATTAGTATGCGAAAATGGAAACAGTGTTAGTTTTTTAAAGGGGTTACATGGGTTTCGAAGACTAAAAAAAAAAGCATATTTTCTCTCTTTTTTTTTACATCATATATAATAAAAAAATGTTTTATAAAATTTTCATTAAAAAATTTCAAATTTCAGCCAGTTTCCAAAGACCCCTAAAAAAAGTGTGATCGTGGTGCTCAGAATAACTCATTATAGCCTTATCTCAAATTAAAAAAAACATTTTCCTTCCAATTAGGTCATAATTATACCTCGTGACTGAATGAAGGATTTTAAACAAAAATGCCATTTGAATTTTTGGCAGAATTATATGCAAAATAGTATAATTTTTGGTACAATTTACATTACGTATAGTCTTGTAAAATTAGTTGTAATCGAAAAGAAAAAAAGACCTTTGTTCAGTCACTAGTCAATCTTATTTTGAAGAAGTGTGCAAAATTTCAATAAGATCGGTGCATTAGTTAGTGCATTAGTGTAAACTGTGTACAAAACCCATTAAATTGTTTTTTTTTTTTTTTAACTTGCATAAAATCGCCGATTTCAGCACCATAAAGCAAAGATCATGCTACGGTTGCAATGTTCAGGCATATTAAAATAATATATTTAAAATAGGTGACCCATAGAAAGTGAGAGAAGCGAGCGAGAGAGATAGACAAACAATAGCAAAGCAGCTGCCTCAATATACTTGCGATGCTGAGGATAATTTCTAAAACCTCTCTTCCTAGACTTTTACTTCGATTGACTTGAAACTTAGGGAAAATATTCTAGACATATCGTACTATTAGATAAAAAAATAAAAAACTTCAAGACCTAAATAACCCTTTAAATTAGTTACGATTAATTCTCTGTGAAGGAAATACATATATTAGCTAAGTCTAGCCATTTATGTAATATTTAATGTTTTTTTTTTTAACAATGATAAGATTATAAATTATAAAAAAAGGAAAAAAGAGGGGCCCTTCAATTTAAAAAGGCGGCTAATAAATCTTGTGGCTAATAACTGATGTTTTGAGATTGGTTCTCTACTAGCGCTGATATTACAATTTGATATTCCAGCTACCTCCAATTTACAGAGAATCTACAGTAAGAATTGTCAGTCTACCTCCAGTTCAGAAGCCTTAAGGATTATCGCCGGCCTCGTCTATAAGAGATTAGGACGAGAGGAGTCTGGGGATATTACTGCAGTTATATTATTATTTACTAATGGTATAATTAGTATATATAATTATTCTTTCACGACTATATCTAGCTTCCGAAGAATAGAAGGGAAGACTTTTCAGTCCGACTTTGGAAATCCAAAGGCTATCATAACACATGCTTTTGTTATAGGAGACAAAGCCGAGAAGATTGTGACCTTGGAACACACTGACGAGATCTACCGACAATAAAACGTAGAAGACCACTACCACATTTGGTCAAACTATCCTAGGATTATCGGCAAACAAGAAGACGTTTTATTGGTGTTCGTAGAAACCGAGCTAGAATACCTTCCTTCGATAACACAGTTTGGTGTAGTCAATTTGCACATATATGCTTTAATTCCTCGTCTTAATTTAATTTATAGCTAATAGTTATAGAACTTATCCGAAGAGGATATTGCTTATTACTACAAATCCACTATTGCTTCACATACAGGTATAGTTCTGAAATTGTGACCATGTTTCCGTTTATAGTAAATTAACTTAGTTTCTTAGATCAACTCTCACTAGGCTGCAATCATTTGGTATAAAAAAATCATATAAGAATGAGCTTGTAAAAAGTATGTGGCTCGAAGTGGTAAATAAATAAAAGAGTAGTGCAGATTCAAAGCTGAAAGGAAATCCTGTACTCTTCTCTAAAACAAGCAACTGCAACAGAATAAAATTTATTTATAAATTCAAAATTTAATGAGAATCTAGACAATAAAGCATTTGAAATGAAATAAGCTCATACTCATTACATAACTATACCCATACAACAGGCTTGTAAAAAATTAATTTCTAATAATTGAAAGTCAATTAAACAATTAAATGGAACTCTTTCTATATTCGAACCATGATATTACAATAAATGAAGCAATAAGAAAATTCCTTTCGATCAAGGTGTGAAGTTAAGAAAAAAAAAATAAAATTAAAAAAAAAAAAACGGTAGTAAAAAAGCACAGAAAAAAACACAATCAACGCGCAATAATTATTGAAATTAATTAATTCGATTAGTTTTAAACTAATTGACACTACATAGGCACCTAATCGTTCTAGTCAGATACCTACATGTTGACCACCCAGTTCACTCTGTATAGTTAGTTCGATGACAGTGTAAACACTCCGCAACTATCGACTTTGTCATCCAATTATCATCAGACTGAAAAGATAAATTTGTCACAGCAACGTCGTCACCATATAGCAGGTAGACGATAATGATGATTGACTATATACGATTTACCTGCGACAGGAGTCCGTAAGAGAGGGGAATTAATCAAAACATGTCACGATTCTTTACTCTATTTTCAACTCTAATTATACTCGACGTCGATGTCATCAAGGTAAGCGCGCATATCATTCAAAATATGCGCAATCATCATGCACAAGGAAGTTGAGGTACACTCAAAAATATACAAAATCGAGCAGTTAGAGAAATTTAATGAAATATATGTAATAAAAAAAAATAAAATAAGAAGAAAAAAACTGAAGCAGCAAAACTATCGATGAAAAACGACGAAAAAATTAAAATTAACCATGAAATTAACATCTCAACAATGTCAGTTAGTTCAGAGTTGATTATAAGTAGTTAGTCGGTTTGAGAAAAGCAACAAAAAAAAACATATTCGATTCAGCCAACAAGCCAAATGGTTCGAAAGACAGCGAAAAAATCCTAATTAGATCGGCGAGAAGAACTGGTCGATCGACGACGACGACGACGACCACGACGAAGACCGACATGTCGTTTTATGTACAACCATACATACATATAGGAAAGGTATCGATCTCGATGGTCAGGTAAACATACGCTGGAACATTCCTGACATGAAGATGAACGAGGCTACCAGGTGAAATGTCGATCGATCAATTTTGATCTGATTGCGGCTTCAATGAGATCAGAGATGAAGTTTTTCTGTGCTGCTCAGTGTGTGGATCAACTACTATTACTGGAGGTATGGATGGATGGTTGTGTCTCAAGCGATCATTATCTTTTGACCCAATGATTGAATGCTAATTATTATTAATGCGCTGGCGTATACCTCGTTTATCGGCCGCTTTGACTTTTTACAACACTCGAGGTGAGATTATTTTGAGAATATTGTTTACTTGTTTCCGCTTGTTTGCCAGAGATGGATGAGATCTGTTTCAGACGTGTATGTGATTTTTTAAAGGGATATTGAACAGAATAAGACACTAATGAGATTAAGGTCAAAATTACAAGGTGCAAAACTAATGAAGTGAAGTAAAGCAATCAAATTTAATTTAAAGACAGATACTGATTGGCATTTTTTTTGGGAGAATGCATGAAATATTGAAGTTTTCGTATCATACGAATGTACATCTATTTATGAATGGCTGGATGTTGTGAGATATTTGCATGTATAAAAATTTGGTAATATTCGAAATTACTTACAATTTAATAATATAATTAAATCCGTCCTTTCGGAATTAACCCTTTGATGAACGCGACTAGATCCCGCAATAGCACTTTTTATTTATACATATACATTTGGAGAATTGAAGAATTTTTAAGAACTAACGATTCTAAATCAAATCAAATCAAATCAAATACAGAGACAGATGCTTTTCCTTCTTGTATATCTTAATTTGTAACTAGCCTACTAAGCCACGTTTGCTTTTAGCTAGAATTAACCAGTAACGACGGAAACGCAGAAATAAATTGTAAATTATATTTGATTTATTTTTCTCCGATGGAATCGGACCCACACTTATTAGAATCGCTCAAAGATGGAGAATAGAAGAATTTTTAAGAACTTTTATTTTTAACAATTCTAATCAAATCATAAATACAACAACATAAAACAAATAGGCATTACACTTAGTGCATTTATTCCTTGGCTACCTTGTTTTGCATAGAAAACATCGGTGCTTAGTTCCCCAATGTGCCCAATGTATTATTTGATCGTAACGGATTTCACTGCTGATGGGTGTAAATCGTCTTCGTGGAGTAGAGTTGGTTGATGCTAATGATTTACTGACAGTTTCAGTTGAGGTAGGAACATCACTCATATCTGTAGTTGGACGACCTCGCTTACAAGTAGATGGGTGGTAATTTCTGGATACTTTTTAATCCTTTGGTCATGAAGCATTTCATATTCACTACGATATACCAATCAAACATTTACGATAGCAACATTATTGCACCAGGAAATAATGCTGGTAAAGTACTTCTTTGATTTCTGATCAATTCTATATAATTCGATTAGCATGTCTGTTAAATCAACACCACCCATATATTTATTAAAGTTTGCTACAATTTTAGGCAAATCAACTTCGATGAATTCTTTTCTATATTGATTCCAACGACGGCATTTTGTAATAGGCTCGATTCCGAGATGTGTGGATAGGAGTAGTATACCTTTATTATCCAACCAGTCTACACATGTTAAATCATGATCATTGTTTGTTTGGTAATCAAATGATCCCCTTTCATTTTTTGATAAATCTTTGTCTGAATGTAATTTTAGAAGATCGAGTCTATTTGGCCGTGCTATGCCAGTACAGTGAAAGCCACGCTCTTTTAGTGCAACAGCTAGATGAACAATTGTTGAAAAATATTTTGAAATTTTTATGTTTTGGCAAAGTCTCACTCAAATGTGAAACGATATCTCTAGAAACTCCGCGGCCATATTTTGGACATGTTTCTTCCCTGACGTACTATATATCTCAAATTCGTACAGAATACCGGAGACATATGAACGAGATATAACCATGAAGCCGCACTTTTCTGGTTTCTTTGGCAGATATTGTCTTAATTTTGAACGGACTGCGAAAAATGTAGTAGAAACATTAGTACTACGTGAATTCAAAAATGGAGAAACAAATTCTATTGATCGTCTTCTTTTTTTTTTTTTAAATCAAGTTTACGGGCTGGAATGCAAGACGACGCAGAAGTACTTCGCTGAAGCTCCATTTCTGGTTCAAGTGCCGCTTCTTGTTCAACTTCCAATTCATTCCAATTCACAATTAAAATATCATCATTAGTTCATAATTAGTTCATTGAAAAGATGAATTTCATTCCACTGTTCTTCTTTTTCTAATCTTTCCCTAAATTCATCCCGTATAGAATCCTCCACAATATTCTCCATCTCACTCACCATCCATAAACTCATCAGCTAAACTATCCGTATTTTCTATCAAACGCGCTATTTCGGTATCACGAACTCATTTTTATTTATACGACATTATAGCTCTCTGCTGTAAAAAGGACCTGTGAGATCTGAGCTCAAACGAAGGGGGTGCCGGTTTTAAAAAAGAATAACTCAACATTTAAAAATCAAATATAAAATTCTTAATTCTCAATATTGCTTAAAACTATTATCACAAAAATTCAATTCTTAAAACTAACCTACCTTACTGCTATATTTAAAAAAAAATTCAATACTTAAACTATCCTAAGCTAAAACAATTCAACAACGATTAAAATTCAATAATTCAAAAACATGCTGCCGCAGAGGTTTGCTCCTTTTATTTCTGAACAAAAAAAAAAAAAAAAAAATCCACAATTAACTTCATGAATTAATTCAAAAATAAAAATATAAGTTTCTGTGCTGCACTGTATAAGCACGGTAGCAGTAATAGAAATTTAGCAGAAGTATGTTTCTGCAGCAGGAGTAAGTTCCTGCTTAAATATAGGAAAGAATGAAGTAGAAGTAAAATTCTGCGGCAGGAATAAATTTCTGCTTAGATGTGAGATAAAAGTGAAGCAGAAGTTAATTTCTGCAGTAGGAGTAAAAAGCAGAAGTAAATTTCTGCAGTAGAAGTAAATTCCTACTTGGATGGAAGCAAAATCGGGTTTGGGTAATTAAGAAAAAATCAGTAAATTCTGATCTGTTCAGATTAAATTCTGAATTGGGAATTATGATTCTGCTGTGGGTTGCCCTGGCAACGTTCATTCTCAAAGTTGTATTCCATTGAAATTTGTCATGAATTGACGTCATATTGTGACCATTATCGAATTAAAGTTGCATTTCACTCACTGAAACCTTAGTGCGGCGAAAAACATCTGACGTAATGTAATGTCATTTGAATGACAATAGTAACTGGAGAAAAATGGTAAGTTTGTTGATAATTATGCAATTATTTATGTATTTTAATGTTTTGGTAATTTTTTCAGATAGAAAAGTCCAGATTGAGCCTTTAAACGTTCGATTATATAAGGGTGAAGTTGTTCCAGTCGTGAAGGTTCAAGGAAGCTGCAGATAAGGATTGCCCTTTTAGATAAGTGTTTTTATTTTGAACCTTTTTTTGAATTAGATACTTTGTTTTGCCTTTTAGGAACACAATTTGGGGAGAAATTCGCATCGAGGGATGAAGATTTTATATGCGGACCGAACAGGACCCAAAAATCATCCCTGCGGGATACTATATAGATATATACTATAGGCAACGAGAACTTCAAAAAAATAAACAAGCTAAATTAACCAACATAAATAAAAACAAATTCCATAAAACAAAAATCTACAAACTCAACTAATAGTCCCTACCAGTTTTAATTCTTGAAGTAATATTTATGATAAAAAACCAAAATACAAATAAATATAGTGACATATTTTGAGCAAAAATAATCGATTTTTCTATCTAGAAATTCAAACACTAACTGACACATTTTTAAAACGAATTTGACCAGAACATACAAACGGCTCTCTAACCACCACATATACTCTCCGGAAAATATTAACGGTTGTAAAATAGAGAAGCAGTTCGAGTTTGAAGTTTTGTTGTTTGCAGGCAAGGTCGGGCATGTATGAGCATACAATTCGTATGAAGTTCGTCACCTTCCTTTTTTAACACATTGGGGAAAGACGTTTTTTATTTGTTTTTGAACTCGAAATATTATTTTATTACATTCACTCCATGATATTCAGGTCAATACCACTTATTGCTAATATTTTTCTAGAAAGTTTTCGAGGAATAAAGAAGAGCATATTGGGTAGAAGTGTTCTTATATGAAAAGTAGAAAATTTCGTTTAATTTGATAATTGCTCGCACAAATCACCTTCCTTTATACACAAGAACTGCAAAATGACAGCAACGTTAGAAGTCGTTCTAACGAGCACGAAAGTGTAAAAAAGATATCCGAACTGGACTGGAAATTTCTTGGCTTTCCCACAAACACTTATTCACTTTTCATGGTTAAACCGATGATAACTGAAAAATCTTTAGATTCTTACTTTAAAATAATTTTATGATTCTCAATACTATTTTCATTCCTTATAGTTATCTGTAACAGCTCCCTTTATTTCTTCTGTACCGATTCGCTTAATCCATATTTTAAGTGTCTCAATTATTATATTATGTGCTACAATAAAACGTAAATATACGATATTGGGAAAATTTGTGGCTTTGTATTGCTCCTGAAAATATACTATACATTTGGAATGCATAAGCAATCCTATATAACTTCTTTCTACCGTCACATGAAATATGTATATACCAAACAGGAAAAACAAATCGCGGCGTTATATTTAAGGCATATACCGCCGAACAGAATAACAAAGTACGTTGACCTTAAGCATTCGATGACAAAACATCTTTTAAACAAAATCTTTCATGTTCGTGTATGCCACGTTTATCTAGCTTTTCCAGCTTTTATTGAGATTCCCACTATATTTGATCATTGTACAATGTTTTAATATAAACACCAAAAAGCTGAAAGGTCAGGAAAAATTTCTCAATGCAAGTTGTTGATCTTCTTCCACAAGAGGTACTTACTGCCACTGTTACGTTGAAGATTATCAATAGAATATAAATGCAGATTTAAATTGGTCATTAGGAATAACTCCTCCAAGCTGCCAAAATATCCATATTTATGGGTTTCTATTCTGTTGATTCGCGTTACATTCTATAGTTATGACCACTTTCGTGAAGAGTTTTTACTGAAATACTTATTCTGTTGTATGCCATGTTTGTCAAAAACTTTTGGCACCTTTTAACAAAAATGTTTAGACATGTTTAATGTGTTAATAATTAAAGAGTCCTTGAAGTATTTCTGATACACATATACATAATACATTATGTACAATGTAGTACATCGCAATTGAAAAGGAACATTTTTTAAAATTGAGTAAAATATTTATGAAAAAGTTTCGCCACTTCTATGGAGTGATTAGAAGTAAACGTTCTTATTATTAGATTTTAATAACATACCTAGTAAAGGTAACAAGGTATGCTTCAACATGCAATTTCACAATTCTTTTTGTGTTAAGCACGGGTGCCATGTCCCATGTTATGTTCATTCTAAACACCTGGCAAAGACTGTGCATATACGCAATAATGATTTAGTTACTTCAGATTATCCTTCCAAGCAGGATTGTTGTAGGTCAGAAATGAGAGTAATATTTGTACGATACTCGTCATAGATCTTCCCAATGTAATTTGTATTTCTGTTCCACATCCTAACATATCCAAATCTCACTGATTTAGCATCATATACGTTTAGCTGCGATTAAAGAAAATGATTTCAAGGATAGGGATAAAGATGTCTGGTGAATTTTGCTTTAACTCTCTAAATTTGTTGTAAATAACCTTACCTTGCCCGAAAAGGACGTTTAGTTTTAGATCTTATGGTATATTGCTACCTCTTTTATTTTCTAAGTGTATCCTATTTTCGTAGCACACCATAGTGGCAACAACGATGATAATGATGAAAAAGAAAAGTAACTTTAGCTAAGCTGATCTTTTATTTGATTTTTTGTAAGATGAAAGTCAATGCAATCAAACTGGTGATTAAGGAGACGAGACATTGATGAAATCGGCTCGTGAATGCCATAGTTTGTACCATGCTGAGGAGCAACGAAGATTCATAGTTCCTCAAGGAGCGCATAGGAACAGATATATTGGAAGTATTTAAGAGCTCAGGGGAATTTATTACTCCTTGTATACACTGAAATGCAAAAACAACTCTGAAAGTACTGACCTGTTCGAATCCTTATCACCAAAACGTGCCTGTCCTCTTCATGAAGCGCATCAGGTTTTGATGAGGAAGGTTCTTCAATTCCTCTACCTGTACAGATAGGAGGGATAGGGGAACCTACAGTATCCATTCTGCTATGGGCAAAGCTCGGACAAGTACATAAAAAGTATTCGGTTGTCTCAGGCTCTCTTTCCAGGCAGGACAGACACTCAGGGCTGTCAACAACTCCCATCCTTATTAGATGAGAGTAAAGCGAGCTGTGGCCGGTGTTGAAGCCAACTACAGTTCTACATTGTTTCCTTCGGAATCCCAAGTGAAAATCAGAGATGTTCCTATTGGGCTCATTAGGAAAAAATTTTGTGTACCTGCAAGTACTCAGATTCGCTCATCTCTGCTGATGCTTCCTGTGAACATCCGCCTTCATGAGAGACCCGATTCTCGAAAACGTAATGGGAATCAGAGCCAACCCAAGCTAAAAGATCAGCCCCTTCATTCCCCATGATCCCCATGTGACCAAAAACCCACAGACGACCTGCAGTCCCCCAGTAACTTATATGTTATCCGAGGGTCACTCAGAGCCATCAAGGCTGCCTGACTATCCGAAAGGATTGCAATGTCCTTTCCCTTCATCTCCATATCTAGGGCTATCTTCGCTGCCATTGCAAGACTTCAGCCTGGATGACAGTAGTGTGTCTTCCAAGTGAGTAGGTACTCATTCCAATTCCAGGATCAGAAAGGTATACGCCCGCCCCGAGTGAGAGACCCATCGGTAATATCTTTTGGAGCCAAAAACACTTGAATTGGACATGGTAGTTGTTGCAAGTCAATTCCTTTTTAAAAAAAACTTCAAGCTTGTTCGCTTGTTTTATGAAAATGGGAAAAACTCTCCAATCAATATCACACCATTCAATTTGTAGTGTAAAACAAACCCACGTTAATACTTTACGTACATAGAAGTCCTCAATAAAAAATTAATGGCGGTAAGGTGCTAACCATAGTATGTAATTACATCGCACGTACTGCGTTGGGAAAATAATAAAGACATTATAATAATAACACCACACATTTTGCAAATCTAATCGTATTAGCCGCTCGTAAGTTTACTTTATACCGAAAAGCACGAAACTGTGGTTAATCTAAACACAATCAAGCCGACAAAATTTTTATCAAATATTTTAACTTTCTTTAGACTGTGGAATGTGGATTCTAAGTGGAGTTATAAGTGGCAATTATTTTACAAATTTTACGGAGTATTTTTTATTCATATTTTTTTTCATTACTAATGGCAATTTTAATGTATATTAACTTGACATCGATCGGTGAAAAATATAAAGGATGTTACGGAGGCACTTGTCATGACTTTAACTCAAGGATCGACGTTTGTAAAAAATTTGGTATGCTTCTTCGCAGAAATGAAATAGTGTCCGTCGTAGAGGGGATTTCGCATGAAAAGTTAGCTCTTAATAGTGAAGAGGAGATTCAGACGTTCACAAAATACTACAGACAATATAATCGAATCAGATCTACATTTTTTGTGATATGTATTTTTGCTCTCTTTCAGCGTTTATAATGCCTTTTTTTATGGGTGAAAGGACATTTCCCTTTCCTATTTAGATTCCTTTTGATTGGCAAAATTCCTTAATTTGGTGGTATTGGTCATGTTATTGGTACGAAGTTATAGCGATGATAATAACTTGCTTCAGTACTATGGCGTTAGATCTACTTTTATCATATCTGATGCTTCAATTAGGAATGTGCTATAAATTGCTCGGAATAAGACTGGAAAATCTTGGAAAACATGGAACGGACACAAATATCGAATCGAAGCTTAATAGATATATAAGATTTTATCAGGAATTTGTAAGGTAAGGTAAAACTCTCATAATTATTGTAGGCAGAGATACTAAATTGAAAAGGTAATTGTTTTTCTAATTTTACAGATTGACAAGAAAAGTTAAAGGAATGTTGGCGATTCCAATGCTTGTTCAATTCAACATAAGCAGCATGGTGATATGTTTTAGTATTTTTCAATTGAAGAATGTAAAAATTCTAAAAGTAAAATTTAATGAATTTTTAAAAATATTATCGCAATTCGTTGCAGATTGTTCTTTCCGATGACATATCTGTAGTTTTGTTGTCAATGTTCCTGTTATATTTAATGGGTACGGTGCTAGAAATATTTGTGTACTGCTATTATGGGAGTTTTCTATCGGAACAGAGTGGTCTTTTAATGGATCGCCTTTACAACTCGAACTGGGTAGATCAAAGTTTAAAATACAAAAGGCTTGTGTTTATATACATGGAATGCATTAAGCAACCTAATAAAATCATGGTGCTCGGATTATTCGTAATCGGCCTGGATTTTTCGCATCGGTTATTATTATTAATTTAATTTATGAACAATTGAATAAATCTGTTTTGTTATTTTTCAGATCATAAACAGCTCATATACGATATTGGCTATATTACTGAACAAGGACAAATAAGTTGAATGCAGTTAAAAATACAGTTATTTACATGTAAAAATCTACTTAAGACTTTTGGCCTATTGTTGTAATGTATGATCTAAATATATTTTAAATTTCTGCTTGTATGTGCTTTTTTCTTTATTACACTTTTCCATGTTAAATTTTTAACTTAAACTTTATTCGTAAAAGAGGCAATTCCAATTTCAAAGCTCGTCAAATTTTGAATGTTTTTGAGGTTTTAAGCCATAACTTGTACTAGGACTTTTGAAGATTATTTCTGATGGAGTTTGGATTGATCTTTTGACAAATTTGATGTAGGTATCATTAATTCACTTTTGATGATATACGATAGACGATATTTTCAGTACGTTTAATATACTGAAATATTTCCTTAAATTTTGACCTAAGGACCGTTTTGTGGATGAGTGAGCTTTGTTATTAACACAAACATAGCTGGCTTTTGATTTAAAATGATTCAACTTTTTTTAATACTCGACTAATTCTTGCTGCTTTCGATAAGATCAATCTGACTGAAATTGGCTATGATAAAGGATCACTGAATTTTTTGGTCCGGAGTTCCTGTTTATCCACTATGATTCTCTGGCGGCATTTCGTACATAATAATTGATTCTATTGATACTGTTGATTTGAAGTTTATGTATATATGTGATTTTGAAGCTGCCTGGTTTACACTTCTACAGTCTATATCTAACTAGGCCCATCATATACACTTGGCCCCTCGTATAGTGTAGTAAGTACGAAATTTTGGGTTACAAGTTATAACCGTCAATAGATGAGATATTTTACTATTTTTTTTTCAACAATACAGAATTGTTTCACATAATGGCATATTTCCTAAGTCTAAGGCGATATAGCACTGGTGTACAACATATATACAATTTGAACATAAGAAACGTGATCTTCTCAAAATCACATTAATTACATATATGACACTGTACGGGACCAAGGGCGATATGTGATATTAGAGCTACTGATGGTATGTCGATTATGTATACTTAGAATAAAATCTGCTTTGCAAGTATATGAAAATTCAAGTATACAACTTCCAGGTTACTCCTCATTGCTAAAGTTTTAGTGTTTGATTGTATTGATAGTATCGACCAACTTAAAATTGTCAATCTCTCTGTTAAGTTAATTGTTGAAATTACCTGAACTATCGTAATAAGAATCAACAAATCAAACATTAAATAAAATTGAGAAAAATATCGAAAATTTATATATTATTATTTCCGATGTTTGTCAATATTTTTTTCTTTGTTTACCCTTCCATGTATAAAACAAATAATTTTCTTAACGAAATGAAAACTGAAATTCCCACCCAAACATAAGCTTTTTTGCATTATGGATGAAATACTTGAAACATTTTAAAATCAGAAGAAGAAAAACTTCACTGCTCGATAATAATATTTTTCATACAACCTTGAAAGTTTAACACTAGATCTTCGATAAATGTTAGTTGCTTATTTCTACGAAGTGAACATAAAATTTAACAAACATAAATTCAGGCAAACAAGTTAATTTTAATTGAAAGCAATTCACCTGTATATATACGTAATTACGTAAATCTATCATTCATAAGAATCATTCTGACCGGATAAACCCAAGACACTTGCGAAATCATTTTAAAGGCGATCAAATGAAAAATGTCTCAAGTCCCATGATCAGTAATTCAGGCACAGTCGACATTCTATCACATGAAGGCTATTTCCGACGACGCTTTCTCGAACTGAACTTCTGGTTCTGGTTGAATCTCATCTGTTGCATCTACTAAATGCCTGCCTCACCATCATCCAGATTGCTCTTTTCATGCATCCCAACAACACAAATTGTGTTACCTGTTGAAACTATTAAGAGGCACCTGATTTAATTATTGAGCAAATTGCGCATGAACGATAAATTGCTTAGCTACCGAGTGAGAACGATTGCAGCCGGCTGCGGCTAAATGGCTTAGCTGCGGTTTGCCTTTGATAGCTAGCTTGTACTAGTTTTCCTGTTGTTGTTTTGCAGCATCGCGTACAATCATACGAGAGTATAAACAAGAGATATCAGGGGTATTTCGTTATTTCATTTTATTTACTTATCCACGGGTTTTATTTTTTCACTATGACAGTAAATTCTCGCTATCCTCTTGACATAAATGTCAACAAGAAGTTTATACTGATGCCCACCTTTATTTTTCCAGTACTTCTCTGGGACATCCACAGCCCGCCATCCCGATTGATTGCAGCTAATTGTCTATTTGTATCGAACTGTTACTGTTTTTACAGCGGGGCGGCAATGCCATTAATCCTTATGGTCTTGTTTTTGTCTCGCGCAATGCATCCAGCATTGGGGATTATCTTGATGTTAAGATCGTTATAGTGCACTTTGTTTCAATTCATTTTGCTTGCATCAATGTACCGAACAAGCCCAGTAGAGTAGGTATTCTCTGTGAGGCGGTTCTTTGATTTTATGACAAACGAAAAATCATAAAAAACCATTAGATAAACCGCGACACTTTTTTATATTGATTTCAATTTATATCAGGAATTTCATTAGTTAACTAGTTTCTGATGATGCGGGAGAATAGAGATGGCTTCAATGGAAAAAATTTAATTATGTGCTAAATTCTAAAGATTTATTGCTAAATCTAGTTTAGATGATAATTTCTTATCCCAAAATATATATATACATGTAAATATAGGGGGGAGGGGGGCTTAGCTCTAGTTAATATCAAATCAAGTTTGTCTTTAATTCTAGTAAATTATTTCAATTTCAGATGAACCAACTATGTAAGGTCTGCGGTGAGCCGGCAGCCGGATTCCATTTTGGCGCTTTTACCTGTGAGGGCTGCAAAGTAAGTAAAATACGTTTTCATAAAATTTTTATGTAAATCTAATTATTTTTCTAATAAAGTAGTATTGGAATTGCTACTAATGTTCATATGTATGCATTTGGAAAATGTTTACAAAAAACTATTCGGCGTTTTTTTCAAAATTATATTTAGACAAAAAATAAAACATCGACTTTCTTAAATCGTTTTTATATTTAACATTTAATGTTTTTAACATTAAAAATAGAAAAGTACATGCAAAGAAATTAGCACTTAGGTTTTAATAAATTCTAAATTAACAGCAGAAGCAGAAAACCAATGATCAAAGCTCCGAATTATTACCTCCTTAGCCTTCATAATTTTTCTAGTTTCATATGCCCTCACATACATATCCGTCTTCAGCATCATTAATTAAATAGCCGTTGTGATCTATTTGAATGTCATATGAGTTCTCTCAATCTTCGTTAAGACCCCATTTTGTGCGAATCGGAGCAAATATTTGCTTACAGGAGATGCGATCGTCAGGCATTTAAACTTTTTTCATACTTCTAGATATTTGCTAAAGACCATATAGGATATTGACGGAAATATTAAAAAATCTTAGCCTCCACAATAATTTTGCATATATCAATTAATAGAACAAAAATCAAAATTTAACAAGTTCAATAAATTTGAATTGAAATTAAATTACTTCTCTTTACGGCACCTTTAACTCTAATAACTTAATCTCAGAAAATTGCTCTATCAGCGATCAAATAATGAAAGCAATCCAAAATGGTCTTTGTCGAAAATAGGAGAGATCATGTACGCTAAATTATTCGCAATTAAAATGATATCAGACCTGATTAAAATGCCCATTAGCCATAACTAAATTGCCATGTGAATGCGAGTGTTCATGCGCGAAGGGAGAAATGATCTCCTACGGGGGCCACACTAAGTTACTTGTCTTCATATTTTCTGCGACGGACGATGGTCCGATCGCAATAGTAAGAAGAGAGAAAAAAATGTCTTAGATTGAGGCTAATAGCAGGAGAAACGTAGAAAAAGGCGGTCGGTATCAGCCCGCGCACAATTTGGTTCTCACGTTCAATCGTTGGCCGTAACTTGTCCATTATGGCATGGTACAGCAGTTTGCATGCATCTCCTAACTGTGGGCAGATCTTTTGGTTTCTCGATCACTTGCTAAATGTAAACAAAGATGTCGGATATGATTAATTCTCTCCATATACCTACATACACCTATTTCTTAGCCATTTTCGAGAGTTCATGAGGCGTTATTTCGCGAAATTTATCCGACTTCAAAAATCGCATTGGACATTACATCGCCACTGGAAACAACTAGATCGTCTCAGTACCTCTTTCTATGGCTAATGTTTTTTGCACAACATTTTTTGCTCTTCTTATGGAATTAAAAAAAAAAACCAGATGCCTCATCCGAAATATTCATAGTACCGATAATGCTCAATTAAAACCTATGATTTATAGTATGTTCGACGAATAGAGGATCCTGTCCATTCTATTTCCTTCAAGACATCGAGAGCGATCATGTCGATACTTAAAAAACTCTTAAAGATAATTTGACGGGCCGTTAGTTTTTTCTTCCCGGATGATGTACGTGCCCTCGGGCAAAATGAGCTGCAGTCAATGACTCAAGATGCCTTTTGATTTTCGAATCGAGAATTCATGTCGTAGGTGGTGAAATGATCACCTATTTCGATCTGTGTAATGATAGTGTGGGAGATATATCGATGATGGGTTAGGTGAACTTTGAATAGTACGCGGATGATGGTGCATATTCCTTTGACATGATCTTGTTAACACGTGTGGGCCTAATTTATATGGGAAAGAGTTTGCTTTACGCGAATGAATACATGTGAATAGGAATTTCGAATTTGAAAGTGGCTAGCTACCTAGATAATAAGTGAAGGATTTTTTTTTTAGCTCTGGGAGCGTAATTTAATATAATTTGGTGAGATTGACTCATTTCGGGGAGCGAGTTTTAAATTAATAATTTCCTGGATATTGCATAAGAGAGGAAATTGAAAGTGATCCCCGGTTGTGGTATGCTAAAAACTAGATGAAGTTGGAAAAAAATTTGACTAATGTCTTTGCTAAAATTTAATAATGGAATGATTTCATTATGTGGATGCATGATAAGAAAATTATAGTACTTCATGCTGTGTAGAAGATGTTTTAAGTTGCGTCATTTGTGTTGAAGATCATTAATATTTCTTATTAAGATCTATTTTTGGACGAGTTTTGAAAGTTTTTTTATTTCTTAATTTAATGGAGGTGGGGCGAAAACGTTCTCATTGATTCAGTAATAATTGAATTCGACTCTTGAAGATTCAGTAAATATGTGAGAAATTGGATATTCTATTAAATAAATGGAAGATATAATAAAAGGTATAATAATAAATTATTCAATTCCTTCAGAGCAATGTTCGCTTTTAAATATTTAAAATATAGTGATTATAAAAAAATGAGTGACGAAAATGTAACTCTTGTAATAACCAGATTTTTTTTTAAAGAAAATTTAAAATCTTCTAATAGACCAGGGTTTTTCAATTTATTATAGAATAGAAGTCCTAGCCCTATACGAAATGTATAATTTAGCTTGAGGTCGTGATGCCATGACCAGAGAAGGGAAAATTTAGTGACATATTTTGTACTTGAGATGCACAATAGACATTTTAAATCTATGGATGAACATAAATATGCCAATCAGGAAGCTTTTGAACAAATTCCACTCCATTCATAAAAACAATAATACCTCACTGATTCCAGATAATTCAGTTAAAAAAAAAACGTTTGAATTTCAGTACAAATAAATGGCAAAACTATATGCAAAGGTTAAATTGGACCAAATGCCAGACGTTAACCTATAATCGAATTAAGGCCAAGGCAACTGAATATGAATTGCTACTTAAATCAGACGGTAGCTTTCACTTGACTGGTGGAGTCAAGAAAAACATATAATATTTACATTCTTAGAAAAAAAAGAACCATGATTTAAGATAATCCACATCAATAGCCTTAAACTACACTCTGCAAGAGTAAACAGAGACTTTCAAAAGTCAAAGGCAGTAAAATAAAAAAAAAAATTATATTTTCGTTATATAAAATAATGAAAGTAATAATCGCCGCACTAAACTCGAAAAATTATATTTTTCTGTTTAGATCCAACAACACACCTAAAGCCTTAAGTAATTTGTAAATTGAACAAAGATAAAATTTCATAAAATATATCCAGCACGATATCTTGTAATGTTTACTAATAAAATGTACGCATTATTTTCCAACTTCATAAAAACGCTTAACTTCCAGTGTCATCCTACTAAATTTTTCCAGTTCAGAGATAATTTGAAAGTCCTCATTTAAACTCTTATCATCATCTTCAGAACTTTGCCCTGAAGTTCGAATTTATATTCAAATTTTTACGATCTATTTACTTAAAACCCATTTCACGCTTGGGTCGACAAATGAATATGTAAAATATCACTTCACTCTCATTACACGGAATTTACCCGAAATTCGACACCTTTAACACCTTGTGGCTCGTGCTTAATGATCGTCTGAAATCAATTTCCGTGCGCTCGAAGTTTATATTATACCCGGGGGAGTATGCTCTGAAAGCATTCTAAATTATACCAACATTCGAACAACAGCTGAGCGCCATTTTTATTGACATCGTAAAATTTTTATTTTTATTAGTGATCTCGCACAGTAAGAGAAGCAAAAGGTGCGATCGGATCGCGCTGTTTTTTGCGCGCAAAAAAAAAACGGACCACCACCAAAATATCGCATGTTTTGGGATAATGCGCCGAAAATTGAAGGTGTTGCACCTAAGAGTGCGCAGTCTTATTATACATTAAAGGCAATGAGTTCATCGCGAACAAATTATATACTTGAGAAACAGCTATGGTGCAGAATTTATATTGATGCGGTCGTAAAGTGCTCTTCAGTTGGACCTTTCTTCCATAAATTTTATAAAAAACAGAAAAATATTCTGAAAAATTTAAAGAAATTGGAGAAATTCATCCAGGCTGGATTTTGATGCGTGCTGATGGGTAATAATTTCTCAGAGGATATAAGCTACGATCTGAGGTAAGATTATATTGACGAGAAATTTATGGGATGATGAAGAATCTTTTTTCACGATTTCGAATTAAGTAGTATTAAAATTTTATCATAGCTGTTTGCTCAGTTGAGTGTAATGATGATGTACGTACATACACATTTGCATATGCTGATTGAGTAGGGTCGAAATTGACAGATCTATAAAACCATGTAGAGTTTCTATTATTATACCTAGAAATAATTAATTAAAAAATGTGCTTTCAGTTACTTTTATTTAATTAACATTAAAAAATTGAATTGCAATTGAAATTCTAAATATTTCTCTTTAAACAAATCATTTAAATAATTTTTATTTTCATTCCATATTTCAGTCATTCTTTGGACGTACGTACAATAATATATCAGCAATATCAGGATGCAAAAATAACGGTGATTGCGTAATAAATAAGAAAAATCGAACAGCATGTAAGGCATGTCGACTACGAAAGTGTCTTCTTGTTGGAATGTCAAAAAGTGGATCACGTTATGGAAGACGATCGAATTGGTTCAAAATTCATTGTCTTTTACAGGAGCAACAATCACAACAACAAATTGTTAATCAACATCAAATTCTACCACCCAACTATGATCAATTCAGTCATATTCATACACAATTTCAGTCACAACAATCATATCATGATAAAACGCAACAATCTATTAAGACTGGAAATTTACAAAGTCCTATATCCACACCGAATCAATTCATGGGGCTATCTTTAATAAATGGAAACAATAATGGACAAATAAAATCTGAAATACGCACAACAAGCTCTCCTAGTGATTCTGGAGCATCATCAGCTGATCCTGAAGATACAAGTAGTAATAAGGATAGCGTTTTTGATAGCGCAATAGATGAGAAACTTAGAAAAGTTGCAACAATTGAAAATATCAGAAGCTCTTCAGAGCCACTGAAAAGTTTTCCATCGTTCAATTCAAAATTAAATCCATTTTCTCCGATACCTACAAGTATAAATATCCCACCAATTATTCCTGGAAATTTCACTGGTTCGATTAGTGTCCAAGAGGAACCCATCGATTTATCGATTAATTCACGAAAACGTTGCAGAACTACATCACCAACACCGAGTGTTATAGATCTACCTAAACCGGCTCCGTTAGATCTAACTCTGGTGCGATCACAACCTATGTCCGGATAGCAATATAGAACTGATGTGCCATATAAGGTTCAGAATTCAGGCCAGTTTCTTGCCTCGTATTAGAGGGACTTCATGCCAGTTTCTAACTTCATTTCGATTTTATAATATATACATATGTACTTACTTAAAAACGAATTGGTGCCAGAATTTGTACAAATTGTTTCGTAAAAATGTTATGCACTTAAGAGAGCTGTTACAAAAATCTATTTAAGTTTAGTCGATAAAAAGTGACTGTCCGAAAACGAACAGATTAAAAGTTACTGAAAATCATCGAAAAAATCGAAAATGGTATTAATGTCGACAGTGGACAATCAATCTGATGTAAATTTTTAAGTCTCATTAAAAAGTAAGAAAATGTGAATAAGCATTAATGTAAAATTTGAAATTCACATTAAATTTTGTTTTATTTAAATGTTTTATTTTTTTTTTTTGTATCTTTTAATTTATTCATGGCATTTATTTATATATATTTTGTACATAAGAAATGTTGTTGACTTTTATTAAGAATTAAATAGAAGAATTTTTTATTTTGTATAATTATTTCATTAATTATATAATAATATTTTTCTTGTTTGAACGTGTGAAAAAGTAAATAGTTTTTAATATATTCTGTTTTTTATACACAAGTGATTGTTTTCTTTACAACTATTTTTCATCAGGTGGTTTTATTAATAATTTTCACATTATACACAGCAGCCTAATTTCAAAACAAGAAGAAACTCGTAAAGTTAACGGGATAAATATGAAGTAGAAACAGCACGAGAATGTGGAAGCTACAAAATGTTAACGTTCTGGGAAGCTCTGTATCTTTTGATACGCAATAGATTTTTACCAACTTCAGCAAATACATTTGCCTAGACCAGGACTATTAATTACTCGAACTTCTATGGTAGGCGATCAGAGATAACCATACTGATGAGACCTCTCTGATCGCTGGGTCGAAAAATTCGATTTCTCTGCATTCTTAATTACTATCTTAAAAATTCTATCTTTTTAATCGTTTAGAGAAAGACAAAAAAGATAGTAATGTATAGACAATTGTGGTCATAATTTGGTGATGTAAAACTTAATGAATATCTTATATGTGTATGCATGTATAGTGTAGTTTTGATACGATCATTTTATAGATGAGGCAGTAAGTTTTCCCGAGGCTTAAATCTTCGATGATTCAATTTATTTACACTTGGTCACTGCTTCAATTGCCCAGGTTTAGCTTGGTGTCTCATGTAACAGTAGCTAGTAAGATCATTGTCAAAGTTCAAGAAAACAGAAACTTTGTCGAGCTTAGTGAAAATAATATTAGCTGAATTTGTGTCATTGTTAAGACCCTCCCTCTTTCTATGGAATAGAACTTTAGCAACTATATTTCCACACATACCCTTGACTTAATTTAATTTAAAAAATAATCTATTTGTAATTTTAGGGTGTCGCACAATCGGTCGTTTAACAAATGACAACATCGCGAAGTAGTAGTAGTATCTGTAATCAGCTTTATTCTAAGTAAGTTAAGTACTGCCAACATATGGTCAACATTTTTTTACACATTACACGACCTTGAAACTCCCGAAGTTCTAACTGACATTTTTTACTAATTTAACCATTCTCTTTCGATTAAAATGGTCCCCAAAGTTATATCTCCAACGGTTTAGGAGATACTTCATCCTGTCTAGTTCTATATGAACTCGACAGTATCTAAACTTAGTGCAATAACGTTGTAACTGCTATATTTTGCTCATATAGAACCATAGGACACAAAACGTCGATCAAGTCATGCAGATACGACTTTGTGGTAAGATTAAACAGTCTAAATTTGGGCGCCTAGCATAGACTTTGAGGAATTAGCATCACATCTTGTTTCAATTGATCAGAAGGTGATGAAAATGACGAAGATGTTGTACTTGGTAGATGTGGTATTCGAAAATATTTCAGAGCTGCCAGCTGCAGTTAAAACCATTATTGTTGTCCGTTCCATGCCAACCAATGTGCCTATCAATCCGGAAAATACACAGGGGATGCTATCAGCAGTCTAGTAGAGACTATCGGGAAAACCTTTAGAGGCTGCCCACAAGGCATATCACTGCTATGTGGTTGTACTTTAAGAGCCGACTTTAAGGCGCCACAATATGCTGATGATTTTGTCGTTTGTGTTAAAAGGAAATTTGAATCAGCATTTACCCGAGTTTATGTAAACTGCCTTTAACATAGTATCTTACCTGGAATCCCCACCTTAAAATGATAACAAACAAAGCTATGTATAGGAATTCGGAGTATTTTCGAAAAAAGTGGGTCCTAACTCCCAAAATGATTTTATGGATCTTTCAGGACAAACGCGTAGTGGCCCAAAACGATACAGACGCCGAAGGAAAAAGTAAAGGTCAGATGATCTTGGATCTTGGATATCTTAACATCCTCTAGCAAGTTCATATTAAGGCTGGGTCTATGTCATAATTGGGACAACTCGGTGCACAGTTAGCAAGATGGGCGGGGTGTTAAGATTTTTGAATAAATCGCAAATTAATTAATAGAATATTTATTTAAACACCTAAGGCAACATATTAACGTTTTTTAATTTTTAAATTTGTCCCCCAAGTTTTATTGAAAATGATTTAAAAATGAAAATTCAGTGATTTTTTTTTAATTTCTCTGGTTTGCGGAGCGGGGCTGCCACAAATTTGAACTAAATTAAATAAATTTTTAACATAACCTTTTCGAAGTTAATAAGCAGAAAATAACGGTTTCCGATTTTTAAAGTTCTACTTATATCTACGACAATTCGACGCAATAATTTGTTTTACCTGCATTTTACCCAGTAAGAAAGCAATCTATTGCATCAAATTTTCACGAAAATAAGTAGAATTTTAAAAATCGAAACACGTTATTTTCTGCTTATTAACTTCAATGAGCTTATGTTAAAAATTTATTTAATTTAGTTCAAATTTGTGGCAGTCCCGCTCCGCAAACCAGAGAAATTAAAAAAAAAATCACTGAATTTTCATTTTTAAATCATTTTCAATAAAACTTGGGGGACAAATTTAAAAATTAAAAAACGTTAATATGTTGCCTTAGGTGTTTAAATAAATATTCTATTAATTAATTTGCGATTTATTCAAAAATCTTAACACCCCGCCCATCTTGCTAACTGTGCACCGAGTTGTCCCAATTATGACATAGACCCAGCCTTAAAAGGCTAAGCTGTAAATGATGTTATTTATTTATTTTTCCTTTTATTATTATTATAGATATTATTTATTTTATGTACAATGTTTCTTATCAGTAACACTCTAATGTAGTTCATTCATTTTTATTTGTTTAATAAAGATCAGTGATTTACTTCTCTACCTTCTCGTATCTATGAATAGTTGTGTGTCAGCATCATCAACCCAAAATGCATGCATATAACCCGGAAAGAGTGTAGGTGTGAATGACTAACAAAATGTGAGGGAAGGGATGAAGAACCGGTTCTGTAAGTGAAAGGATGTACGAGACGACGTAGGATATTAAGGGTTGATGAGCTGAAGATCAGATTACTGATGGGCATGGTGGGAGTTGGATAACTTATTATCTTAAATCTGTTGAATCGTTTGGTAATCTATTAACGAATAATAGTTGTGATTTCTACGCGCGAGTTGCGCTAAACTGGTGACTAATACCCTAGGCCGACGGACAAAATCAATGATCATTCATTCGTAATTGATTTATTCAAAAATCAAGTTACCCAAGATTTTGTGAATTAAAACGAAAGGGCTGTCAATTTTTATAAGTAATTGACAGCACATTTTTAATAATTACAATTAAAATTCAAAGGTAAAGCAATTTTTACGAACGAATGATAATTGATTTTGCCTGTCTGCCTAGGGTATTAGTCTTGTATATTTATGGTATGCAGTTTGTCGGGATAATGATAGATTTTATATTAGTTGTCGATAAATTTTGCATAACATATCGGAAAAAGACTAATGTGTGGTGGGAGTTTTTCCCGGATCATAGTGACGAGCTTTTCTCGGAGCATAATAGTTCTTCGATTTCCACATCCTGGTAGGCTCAACGAAGAGCGGAATCAGATAATTTTACATAAGAAGAAAATTCTTTGTCAAGGAAAATGACTGCAGTAATTAGTGTGCTTAGCATTTCGCAAACTGTGAATTTTTCTGTTTTTTCGGACATTGGATGTTCAAAAACGGAGAAATCGGAATTTTGTAAAAACAATATTTTTTCGAGTTGTATGAATACAAAAGAAATTTTTGATATACTCCTCATTTTAGAATGTATAATTCTAATTTAAAAATCATATTCCTGGAAGGCTCATTATGGTAATTAATTAATAATAATATGTTTTGATAAATAATTCGTTATTATACCCGAGTCCTTCGTCATTATACCTGATATGTGGGGCATAGTGACGAACGGCTCATCACTCCACTTAGGTCAACAATTCATTTCATAAGGAGGCTAGACAGTAATTATCTATATCACATTTTGTACCTGGTTGACCCTACTTGGTATTGGTATATGTAGAGCTTCAAGAAATCGATTTGGGGATTTAAGAAAAATCTAATCGTAATGCATTTTGAGTTCAAGTATTTCAATTTCAAAAACCATTATGTCTATAAAATACTTCCAATAAGTCCATGACCTCTAAAAGTAATGCATTCTCATAAATTCTGATCTTGAAAAAGTAATTAATGTTTGTCTAGAAATATACAAATTGCAACCAAATAATTCAAAAGTTTTTAGTATTTTTTTATTTTTAAAAACATTTTCAGGCATGTTTATCTTAAACAGATTTTCAAAGATTCAAATTCTTGTAAAAATAATGGAATTCGCTATATTGCACAATTTATAAAACAACAAAAAACTTAATGGTTTCTATTTCAATATTAGGTGTGTATAAAATACATCACTATAAATTGGAAATCTTTACAAAATCTGTAACTACTAATTACTTCCGCGGAAACTACGTTAAATAAGCAAATATTATAAACACGATAGTAATTATGTTTATCCAATTAAATATAATGACGCCAAAATTAAAGTGCTGGTTCCAAGCAATAGTAGGTACTATTCTCCAAGTATGTCTCTAGCTTTACTCTTTTGTGTTCGTTGGACAGATTAGAGCAAATGAACGTAATCTGGAATTTTTTTATGGCTGCTTTTGATTTAAAAATCCACATACAAATTATATATTTTTTATTTCCCACTTATGCAATATCAATGCACCTAACACTGATACTGAATTGCTATCTTTCTCTCACACCCCGGTATGCAACAATCGCACTTCAATCGATCACCAAATGATAAATAAGATCATTCGAAATAATTTCCGCCTTGCTGTGAAATTTCACGATAATACAATATTATAAAATTTTCCTGCCTCATATAAATCCCGTTCAGCGAAATCTTATTCAATCTTTTCCCAATTAAGTACCTACTATAAGAAATTTTCGAACGAAACATTTCATCTTCATAGTGCAAATTCAATGCGAATGACAATGGCGACACCACATAATCATAAGACATTTTCTGTAGTTTCATTCGCAAATTCATCTGCGGATTTATAAATCGGGGCTTTATTATTTGAGATTCTTGCATTTGGGATACTAAGGCTTGGAAATTCGTAAATATTCTTTTATTCGGATCCTTTCTTATTCCCACGTTTTATATCCCATAAAAGAAATTTAAAGCCTGTAAAATTACAAAACAGAAAAAATTGCATACTTCTAGGCATTTGCAATATTTTGCCCAATAGATATTTACATTAACTATAGATTTTGTTTTTGATGATTGATAGTTGGCATACTGGACGTATTTTTATTATAATTGCAAAACGTACTAAGCCTGCGCAATGTGAAGATAGTACCTGATAGACGCACCTACCATTATGCTTGGTTTTTAGGCGCATCTTTAAAAAGATGATAATGAAAGGATTTCTTTGATCATTCAGGTAGCAGTTATGGTAAATCCTATTAGAAACTTTAAAAAAATATATATAAGAGCGTAGAGGATGAGGATAGAGCTTTAACATGACATACTCGGAAGCAGTTTATTTGAAATCAAGTCAAAGAATTTTAAAAGTTTCGTACCGAATTTTTTTTCCACAATCAGTAAACCTATTATCAAGAAATAATTTGAAGGCCTTTCCATAGACCATTTATACTGGTAAGTGATCAAAATTACATTTTTTATTAAATCTATTCCTTATACTTTTCTTGTTATAATTGCACTCGTGTAGCGATCAGTCTTTAATAAAAAAAAAAAAAAAAACACAACGCACCACCCGGATATCAAATGCGTTTCTGTTCCATTCCTTCCTTATAGTGGTTCGCAGTCTTACAGGCCTTGAATGGAACATGAACACATTTTTCATGTTTATAACTATGTATGTTCGTACATACATACATATATACATATAAAAGTGAGTGAAACATTGCTTCCCATAAAAGCTTTAAAAATGAAAGTATATTGCGTTTGGCAGTTGTTTAATAAAATGTTTGATCTTGTTAAGTGGGTCAGGTGGACTGCATTTTTCAGGGGAGTTTATGGACTGCGCATAAAATTTCCTTTAAGTCAATCTTAAGCTCATTTTCCAAGACAACAGCTCTCGATGGTTGTAAGTACCCACTCAGCCTCCAAGTTGGATTCCGTGTAGGTACCTATATGATGCTCCTCTCATGGTCCCATTACGCATGATTCTGTCATTCGATTCATCCGAAAGAATATAGGAAAACAGATTACCGAGTATGACATATTGATTGACATGTGGTCTCTTTGGTAAAGTTATAAATGGATCTCGGTACATCGGGTGTACTTAAAATATGACAAATGGAAATTTATTGGTAGTTTACCATTGGGAAAACTGCCATTCACTTGTTGGCTCGAGGAAGACATATCAGAATTTGTAATTGAACTTGTGACAGATAGATAAAGCCAGAAAATTTATTGAAAATTTATGGTGCATTTTATTTACAATGGGAAAATGTCATCAGTTAGTATACCATTTGTAACTTTCAGTTAATATTTTTTTTTTCTTCAACCAAGAGAATTGCGTTATATTAGGTTGTGAAGATGTATTATGTAGAGCTGCTTTGTGAAACATGAACGATCATACATATACTCGATTCGATTGGCATGATTCATCTTGTTTTGAATTATTCTTGTTAATATGAAATAAGTTATTCAGTACAATAATAGATAAATCATGCGGAAGTATTTGCTTTGAACATATTAAATATGAAGGAAAAATTGCTCACTATTTTCCCAGCTGGTAATCGGAGTAATTTTTTTATACAGTTTTGTGTTAAAAAAACAACTCTATGAGTTAATGTTTCACAATAAATATGTAAATTTAGACTGATTTCATATGAATAAATCAAACTGAGAGAAAGTCAAACTAGTGGGGTATATTCTATGGTGTATTGCACGGATTTTCTTAATTTGTTACTAATTGGGTGACATAATCTGTGAGCATTTTCAATTAAGGAATTGTCCTATCCTAAGCATGATCTACCATTAATGCATTTTACATTTTTTTTTCTTCATAGGATTATTCTACTATACAATTCCCAGTCTGCTTGTTAAAAAAAATTATTGTTTTATTTAAAAAAAAAAACTTAGAGATTAAATCATTAATTTCACAGTGACTATTTCTGAAAATTAAAATTAGCTAAGTTCGTTAATTTGTAAATTAAGTCATTTTTAGATTATGAATTCTTTCTCTGTGTATGTTTACTGACCGATGCTTCACCAAAAGGTCCTTTCCCTTAATCAAAGAATTTTTAAATGTGTACACGGAAAATTCGACGTTGATAAAAACAAAATGATTCTAATTAATTTTATTTGTTCTAATGTGTTCCATAGGGATCTGTTCTTGAACTAATTTTATTTCTTAATATTTAAGAATAACCTGAAATAGAACTGACATCGATGCTGCTACGTTCATGTCTATTTTAAGTCAATATATATGATTCTGGTCGCAAACGGTGTTGTTTGAATTGTAGCTTGAAAAGCCTTCTTATCGTACCTAAGCAAAACGCAGTACTTATTCATAGTACGGAGATTAAAACTATATAAACAAAAAATATCTTTTCTAAAGTTGTCAAACTTTTATGACTAATATGACAAATAATTTAAATATGTTGTTTATGAATAAAATATTTTTTCCTAGGCGTAAATAATACATTTTCATTTAATCAACAGAAAAAAGAAATTTTTTCATGCTATTTCAAATTGATCTAGCGTATTTAAATGACAACAGGAAACAGAAACAAATTGCTAAATTTATAACATTATTGTTCCAGACTAAGTTAACTCTAAATAACAAGTTACAAACGGAATAGCAAACAATTGGGATCTTTGAAAGGCCCACACAAGTTTCAGTCACCTCAGGTTAAGTACACACAGACCGGTAACTATTCTGCTACGAAGTTCTTTATTGCTTTCTTCCCTATAACTAAATTACGGAATATAATGGCATACCTGAAAGGAAGTACTGTTTCCCTAGAAGGAGAACAATTTGTCTTAAAAACCTGTAAAGGTAAGAATATGTGAAATGAAAAGAAAAAAAAATTGCTAGGTAAGTGAGGTATTTGTGTGATAAAGGAAAAAAAAATATTTGTTTATTTTTTTTTTAGAATATTTATAAAAAGTACTAGAATGAGACTTAAACGTAATATTAAAAAAAAAATGTACCTATCTACACTCGATTTTACATAAATTTCTTTAAAAAATATTTTGTTTCGTTTTCACTGCATTTTATTATTCTTTATACTCTGCAAAGTCTACAGACCGATCTCTTTCACCAACCGATGTCTAATAATTGACATTTGAATAGGCACAGAGGCATGTATCTACGGAAGAAATTTCAAAACTTATTTTTCCTTATATCGATTTGTAGATATCAATTTTTAGTCCTTGTCTTAATTTACTTCCCTTTTGGGTTTGAACCGATTAATCCACATGTAGTCTTGAGCACGTTTGGTTCAGGCTCTTGTAGCCATAGACTTCTTTACGATGACATTAAGTAATCCATTGAATATCATCATAAATGCTCGATGTGGATCTTTATAAGCTTGTTTGGCTTTACTTTTGAACAGAACCGGTGACAGAAGCGGTAGATTGTTTACTTTTAAAGTATGGAGATAGCACAATTTTCCAACATACTTACATATGTATACATTATATAGTATACTCTGTACATCACGATGTGGGTAGGCAGCCGTTAGGCCATATTACCATATTAGTCTAATGGTGGAATTGTTTATTTCTATATGTATATTAAAGGAGGAAAAAATTAGTGCTAATGTTACTATAAATTGGAAAATTTCGAGAAGGTTTACATGTTATGAAGACGTTTCAGCGGAATTAATAGAATTATAGTAGAAAACGTAATTCGAATGAGAGCTACTATAATTTCAACTATTATGGGAAGTTAATGGAGTTATTTTAAGGTATCGGAGGTGTATACTCATTGGCTCATGATTTTATGGATGTGGGTTTGAGCCTCATAATGGTCAAGATATTCTAGCGATAAACAGCATTCCCAAATATAAATTCTTGGGACTTGTGAATAATACTTTACTCGTTGATTCAGAGATTACATAAATTAAGGACCAATTAATTATTTTCTAAAAAAAAAACAAATTAATTCCATTGTCATATTTCATAAGTGAGTTGAGAAAATAAAAGAAGAATAAAGAGTGGTTAATAGTTTTGATTGAAGATTGAAAGAGGAATGAGCTGAAAGGGATATTGTTGAGATGCTCAATTTTTTTTTATATAGAATTCTGGCAGGACAAGGGTGAGGAGTGTTATACCTTCTTAAAGTTAGAGGGATTTGAAAATTTTTCATTAACTTCATCCTCTCAATCACTTAATTGGATGTTAGATGTTAGTAATATCCACGGAAAAGTGTAATTGCAAATTTTCAGTATGGTTAGCGAATCTGGTTGAAACTTTCAATTGCTGAAAAATTTTTTGACCAGTCTATTCAATTGACAACGATGGATTATTCTTCATATCTTATGCGATTCAAATGTAGATTTATTATTATTATTTGGTGGGGGGGGGGGGGGTTGGATGCAGACAGAGTTCCTACCTCTAATCTAGTCACCGCGACCTATAAGATCTAGGGCGCTCATTCGAACTTAACGTCTTTAATTACGTTTATGACGTTCTTGGGGGACATATTTGCAATATCTTCAGGCAGTGGGAATGCCAAAAAATTTCTTTAATTTTCATACACAACTTGACAACCCGCCCGAATACGATCTACCGCCTATCTCTGTGAACACAATATCCGAACTCACTCTCCCTTTTCCTGTATTCAAATTCCCAAAATCATGAAATCCTGATAAATGCTAATATTGCTACTGGAGCCAGCACTTATTACACCTTGATATTCCGAGAATCTATCTTTTCTAGCTAGCTACACTGTTGGTTTATCGCCGAGTCGTCAAGAAGGTTTCTTAACTTTGGAAATATCGAAAGGGCCCATAATGATCGTGCCAGATGGAATTTGTTTGGCGGCGATCATTACAAGTGGTTTCATATTCTTCCATACAGAAGCTATAGGTCTTATCATCGACCTTACCCATCATTTTAAGGAGATATTTAAAGGGGTAATGCCCAGTAAATATGCCCGTTTTGAGCCTTAATTTCTTTCTGCTGAGCATACGGAATACTTTTGTCCTCTGTTGCGAGTAATTTATGAGCTACTTCGCTTATCTCACCCGCAGGATATTTTCTCAGTGTGCCATTTTAATTCTATTCTCCCAAAGCTTGATCTAATGTGAGAGGTCGTTTTCTTGGGTGTCCAAGAACTGGCTCAGGGCTAATTATCTGGCTCTTTCCTTTGTAAGATTGTCCGCAATTCCGTTGTCCTTATTGCCTTCGTGTCCTAGCACCCACATAAGCGACAAATGTAACAACATCCATCAACTCTATAAAATAATATATTCAAGCTTGATCATTGGTAATGGACTTAAGAATTTGACAATTTTGTGTTGAAGAAAAGATTATGCTATTGTGGATGTATTAATGTTTTTTTTTTGGAAGGTGAAACAATTCCATTTCGACAGAATTTATATAAAAACAGGTCGATGTAGATATTTCCTTAATATCGTATCCATATTTTGAAGCATTGATTTCTTTTAGACTTGGGGGGGTCAACTTAGTTCGATCATCCGATAATCTTAGTTGACGTTACTGTTTCGTTAAAAGTAATAAATGTAGGAAGAGAAGACTAGTGTAAGAGAGAGAGAGAGAGAGAGAGCGAGAGAGAGAGAGAGCGAGAGAGGGAGAGAGCGAGAGAGAGAGAGAGAGAGCGAAATAGAAAGAAAGATAAGGAGAAGGGAGCAAGAGAGCGAGAGAGAAAGAAAGAGAAGGGAGCGAGAGAGTGAAAGAGGAGAGAGCGAAGCAGAGAGATAGAGAGGATTTTCGAAAATTCCACCGACTTCCTTTGCCCTCTATTAGTATGTTAAATTTTTCTTATTGTAGATAATTGGTATTAGTAACTTTTCAAGACCATTTTCAAGTAAACAGTTAATGAATTTCTCACTTACTTAACTTATTCAGTTTGTCCTCATCAAATTTTCTATTTGGAGGAGACGTAAAGGGCGAAATATATATTTTCGAACTTATAGCTCACTACAATTTCTGCGACTGCTCTCCCCTGAAAATAGAAATAGATTATAAGAGAGGTAGATCTGTAAATAATTGATTGCCTATCATACATTGTTTCTCCATGCTTAGGGATCATGGTTTTCCCCATTATGGTCGGCGAATACTAATCTAAGACTAATTAGTTTTTTGGGTTCATCACATAAGACCCATATGATTTTTTGCTATAAAATGGCACGCACTTCTGAGTTTCGTTATCATTTTTCCAAGTTATAAATATAGGATTAATATATATGAGGAGTGTAGTTGCAAAACCCGTTAAATGCGTTGAGTTGGCAATACCATGGCATTTTTAGTACAGAATGGCATCTATTAGACTAAAATATTGATTCAAAATCGCTTAAAATCATAGTAATTTTCGTTTTAGAAAACTTATTGATTTTTCAAAATCATCATTTTGCTTATATTCCAAAATCCACCAAATCAGATTCTTTTATAGCAAGACTCTTTGATTTTAATTAAGTTCTTGCAAAACCGGCTGTTTTTATATAGTTATAAAGACATTCCTGTCAGATGCTTCAGTTACAGCTGAGATTGCACCGAGGATGAATGGATTGTTTCGCATTTAAATGCAATTTACACGGTTGATTTATTTCTTACGATGTAGTAAATTTTAACGGAAATAGATGAAAAACAAGATAGTTGAGTGCGAGGATGGCAGGGGACGAAAAAAAATAGTAAAGAAGAAGAACTGGAAAAGGGAAAAGGCGAAAAACTTTAGGTACGATACCTAAATAGCAATCGGTGAAAATAAGCTCTTGCTGTTTTAAATTAATATTATAATAATTACTTAATGTTAGATACATGGCCCACACACCACTCACATTGCCAGAGTGCAAACACAACACGAAGGGACGAAGGCATACAAGTGTGTAACTCTTACGAGTAGAGATGTACAACAATTTTATGAAAAATTTTATACACAGAAAACAAAAGACACCTAAGATGCCTTTCTGCTCAAATATACCAGACAGGAAAAGCCGAAAAAGAATGAAAAGAAAAGAATGACTGTTAGTATTAAATGCTTTGTACCCAGGAACAAGGATTTTATACGTGTTTGTTGCAAAGCGTTCTTGGGCATATTGAACATTAGCAAAGATCGAGTTCAATTAGTTATAGCTGAAAGTATTTTCAAAGTGGTGAGATGCCGAAAGAAAGCAGAGGCGACGATAGGAGATCTTCAATATAAAGTGACAGGAGGCAAAATGTTAAACGATTCGTTGAAAGTCTACAAGTTGTTGAATCGCATTATATCAGGGAAAAATTAAAAAAATTGTATATGAGCAACAATTGCAGCATACGAAAACTTTGGAATATATACAACGAGAATTGTGAAGAAGACCGGTTTCGTGTAAAATATCAGTTTTTTATGAATATTTTTGTAAATGATTATAACATTAGCTTTTGCTCCCCATCTACCGATGCATGCTCAACGTGCATACAGCTTAGGCTAAGTACTCAAGAAACTTCCGGACAGAGAAGGATGAATGACATGACGAAACTTATGTCGAATTCTTTTCAACGAGTTCTACACCTGTGCAGTGCAGCTTCACTTATTTTTATTGTTGCATTACCGATGTAGAACTTGTTGAAAAGAATTCGACATTAGAGTGCATCGTTTAAAATTTAAGGCGTTTTACAATAAACTTAAAACTAGTGAAGACAATGTGTACAAATTGAGCTTCGATTGTCAAAAAAATTTGATATAACCGAAACTATCGAATCAATCAGCCTACTTCTCCCTACAAATGTATTTACACAACTTCAGAGTATGTGAGGGGTTTTCAAGATCTGATCAGAACAAAAACAATGTTTCTATTTATACGTGGATGGAAAACGAATACTCACGAAGGTTCCGAACAAATTGCGTCAGCAATTTATTTTCATTTGAATAATTCTTATTTTGAAAACATAACACGCATAGAACTTTATGCAGATGGCTGCCCAGCACAGAATAAAAATATGCTCACGAAATGGTTTCATTCGGCTCTGTGGAAATAATATATCCCATAGTCGGTCATTCCTATCTTCCTCCAGACAGGATATTCGGTCATATAGAAAAATTGTAAGGAAGAAAGAGGTAATTTTATGTCCAAATGAATATTTTGAGATTTTCCGTGATTATGGAACAGTCAAGCAGTTAGGAGATGACGTTAAGGTTTACAATTGGAAATCAGCTCTGAACGAAATAATGAAGCCACCAGCTCAGTGGTACTTTAAGTTTTCTTTATGCAAAAGAATAAAATTAATAAAAACTCGTCGGGGAAGTATACTCATAAAAGGCGAAATAGCGTATAGATCTGATATTGATGTGTACCGTTCATTGTTAAAAAAAAGGAAAGAAACTTGAGTTACTGAAGTTAGAGGAAAATGAGAAGGAATTACCTTTAAAATCAGAAAAGTTTAAAGATATTGACAAGCTATTGAGAAAACATTTTGGGGTTGATTAGAAGCACAATGAGAAATTTAAATTATATAGAGAATTAACGGAAAGGGATATAAATAATCCAGTACAAGAAGAATGTTCCGAGCTGACAATATGAATACATACACTTATTTACAATATATTTTTTTGTCAATAATGTGAGTTACTCATGAAGAGTATTTTTATTTTATGTGATTAAAATGTGATTTTTGTTATATTAAGCTATGTAAAATAAACCTTTTTTTTTTCCAAAGTACGCTCTTTTTATTTCTTACATTTTCAGAACACGTTAGATTTTTTGTTTTGCAGCAAAACTCACGCTTTGAAAATTGGTTTTTGAGATATTAAGAAACACGAGAAATGTATAGGAGAATTTTTTTTACCTTTAGTTAAACATACCTTAAAGTAACCGCTATTACTTTTCAATTTGAAAATATATTTCATGAAAAAGACTTAAGTTTTTACAGTTTTTCTCAAAATCACTTAATATGCAACTAGCGGCTTTTGCAACTCCACTCCACATATACTTATATTTTTTTAATCTACCTACTAATTCAAATGAAACACATATTGCTTGCTTAAAAATCCAATCTCCTACATACCCAGAATGAATTTATTTATAGTTTAATTAGCTGTCACAAAAGCAAACAATGAATAAACAAAATTTGCAGAGCTCTATAGCTTAAGAATGGTAAATAAAATGTGAGGAAGTAGAACAAAAAACTCATCGGATAGAATATCTGAAAACAAATTGTGAACTATAGTGGTGTATGAGTGAGTAACATGAGATTATTTCAGTGCCATCTATAAATTGTTCCCATGAAGATCGCCAAAAAAGATGGTAATACTCGGAGATACATTACTTATAGGAAATCCTAAAGACTAAGAGTCTAAGCTAGAGAGTAACAAGTCTTAGGCGAATAACTGCACTATTGTCGCTATAAACATTTGAACACAATCGCGCATATACATAACTAAAGAACAGATGCACCATTGACGATATCCGCTGAGACTAGGTGCACCCATAGCTCTCAGATTTAGAGCTGCATATATTCACCATTCAACATCGAGTATAGAGAGATAAAATGACAAGCAATAGGAAAACAGTAAAGAACACAGGCGCCGACTCTGCTTGACTATCGATTATACATCCATACAGACGTCTACGGCGGAATCTGCATTGATAAATGGTGTTATAGTCCATGCAGAAATGTTGCATCGGCGAAGATGCTCACGGTTCATTTTGGAAAGTTGAACTAACTGAATTACATGATGTGTGGACCGAATGCTAATGTGGTTCGAAAGTATGCTTCTTAGGTGATTTTTTGTTAGTTTTTTGAGAAAAAAAAACAAAAACAAAATTGAGTTACTTTAAGAGATTTCACCTTAAAGGTAATCTCATATGAGTGTGTAAGTATGCATATGTCTATTCCCAAATGATTCGAGAGAATTCTCAACATCGCAATCGCTCATTAACAAAGAATTTTTGTGTGAATTCCATCTTTCTCCTTATATTTGGATTCCAATAAATTGCATTAAGTAATTCAACAAAAGACTCTCGTAAGACTGCACTATACACGCTCCGCCAACTCCTTATATCCTCAACGATTGGTCAATGACACCTCTGGCAGGTATGCGGAATTCAAAAACTTCATCACGATATTGTCACAAAACTATTTCTAACTTATATTCTGCGAGACTGTCCTATCGTCTAATTCAACCTTCTTCTACACCGGTACCTGCTGCTGTTTCTTGAATTTGTTTTGAATTTGCATCGAGGAATTCAATGCCTGTGAAAAAACATGCAAAGAAAATAGATGATGGGAGCGAAGATGCTCCATCGAACAGTAACCACAGCAGCCAACCAGCAGTAGCACAAACAAGCAATATAGCAAGAGAAAAACTCGATTCGAATGGTGGCGAAAAAAGGAAAAGATCCAATGCCAAGATCACATTAGAATGCCGTAAATAGTTTATCGTGTAATTGAAATTAAATTAAGTCAAAATAAATAAACAGTGAAATGAATTTATTCGCCGCCTTGATGCGCGGTTGAGTGATTTTTTGATAAGCAGAAAAATTCTTTTGATTATTGTGTTATCTAAATTGTTTTGACACTTGTATGTCTTACAGCTATTTTGAAAATGCATTTGTTATATGGTGCCGTATTATATCTATTAACGTATGACTAATTCTTTTCAGTAATTAACGCCGATTTTAATCAAGATACTTTTACTCATTGTATATCTATCACCTGCAAACTATTATGCTGGGACTTGATATTCTTTACTATATAAATCCGTTTTAATCTCCAGGATGCATTTCAAGACGACCGGGAAATATCAATCCACTACACGCACGTCTGCTCCTTCAGGATACATCTTTTGAGGTTCTTATTCCCGATGACCGATATCCGGAGTGACAGTATTTGACCAACGAACTCTATCGTAAGAGTTCAATAATAGATGTGGCACTGCTTCTCCATAAAAAAGCAATCACTATTAAGACCTCGATATGTGTTATGCCAACATAATTGGTCTGTGCATCAAGCCAACCTGACAATTTGTTCCCTCTGTAGACTATTGTCTTGACGAAAAAACTTAGCTTTGTGGACAAATTTTCTCTAATACCACTTCAATACTGACTTTCAAGTTTATTGCACAGATCGGCGCCTTATGCCAATAAAAGTAGGTACTCGTAGTTGGTGTTGTTTTCTGTGCAGCTCGAAGCCACGTGTTAAATTATAGAATTTCACGAGGCGAGATTAATGAGATTAAGGTTTTATCCTAAAATTACTTACATCGTAGCAATTCTTATTTTTTCCGAGTCACTAGCAATCACGGCATGAAAATTGAGTCTAATCAGACTGACAGAGCTTATTATTATTATAATAAGGTATAACTGCTTTGAACAACGGTCTGCCATCTTGAACATCACGGCATCACACGATTGTACTAAAGACATTATTATATATAAAAAAAAATCCGAATTCTTTATAATGAATGAAATAAAATGAAATGCCAATGGAAATAAGAAATGAGAATGAACTAAGAAAATTTAAGAAGAAAAGTTTAGGTAAGATTATAAGCTATGGTTATAAAGCATGTATTTATTGCTGTGAAATAAAACACTACTACTACTACTACATATTAATTTATGCCGTGACGTCTCCGTATCACCTATCAAAAATCTAGACTATGTTAATACTAGAATACCGTAATATTGAGGGGAGCCTTAAAGCAGGAAAGCTTTAGAGCTTTTAAAGAGATTTTTAATTTTTTAGAAAGAGCCGGAGCTTTCAAGTTCTTCGAGAGTATGGAACTAGCATGACAGCACTGAATGCCAGTTTATTTGAGGACTTAAACCAAGTAATGAGAATAAAGTATAGAGTATATTATATAGATACGGCTTCATAATGGAAATTATATCCTCTCTTTTCCGAAAACAAACAAAACTTGCAATATCTTTTGATATTATGAACAAAGGCATAAAAAGGCTACCATTATATTGCGACCCGAGAATTCCAGAAATTCCAGAAATTTTCACAATATTCCAATTGAGTAACCATTGAGTAATCCATTCACAAAACTCATTCATCCAAAGACCGGTAAGATTTGTCAATAATCCTATCCATTCTGCATTGTCTTGATCTAAAGTATAAATCATAAATACCTGCAAAGCAAGCGATAACACCAAACAATTCACTCCTGAGAAATAGCAATGATCAGCTCCTCACATTTCTACACCAATGCAAAATGATCTCAACACGATCCGATCTTATTCCCACGATATATCTTTTTTTTTTCTTTTTTTTTTTATAAAATGATTGTAATATTCCTCCCCATAAACCTTTATATATTGTTTTGAATAGTTGCCCCGATATCAGTTGAATAAAGTAGCTCCAAGACTATTGTGGACACGAAGATCATCATCATCATCATGATGATCATCATCAGCACCTGAAAAGGAGGTCTTCCTATGCACCTTGAAACATTTTAATAAAGCAATGAATCCAACACGTAATTATGTGGTGACTATTTCACTTATAACTGAGAGAGAAAGAGAGATTACTAAAAATCACGACACGATCACTTACCATCCAAATCATGAGGAAAAATTTTAAACCCATCATCGGCTAAGTTTGCGTTTTCAATCGTTTAGAAGGCCACAAATGATCCTCAACTCGGATCTAAAAGAACGTAGTAGATGAGAGAAAAAATCGTGAAAATCTTTTTCAATAAAACCTTCTTGATCCGATGAAGGGTATACTCACCGCTCAATATGAGTCGAACAACTCGGAGGATGGTGGGCACATTGAAAAACGTGAAAGATCACTGATCACTGATCTATTTCTCTAAGGTGCTCCGGTATGGAATATAAAATACCTGTCGTGATCTATGAATTTTCAACACTTATTAATGTGTTCCCGGTACAGCCTCGAGTAATATTGGTTCATATTTCTCAGTAGTTCGTGGATTTCACTTCACTGAATCCCCAAGTATATGTATCTATAGATATTGTATTCTGTCAGTCGGTAGATGATGATCAACACCAAAGTCCAGAAACAGAAACGTGGACAGGTAGCACTTGACGTTTCACAAAAGATTGATGAAAGATGGACTTTTTACTTATTGTGATCGATGAAAAGATTGAACCGAAACGGTGTCATTAAAGGTTTATTAGAATTGAAAAAGATCAAGAAATTGGATTTCGTTAATGTTCGGTGCTGCTGTGACCCTGATCTGAATCGTGATCTGTAAACATGAGATTTGGCCTGTTGCAATGCTAAACCGGAGATTCACTATGCCATTATTTATCTACGGCACGATTTTTAGTTAAGTTTTTAACATGATGATGAGACATTGCTCAAGTTCAGAAATAATGCCAGCAAGTGCCTGGCATTCTTTAAATGTGATGATCGATGAAAAGGAGGACTTTTTGCTTGTTGCTTCTTTTGTTTTGATATGTTGCCTTAAAATTGTTTTGTAAAAGGCGCAACAAAAACATTTACATAAGTAGAGGATCATTCGCAATTTTTAATATTTAGTTACCTACAATAAAACTTTGCAATGAATACACGCCTTAAATATTGCCATGTTTATTATTTACTCATAGAGATGTGCAATATATTTACAGGTCAGTACATTCTCATAGCGGTTTGTATGAATCTATGTGTGACATTTAGAATGCGGCAATTTCAATATTGCTTTCGAAAGTATATGCAAATTAACAGTAAATATTATTTCAACGCAATTTTATTATATTATTTTAGTGAATTTGTTAAAAAATATCGAACTTTAATCATTATAATATAAATTGTTTATTGAAATGTTAAAAAAGATCGAGATTTTTATTTTTGTTTTGTTTTCATATGCGCATGTGAATATGAGACTTTACGAAGTGGTTTTTTTGTATAGAATGTACCTTGAAGATTTCTTGGTGATAACCCTGAGTACCTACTATTATTTGTTAAAGCTCTGAATATTTCAGGTGGCTATAACATAGTAATGAATCATTTCAGGACGTAATATGGTAATCGAAATTTTCGTAATATTATTATTTGTCGTAGATGTCGTCTTTGGATAATTAGTCCTTAAATTTTATTACATCCTTTATAACTTAGGCAAATAAAATGTCTTGCATATTTGGAATTTTGGACTGTATTGCTTCAAGAAAATTTTTAATTTTATTCTTTTTAATTTTCTTTTAAAAATTTTTCTGGTACATATTTTGAAAGTTCAATGATATTTTCACATGCACATGCTACGTCCCACTATTGGCTCTAGAAACATGTGCTATTTCATTTGACTGCAATCGAAGTAAACAATAACAATTAATTTATGCTCATAGTATATTTATAAAAATCTTGAAATATAATTTGTAGTGTTTCTGTTTTTACAATTGTTTATAATCATACAACTTTCGATGAATAGTTTTTGTTTTGTTTTGTTTTGTTAATAATGGTTTCATTTTTATTTATTTACTCTAACATCATTCAAATATGTCAATAATCCTCCTATAAAGGATACTTTTAAAATATTCAATTTACAGTTTCATAAAGCCATATTTCACTAGATCTTTGGGTAACAAATACAGCTACAACCCCCAGATGATAAAACTTTACTCCATAAAATAAAAAAAAAACACAAAAAGACACCAAAAATTTCTTTAATTTATAAAGGACAGCATTGGATATGAACTAAACTACATAAACTCAACCGTAATCAATTATCCGTAAAAAGTCGAACATCCACTTATATTTTACAAAGTATTTCAAGACTCAGTATTGTCGGATATATGTATGTATGTATAAGCGAAAGACATCGGTAATAAATACCGTAAATAACTTAAAATAACAAGGCAACTGAAGACGGCAATCTTACTCCTTCGGCTTCTTGTCAACATGTCTGCATAGCACATGCGCGCACCTTAGCGCAAAGAAATGGCGCGAATATTTCAAAAATGCAATTAATAAAGCCCTGAAGAAGATAAGAATGAGAAAAGATTAATAATTTGGAGTTTCACTTTTTTGCCCTACTCGTCGGCGGCGTCTCAGGATATTATTATGCGGTGTCGGCCAGTTTGAGCGCGTCGATCTTGCGCACAAGACACACTATGAAATGCAGACCTGAAAATTACCCACGGAAAAGGTATTCCCAACTGACACCATTCACTACACTTGGATAAGCAGCTCTGATGCTTCTACTTTTGCTGCTGCTGCTACTATTTTTGCTGCTGAATGTCTGCTACTGTTGGTGCGATTTCAGTACAAATTATTAATTTGAGAAAATATTTACGGCAGGTTTTTGCTCTATAATGTCGGCCAGATCACTGGTGAATACAGCAATTGGTAATTAACTAATTAATAATTCACATTTAATAAGGTGCGCACAAACTCCGAACGAGTTTTATTAATGAACTTTTTTTCCACAACGTAATTCTGCTTTGTACTTTTTTTTTTTTTTTAAAGAGATGTCTACTATGGAATGAAAATGACGCGAAACTACTGATTAGGTTGCACTTCTTCTTCTTTTGGAGTAGGTACTGTGCAAGATGTTTTTCTCTTTGTTGAATCAGCTAATTGATGGAGACACTGGAGAAATTAACTAACTTAGCTGCGTGATTTATTGTAAATGTAATTTCACTTTAAGTCATGAATCGTGAGAGACTACATTTGAGATTAATTTTTTTCTTGGAGTTTTGTAAATTTAATTGGTAGAATTCTGTATTCATTTAACTTTTTCATGGTCATAGAGGTTGGTTAGACATTGAACGGAATCTTCAGTAGACATATCTAGCAGTGATAATTAGGCCATAATGTAACGCGGAAGTTTAGATAATTCTATTAGAAGAAAGAGATAGCCTCCTAGGCTTTAAGCAGATTTATCTGTCCACAAAAATCCTGGAGCGTGTTTTGGATTTTCATTCACGGTAGATAATAAATTCGGAATCAATATTAAAATATTCACACAAAGTGCAAGTCCGTAGTATTGAGTATTTTAGTCAATTTATGATAGTTTCACTCTTAGACATAAAACACAAAAGCTGAGCATGTATCTTTTCTTCTTCATTCCTTCACATAGAGCTTCAATATAGCCTCTCCACATGACTCCAAAGTTTATATCCGAGGTTTGCCTGGTGGGGTTTTAGTATAGTGTCTGTCGCTTATTACGAAAAGCATACCATGTTTGGCAAGCTTTTTGGTTGTTGTCATAGATATTCATTCGGTTTATGTCTCTACTCACGGTAAAAGCATTACAAATGCTCTAATGTTTTTATTAAAACCCACCAATAATTTTCCACTTCCTTGAAGTACATATTTTGATGCTGCTGGAAGAGAGCGTGAAAGGATTTTTTGTACATGTATACTAGTAGGTAATATGAGAGAGAAGAAGCTAAAAAAATTAAGTCGGAAGAAGACTAGGTAGGAGGAAAAGCGTATGGATGTGGAAATCAAAGCCACGACTCCTATGGTAGTCAGTGCATGGTTTAGTCATTGGATAATTGTTTTGTGAAGCATGTTTGCATTGGTTCATATCAAAGGGGTTTGCTTTTTCCCATAGCATAACTTTTTTTTAATACCAGGGAGGGAATAAAATATCTCTTCAATAAATGTGTTCCAAAAAAAAAAAAACAAAACCAACCAAGTATTTAGGTACCACAGAACGCAATCCACTGAAAAATATGTTGCTTCTACATTTCAAATTTAATTAAACGAAATCTCATAAACCTCCAAACAACACTAACTTCTTTGAAATAAACATCCTCCCATAATAAATGCACGCAATAACTCTAGTCTGTCTTTAACTCATTAAACAAAAAATGCTAACATTGTATCTTAGTTATTGCAAATTAAGTATATTACAAGAATATTAAGTTTCCCATTCAAGGACCGCGCAGTATGAATTTAATTGCTCCTCCTATTTTCTTCGTTATTCATGTGCTCAGTTTTAAACTAGTCTCGTCACTTAGAAAATAATGAGGCGCAATAAAACTCACTTAACTGTTGGCAATATTCACCTGTACAGGATCCATCAGTAACAGTGCCACAAGACAATGATGCTAGTGCCACATTGACACTAAATCTGTCCTGAAGTTTCATCTCGACTGTATCAGTCGTCTTAATGGGCTCATAAAAATATTTGAACGGATTGAACCTTTAACTCTCAGAATGCAAACTACTGAACTCACGTACTCACGTACATATATATATATGTATGTTTGTATGTAAGTAAAGTAAAGTGCACATATTTTGTGACTTTCCGTCCAGGGCATGTATACTTATTCGTATCTAAGATAACTGAGCTAAGATATGTACATAGAGTATAGCGCACACCTCAAGAAGAATTCTTGCATGTCGTCTTATGCGGACAGATTAATGATGAACCAGAGGAAACAATTTCTGGCAGTTTTTAAGTCAATTATTTTCTCACCGATCAATCAATGGTTTCTTATAAAAAGTCTACACTCAATAGTCCATTTACGGCATAATTGTTGCAATAAAGTCTCCTCTTAAATCTACCTGGCGTTATCGGCTGTCAGAGCTGAATATCTTGGCTTATTAGAGGTGGAATATTCTTGCCAGATTTAGTTTATAAATGGATTTTACTGATGTACCTTCATTCTGAGTGTAGAATAAATGTTTATCTGGCAATTCAAAATCGAATGACATTGGGTCCGTGACGAACTAAAAAAAAAAAAGGTGATTTCTGCTGAGGAGCGCAGAAATGCGATGAACGATAAAACTTTTTTATGGATCCAATCATTGCCCCGTACTATCGTAGATTTATGACGTGTGCATTTCAGTTAAAGGTAATTAGATTTTATCGCTTCAATTTAATGAAACTACATTTTCCTTTAGCGAATAGGCTTGCTTGAAGATGGTGATAGTATGTATTTTGACATATTATAATTCAATAAAAGAGGGGAATCAAAATTTAGTTTTTGATAAAGATTAAACCCTTCAAATGATAAATAAAAATTAGATGTAAATTAGATTAACAAATAAATTACATAAACATAAGTCCCATTAATTCAATACTTTATTCAATATGTAGAGCAAAAATGAGTACAAGTTAAATAAGTGTATAATAAAAATGGTAAATAATAGCGATAAATCAAAATATTACAAGAAAAGAAAGAGAAAAAGCAATTAAAATATGAGAGAAAAGAAATAAAACGAGATAAATTACGGTTTTTTATAAAGTGAAAGTAAAGAAGGAAAATAATTTAAAAATGAAAATATTAAATACAAAATACTAAAGTACTTATGACAATACAATGACTATGTGTGCATATTAATAAAATGGGCCAATTTCCGGCACATCGCAGACGTCGAATCCATTCCATTCCATTCCTGAGTGACGTAGACGAAAAAGCATTTTGTGCTAAAATTAGTTATTGGAGGACAAAGATCTTATACGATTAACTAAGTAATTAGGGCTTAACTTATTTGTGATTCTAAACATCATCATTGCAGTTCGGAATTTAAGATAATTGGTAAAAGTGTAGCCTAAAAATACTCCTTGAACATTCTGAAACATGGTAAAAGCGTCGTAGTCCATAGATATATCTAAAAATACTCCTTGAACATTCTGAAACATGGTAAAAGCGTCGTAGTAATTGTAGGCTATATTGAGCTTAACACGAACGATACTACTAAGGTTCCCTACAGAGCTTCTGTGTAGGTAATAATTGGGATAAGCAAGGTTTTAACAAGACGGAGGGGTGTCTCTTTGGGAGTATAAGAAGAATGAACCCACACGCTTCTCAATGCATTGTAAACCTTACAACCGAATCTACGTGTCTGCCCCAACCAAGCTTAATATAAAATATCATTTTATGATTTCGAACCGATTCAGAATATAGCGCGGGCGTTCCATCAAGGATCAATGGTGGAAAATTCGAGTTATTGACATAATTTCTATAGATGATATTGCTTGAGTCTGGCAAAGATTGAGCATTAGCTTGTTTTTCTTGGCCCATTCAGCGATTTGTACCAGGTGACTATTAAACCTGCCAATGACTACATTAAATTCATTAATTCGCATTGGTAAAATTAACTGGACATCATCAGCGTACAATATAACAGAACAGAATCTTGGAACCTCAGATAAGTCATTTATAAAAGTAAAGGGCCAAGTATTGATCCCTGAGGAACACCTGAATAGTGAGCTTTTCTACTATAGAGCTGATCATCGGATTTAACCACCTGAAACCTTCCAGAAAGATATGAGTGCATAAGCTTAATAGCTAAACTGAACATTTTAAATCTTTCCTTCAACCATCTGCATAATATATCTATTTCCTGCTTTTGTAAAGTCAAGAAGACAAAGCATATTAGCGCACTTATCCTCTACGTTTTGTCTTATAATCTCTGTTACATGCAGAAGTGCAGTTGTAATGTGGCAGCGTTGTCTTCGTTTGTCAGATACATATAACGAAACGCCGACGCACGTCGAATGAAATCACCATGCTTAAACATTTCTAAGTTTGATGGAGCCAAATGAGCGGGCACCTTGCGAGTTGTGGGTAAAGTAGTTTTGCTAAATTCAGCAACCCAATTCTGATTGTCAGTCTAAATCACTGACATATATATAAATGGACTGCTTGATCGCCTGTTTCATGTGGCACCAATTTTGATTTCAGAAAGTATGCTCTCACTGTCAATGCTACCAATTGTCGTAAATTGGCGCTTTATTTAAATTATTTGGGAATTTACTTATATGCATGTCCGTGTGATTTACCGAATTTACCACAAAAGTATTTGGGACTATTTGTATCGTTAAATTATAATTATGAGTCGAAGAAAGTGTTTTTATCAAGGATTACTACAAGCAATTTCTCGTTCCTAATCGTTACAGTTCAGTGGGAAAATATGCTCCTACAGAAAGAGACAGGAATACGAAAGTGGAGCCATTTGCTTTCATGCATTTTTGGTTCAACAAGCAGTCCATTTATATACATGTCAGTGGTCTAAATAGATTCGTTTTACGAAATGGTTGTTCTCCATGATTATATTACATCTCAGTTTATAGAGTTCGATAGCTTAGTATCTGTATATATATATCGTGAAGTACTAATAATTAAAGAAAAGCTTTCTATATCAAATCTCGTTTTATTTAAATTCTCGACACATCATTTATCACTCATATTTGTGAACGACATTAAATGAATCGTTTCTTCCACAGTCCTGAAGCCTTCCCCAAGCTGAGGATGCTATAACCAGATACCACTTCAAATAACTCTTGCCATACCTCTCGTGAAGAATTAGAATTCCGTACTAGAAAGCTGTCTGTAGTATTTTGTTGTTCAAAGAACTTGTCAACACATTATCCTCATCAGCGAACTAAGCTGGTGTGCTGCCCCGCACAGAAACATTGATCTTACACATCAACTGGCAACATCATCTACCAGCTCCTATTCTGAACTTCAAGATCATCTAAGGCTAGTAGGCCCTACCTCCAACAAACGGTAGTAATCATATACAATCGAGTTCTACCCCAACAAATAATATTAAATTACTTCTATAATAGTACTAAGCACAGAACAAATCCAGAGGCGCACCGAGAGGGGGGACGAACGGGACCGGTCCCCCTCCAGAAAGACGTTTTTTTTAACATAATTTACAAATTATGTATAAAATATAGTCTGTATATTATTACAAAGTCCGACAAAATAAAATAAAACCTTTAAATATACAATAGTAGGCCTCAAGTGCTCAGATGGGTGCAGGCTCCCGACTTTAGAGCCCTATTTTCCGAATCCTTAGGACTTGGGACACCTATGGTCCACTCCCAAAGCCAAATCCTGGGTGCGTTACTGAACAAATCCCTCCTGTTTCTCACACAAAAGTCCCTGGTGATTTATATAGTCATTTAATTGGATAAAAAGAATCTTTTCGAGAACTTTAGATAACACAGGTAGTAGCCTATAATCCTTTTTTACACTTGCGCTAAAATGCTTTTGTATAGATATAATTTTAGCCTGCTTCCAGCTTGAGGGATAATGCATTTGTCTAATTGAGGAATTTATTATTACACGAAGTAAGAGCTTAACAAATTTTAAATCAATATTGTCCAAGCCCACCGCATTCGATTTGGTAGATTTTATTGCCAGAATGACCTGTTGAGTATTAACATTAACAAATGAAAAATCACCGCTATAGATATCAGATATAAATTCAAGAGCAACAGTCAGCTACTTTCTCGGGGGGAAGCTCGCAAGAATTTTTATTTTGACCGACTATACTTGGATATTTAATATTTTTCCACAGTTTACGAGATGGAAGACCCGTATCTAATTTACGTTTGCAAAAGTTGACTTTTACTCTTCGAATTTCCGATGTAACTTAATTACGTAGGAATTTATAATTTCTTTTTAAATATTCACTCCGATATTTTCTCCAGCAATTATCTGGTACAGTTACGTTTCGTAATCAGAGCCTCAATTTCTGAGTTCATCCATGAAGATCGAAACCGTGAAGTGTAGACCTTGAGTAGTACAAATTTATCATCGAGATATGATATCATGTCCACTGTAATGCATATGTAATAATGCATCATTAAAGCATGTAAAAGAAATATGATACCAAGATTACAACTAAAGCTTGTAAATCATTTCAAAAGCTAAAACTCGGAGTTCAATTAACTCCTCGAATAAACAAAAATGAAAATACAATTTACATACATACAGATTTGTATGTAATCACTTTTGTGTTAATCATTTATACCTCGTTATGAATGAAGTAAAATAAAAGCGCGTATGTGCAGTGCACCAAATTTATCAATGGCAACAAAGAACGTTACTCACGTGAGGGCACCGTTTCCTTCATAATGATACGGTGAGGAAATTATCGCATGTAGGTAGCTTTACAAAATTAATATAAATAGCTTACTTAGCAATAATTAGTGATTATAAATAAGGTAGCATTAAGAAAGAAATTAAGAATAAAGTTTTGACCATTGACTGATATATAGGCTTCTTAGCCAGATATCTTCAGCATAAAGATATTGAGGCACTCCAGCCAAATGTCAAGTAAGGATTGAGGCATTCAGCCAGATCCATAGGTAATTTTCATTTCTTTGCCTTTCATGAATATTGAGGTGACACGCCATATATTCGGCATAGTAATTGATTAATTTAATCATGAATAGAATATTGGACATCGGCGAATACGCCAATTCATTGGCAACCAGCGTACACCCTACACAATTGATATACATATACTATTCCAGTCGAGCGTATATGCCTCGGTATACAAACTATCAAAGACAATACCTTTAAAGCAACGGAAAGACATTTTTGCTTGAAATGCATCAGGTACCGCAAGGGAGAAAGACGCAAGTATAGCATAATAATCACTTATCCCAGAAATTGAAAAGCAATCCTCATGTAATACAATATTAGGCTGATTAGTCATACGAATAATCAACAAAGATGTACCGTTCTTATGATATCTGGTAGGTTTGCCATTGATAATACTCATAGAAAAATTATTAAACTTGGTAACAAAACTTCCACTGCAACTATTATCTTCTGATTAATATTAATATTTAAATTGCCACAGATTATATTTAGAGGATAAGCACAACAAACTTGCATGAGAGATTCATAAAATGAATCTAGATTAGTAACTCTAGGGGGTTTATATACACACAAAAGTAATTGACGGCGATATCCAAATGTTCAAGACGAAAACTCAAAACGATTGCTTAGTATATTCTTGAAAGGAGCATATCGAGCACGGTATGTAACAAGGCTAAGCCCGATAAATGTGCTCAGAAAGTCAGAACATTGCCAAATCTAGAAGCATATCCACTGGAAAGACTGATTATAACATATACATATATATATATTTTTAAGAACAGCTATTTTTCATACCTACATATATATTTTGATTTGATGTTTAAATATTTTACACTAAAACCGATGACCTTCAACTAAGTCTGACCATCTCCGATCCCCCATAAGTCTTACTCTCTTCTATTCTTGTACAATTCTATTTCAAACCAAAAAGTATATGTCAATGATTGCTACACAAAATACACAAAGCGTCCTTCAGTATTAGAAGCTAGAGGAAATTTTTGTTGGAAATATTCCACTCCTTGAAAGTAACAGCTGATTAAAAACGTTCCACTTGCTTTAAATGAAAGATGGTTTTATTATTGGATCTAAAAATAGTACAATCATCTTAGTGTTTCTCCGCACTCATGGCTGAGTAAGGCAGCTTTAAAGTCCCAAGTCTTCACCTCTAAATGATTTTGTATCCAAAACGTAACCGTTTCTATATTTGAAACCCTATTCATCATCTCAGCGACAAAGTCCAGTAAAGGCCTAAAGGTAGGCAATTTTCTTCTGTGAGTATAAGAATTCGATATCAAAAACTGTGATAAAGTGTGATTTTTGGAAAAAATATTTAAAACAAAAAAGAAACAAGTAAAAATTTCCAATTTTTTACTTTTTTGAATGCAAAGATTATCAATTCAATTAATTTTGGATTATCAAACGCTACTCCTCCAAATAAAAATCGAAACTTATTTTTGCTTCTGGTTTCAATGAGATCTGACTAAACATAATTTTTTCATTGTAGTTATAAAAGCATCACTATAATTGTAGAAAGTAAACGTGATAAGAAAAGAAAATCATTAAACTATAAATATTTCTGTTTTATTGAACAATATCACGTAATTTGTTAGCCGCTAATAACTGGGATAGTTACGCGTATGTTAACTGAGAGCTGTTCCCATTTTTGGGATTTTAAAACATGAATTGTGAAACTCGCAACACTCGAAATGGATGCATCCCGTACGCTAGTCATTAGTGAAACAAATATTTTCAATTACGCTCACTTCTATGTATATCCCGCTAATTAGTTTCGCCTCTTTGGGAATAAGGAAAAATTTTCTTTATTTTTTTGTATAGATTACAATATGCGCCTTTAGCTAGTATATAGAAAGCTGACTGAGGAGATGGGGGATGGATATGAGAATTTTTACGAATTGGCGCAATTTGATTTTTCGTTAAAAGAAAGAGGGTTATACATATATTGGAGCAACTTAAAGGTAACTATGAAATTACATGGAATACATTAGCATAAATACGAAAATATGGATTCGAATCAAAGTTTCTCTATAAATGAAGAGGTAAAAGCTAAGCGAAGAATTGGAAAAGCTCTGGTGGCTCCTCAGTTGGTAAAGCACAGAATGTCAATCGTTAGTGACCAATGTTTATATTTTCTCTTCCCATACGGATATCAGAAAGAAAAATATAAAAAGTTAAATTAAATTAAATTTTTGAATAACTTTTGCCTGTTATACAAATATGTGTCAAGGAATTTACCGGGATTGGTACATTTAGCAGTAGGCATATCAAAACCCCATTTACAGTATTCCGTGTTACAGAATTCCGTAACTGCAGAATTCCGTATATTACAAATTCCCGTGTTACGAAGCCCAGCACTTCTATAAGGTTCTAATAGAAAAGAGTTACATTTTGAGTACAAATGATAACTTTTAACCATCAAAAGTTTAGAAGTTATTGGGTATTTTTTTTTTTTTTTTTTTTATGATATTGCCAAAGCTCAGGGGATACCCTATGATGCCGTAGCACAGCCTTTGCAGGCAAGGAATAAGGGGTAGGGAATTGAGGATTATTGGGTTGACACAAGTAGGTGACGGTGCACATTACGTTTGAATGTTTGTGACTCATAGTTGGGGAGGAAAACAGATGATGGCAAACTGGTCCACATTTGTACTGCTCTGCTTATGAATGCTTCACGGAATTTCACGGTATGGCCGATTTTGACTTCAAGGGTGTGAGGATGAGCTCGGGTTACAACTCGTGTAGTGTGCATAGAAAGAATTGTACAAACCATGAGGCTAGAAATTTCTTCAGAACAATGACCATATAAGTACCGATACAAGAGAGATAGACATCTCCGACATTACCTACGTCTGTGCTCTAGGGAATCAATAGTTGCTATTGATATGTCATCGCTAATAAGCCGGAAGGCCTTCTTTTGGACTTTGTCTAACGCAAACAATGCAGTGCGTCCAGATCCTGCCCAAATATGGGAATTATATATCAATCTAGGCCTGATATGATACTTGTAGATTTGTGCCAAGTCTGTGGAGTAAAATATTTTTTGCATCTTTGCAAGAAGCCCAGGCATTTCATCGCGCTGGCAATACCAAAAATGTGATCGGACCAATGCCTAAAATTTTAAGAGATGGTGAGTTCGAGATATCTTCTCCATCGATGGAAATGGGTTGGTCGGGTGTTGGAGTACGTTTAAGTGATAACAGAAGACATTGCGTTTTGGAAGCATTAAACAAGACCCAATTCGCTCTGCCCCAAAGCGAGTATTTTTGTTAAGTCATAGTTTAGTGAACGGAACATTTGGCTTCGTTTGTCAGCTATAACATTCGCAAGGGAATCGAACGGAGTCGAACGAGTACACGAAATCAAGGGTGCTGTCGTCTGCAAAACTATGAAAAGGATTTAAAGTGAGAGCTAGCAGATCATTAATAAAAATGAAAAACAGAGTAGGAGAGAGCACAGAACTTTGCGGTACACTGGCATGGATTATAAAACAGTCAAAAGTAACTCCGTCCAATATAACTTGAATTGTACGGCGAGAAAGAAAGCTTTTAATCCATTTTAAGAATTTAAGAATAGAGGGTCTAGACCTAATGCCTGAAGTTTGGGTAAAAGAGCAGGATGCCAGACTCTATCGAAGGCCTTCGAGGTATCTAATGCGATGATCTCAGATTCACAAAAAATATGGAGACATTGATTCCGACGCTCAGTAAGGAATGTTAGTAAATCTCCAGTAAAGTGGCCAGCACGAAAACCGTATTGGCGATCATTAATAAGGTGATTAGTTTCTAGATATTTCATCAATTGGGTGTTGATGAGTGTTTCGAAAACCTTCGAAAGAATCGAAGCAAGGGCAATTGGCCTATAATTTAAGAGATCGCTTGCCTCTCTTTTTTGGATATTGGCTGAACATATGCAAGTTTCCATGCCGAAGGAAAGACTCCTATCGAATAGGACAGGTGAAATAGCTTGCGTAGGAGTTTAGCTAAAGAAGAGGTGCAAAACTTGAGTACCAGGGGCGAAATACCATCAGGCCCAGCAGCCTTAGACACATTGAGAACTGCGAGCACCTTAATGACCTCCCTTGTGCGAAAATGTAACGGTCTTTGCCTGTAATTGCATGTTGTTGGAGAAGGAGGACTTTGTGAAGAAGGTGGCAAGAAAGAATTGCAGCAAAGTTATCTGCAACAAACTAGCTTTCCAATGATTCCATGTATACATCCCCGTTGTGAATTAGGGGCGGTACCGAAGAACTGGTGAAATTGTTCTTGACTGTTTTAACAAGAGACCAGAAACTATTACTACCCTTTCGACTAGTAAAGATTTTCTGTCTAATGTTTTGGTGGAATTGGAAGTTAGCAAGCTGAATAATAGATTTGCAGATGTTACATGCTTCTCAATAGATCTGTCTCAATTCCGCAGAATGGCACAGTTTATATGCCTGAAATGCAGCTTCTTTGTTACTAATGGCTGTATAATAGTCAGCTTACTTTATATCAGAATATTTTGAAAAATTTATTCCGTTTAAGTAAATTTGTCCCCCTGAAATTTACGATGTGCGGGTGTAGTTTTTCAAGTTAAAATCATGATGTAGACCAGACAATAGGACAAGCATGATCGAACAAATTCAAGAAGCATAATCTCAATATAATGCGGAAGATTGGATCATTAGATCGTCAATTCGATATATGTCGTGAAGCTTCATCGCATCAATAACGAGAGAATCGGGCATATATAGGTATATTACGTTTGACGATACAAAAATAAGGGAAGGACAAGAATAAATTAGCAACAGTTGTGCAAAAATGTTTTATTCTAAACAACAGATGTATGCACGAAAATATGTTGAGATTAATTTCTTTATTTTAAATATAAAAGTCCATTCAGACACGTTTACTAAGTCATATTTAAGTTGCCTAAGTTAACTTTAAAGATCTAGAGTCATAAAAATATATACCGTCAGCATAAAAATTTAATCTTCAGTTGTACATGGTTTAAAAAATCGAATAGTGGACTGAGGATAGATCCTTGTGGAACTCCATTGAAAATAAATATTTAGTTAAAGACTTAACACCTTTTCCTCTTAAATATGACTAGAACAAGCAAAGTCTCAGAATTTCATGATTGAGCACTAGTAATTTTATGAGGTTGGATTCATTTTAATTATATTTATATATGTCACTGACAATATCCCAAAATTAATTAATTTTAGGGTACAAATCATTTTACGTGTTCACTCATAATTTTTAATAGTGCGCTAGAATTGGATTGAAGACACATGATGATCTATCAAAACAGCGATGACGACTTTAAAGGACACCAAACAAATTCATTGATACCTAAGCATTGCATTAACGAAAACATAGAAATCAGGATATAGTAACGGTTTTTACATTATTTCGTAAACCGTTCTGCTTTTGTCACCATCTCACTTTGCATTTAAAAAATTATTATCTTAAGAGATTCATTATAAATTAAGCCAATAGTATAATTAAAAAACAACGAAAAAAAAATCTTAAAATTATTCTACTCGTGAGGCTCATGATCAAAGCAAATTACCCTCTTGAGCCCCGTCCGTTTAAATATCAACTTGCATTACTTGATTTTAAAATATTCAACAACTCAGCAAGAATATTCTGGTGTTAACTAATTAAAGTAAAAAAAAAAATCAAAATAAAAATAAAAAAAGGCAAAGTACTTTGTTCCCACCCGCAACGAAATTACACTTCATGAGTACCCCGGCAGCTATCTATATTCACAATGTTGTCGCTCCGTGAAACAATATTGAGTTGCAAAGATGCTGGACCGATAAAAGAACAATGTGGGCGCTCACCAGAATATGTATGGTATATAGTATAAGCGCGCTGATATGTGAGAAGGTAGCGAGAGATCAGGATTCACGAACGCTTTCCTGCACTCACCTATGGGCTCTATACGCTGATAGCCTTAATTGTTTCATTGGTCTTCGATGGTAATTTACTTTAAAGAAACTATTCCGCACGATGAAACAGCTAAACGAGTTGAGTAGCAGTCGGCTCAAGACAAGGGGTACCTCAGGTGTTAGAAGTACAACCGTGCGCTCGATCTTGATACTATCTGAGAATTGGTGCGCGCAGATACTTTGCATCTTATTTAGCTTCAACACCTCTCTAAGACTGAGCCGTAAGCCATGCCGATATATAAGTATGTATGTATATAACGTATAAAAAGTTTTGCGGCTCATTGTCGACTAAGTAAATTCCACCGGTGCTGAAATTTTGATATCTATCGCGCGATATTACGGGTGCTGTATTTGGTTACAGAATCGATGATTGGAATTTTGTGTTGAAATCCTTTGAAACGAGGAATTTCACATGACAACATCATTTAGACGGGACGGTAAGCATAAAAATGAAGAGGATATAGCTTCAATCTGATTGAATTTACTTGATAACAACCAAATTTATTGGAAGAAAGTGTAGGAGACCGTACATGTATATGTATTATTTAAGAAAGAAACATTAAGCAAATCAGCAATCAATTGCTACACACCAAAACGTATATACGAACGAACCCCCCATGCCATTTATTAACTATTCATTCAGGAATCTTTCGGCACCCTTGATCTTGTGACATATTCTGTGGACAGATCAAAAGATATTCCGCTAACCTCAATCGTTACCCATTGACAATCAGATTATCACCAGCTATCGAAGATATCACGACAAATGGTATCATCCATCCTATAATGTAACTGTTCAGGCATAAATTTATCTTGAGTCACGTTAGGTGTCGATGAGTGTGCCCATATACCTTCACCATCTTGAACCTTTCCATAGAATAAATCTGCAATTCTGTAGGTAAGCATAATATGCCTGACAAACACTTTAAAGCATATGACCTCGCCGACAATACGACAGCAATCATTTGTCGTTTTCTCTGCTGCTCTGAACTTGGTGACACCTTTCTAACCGACGAATGTCAAGCCAGGTGAACCTATCTCGACACATAGCATAGAATCACTAGGGTAGCGTATATCTGTGATTCGAGAGTTGACCTAACTCTGCGGTGCAGCAGTGCAATCAACTTTGTAAATCTTTTGCTCCATAATCGCGCGGGCTCCAGCTCTTATCATCTAAGGTCTCATTATTCCACAATGTGAATTGTTGGGGAAGCGAAATTGCATTTGAGGTAACTTCAAAGGTGGCTGCCGCCGATGCTTTATTCTGGCTCGTTTAAAAGGGCTACCGGCATATCTTAGCGTCTGCATTTCACATAGAGCTGATGTGGTGCATAACTGCATACGGCATAAGGAATTGCAGCCACCACACACCAGCTACATACATACATATGTATATTGAAGAGATGATACCGGGGTCCGAGGATTTTTCTCCTCTGATGCTGATACTCTCCTCCAGCTTGGACTTTTTGTGTATGGCTCTCTGTCGAGACCTTTTACAATGCCTGGACTGTCTTAAATCAAACAAATGCGATTATTAGCAATAATTTGTGTCAACGCGGTTACAATTATCGGATAGTTAAATGACTTTAGCGCAGACGATGCCACAGATTGGAATTTCCGATTAGCCCTCATGTTATTTAGTGCTAACATTGTCAGCTGACGAACATTGCTACATTCATACTTCAGCCTTGAGAGCAATGTGGAAAATGAATGTGATGGGCAAATAGTAAGCGACAGATATTGCAATTTTAGATAAATATCTTTATATTTCTTCAGTTTTGAAAAGCGAATACTTAGTACCTGCATACATAAATTTTTATTACGTTTCTATTCTAGTCTCGAATCAGTTCCACTTCTTTGCCTTTTTGAAAATATCTTCTTTGCGGCCTATACCTTACATATTCCTGGGTGCAATCATGCTAGAGTAAATAAGTTTCTGTAATTTTCAAAGTACATCATCATCAATCTTTTCTAATCTACTAATAGCAGTAGCTCTCCAGCGGACCTTATTTTGTGCGATAGTCTTCAGCATACTGAAGAGTTTCTGAGTTGTTGCGGCTTGAGTCAAAATTATTCATGTCTATCATTTAATCGACGAGGTCCTTGTGAGCTCCAGTCGACAGCATGTTATTATTATTGAGTAGCAAGTAGAGTGTGGCGAATCCAATCGAACTTTCTTCATTTCTTTGATGTTGTTGTTTATATTACGAGTATTAAGCATGGCAGGAAGGACATAGGAAAAGAATCGAAATAAATGGTTGATTATTCCGCATTCACACAGTTCGGGATAAAAAAGCATAATGGAATTTTACAGTACGGCTGAAGTAATTTGAAGGGTAAAAGGATGTGCGCGATTTGCAGCACGAGTATTGAGTGCAGGAATTATTCGATAAGGGATCAGACTAAATAATTCATCAGAACATTGACTATGCATGTAGCGATAAAGGAACGAAAGGCATCCAACATTGCGGCGGTGCAAAAGCGAGTCGATATGATAAGTTATTGCCATATATCCAATGAGCTTGAAGGCTCTCTTCTGGACAGTATCTAATAAAGCTAAGGCTGTGCGACCAGCCCCGGCTCAGATATGAGAATTATATTCCATTCTAGGTCTGATGTCTGAAATATTGCTTACATTTTTTCAGAAATCCAAGACATTTCGATGCTTCTTTAGTCACGGTAAATAAGAAATTATTGTTTCGTCAAAAGAAACGGGAGTGGTTAAGTGATGGTCTTGTTTTAATGAGAAGAGGCAGCTTTGGGTCCTTAGATGCATTGAATTCGACGAGATTCTCTTTGCCCAAAGCGAGGATATTGTCACGATCGTTGTACAATGATCATGGAATCTCGTTTCACACATACGGCATTACCTCCTGGAGTTCGCAAGAGTATCAAAGTAGTATGCGGAATCAAGGGTGCTGTCATCAGCGAAACTATAATAACAGAGCCCTGGGCACACCGGTATTTATGGAATGAGGTTCAGATGTAACGCCACCTAATACAACATTTATTTGGAGACCAGATAGGAAAATTTCAATCCAAATTAGAAGAAGATGAGAGAGACCAAGTGCTTTGTTTGACGAAAAGGGCTAGATGCCATACTATATCAAAGGCTTTTGAAGTATCCAGGGCAACAATTTTGGACTCACCAAAATTGTGAAGACTACGATGCCAACGTTCCGTAAGAAAAGTTAGCAAGTCTTCAGATGAGCCACATTGGCGATCATTGATGAGTTGATTAATTTCTAGATACTTCATTAATTTGGAATTAATGATAGATTCAAAAACCTTTGAAAGAATCAAAGTGATTGCAATTGGTCGATAATTTAATAATTTTATATCGTGTCGTCGATTCTGTCTGTACAATTTTTCTCTGAGATATGGTCTTACCAGCGAGATTGTAGTAGTAATATCACATTGGAGTTAAAAAAAAAAGCTTTTCAATTTGTTTATTTATACCGAAATTGACATATTTTACAGTACCGCCACACTCAGATATTATGCTACTATAGTAGGTAACAGAAGGGCATCCCTACCGCCATTACATCGTTTAAAATTCGCAACTATTGGAACGTTTTTAAAATTTATTCACACACCACAACACCATACCTTGTTCGCGGCATTATGTTTCTTGACCTTACACATGAAGGGTGGCTAATTTTAAATTTTCTTGAAAACTAAAAAAACAAAAAACTGAGCCGTATTTTACTTTATCCATGGAATTAGATGAGAGGTAAACTTCTTTATTTACTTCCATCTACTACTTACCATATTCAAAAGATGAATTTTCTTAATTTAATTTTTATCCATCTTTTGTAAGCATGCATCCATCGCAAAAATGAATTTATCAATGTGCGACTTATTAACCCGCGTCTTTAACATTTTGTCCTCTAAACTGCAAAGTGAAATTAATCTTTTGGATTTAACCGTTATTCGGTCTCTCCCATTGTATGCGTGTCAAGAGATTTACATCCGCCAGTGACCCACACATTTATTTATGTCACCTGCAGCTTATTAAAACCGCTTGTCATCCCATGAAAATTGAGAACGTTAGGGGGCACTATTTTCGCAGGTGCAATTACACTTGGAAATGGTCTCTTCAACCTGATAGATCAGATGGTCCGAAAGGTCATCCTCATGAGGAGACTTAAGCTGATGCGCCCATAGTGAAAAGTTGTATTATATAGCTACAAATGCGTCCTCTTCTATTTAGTCGTCGTTGTCGTCATCACCGATATTTCCCTCTTCATCAATTCTCTATATACCTACTAGTGCTGTGCTGGCTCATAGTTGACCATGTTACAAACGATACCGTCGATGTTTCGACTTTTAATTTATGTTTTGACATCAGACCAGTACAAAACTATGCTGCATGCGGTCTAGCAATTCTCTATAGCTTCCAATTATATTGCAACGCGTCATGAACGCCAACCAATCTGTAGGCCTCAAGTGACTGCATAATGCCGGGATATAAATGACTTGTTGCGGTATTGTTCGTCGGGCAATAAAGAAAGAATTTGTCGCCAGGTAATTCAGAAATTTATGTGTGCTGGGATGCTGTGGTCCATTGGGACAGCAGCATATCTTGAGCTCCAGAGCCACTAGATCAGAGCATAAAACCAGCGCGCGATGCGGTAATTTTGCTCGTATTTGTTCTGTTTAGGAAGCAGCACTCGAATATGAAGCAGAGAAATTATTTCTTCATTGTATGCAGAACATGGTGCAGCAAGTGCTGGCATATTTCATAAGAAGAGTCTTCTTATTTGCTTCTATAGAAGAGTTCCTTATGCACCTTCTCCCGTTGTTGTCTTGCTTACTATTTCTGGGTGATTTTTCTTCCTTTTGTTCAAGCACTGGGAGCTGAACTATACCACTAGCTACCTACCCAGCAATGTGGGAATTGGTCACCTTCTGTTATTATTTATGGACTCCTTCCGTCTATATTGGTCGTAACTATAGTATTCAATTGGAAAAACGGGTTTGTTATCATCCAAGGAGATTCCATAGTGGCGTGTGGTTTGGTTTTCAGGATTTCTTACCGATTATGTATATGCGGATTATGGTTCAGTGCTATCGTAGCCTGAAATGTGACACCATTGTGCGTTCGATTTGGTTGCATTGGAATTTGCATAGGGTTGTCGTGGATTAAGTTCTTGCTTCTTTCAATTCCAATTAATATTCGTGACAAACGGAATATTACGGTGATGCAAATTTTGAATACTTTCCATATATTACGAGCTTAGGACTGTTACATAGAAAACTATGGAATTATTTATGATTTCTTCATGTGATCAAGTGTTTATGAGTATTGAATACATGTAAAGGAAAAATGATTTCCAGTAAATAACAAAAAAACAAAACAAAACAAAAAAAAAGACTTTTGTGAACTTATCTCATGTTGCAGATCATTTTATTTTGAGTAAACGTGAACGTGTATTTTCCAAAAGAGAAATTTGCAAATGACCTATAATTCTTATATGGAAAGGACATCCCTTGACACTTATTTTTTTTTTTTATTGTCGTGATATTAGAAAAATGTCATTTGTTTTGAATAAAAAAAACCAATTGTTATAATCACATGCCTCCAGAACCTAGAACAGGGAAGTTTTTGTGAGTGACTTTTTCAAAGATATATTAAAAGTTGAGCAACAAGATTACTAGGGGAGGAAGGGGAGGGGGAGGGTATTCTCGTATTTTATTATTAAAATAATTCTTTCTGAATAATCTGCAAAATTGAATTATGAATCTTTTATTTTGTTTTTGCTTACCTTCTTAAGATACCTAAATCAGCATTGGCCAATAATTACACAAGTAAAGAGTCATTTGGTATTTAACAAAGATGACATTTTTGGAATCTTTATTATGACAAATTGGCAAACTTTTTCTTGTGTCTTAGGGCTGGAAGAAACCAGTATATCTTGGAAGCCTCTACTATTTTAGCATTTTTTTTTATAAATACGCAGAACTGTTTGGAACCGATTAATGGAGGTTCTGCTCACACTTTTTTTTAATATGTTGCAAAGCTCAGAGGATAACATATGATGCCGTAGCACAGCCTTGCGGAAAGGAAAAAGGGGTAGGGAATTGAGTATTATTGGGTTGTGACAAGTAAGTGACGGCGCGCATTACGCTTGTATGTTTGTGGGGGGCGGGGAGGTAATGGTAAACACTAATTGTTCCCCATTCGTACTGTTCTGTTAATGAAGGATTAACGGAATTTTATGGTAAGGCCATAGGAAGAATTCTATAAGGGATCAGGCTAGAGATGTAGTCAGACCAATAGCCATAGAAATAGCTATAAAAGAGAGATAGACAACCGACATTACGCCGGTGCTCTTCGGAATTAATAGTTGATTTTGCTGGCATGGATTATAAAACGCTTCGAAATAGCTCCGTCCGGCGGTAAGGAATATTACTAAATCTCCAGCACGAAAGCCATATTGGCGATTGCTAATAAGGGTGATTAGTTTCTAGATATTTCATCAATTGGGTGTTGATGAATGTTTCGAAAATCTTTGAAAGAACCGAAATAAGGGCAATTGGTCTAGAATTTGAGGGATCGGAGGTCTCTCCTTTTTTGGTATTGGCTCAACATGTGGAAGTTTCCATGCGGAAGGAAAGACTCCAGTCGAATAGTACAGGTGATATAGTTTGCGTAGAGGTTTAGTTAAGGAAGAGGTGCAGTACTTGTGTACCATTGGCGAAATACCGTCAGGCCCAGCAACCTAAGGGCATGGCCACAACAGCGCACCGCACTAAGCACCGCACGTCGCATTGCCCTGAGCTTAAAGTGCGATGATAAAATTTATCTCTTCTCTCAAATAGAAATGGCCACAGTGGTGCACCGCACCTTGCATCGCCCCCGCCCACGATATTTTAGTAAATTTTCTTCTGTGTAGTGCTTTGGTAACATTTATATCGAGTAAATTCAGTAGATTTATATATAACAGTAAAATATGAATCCTCATTGTCCGGCTTTCTTGGATGAGGAAAGAGAAAAACTGCAACACCTTAGGTGAAAGGAAAATACTCTCAAGATGTGGATGGAGAAAGATATAGATGACAACATCACATTTTTTAATAGTCTGCTAACATGTTAGATCATTAGCTCCTCGGCAAAAGATAAGACTTCGAAATAAGGGTATGCAACTTCTTGTGGAAGAATTTCATGATCATGATATGGAGCCTAGTAAGTGTAACTACCCCTGGATCTTGTCTTTCAGCCAAATGTCATGGGGATGATGGGAGGACTGCTGGACTGGCTCTTCTCATTACTCTCTGACGTATGGGCTAGACTTGGAAAATCCTCTAGCCAGTGTGCTACTTGATGCGATGGTACCTGAGCTTCGTTTTGGGCGACGTTTATCTGTGAAATTTCCTGTAAGGGAATCGTGGACTGAGGGAAGTGCCTTATCGCGCCTTCCCAGATCTACCCTAAACATTTTCACCGACGACTCTCTTACTAATGAGGGAGCTGGGACAGGTGTCTACTTTCCTGAACTTGACATTGGATTGGAGTACTCACTTGGTGGACACACCACTGTTTTCCAAGCTTACTTCTCTTACAGTTAATTTAAAGAATTTCACTTACTAGCTTCACACAAAATGTCGTCCTCTTCAGAGGAACTGCAACTAGAGTATTGAATTCTGTCTATACTCGTTAACGAAAACTGGACTGTGCTTTCGCAATATCTTAACTTACTTCAGAACTCAAGTACTCGAAGTTGCTTTAGGCAATGTGCAGTGCTTCACTGTGGCCATTAATTCCGCGATGTGCAAGAAGCGATGTGCTAGGGAATGATTGGTCTTGTGCTGTGCTATGTGCGGTGCTAGCTAGGTGCGGTGCGGCGTTGTGGCCATACACTTAGACACATTGAGGCTTGCGAGCACTTTGAAAATCTCCATTGTGCGGAAATATAAAATCGCAGCAAGTTTAGCTGCAAAGAAATTAGCTTTGTGCACAGCCCCGTTGTGAATTAGGGGCGGTACCGAGGAAGTGGTGAAGTTGTTCTTGACTGTTCTAACAAAAGACGAATTGGAACTTAGCTCGCTGAATAATGGATTTGCAGGTGTTACGTGCTTCTCTATAGATCTGTCTCAATTCCGCTGAATGGCACAGCTCAGATGCCTGAAATGCAGTTTATTTATCTTGTATGGCTGTATGGTTAGGTTTAATATTTTTGCATTCTCTCGAGGAAAAACACTCAGACCAAGCTATGTATTTCCCATGAAAAATAAACAATAAGTACTTCAAGTGTGAGCAATTTTCTTGCTACCGTTTAAAGTATTAAGCGAGCCCTATTAATCAGGGCATAGAAACTAGAATTCTACCGATCGTGGAAAACAATGAATTATGTCTTTGAAGCAGTACCTTATTAGCAGGTCAAACTGTATAATCTGAATTAAATATGAAAAACCAAAAAAAAAATTTTTTTTTGCTTACTAAACACTTCACTTTAGATTACAACAAAAGCACGAAATTTAAGCACACTTAAAATATAATCTAGAATCTAACAACAACAACAAAAACAACAAAGACTAACTTAGCTTATACCTATTCCACTGAAAGTTCGGTATATCATGAAAGGAGCGAGCGAAAATATTGAATGCGTGCACTTTATTATCGGTCATGTAAATCAAAGAATCGCGTGTCATTAGCACGTCCAGTAATGAAGTTAATTAACATCCTGACCAGAAAGGTGTGCCGCATGCACACATATATGAATTTCGCACCACAAATGCTAGCAATTTCTTTATGCTATTAATTAGCATCAAAGCTAAAATGAAGATCATACGTGTGCACGTACTTAGAAAGGGCTCTCCAGCCTCAGCTTTAGCTCCAGCATCCTCCAGAGGCCTTCTATTCAAGATGCTACATCACCGCACGCAGTAGCATTGTATTCTCAGAGATTTCTTTGTTCCTCTTTATTTCGCACGTCGTATCTACCATAATAGGTGCTTTGTACGGGTGCGAAGATTTCACTTAACACTGAATTTCGATCAAGTTCCTTTTTCTGTTTTTGTTTTCGAAAGTGGTTTTCCATACTGATTTTGATAGAAGCAAAATTAAATGCATGTATCTAGATGCTGTATGCTTGATGAGTCATACATATATGTATGTATCTGCTTATAATATAGTGAAAATTAACTACACATGCATAAAAATTGGAATTATGTTTAAAAATTTTCACATCTACACCTACATACATATGTTTTGCCTGCAGGGAATTAAAAGAAATACTTTTCTGGATTATTATAAAAACTTTCTCCTAGGTACCTACAATTAACTATAAATAGGCATACACACGTATAGAAATATATGAATGTAGAGATACTTTAGAGTAGCAAGAAATATTCGATCAAAATTTATCTTATTCGCTACTGTTGAACGATTTCCGTCGGTTTTATCTTTGCTACGGAATCACGCCAAAGATCGTGACTACCACCGCTAAACTTAGGAGCGCAAAAAGACCGGGGTCGTTTGAAATTTGCCGTATTTGCATTCCATGTATTGACTTTAGTTTTCAATACTCACAGATGCACAAGATCTCGACACTGCTGCTTGGAATGATTTCCTTATGTTTGGCCGCGTTTATTTCTTATTTGCTAACACGCCAGGTTCATTCTTTCGAGATCAAGGTGTTGTGCGTACGTGTTCATTAGCGATAAAGATCATTAGCACTTCGCGCGAAAATATTTTTTTGTCGCATACTTTAAATAAGTAAACAAACTATAAACAAGAAGATCTTTGGTAGTTTATGTGTACGCATATACAAGAAGCGATAAAAATGCTCTGAATTAATTTACTGCTTTTTTTTTTGCTTTTATTTTAAAAAAGAAATTAATTATAATCTAAATGAAAAATGATAGAATATATTTGATTGGGTTTTTTTAAATACTTTTTTCATTCTTTAATGCAATCCAATCCAATCCAGTGATCACTCTGTTATCGTTCTTAGAGTAACTTAGAGAAGCCTTTATCAATGTTCATTTGAATGATATATGTATATGTTCTTTGATTATTGATCTCTAAAGGTTTTATCAAGAGCATCACACCACATACCGGAGACCATATCTTCTTGACATTAAGGACATGGAAATAATGATATTACTGAATATCTAGTAAGAGAGAGAGAGAGAGAATGATATTGAGTGCTCCTCTGAATCCATTATCAACATCTTATGATTCGGGCTGTACAGTTTCATTCAGCACAAATGCAGAAGTATTAAAGCTAACAATACATCTTGGTTTAACAATGACTGTTATACAGTCATAAAAGATAAGGAAGGTGCATTTTAGGCATATAAGCTGTACCATTCAGCGGAATTAAGACAGATCTATAGAGAGGTACGTAACACCTGTAAATCGATTATTCAACAAGGTATGTTTCAATTTGACCAAAGCATTAGACAGAAAACCTTTTCTAGTCGAAAGAGTAGTAAGAGTTTCTGGTCTTTTGTTAAAGCTGTCAAGAACAACTTCACCAGTTCTTCGGTATCGCCCCTAAATCACAAAGAGGATGTGTATATGGAAACATTAGGCAAAGGCAATTTGTTTGCAGCTAAGTTTGCTGCGAATTCTTTCTTACCACATTATTTGCAAGCTCTTCCTTCTCTACCGAGAAGCAACTACAATAAACGGCCGTTGCATTTTTTCCCAAGGGAGGTTTACAAAGTGCTCGCGAGTCTCAATGTGTATAAGGCTGCTGGGCCTGATGGTATTTCACCCCTGGTACTCAAGTGCTGCGCCTCTTCTTTAGCTAAACCTATACCTATTTGACCTGTCCTATTCGACATGTAAAAAAATGAATGGCTTGCGGTACGTCCAATTATAGACCGATTGCCCTTACTTCGAATCTTTCGAAGGTTTTCAAAACATTCATCAACACTCAATTGATGAAATATCTAGAAACTAATCACCTTATTAGCGCTCGCGAATACGGCTTCGTGCTAACCGCTCTACTGGAGATTTACTGACATTCCTTACTGAGCATTTGAACCACTGTCTCCATAATTTTGAAATCAACGCATTAGATATTTCGAAGGCCTTCGATACAGTCTGGCATTCTGATCTTTTAGCTAAGCTTCATTAGGTGCAGACCCTCTTTTCTTAAAATGGATTGAAAGTATTCTCTCCCGCCGTTCAATTCAAGTTATATTGGACGGAGCTACTTTGGAGCGTTTTGTAATCCATGCCAGTGTACTCTCCACTACTCTCTTCCTCATTTTTATTAATGATCTGATAGCTCTCACTTTCAATCTTATTTATAGTTTTACAGTGGACATCATCTTTGATTTCGGGTATTTGTTCAACTCTATAGCTGATTCCCGTGAGGAATGGTATAGTTGACCAATGAAACCACATGTTCACTTCACTAAACCATGACCTTACAACAATACTCGCTTGGGGTAGAGCGACTTGGGTCTTGTTTAAAGTTTCCAAAACACAATGTTATCTGTTATCACTCAAATGTACTCCAACACCCGCTCAATCCATTTCCGTCGATGGAGAAGATATCTCGAGCTCGCCATCTCTTAATATCTTAGGTATGGAAAGAACCAAGAATTTTCGTTGGTTCAATCTTATTTTTGGTATTGCCAAAAATGCGATGAATTGGCTGGGAGTTTTGCAAAAATGCCAGAAATATTTTACTCCTTCAGAAACATATCAGGCCTAGATTAGAATATAATTCCCACATTTTGGGCATTGGCTGAACGTACTCCATCGTCCTCGTTAGATAAATTCGAAAAGAAGGCCTTCTGGCTTATTGGCGATGACATATCGATAGCAATTATTGATTTCCTAGAGCATCGGCGTAATGTCGGTTGTCTATCTCACTTTTATCGCTATTTCTATGGCTATTGCTCTGAAATCTCTAGCATGATCCTTTGTAGAATTCTTTCTATGCGGACCACATGAACTGTACCCCGAGCTCATCCTTGAAGATAAAGTTTTTCGTACCGTGAAATTCCGTAAATGCTTCATAAGCAGGATAGTACGAATATGGAACAGTTTACCATCATGTTTTCCCCCGTAGCTATGGAAATATTCAAGCGTAATGTACACCATCACCTCCTTGACTCAACCCAATAATTGCCAATTACCTACACCTTCTTCCTTTCCTGTCAAGACAATGTTACGGCATCATAAGGTATCCCCTGAACTTTGGCATGACGATAAAAAAAAAGAAACATAAAAAAAATATATTAAGCTTCGATTTGTAAAAATGTTCTTTTTTCTAGAAACTGTATAATTTTACATGTTAAGCTGTATATTGTCACATAGCATGTTTAAACCGGTCTAAAAAATGTTGGGCATATTGTAAAACCGGTTTGAAAAATTCGTTCAATTCTCACTCAATTTTTTGCACCATCTCGTGCTACAACTATTAAATTAATAGAAAAAGAATTTGGGCATTTGGGCGGTCCAGTCAAATTCCAATTCATTGCAATAGCCGGCAGATGACTCAAAAATTCGTCTGTTCGTCAATTGATTCTTCGAACAGCAAACTGTGGGACATAATTTCTTTAAGGGAAATAATCCTTGTATGTGGCGTAGCTAACTTTTTGTCAGCGTGTACATTGACAAACAAAACTGCCGAATTTTGAACTCAGAAAATCTAAGTATGGTACAGGACTGATCGATACTTGACAGTTTGGAACTGTTGGTTGATGATATAGACATGATTGTTTTTAAGATGATTATGAAAATGCGGTTTAAGTAAATGGTAAACGCTATCATGATATTCTATATAACTATTTAGAACCTGGTTTGGAAGATATGGACTTGGACAACGTTTAGTTCTAAACGGGTTGAGTCACATCTCATACAAGCTGTAAAACAATAGAAAATACGTTGGATATTTTTATGCTTGCTATATTTCTTGAAGTTTTGGTTGACATGAACGCCTAAATCTTTTGATTAGAGACCACACAACTTTTTTCTTTATTGATATGTGAGGAAAATGGTCAACACTAACTACTCATAAATAATTCATGACAGTAAATAGATAATCGAACTACTATTAGTGAATATGAGCGATGCTATTTCATATTTATGCTAAAATTTATTTTAATTATTTTTTCATACTTCTGTTTTTACCGAGTAACAAATAAAACCAAAATTACCTCAATTAGACATATATTCAAAATTATACATGGAATTTAATGAAAAGATTTTTACCAATTTAAAATTTATTCAGATTAATTCCGAATATGCTAATGGAATACCTCTATACCTGACTTTCTAATTATACTCTCAAGAGAGTAGTTATTTCCACTGATTAAATCCATATCCAATCTTTATATATCGATTAATATCGTAAACGACTACATACATCCTACACACACAAAATTAAGAACATATCATTTATGAGCAACAAAATGCCTTGAATCCATATAATAATTCCTTTCTCGGACAAAAAATGTCGCTGTTAAATGCGGTAGGTCGTTAATTAAATAAAAGCAAAACTGCGAAAATCTGTTCCCATATATTTCTTGAAAGGTCAATAATTACTGATTTGTTGACTGGATATGAAATCTTTCCGGCAAAGCTAATTAAACTACATATATATTACGTGAATCACTGCATAAATGGATCTTCCTCTCGAAAGATATAATCCAAAAGTGACTTCCACTCCCCTTTTAATATGTTCAGCCACTCAAGCAAAAGAAATCACCACGGTGGTACTCTACTGAAGTTACAATATTGGTATTCTGCGGCAATTACGAGATTTTCTCACCGATAAATCCACTCGGGACAATTAAAATCCAAGGCACTTTCATTAAACCATTTAATAACGTTGTAAACGTAGCATAACAGTTCGCAAAGAGCACTTCTCGGTTGACTGTTTGTTCTGTGCCTGTACTCGAGTAATGTTCACTGCACCAGCACGATGGAACGGGAAGCACTTAAAACAGATCCAATTGCTCCTTGCATCAATATATCGAGCAGAGGAATTGAATCGAGTTGGACTGTCTCAAGTATATCTGGAATCCATTTACTCTTGGATATTTCTTGGACTATCATCAACCAACCAACTAACCAACCAACCTAACCAACCAACCAACCAGCCAGCCAGCCAACAAACCAAACAACGAACCAACCAGCCATCCAACCAGCCCATTTTAAGAAGATATGGTGCGATCTGGTGTACCTGAATTGAATATGGTCGATGTTGCCTAGGTCTCGATGCTCCTGTGCAGCTTCATTTAGGAGTAATTAGATTTTATCGTCGCGCGATTTAATTCTATTTACCAACACATTTATGATATCTCAATATCGGTAACATCATGGTATAGCCACCTTTATTGCTACAGTTAAGATCGTTTTCAGCTAATGAATGGGAGCCGTGGTGATCTCATTATCGGATGATGGCAAGATATAGCCCATAGCATTCAACAATTTCTATGCTTCTAGCGCTCCCAGTTTCTTCTTTGATCGTACTCTTCTTGACAGATCTTTACTTTTACAGACTTGTCGTAAAAATTGTAAATTTCAAGCTAAGTGACTGGGAAAATTCGTTTTTTCTAGAGTGTTCTCCTCCATTGGCAAAAAGTATATGAATAAAGTTTTATGGTAAATATGTTCGTTGGTAGTGCATAACTTATTGAAAAGACAGAAGAAGAAACAGATTCCTTTTTTGTGAAGAAACCTTTGGATCACACCTTTTGAAATTTATCACACAAAGGATTTCTGAATGATGATCCTATGAAAATACCCAGAGTTCGTGTTTTTTTTTTTTTTTTAACAGTTAAGATAAAGTTGAATTGAAATATAAGAATGTGGATTGCATTATCAATTTGGAAATACTCATTTCCATGGAGATAATAGAAGATCATGTTCTTGTTTGAATACTAATATCTAAGAAAAGGATTATGAAAATTATCATATCTATATCAACACACAACTTAGTATAGCCATTATTTTTTAAGGCAGGGGGACAGGAGATCCCAAGCATGAGACCAGAGCGGCCCATTGTGCTGCCCTGCTAGAAGTCCTTTCACCAAAACCTTCCTGTCCTATTAATGAATTACATCAGGTCTTGCTGAGGAAGGGTTTTCAGCTCATCTACAAATAGAAGTGCAGACCCTAGAGTATCCAGCCTGCTCCGGCCTAGTGGTACTCCGTGGTAACTTTCTAATGAAAGTGAAATTCTGTAAATCTGAAGAAGGTGGACATTATAAGAAAAAACAAAAAAAAAAATTTTTTTTTTTTTTAAATTGTGCGTTGTGTAAGCTAGCTTTTCAGTTGAGCCTTTTAGAGCACCAATAGAGTCTCGGAGGACTTACAATTTATGAATGTTGACCAATTCAAAAATCGAATAAAATTATTAAGACCAGCATACAGAAGACCCACAACTACATGAAGAAAAGAAATTTTAGCACACAACTGAAAAGTCATGGATTGAACTAAAAGTTGCTGCATAAACAGGATCTGATAAAAATTCATCGGTTCAACCCTCACTAGATAAACGTAAAAAAAATTATATACAAAAAAAAACCATATTGACGAAGAAGATACCTTTTTCAACATAACTGTTATAGTTTTGACGTTTTTATATATTTTCTATAAATGGCGAACATAATGATTGCCTTCATTTCCAATAGTTCAAAATCGAAAGTTGTATTGATCGCCAATAGAAAATAGGATTTTTTTGTACATCCTACATTGCTTTCCCTGAATTAAACACGAGTGTTAATGTACTTCTCTCAATAGATAAAGGGTGTAGTCATTGCAAGGCTTTATCACAATAATAATCTGCACAAAGCCGCTATGGAATAAAGGCTCTCCAAATCGACCGTGAGTATGCACAACCATTGCCAAATGAAAGTTATTAAAATGAAGACGTTGTGGTGGCTGTTGTAGCAGATACCTCTTCTGCTGGTGACTTGTTGTTGGGCATATTATGAGCTAAGAAGAACACTCTCGCCGCCGCTTCTGCCGCCGCCGACGTCGTCGATATCCTATACCTACAGCTCCCATTTTCTGGTCAGTTTCCCACAGTGCGCACTGAACATTATAAGCTTTCTCCACGGTATCTGGGAGATATCTTGAAGATATTTAATGATATCCACTTGCACTTGCGCACGGCTGGCACACAATTGCTTCGTCATATGGGTGTTTCTGCCTGCTGGATTCACTATATGGCTGGACTATTGCTTTGCTGGTATCTTTAGCTATGTACTCATATATATAGAATGGATCCACTTCTCTGCGGTCCTTCAATTATTACGGATCATAACTAGTTGGGATTAGTGCAAAATAGGTTGAGGTTTTATTAGCTGCAACAAATTGCCTTTTTATCGGCTTGTAATTTGTTATGACAAACTTATGTGAGAAAGTGCTAGAAATAGTTTAGGTTTGCATATTATGCGTTTGCTTTAGACTTTAGAGCATCGGACGGGACATTCTCAGGTGGATTTCTAGAATTCTTACTGGTTCGTGAGATTGCTGTGACCGGCTAAATTTCACAGTTTATGATTGTGAATTTTAAATGGTTTGTGTAAAGGTTTCCTTTCTCTTTTGTTAGGCATCATGTTTTAGAAAAGAAAATATTGCTTTCAGGATAATATATTATGTAATTATGTAGGTATGTATGTATGTGTGATAATGTGAGGAGAATTTGCACATTGAGGTATTTGAAATCAAATACGAAATCCATCGACAATTCAATTCACTTAAATTCAACTTATTTATTTAGGGTAAAGTACAAAAGATCTGAGATCTGGGCCTAGAACAGCAGTATATGAGAGGTAGAAAACCTACAATGAACTAAAGCTAACTTATTTAAGCTAAAGCTATTAAAACAAGTGACCATTTAATAATTTAAAAACAAGAAAAAGAAAAATAAGAGATGAAGAAATAACAGAAAAGTAAAGGACAAGAAATATAATAATAAATTATCAAATGTTTAAGTCAAAAATTAGACGCCCGAAGATATACAAAGGTAGATCCAGTCCTGTGGACATGAACCGGAAGGAAGTTCAACATTCGAACGACCTGCCCCACCAGTCGAGGAATGGAAACGAGGAATAAGAAGATTGGAATGTCGAGAAGATTGCAGGAACTGTATCTGGTCATACAGATATCCAGGTTCATCAGAGTGAATTAGGTTATAGAGGAATATTAAGGCTTTAAGCTTTAGGTAAGAGTTGATCGAGCAGCTAACCAATGAGAGCCTGTACGGAGTTATATGCTGTCATCGTTTAATGCCAAAAATCTAATGCAATTGTTAAATTCAACATCAACTTTCCGCGTGCATACGCTATCGATTTTGGGAAATATAAGACATCCGTAAGTAAAATGGGGTAATAGAAAAGCTTTTATGAGTTGCAAGCGGAGATTTGTTGACAGTAATCCTGCAGATAGCCATAGTCTGCTTAATCCCCCATAGACCATACAGAGCATCAGTTTGAAATGATCACAACAACTTAACTGCCCATTTAGCTTAATTCCAAGATTGATAACCAAATTCACAAAACACAGCGGGGAGTTGTCAAGAACAATGTAATGGGATATCACTTATGTCACACAAAGAGTTGTATAGATAGCAAGACAGTGCGATTTTGTAGGGTTTACTGAAAGCACCTTGTTGATCGACGAAGTGTATACATATGTTCTATAAGACCAACTAGACTACTTAGGTATAATTGTACATCATCAGCATAAAGATGAAGCTGAACATCTTGAATCACCTTCGGCAAGTCATTAATAAACATAGAAAACAACAACGGGCTGAAAACAGATCCTTGGGGTACACCACAGAAAAGGGAGAGTAGCGTGGATGACAATTCACCAATTTGTATCTTTTGGAATCTGTCAGAAAAGAAATTATCAATTAAGGAGATCGCAGAGGAAGAGAACTTAAAATTACCGTATAGATTTTCTAATTGTTTAAAGTGGCTAACGCTATCAAAAGCTTTTGAGAAATCCAGTAAAACAAATATGGCAAAGTGCTTGGAGTCGAGAATCAGGGAACGATCATTGTAGACTTATAGTAAAGTAGTTTCAAAACTGTATCGTGGTCGAAAGCCAGACTGAAATTGTGTTAAGAGGTTGTTGGTATGGACAAATTCTGAAATCTGAAACGACAAAATTAGTACTTTAGCAAAAGTAGCAGAAAATGCTAATTGGCCGAAAATCAACAACTGATTCAGGGGAAGGTTTTTTGGCTACTGGTATGATGTTTGCTATTTTCCAAGCTTTAGAGAATGATCTGTAAATCAGACAGGAGTTTAAAATATGAAGTATGTATGGTGAAATGTAAGGTAATAGCATGTAATAGAATGTAAATCCTCAGGATCAACAGCATTGGACGTAATGGAGGATACTGCTGCAATGAGATTACTTTGATCAATACCTCAAAATGAAAAGCAGGTTTCTTGGTGCTGGAAAGAGGGGGAGTTGAAATGAAGAATACGTGAGTTAATATCACTAACGAAGCTATTGAACACGCCATTGTCCGCATGAGGAGATGTAAAGTATATATTTAGTTAATTGGGGTTTAGATTGCAATTGGACTCACTATGCCGATAAAATGCCAGCATTTCGAAAGTTGCGCCAAAGTATTTTGGGGGATAAATTCGGATCAAATTTGAAGCTGAAATATAGACGTTTGGCATTGCGAATAGCAGTATTGACAAGATTGTGTGCAGTCTTAAATAAGTTTCGACAGAAATTGCTGCGTACTTGTTTATAATTTTAGTACCTACCAGTATTCCCGTTATTATGCAATAAAATTTATTCACTTTGCAATCAACTGATGTATAATTATAGATATCAGCCCAGGGTAATGATGAGCAATCACGGAATAAACTATCAAAGTTAATGCTTTTGAAGTCACGGAAGGAGAGCCTGGTGATAGAAGGAATTTCAATATCGTAACACAAAAAGACAAGTGTTGACTAATTTAATAATTTCGAGAATAATGGTTCTTAAATGGGTATGCGTTTTTAAACTATAGAAAAATTAAAATTTATCAGGTAAGTACTTACGTATATTAAGACGAAATATAAGTTGAAAGCATCCTGATTGCATAATTAAATAATTTTAGAGTTATGTGCGATATTGATGCAAGTGCAAATGTTTGTTTAGTTTTATTTAAAGTGTGTAATTATGGTTGGATACCCAAAATCTCTTAAGAAAGAAATCAAAAAACCAAAATAGCTAAAATGGCGAATATGTATAATTTTTGTTTTTTCTGTATTTACAGCAATTTTTAGAATTTCATTCGTGTCCTTATTCAGACAAATCAACTATGTGGCGTGCAAATATAAGTTAATCTGTTTCAGAAATTTGGTGTAGAGTACCTATCTAGGAATTCTTTTTCGAATTTTTCGGATATTTATGGGGAATGTATTCAATTTTGCTCAATTACTTTTTTTTAATCGGTTTTTTGAGATTTATTTTTTCAAGAATTTTGTGTAGAATTTTTGGGATTTTTTTTTTTGTCAAAGATATTATATTGTTGAAAAAATTTTTATTTGTGGGATTTAGTGTTTAGTTTTTGGCGATTCCTTTTTTATATTATTGCGTGATTTTGATCAGGTCCCATTCCTTATTCAAATCTATTGTTTTCTAATGATATCAGAACTCGAAGTATACTTGAAATCCTGTAATTATCTTTTTGGAGTAAGAAGAAATGTGGTGGATTGACCATATGGATGTGAAAGATCAAGGCTTACTTTTCCACCGTATCAAGAAAATTGTTTACGTGGTTTTAGAGAGAAATCTATGAAGTGAAATTTTAATATTTGATCCGCACTGCAATATGACTTCCTTTTATAAGAATTAATATTTTTTTTTTTAACTGAAAACTATGAGATAACTTGCCAATTTTACAAGAAAAAAATGTAGAGTTTTCCGTTAAGGACAACGACAGTCTCTGAAAATAAATTTATGTTCTATCCTCCACAATATATTTTCACAAGATTCAAAATAATTTCGCTTAAGGCAACTGGTGGCATATCAAAACTGGATTTGTAGAGCTGAATTTTGTTAAGACCGTTTAAATTTAAATTTAACTACAATCATCTACGTGGATAACATATTAAAAAATGTACAAACGACCATAAACAAACATATAACAATAACTATCACATAATCAACAAATTCAAAATTTAATCGCAATCACTAGTCCGTAGTCGACTAATGAAATTTAAATTCAAACTCAAAAATTCCTAAGTAAGATCAAGCAAAGCACGAATGACACAAATTAAAGATCCATCCTGCATCGTATACGTAAATCCAGACAACACCGCAACAATGCAATCTAGGTTTTGTCAGATTTAATAAGTTTCCGATACAATCAGTTCACAACCGAAGAGCTCTACTTTTGTTATTTCTCACCTCGTCGTGACCGGATCTGCACGAGATTTTAAACTGATGAATTTTAATTCTCCACCTTTTTCCTAAAAAAAAAAAACCATAAGAAACTACCGAAGACGAAAGATCTCTTTATGTAAGTGAAAAGTTTAAGAAAGTAGCAATAACAGCAGAAAAACAACCTTTATGCTGCCGATAACGGAAAAATATATATTTTCTAGAAAATCCGACCAAACCCCAACTGAGGAGCACACAGTTAGGCGCGATTCTTATTGAATTAGTCTACTCAGCTTACAGCAGTGTTGTTACATTATCTCTCTATGCGGGAGCATTGTTTTAGGCAATCTTCATGGAAATTATTTTCTCTTCGTTCTACCGATACCGGTGGGTGCTCGGTGGACCGGCTGGATGTCTTCAGGAATTTCTATAGTTTACTCCCGCATCAATGAGTTTGTTGCCATTTAATAAACACTCTTGAGCTTGAGCACCGGTTACAATATTGTGCGCTTTGTTTTCGTTATCATCGCATAACAGCGATGCATTGCCAGCTTCTGCTTTACTCTTTAGATCTGGATTCTGCGATGAGGAAGAAATAGTTAGTGTTGAGGCTTACATAGCAATCGCAAAGAAAACTCATTTTCGGGAACTTTCGACTTTTTAAACATTGAAAATCAACACCGACCGATCGACCGACGACCACGACGTCGATGATGACGTGGACAACGACGAATAGTGGTGAGGTCTCGCTTAAGGTGGAAACAAGAAGAAAATGGTTAAAACCACACGACAATGTTCTGGTTCCCCGTAAAAGAAGTGTCGTGTAGCGAACTCACGATTTAGATCAGGGTCATAAGCACGTACCGACTAAATTAACCTTTGAGCGAATCAAGTCGGTGCATAATGGATTACGTATAGACGATCGATACTTAACTCCGCCGTACCTGTGGGAGTTTTTGTTCCTGAAATTATAGTTCCTGGGATAATGCGAAGTTATGGATTTCTAATGTTTGCGGGACTTTCGGTATTTTCTAATTCCAGTTAAGATTTTCCAATAGTGTGTGGTCAGATGGGTACAGATAATCTAGACGGCATCATGGATCTATGTATATTGTAGCTTTTTAAATTTTTCAAAACATGTTAAGTATTTGACCTCAATGCCTCTAGTATGTGCTTTTGAAGGCATGCCAAATTTAAAATTTCAATAATCTATAGAGTTAAGGTAAGGTGTCAGCTTGATTGAAAGGTAAATACTGCAAGTATCTACCTCGGTGCTTTCACTGAAGATAAATTCTTTACATTGACCTATAGTGACCCATACTACAGATATGAGAATTGAGTACATTTCCCTGTGATGCGTTTAATCTTCGCCTGATTTAACTAAAGCTCAGGAAAAATTTAACAATGCAGTTTTACGATATGAAAGTATAAGTAAAAAAGTAGGGAGATACTTCAGCCAATAACATTAATGGAAAATTATTTTTACTTCTTAAAACACAGGCTGGATTAAGGCGGCCAAGATGTATCTACAGTGATCTTGAAATATAAAAAAAATTTTTGTTCGATAGAGAAATTTTTGAATTCCACTCTAAATTTAAATAAGAAATTCATGTTTATGAACAGGTAAAAAAATAAGCATACGTCTATAAACATACTTTAGTTCTGAATTTTATGCTTTTATCAAGCGAGTTATCAATTCATGTAATAAACAATGAAAATTTTTTGCCATTAACAACAAGTAGGTACAAATGCAAATAATTATAACTGGCAGTGGTCTAAGTACAAAAACAAGAAAATCTCAAAAGTCATTATAAAGGCAATAACAAGATTTCATCCACCTACATATCTCTGATCCAGACTACTTAGTGCAATGTACGGAACAGGATGACCATAAACTCTAGCAATTAAACCTGAATTTACACTGGTCATAACCTTAAAACTATTCAACTCACCGTATATGACAAAACGTCCAAGTCAACCACATCACATGGAATGATCTTCCCGAGGTCTTGCTCAATATTTTCAAGTGCACTATTCCCTTCAAGTGATCATAGTTCACAGGGGAATAAAGATTTTTTTGTAGTTATGAGTACATACATATGTAGGTATGTATGAAATGTACAAGATTCCAGGACGATGAAGATCCACAATAACTGGTGCCCCAGCCGCGCCTTTACAGCAGCACATATATAGCGCAAGCAGAACGGCCTTTTACTTGCGTCGCAATCATTAGGCACGTATGATCATGTTTTTTAATGGGCGCTAACGCTCGGGATCGTAACTTTGGCTTTAATATGATTTCAAAGAAATATTTTGATCTTGACGATATCTATGAGATGCAACTGAGATGATGCAAAATGAAATGAAACCACAGACAAAATGCTTCAACATCATATTCAGAAGATTATATGTATGGCTGGCCAGGTTGATCTGCTAATTAGCGCTTGTTTAATCCAACTTGAATAAAGGTATATGTATGTATATACATATATGTGCTTGTAAATATGGAACACGGTGGATCTTATTACCAGATCTTGATTGCACGTAAATGCCCAGCATGGATCTTTTCATCTGATTACCACCTAGTGTGATGATTTTCTTGAAAGTGACTCATCCAGATAAGATTTTGCTTTCAATGTCAAATAATAATTTAGGCTTATGATATTGTCTTGTTGACAAAATGTAAAAAAAAGGGAGATGAAAATAATTAAATAAATTTTTATATTCACTTATCTGCAAAATAAGAAAGTCATTTTCATGGTGTTTGATCAGAGGAATCTCACAAAATTTAATTTTGAAATTGCTGTACCTACATACATTGGAGTAGATAATCAATAATTTCGTGATAAAGATTAATTATTTTTGCTATAATAATATTGATCAAACTATTTTGTTAATTATTCTACTGAGAAACTATCTGAAATTCACGCAAAGCTATAATTTTGTATCAATCAAGAATTCGTATTATAGGTGTTAGTGTAAGACATAATTTTTACCAAGAAACAAACTCGGTCTCGATTGCACTATTCAATAAATACGAAATAGCTCGATGATAGCCTTAAATTAATATCAAACAGAAATATTTTAAGTTTATTTAGATACAGATAAGATTTAAATTATTCTGATAGAAATAAAAATGCTTACCAGATAAAAATTGTGACAAATTAAAAAAACGGGCAGTCCCATCGCAACACTTACCTGAAAATGTAAGAGAAATGGTTTATTAATAATTTGGTTAAAAATTTTACGTTAATAATTTTAAGTATAACAAAATAAATAATAATAATTAGTTCTATATGTGATCGATGTTCTTTTCCTTTTTTTTTTCTAGGATCAGAAAATATATCTCTGTAGGTGCGTATGCCAGTATTATATCATACGACGGACTTCTGTACTCATAACTAAACGAGGAAAATATAATTACAAGACTAGACTTCACATTTCGGTCTTCTTTCCGGAATCTAGAAGCTCCTTTGCTGACGTCATACTTTGAATTGTGCTTATACTTATACTGTCAATCAATTTACTGTCTATTAAATTTAAGTCTGTAAGGCTCTGTTAAGCTAATTAAACTAAAAATTCCGCTAAATTCTCAAATTCTACCTTTGTATCATATATGAAATAAATTCAAAAATTGTAGAACTATACTAAGTTGGCTGGCAGCCCTATGTTCCCCATTATCCTTCAATCCTATCTAAAATGTAGACACAGAATATAAGACAATAGGCACAAGAACAGAGTTACCAGAAAAATATAACGTATATACCCTTCAAGCAAGCCGAAACAAAAACGTAACGGAAATATAAACATGCTTGCATATGTAGAAGTGTATGCAAAAGAAAGGTTTTGGTGTTGTGAATGCGATACAGAAACGAATTATCAGTCCAAAGAGAAGTGAAACTGAAAAGCGTAGACTGTCAGTGCTGTGGTAGTTGACAATATATTTCGTAAACTGTACTCTAAATTGTTTCATTTTCGAACTGAAAATTACGTGAAGTTTACGAAACGTTTTGCATGTGGAGTCAATAATTTTTGAAGAAAACAACAAATTTTTCTATTTTAATTTATTTGGTAAAAATAGCATCACAAGCGTTTATTAAAGAACCTCAGCTTACGATACTATACAACGTTAGGTACATCGAGTAGAAAATAGATTATTGGAATTATCGATAGAGCACAAAATTGCGTAGTAAACTAACAAAATTTCAATAATAATAATACAAGAATAACTACTCAAATTTGTTCACACTTAAAAAGTTTAATAAATAAAAGTTAACGCGGCGTTTTTCTATTCTAAGAGTCACAAACAAATTCATGCATAAAACGTCAAGTTCTCTGACACACAGGTTAATAAGTCCAGAGGTGTACGTTTCCAATACGTTTTTGTTTCGCTGTAATTGTAATGTTCAGGGTTTTCGCAAAGATTACGTTTGCGTTTCATTTTAGGCGTACACTCTTAAATGCTTAGAGGGAGGTATGCTTTCAATACGTTTTTGTTACGCTGTGAATATAGTGTTTATGTAATATAGGGCCTAGGGTGTATTAGTGAAAAAGCAATTCGTAAAGTTTACGTTTTAGTTTCACTTTAGGTGTATACTCTCAAATGCTTAGAGAGTACAAGACAAGGTATTCCCATTAAAATGTTGATCGATTGCAGCTGATAGATAGCCTGTGACGTAATTCTGTGACTAATCTATATACAATTTTATATGAAAAACAGAACGAGGAGAGAGAGAGAGAGTATTGTGTTCCCTGTACCGTACTTTTCTATATATTTTCACAATATACTTCGTCTCTAGTGTCTCGTAATGGGAATGCCTTAAGGCAGAAACACATCCAAGCAAGCCTCAGGTCTGGCCTCTCTCAGGCTTCCTCGCAGCTTGCCTCAAGGCTTGCCTCAGAGAAATGAAAACAAAATGATACCACCGGGCTCCGTAGAATATACTGTGGCTCGGTGCTGTCATTTTAATTTTGTTAGTACATCTGTTGACAGAAGTAGGCCTGAGAGAGAAAAATTTCGAACATTGAGCAAAGCGAGCTAGCTGCTGGCTTGGTTTTGTGTTGCATCATTTAAAAACCCGTGTTGGAAATTTTGACAACAGCTCGAGGAAGCCTCGAGGCCTGGATGTGTTTCTGCCCTTATATTCTATATACCTTGAAACAGTAGGCATAAACACACAGTTGCCAGAAAAATATTTTTATGCCAGATAAATTTGGTCATTTTAGCTGGAGTTAAGGCCTTTGAATCCGGTTAAAAAATTGGCTAAATTCTTTCAATCTGAATGGTAGTACGCCAGAATTCCTACCCAGAGTTTATTGAAACCGTTTCAAATTTTAGTAGTTTTAGTCGAGAAGATTCATATTGAAAAGCGGCTAAAATAAAATACTAATCTTGGACATAATAAAATTTTTAATTTGTATTCTTTGCGTTAATAAAATAAAGTGCATTTGTAATGATACGCTCTTACTTTCCTTTTATTTTAAAACTTTTTGAGATTCAAACGACAATTAAGATCATTAGTTTTGTTTGAATTTCAAATTTTTTTATTTAACAATCATTATTGATTCAACTTCAACTTGATTTGATCAATTCTGGTTCTAGTTCCAGGGTATGCGTTAATTATAGGTCATCTATCATATACATGTGGTGCCTAGTATACCCTGGAGCTGTAATAAATGTCTTTGCCTTTTTTGGTTTGAAATACTATGCAGAATCATTATTCAATTTGAGTATCTTGGCACTCACTTTATTAGGTTTTTGTTCAGTTTAGTATTTGCAAAAAAAAAGAGAAAAACTCAGTTTCACCCTGCAAGAATAACTCATGTGAGTAAAATTTTATTGTTGATTGAATTATTTCACAAAATTTTTATCAATTACCCGATTTGTGTATGTACATATATTGAATTTTATATAAGCAGATGTACAGTCCTAATATTTTTGAAGCGCTTTCCGTATGATGAATTCATATACTGAATCCGTAGATATATAAAGGTACAAGATATAATTTTCAAATGCAATAATATAGTCATAGTATAATAAGGTTTTCGGGAAACATAAGTGTACACTAATTTCATACATCCAATTGATAATGAGTTATAATGAACGTTTGCAATTAGTTTAGATATTTGCTGATGCGGACCACTATATATATATATACAGGGTGTCCCGTAAGTCGACGTCAAGCCGCTTGGAAGAAAATATCACATTTTGCCGAACCAACAATATAAAATTAATAATTCGTTTAACTTTAACTGACTGTACTGAAAAAAAAAAGTACTACGCCAGTCCGGCAAGTAACTTTAAAAGTTGACGCATTTAATAAAGATTCTAAAATGGTACAACACTTGCTACATTATTTCTTAGATTACGGAAAAAAAATTTTTTTTTTTCTTCAAGAAACCCAGTTTCGAAAAATTTCTTTTCACCTACTAAAATGATTTTTTTTCATATTCTAAGAAATATTGTAGCAAGTGTTGCACCATTTTAGAATCCTTATTAAATGCGTCAACTTTTAAAGTTACTTGCCAGACTGGCGTTGTACTATACATGTTTTTTTCAGTACAGTCAGTTAAAGTTCAACGAATTATTAATTTTCTATTCTTGGTTCGGCAAAATGTGACATTTTCTTCCAAGCTGGAGCAGTTGGCTTAGAACTTAAAGCAACAGGTTACATAAGCACTATTCGGGATTACATAAGAAAAATAAAATTGAAAAAAAAGTAAAGATTTGTACCAACAGGAGCTAAAAGACCCTCACAAGGTGTACATTTTCTCGAAAACAAAAGAAATGTCTATAATTTGAAAAATACATGACTTAGATTTTTTTTTTATATTTTTCTGGTAACTGTTATGATTTGGTCTATCACCCGGTTCCGGCTTGACGTCGACTTACGGGACACTCTGTATATATATCAAGCAATACAAGCATAAACGCATTGAAATGTAAATATAGTCCCTTTATAACGTAATAGAGTGCTAAGATTTTTAAATATTCCTCCTCTCACTCTCGCGGAGCCCTCGCGATTGTAAAGGTTGAATACGTCCACTTTCCCAGCTCTTCTGCTAATTTCAGGTCAGTTTACAAGAGATAGGCAAGGAAGATATTTCATCTATATCTCTGCAGCAGTGCAAAGTAAGTATTGTAAGAGTCCATTCAGGACTGTATATACGGTTCGTGACAGCGGCAGGATTTGAGTTACCCTCCCGTAATAGCCGAGGTGCGTGCCGCCCTGTAACTGCAACGCTGTATACGACGTGAACTATCAGCTCATGCTGACATACTGGACTTCACATCCAATAGTACTCACTCGAAAGTATTACCGTAACAAAGTTAACGAAACTTAACAATAGCATCAGTGAAAATTACATGTCTAAGGATACATCAACAGTCATCACTGAACGTTCACAGGTACCTACATACAAAAAACAATTAAGTTAACTCAGTGACGGTGTTACCAAAAACTTACCGATAAAGTTTTGGGGAATAATAATAAAGAAGAGTTGCCCACACTCAAGAAACAGTTGCATATGACATGTTCGCTTCTGTTTTTCAAACATGACTTCACTCTATTTTATGTTATTTTTTTGTCAAAACTAGATGGCGCTGAATAAGTTTGTACTAAACATTTGTCTTCATAAATGTCTTTAAGACAAGATATGTGTTTATCAGACAAGGCTTGAAATGTGTATTTGAAATTAGAGTTGAAGTGAAATCAACTTCGTTTTCATGATGTTGTTTTTGTTTTCAACTATGTAATAACAACAGAAACGTACACTGTAAAAAAAGTAGGACAATTTCTTAAATTTAAGACACGTTTTTTCCAATAAATAAATGACAGTATGTAAAATGCCCGAAATGTTAAGCTTTCTCGAATAAAAATAAGAGAACATTCAATAAATTAGGTATTATACTATATTTTCCAAGGTGGAGCTTTCCATAATCTTATAAGGAAATACCTAGCTTGATGGCATAAATTGTTGCAACTCACTTTAGGGAAAAAAGTTTTACTGTGTAGCAAGCGATGATTGTATCACTTTCATCGGCCTTCATTAGTCTAAACATTTATTGTAAACTTAGTTTTGCTGTTGTAGAATATAAACCATAACGTGTATCTGCAAAAGGATGGAAAACTTTCTGCATATTTTCTTCATATAAACATAAAATACAACTGTAAAAGTTTCCTTTGAAACAAACCAAAAATTCACGTAAATAAAGCTGGACCGACACAATGCGTGCATTTGTCAAATATTTGGCATGCGTCTGATTTGAGGAGATGTGTTTAAGCTACAAAGAGGAATATTTTTCATTCCTACGCTCTAGCCAAAGTTTATAATGCGTCCTTAAAGCGTACGAATAAAAAAATATTCCTTTTTATAGCTCAACCATACCTCTTCAAATCAGACGCATTCCAAATATTTGACAAATGCGCACATTGTGTGGGTCCGGCATAAGACGGTACAATTAAGGACGCGTCTTCAATATTTTACATATGGCACGATTTTTACTTAATTCACTAAGAGGATGTCGCCAAGCCAGAAATAGTTAATCTTTTTCTTGTGAACGTGCATTCTCTGTAATTGTCTCATTGAAGACACTCTGCAGACATATTATACTGCATTCCTTTGTATATCGTATTTGGGAAAAAATTCAATTCTCAATTCAGAAATGTTTTAAATAAAAACATAGTTTTGTGGACCAAATTTTTTTTTTTTTTTTTTTTTGTGAAAAATATAAATTAAAACAAAAAATAATTCTATATAATTTCTATTGGACGAACCATAGTACTTAGTTGTTAAGTTTTTATGACGTTTTGTATGTGGGAACACAAACAAATAAATTGCAGATTGTGCGGGTTTTTCCTAAATAAGGATTCCAGAGAAAATCGTCTTTTTAGACTTAAAAGTTTTACCCTTTTTCTTTACGATTTCAGATTTCAGATTTGTTAAAGAGTTTTTCAAGTTAACCCAGAGCCAACAAGTACTCTTTGCAAAGGAAATGGTAACTCGCCACTATATATCCGCCAGAGTCGAACCTACGATTTGTGGGTGATAGTCCGAGCTTCTTCCCACTGCACCAATTTTCTTCGATGTTGGTTTATTGCAACATGTCAATTAAACCACCTTCGGTTAACATGATAAATTGAACCCCTTTCTAAAAATTCAATAACCTTTAATTCCAGGAGATTATAAGATCAAATTAAACGAAAGAATACAGATTTTTTATTTAAACGAAATTGCCTCTAAACAAAGAGGATACCTTTTTATCCGTCAGAAAGTATATACATTTTTTTTTACATGATTGCTTTGTTCCCGAAAATTTCGACCGCTTTCTATGATTTATATACTTTTTGTTGATTTTCCAAAGTATTTCTTGATACATCTGATTTTCAACCAACAAGGATTTTGTTCGTTGCGATGTAGAGATTTTCTTCCAAATTTGGGTACTTATCTTTGCTGGATGCGATCTGCGCTGCAACACAGATGGAGAATCGCCATAAAAACTAAATATGATCGTTTTCACAGCACATGTAAAAAACTTAAATTGTTATATGTCAGCACCTAATAGAGTTGCCCTATTTCGTCCATTTTAGAAATTATATATACAATTTTATAAAAACATCGGGTGTGTTTCAGCTAACGCAGTTAACGCAATCTCAGGCAGTGTCGAAATATATAGTGAAACATGAAATTTTTCTATGACAACCCCACAAAGGAGTTACCCGATGTGTTCCATTTTCGAACGCAAATTTACTTTTATTTCTTAAAAGCTTGTGCACGAAATTTCAGCTCTCTAAGTGAACGCGTTCTCGATTTATCGTGCACACAGACGGAAGGACCGATGATGGTCAAACAGACACATGGACATGAAAAAACTGAAAATAATGGTGTTCAATCCAATTTGCTCTAGCAGCATCATCACGGAATGAACAAACTCTATAGATTTCATCTTGGGTATAAAAATTAAGAATCTTTTTGAAATTATTACAAACAAAGTCGATATAATTCGCACATAACTCCATTAGAATAGAAACGTACAGAAATTATTTGAACAGTTTCAATAAAAAAAAAGGGAAAAACAAACAAAAAATCTGTCAATTGCTTTCACCTAGTTCTAGTAAAAAAACTATCAACATTTTTCCCCAGTTTCCAAGTGATTGATTCACAGTTTGATTCAGTTGCGACAAAAAATGTTACAAAATCCCTGCACGACTACCTCAACCTTAATCAGACGTCAATTGAGGTGCAATTTACACCCACGATTCTCAGCCAGATTGATCGCGATCTCAACATTAAGAAGTTTTGTTGATTTCCAGTTCGGTTCAGTTCACATAATGCTCAGACATAGAGCGCTTTGCCTACTCCCTATATCGTTGCAGCCAGCACACTCCTCTGAAAGTAATCACTTTGACGGGCGTTTGAAGTATTTGCATAATAAATGGATTTTGCCTTTACTTAGCACTCGGCCTGGGATGAATATCAATCAGAGGCAGAATAGTGACTTGATCAGCTCAATCAACCTTCTAACCTTTGCCCGAGTGATTGATGGAAGTTCATATAAACCACCAAGAGATGATACTCAAGAAGTACCGAGAGAACTGGAATGGGCGATGATTTCGAGAAGGAAAGCAAACAGTTTTGCGATTTGCTTTCTCCTCTTAAGCAGTCTTACAGGCAAATAGTTCAGGTTTATTGACTCCATAGCGGCGGCGGCGGCGGCGCAATATCTGCCATAACATAAGCAATATGATCGCCGCCGTGGGAAACCCATTAAACTATTACCGGGGTATTTACTGAAGTAGCACTGCTTTAGTAGGTATAGTACCTACTCAAACTGATACACATGCAAAATTTACCATCTTCCATCATAATATGACGAATGAGCACGCAACCCCCTTCGTTAGTCATGCTCGGCTCAGATTTAGCTCTTAATTACAGAAAATTGCCTTGTTGACTCCTTAAATCATCATTAAATCGCTGCGCTCTGGTTAATGTATATCGCGGTAAGGAGTAGCCCGTTGTGCTTTATACACGCACGCAAACAAGATTTAAAATTTATTTTGATCCTTTACTGATCCGGATAAATTGAATTCAGTTTATGCTAAAAAAGCTGTATTGTGGGTTTTCATTCAACACCTCCACCAATATGGTGATTGGCTAGCTATGTAGTGTACCAACTTTTCTGACATTGCATCCATTTGAATTTTTCCTGCATTCAAAGTAGCACAAGAGATTGGAAATTACTTGACGAACGCGATGTCACTTGCCGAGATGTACAAATTGTTGATAGCTGAATGGGATAATTCATCATTGCCGGCAACAACAACAGCAGCGCCGTTTTATGTCGATTGATGATGACTCCACCAGACGTTTCTATAGAGAAATTTTTCAATTACTTGAGACATCTGCCCACGGGGCAAAATTGCGATCAACTATGGGCAATAGAAGCTACATAAACGCAATCGATGTTTGAAATGTCTTACTTGGTGTCAGATTGCCAAGAAAATAATTATATTCTGTTCACCATTAGAAAAGTGGGAAAAGATGAAATATAGTAATTGTGGCATGGCATCGGGCGCAATATTGACCAAGCTAGAAATACCTTCACGTTTTGTATGATAGTTAGCAAATATTGTATAGTTTTCCTTTTCCTTGCATTATACAATCTATCTATTCGATATATACATGTCTTTCCAGCTCCAAGCAATGCAGTTTACATAGATTAGAGGCAACTTTTAAAAATCCTTTTGGACTTTTTTTCCGGGGGAAGGAAAAGTAAATAAAATTTTTAACATGAGAATGGCCACATAAAGACCTCCTTTTACCATTTAAGCTTTTCATCTAATATTTGCCGAAATTAAAGCCGTCTGTCTTTTTGAAGCCGCCATTGGTGTAATTCACTCTGATGTGACTAAAATATTTAAGGCTGTTTAAGAGGTAAGGAAACACATTATTCCTGATCTCGTATTACAAATTTTAAAAAATATTTATTCCTAGAATTCTACTGGATTACAGAAATGCCCGCATCGAGATGTTGCTCATTTAATTAGACTAGCGAGATATTTAGAAATATTTCAACCTAGGAATTATACTAAAGTTACCTAATGACATGCAAATAGTACAACCGTGATAAAAATTATAATGCCAAATGTAAATTTCAACTTCTAGATTTCACATAGGTATTTGAAAGAATCTACAAATGCTTATGTAAATAGAATTTATTGCTCAAACATTTTAAATTCCGTTCTCAAAATTAAAAAAATAAAGTTTTTTTTTATGTTGTCTTAATTTCTAACATTTCTAACATCATTTTTAATACTAAAAAAATTTCCATAAGAATGAAGAAAGAAAGACTTGAGCAAGAACTACCTTCTCTTTGTTGAGACACATTATTTTTAATTAATTTGAAAATCGAATGACAAATCTATTCGTTTGTCAGGATTTAAGTTAATCAATTTAAATCAAGCATTTTAAAACTGCACATCTTTACATAAATTAAGTAGTTTACACTAAATGTAAATCTTAGACAAAGACTGAAATGGACATAATTTATTTTATTATCTATAAAATCTGCTCTATTATAATTTTTATAGCAAAATAGTTTTAGATTAGAAACTTTAACCAACATTTATGAAAATGTGATTTTTATTTACATACATAAATTAGTATAGGAATCTGCTTTTTCACTTAACTAAAAAATGTTCCTTAAACTGTGCTTAGATATCTTGTGTTCTTCAAAAATTTATAGCTACACACAAGCATATTATAATATCAACCGCTAGTGCATGATAATAAAGGCAAATTCAAATTAAAAATTGTTTATTAAGGGTTTGTATAAGTGCAATGTTCAGACAATAGAAATAAGATGCTTAAATAACACGTACATAAATAAAAAAAAATATTATGATTCACAGCTGTAAAAAAAAAGGTATTAAAAAGTATTTCAACTACTTTTTGAAATTTCAGTTAAAATATTTTACCTCACTATCATAATTTAAAGAATTAAATAATTTGAATGGATATGCGAAATAATTAAGTATTTCAATTATCTGCTAAGTATTAAAAACTTTTTTTCTTCTTTTTTTTTCACAAATGACTAGAATATGATTTTGTGGCATTTTATTGAAGATTAGAAATATATGACGTTATTACGTACATATCTGAGTACTTTCTGTGATAATGAGCGCAATTAGCCTTTGAGGAGCCCAATGCAACAAAAAAGGGACGCTTCCTTTGCCTATGAAAACGAACGTGGACGAAGGTGGCTAGTCGGCAGTAGACACCTGAAAGCTAAGTGGGTTTTATTATAAATGAATTAACACTGAAATTGTAATTCTGTTTTAATTTCAAGTCACAGTTTATATAGAGAACAATATAGAGCCTGTGGTAGAAAATCATTAAGTTAATTTTAAATAGTAACATAGCCAGTAACCTCAATAAACTTAGTTAGTTTATTCAGTAAGGAATTAAAATAAAATCACGATACAGTTGACAACGAACTTTAACGAACTTTATCGGAAAAAAAATGCTTGTGTACATAATTAACTTGTATAATACAGGAAATATTAAGGAAAATTGGAAAAAGCCTAAATTTATTTCAAATAAAAATGAATTGGTCATAAAAACAAACAGCGCGAGCCCTGCCGTGACTTTGATATACCTACTTCAATATGATAGTTTTCAGACTTCTCGTTTTTAAACCGCTCTCCCGGAGGAACGGGTTGTATATAAAACTGAGTGTAGAGGACCACTCATCATTTTTTAGAGATAAGGTAGGATCATATTCCACGTAAAAAATGGTATAGTTTAAATAGCGTGTGCGGCAATTTAAAATTTTTTTCTTGCTGTTTTTTTTTTAAACTTCTATGAGGACCTTCCTCAAAAAAAGATTCGAGATAAGAGAATCGTTTGTGGCTCATTGGGGCTCCCTGGAATCAGAAGCTCCACGCGACCGAATAGGTTGCATTAGAATAGCTTTGTCACTGGATTAAACACTCCACATTTGTGTTTCCAGTCTAAAGATATTTTTGCAATGAGCGCTGCTAAAAGAAAAGTGACCGTAGGAAGGCCTTTAAAAATATCGTTTACTCCACTATTGATCAAAAACTAAAGCAATAATAGAAAAGATACCACAGGAAAAACAAAAGTAAGAGTTTGCTGGTCTCAAATAAAAAACTTCAGAAATAATTAGTCCATGACAGGATCGATGATCAAAATTGAAGTACCGCCCACACATTCCTCGGCAGGCAATTTGAAATATTTTTGGAAAATAAAAATCCTACGTCCGCCTTTGGCATCCATTTCATTTGCCATAGATTTTTTTTTTAAATTGCAATGATCAATTTATAACTTTCATCCATTAAAAGTTTTTTTTAATTAAGGTGTTAATAATAGAAATAGGACTACTAAAAGTAAAGATGTCATTATCAAAAAGTAATTTTCTTCATTATTTTATTTTCTGGTATGAAGATCAAATCTCGCATACACCAAGAGTTTTCTATGAAACAGTCCTCAAAAAAATTTATATCACTCATTATGACATCCATTTAACACTTCACTTTAAATTCGCTGCCATCCTAATATATCTACTTGAACCATTTACAACCATTTGCCTGAACAATGGCTTTCACTTCTACATTATCACCAAGTCAATTTTATTTATTTCAATGCCATCCCAAATAAAGAAAATACCCAATATAACAATTTCATCTAAAAAGTAACTTCTATCCACGATTCCACGATTCTTGAAAATTGCCACAAACACTTTTTATTTCTCATCAGATTAAAAAGTAATGCATCCACATTAAAAAAGAATAAACAATTAAATTTTTTATTAATATTATCTTTTGATTCCTTTTAAAAAAATGTAAATTTCCACTTGGGGAAGAAAAAATAGAGCAAACAAAATGAGTTCAGTTCTCTCAAACCTGATTTTACTCATAATTTTGAACACATAGCGAACGCATAATCAATCAACGTGAATACATGATCCGCCTGAATATATGCAATTCAAAACGCAATAATTTCAAATTATCAACTTTCAGGAGTGTTTAATTCGATCACAAGTAATTATCCGATCATCGCGTTTGTCCAGATTTTATTTATATGTGTACAAATTTCATACCAAGTATTTTCTACAGCCGCTATGTGTACCTACCACATTCTCATCATCGAAGACATTTTTGAAACTCAAATTATGTTCCTCTGCTTTTATAAGGACCCAACCAAATAGCAAATAGTAAAAAAATAAGTTTTGGAAATATTTTATAAATGCTTCAAGATTAGAGGAAGGCCATCCTTGAATTCCAGACAGTATTATAAAACTGATGTCGTCATATATTTATAAAAAAAGGGGGGGGGGGGTAGTGATACTTGTAATAAAAGTTAAAAAACTAAAAAAATTAATAATTTCTTGATGTAAAAATTAAGTGAGCCGAGTAGTAAATATAAGTTCATTTAGAAATATTTAAAGTTACAGAGTAGTATATTTGTCGGTTGTTTTCGTTACTTCCAAACTGCTTTAGAATGGACTTTATGCAATAGTCAAGTAAGGCTGAAAAGATTGAATGACATGTGCTAGCTTAAATTATTAATGTTTGCCTCAGCTCTTAATGCTTTGCAGGGGAATGCCCATTTGAGGCCCAACACCTCCAGATATGAAAGATGTCTTAAATGATGTATTCTCTGAATACGATTTATTAACAATATTTATTTCAATTTAGCAGGGGAAGCCTTGAGGGGGGTGTCAAAGTTTAATCTAGTACATTTTGGAAAATCTAGTACAAAATCGAATTTCTTAGGTCCCGAGAAAAAGTTTAAGCACTCCCACTCACCTCTTTAGTATTTCCCATTTTTTTATTCAACCTGAAGTACTAGATTTCTCGCACCCTAGACCGGCTCTAACTCGGTAGCGCAATGTTCGATCGGAAAACGGGTTTCACTGCTGGTCTCAGATCATTACCAGCTATAATTCGTAGAAGAAAAGTACTATCTTATAGTGTACTTTTTTCCCGATTCAGAAAACTTTTCCGGGACGATTTTACCGCCGAAAACCCAATTTTTCTCACCTACTAAAGTTCGGATATATTTTAGCAGTTCTTTCTTCCATGGCCATTAGTGCTGTGTTGTGAACATTTTTACCATAGGAAGTAATTTTACACGATTTACTAAGTCCAGTTTTTCACCCAAGAGAGTCGCTCAAGCTACATCCGATCGCGAAAGCTTTCCCCCGCTTAATTGAAATAAACATTGTTAAGGACATATGTTCAGAGTAACATAATGCATCGTTTAAGACATCTCCAATGTCTGGAGGTGTCGGGCCTAAAGTTGTATGAAAAGTGAGCATTCCTCTTTTTTAAATATGTTTTCAAATTTTTATTTATAAAAACATCTTTTCAGAACGTCTAATAATCTATTGTAAATAATAAAAAAAATATTACGTAATTTTGGTTAGAGTTATGTCAACGACATCTATAAAATGAAATTAAAGGTTTTCTGATTAGGAAGCTGCTCCTGGTGTAATTTTGCATCACATTGATACCCGCTAGCAGACAGTGGAAAATTGGTCTAGACATTTCCTTATAGATATTCTTTTAACTATTCTTAAAGGAATGTAATGTCTTTAGACACGAAAATGGAGTTTTGCCTATGAGTTAAGCATAGTCTGCATGTAGAGGGAAAAGCTCATTCAATCTTGAAACCCTAAATCTTACAAAAAAAAACCTATCAATTTAACTGAAGTTCAATTTTCAAACTAGAAATAAAGCGATAAGCACCTAACAGCAAAAAATCTCAAACTTTACGGGGTACCTGCCTGTAAAGAATCAACTAAAAACAAATTGTTAACAAGAAATTGATACAGTCTAAATGCCAAACCAAATACAAAACGCCTGCTATTGCCGTGATTCCAATCTCATTTATCATAAGAAACCATCTTTCTTTCTTTGACTTGATATTCTTGTATACTGAAGGCGCATCTTAGCAATTGTAGCAAAACAAAAAACCAGAAGACTACAAATGCGGTGAAACTAATAAAGCCCCGAATCCGTTGGACGGGCGTGGCGTAACAGCAGTCATTAATTAAAATACGATCAGTAACAACAAAAGTGAAAATTTCATAAACTGACCGCCCACTTATTTGCCATATGGAGCAAAAACACGAGCTTCACAATATAGAGGAGGCTGGTTAACTTCTTCACTGTAGCCCCATATAGTAGACAAGAACAAGATTTCGGTTTTCTCACGACATGAGGTGTTCCCAAGAAAATGAAATTAATTTCCAGATTCATCCGACGTTGAATGACGTGTACACCTCCAAATGTCCAAAATCGGGCTAAGAATGATTAATAGCATCTTAACGTAACCGCTTAAACTATGAAGTCACCCATGTTCGACACAAAAGCAATTTCATTCCAGCAACGCGACGCGACAACCAAAACCATCAACATTCTACACTTGCGTAGGCAATTTAAATAGGATCGGTTACGATAGTAATTAACTGTCCGGGTGGCATTTTCATGTCGTCATTAAGAGATTGGATGAAATTTTTCCAAGCTCTAAGGATGGAAAGATATTTATATATATATATATATATATGTAGGTATATATTTTTTAAAAACCCACCTCAAGATGTGTACATCCCAGGATTGAAGGATCCTAGACCCAGATCATACCATATGAACTACTTTAGAGCAGTAACGAATGGACCAGCTCTCTGTTACCCGTATGTATACCAATTTAATTCCACTCGACCACAAGATTGCAATTGCGAATAATTTAATTACAGAAGATAATTTATGATTATTGATCTATGGAACGCACTTTAGTTAACGATTGTTCATAGGCATATGTATATATTTGTATATGCATGTCCAGTAATAGTAAATAGCCTAGCCGGGTTCAATCCGATTCGGTTTTATATTGTACTGGGGATTAGGGTATCGGGGTAAAAATTTTCCAGTACTTGCATGTATGTACCGTACCTAGTATAGTACAAAATCAACTGACTGAGGGTTATACACTTGGCGGTTCTGCACTTGCCGGAAGGGTACTTACAGGTGCTTTTAGGTGCTTTACTTGCTATGAGGTTGCTATAACCATTCAACTCCCAGCAGGTTAATATTATATGTTGTGCCTTCGGGCGTCATGCATGAAAATGTTTTACGAGAGAGGCCATAAAGCCGAGCGCTCAGCATGCTCGAACAGGGATATGCTGGGCCACAAAGTGCTATTTGTAATTTGTTACAAAAATAAATGGACAAGATAAATAGACGTTTGCGGTTTTACTTCTTGTTGGTTTGTATTATATGCAAATTATGAGTTATTGTTCGGCCGGCTCGACTCGATATTACGTTCTGAGTGATAATTGCAATATTTGAAACATCACCGTGTGTAGATTTTAACTTGAGATATTAGCTGTTATTTTAATGAAATACCTTTAAATATAATTTTAAGGAATTGTTGGAATTTATTAATGTACTAAAAGTATCATCATTCAAGTTTGAAGGATTTTTGAACACCTATACCTATAAAAATACGAAAGACATCAACTTAAGAGTCTGTAGCATCATCTACCTAATTTTGTGGATCATTAAACTTAAATGTAATTTATATAAAAATAAAATATATTTTGAGTATATTATAATTTGCCGACCAATCATCTCTAAGGAGTCATTGGAACAAGAACTCATATTTCCCTCAGTAGTATTATCGGTCAAAAAATGTCGACATATTCCACGTAAATTAAGCTTTTTCGGTTTTTGTTCTCTGACTTGAATTAGAAATGTACAAGAAAAGGTTATAATACAAACGAGGACTTATACATGTAAATACCGGCAAACACTAAAAAAAAAAACAGTAAAAATTGTAAAGGTCTTAAAATGGATCCTTGTGGAACACCGTTTTGTAAGTAAAGAAAGTCGTAAAGAATTTGATTACAAAATAATTCCTGCTAATAGTTGTTCAAACAAAATTGAGAAACCTAATTGCGAGGAAAATTTGGTAATAACAATTCTCTGATTGAAATCTAAGCTAGATCAACTTTGCTGTTTTCATAAATTCAGATTTTTTTTGTACTAATCACTTGTGTCTACTATGTGTAGCACCCTGAGTCAACGGCTAAGGTGCTACACATAATAGACAAAACTGATCAGTGCAAAAAACTCGGAATTTATGAAGACAGCAAGGCTAATCTGTCGAAATAGAATTATGTATGAATCTCTCGTCAGCATAAAAAAAAAGTTTTCTTCTATATAAAGTATACCTACTGGGGATTCAAATGAAGCTGAAAAAACACAAATAAACCGTATATGTCTAACTGTCTTTATAAATAGCAAAAACACGTGTTCCATATTTCACGTTATCTATCAATCAAAAAAAATTATTTTTTTGTTTCTATTCAAACCAACTATTCCTACAGAGCTGAATAATTGTCTTCGGCTCATGAAAGTTATCAATCATCACTCTAATTTCAATTTGTTACGAAAAACGTAACAAATCTTCAATCTTTCCCAAAGTATACTTGTTACGATTGATCATATTGCAACTAATACTAATATTGATCATACCAATGATCTACACACTACGCCTTAAATACCTCCAGAGCACTTTAACCACTAAACATAAACATTTCGTTTTGTTTTGTTTTGTTTTGCTTTTTTTTTCTTTCGATACATGATTCCCGAGTGGATATTCCTTGATCACAGTAATCATTTTCCCACAGTGTTCAGGTTTATCTCTCTCCCGACAAGAAGAATGCATCATAGCGAACTGACAAGATCAGATCATAACTATTCCAAGGCAGACTCATTAATTACCTAAATGAGTTGTTTGTCTAATGATCGTTATCATGAAATTATATTAAAGCAAAGGCACGAAATGGTAGGAAGGGAAATTTATTAGTTGACCTCTGCGTCCTTTACCTGGCTAGATGTAGCCCACTACTTGATCATATCAGTCCCCGTTCTAGATCATGTTCTTTTAATAAACACGTGTTAAGCTCTCTTCTGTTGGTGTGCCTCGCAGTTTTTGAATGGAATAAAGTTGAAAAACGTGTTTTCTTCGTTCATATTTTGTGTTCATTAAATTTTCATTACCGTTGTTGAGAGCCATCGTCTTCCAATTATAAAGAGCTTGTTGATCGTTAAGATCAAACTGGCTATATTCGGACATCTGTCCCTTGGGAGGGTTTTGTCGTGAGTGAATTGATTTAAATTTTTTGTATGTGCTTTTTTTTGTTTTTATTTTTATCGTAGATTTTTAGGGAAAATTTATTATGAAGTTTGTAAAGAGATGAATAGAAAGAATTCTTTTGAGTGTTAATGTAAATATAAAATTTTTAGAATTTCGTCTAGCGAGGAATAGGTGCTGATTAGAATTGATTATTTTTTTTTCACAAGAGTGATTTGATAGAGGATCAATTCAAGCTATTCACATTGAATGGAACTAGAAAATTCAACACTTCTTTATTTTAATAGTAGCGTGATATTTTCATAAGTATAAATAGCTCGATTTTTATGAATTTAGATTTAACAGTGTGTTATTGGTTGTTTTCAAGGAGAACATCAACACAAAAGTGCAAACATAAAAAAATGATATATAACCACAGCTTGGACTATTCACCTACATATTTCCCACCAATGAAATAAAACGAAGCTTGCAGTCATAAAAAAAGTATAGATTTTGGTGAATTGGATGCAGAGCTTTGGATGTTAAAAAAAAAAACTAAAATGGCGAGAGTTTGGTATTCCAAAATCTTGCAGTTATCTATTATGAGCTTGATTACAGGACACCTATTGAGGGAAACTCTCAATTCAGTCTGTAAACAGAATGATGGGCAGAGTTTTCGAAGCTAGTTATATACTCTCGGCAAAATTGAAAGCTCCAAAATCCACAACATTCTTGAAAGCTTTTAAGCTTAGAGCTTTAAAGCTCTCTAATGCCTAACCTGTTTTGGATTCGGCTGAGGTAATCTCTCTAGTTATAACAAAAGTTTTCTATATTAGGTCAGTCAATTAGCTCCATAAATTTAATTGTTTGTCAAGGACAGAAAAGCTGACTAAGGCAGTTTCTTAATAAAAAATTTATGAATAAATGTAAACGATGCAGAAGAGAGCTATTTACGCAGCATTATTTCAACAGTTTCAAATTTCTTCACTTAGTTGTTCTTAAAAGCTAATTATATTCTTTAGATCACAAATTGACTCAAACGTAAATTCACAAATCACTTATTATACCATAACCATATCCACGTTGTGTTGCCTACAATTTAACTTATGGTTGCGACCACAACATCAATTTCAAATTCCAATGAATGAAAGCTAATAATTGATAGATCAACATTTTTGCCATAATCCGTGTAGATGCATCATGGCATTGCACGGTGTAGAGAACATCAAGGAGGGAACTGACATGTAATTGTGGCAAAGTGCCCAACATATAATAAATCATAAAACATAAATGACATGTTCAGTAGATCCGAGTGGCCATTGAAACCCACCGCAAAAAATAAAAACAAAAATAAAATAAATAAAAATAAAAATAAATACAAAAAAACAAAATACAAAAAAAAATGAAATCAGCGGAAAATGAGATCTACCCGTTTGTATATGAAACTTAGAATAATAATTCTCTCTTTCTCGGCATCATGTGATCAACTAGGCTACGTGATGTCTTCATTACATCTTAAGTCAGCCTAGCCTGAGTTGTGGGAATGTGGGCTGTTTGCTGAGTTATGCGTTTTCCGTATGACCGGTGTGACTCGAACCAGTCTTCTTAGGTAAATCAATCAGAACGCATGCGTGTTTTAATAACTTTTGCCATTTTCAAGTTTTTACTATGCTTTATGAAGAATTTCGTTGTAATGATGAGTGATGGATATCGGTAAATATATTTACAAAAATTGCGCAAAAATTAATAGTTATATATGCGGAGAGAATTTAATGATACGTTGAAATGTATTTAAAGTTTTTATTATTATTATTATTATTTGCCTACATTTAATATTGACAGAGCTTTCATTACAAAAAAAAAAAAAAAGGAGTAACAATTTGACCCACGGTCACCGAGAAAGATTTAAAAAAACATTACTATAGTTTATGGCACTCCTAAATATTTCTTCATTTATTACACCAATTTGTATCGTCTTCATACATACTCATGTCATTGTTGTCAATAATACAATTGGAATGATTTTTAAATTATTATATATATAGAATAAATAATAATTAAAATTCTGGTAATAATAGCCGCAAGACAATTAGCACACATTTAAATCCAGTGTTTTTAGTGACAGAACTAAAAAACAACATAAAAATATTCAGTCTAGATTGATATAAAATAATTTATGGATTTCTCCAAATCGGCTGATAAGGTGTACCCTTTTCTTTCGAATGGATTTACTGAAAATTAATATCTGCATTTCTAGCGTCTAAACTGAATAGACGAATTGAACAGAGCTAATCATCAGAAGAACCAATATCAGCATAAATCCAATGTTCATATTTTAATTAACCTGAACCAAAGATTGGTCCAGTCGCTTTATTAATGAGGAATAAATTGAATAAACGAAAACTAAACAGGTTATACAATAAAATTGTTGTATTGCTAACATACAAAGTGCTGACAAGTTAAATTATTAAGGGTTAAAAGGTTACCATTAGAATAAAACTAATATTTACGTTATCGTTTCATACATAGAAAACTAAATATCATTGCCTAAGAATTTACAAAAAAAAAAAAAAAAAAAAAAAACAACAAAAAAAAAAAAAAACAAAAAAAAAAAAAAAAAAACAGCCACAATCATCCGCAAGACAAACCAATTAGTATTCAGCTGAAACATTAAGAAACAAGGTAATAAAAGAAAATTACTACACGACACCTGAAAATCGCATTCGACCAGGTACGATATAACTAACTAATTAAAGTCAGTATCAGCCATATTTCATATTACTCGAACGCACTTTCACGCGTGTCACATCAATCAAAGCACATCCTACTCTCAGCGATGGCACTATGCCTATCCTATCCACATGCTCTAAGGCGTTTGCTGTCTTCGATTATTATTATTGTGTAAGACTTGTTCCTTGTCAAACTATGAATGTATGTACTCGTATTTCTCATTTACTATTTACTACCTTTATGCTTAGTTTTCTAATTGCAACCCCAGACTTGGATATTTTCTGGGCAAGCATACATATCCTCTACACTGGCATTAGAATTACAAATTGAAGCAAAATGATGAAGATCGTCGCAGATATCTAAGAGCTATAGAATCACAAGTTACCCCCCGACTAATAAAATTATTCTAGTGAAACTGTGCTTTGTCGTCTTTTGAATTATTGTTGGCGCTGGCGCTGCTGCTAACTAATGCGCTACGTACTATACAAGATGTCGATAATCAAATGAAGGTAATTGTCATCATTCCTGAGCAAGGTCATCGGGTTTGATTCTTACTGTGTTCGTAATAAAATTTTTAGCATTTATTTGTAATAAGGTAAAAATGGTAATGTGTATGCACACATGGTAGTAGTTCTGATGGTGGAGCATCCGATGAAGCAAGTTTTAATTTATTAGCAGTAGACAACATTGAAAGTTTATGAAACAATAATGCAGGTTAAATAAAAGTCACGACATAAATTTTTCTATGTGAATATTTACTAATATTTCATATAAGTAGGTGTTGTCCACGAAATGAATATTATACGAAGTTTATCATTTCACAAATTTAATTATATGATTCTAAGGAATTTATCTATTGAGCAAAAATGCTACAAGTATCAGAGTAGGTGACTGGGGTTGCCAGAATTTATAAGTTTTAACTAAAATTAAAAACAAAAAATTGAAAATAAGAGAAGGTATGGTAAAATGGGATACCATAACTTTGATTACCTTCTGAGATAGCACATTTGAGATAGTAAATTTTTTAACATAAATATTCTCAAGCCAGTTGTAAACAGGAACGAGCTCACCCCGTTTCCTTGTAGTGTAGCTAAACCGCCGTCGCGCCCCTACATTTTGAACATACTTTCCCTACCCTCATCGGCATCTTAACACTTTAAAGAGATTTTAGGAATTGACTAATTCTCAATTAAGGCAAAGGATATGTAGTTGAAAGGAATGCCAACTGTACTCCAGAACGTGCGACGTGTGGGGAAGATGACGTCATTTGTTAATTCTGCGATAATACTGGTATCCCGTTTTAACCAAATGTTCCGTTTTTCCCCACCTTCCCCTATTCACATTATAATATCTTTTCCTTGTCGAATATTTTAAAATAGTTACAAAAAAAAAACAAATATTATATTATGCATTTAGAAGATGTGTAAAATGTGAGTATTTTGGGTTTTATGAGACCTTTTCTATGTAGTATATTAATCCAAAAAGCTTACATTATTCGCGAATCTGTTTGTCGACGTTTTATGAAATCAAAAATTCAATTAGGAAAAACTAGTCTAGGATATGCTCTGCTTTGCACCCGATTCCAAGATTTTCGATTCCAAGTACACTCGGATATCCGATTTCGGGTTACCCGGATATCCGGATATAACCGATTCTCGATTCAGAATATCCGGGTATCCGGTTACAATCGGTTCGTAATTTTTTAGCATGTACTCCGGTACTATACTGAATTCGTGCATGGCTGAATGAATAAAAGAATTTAATTCTTCTACTCGAATCGCGCTTTGCTTGATTTTTCATATTAATTAAGCAAATTACTTTTTCAATGCGCGATTCCATGGAATCGATTCCTCACTACCCGATTCCTAACAACCAGATTCCAAAAAATCAGGTACCCGCGTTACTCGACTTTTACCCGTGAAACCCGGTTACTCGGATAAGACCCGGGTACTCGAAATCCTAGGATTTAAGGATTATTAGTCCAAAATGGCTTGTTCAAAATAGTTCTAATCAGTTAGCAATCCAATTGCACTAGTAAATCAAAATTGATTAGTAACGTCTAAAATTTAGAATTCATAGATGCCCTAATATTTCTTGACAACTTAAACATTTGTTGAATTTTCAAAAATTTGGACAAAGGCCAAACAAAAATCGTTTTTGGTAGTGTATGAGCAAGCTTTCAACTATTCTTAAGGAATTCCAACCGATATAAATATGTTTTAATAATTATTATTATTGTAATTATGTGTTTTTGACCTTTCTGTAAAACATTTTTATTCTGAAAACTATTTTAATATAGTTAGCGACACCTCAATTCCACAAATTTGAGGTAGATTCAAAGCAGATGCATGTCAAAATCAAGCTTGACAGTAGTGATCAGCGCTGTGCCTAAAGGTGTGGGAAAAGGGCAGTTGCCCCAGATGCCGTGCCGTAATGATGATTCATCGAAAAAAATTCAGCGAATGACAATTCGTCGAAAAATCTATTCGACACAACCCAACAAAACTTAACCCAATGTATTTATGACGTCTATACGACGATCGTACTGTATAAAACTTATTGGTGGTGCAAAGGGTTAGTGAAGCGCAATGCTGCCAGGGGAGGATACACAAGATGTGAAAAGCCATATATGTGCACCGTGATACTTTGTGCTGAGGCCTACCGTGCGTCTGATTTATGATGAAAGTGCGTGTACCTAGCGTAGCCTAGCGCGTATATGACTTAGTATAGATTGTTATTAGTACCTTGGTATGCTATAAGACTACGGGCTGTAGTCTCAAGCCTCCACTACTGTCACTTATTTAATAAGTGCTAATATGATTAAGCCCGAACGGAGTTACCAGTAACGTTTAAGGATCTGCATGCAAGGTCCACTGGGAGTATACATGATCGTACGAACATGATATACGAAAGCCATACCAATTGGGTAGCCGACATTGCTAACTTGGTACTACGGGAATGAGGAGCCCCAAATAGAGCTGCATTAGTAGCAATATTTGCCTCATCATTGGGAAGGCCCCCTTGTGGGAGCATCGTAGTGGTTGTGGTAGCCCATATGCGGGCAGAGAGAGATTGTCTGAGTCTGCATGACTTAGGCGAACATTCTTCTCTAAACAGAGTAGTTTGTTCTTTTGACAAAATTGCATACTGCGCCCGTGAATTTGAAGGATGGTCGCTTATTATTGTATGCTTAGAGGATTGGCTCTCGGCGTGGAGTTGCGCTAAATCAACCGGGTGCCGTGACCCACAGATCGGAAGAGATTTTAGATAGATCTCGCATCGACCAGTAAGTCCAACAAGTAATGTCGTTTCAAAATTATTACAAAGTTCTGCTTGAATACTGTGACATTCTATACAAAACCATAGATTTTCTGTAGCAGTTTAAATCTGAAGAAATTTTTTCTAGAATACTGAACGCAGGGTAAGACTTAGCATCTGATGTGGAGGTAGAGCCGATATTTCGCCCTAACAACACGGTCCACGTTGGGTGTAAGAAACGAGATTTCGAATTCGAAGGTCAAGATGAACATTGAACAGATCCGGAAGAACAACTTAGAATACAATTCTTTTACCATGTCGTTGATACAGCAGTAGTATCAATGGAAGAGAGATTTCAACAACTATAGGGCCACAGCAATGACCTCAAATTTCTGTATGAAAGAAGAAATAATAAAGAGCTACAAAGATTTGCATAGAATATTAACAGATGGGGAGCACATGGATATTGATGGCATTGATCTATGTGAAGAAATTATGAATCTGGTTGCGATCTTACCAGCTGAAGTTTTGAATTTCATCGTAAAAAATGATATTCTGTCGATTGTACCCAACGTTGTTATTGCCTTGCGGATATTGTAAAGTTTACCCGATTTCAGAACAGTGGAGTTTCTCGAACTGAAAGTCATTAAAAATTATCTCCGATCCACAATGAACCAGGAACGCTTATTAGAATTGAACACCATATATATTGAAAGTGAATTATGTGATCGCATCGACTATCAAGAACGTATTGGAGACTTTGCAAAAATAATTTTGAGTGAAGGGTATTTGTGATCAAATGAAAATTATAATGGTTTGGAGTCAATAAGTATGGTGGGAGTGACGAACTACTACCGGGTCCCCTATCAATTATTTGTAATTTTTTTTTTTTTTTTTGTAATTCTTTATTAAAATAAATAATCGGAATAGGCTGTATTAAATAAGTATTGAAAAAGTCGGCTCGCTAATCTTGCCCCAGGTGCCTTAAGGGTTAAGCACGGCGCTGGTAGTGATGCATCTACAACCAATAACAGCGTTGCGCTCAAATCAGATACCGAAGCCGCCAAAGATAAAAAGTAAACACATAAATTTTGAAGAAATATTACCGCACCTGATATAATTATAAAAAATATCCACATTTTTTTAAGCTAATTTATTTCAACGATTTCTTGTAAATTTTCGATCGAAAATTTTAACTTTTACATCCAAAATTAAGTTGGATAAAATTTTATTAAAAAATGAGCATAATGTTTACAGAATTGAAAAAAATATATTTAATGTGAAAAAAAATATATATATAGCCTCATAGCTATTTTTAAATATAGATGTTGTTTAGAATTTGTTTTATAAGGGTTTTAAATAGTTTTCTCACATATTTTTAATTTTAAGAAAAATAAAGAGAAAAATATCTTCTAAGGAATTCCAGTCACGAAAATATCTTATTTATTTGAAATCTTTGTATACATAATTGTGGCGAAATTTCGTGGATGTGTTGCCCGCGATGAGAAAATAAGCCGCCAAACTTTCTGACATCGAACAAGTAGATTATTAAGGCAGCAACTCTGAGCACCAAAAACGACTGATGACGAAGAACTCCCATTTGAACTCACGATTAAGTCGGCCTTTTTTACGACTTTCCCCAGCCCGAGAATGATGGCTGAAGTTTGTCTGCACGGTACTTTTTGAAGTACTTTTTAAAGTACTTTCTTAGAATATTTGTACGTTGGCAGTAATATAATGAAGTTTATCGAGTTCAGTTAAAAGATATTAATAAATAAATACCCTCTGAAAACTATAATATGTATAATAACCACAGTAGCTGCTATTTATAGTTTTCTATAGTTTTCGGCATTACAGGAAGAGTAAAACTTTCACCTCTCATTGCAACATTCATAAAAACTATTAGAGGTTGGCCCAAGGACCCATTATCGCCTCCAATAATGCATAACAATTCTAAGGAAAAAATTTCTAGTAAAAAACTGAGGCCTTCTCTACATCAGGTCGAGGTATCGTTGATTTTATATTGGAGCGCAGCATTGCTTGCTTACCCTTGGTTATGTCCACTGACGTATATAATATGGACTGCTTACTTTTCTATTTCACGTGGGCACAATTGCTTGTGTCAAAAAGAGTTCTTACGTCGGTGCCAACATTGAAAAAATCATTGGCGGGAGGTTGAAATAATGAGCACGCAGTTCGGAAAGTGATTTTAATAACACATTTAGAGTTTCTTCTGCGTATCAAATAAATATATTGTCTTTGGTAAAATAGTTTTTATCAGTAATAATCATAAATGATTAATTCAAAATCATGTATTTCGACGAATCCACTAATTTATTTGTTGCTTTCAGTTCTCTCTTAGTTGGTACTTGATGCTTATACCGGAAGAGTCAGCAATATAGAAGTGAGCCCACTTTCTGCAGTGTTTTTTATTAACATAGTCAGTCCATATTGTAACATGTCAGTGGTAATGTCATCAAGTCGAGGCATGGTCGATTTTATATTCGACCGAGACGTTACTGGTTTTTGTTCTACTTGCCCAGTCTTGTTTGTATGCTATTAGTTTCTCTAAGGTTCTGCCTTGACGCGTGAGTGCGGCACATGCTTTGACAGTCCTTTGCGTGCCTTAAAACTTAACGAACAAAGAAGTTGCGCTAGAGATTGTGTTTTATTTTCTACGAAGAGTTAGATATTTGTAGGTAGTTAATACACTCAGAATACTTAAGTAAAAATCTTGGTACTTAAGTACAAAACTAAGCCTTAAGTACAAGTACTTATGTTCAAGTACTAAGTAGGGGCAATTCAAAAGTATTGAGTAATAAGTCTCAAGTAACGAAAATGTACTTTAAGTAGTTCTTAAGTCTTTTTTTACTTAAGTATTGCCCAGCTCTGGTAGAGTAGTAGTTGAAATGTTTTCTTTGTTAGTTGAATAAAAAAAAAAAATTGTCAAGTGAAATTTTGTTGGATGAGTCATAATGTGAATTCTCAAAGCATAACAGAACTATAATTTTTCGAGAGCCCAGCACCAGAAATTACAGGAATAGAAAGAACAAACGTCCGTTCTGGAATCATCCGAAATGGCCGTACACGGAAAATGAGACCAACCAATGGGTCTCCCATGTGCCTCGCTACGGCGACAACCACATAAGTGATCTTTTAGTATAAGGGTTTAGGTTAATTTTTTTCTAGGTTTCATACACTAAGGAGTCGTTGCTGTGAAAGAAAATGACCCCGAGCATATATTAAAATTTATTGTTGCCATGAAGAACTCATATCAGTGAGATACGATCATTGCCTCAGATTCAAGCGGTCTTGAACCTTAAAGAAACGGTTGCTCTACATCGCGACATAAATTCCCGAATATTTTGAAGGTTAAAAAGAAATCGACCAACGAGGTTTACTGCACTACAAGGCTCTTAGCTGGAAGATAAACGACCACCTCAGACTAATTTTGTCTAAAACAAAAAATTGTGTTACAATATATTACAAAGCCCCTTCAACCCCATTTAAAATAAATATTCTGTAAATTTAATATAATAATGTTTTTCTGACAATTCTGCTATGTAAATTACTAAGCTCATTATAAACATCACGAAGACATCAAAATTATAACCTCGATTTGAATAAACAATATCTCTTAACTCTAAAATTATCTTAACATGTTGCGGTTTACAAATTAGAATGTAATACAGGCGCCGGCAATCGCATTTTGAGTTGTTGTGAATTACCAGAGTATACATAGGTACCAACTTCAACTTTATTTGAGAAAGCGAGCAGAGCACATAGCACAGAATCTTTTACATTGTTGTTGTTATAATATAATTCAGCGACTTTTATTATGTCTGGTCGTAAAAGAAGAGCAAAATAACCAAGAATTATTAAGAACACAAATTGGCCATTGGAATTCGGAGGCAAATTCATTCCCTAGACCACATCTAACAAAACACTGAAAACCGCCGTCGTTCATGTTCCGACATCGCATTATCATTTCTTATTACAGGTAGTCCAAGTCAATCATAAGATGAAAACGACGACGACGATGACGACGACGACGACGACGACGAAGGCCTTCTACCAGTGTAATGAGTTGTGTTGAAGCTTGATGGAGGCATAAAATTGAATTACGTTTATTGAGAGCAAAAGAACTGAACTGTGCAGCGTCACGATAAAATTTGGAATAATTTCCTCAGTTGGCTACTGAATAGTTAGTTAGTTAGTTATCTACCTACCAAGTCTTGTGTATAGCATAATCATTTCATCACCATGACTAGGAGGAATCCGTTTTGATTAATTTTGAAGTTCAGTGATGAATTCTTGAATTCATTAAAGTAAAACAAAAAAAAAAAAAACAATATAAACAAAAAGCGAGAAGAGAACATGACATATCTTCTTCTTCCAAAATATTTTGACATCAAATGTCCATTTCGACAACCGTATACAATTTCAACTATTTATTGGTGAATACTCATAGTCTATAACTTATGAATTAACATGAGCCCACCACAATGCAAACTACTTGTCCGGTGTGTCACAGACTCTTCCATAAAATCTTATTTTTATGAGTTCCAACTTTGAAAGATCCAATTTCTCGGTTTTGTGTGGTCATTAAATCCTCTTTACCAGAAAAGAATCTGTTTTATGGTCTCTCTATAATAAAAAAAAAAAAAAATTGATGAAAAATATTTTATTAGCTTCGATTATCATACAGTAAGTGCCATATTTCCGGTTGGATCAGCAGAACAGGGTATATTTAATGGATTTCTTTTCACCTATCTTAGTAGATCGATATCATATAAATAGCATTGTGCTCTGGATGTAAAAATTCTTCTGAATTACTTATTAACGGCATTTTATGGTAATTTATTTCAGTTAATAAGTAAAAATTTGTCAAATCTCTTAAACAAAGAATTTTTTTGTGTGTTATTTATTTTTAGTACCTACCACATTTTTCTAGCTTTTATATTAATTAAAAACAAAAGAAAACTTCTGGAAAATCAATGAAAACGAAACTGAGTATTTTTATGATAATGATTTATATACATAGTTGTAGAAATTTAGTTCTTCTCTCGTTCCACAAATCCTTTTTTATCCAAGAATACATCCAGTGAAGCTTGTTCCTTGTCAATACCAGATGGGAACAAAGAGTCATTATAATCGTCCAAATAATTTATCTACTTACTTCCTATAGTCTAAACATGGGAGATTTCCGAAAATTTCTAGGACATGAATTGGTATAACCGAATCCGTACATGTGGATGTTATGAAGCCATGCTACAAACAACTTTTAACATTAAAAAGGTAAATTTTAACAAATTTAATCCTTGGCTATCCACCTGCCACTGGAATAAATTGAGTGAAACACTTGTGAAGTCTTCTATGCAACAAAGCAGAATACACATAATACTTTTTTTTACTTCCTTAAGGTTTATAGCTAAGAAATACAAACTTATCTATTTTCGAACGCTATCAAAAATTTTACAGATCTACTTGATCAATTTTGTGATAATAGGACCTACTTAGATAGGTCAGTATGCCGCTTCTGCCGAAACTTGATGGTAAGATGATGGGTGGCAGGGCCCCCCCCCCTGAAAACCGCTGAAGAAAATTGTAGTAGATCTTCTGAATTATTTCTAACAAACTGATTCACATCTATTCTACTGCAGCTTATGTAAAAAACGTAACAATTTCGGGAAGCATTCAATATGATACATTTAGGAACGCAGGAACTAGCTAGCACATTGGCATTCCGTCATGGTTGTTGCAGCCTATAGAGAAAACAGGAAGTGCGGATACCTGTACATGAGCATCGCTTTGCTCGGGGTGTTTGAAGCAAACAGGACCTATTCATGTTATCGCGATGGAAGGTTTGTTTTAATTGAAAACAGCTCCCAGAGGGTCTTTGATAAGCCATCCATGTAAAGACGTCTTCTTAGAACATTATCGGCGTGGAGTGGCAAAACAAACATTTCAAGAAACAATTATAAGTCGTAATTGGAGAAATTCAGCGAAATTACACAACGGCGAACAAGTCTTTGTACATTACTATAGTGAGTGTTATTACATTTAAAGCAAGAGATTTATTTTGGAATAAAAAGGTTTTATTATTTCGTTAAATGCAATAGTTTTATTAGAATACTTATGCCAAACGTTAAATAAAAACAAAATAAATCTGCAGATTCGGTAATTCTCAATCAGTATCCTAGAGAATTTTATGGGTCGATCTGTATTGCTTCAAGGGATGTTGATGAACGCACATTTCAGTTTAGTACAATACTAAGTCTTGAGCATGCGTGAATACATTCGGTAGTTACACAGCAGATCTTAACAATAGCAAAATCGATCTAGGTTAACGATAAGTGAAACCAAGCAATAAAAGCGAAATAGTCTGCTTTTCGCACTTATCAATTGCATCCATGTCCAGAACTAAAAGACTATCCAAAGAGAAAAATTTTTGTTTTTGACCAAAACGTTAATATATTGGCAAGACGCAAAGGCAGCATAGGTTTCTCGTCCCAGGTCAAAACTATCAGGAGCAACTTCAGCAGTTCATCTATTCCTTCACTACTTTACAATGAAGTGATTGTTAACGCCCTGATTAAAACTTATATTTAGACTGTTAGATTAACTTCAAATTCTCATTTTCCATCCACTTTACATCTTCCTTGTAGATGTGTACAAGAGTCAATACACATCCATACGAGAGATATGTTCAAGGTCCTTAAGGAGATCAACGTCTCCATAGCTGCAGGTCCTGATAGTTTCAAGCCCCGTTAAATAAAACCTGTCCCTCATTCTTGTCTAAAGCTCTGCGAAAACTATTCTGTTTGTCTTATTCGACAGGAAAATTTCAAATTGCTTGGAAACTAGTTCACGTTCAGTCTATTCCCAAAAAAGGAGAGTGTAGCGATCCCTCGAATTATCGACCAATTGCAATCAGTTCGATTCAAAGGTTTTCGAATTTATCATTAACGCCAAATTAATGAAGTATCTAGTAACTAATCATTTCATCAACGATCGCCAATATGGTTTCCGAGCTGGACGCTCATCTGGAGACTTGCTGACTTTTCTTACGGAACGTTGGAACCGTAGTCTTCACAATTTTGGTGAGTCCAAAATTGTGGCCCTAGATATTTCATAGTGTCTGGAGTTCAGCCCTTTTAGCCAAACTTAAAGCACTTGGCCTTTCTCGTCCTCTTCTATTATGAATGTAAAGTGTTTTATCTGGTCGCTTAATACGGATTATATTAGATGGCGTTACATCTCAATCTCAGCCAATAAATACCGGGGTGCCTCAGGACTCTGCTCTCTCCCCATCTCTCTTCTCAATTTTCATTAATGATCTGCTTTCCCTTACTTTCAATCCCATCCATTGTTTTGCCGATGACAGTACCCTTGGTTTCGCTTACTCCCTTTGACACCCTTGGGGACTACAGGAGAAATGTCACATCTGTCAAACTAGGTTGCATGAATAACCACCATGATAACATCCTCGCTTGGAGCAAACCGAATCGAATTCAATATATATAAGTTCCAAAGCTGTCCCATCTCTTTAACACAAGATCATAATTTTTCCATTCCCATTTCTTTTGATGGAGCACTGCTTGACGATACACCGTCTTTATGCATTCTTGACATTAATATTTGCAGTATGTTAAGCTGAACAGATCACAACTTCTCTGTTGCCAAATACGCAACGAAATATCTTGGATTTCTGAAAAGGGGTAAGAAATATTTCAGACCATCGATTCTAGCGCTCCTCTACAAGTCCTACAACAGACCTAGAATGGAATACAATTTCCATATGTAGGTCGAGGCTGATCGCGGAGCCTTGGCTTCGTTGGATATTGCTACATGCATGATCAATGTTCTGATGATATGTCTAGTCTGATCCCGGATTCCTCCATGTAAAACTCGCACTGCAAGCCGCGCACATCATTTTACCCAACAAAATACTTTCGGTCGTGTGCGAAAGTGGCGAAAGTGGAACAGTCTCAATCTTCTGTCTTTTCTCCGGCATGCAATCTGCGAAAGTTTAAGGGGACATACATCAGCACCTTCGCCACCTTCCTCACATTCTGTTCTTCGCATCATAGTTCATAGGATATCTCCTAAGCTTGCCTTAATAATATAAAAAATAAAAGAAGTTTCTCAACTTGCCGACGAAGTTACATAAAGGGTTTTCCAATAAGAGGTGTTATTTTAATTAGCCCGCTATTTCGGTAGATGTCACTTTTGGAGCTATCATTTGACATTTGACAAGTAGAAACTACGCCATTAATAAAAATGGAACGATACACGATTCAACAACGCACTTAAATTATTAAAATTCACTATAAAAATGGTGAAAATGTGGCAGAGACGGTTCGTAAAACTCGAACATTTTGGGTCGTCGTGAAGCACCTTGTCGGACCGCAATACAAAAATTGGTAGAAAAATTCGAGCTGTCGGGCAAGTTAGTGATGTGAAGAATAAAACCCGTGCACGTCGCTCAAAAACAGCCGAGAATATTGCTGCTGTAGCCGAAAGTGTTGAAGAAAGCCCAGGTTTCTCCTTTCCTCGTCGTTCTTTGAAATAAGGCATTCCACAAACGTCATTACACAGTGACAGTTACAGTTAACACAAGAACTCAAGCCGGCCGATCATCAATAACGTCGAGTCTTTGCTGATTGGGTCCTTGAAATGCATGAAAATGATCCGGAATTCCATCGAAAACTCATCTTGAGTAATGAGGTCCATTTCCATCTCGATGGCTTCGTCAACAAGCAAAATTGTCGCATCTGGCGCTCGGAAAACCCAAGAGTTATTGTTGAAAATCCTCTCTATCCTCAACGTGTGACTGTTTGGTTTGGTTTATGGTCCCGCGGGTTCATTGGACCTTACTTTTTCGAAAATGAGGCTGGAGCAACAGTTACAGTGAATGGATTGCGCTATCGACAGATGATTAATGATTTTTTATGGCCGGAATTGGATGGTATTGATCTGGACAACGTTTACTTTCAACAAGATGGCGCTACGTGCCATACAAGCAACGAAACCATTGATCGTTTACGGGAAAAGTTTCCGGACCGTGTTATCTCTCGAAGAGGTGATCACAATTGGCCACCGAGATCTTGTGACTTAACACCTTGCGATTTCTTCCTTTGGGGCCACGTGAAAGAGAAGGTCTACGCCAACAGCCCAGCGTCGATTCAAGACCTCAAAGATGGAATTCGTGAGGCCACCGAGGACATAGGGCAGCCACTTTGCGATTTGGTTATGGAAAATTTCATGAAAAGGATATGGTTCTGTAGGCGTGGTCGTGGTGGTCATTTGGCTGATGTTATTTTCCATTATTAACGGCATACCTTCCTCTTTATAATGAAATAAAGATCCGATCATTTATCTCAAAAAATGGCATTTTTCTTTGAATATCAAAATAACACCTCTTATTGGAAAACCCTTTATGTACAAAGTATGTATTGCATATATTCTGTGACTGCTATTTTAAATAAATGTAAATTTTTACTTCCTGTATTTTACATAGATACAATTTATGATGATTCGTGAATTTGAATAAAGTACGTTTCCCTAGTTTTACTAAATAAAATTGATGATTGGGAAGTTTTACACTTCCACCATTTACATAACAAAACAAAGTGAATAATCTAACAACCCCTTCGACTTTTCGGAGTGGCAAAGAACCTTGAGCAACTTTCTTCGTTGTGAGTGGTAGCCCCTTGCTAATCTTTGAGACTTGTATCTTTTAAATCATAAATTTTGGTGCATTTGACATTCACGAGTGGTGGCAAGTGTCTTCAAACCTTTGATTAGTTTTCAGCATATACCATTTTTAAACCATAGTTGCGCCCCACCCTTACCGGAATCCTCGATCCACCACTGATGGGGGGGGGGGCAAGAATGAAGTGCAACTTGAAATTCGCAGGCAGTACAGTAAAACTTTTGAGGCAACACGGATTTATGGATTTATATTGACGACAAATCAGCGCTTCTTAAAGAAGCACAATGTAAGCGCTTCCCTAGCCATCATTTGACAGAAGAATATTCACTGATCTATCCAGAAAGATAATCAAAAACGCAAGTAAGTAACTCAAGAGCTTCTATAACCATCACTTAGAAGCAAGATAGAAGATTATTTTATGAGCTCCAACAGAAGTGCAACAAGGGGAGATTTCATCTAGTAACGCAATTATCATTTTCAATGTAACTTCAGAGTGATTAGGAGCAATCTGATGAAGTTGTTGTTATAAAGTGAGGATAAAATTGAGAATTTTGGGTTATTTAATCAATTTAATAAAATTTATTACCAAAAATAATCATGAGCAAGCGCGAGCACCTTACTAATGTTCTCTGGAGGCAGTCTTGATGTCATCGAATGAGGTTATGGAAGAACCATTGCGATGATTATCCAAAAAGCTCATTGAAGCTTTTGAAATCTTCATATATCTTCTTCCCCCATCACACTTAGCATGCTTCCTAGAGCGCTTTTTAAGAACAGAGTTGAAGCGCCTGTCACTGCGGACATGCCCATGTTGGACTGAGATAGGTAAAAGAAGACCTGCGAGCTTCCAGGGAAGCGCTTTAGGAGGTTCTTAGAGAGCGCTCTTTTTTCCAGTCGGAAGTTACGTGATTCATCCTGTTTCAAGCATTACAGTGTGTAGTTGTTGTCTGTGGAGACGCGTCTAACTCTGGTCGCACTTTTCTGAATGCGTGACCAACCACCGTGTAAATCCGACAATTTAGTTTTTCGGAGTTCCAACTTGTAATACCTTGCTGAGCGTAGAAGGTCATAGCTGGTATGCTGGAATTTGTATTTCAAATTTTAAAAGACAGAGAAGTTTAGTCTGATGACAGATTTGAAAAGATAAAGTTTGTTGATTATAAAGGAAGATTTATAACGTCGTAATAATTGTGAAAACTAAAAGCAAATATTAATAAAGGAAGTCATTACAACCTATGTACAGCAACAAACGACTTTCAATCTTTCATGTTTATGCCCGCTCAGATAGCGGTTTCCATCCCTTTTACGTTTTAGGTGTTTCTTTTTAGAACGACCCGGCTAACAAAAACACAGCTAACTTGATGACGTTAAGGAATCTTTGCCGGAGTTCGTAACTCGTCACATCGGCAATAGATATAAACAATATTTACAGCACGACCTGTCATCGACTTTGCACCAAACTTTCTAGGACTGTTTCAGCCTGTCTCAATGCCTGAATTACTCCATCCACCTTAACTAGTTGGTATTTGACCAGCTGATCAATTACCCTGTTTACGAGTGTCTGGCATTTAGAGTCAATGGCATCAAAAAACACAACACGACAAAGTTAGTAGTGATACCAACTAAACTGAAGCACTATCGATCTTCTCCCAGAAGCATCCACGTACTGCGCATAATTTTGGTCCTATAAATTCTTTACCAAATTTTCAAGTTTTGCTACATGTATTGTAGGCCCTAACTGCCCGTATACTAGTGACATACCAAGTACTTTCTGGGTTGTCGCCGGCATTCCTGCTGACTCAAGATCTACTCAGCAGGCGGCTGTTACTCCTGTTACTGTAAAATAGCACTCGATCAGGAGAGGTCGACTGCCAAGACTTCAGCACACATCCGTACGACACGTTTCAATTTAATACAAGTCTTAATCTAAGACATCTGGTGGGCTCTGAGGTCACAATACCCGGGCACCCCCAAAGTTCTACCAACTGAATCCGTATAAAAAAATTTATGGTTGACAACTTTGAGATGGGTACAATTCTGTACAGAATAGAACAAATACAGCCAGCACCATGAGTAAAGACACAAGAATTAGATTAGTGGTTGGATTCGTAATATAGACTATATGCAATGCATATCCAAAGATTATACAAAATCTAATTTTCAATGTGTACTTAATGATGAGACCATGTATTTTATGATATGCACCCGATAAAACAGAAAAACGAGGTCAACAGAAATCCAACAATTTTACTCATTGGACCTTGGTTAATCCTCGATTCAAATATGACAGTAGGATGGCCGAATTATACTTAAGTAATACTTATTATTACACTTTTGCTGCTCATTCTTTACTACATCCAATTTATTATTATTTTTTTCCATTAAGATTAAGACAATCGTCATCGGAAAGTGAATGAAGTAAGTATAGTGAAGATGTTACAGCATCGGAATAAAATTTATAAAGCCAGGTCTGTCAATAAATTTTCACATTAATGCATGTCGATATTATTATGGTTGCAGGTAGTACCGCTCTTTAAGTCAATACTGACGTACGTCGTGTCGTCAAGTAAGTAAAAGCAATCCAGCTCCGTTCCGACAAGGTCAACATCAGAGGCTATGTTGTTGTGTAAGGAGAAAGTAAGTACAAACATACACATATGTAGGTACTTACACATATATATGTTTGTTATATTACGAGAATTTTTATGACATTTCTACTAAGCGTAAGAAAACAAAAACAAAAATCAAAAACATCTTCAACTTCGTCGATAATAATTTTATCCCATTATAGACTCCCACTCGTAGTAGGCAACTAAAAATAGTTTCTCCCCGTCTTACTTTTCGCCCCAATCAAAAATCACATTAAATCTCTGCGGAAGATATCTCCCCGTAGATTTCTCACGATATAGTTTTCAGTAATGTAAGGAAATTGAAAGAAGCAGCAAAGAAATTGACTTTATGAAAGGAAACTTGTTGTAATTTGTAATAATTGCCTTGTTCTCCTGCCAATAATTATAAATTTGCAGTCAAGAATCGATTCTTTAGTCACCATAACTTGGAGCACTTTATTTGCACTGGCCATAAAATCGAACCCGGAGCAGAGCAATTCTGTTCTGGCTAGAATAGAACCGGCAGCGTGCATCAGGCCGGAACTGGCTTATAGACTACCAGTGGCGAGGTTGGTGTCATGTAGTGCATGTTGTTTCGTGTTTTTATTATTACAAGCAACCTTAACAGTCGTGAAAGTCAAATGCAGCCATATTTTGTGGAAAATAAAATAATCGCAACGAAGACGCAAAAACTGTAAAAGTTAGGCGACAGCGACACCATCAGGTTTTTTTGGTTTTATTGCATTGCAAGCTGCTCTTACTAAAAGACAAGATCAGATCAAGAGCAGCAAAATCGTTCAGGCTGCACTTGGGCCATGATTGTTGGTTGGTTGGTTGGATTATCCTAGACGCGCGCGGCTAGAGAGGATTCCGGTAAATTGTGACTCTAGCACAGTTCCCACACTTTGCGCGGTGATCATGTGAAAATGGGCAAATATAAAAGGAAGGTGCTCATCATTTGCATTTCGTATTCATCAATATATAGCGCGACTGTAATACCGCAATTTGCATGGGTTGAGATCATGATGCGGTTGCTGCTGTTGCTGCAATTGCTGGTGGTGCTACTGATGCTTCTACTAGAGGCTGGTTATACTATTACTGCTTTCAAGAGAGTTGATGCAGTTTGCGGATTTACATGGCCAAGGTTACGATATTACATAGTGGTCGAGGAGATTTTGTAGTGAAAATTTACCGCAGTGTTCGGCATGACACTGATTATTTCGCAATTTATCACGAAACATATTCACTGAAATCACTTTTCTTTCGGATCGTATACAAAGCATACATACATAAAACTTATGTAGGTAACCTACTCTTTTCCAACCCCAATTTCGGGTGTTGATTTCACAAAATAATTACAATTTTTACTACTTGAAATGCAAGGGAGTTGTAGGTGGTAATTTGTGCCGAACAATTTCCTAATAATAAATGATTTGCCAAAATTTCAAAATATTCAATAAGAAAGAAACTTTCGAAGGACAATCGAAATAATCGCATATGATGATAAATATTAATTTTATTCATCAGAACTTTACAAATTGGTGAATTTTTTTATTCCTATCAGACTATTCTAACCCAAGGTATATGCTGTATAATAGTAATATATGTAATTATCACCAACTGTCAACAAGAAATACTTTTCTAAATTTATATGCTTCTACATAGATCAAAGAATATTTTTTACGCGGCATCAAAATAAAACATGAAAGCTGCAGTTATTTTTCAGATACGTAATATTTCATTCTGTGTGAGTCAATCAGGTAGACAAATTAACCCACAATAATGCCAATAAAATATTGTAGAAATGTATATTTCGATCAGGTGGTCTTCTCAAGGAAATATCGAGCATGCAACTCGGACTCAAAATACCTTAAATAAAAATGAAATGCTTTTCTTTAGTAATCGCATCACTTGCGAACGCCTGGACCGATTTTGCTATTTTTTTTTTTTTCAAATGTTCGTAATAGTCCGAATAAGGTTTTTAGTGAAAGAAAAATTGGAATTGGCAACCGCTTCTTGGTGTTGCCATACAAAACTTCATTTTTCACTATACGTCGACATGAAGCTCAAATTTTGTAAACGGTGTTTTTAAATAAATGTAAATTTAGGTTCAAAAATGGGGCCAATCGAACAACTCCTTCGTAGAATTACGATACGAAAATTTCGTTTTTAACTATATATTTGGGCACTGCCTAAAATTTGGTACATGGCGTTTTCATAAAAATAGTTAATGAAATTTCAAAATCGAATTAAATCAGAAAACCCCTTCCTGGTGTTGTCATACAAAACTTTAGTTTTTCATTATATGCTTGGAAGCTGCCTGAGAACGCGTCGACGTGGAAAGCTCATATTTTGTACACGGCGTTATCATAAAAATTGCAAATACAGACCCAAAAGTTAATCAAATCGGGCAACCCTTTGTTCGTGTTGCGATAGAAGACTTTAGTTTTTCAATATATATTTGGACACTGCCTCACGCGTCGACGTAGAGGTTGAAATTTTGTACATGGGCCTTTTTTAAAAAAAGGGAAATTTAAGTTGGAAAATGGGACCAACCTTCTCCAACTTCTTCGCGAGTTCCCCCTAGCTATGAAATAAATTTATATTAAATTTATAATATAAATACGAACTATTGTATACTGTACCTACAAACAGGGCCAGATAGAGGAGGCCACGAGGGCCACGAGTAATCTTAAAAATTAATTTTTGTGTTAATTAAAACAAGTTTAACTTTCTAAACAATTTTTATTTAATGCAATACTATTTTTCAACATCTTCAGTGTTTCCAATCGAGAAATAATAATAAATTATGAATCGGTGTACAATTGTACGAAATAAAGGCCCTGCCTACATATGCATAAAATTCTGAAGAAAAATTGTCCAATAAATTTTCTGATAGTACAGACTATGGACCTAGTTGTGAGAATTTATTAAATAGAAAATTTTTTTCGAAGGAAGCAAACTGTGACAGAAATAGTGCTTGTACTAGAGAAATCCATACCAAATATCTTAACTTTGCCATGAGATAAGCGCAACTAGTAGTCAAAAAAATTATTTTTATTTTTTATAATCACTGTTTATACTCCCTTCATATCTTTACTTTTTTTTCATTTATCTATGGCAGTGATTCATTTTTAATTTTAATAAACCAGATTGAGTATTTCACACACAGTTCTGTGATTTGATTACCATATACCGTTATAATCGAAACATTTTATAAATAAATATTTTTCATTGTATCCTACTTAATTAAGTGTTTGGATATTTTAAATAAATTAAAAGCTATCCTCATTCTGTCTTATGACGTAATTGAATTCCATTCACTCAGTGAATTTGTACAAATTTTTTCAGCAAATATATTTCAAGCACAAAAACTCATCACAATCAACTTTAAAAATTCAAAATTTGCACATTACGGTGTCACATTAAAATACCACACCAACAAAATTATGAAACCACAAATATCCATACAATGACACTACAAAAATACTTATAGAATTCATAACGTAATATTTTGCGCATAGCGTAAAAATAGAGGCCCGAAAATCATGGTCGAAAAAATTATATTCGCGCCAATGTCGGCTGTAAAGAGTGAAGGCGAAGGTAAAATTATAGCAGAAATGCCTGGGCATATTACATTGGCGAAAAACTGAACTCATAAAATGGACTTAATGGCAAACATATTTGGAATACCAAAATCCTTTTCGTATTTGAATCGATCGGTTTCAGCGATCATAACACATCATCGGTGCCGGGACAGAGTACAGTATAACATCCGTAGAAAAACAAAAGCCTAAGACAATAAATAATTTTTACTCAGAGAAATTCCATTAGAGTAAGTTCAAGTTCATAAGAAAGAGCACACTTAAATCTCAGGTCCTATTAAAATTCATTTTTGGTACGTGATATGAAACGTATTCAGCTGTGCCAGTGAATTCGAATACAAAGGAAATATCCTCTCTGAGCCAAATCAATGGTGCCGAAATAAAATTAAAATCATATTCACGTCTAAAGTGGTCAAGAAATATCTAAGATACAAAAGAAGCACCAGAAAACGATACGAAACAGTAGCACGTTATAGTTTGTCTGAAATTGTTGAAGCAATTTATTATTTAAGTCGATCGCCACGATCGTCGATAAGTTCGCTTGACATGGTATGACGGTACAAAAAAAAAACAAAATCTTTCAAAGGCGTCCCGCACCAACCAGACTTAATTAAAAATGCAATTTTCGCTTTATTAATATTCTCCAGGAATATCAATATCAATGCTGGAAATGCGATCGTGTCCACGTACTACTGGTAGGTATCTCTCGCATATATGGTCTTGCATCAAGAAAGAAGAAGGAGAATTGATCGACAGGCTCACCAAAATAATTATAGACATCATATAGTATACCGATTGACGATCGATTTTGCGGTCCAGCCATACCTACTTATACTTATGCAATGATATTGTCTTAAAACGGTCCCGTGATTATTCCGACGACTAAAATGGCCTGTTTTGTTCTTGGACAATTTGAAAAATCGATCCTCATTGGAATTCAGTCCAGTGTGTCATATTTAATACAAAAATTTTTTAATTAAGTCCAATTTGTTAGAGCTTAGAGGGAACGACGGCAGTGCTGGGTCATATCTGATATATGGGCTGTCTCCACATGAGCATGGAGAGCAAAAAAATTATTTATAAAATCAACTACTGCTGAAGATGTCCAATGCAGGTTCTTCCACGTGAATTCAAAAAGTAAAGCGATGATCCTGGGTATTTCGTAGTAGCATAGCAATGATCAGTTCACCACAGTCATTTACGCGTTACCTTCTGGTTGGAACATGAATTATTAATTTCTCATTTATGATGAGATTGATTGCCTTCTGAAATTTTTTTTGGTCAATTAAATACGGCAGTGACCAGGTGGTAAGGTCATATGACATGATAAATGACGTCTGGTGGATTGAAAATTATGTTAAACTCTCTTAGGGGGGATGTACTGTAAATTTGCTTCCCACCATGATAAAAAATCATTCAGGATCTGTTTTATTATGCTATTATATGGTGGCAAATAGAAATATAACGAACGATCTGGTTATGAGTAGACACGTCGAAATTCTTACACTGCAGATATACCTCAGACGTAATAAGTCGTAAATGTTCACAAATAAAGGAATAGAAGAGGGAGAGGGAGAGAGATAGAGAGAGCGAGAGAGAGATGCGGATAGAAAGTGGGGGAGAGAGATAAATAGATAGAGAGAGAGAGGAAGAGAGAGAGAAACCAAATAAGCAATACATAACAGTAGCGCACTAATAATTTGGTCTTGAGGGAGAGGGGAGACCATAGGTGTCCAAAGTCCAAAAGATGTTGGAAAAATAGGGCTCTAAGGTCGCGTCCTGGACCCATCTGAGTAGTTAAGAACTGCTTTCTTTGAAGACCTTAAAAATCAAGTTTTATCTGCTAAAACGTCGACATGGACAATAAGGCCTTATTGTTTCCTTTATCTTATAAATTAATCATTATTTCATAAGCAATGAAACCCATTTATTTATTTAGTTACACTCCGCGCAATTTATTCCGCTTTTAAAAATTTTAAAAAGAAACCTAAAGTCATAGAAATTTTTAATTAGAGGCAATTAATACTTTATCATCTTTAAGGTTTTGATTTTGAAAACAGTGATGTGGAAAATAATATATTTCGTGTTAAAATATGCTATTTTTCTCAAATACGGAATGTAAAAATGAAGAAAAAATCTAGTTTGGTCGTATGGGAGATCAGTGATAGCTGCCCAAGCATCTATTGCCTAAATTTTTTATTTGTACCCTAATATAGCTTAATTTTGAAATTTTGTATGCTTATCCCACTATTAAAAGAAATAAATTGGCTTTCTGTCACATAATATCAAAGACAGCAATTGTGATTAGTAAAAGTTAAAAAGTATACAATTAGTTCGTATTTGGAATGTTCTATGTAACGTTCATATAAATTGATATGTACGTCCTAACACCAAAATGAGATACATTCGCCCGGGGGGGGGGGGGGGGGTCCCCCCTCCTCCATCCCTCGGTACGCTCTGATGCACAATTCGAATAAACCTTGCATTCCACGAGTTTATTCGAAATTAAATAAAAATATTTCCAGCCATTCCTATACTCAAATAATACAAAAACTGTGTTGGTTGGAAACTGAATTCGCTTTCGAATTGAATTCACACCAATCCAATTAAATAACAAGAACTGCACCTACCTAATGATTCTTAGCTGTTAATATTTATGACGCGAAGTAATAATATTATGCAAAACATGAAAGTATTTATTGATATATTATTGCATAAACATTAAAACTATAACAAGAAAAAAACACTAAAATAATCACAATTCAGTCGCCTCCTGTTAAATAAATTTTACTGCTTTATCTTCTTCCGTATCAAAATTCTATCTAAGGCGGCAATATGAAAAGGCTTTTGAAAATTGCTAAAAGATTTGTTATCGCGCCTTTGTTAATAGCTCCACTTTTCGTCGTTCGCATTATTATCTATCCAATCAGAATTTAAAAACCTGACAGGCTCATTTTTTTTTTTTTTTCAAATATCTTTTTTAGTTAAAACTGATCTTATCGGAATATAGCAGAGCTCCAATCTCCATAAATCACCTTATTTACGTGTGATTTTTCCGTAACTTGTGCCACTGAGTGAGTATAGCTTACATGCTTCACCATTGAAATTAGCATAGCATTTCAGCAAGCAGTTGAGAGATGTACAGATGTCATCGTAGAAAATCAGCGAGAAGACCACAAATATCTCTAGTTAAAATGTAAAAAAAAAAACATATTTGCATACCATCCATGGATTGTGAAGAGAGGGAGTTCCATCTGTGCTGCGAATGACACTCTGAACAGAACGATATTAAAGGGGAAGAAGAAACTACCAAGATTAGTGCGCACACTTAAAAGGCTGATTTCAACGCAACCAGTTCGGAGCGACATGTGCGATATTATCTATCGACTCATCATGTCAATAACAATAATTTAAGACCACGTGATTCTCCAGAGATCTTTCACAGAATCGCTCAGTTATCGGCAGCCCGGACTTCAATGGGCATCGTGTTTTACATATATATATGCTATGCAGGTGCCCCCAATGCAAATTTCACAATATGCTTATATGTATGTATCTATGTACGCTGCTCATTGACAGTAATAGTGGATGCGCTAAAATGCTAACTTATGTCGAAATTTCATTTGCATACCTTTGCAAGGGAGGAAACTGATGCTAGCTAGCTAGAGTCTATGGTATCTATGCTGCAGATGGCACTTAAATGCACTTTGAAATTAGATGAAGATACCAAGGAAAACTTAATAAATTATAATAGACAGGTTCGTAGTAGTGCGAGTGTCCAGAGGCACATTACCGGAATGGTAAGAGCAGAATCAGTGGACCATTTGTGTTAATTGAATGGTTGAAGATGTCGTTTCAACACTGCTACAGCTCTCGCAATTAATATGTTTTAGTAAGTATTATATTTGTAGAATTATGTTGAATACATAATATTGGAATTGCATAAATTTACTTTAATATTTTTAGCATTCCTGTTGGATAAGATACCTTTAAAATATATCTACACGTATAGCAATAGCGATTGCAAAAGATGTGTAGAAGGATAAAAGATTGATAAAAAAGGAAATATACATTTTTTGTCATTGTCATTTTAAATAAGAGCTGATTGATGAATGACGAAATGTGGAATGGTTTATTGAACAGCTCACCTTAACGAATCGTGATATACCTTGATTTGAAACACCCTGTACTTTTTCGCATAAAATAAGAATTAATAAATTAAAACGCGTTATACATACCTACCTAAATAAAAAAAAAACTAATAATTTAAAATATTGAATCTGTTTATAATTCTCAAAATTTCAACTTCAACACTCTGAACTATTTTTGAAATATATGTGAAAAACAAAAATTATTAGAGAGTCTTGCTATGAAATAAATTCATTCATTTAGTCATTATGAAATTAACCAAGTTTGCTGCCAAATGCGCAGCTTGAGAATTGAGTGGAAAAAATTCTTTTACAAAAAAAACTCTTAAAAAAAATTGTATCCAAACGCAGTACGACTTGGTTTCAGCATGCCATATACGCCAAAGTGAACAGCCAAGCTGACCTGATTATGCATTTAAAAACAAATGTTTTTTTTTTCTTTTTATTTTAGGCATTCAAGTAAATACTTAGAATTTCGCTCGTATATAATTCTGACTTAAAAACTTTTAAAAATTATTTTCATATATGAGGTTGGCTGTTCACTGTGGCATATACGGCAGGTAGGAACCAAGCCGTACTATTATATCCTGATGAGTAAACGGTTCTACTGGTACGAAACTCCTGCTTTTGCTTAGAAATTTCTTTTTTTAAGATTTTTGTTTTGTAAAAGAATTTTTTCCACAAAAATTATTATATGACAACTAAAATACTATCTAAACTTTTGCTTGCATTCAACTCGATTCACTATCAATTTCTAAATATTCAAAATATGCCAATTTTACAACTCCAATCTAATATTTTTTCAAAATGGGTATATAGCCAAAATTTCAGTATACTTAGTGAAAATAATATTCCCAAGTAATTCCAAATAAAATATCAAAATTCAAATTCGCTTATCAGAATGCAAATGTTGATCAAGGTAATAAATAATATCAATATTATCAAGCAAAGTACATCGAAATATGCATATTGCATTCCTGGGTACCATTTATACTTAAAATTATTTTTATGTTTCGTTCTATAATTAATGAAACTCAAGAACATTTGCATTTTTCATGCACCATAAATGTTCCCAGAAGAAAAAATTTTACTACCTAGTAATTTTCCTTGAGCACTTCTATCCCAATATGCGCTCCATCTTATTATTAATATCTAAAGTAAAAGTAAAAGATATACAGAAAAATACCACCTGCCTCTTGTCTGAACGATCTAAATTCTCCCACTCATTTCATAGCATTAGATTGGTTCGGTCGGATAGAAAACTAATTCAAAAACTTGACTCCACCTTCTAAATATGTATGTACGAGTAGGTGAACTCCATCTATACTGCCTACCTACGTTTATTATACCGTCCTACCTATGACTACCAATTCAGTTTCTCATCTCAACCGCCAACCAGAGCATTTACTATAACTATATTTCTCTCCTATATGAAACGATGTTTGCGGACACTTCAAACTAGCCGGAGCACTCTACTAATGCTTCACTGATAAGATCAGCTTAGACTCATATGTGCGCATCTATTTACGGAAATGCTAATGAGTTGCGCGATCATTGTTTTTACTCAGGGAACGGCATTCTGACTGAACCATGAAAGTCGAGTAATTGCAAAGGCAAAAATCATGAGTTTCAATTACAGTGATAAGTTGTGTAAACTGTAATAATTATCTATAGTATAATATGGGGGTGAGAAAAATTATTATGAATTACCTGAGAGTAATTATTATATTGGTTTTTGAGATGTCTCTGTGGTTTGTATATACTTGTTGTGCTTGGAATGCGGATTTTGGAAGATACATATAATTGACTTCAACGTACACCTGCGAGCTGCGAACAAATTTTTTTTAAATAACTAAGCAATTCTACTCAGCGATTTTATAATTGATAATTGGGGAAAAACGAAGAAATCAAAACCATCTTTGAGAGGTAATAATTTCTTGCTTAGGTATTTAATACATACCTATATGTAGTATGTATTTAAAATAGTGCCATATTTTGTAATTTGATCTATATTAAATAAAAAAAAAAAAATCATAATTAGTAACATGATGAAAATTTTCAATACGTAATTGCAATACAATAATCTCAGGAGGAGACGAAGCACTTTTCATAACACTAGAAAAAAAAAATCCGGATCTAGTATTGCACCCTGAGGAACACCAACTACGAAAACAATAGAAGCTGAGCTGGGGTGCTGCACCTATACAACTGGATCTGGAGACAATGTGTCCAATCAGACAGCCGATGAAATTCAAATATTTATTCGAAAATATATTTATTGTAAGCTTAATACTTAAGCTGCCTATACTATAGCTTTCTCTTTTACAGAGCAGAGACAATCTGTGAAAATCCGCAAAACCATAAGGAAGCAAATATGTAATAACTGATCAGAATACTAGACATAAAAGTACTGATCTTCTTCAATGCAGCGTGTTTAACTTGTATGAGAGACTGTCAATTTCTTGAAATTTGAGGTTAGGTGTTTCATATTGCAATTTTATTTCAATTGATAATTTACCACTGCTGGAAATAGTTGTAATAAATTATTAAATTTATTATTGATTTCAGCCGATATTAAAATTTTCTCTCAGGAGTCCATTTTTAAGTATTATTTACAACTATTGGCAGCTACACATACCATTGAATATTCTAAATGGCTCCTTCTGCATGAGCTCCAGATATCGGCCGATTTTGATCAACTCTGAGATTAACTATTTTCCAAAACGTGGACACAGCATTGTAGTATACAGAGTAGCAAGGTATGCCTATTAGTAATTGTGACGTCACAATATCACAAGTTATATGAAGAATTCAGGAAAATTATTAAAATAAATTATTTGGCAACAGCATTGAAAAAATAAAACTAATAATATCATAGTAAATAAAAATTATAAATACGTGATAAATAATAGTAATACTTTCATTTCCATGTGATCAGTTAAGAAATTTCAGAAAGTTTAATCCAAGCATTAAAATGTTAATATCTTCAAATAAAAAATTGATTACTATAAAAGTACTATACTACAATCGTGTAATGCAGTGACGTTCAAGATGGCCTAACATGGTTCATAGCAGTCATACGTTATTACTGCCAGTTCAATTTACGGTGGGACACAGTAAATGTCAAAGCGAACAAAGAGGAAATAGCTCTTGGACAGCAAAGAGCAGAAAAAACCAGCTCTGACGCGGACTGTAATATTGAACAGACTCCAGATTTTACACAAATTATGAATTCTTTTCTAATTTAGACAGTTAGTTAAACAGAAGTTCAACCACGTGCTTATGAGAATAACGATATACACGGAGCATGATATATGAGGAAAAAAATGGATTCCTTATGCCTACACACAGAATCCCTCAAATCGAAGTTAACATTTTTTTTTTTAATTTTAGACTAACACCGCTCTTAGTTCCTGCATGCATAAACAAAATTCTCCCAGAAAGAATCGTAGGAAATATTGATGTCACAATTATTATTCCCAGGATATAAGACTACTATTCCTCGGATAACCACCATTCATGGCACAAAATCTTGAAAAAAAATGTTTTCTCAGGAGATTAAAATGGATAAGTAGAGCTAAACCCTCTTACTTCTCGCTCTAATCAGTCAAAGAGTGAATTTTGGTTAGCTATCCCTGATATGGAGCCTCAATTTGATTTTCACGTAAATCAACTCTAACACATTTAAACTAGTACTGCCATATAGGAGTAAAAAGTACTCGGACTTAAAACGTTTGTGTTTACGCCTAGTTCTCAAAATGTAATGGACTAATGAAGTCTCAAATCTTGTAGGCGATCAAAAAAATATGGAAAGCAAATCAAAATAGAAAGAATAATATAAAACTGAACTATATAAAATAAGATAAGATAATGCTTTTATTGCTGGCTACTATATAAAGATTATATAATCTTGTTAACATTCAGATAAGATGTGGAATATAAATAAACAAAGGCTAAAGATACATATAATTTTGAAATAAAAATATAATGGTCGAATAGCAAACATATTAAGCCTATTTATAGGATCAAGATATTAGTACAATTATTTATAGGTACAAGAAAGGAAAAGGAAAAAAAAATATAATAAGTATTACTAAAAATTAAAACAATCAATTAGAGAAGAGGAAAAATTAAAATCTAATAGAAATGAAAGATAAGTATGTATAATTAAATATAAATAAAGACGAATCAGGATGTACATTAATTAGATGAAAGAGACCGTAAACGCCTGCTAGAGCCCACTGTCCTTATGTCAAACGGCAGTAGATTCCACTTACGTTGGATTTGAACAAGATAAAAGTGTTCGCCATAATGTGGGTTAGATCGAGGAAGAAGAAAACCAATAGTTCTTAATGAATGTATAAATCGTAATTTCTTGCAGAGATATTCGGGACACTTATTAAATAGTAATTAATGCAAAAAGAACAAATCACGATGGTTAAGGTAAGTATCTAGTGAGTGACCAAGAACAGAACTTGAATGCAATGAGATATGGGAACTACGGGTTAGTTTATAGACAAATCTTCTTCTCTTCTTCGGCAGACTAAGTCTAACTTTGGAAATAATATAGTACCGTAAATGAAATGAGATGTTCTTACTAATATCATGGGCATCTCAGTTGACAATAGAAATCCATGGACCCATAACTGGTGCAAGGACCCATAATACACTCTGAAAATAATATTGGTGAT